>JAZDUH010000386.1:2945000-5345000 GCA_036419115.1 Scarus forsteni | reverse complement strand
TAGACACAAGCATTGAACAGATTAAGTATGCAGAAGAATGATTTGGAACTTTATAAAATATATAAATTAAAAATGGAAAGATTAAAAACAAAGGTAAATATCAGTAATTGTTAGCGGCTAAATGTCTCTAAACGGATGGCGGATTAGTGCCCGATGTGGTTGTTGACTTGTCAGCTTTCATGAGCCCCGTCTATGCTCTCCAAAACAACTTTGGAAACATTTCTGTTGATAATTTCTCCCCTCAAATAATTACTGTGTTCCTTAACCTTTATGATTTATTTATTTAAATCTGTACCTTAATCTTTTTACCTGCAGTCTGGATATACTGCAGATAAGTAACAAGGAGAAAACTTCATTTAGCCTGCTGTGACGTCTTGTATGAAGGGTGGCACAGTGGGGCAGTAGGCAGCATGGGTGGGTTTCCTCCTATGGCTTCCTTACACAGACAAAAACATGCTCCTTCGTTTGATTGGTGACCCGGCAAAATAACCAGCATTAACTGCTGTGCAGTTTTAATTATGACAGCACTTTTTATTTTATGCCCCAGTCACACATTCCCGTTTCTGGTGATTGTGCATGATATAACATGCTTTGGTCAGGGTGCATATGCCAGTTGGTCTGGATCAGCGTTGCATAGTGGTGAAGGAATGCTGGGAAAGGGGAAGGATCCTGATTGATTTGAACTGCTCAAAACTTCTGTGGTGAATCGGCACTCTGTATAGTTCAGTGGAAGACTAATGCAGTCCTAAAGCTAACAGTGTTAGCGTGGCATGTACGGGGCTCAATCGGGCTAATTGTGGCTCATTCCAGAAAGCTCTCTGAGGGTGATTGACGAGGATATATGTGATTCTACCTCGACTGTGTCCTGTTTAAGGAAGTTTCACAGCATTGTTCTTACATATTTCGTATGGGAAAGAACGTGACCAAGATGCAAACTCAGTCGGGGCTTACGTGACGCAACTGGGCTGATGGTGTGTCAGTGGGACAGAAATTCATGGAATCCTCATTGTTTCATTGTATTGACCTGTATCGAAACAAGACAAGTGCCCCTGAAGCGCTGTAGAAGCGTCATTGAAACATTACTGACGGTGTATGTACGGGATGTGTCCAGGGAGACGGTCATTTCTTCCCATATCATGCTGATCAAACCAGCCTTGCCAGTCTTGTACAGTTGTGCACAATCACCAGAAGAAGCAGGAATGTGTGACTGGCGCTTTAGTTTTAGTTATAGTCTTTTGCCTACAATATATTTTAGTTTTAGTCACAATTTAGTCTCTAAAATGTTTAAATTTTAGTCTAGAAATTTCAACATTTTAGTCAATGAAATCTTCTGTAAATTCAGTCGACTAAAATATGAAGTGTAAGGTTTTAGGCATTTTTTATGTTTCCTTGAATTTCTGAAGCCGTGTTTTCCTCTTGAATGAATGAAACATCTAATGACCCTTTATTGAATGTTCGTAAAATCTGAATGTCTAAATGAACAGAAACAAATCAACTTTTGTCTAAAATATAATTACCTTTTGTTGGGTACCTGGCGGAGCATCTCAGTTACAATACCAGAACTTACAACAAACAGTGAACCTGCTCTACATGAATATATCAATTCATAAAGAGAGCAGCTCTGATTGGATCGCTCCACAACTTATCCCACCACCACCAAGCTAAGGCAGCTGTGATTGGATGTCCCTCTGAACTCATCCAACCTTGAACACAACCAAAGTAGCTGTGATTGGATAGATTCCTAACTTGTCTCTACTTCCTACATGACCATATTAGGTCTGATTGGATTAAGTCTCTGTCAGACATTTTAGTCTAGTTTTTATCTGTTAATGAAAATGTCAGTTAATTCAATGTTAGTTTTTGTCCGTGTGCTCTTGTTGATGAAAACTGTAATCAAAACAATTAGTAAAGAACATGAACACTGTTTGGGAGAAGAGGTTGGCTGGTTCAAGTCCAACTGAACCATGCTAGGAAGTTGGTTTGGTAGCTGGAGAGATGCCAGCTGACTCTCTGGGCAACACCAAAGTGCCTTTGAGCAAGATACTGAAAAACTTTTTGTGTAGCACATCTCGACAATAGGGATGAAAATTTTGAGTTATCCCACGAGGTCTTAATTATGTATGCATGTTTCTTCTTGTTAGGGACACAAATAAGCTTCAAACAAGAGAAAACTCTTCTCAACAGAAGCTGTTTAATAAATGGTGGCTTTAAAAAGGTACTATGCAGAACCTGCAGGCATTTGGACCATTTTGGATATAAAGAATGATTTTATTTAACATAGCTATAATAAGTCCTCATGAATCCCTGATCTTTTAACACCATTTAAAGTCCAGAAGTTTTTCAAGTATACATTTTTCTAGCTCTATAACATATTTAACTTAAAACTCAATAATTTAACATAATATTTGGTAAAACAAAAGCATAAGAGAGACTAAACTTCTCTGACAAATCTTCAAAAGGGCCTCATGTATTAAATAAATGTTTTAATGGGCTTTAATGGATGCAAAATCCGCTTGAAAAAGTATTTTTTGCTATTAAAAACAGGAAGTTTGGTATTTTTTGGATGTAAAGTGAGAAGTGATCTTTCAAAGACATATGGCAAAAAAAAAGTTGACAAACTGAAATGTTAAAATGTGATTATCCACCATCTTTGAACTCTTAGATTAAGTATCCTGTAGCTGTGATTGGATTAATTCTAACACATTCAAACACTTACTCTGATGATTATTTGCTGATGAAAATGTCAGTTAGTTTTAGTTTTAGTTTGTGTCCGTGTGCACTTGTTTTTATTAGTTACTATCAAGTTTCTGTCAGGGGAAAAAAGGTTGTTGACGAAAACTATGCCAAAATAATTAGTCTACAAAATGAACACTGCTTCTGAAATTTTAATCTTCGACTGGTCTGCTTTCATGAGAAACATTAATGTTTTGTAGTTCACAATCTCTGTTGATCACTCCAAATCAAATGTAAAGATTTACTTAGCACTTCATGGGTTAACAAATGTACTTAAGTACTTCATTTTTGTTCAAAGATACTTAATGGTGCTATGAGGAGAATCTGTTTCCGACGACATTAAGACTCTGCTACCCATGAGCACGCGCGGTGACTGTTTTAATGCTGCATTCCAGTAACCTCGGAACTAGGGGTGACATCATCTCTGACTTATCGCCGTTCCAGTTGAAGTCTGAAAAAAACATGCCGATCTACCAGGCTATTGTTAGCTGTTGTTAGCACGCCCTGCGTTGTTGAATGAAGAATGTGATTATCACTATGGCAGCATTTTTGTAAATATAAGTCTAACAATACTATGTATACAGCTGATCTAGAGCGACACACCCCAGTCAGAAGTGCAAATACATTGATTTATTATAGGAGCTAAATAACTGTTCACACTGGGGGCATCCATCTTCAATTGTCAACTCGGGGGTGGCGAGGTTTCACCGAGTTCCCAGTAGGAAATTCCGACTTCGGGGGACGCTTTAGTTGCAGTTTCCTACTCGGAACCTTTCTGAACCCGGATTCCTACTTCTGACTACAACTGGAACGCACCAAAAGACGTGACCCAAACCAAAGCGTGTGTTTGTTGTGATGCTAATAAAAATGCAGCTCAGTCCTTCCTCAGAACTCTGCATTGCTTTACAACTTCTTTTTTCAACAACTTACAGGATGCAAAGAGACAAGGTAATGTATCTCTTTCTAGTTACGTAGTGGTAGTTTTTGACGTGTGGCAACAAGCAATTTTTGTAAAACTTAGTTTCATAGTTTTGTAGCCGGCTATGTATCGCTACTTACAGCCCGGTGCGCTAAGACGTGTCCAAATAATATAAATTTGCTCCAGTTTTAATAGTCTTGTTCCTGAAGTTGAGTATCCAGGCCAGTCCAGCCCTGTCGGACCCAACCACAAAGCTAAGGAATAGCATTTATAGATAACCTATTTTGTTGCTATAAAGCTCATCTTAAAGTGTGTATTTTGATCAGGCATATATCTAAAAGTGAGACTTTTTTGGAATTACTTAGAAACTCCTCACAGTCCCTTTAACTCAAAAAAGTATTAGCACTAAAATAATCTACTCAATTACTGTAATTTATTTGTAATAGGTCACTTTCACGTTTGGTAATAAAACATGACTGAACAAATTCTGCAGGCACACCAGTGTACCCCTCCGTACCATTTTAGAGCCACTGCGACACTGTCCTGTCATTTTCAAGCTGCAGCTCACATCTGCATTTACTCTGAGCAATGTGCACAACTAATTTGCTGAACTGAGGCAGCAAACCATCGGCAGAGTGATTATATCTCTGTTCTAAGATTACAGTTCTTAGACAAAAACACTACTTCAGGTGGATGAGTTAATTGTCTGTTTGTGTTTTTTCTTTCTTCAGTCTCAAACCAATTAAAAGTTAAACTTGAATCCTCCAGTAAAACATATAATCACAGAAAGAGTTTCAGGACCGGTGCAAAATGAGATTTCATAGGACTTCCCAGCTCCAGACATGCCATTTGGACACCATACCAAAAAAGAAACAAATCCAGCTTTTCCACTTGGTCTCAGCCTGTAGCTGTCCTGCTGTGCTCAGAGTGTGACTTGCACCCTTAAATTGCTCTTTCCACACTTGTGCTGCAGGCCTGATCCTGAGGCCACTGACCTGCTTTGCTCAACCCCTCCACAATCAAACAGGGAGAACTGAAGCAGTTTGGACTCAAAAGGTGTCGCTCCACTCAGTTCAGGCTGATTTGGGTTTACTCAGCTCTGAGAAATAAAGAAATAAATGGAGCTGTGACTCTGTCCTCCACGGTCGGTAGGCAGTCTCAGACAGTCCCTGACCTGCACGGGTGCTTGTCACATCTCTCTTTGAGCAGACAGAAATGGAGTTTGACTCAGGCTGTTCTTACCCTGGATCCTCCGGGGGCTGTATTAAAAAGGCATCGCTGCAATGTTGACAGGAATACATTTATCGGGATTGTGTCTCCTTTCAAGGGGCGGCTGGGGGTGGCGCTGGCTGCCACAAGTCGCCTCGGCTGGCTGCAGGGCCATTTGATCTCCACCTGCAGTGGATGGCCTCGCACCAGGCTGGCTCTTCAAATAGAGTCTTTAAACCATGCAGCATGTTTTCTCTTACAAGCCAAATATACAAAAGAGAAGGGACGTAGTGTAAAATGTGAATAGAAACTGAACTTTGTAGTTTGACAATCTTTTTAAACCTAAACACAGCACTAAGAAAAGTAAATAAATTAGGCTTAAAGATTTATTCACATGGATCTAAAACCTGAAACATGTTACAAAAAAAGTTGGAACAGGAGCTCTGATATCATAAAGATGTCAAAAAGCAACATCTACAGTACCTGATATTTGCTCATCCCAAAATACATCACCTTCACAACACTGTAAGCATCATTCAAGACGCCAGTTGTTGAAGTGTTGAAGTGGGTTTCTCTCCCATTCTTGGTTGATGAACATCAATGGATCTGTGGTGAATGCGGTGCTAGCTCATAGTTTTCATCAACAACCTTTTTTCCACTCTCGAAAACTAGACTATAACTAAAAAAGAAGAAGCTTACATGGAAAAATACTAAAACTAAGTTAACTGAAAATTTCGTCAACAAATAAAAGTAGACTAAAATGTTGGATAGGGACTAAATCTAATCAGACCTAATTTGGTCATGTAGAAAGTAGGGAAAAGTTAGGAATATATCCAATCACAGCTACTTTGGCTGTGTGGAAAGGTTGGATGAGTTCAATGGGACATCCAATCACAGCTGCCTTAGCTTGGTGGTGGTGCAATCTAGGGATGTAACGTTACTAATAAAATGGTAAACCGTGTTAAATTTCCTACAGTAATCATCAAAGCCTGGATTTTAAAGGATGTTGAGGAGAAACTGAATGACTACAGTCATCCTGTCTAAAACACCAAACTGTGGTGAAAGACAAAAGTGCGTGTGATTAAAACTGCTGTAACTCCTCGAGTAAACGAGCAGAGAGAGAGGGAGAGGATTCAGTGAGCCATACCTGAGTGAATTATAGGCGGTTTATCGGTATTTTATGTATAAATAATGTATAAAGGTTGTATCAGTATCAATCTGGAGTGTATTCTTGCCGTTCTTTCGCCGTTTATTTGCCATGTTTCATCGTATTTCGTCGTAATAGATCATCTTTTTCCATCATAGTTTTTGTTTTATCGAATTAGTCAATCGTAATTTGGAAATATTAAAGAAGGAGATGTCGGGGAGATCTTCCATGGAAAGGAGAGACCAGAGAAGAGTCATGAGGGGGGCTAATTGCTTCAGGGACTGTCATTAGTAAAACAAAAAATAAATAAAAAGACCTGTACATGGTCTAATATAACGAACTGTAACATGGACACTAATGCTGCAGGCAAACTAAAATATGTGAGTGTAAGTAAAGTAGATTAAATCTATTTTTGGCTGTCTCAAAACTTTGAACATGTTCATTTGCAATTGCTTATGAATAGAAACCTGTTTAAAGTACAAATCCGTTTTTTTTTCTATTCTTGTAGGCAAATTACACACAGTTTAAGCATTTAAAACAAAATAATGACAAATACTTACCAGAACTGTTTACTTTTATTTCTAATGAAAAAAAGTTTAAGCAAATTTATTTATAGGACATTTCCTGACACAATTATTGACAAAAAACAAAAGAACTGTTAAAATTATAATATCAAAGGGGTTAAATGATTTCAAGACTGTGTTACTTTTTTAACATATGAGCACACTGAACCAATACCCCGATAATAATGATAACCGTGATAATTTTGCTCACAATAACCGTGATATGAAATTTTCATACCGTTACATCCCTAGTGCAATCCCAGTGTAAAACACAACTTCAGAAATACAAGGAAACATAAAAATGCCTTATACTCTATAATTGATATTTTACCTGACTAAATGTACAGTATATTTCATCAACTAAAGCAACTAAAACAAAAAGATATGTTGGACAAAAGACTATTACTAAAGCTAAATTAAAAGTGATGTCATAATTAACACTGGGTGAATGGTTTTCATCATATTTTTATGGGCCATACAGCTTCAACAGGAGGAAGGTCTAAACTGCATACAGGCGGCAGTCTTGCAAAAATAATCAAACAGTCTTTATTTTGACAAACCCATGGACGCCCAGATATAAATCCGTCCTCACGATATGTCATGGCTGCATATAGATTTATTCAGGGTTATCTCAAATATGAGTGAATGGGCCTCATGCAAGAACCGTTCGTACGAACAAATATGTTCTTAAGTGTTGGGTACGAATGATTTAGGAGAATTTGTCGCATTCAGCATTTTTTTCGTATTTAGAATTTTCTTTCAAGTACGAACACAAATCACGAGTGGTCCAGACTTGTCTTAAAAATCACAATAAATTAGTCTGCTCTTTTCAAATCAAGTTCCTTACATAATGATTATACATTTGACTAATTTCAAGCATTTTTAATAAAATATAGCATAAGACGAAATAAATCTGAGGATCTCAAACCAGAGAATACATTAAAATCTATTAATTGAAGGTTTATTAGACTGGCCAATATAAAATGTTAAATGAGAGAGTAACCAGCTGCGTCATGGCTGAGCTTCTTTTGGATGCCCTGGCACGGCAGGCACTTAGAAGAGAGCATATGTTTGGCGCCATCTTTATGAATGAACACTCCTGTTTTATGGTGTGGGAAACGTATCCTTATATGGTATTCTTGGGGTGTGACTTATGCAATTATGCTATCCTCGTGCATGCGCGCTTAAGTATGCACAGGTTGCATTCATCTTGTTTCCGCAGGTCATTTAGACACTTTTCTAAAGATAGAAGTGTTTGTTGAATCTGACGGAGCATGTTTGTACGAACACAACATAAGAAAAAAGGTAAGAAAAATTTAGGATGAGAATACGAAAATGTTCTTGCATGAGGCCCAATGTTCCTTAAAATATAATATCTGGATGGACGCATATGCTTCTCTAAAACCTGTGTTCCTCATGGCGAGGGCTTGAGGACTAGAAGGCACACGGGTGCCAGCGAGCACTGAACACCTTAAAAAAACAACAAATTCTTCCATAACCTGAGTTTGAGACACTAAAGACTTTTATGCAGCACTTAAGGGATCAGTATCACATAACTGAACAGGGTTTTCTAAAGTGTCTGCTAAAGCATGTCTACATACCATATCAGAGGAGAACTATTGATCTTCCCTGCTGCTGCTTTCTTTTGATTTCTGGGCAGTATTATGAATTTAAGTGTGTTTGGATTCCTCTGAACCAATTACTTCTTTATCATTAAAACACTATAGAGTAACATGTTAATATCAGCTTATCAGTGCCATTGTTTTTATTATCACCACTATCAGCTGCCACCTTCAGTGTTTTGGAGGAAGTAAGAGTCTCATTAACTGATACAGTAATTAATATCAGGGTGACAAGGTTGTTTGCCACTAATGTCTTTACTGAAAGTCACATTCTGAAGTGTCATATCACAATGATAATAATAACTTTATTCATGTAGTACCTTTTAAACAGACATTGACACTATTCTTTGACAGCTAAGGGCGGAGAATAATGTAAATAAATAAAACCCCAACAATCAGGTCAAAAACAAAAATGAAGAGTGATTATAAAACCTGTCTATATCTTGAAGTATTAATAGTGCCTTCACAGATGTGCAAGTTACCCATGCCATAGGCACTAACACATCCCAGATACTGGCTTTTGAACTTTACATTGTAAACGGTCTGAATGGTCTTTTTCCTCTTTAGTTTGGAGAACACGCCATCCATGATTTCTAAAATAAAGTTGAAATCTGGACTCAGACCACAGCGGACTTTTCCACTTGCATCAGTCCATCTTACAAAACCCAAACCCAGTGAAGTTGGCACGTTGTGTAAATCGTAAATAAAAACAGAATGCAATGATTTGCAAATCCCTTTCAACCTATATTCAATTGAATACACAACAAAGACAAGATACTTCGAACTGGTACACTTTGTTATTTTTTGCAAATATTAGCTCATTTGGAATTTAAAGCCTGCAACATGTTTCAAAAAAAGCTGGCACAAGTGTCAAAAAAGACTGAGAAAGTTGAGGAATGCTCATCAAACACTTATTTGGAACATCCCACAGGTGAACAGGCTAATTGAGAACAGGTGGGTGCCATGATTGGTTATAGCTAGCTCAGTCATTCACAAACAAGGGTGGGGCGAGGGTCACCACTTTGTGAACAAATGCGTGAGCAAATTGTCCAACAGTTTAAGAACAACATTTCTCAACCAGCTATTGCAAGGAATTTAGGGATTTCATCATCTACGGTCCGTAATATCATCCAAAGGTTCAGAGAATCTGGAGAAATTACTGCATGGAAGCTGCAAGGCCGAAAACCAACATTGAATGCCCATGACCTTCGATCCCTCAGATGGTACTGCATCAAAAACCGGCATCACTGTGTAAAGGATATCACCACATGGGCTCAGGAACACTTCAGAAAACCACTGTCAGTAACTACAGTTCGTCTACATCTGTAAGTGCAAGTTAAAACTCTACTATGCAAAGCCAAAGCCATTTATCAACAACACCCAGAAACGCCACCGGCTTCGCTGGGCCCGAGCTCATCTAAGATGGACTGATGCAAAGTGGAAAAGTGTTCTGTGGTCTGACCAGTCCACATTTCAAGTTGTTTTTGGAAACTGTGGTTGTCGTGTTCTCCGGACCAAAGAGGAAAAGAACCATCCGGACTGTTATAGGTGCAAAGCTCAAAAGCCAGCATCTGTGATGGTATGGGGGTGTATTAGTGCCCAAGGCATGGGTAACTTACACATCTGTGAAGGCACCATTAATGCTGAAAGGTACATACAGGTTTTGGAGCAACATATGTTGCCATCCAAGCAACGTCTTTTTCATGGACGCCCCTGCTTATTTCAGCAAGACAATGCCAAGCCACATTCTGCACGTGTTACAACAGCGTGGCTTCGTAGTAAAAGAGTGCGGGTACTAGACTGGCCTGCCTGTAGTCCAGACCTGTCCCCCATTAAAAATGTGTGGCGCATTATGAAGCATAAAATACAACAAGAACAACTTAAGCTGTACATCTAGCAAGAATGGGAAAGAATTCCACCCGAAAAGCTTCAAAAATTGGTCTCCTCAGTTCCCAAACGTTTACTGAGTGTTGTTAAAAGGAAAGGCGATGTAACACAGTGGTAAAAATGCCCCTGTGCCAACTTTTTTGCAATGTGTTGCTACCATTAAATTCTAAGTTGATGATTATTTGCAAAAGAAAAAAACGTTTCTCAGTTCGAACATTAAGTATCTTGCCTTTGCTGTACATTCAAATGAATATAAGTTGAAAGGGATTTGCAAATCATTGTATTCTGTTTTTATTTACGATTTACACAACATGCTAACTTCACTGGTTTTGGGTTTTGTAGATGAGCTCAAGTCAAGAGAATACAGCAATAATTCTGGGTGTTATTGATATAAAGACTTGGTTTTACACAGTAGAGTTTTACCTTGTAGATGTAGTGACTACCTTTGGTAACTGACATTGGTTTCTAAAGTGTTCCTGTGCCCACGTGGTAAAATCTTTTACAGAATGAAATCTGTTTTTAACTCCGGTCCAAGGGATTGAACGTCATAGAGGTTTAATGCTGGCTTTCTCTGTTTCTCTGAAATTCTTGAATCTTTTGATGACATCATGGACTGTAGATGATCAGATTTCTTAATTTTTTTGCAACTGTACATGGAGAGAATTTCTTAAACTGTTGGAATATTTACTAATGCAGTTCACAGCGTGGTTAAGCTCACCACATCTTTACTCCACAACGACTGAGCCTTTTGGAAATGTTGAGCATTACTCAACTAATTCAGTCTTTTGTTGCTTCTGGCCCTGCTTTTGTAACGTATTGCAGGCATCAAACTCAGAATGAAAGAATATTTTTATTTAAACATTGAAGTTTATCAATTGACCATTAAGGATCTTTCCTTATAGCATATTCAATTAAATTGAAGTTTAATAGGATTTGCAAATCATTACTTTTTCATTTTACGTTTCACACAATGCTACAAATTTATTGGAATAGGGGTTTGTAGGTTTAGTTTTTAATTATTAGCAAAACACTCTACATTCTGGTTTGGCTCAAATTTTACACAACATCCCACATCCTTTGGTGGAATGAGTGAGCACAAAGATGTTCTTTGTGCCAAATAGATTATCAGACCGTTCTTACTGTTTCTTCTGTCTTGCTTGGCAGTGAATACTAAAGTGGGGCATTTAGAATATGAATGTAGCAGCTGAAAACATCAGCAGCTTCATACTTCCTGCACTCAGACGATGCTTTGCTGTGTTTTTAAAGTGCTGAAAATATCCTTCTAGGTTGTCATTTTGCCCCCCATCAATGCAGATCAGTCGGCAGCAGTGGGGACATTTCACTCCCCAGTTTCTCTGCACCACAAAACTTTGTCATGCTTCACAGCACCTGCAAAAACCTCATAAACTGACAGAAGTGTTATTGTGATGGTATAACCATCAATCTTTGTTTTTACTGCAAATGAACACACCTACAACCCCATCCAGAAAGTGTTTGTGGGGTTTATGTAACATTCATAATTTAAGAGTTTCTGGACCAGTGAAGCAGGCAGCTCTTAAAACCTCCTCTTCCTTTTATTAGACCTGGTAACTCTGAAAAACTGCAGGAATGTCTCAAAATCTAATTGTGTTCCTCTAAGTATTGATCAGACACCTGACGTCCATTCGACCCCATTGACCTGCATATTCCAAGGACTTTTAAGAATTTTAGGACCTTAACCAGTTAAAAAATGGAGACACCCAACACATCAGGGCAAACGATGGATTTAATATGTCCATTACAGCACACCATACCCTATCAGAGTCATCCAACCAAAGTCAGGACTTTTAAAAGCTTTTCAATTTTATTAAAAACATGTGCTCATTAGCCATTTAATACCCTTTTGTCTTCAGAACTGCTGTTGTACTTCATGGCATAGAAAATATTCATCAGGACTTAGTCAGCTAAATATTGGTCCATGTTGGCTTGATAGTGTTGCCAGTTTGGCATGATACAAGATAAATCATTATGATGTTTTGTGTACAAAGCAGAAGACAGTAGATCCTGATATTCAAATCATATCAGATCAAACTTTATTTATAATAATAATAATGATAACACATTTTATTTAAAAGCGCCTTTCAGAACACCCAAAGACACTGTACCGGATAAAACAACAATAAAATCAAAGGCACTTAAAAGGCACTTTCCATACTTAAAAGCAACACAAAGTGCCTCACAGAGGCTAAAAACAACATAAAAACAGAAAACTTGGCTATCCCTCTCCCACAAATACAGAGACATATCCAGACACACACTCACAGACATCAACATACGCACAGACACATACCCGCATGCACACACACATACTCACACACATTCATACGAGCTGTCATAAAAAAAGAGAGAGAGAGAGAGAGAGACATGGCTATGCACCGAGGACTGAGGCAAGGAATAAGCTACCTTTGGGGGCCATCAACACTGAGGAGGGCTCCTGGCCCACAAGGAGCGCAGCCGGAGGCTTCCCCACCCCACACAGACACGAGGCCCCACACCACAGCGCAAGGACCTCCGGCCATTCAGGCGGAGCCGTCCCCCGGCAGCTGCCCCACAAGTGGACCAGGAGCAGCTCCCAGCATGGAGAGCCCCCATGAGGAAGCACAGGAGCTAAAAAACATCATACTAACACAATGATAAAAATATAAGAAAAGAGATAAAATAACAAAATGGATAACTGAAATAACATAAAAAAAAATGAATTAAATATGATAAAAAGTTTGACTACAAGAATAAATAAGTTATAAAGTAATAGAAAAATAAATAATAAAGGGATAAATAAGTCAATTAAATCAATTAAAAGCTTGATTAAAAAGGTGGGTTTTAAGCCTCTTTTTAAAAGCATCAACAGACTCTGCGGCCCTGAGATTCTCTGGCAGGCTGTTCCACAGTCGGGGGCCATAATAACTAAAAGCCGCCTCCCCGTGTGTCTTAGTTCTAACTTTTGGTATGGTTAAAAGGCCAGTGCCAGAGGACCTCAGGGTCCGCGAGGGCTGATACGGTAAAAAAGGGTCAGATAAATAAGAAGGACAGAGGCCGTTAAGACATCTATAAACCAGTAAAAGAACCTTAAAATTGATTCTGAAACACACGGGGAGCCAATGCAGCGATTTTAAAACTGGGGTGATATGTTCCCGCCCTCTGGTTCTCGTCAGCACTCTTGCGGCTGAATTCTGTAATAATTGGAGATTGGATATTGTCTTTTAAATTGATATTCTTCCGGGAGAACTGAGCCACAGAGCACTGCCCAGGCTTTCATTGCAAGATCAAAAGATCAAAAGATCACAAGATCACGATACACTTTCTAATTCACATGAGAGATTACACAATAAAAGCCATGGAAACGTCTACAACAGGGAACACTTAGCCTCACCTGACAAATGGTTATGTTTGTATTGCTGCAATTTCATCTTGTAATGCAGAAGACTGATGCAGAATCATACATAAACCTGTGTTTTGCGCAAATATCAGCTTAAGTTTCTTGTTTTTTCACTGACAGGAGAGGCACATGGTGTCATCCTCTGCTGCTGTAGTCCATCTGCTGCACATTTCAACATGTTGTGGGTTTGGAAACAATCTGCTGCATATCTTGTTGTAGCGATTGGTTATTTAGTAAAATTTACAGCAGCTCAGCAGGTTCTGAAATACACAAACCAGTCTCTCAAATCATTGTTTTCCCAATTCTGATGCTCAGGTCTGAACTTCAGCAGCACATCTTGACTCTATGTTATGTGCCCGATTGCTAAGGTGGGAACTGCTGGTAGCCATGATACAATGTTATCACAATACTTGAGTCCTGATTCAATTTAATTACAATTCTTAATATTTCTCAAAATGCCAGGTGTTGTGATAGTAACAGATGAGGCCATGTAAATTTCCCCATCATCCTTTGACTGAGTCTAGACTGGACCATGACTGGAACGTGCTGAGACCTGCCCACCATAATGACTTTGATGATCCTGTGCTAGCTCCACTCCAATAAGGGCAAAGGTCAAAGACCATTGGATGTGTTCCTGTGAGGTAAGCGCCATCTCATGGCAACATTCTGTAAATTCAGGCACTGCTGTTGGATGAACTTGACTGGTAGATAGCTGGGACTCGATAGGTACTCAGCTGAAGGGGAAAACTTAAAGCGGCTAGTGTAAGGGTAGTTTGAATCACTTATGTCATTTTTCTGTCACTGGTGACAGCTTCATGAATTATATTGAAGATGATTTTTTTTCCAAAATCTGTGGTGCCCCCGGAGGCCATGACCTGTTAGCATATGCCTATATTAACTAATTGGCCGGGCAGCCCTTCTGGCCCTTCAGAAATTTCCTAGCAGGCTACCTGCACATTCAGCTGATAATGTTTTTTTAACCTTTAATTAAAGATGCTAAGAGGAGTTTCTAAGTAATTACAAAAAATTCTCACTTTTAGATATATGCCTGATCGAAATACACACTTTAAGATGAGTTTGATAGCATCAAAATAGGTTAGGGCTGCAGAAGATATAAGCATGGTTTAGTTGTGCTGGAAACAAGAGATGGCTGCAAGGCCCTGATTGGTCTTTAATAATACAAAGTCACCATAGAGATTGCTTTTAAAGGTTCTGGTGTTTCAAATCCATGTCTATGGGATGTTGCCCAGATGAGCCAGTGAAATATATCCAATGGATATATGGGGATGGTCCATTTGGTCTGCCAGGTTATTCACTGTACCATTATCATTTTGACAGACTGGTATTACTCTGATATCAAATGAGCCAGCGTGAGTCTGAAGACAACATTTAATCTGTTGTTTGAATATCACACCAGTCACACACTGATCTTAAATGGAAAGGGAGTTGACTCTCCTTTTGGTTTGGTTCAGATTGAGCCCTGCCCAAGAACAAGCTCTGCATGGTTTCTCAAACTAAGCATATGCAAAGCAAATTGTTAAAAAAAAATTAAATATTGTAAAAAAAAACAACATATTATGTGGTTTTTCTGTGTGTTATCAGTGGCAGTAGCTAAGTCCAGAGAGATTTGGCTTTGGGACCAGTGTTAATTAAGACAGAACTTAATTAGGTTTAAGGATGCTATAAGGAGTTTCTAAGTAATTACAAAAAAGTCTCACTTTTAGATTTATGCCTGATCGAAATACACACTTTAAGATGAGTTTTATAGCATCAAGATAGGTTATCTATAAATGCTATTCCTTAGCTTCACGGTCGGGTCGGACAGGGCTGGACTGGCCTGGATACTCAACTTCAGGAACAAGACAATTAAAACTAGAGCAAATTTATATTATTTATCATTTATATTACACGTCTGAGAGAACCGGGCTGTAGGTAGAGATATATTCTTATGGCAGTCCATTGTTTTCGATGACGACTTCATAACTCCTGGGATGGGGGGTGGGGGTTAGCGCTTGGTGCACTCGTGCCACCTCATGTGGCTGTGCAGACCAATTGCTGATCCGCACAATTTTCCACATGTGGCGCAGGTATGTGTTGGACCTGGTGGGATAGTCCTTGCACTCATGCCGCTGCCTGCGCTTCTCTGAGCGCCTCAGTGTTGTCCTCTCCTCCGGGTGGGAGACTCCTGAGAGGCAGGAGGAGTGCCAGGTGTCACGGTCTGCTGCTATCGTTTCCAGGTTGTTCGGGGGTATGTCACAGTTTTTAAGTAGCACCTTCATGTGGTCCTTGCACCTCTTTTGTTGCCCTCCTGCAGACCTCTGGCCGGATTGGAGTTGGCCATACAGGATCTGTCGAGGTAGACGAGTTGCAGGCATGCGGATCACATGACCCAGCCAGCGGAGATGCCTACGGGCTGGAAGTGCCTCTATGCTGGTGGAGTTGGTGCGTTCATAGACTTCAGCATGGGTCATGTGGTGCTCCCAAGTTATTCCCAGGATCCTTCACAGACAGCGGATGTGGAAGGCCTCCAATGATCATATGTGCCGCCTGTAAGGTGTCCAGGCTTCAGAGCCATACAGCAGTGTGGACACACATACTGCATGGTACACTGCAGCCTTAGTTGATGCCTTCAGGTTCTTGTTAATAAAAACCCGTAACCTTAGGCGACCAAACGCAGAGGAGGCCAGGTTGATGCGGGCTTGGACATCTGCATCAACGTTGCAGCTGTCCGATAGGATACTGCCGAGGTACTTGAAATGTGGTACTGCTTCGAGAGGTTTATTGTCAATGAAGAAAGTCGGTGTGGGATTCTGCGTGGAGCTGGGTTGGTGGATTATTTGTGTTTTCTTGATGTTGACCTGAAGACCTATTGCTCTGTATGTAGCAGCTACCACGTTGAGGGCACACTGGAGGCACTCAGGGGAGTGGGCAATCAGCGCGCAGTCATCAGCGTACTGAAGTTCACGGATTTGGAGGCCAGTAGTCTTGGTGGACGCCTGGAGGCGCTGGATCTTGAATAGGTTTCCATCCAGGCGGAAGCTGATGCTGACTCCATCTGTGTTCTCTAAAGGTTTATGGGATATGATTGTGACTGCTGTGAGGAATATATTGAAAATGACCGGGGCTAGGATACATCCTTGTTTCACTCCTATTCTGACATCGAATGGGTCTGACTGTTGCCCCCCCATTCGAACTCTGGCTTGCATGGCATCATGAAACTGCTGAAGGATGGAGAGAAAATTAGGTGGGACCCCAAACCGGCTGAGTATGCCCCAGAGAAGTTTTCGGTCAACTGTGTCGAAAGCCTTCGACAGGTCGATGAAAGCCATGTACAGATCTTTTTTGTGCTCTCTGGATTTCTCCTGTATTTGCCTGGCGGCAAAGATCATGTCCGTTGTGCTACGGTCCTTCCGAAAGCCGCATTGGGTTTCTGGCAAGATGTTCTCAGACAGGTGCGTAGCCAGGCGGGAGAACATGATCCTTGACAGGATTTTGCCTGCAGCTGACAGGAGGGAAACACCTCTGCTGCTGTCACAAGAGGACCTATAACCTTTCTTTTTGTAGATGGTAATAATGGTGGCATCTTTCCAGTCTTGTGGGACAGTCTTGGTTGTCCAGATGGCAGAGATTAGCAGGTGTAGTTGGCGTGTGAGAAGATAACCTCCGCACTAGTACACTTCTGCTTCTTTTATTGTTTTTAAGGGACTTGATTGCCTTCTGGACTCCATGAAATTGGGGGACTTCATCAAGTAGGGGAACAGAGGGGAAGCTGGGGAGTTCATCCAGGATGCTCTGGTCTGTGGGATTGCTCTGGTTGAGTAGGGTGTTGAAATGTTCTGCCCACTATTCTATTACTTGTTGCTGATCCTTTATGAGAGTGGTGCCATCTGCAGATCACACTGGAGTGATGTTCCTTCTCTGAGGGCCATAGATGGTTTTGATGGCGTCATAGAAGCCATGAGTGTTGTTTGCATCGGCGAGTGATTGAATTTCTGCCGCCTTTTCGACCCACCAGTCGTTCTCCATCTGCTGTAGAGCTCTTTGTGCTTCTGCTTTGATGTTGGATAGTTGCTTTCTGAGGGCTTTAGATTGAGGGTTTGCTTGAGAAGGTCGTGGATGCTAGGTGCATTCTCGTCAAACCAATCTTGGTGACGCTTTTTGGTGAATCCCACGGATTCTTCGGCAGCACGGTAGATGGAAGTGCGCAGTGTAGTCCAGGCAACATTTGTGTCCATGATGGCAGGGCTTTCTGGGATGTTGTACAACTCGGCAACAAGTCGTTCCCTTAGTTGGTGAGTGGCTGCATGGATTGAAGGGCACCACAATCAAGCCTCTTGCTGGAAGCCTGTTTGCGGTGCTGTGGGCGGATCTCCAGGTTGATTTTGGTTCTAATCAACCTGTGGTCTGTCCAGCATTCCGCTCCCCGCATCGCCCGGGTTATCTGAAGCTCTCTCTGATCAGCCTGTCTGGTGATTACATAATCGATCAAACGCCAGTGCTTTGATCTTGGATGCTGCCAGGAGGTCTTCAATTTGTTTTTAAGCTGAAATATGGTGTTGGAGATGACAAGGTGGTGCTCTGAGCAGAGTGTTAGTAGCCTGAGACCATTGTCGTTCAGCTTACCAACCCCATGCTTGCCAAGTACGCATTCCCAGAGCCTACAATCAGAGCCCACTCTGGCATTGAAGTCGCCCATAAGCAGGAGTTTATCAGTGGGTGGGGTCTTCTGGATGAGGGAGTCCAGCATGCTGTAGAAGCAGTTCTTCAAGTTCTCACTGGCATCCAGGGTTGGTGCGTAGGCACTGATGAGAGTTGCGTATCGCCCTCTTGTGAGGGGAATGCGCCATGTCATCAACCTCTCGCTAATGCCTGTTGGTGTTTCTGGGAGATTCTTCAGCAGACAGGTGTTCACTGCGAAGCCTACTCCATGGAGGCGGCGAGAACCTGGGGGGAGACCTTTCCAGAAAAAGGTGTATCCTTCTCCAGCCTCTGATGGAGAATCTTCATCATGGAGTCCGGTTTGGCTGAGTGCTGCTTTGTCCATGTTGTATTTCCTCAGTTCGTGGGCAACCAGTGCTGTTCTCCTGCGAGGACGGGTGGATTCCTTGGCTGCGTCTAAAAGGGTGTGCACACTCCAGGTAGCAACTGTGAGGGGTATCTTGCGTTTTGTGTTTCGACCGCAGAAAGGGGATGACCCAACAGCAGCGACAAGCTGTCCGGGTTGAGGAGGAACAGGCTATTTTTGGGCCACCTTTTCTAGGCCTCTCCCTCTTCAGGGTGAGCAGAGCGGGGCTGCCCAGTCGCATGGGGAGCTACCGAGGAGACATGCTGTTCCATCCCACGTCTCAGCGACCATCACTCCCATGCCGCCTGTGTGTAGGGTTGGGCTAGGTGCTTCCAGTCACATCCTGACCTGCACCCACCGCTCTTCCCCATCACCACAGGGCTTTTGAAGGGGGGTGGGGATGGGGGTGGGGGGTGGGGGTGGGGGAGTATGGGCCTGTGCAGAGAGTAGATTAGAGTGAGCGTAGGGGTGCGCAGTACCTACTCTCACTACCTTGGCTCCCTCCAGTGTCTTCCAGTGGCATGACTGATCATGACGACTTTCTGCTGGGTGGAGTTGCAGGGGACTGCCAGAGATCCAGTCTGCCGGTATCCTGCCCAATGTGAATCCCAGGAACACAGATTTTTCGTTCGAGGTTTACTCCCGTAGCCATACACCTTCCCGGGTTTACCCACATGGCAGTGGGGCAGTGGTTGGTGGGGAGCCAGGGCGTGTCCACATTGGAGTGGGCCTGCACACCCCACCTCTAGGGACCACTGCAAACTCCGAGATCCCCTACTGGTTTAGCCTGGCTTCACAAGAAGCCAGTTACCGTGTGTGGCCACGAGGAGGCACAATAGGAGTCTTGGTGAGGGAGAGGCTATGTACTGACCTCGGAAGACTTACGCACTTGGTTTCCTTTACCCAGACTGGGTTGGTCAGCGGCAGGGACTAAGGGAGGGAGGTCACATGCATCTCTACACGCAACGTCTCTCTAGCATGCTGCACTAGACGCATCACTACACCCTGCGAGTAGAGATATATAGCCAGCTATAAAACTACAATTTCCAAAAATTGCTTGTTGTCACACATCAAAAACTACCGCTATGTAACTAGAAAGAGATACATTACTTCGTCGCTTTGCATCCTGTAAGTTGTTGCAAAAATAAGTCGTAAAGCAATGCAGAATTCTGAGGAAGGTCCGAGCTGCATTCATTAGCATCACAACAAACACACGCCTTGGCTTGGGTAACGTCTTTACGACAGTCTCGTGCCCATGGGTAGCAGAGTCTTTTTTTTTTTTTTTTTTAATGTATATTTTTGGGTATTTTGTGCCTTTATTGACAGGAGAGAGACAGTGGATAGGCTTGTGAAAGGGAGTGAGAGAGTAGGGGAAGACACTCTGCAAACTGGTCACAGGTGGGATTCGAACCTGGACCGGCAGAAGCAAGTACATGGGGCGCTAACCACTCCGCCAAACCAGCACCCCAAGGGTAGCAGAGTCTTTATGTCACCAGAAATAGATTCCCCTCATAGCACCTTTAACCAGAAGAACCTCATTGAGATTAAAAATCTAATTTGCAAGAGTGTCCTGGCCAAGACAGACAGCAGCACATTTACAAAGTTACAGACATAAAACAATTTCAGACACAGATACAAACAAATCAGCCAGTTAAGTCAGAGTCAGAGAGCAGAATTTTTTTAGTCAAAGCATTCACAGTAGTGCTGCAAGATTTGGGGAAAAGGTGCGATTGGCAATTAGGTGGACAATATTGCGATTGCAATTGTGCTTGCGATTTAATAAAAAAAAGTTGTGTCATGAGTCTACAGACTTGCTTGGTTATCATAGGGAAAAAATCAAGGAAAAAGCAGAGATGGATTACTGAGAATTTTTAATTGTGTAATAATTCTCAAAATATCCAAACTTACTGTATACAAACAACAGTGTACAGCACAACAGTACTGGGGTTTTTTTGTATTCAAAATAGCACACTTATGCATTGTGCAAACTAAAAAGGCACATCTCTGTAAACTGAAACAGTGTGAAGTATCATCTGTGTGTTACACTGGAATGATAGCACTAAACTTTACCACAGACTGAGCAATTCAAATGTATCTTACGTGTGTGGACGAACATGTCCAACATGTGTTTTTCTAGTTTCCTTTGCTAACAAAAGCTCTACCACACTGAGCAATAAACAAATAACATGTAAACTGAAAACAGGTATTACTTTGTGCAGAGGTATTTCAAGCTCAAAGACACAAACCTTTTCTAAAGGCATTTTTGAGCTAAACATTCTGTCAACTTAAATCTTTTGGAAAAATATTTATGTCAACTTAAAGCATTTCAAGTCCAAAGACACTTCTGTAAACTTAACAAAGGCATTGATTTGTGCAAACTTATTTAGTGCAACAAGATTAAATGTAACCAAAAAAAAAAATATATAAAATAAAATATATTTTTCACATTTTGACTGGCCAAACATGGATGGGCATAGGCTATGAGGTGCAACTGAAACATCAATATTTGTAGCCTACCCAGGCTTACTTGTATAAGATCTACCAGGTTTTTTGCCAAAAACACCAACATGTCCACCTTGGATGGTTTGAGACAGGAGCGATGGGCAGTGGCAACATTACCACTTGTGCTAAAAGCTCTCTCTGAAGCAGAGCTTGTTGCTTGTATGCACAGATATTTCTGTGCAAGTTTGGACAGCCAAGGGAAGTTTATTTTGTGGCACTTCCACCATTTCAGTGGATCTTCTTCTTGGTCGATACAGGGCATGTAGATGCAAGTGTTGAGTTCAGCAGCCACTGATTCTCTACACTGGACCATGGGATCAAACTCTGCCGCTAATATTCCTGCTGTGTCCCTGCCTGTGGCTGCGCTGCTCTTGAAGAAACTGGCAAGGGTTTTCTTCCTGGCTTTAGCTGGAGGTGGAAGGTCCACATCCAGGTGAGCCGTCTCCATCGCTGTGCTGCTTTGTGCTGCAGGCCGGTGCTGCTGCTGCTGCTGCTGAATTTGCATCAACTCAAAGGTCACTCGTTCTCTGATTGTCTGGGTCTCTTCCACACTGAAGTACTGTGTTCGGAACCTTGGTTCAAGGAAGGATGTCATGTTTAGCAGCTCCATCGACTCTTCATACTTCGTGTTGAGATAGTTCAGGATTTTTCCTTTCAGTGATTTGGTCAGGTCAGGGTCTCCTCCTTTTTCAGCCAGCGTTGAGGTGTTAAAAAGATGGAGAACGGGCTTCAGGTAAGAGATGCTGACATGCTTTTCACCAGACAAGGCATCTGTGAATTCCTGGAGGGGGCTAAGTGCCTTGTTCACTGACTCTAGGACCTCTAGGTCCTGCCATGAGGGCAGTAGGTGGCGTGTTTTGCGGTCTGAAGAGAGAACCCTGTGGATAGCAGGTTGTTGTTCGAGGACTCTTCCAACCATTTTCTGTGTGGATCCCCACCGTGTTTGACAGTCAGTCACCAAGACGTGGTCTGGTAGCTTCTCCTCAATCTGTGCTGCCTTCAAGGCTACCTTTTTTTTCCAGCTGTGGGAGAAGTGTCCCACAATTTTCCTGCAGACCCCAGTAGCCCTGGTGATGCGGTCACCCTCACTTTTAACAGCATTTTCTGTGGATGAGATGAGTGAAGAAAAACAACCATTAAAACAATGAAAACTTGGCCCATGGTAGGTGTTGTTTGAGTGTGAAATGCTTGAAGTGTGTGTGTGTGTGTGTGTGTGTGTGTGTGTGTGTGCTATGTATTTACCTGCCATTTACAGGTTGTACTACAAACATGCTAAAATATCTAAAGCAAGCTGAGGAATAGTTCACCCACAAAATGACTTTTTTTCTATTGATTACTCACCGCATGGAGACTTGAGTCCAATCATTTTTGTTTTTGTTTTTGTCGCATTCCTAAGACAAAAATTCATACTAGTAAATTTCAATCAATTATTGTCTCAGGAATGTGACAAAAATAAAAAATAAAAAAAAATGATTTTTTTTTTTTTTTTCTCGGTCGTCACTTCCTGGTGAGCATATTCGTCACTTCCTGTTTCACAGTGCAGTGCTGTTTGTAGCGTGTTGTCTCTGTTCAGCTAACGCTAACTTTAACTGACTAATATCTGCCATCTGAGCTTATAATTGTTTTGATTGATTACGATCTACGTTCGATCGAACGTACTAAGGTCTACTGTAACCACTCTAGCTTCTCTCAAGCGGTCATTTAGTTTTATCTTCTTCTGCTTAGCATAGCTTAGCTTACCTTCTTAGCATAGCTTCTCCCTCCGCTCCTGCTCTCTCCTGTCCTATGTGCCAGATGTTTAGCTACTCCTCGGCCTCCTTTACTGATAGCGGTGTTTGTCAGAAGTGTAGCTTATTCCTAGATTTGGAGGCGAGGGTGTCCGATCTGGAGAAGCGGCTCTGCGCCGGATCAAAGCCCACGTACGTAGATATAGCGAGCAGGCAGGACGTAGCTAGCGTTAGCTTAGCCTCCCCCCCGGCTAGTAATGGCTGGGTCACTGTCCGCGGCAAGCATAGCCGAAAGTCGAAGACCCACTCGGAACCCCACCATCCGGTTCACGTTTCCAACAGGTTTTCTCCCCTCGGTGATGGTGGTAACCCGCCCACAGGGGACAAACACTGATAATTGGCGACTCCATAGTCAGAAACGTGATTTATAGCGAAGTCAGCGGGCATAGTTAGGTGCATCCCAGGGGCCAGAGCGGGCGACATTGAGGCAAATTTGAAGTTGCTGGCAAAGAGTAAACGTAAGTTTGCTAGAATAGTCCTCCATGTCGGCACGAATGACACCCGACGTCGCCAGTCGGAAGTTACCAAATTAAACATTGAATCAGTGTGCTCTTTTGCAAAGAAAATGTCTGACTCCGTAATTTTCTCTGGCCCCTTGCCCAATCTGACCAGTGATGACATGTATAGCCGCATGTCATCATTCAACCGCTGGCTATCGAGGTGGTGTCCAGCAAACGATGTGGGCTTCATTGACAATTGGTCATCCTTCTGGAGAAAACCTGGCCTGATAGGAAGAGATGGCATCCATCCTACTCTGGCTGGTGCATCTCTCCTATCAAAAAACATGGCAGAGTCACACTTATGACCTCTCAGAGATGAGACCATGTTGCAGAGCTGCAGTCCTCCAAGCTCCTCTGCGCTTGCTCTAGGACAGTTTTCCTGCCATTACTGTTATAATAGCTGTTTTAATCACTTAGATAACTACTATGGCTTTTGTAATAGTGATAAACATTATTCCATAGAGACTGTGTCAGTTCCCCGACCCAAAGCTCACTTAGATATTAACTCAAAAACAAATAAAAGAGGTGTCAACCATAGAAATCTTATTAAAATAAAACCTTCAAATGTAGTGGCTTTAAAACATCAGAGAATCAGATGTGGTCTCTTAAATATTAGATCACTGAGGTCCAAATCTTTACTGGTGAACGACCTTATATCAGAAAATCAGATTGATTTATTCTGTCTAACTGAGACATGGCTACGTGACGAAGAATATGTCAGTTTAAATGAATCCACTCCTCCCAGTCATTCAAATATTCATATACCACGCGACACAGGCCGTGGTGGTGGTGTAGCAGCTATTTATCATTCCTGCCTCCAAATCAATCACAGACCAAAGGCTAAATATACTTCTTTTGAAAGTCTTACTCTAAATTTATCTCATACTGATTCAAAAACCAGACAGTCCTATTTGTGATAATTTACCTTCCTCCAGGCCCATACTCTGAATTCTTATCAGAATTCTCTGAGTACATATCAAACCTAGTCCTTAGCTCTGATAAAATAATCATTGTAGGTGATTTTAATATCCATGTCGACAAAGAGAGTGATAGTCTTAGCTCTGCTTTTATGTCATTAATAGATTCAGTTGGCTTTATTCAGTCTGTTAATGAAGCTACTCATCATTTTAATCACACTCTTGATTTGGTTTTAGCATATGGCCTTGATATTAATGAACTGAAAGTTTTTCCTGAAAATCCATTTTTATCCGACCACTTCTTAGTAACTTTCAGCATCCTCCTGGAAGAGTCTGCATTTTGCAGCAAAATTGTGAGCAGTAGAAATCTGTCCAGTGGTTCCGTGGCTAAATTCAAAGAAGCCATTCCTACTGCCTTAAGCTCAATAAATTGGCCAACTGATAACAGCGATATTAGTTTTAGCCCTACTCAGCTGGATCAGCTTGTTGATGACTCAGCCAGTCTACTAAGATCCACTTTGGACTCAATTGCTCCACTGAGACAAAAACGTATTAAACGTCAGAGGACAGCCCCTTGGTTTAATTCAGAGACTCGTACACTTACACAAACAACCCGTAAATTAGAGAGAATGTGGCGCTCTGATAAAAGGGAAGAGTCACATATACTTTGGCGAGAGAGTCATAATAACTACATGAGAGCCTTAAAAAATGCTCGAGCTGCCTACTACTCCTCACTTATTGAAGAAAATAGAAACAACCCCAGATATCTCTTCAGCACTGTAGCCAGGCTGACACAGAGTCAGAGCTCTATTGAGCCTGTGATTCCTCTAGCCCTGAGCTGTGAGGACTTTATGAACTTTTTCAATGATAAAATTCTGAAAATTAGAGACAAAATTAGCAACTCTTTATCTCCAGCTGAACCTGCCTTACCTCTAAATGTAGTAGTAGTTAGACCTGAGTTACACAGTTTCTCTACGATTAGCCTTCAGGAGCTAAACTCTCTGCTCTTCCTCTAAATCATCAACCTGCCTTTTAGACCCGATCCCAACTAAACTGTTCAAGGAGGTCTTCCTCTAGTTTGTCCGCTGTTGCTGGAGACAGTAAATATATCTCTATCAACAGGCTACGCATCACAGTCTTTTAAAACAGCAGTAATCAAACCCATCCTTAAAAAACCTAACCTCGATTCAGGAACATTAGCTAACTACAGGCCTATTTCTAACCTTCCATTTGCCTCAAAGATCCTGGAAAAAGTAGTAGCTGATCAGCTAGGTGACTTCCTTCAAGACAATAGCCTGCTTGAGGATTTTCAGTCAGGATTTAGAGCTCATCACAGCACAGAGACTGCTCTAGTTAAAGTAACCAATGATCTACTCTCAGCTTCAGATAAAGGACTGCTCTCTGTTCTTGTTTTGTTAGATCTTAGTGCTCCTTTCGACACCATTGATCATGATGTTCTTATACAGAGATTAGAGATGTTACTTGGGATTACAGGGACTGCCTTAAATTGGTTTAAGTCCTACTTATCTAATAGATATCAGTTTGTACATGTGAACAACAAGTCCTCTGTGTACACTAAAGTAAGTTACGGGGTTCTCGGTGCTAGGTCCAATTCTCTTCTCTATATATATGCTTCCCCTTGGTGAAATCATGAGGAAATACTCTGTTAATTTTCACTGCTACGCTGATGATACACAACTGTATGTATCACTGAAGCCAGGTGAGACAAACCACTTAGATAAACTAGATGCCTGTTCAAAGGACATCAGATCCTGGATGGCCAGAAATTTTCTTCTTCTTAACTCAGACAAGACAGAGGTTATTGTGCTAGGCCCTCGACACCTTAGAGAATCCTTTTCTAGTGATTTAACTGCCATAGATGGCATTAGCCTGGCACCAAGCACAACTGTTAGAAATCTAGGAGTGCTATTTGATCAGGATTTATCCTTTAACTCCCACATAAAGCAAATTTCAAAAACAGCCTTTTTTCATCTTCGTAGCATCACTAAAATCAGGCCTATCCTGTCCCAAAGCGATGCTGAAAAGCTAGTCCATGCTTTTGTTACCTCTAGACTGGACTATTGTAACTCTCTGCTTTCAGGCTGTCCCAGCAAGTCACTTAAGTTCAGCTGGTCCAAAATGCTGCAGCACGTGTGCTGACTAGAACTAGGAGAAGAGACCACATTACTCCTGTTTTAGCTTCTCTGCATTGGCTTCCCATTAAATATAGAATAGAATTCAAGATTCTTCTCCTCACCTATAAAGCTCTCAGTGGACCACAGGTCCATAGTAGTTGAAAGTATTTCCACCCAGGTCGATGTCGAGCTTGAACCTCGCTGGCCGACGCTCATGTGGTACCATTAATCTCCAAAAGTAGTATGGGAGGTAGAGCCTTCAGTTATCAGGCTCCTCTTCTCTGGAACAATTTACCAACCACAGTTCGGAGTCTGACACTCTCTCTACCTTTAAGGTTAGACTTAAAACATTCCTCTTTGATATAGCTTTCACTTAGGGCCCAGCTGATAGTTTATAAATAAATAAATAAATTACTTCATAAATTAGACTCATAGTCTAGATGTAACAGGTCTAGACTGTCGGGGGAGTCTGGCTCTCTCTCTCTCTCTCCCAAGATCTGCTTTTGCCCCTTTTGTTTGCTCCTGTACTTGTCTCTGGCTCTTGTCTTGTAGGTGGCCTGGGATCCTTGGTGGAGACTGCCTGCTGCTGTGGAGTCATGAAGCCTCAAAAACTACAATTATAAACATGACACATAGTTGACCATTTTATTACGAACACTCCATTCCCATTATCATTATAGCTATTTATACAGATACTAGCATGATCTCCATATCCATGATCGATACATCTACAGTATCTATATTTTACTACCACATAGGCATGAGGTCCCTCTTGAAAATGGGATGTCACATCTCAAGAGGCCTTTAGCGCATTTATATTTAACGGAGACAAATATGGTTGGGATGCACTTGTGGTCTGGGCACCCATGAGTTCGTCACTGTCATAAATTCTTATTTTCAGTAAGAATATCTAAGATTATACTTCTATAAAATGATCACCACAACCATTCAGACATGAGGACCCTCCTGAAAATGAGATGTAGCATCTCAAGAGGCTAACCTCTAATAAATCAGACGACAGGTTGATGGTACATGAACCTGTCCCTAATTTTAGTTCTTACTTTAGTCCACTTGTCTCCTCTTACCTCCCTTCTTTTGCCCCCACACCCGACACAGCATCGTGTGGATTTGCTGTTCATCATGAGACTGGGATCCACATTCAAGATTTCCTGCTGCTTAACAGAAGGTTTTTTCTTGCCGCCATGATGGAGGGATCCATGATTGGCTATTTGGATTCATGTTGGGTGTTGGATGTATATATTTGTATATATATGTATATGTGTATTTTTATGTATATATGTATCTATGCATATATGTGTATCCATAAAATGAAGAGCTTTATGCTCTATTGTAAAGTGTCTTGAGATAACACTTGTTATGAATTGGCGCTATACAAATAAAGATTGATTGATTGATTGATTGATTGATGTATGGTTCACTTGTCCTACTTGACCACAGGTCCATAGTAGTTGAAAAGTACTTCACCGTGTCGATGTCGAGCTTGAACCTCGCGTCGACGTCTGCGATAAAGTTGAGGGATTGCCGTGTCATTGAAAAAGTTCCGCCCGGGGAGCCCGTATCTGGGGTCCAACGTGCCAACTATTTTGCGAAATCCCTCTTTTTGCACAGTGTAGATGGGCACCATGTCCTTTGCTAAGTACTAGTTAGTGATGGCGTCGGTGATGGCTTTGTGTCTTTGTGTCTTTGTGTCGTCTTTTCGTACGGTGTTATGCTCCCAAACACTTGTGGAAGCGTGCTTTGTTGGCCTGCTTGGGAAGTTGCAGTCTCGCTGGGGGTCGCGTGAACTTGGAGCTGCTTGAGCTGCTTGCACTCCTCATATTTGTCTCTGTGCTGTTTCAGGTGCTGGTATAAATTTGTCGTGTTGCCACGTGAGGTAGCCACTTTTGCTTTGCATGTTTTGCAAATTACATCTTTTTGCTCAGTGTCATTCAACCGGTAACCAAAATAACACCAAATAACAGAGGTAGAGTTTCTTTTCGCCACGAGCGCCTCACTTACTTCTTCCTCCTCCATCTTGTCTGATTGAACTGCAGTACCAGGGGGGCAGGTAGTCACATGACCAGTTGAAACAGTGACTGATTGGTCATCTTACGCTCGCTCTCTCACTCACACACACACACACACCCACACACGTCACACACGGTCATTTTTTTACATTTTTTTTTAATAATCGCACAGTCGCACCTCTTTTGCGGTTACGTAATCGCACGTGCTGACATTGCGATTGCGATTGCGATAATCGTGCAGCACTAATTCACAGCATATTCATCTTCCTCTAAAGCCTTTAATCTGCATTTAAAATAATTTAAAGGGACCAGCTCTCCAAGACAACAGTCTGTCTTGTACCAGATTCCAGTCTGCAGGAGCAGCATATCTGAAGCTTCTTTTACCCATTTCAAGACAAACTTTAGGGACCAATAGCAAGAGTAGATTCTGTGACTAAGTCACCCTGTCGTTCAGGTAGCATCAGGACTCTTTTGTAGGTGCTGCCATATAGGCTAGCCTCGGCTTAATCTGTGAGCCTGTAATGAATAGTGTGTTCATTGAAAAGTATAATTTCTCTTGGTAAGTTCATGTTTCAGTACCTGTGATTAAGTGGGCAGAAACTTAACTTAACACTACAGTAGTCATTTAAAAAAGAAACGATGCACCTTATAATCCATGTGCTGTTAATATATGGATAAAATATACTATGAAGTCAATATTAAAGGTGTAGTCAGCGATGTGGGAGAAAACGAGTGGAGAGGTTGTTTATAAACAAATTCAAACCCGCCTCTCCCTTCATACCTCACCCTTGGCTAAACCCCCGAAAGCTGATGGACGTGCATCGTTATGGAAACGGCCGTAGAAACTGCGTAGCTGACCAACGTAGCTAAGGTAACCCCAACTCGTCAGACAACTCAACTGCCATTATTGATAACATCACAACAACAGTACATTCTGGCAGATTAGACAATAAGATGAATGCCCGATGGCTGTTACTGTTATGTGAAGCACCACAAAGCTAATGTTGCTTACCTATCCAGCAGAAAGACGGTGACATCCGCGTTCGTTTTCAGGTCTTTCAGTTCGTGGGGTTCCCTCCACCGTCAGAAAGCAACACCAATGTTGACCCGGGTCTTTGCTCTTTCATGGTCATAGCCCTTCTTTTTCACTTTTCACTCCTCTGACCTTTTTCTTTTGGGCTGTTTTTCAGCCATTGCTACTGCACCTACTGTATCTCTCTCTTATGCTAACTGCACACGCTACGCAACCTACTACTCCCCCTCCCCCCTCTGCCTGATCTGTGCATGATCGCCCCCTGGATGTGGGGGGGGTACCCTGTTTTGGTGACTAGGCCCGAGCCACAGTATTTACCTGCTGAAATTCAGAGCCAAGACTCTAAACCGGACTTTTTTTTCAACATGCTGTCAGTGGGGACATCTTGTGGATGAAGAGGAGAAATACGGTGAATTTGACAAAGAGTGCATTAGATTAGAAGAAGAGAAGAAGAAGAAGATCGCTGACTACATCTTTAAAATTCTCAAAGGGAACATCAAACTCAATATAAAAGGGTCTAAGCACAAGTTTAAAAAGAAAAGGCCACCGAATAATAGAAACCCAAAACCAGTGAAGTTGGCACGTTGTGTAAATTGTAAATAAAAACAGAATGCAATGATTTGCAAATCCCTTTCAACCTATATTTAATTGAATACACAACAAAGACATGATATTTAATGTTTGAACTGAGAAACTTTATTATTTTTTGCAAATATTAGCTCATTTGGAATTTGATGCCTGCAACATGTTTCAAAAAAGCTGGCACAAGTGACAAAAAAGACTGAGAAAGTTGAGGAATGCTCATCAAACACTTATTTGGAACATCCCACAGGTGAACAGGCTAATTGAGAACAGGTGGGTGCCATGATTGGGTATAAAAGCAGCTTCCCTGAAAAGCTCAGTCATTCACAAACAAGGATGGGGCGAGGGTCACCACTTTGTGAACAAATGCGTGAGCAAATTGTCCAACAGTTTAAGAACAACATTTCTCAGCGAGCTATTGCAAGGAATTTAGGGATTTCATCATCTACGGTCCGTAATATCATCAAAAGGTTCAGAGAATCTGGAGAAATTACTGCACGTAAGCGGTAAGGCCGAAAACCAACATTGAATGCCCGTGACCTTCAATCCCTCAGGCGGTACTGCATCAAAAACCGGCATCTCTGTGTAAAGGATATCACCACATGGGCTCAGGAACACTTCAGAAAACCACAGTCAGTAACTACAGTTCGTCTACATCTGTAAGTGCAAGTTAAAACTCTACTATGCAAAGCCAAAGCCATTTATCAACAACACCCAGAAATGTCACCGGCTTCGCTGGGCCCGAGCTCATCTAAGATGGACTGATGCAAAGTGGAAAAGTGTTCTGTGGTCTGACGAGTCCACATTTCAAATTGTTTTTGGAAACTGTGGTCGTCATGTCCTCCGGACCAAAGAGGAAAAGAACCATCCGGACTGTTATAGGCGCAAAGTTCAAAAGCCAGCATCTGTGATGGTATAGGGGTGTATTAGTGCCCAAGGCATGGGTAACTTACACATCTGTGAAGGAACCATTAATGCTGAAAGGTACATACAGGTTTTGGAGCAACATATGTTGCCATTCAAGCAACGTCTTTTTCATGGACGCCCCTGCTTATTTCAGCAAGACAATGCCAAGCCACATTCTGCACGTGTTACAACAGCGTGGCTTCGTAGTAAAAGAGTGCGGGTACTAGACTGGCCTGCCTGTAGTCCAGACCTGTCCCCCACTGAAAATGTGTTGGGCATTATAAAACATAAAATACAACACTGGAGACCCCCGACTGTTGAACAACTTAAGCTGTACATCAAGCAAGAATGGGAAAGAATTCCACCTGAAAAGCTTCAAAAATTGGTCTCCTCAGTTCCCAAACGTTTACTGAGTGTTGTTTAAAGGAAAGGTGATGTAACACAGTGGTAAAAATGCCCCTGTGCCAACTTTTTTGCAACTTGTTGCTGCCATTAAATTCTAAGTTGATGATTATTTGCAAAAGAAAATAAAGTTTCTCAGTTTGAACATTAAGTATCTTGTCTTTGCTGTGTATTCAATTGAATATAAGTTGAAAAGGATTTGCAAATCGTTGTATCCTGTTTTTATTTATGATTTACACAGCGTGCCAACTTCACTGGTGTTGGGTTTGTAAAACAAAACCTGGTTGTGACGCACAATGAGTCATTCCTTAATAAAGTGTTTAAGAGTGAATAAAACTGTGAGGCACAATGGCTCTTTCTGGGTTTCTGTCAAAGCAGTTCACCTTTAAGGCCCTGCAGTAATATGCAAACAAGGTTAGGATGAAATCTGACTCTGGCACCTCTTCTGACAGCTAAGTCATTACTAGGAGATTATGGATCAAACATTTAGTCTACAGTCAGTCTTATGAGATGGATTGGTATGGGCTCCTGGGCTCTTTTGCATTTAAATAACCTCTTGTGGCCCCCCTGCTTTATTAACGCTCACCCAGACTAATGATGTAGAACGCCCTTTTAATTGTTGGAAATGCCGCGTTCTGATCCCCATGTTGCTCTTCTATTCCCACCTTTGCCTTTTTCCAGGCAGAATATTTATCTGTTGACAAGGCGATCAAAGCCTAGCGTGAATGTCACGACTTCAGTGCGAGTCGACGCGCAGGGTTCAGCACACAGGGATCAAGGGTCTTAAATGCAGAGAAAGCAGCTGAATCCAAAAGCGATGAATGTGCTGCGTCTTCTCTCTGGTTCTGCTCAGTGTTTGGCTTTGAATCAAATATCCAAACACAACATGAGATCCTATAAAAATGTATTGATCTCTGTGGGGGGATAGAGCTGCTGCGGCAGATCCAGTGATGGTATTCAGCACAGGGAAACAGACAGAACAGAACACAGACAGAAAACACTCACACAGACCTGCCAGCACTGAGCAATGAAGCACAACACAAGCACCAGTATGATTGTATCACTTTACATAATAAGGGAAGGTTTTCGCCTACATGGGATTTATTTTTAGAACCCCTCCTCTAACACAGGTACAACTAGGCCAAAGATTACATGTTGAGCTGAAAAAAGGACAAAGTTTCTGACATTTCTATAAACATGATAATGATAAAATACATTCTATATTTGTAGACATAGCTTCATAAGTTGAACAGCAACAGAAATTTATTTTGCAGATATTTTGTGATTGTAAGATACAGCTGTTGGCACTGTTAGCTTAGCTGTATTGTTAGCTTGATACAATACGTTTTTCAGATGGCCATCAATGGTCTGATGGAATTAGCTTGCAATCTTGTAACTTGAAAGGGAAATGCCAACTTTTCTATCTTTAAGTGTCTTGCCTCACTCCTGAGTGGAAGTGCTTGCCGACCTAACAAGCACGTCTGCAGTGGTTTGCGCATGTGCTCTGCAGTTTAGTTACCTCCGCCAAGGAGGTTATGTTTTCGGGAGTCTGTCTGTCCGTCCGTCTGTGAACAAAATAACAAAAAAAGTTATGGATGGATTTTGATTAAATTTTCAGTAAATGTTCAGCATGAGAAAAGGAAGAAGTGATTAAATTTTGGTGTTGATCGGATCACCGTCTGGATCCGCCATGACAAAAAATGCAATTTTCGTGAATAACTACTGAACTAAAAAAGATATCATTATGAATCCAGTTGCTAATGGTATGTTTTCATGGTCAAGGAATCTAAATATTTAGATGAAATAAAGGTTGGACTAATATTTCTGGTGAAAATCACAACATGACTGAGAACTGTGGTGCGGACGGAGGTCTGCACTCTCCGAGTGCTTTTCTAGTTTAAGATTGATGCTAATGCTAACAAGATTTCATCTCTGTTAAAAATCTTCATACAGTGCTAATATAACTTAAATAAATGAGTTATTGCAGTCAATTATAAAAGAAAAATAAAACAAAAAAAGAATAGGATAAGATTATTGTCCACTTTATAAAAACACTGGATGACACTGAAGCCAATCAACGGCTTGATTGTTTATCCAGGTACGATTTTTTATCTGTTAAAACTAATTTTGAGAGATAAATTGTATTTACTATAACAGGATGAATATCTCGTAATATTTTAATAATTTATGGGTGGCAATATTGGCCCTCCAACCATCTTAAATAATTACCTCCGCCAAGGAGGTTATGTTTTCGGAAGAGTTTGTTTGTCTGTCTGTCTGTGAACAAAATAACTTAAAAAGTTATGGATGGATTTTGTTGACATTTTCAGGAAATGTTCAACATGGGAAAAGGAAGAAGTGATTCAGTTTTGGTGTTGATCTGGATCACCCTCTGGGAACTGTGCTGCTTGGCGGAGGTCTGCGCTCTCCGACTGCTTTTCTAGTTTTGTATGTTTTTGTTTCAAATATTACCTTAAGTGCCTATCTTAGTCTAAAAATAGTTATTGTAACATAACAGTAAAAAAAAAAAAAAAAAAACAAGAAACAACAAGCACACAGGACCGTTTAGAGTTGCTGAAAAGTTTATCTTATGACTGTAGACAGATGCAGGCTAACACTACCCATTGACTCCAAGTGTTTGAGCTAAGCTACTTTCCAGTGGGTGATCTTTTCTCCTCTTTGTTACTGCACACACAGTCAAAAGAATCAATCAAACTCTATTTGTATAGCACTTTTCATACAGGACTTTGCAACACAAAGTACTTTACATGGGAAAAGAAAGATAAAGTGAAATATCAATAAGTGAAATAAATGAAAAGATAAGACCTCCACAACCCCCCCTCCCCTAAACCACATTCAATATACACACTCACTCACTTACTCAAACACTCAAAGACATGAAAATGAAATTCTGACAGAAAACAGAATTAGAGGACTGAGGAAACACTATCTTGAATTAAAAATGAGGAAACAGGAACTAAAACTAAAGTAATAGTTGAAAATACTCTAAAATACTAGAGGGTAAGATAAGTGCATCTGTAAGTATGTAAATAAATAAAATAATACAGCAATATAAAATAAAAGTAAAATTTCAAGTTAATTTTAGAGATAAATAATATGGTAAAATGAGAAAGTGTAACATCAGCTGCATAATAAAATCAGCTAAATTAGGATGATAAAAGGAAAAGCATTTAATAAAGAATAAAAATCCAATCAAAAATATGAGTTGAAATACAGAAATAAAAAAGAACAAAAGGGTTAAAATAAGTTAAAATATAACATACAATAATAAATAGAATCAGCTAAAAGCCAGATTAAAAAGGTAGGTCTGAAAGAGTGGTGTCGTTCTGCTTGTCATGGACTCAGAAGTGAGCCATGATACAAAACGTTGACGTATCCCTCAAAGATTTACATCATAATCTCAACTGGAATACTTATCATCTGTTTTTTTTTTTTTGGCAAATAACTCTGGGCTGCATACTACCATGTATGGAAGGTGTTAAATAAGTAACAATAGTAAAACAATATCTCTTGCAGAGATGAGCACAGTCACTTATTGTCACTCCAAGTCAAGATTTAAGTCTCTGAGGACAGTCCAGGTCAAAGATTAAGTCACTAAGCAACAGCCACAAGTCTGTCAAATCTTTTGTTAATTAATGATACTGAAAATAATTAAAATATGGAAAATTCTTCTCAGGGCAACCAAATGATATGTATAAAATTAGACATTCAAAACTCACAGTAAGAGGGTAAGTATATGAGTGTACTATAGCACAAAGTCCTCATCAATCATGATTGTAGTGTCAGTAACAATTAACATGTCCTGTCATGGTAACTATCATGTGTGCTGTTAAAAAGTTATTTGTCTTAATTAAGAAATAGAAATCCTGGGGCACTGATTTTTTTTACAACAATCAATCAATCAGTCAGTTTATTTGGTTTGTGCCACATCAAAACAAAGGCAATATTATGACACTGTACATGAGAAGGACGATGTACTCTTCTTTTTTCATGTATTTTCTATATTCTAAGGATATTACATCATTTTTAATATTAGTCTAGATAATAAAGTGCAATGCTTATTTATGGTGTCTTTGAAATGAAAGAGTAATTTAACTGAGTTTGGTTTTAAGTTACTTGTTTATCCAATTATTGACTTAATTAACAAGGTAGCTGGTTAAGTTAGTTTGGCAATTTGTCAGATGGTCATCAAGTGTAGACTAAAGTTGGCTAAGAATGATATTAGTCTTTTAGTTAATTATTTATCCAATCACCCAGTCAGAAAGTAAGTTAGCTAGCTGGTAAGCTAGTTAGTAAATTGACTTACTTTTAAATTGGATATTTAGCAATTCCTTGTACAAAGGCTACTTATACAGTCAGCTGGTTAGTTTGTTAGGTTTTCTAGTTAGTATGTTAACTAATTCTTATTCATTTGCTTTTATATATTATAATACATAAATATATTTTATATAATCTTTATAGGATTTGCTTTTAGTTTTGTTTCCAAGCCCTTTTTATATTTTTATCTTTTATCTTTTTTGTATTTTATGTCTTATATAGGTAGAGTAATGTACATGCTGCAATTTTTTTATACTTAAGTTTATTTTTTATTCTATTAATGCTGTCCACTTTGCTGCTGTAACACCGTAAATTTCCCCGCGTGGGACGAATAAAGGTTACTCATATTGTAGACAGAGAGTTGATTAGTACCTTAATATTGAGGAAGTTTAATAACTATTTGTATATTTATAGTCAATATTGAATTATTTGTCTATTAATTAGTTTACTAGATTCAACTAGAATGTTAAATTAATAGACCTGTTCCAGGAAGAAAATCCGTCTTTACTCGATGAGCAGACATTAGAAATTAAACAAACAGAATTTCATCAAACTTAAGATTTCTATTTGAAAGTTTTGGAGGAAAAGGTAAAGGACTGTCATCAAAAATGTAACTTAATGTTATTTGTTTGATTTATTCAGTATTATAACCATGTTAAATCTCATTGTGTCAGTGTTATATTGGAAGCTAAAAGTGTCTTTGACCACATCAGAGAGCATTTGATGCTGTGACCAGGTCAAATATTTGAAATCAATATGAAGGAGAAAATGTTAGCGAGGTGCAGTATGATCTCAGTCTGCATCCTGATCAATATTACATCCTCGTTAGCGGGACAAATTATCCCCGCTCTCAGTGTACAGCTCACCCCTGCCTCTCCCCTCGTTTCTAATCACACCTAAAGGGAGAATTTTGATCGAGATTAATTGCATCCCTTGAAACCCTGGCAGCTTTTGGCCCGCGCCCCCCATCCGGCCCCCGGGAGTATCAGTTTAACCCGAGTAAAACACCGAGACGGCTGCCGGGGAGGAGGAAGAGAGCGGAGGCATCGAGCACAGAGTTGTGTGACAGTAATGCAGGATGGGGGAGAAATGCTGATGGATTTTGGGAACTTGAGTGAGCATGTGTGTGTGTGTGTTGCTCTTTTCCCCAGCTTCTTCATACACCCTTCCTGAGTGGCTGCTGGATCTGACAGCCCAGCCTCCCATGATTCCTGTGTGGCCGACCTCTCGAGGTTGGAGGGTCTTGTTGCCATGAGAACCGAGAAGGGAAGGATGCAACACACCGGGAGGTGTTTCCCATCTGAGCAGCGGTGCACAGTCACACCTGTGACTCCCAGACTTCAGTCCAGCCAAAATATAACACTGTCTGGTGCTATTTGTTCTGAGGTCGTCATATTCACCGTATGCTAACTGCTTATTATAATGCTTAGAACTGATTCTCTATACCTGGCTGCTGTAAGAAGAGGGTGCAGAGATTGTTGCTGCTTCTCTTGACTAAAAGCCCATGGGATATCCCAGCATGCTCTCCAGGCCTCTTAAGTTTTGATCTCAGTTAGAGTTTGGCAGCTTGTGCAGGGGAGGGCAACAACGAGCAGGTCTTTGGGTGTCATAGTTTATAGATGATTACTTAAGTTACAAATTATTCATCAACCACCTATGTGCATTTATCGTATTTTAATATTCAGATGTTGTTTTTTGCCCCCACAATTACCTGATGGATCTTATTGTTACTTTGTGATGTTAGTATATTGTATTAAATAGTGGTGCAACAAAATTCTACAAAATATTATTTATTTAATTATTAATGATAAAACTTTAGATTAACAATCATTTGTAAGCCGTTTATTAGCCATTAGTAGATGAAAGTGAGTAGTTAACTTATCACAAACCACTTATATATATTTGTAAATGATTATTAGATCATTTATAACTTAAGTTACAAGACATATAAAAGCTATTAGTGGATATTAAACTAATTATGAATTAACTATATGGATACATTTGTAAATGGTTATTAAATCATTTATGAAGTTTTATGACATCATTAGGGTTTATGTAGGGTTAGTTAACTCATCATTTTTCATGATTGGCTACCTATCTACTAATATGTATTAATAGCTTATAGATATCTTGTAACTGAAGTTGTAAATGATTTATTTACAAATGTATATATTTAGTTTGTTCATGATTTATTAACTATCTAGTATTATCTACTTATAGCTTTTAAATGGCTTACAAATGATCGTTATTCTAAAGTTTTACCTTATTAATTATCTCTAATGTTTTGACAATGCTCTTTAAAACTAAAACTGTTTGGATTGTAATTAAAGCCAAACATTTCTCATGTTCTAAGTAGAATCACTACCTCACTGATGATATTGTTTTAATAGGAGGTGTGGAGAAAGAATAAGAATAACTCATGTTGTTGCTTCTTTCTTTTGCACAATAAGTATTTCATTATGGAGGACCAAAACTGACAGAATAAAAAATAAATAAATAAAAATGTATATAGAAATAAACATACAAAATAAAATGAAAAGATTAAATATAAAAAATAAAAATAAATGGAAATAAAAACAATATATATATATAGATAGATATATATATATATATATATACATATATATATATATATATATATATATATATATATATATATATATATATATAGATAGATAGATAGATAGATGGATAGATAGATACATAGATACATAGATACATAGATAAAAGGAAATATAAATACAAAAATAAATTAAAAGATTCAAATATTAAACAGAAATGCAAATATCAATGTGGAAACAAATACAAAAAATAAATAAATAAATAAATAGAGTTATATATCACAAAGTAAATAAAAGCACGCTGCTCTCATATTAATTTATTTAACGCTGCAGCATGAAATGTAGAAGGAAATGTTATTCAGATGAGTGGGCGGTCCTTAGTGTGTCTTGGGTTGAACTGTTCGCCTATTGGTTAATCGACAAGTGAGTGCAGAAATTAACTAGGTATGCCTGCTAACAGCCACAGCAAGAACCTGGGACAATAATGGCGGAGTTAACAAGGAGGTCGGTGTCTGTGGCAGCGGCAGCTCGTTGTGACATTTCCTGTGGCATTTACTAAGTAATATATAATTCCATTTATTTATGTATTTATTTATGTATTTATTTCCACATTTATTTTTGCATTTATGTTTAATATTTGAATTTAAATTTAAATTTTTATTTAATTTTGTATTTATCTTTAATTTTGTTTATGTATGTATGTATGTATGTATATATATATATATATATACATATCTATATATATATATATATATATATATATATATATATATATACATATATATATATATATATATATATGATTTTTGGTTTATTTCCATTTATTTTTATTTTTTGTTTTTATTTTTAAAATCTTATTTTTTATGTTTATTTTTATATACATTTTTATTTATTTATTTATTTTTTATTCTGCCAGTTTTGGTCCTCCATATTTCATGACTCACTAGTTTGCAAAACGAAATGATTAGATTACTTACTGTGTGAGTATGCGTCTCCAAATCAACCAGATTTTACCCGGATACTGTAGTGCTATTTTCTGATTGGCTGATATGTAGCCGATCTTATTGACTGGGTTGCATCAAACTCCCCTTGAGCTCTACAGTCCTCAGAGCTTCATGCTACATGTTCCAGTGAATATATATCCGTGTAGCTTGGTGGGCACTGCATAATACATTTTCATGCATGAGAAATACCAGGTTAATCACGTGAGAGTGTGAAAAGGTTCAAATGTACGTCACACTCTGAATGTTCAAGACTTGAGGGCCTTGTTACAAAAAGCTCTCTAGCAGACAATCAAGATGCAAGTTCTGTTCTTTGATAATTAACACAAACAAAACACCTTTAAAGATTTTTAAGCTTAATGTTTTTAGCAGTGGTGCTAAGCTGTGCTTTGAAAGTACAACATGGAGATTCGACTCAAAAGCAGCTCCCATATTTCCATCTTGTTATGACCTGTTGTTTGAGAATTGTTCTTGAGAACATAACCAGGTCACTTGATTAGTAATGACCTGATTATGTTGCTCATCATGGCTGGTGTGTGTTTTTGGTAATTCACAAAACAATGTTTGCATTGATTCAGCTGATTTCTAACTACCAGATTATCGCTGTGGGGAGGAGCAAACTGCTCAGGACTATGCTTTGGGACTACTGGGTGCCCATTTTTCACTACAGTCAATATTAAATCATATATAGCTATAAGCTCATTTATATTCAGATAAAATAACTTTATATGTGCTTATTTTAGATGGCTGGAGGGCCAATGTTACCACCTATTTATTATCAAAATATTAAGAGAAGTTCATCCTGTTATGTGTAAATAAAATATTATCTCTCAGAATTAGTTTTAATAGATGAAAAATTGTACTTGGATTAACAACAAGTCGATTGGCATTCAGTGTCATCCAGTCTTTTACAAATTGGACAATAATCTGATCCTTTTTTTTATTTTTCTTATATAATTGACAGTAATAACTAATTTAATAAAGTTAAATTAGCACTATAATATTTTTTGACAGAGGTGAAATCTTGTTAGCATTAGCATCAATATTTAAAATAAGTACCTTGAATTGATTGCAGGTTGGGGCAAAATAATCATTTCCCTCGCAGTGATGCCCCGCCCCCAAATTTGACACTTGCTATTTTTGTCCTTGTAAGCAGTCTGTTCGTAACAATCTTTGTAATTATACAGTCATTCTTTCAAATAAAACAGTGGGGAAACATTTGACGCTTTTTAGTTTTGAAGCTCTGTATGCACATGTTCATCACAGACTTTATAGATGTGTTCCTGTAAAAGAAATCTATGTTAAAACACACATTTAAATATGTTAAGACAACTTTATGACAGAGAATTGGAGAAGAAAAGAGACCATCAACATCTCTAGACAGAGTACACTGAAATGTAAAGAGAAATGGGTATTTCTGGGTAATTTCATAACTTTAAATGTATTCAAAATGTGGTTGTACAATAAACATATAAATAGAAACTAAAGTAAACCCAGTAAAGTAAAAATGAGCATTCACTATTTCTTTAAAGGGAAAAAAGTTTGAATTTGATAATGAAAGGCCAGCAAAAAGCTCATTAAAAACATTAAATTCACTTTATTTGGACTGTTTTGATCAGAAATGGGCTGCATTTGAAATAAATTAGCTTGAGTTTAATTCTTTGATTTGCATATTGTGTAATTTTAGTTTAAAGATGTTGAGCAGGAGACTGAGTCAAAGCAGATTTCTGATATGGATGCTGCCTTTTTTTTTTTTTTTTTTTTGGCCACCGCAGAGTGAAGACTCACTGCCAAGACACGATTCCTAACAGAGGAAGAGCTAATTAACTCCGAAGGAGAAAATAAACTTTGACAAATCAGGACTTCTGTACTTTCATGAAGTCTTTTTTAAAATTTATTTGACCATGTCACTGTCGGTGGTGTTTCTCTTTTCTGTTGGTTGGTTGTGATCACTTTAATTCCTCTCTGGTCAGGATGTGAGTGCTGTACCAAGAGTAAATAGGACCCTATTAATAACTTTATTGGCATGTTAGGCATATTACAAGATATTACATCCTGGCAGCACAGGCAGAAAACATCTCTCAACACTTGAACGAGAAGGGGATGACAGGCAGGCTAAGTGACTTTACCATGCTCCTGCTTTTATTCATCTTCAAAAGTGAGAAATAAAGGATGCATCGACCCCAAGATGCCTTGTCTCCCAACATGAATGAACAGAATACGTAATAATATTGTAACAAATAAAGGTCGAAGAGTGTGTGGTGTTTATTTTGAGCTGTTTGGCAGACATTAAAATTATATTAGATCATGTTCCTCCATTTTTACCTGATTAGCAGGATTACGCAAAAACTTCTGGATGGATTTACATGAAAATTTGACCAGAGGTGTGGTTTGGTCGAAGGAAGAAGCCAGATTGACGTCACAAAAAAGCAGTGAAGTTTATAATGAAGTTCCCTAACTTAACACTGGGCTGTCTTTTGTCCCACCCACAGAACCATTGGTTCTGTGGGCCGATTGGTTACACGCTTTAGTTACACACAGAGTCAGGGCTCAGTTCAGCCAATCAGCAGTGAAAGCTGTGCATGCAGTTCTACCCACTGACACAGCAGAGAGGAGTAAGCCTCTTCCTGGAGTCTTGAGTTCAAAGATGAATTAAGGCAGCAGACTCTCCTGAAATTGTAGTAAACATCCCAGTCTCCACAACTCACAGCCACAAGTGACATTATTGTGAGTCCATTAACGTTATAGAAACAAACTCGTAGTCCCTCCAGATAGGCCTGTTTATCACTCGAAACAAGGCTGCTGATAATGTCAATCTGGAAATGTCCGTCATAGCAGAAGTCTATGTGTGTGAGAGTAAAAACCAGACCACCCAATTCCACATAGAGCTGCACACCAAAGTGCCATGGTTTTGCGCTGACGGACAGGCTGGTGGCATCGCCCACTGGAAGCGCCACAGCACCAACACCAACATCTGTTAGCATCAGCAAACTGGCTAAGTCAACAAGTTACAAGACCCACTACTGACTATTGGATGATATTTATATCAACAATACACTTCTTGGAGATTGATATTTTTCATTCCACAATGTGCGTATAAAATAAATATTGGACTATAATGTTGGAAGGAAATCACAATTTATGGGTAAAAATCGAGCTGCTTGGTGGAGGTCTGTGCTCTTGGAGTGCTTTTCTACTTGTATAGAGGACCACCTGGACAATTAATGCAAACAGTACAAAATAGTTTACTATATACTTTTTGAGTGAGTAGTATTTTTGTGTACATTCAAACTGATTACTCAAAAAGTTGATACAATAAAAGATGATGTTGGAAAAACAGGCATCTTAGAGCCAGGGTTTATGCAAGACTCCTTTATTTCATATTTTTGATGATAAAAAATAAAGCAGGATATCTTCTTCAGCACAGAGCATTTACCGTAAAGGTTCAAACACATGAGCACTTCATATTTAGGAGCAGCTAACTTGATGGCAGTCTTTGTTGTCTGTCTCTCCCACACACTTTTCCAGCTCCAGACCCCTATGAAGGTGCAAACATGTGGAACTTGGTACCATCTGAACTGAAGAACATCACTGAGTTCAATATCTTCACCGCCAGGCTTAAGTCTTGGCTAAAAACAAAACAATCCTGTACCTATTTTTAAAGAATACTGTGTGCATGTAAAGAAGGATTTATCTATTTATGTATTTATTTTTTGGGTATTATTATTTCTAATAGTATTAGTTTTAAGTAGTAGTTTTATTTTTATTTTTTTATTAATACATTTTATTAATGTCTCACTGTAATTTCTTGTTTTATGTAATGTAGAAAGGCCAAATCAGGGACAGGAGGTGAGAATTAGCCTTGGTTGTAAACTCCACTTGCATGGCATGAACTGCAATTAGTTTTTTGTGACTATGTCCAATTGCAATGTAGCCTTGCAGAGCAGACAGACCTGCCTGATTCTGAAATCCTGCAGGTCTGTCTTGCCAGCCTTCGTTGTCCAATGAATTCACTCAGCTGAATTCTTAACGGTCCAATCAGGGAAGAGAGGCGGGAGCTGCAGAATGTGGACGTGACAACAACCGGAAGTTGAGAACTGGAAGTTGATAACGGACATGCCGATTAGCCTATTGTCCTCATGGCTACTCAGTGAAACTTGGTGAAATCTGCTCTCCTCAGAAGTTTACTTGTAGGGATTGTCTTTGACGAGGTTCATGTCACATATAAGTGTTAAATGAATCATCTGTGTGGTACTATTTATTGTGAAACGATAGTAAAAGGCTGTTAGCTGTTAGCAGCTAAGTTAGCGGCTAACGGTCATTAACTGTTGTTAGCCATTAGCCGCTACATTAGCCACTATGTATGCTACATTATAGGAGGCAACCCTGCTTGATGTGGATTGGTCTGTGATGAATGTGACGAGCCAAATGATTGTCCAATCACAAGCTTGTGTTTTTTTTTAACGTTCTGCCCCTGAAAACAAATTTAAAGGGCTCCTACCCAGATTGACTCGTGGCATATTTCTGTGGCAGATATATGGAGCTGTCCATCTGGCTTGTCAGGTTAATTGCAATGTTCCTGCTAAATAAACAAATACATAAATAAGGCCTGATGAACTCATGTTGTTCCTCTTGGTTTCAGCTCTTTCTGGTGTTTTCTTCTAACTGATCTGCATCGAGCCTTGTAGGCTGTTTGCCCTTGTCAGCCTCACCGTAGACACTGGCATATTAACAAGTTTTACAAGTTTTTGTCTCCAAGCTGCTTCATGACAAAATCATTTCATTCTGAACATATCTCATTGATAAACTTGACAAGCCTCTGTCACTTACCTTGCCTTTTACGCAGTGTGACTTGCTGCATTCAGTGTTTAAATAGATCCTCTATTAAGAGCTGGTAGACAGTTTGTTAATTAAAAACACGATTATGGACTTGTGGGCAGAGGCCCGAGGTCCTCAGGAGTACGAGGACCCCCTCAGTGCCGCTTGCTGCCCTAGTTATGTTTGCATTTGGATGTCTTCCCTTCTATCAGTTTGAAACTATTAGTCATCGTCTCATCTCCCACCCTATGGAGTTCTGTTTTCCTCGTTTAGTGCGCTCTCCCTGTGCTGCAGGATCTCCTGTGAATAGAAACACAGGCTCGAGGCATCATGTGTCTCCGGAGTGAAGCCTCTTAAACACAGTTGTGTCTCTGGGCACAGCAGACTGATGAATCTGTAGCAAATTAAAAATGCAAATGCAGCTTTTCTGAGCCAAACACTAATTTACTGAGCAGAACATAATCAAAGGAATTCATAGAAATGCAAGACTCAGTGTGTCGAATTACACTTTTTTGGCATCATTTCAGTTGTTTTCTGCTTGTATTCGTGTTTCATTTTTGACAGTATGTAGTTATTGTGTCTCTACAATGCAGTTTCTTTCACTGGGAAAATGAAAAAGCAGCAAAAACTCTAAATTACAAGGTCACTGTTTTGAAATCATGACTGTAAGTTGTGCGAAAAATTGCTTAAATTAACCCTATAAAGTCAATTGTAACATATTTGATACAGATTTTCAGAATACCTCTTTCCACTCAATATGATCAACAAATTACAAAAAAACATCTGAATACAATCAGATAAATCACACAAATGTACTCAAATGGATTATCAGTTGCCAAAAACACCTAATGTATCAAATGAGATACGAAAAATCTATACGTTGAATTTTTTGGACATTTTGATTTTTGTGGATTTTAGTAGAAAGTGAAACAAACATTTCAACTCCAAAAAATGTAAATTTCCTGGCTATAATCTACGATCTTGGGCCTTGAAGGGTTAAGAGAAGTTATTTTGTGTCTTTGTAATTTATAAATCAACTTAAATCTGCATTAATTCACTGTTAATCCCTGCAATTTTTGATGATTTTAGAAACTATTCACCCTGATGGCAAAATAACTCATTTTCAAAGTACCAGAGAAAAGGTAGCACTGAACACACGTAGCTCAAGTCCCCTGCAGAGAATAACTGGAGATCCTGTTTTCTTCTCTTCTTTTTCATTAATTCTGTTCTATATATTCTTATATTCTATTCATTTCTATTCTATACATTTTTGGCCATTTCATATATTTTGTTTGATAATAGAGGGAGACATTGTGGTTGTGCAAGTGTGTGTAAAAGAGAGAGAAACCTCTTCAGTCCGATTGCTGTTCCTGTCTGTGCCTCTTAAAGCTCAGTTTTTGCCCTCTGTGGAGAAACTCTTTTTATTTGAGAGAATACTTTAATCTGCAGGTTTCCCAGGTCAGTTATGCAATGAATTTCTTTCCTGTGATTCCCACTGAGGACGACCGAGGAGAAGAATCAGACTAAGTGCACAAGTGCTCCCTGAACAGTAGGATCTTCATCTTTCTTTTAAGAGTAGATCGGGGCTCCTCAGATCGATTTGAGTTGGGTAATTCATCAGCACTACTATTTTGTTAGCCAGATGTGACATTGGATTTGGTCTCATCTGCATTGAATTTGAAATTTGGAAATGTAGTGCAACTAATACATCCCTGATCAAAATCTTAAGACCAGTTGAAAAATTGCTAGAATTTAGCTTTTGCACATTTGGACCCTTAATGAGGTTTTAAATAGAGCTACAATATATAAAAGCAAGAAGGGGGAGTGTGACAAAAACACTTTGAAAAAGTAACTTATTGAAAACAACAAGTAAACTGAAATAGCTGTTTAACTGTTTATCAGCTGATCAAAAGTTTAAGACCATCACTCAAAAAATTAAAAAAAACCTCTCCAAACCAGAACAAAAATGTTTCTCAGTAGGACTCAGTAATGAGTAGCTCCACCGTTCTTGTTAATCACTTCAAAAATTTGTTTGGGCATGCTTGATGAGAGTGTTTCCAGGAAGCTTTTGGGAACATTGCTCCAAGTGGTGAAGATGGCTTCACAATGGGTATCAACTGTCTGAACTGATGGCCATTTTTATAAACTTCCCTTGCCATCCATCCCCAAATGTTCTCTATGGGATTTAAATTAGGGGAACATGCGGGATGGTCCAAAAGAGTGATGTTATTCTCCCTAAAGAGGTCCTTGGTCAAGCGAGCATTGTGAACTGCAGCGTTGTCCTGTTGAAAAACCCAGCTGTTACCACACAGACGAGGGCCCTCAGTCATGAGGGATGCCCGCTGCAACATCTGCACGTAACCAGCCGCTGTTTGACGACCCTGCACCACCTGAAGCTCCAGTGTTCCACTGAATGAAAAAGCACCCAGATCATGATGGACTCCCCTCCACTGTGCCGGGTAGAAAACATCTCAGGTGGGATCTTCTTGTCATGCCAGTAACGTTGAAGCCATCTGGACCGTCAAGGTTACATTTTTTCTCATCAAACAATAAAACTTTTTTCCACCTTTCAATGTCCCGTGTTTGATGCACCCTGGCAAAGTCTAAACGGGCAGTTTTGTGGTATTGAAGGAGACGAGGTCTTTGAATTTGTTTTTTGTTTTTGAAACCCTTTTCCCGCAGATGCCGGTTATTGCGCTGCAGTCGGCACCAGTAAGGGCCTTAATTCTGGTCGAGGACCGCCCTGTGTCTTGACGGACAGCCAATCAGATCCTCCCGCTCAGCGCAGGTGTAATTTTTTGGATCTACCACTTGGCTTTTTTGTTCCATAATGCTCAGGATCTTTCAAAAAACATAGAATGACTGTCTTACCGCGTCCAACCTCAGCAGCAATGGCACGCTGCGAGAGGCCTTGCTTATGCAGCTCAACGATCCGACCACGTTCAAGAAGAGAAAGCTTCTTAGCTTTAGCCATCAGGAGGGCATGACCGTGTGAATGCCTGACAGAAAATGAACATTTTGAGCAGATTTTGGCTTTAATAGCCTGTGGTCTTAAACTTTTGATCAGCTGATAAACAGCCTATTTCAGTTCACTTGTTTTCAATAAATTACTTTTTCAAAGTGCTTTTTGTCGCACTCCCCCTTCTTGCTTTAACATATTGTAGCTCTACCTAAAACCTCATTAAGATCCAAAAGTGCAAAAGGTAAATTATAGCAATTTTTCAACTGGTCTTAAGATTTTGATCAGGTCTGTATGTGATCAACCAGCCCAAAAATGTTCAAAATTAGGTGTAGTCGACATGACGGTTATGAAGCGTAACAAAGTAGAGATGTCATGGACGGCGCCCCATGACACGATCACATGACACCTCCTTCGTTATTTAAACACCTGTTTCGTGTTGCTAATCCTGTCCTCATGAAGACTCAAACGAGTCACGTTGACATGTCACTGACATAATAAAGGATTTTTAATTTTATTGGAGTGCCTCAGACTTTATGTTGTTTTGAAAACTAAACTGTTTGTGTTCACACGTACAGCTTACCTCGGCATAATAATTTCTGCTTATTTTGGCGTAAACAGGAGTTTAAGTGGTACTTCTGCTCAGGGGTGTAGAATTGGGTAGGTACGCTAGGGACAATAGTATGCCACTACCACATGGTCCCTGACACAAAACACAAGCATAGTAAATAATGTTATAACTAAAAAAATCTTATATTTAATGCCAAAAGGATACACATTTTGATTATTTTATTTATTATCCATATATTATTTGCGTTTTGAAAGTGTTGTTTTAGTCCAACAACAAAAGTTTGTGGGGAAAAAATACAATAAAACCTCTGATTAATAACATGAATAAACTTATCAGTCGGGCTGGGTATCGATTCAGATTCTCTGGATCGATTCGCTTCGATATTACAAGGTCTCAAATCGATTCGATTCACAATTAAATTTGATATTTATTCAATCTGGGCTATCTTAGTTAAAATAGTGCTGTAAATTTAAAAAGTGATCTTTTGATCTGGTACATAATTAAAAATTGTTTTAACATGAAGAACTAAACCCAAAGCAGTTACATTAATCATATTTTAATGGTGTGCATTAATGCATCTTCTGCATATTACTTGTTTTTTGTCCAACTCGTATTTCCTTTGTACTTGTTAAATCTAAAATACTGTACATCCAAACATCAGCTTTTAAACTGGCCAGTGGTGCGCATGTAGTGCTTCCACCATGTTTGTTTGCAGTAACATCTCATGAGATCTTGTTCAGTAGAAAGCAAAGCTAAACGCTGATCACACCAGACTAGCAGGGTTGATACCACAGGCTGCCTCTCTGCACATACGAAGAAGAAAAAACCACCCAAGTTAAAAGATCGATCTTTGGATTTTATGGATCGATTATGAACCAGTTAAAGGAAAATCGATTTTTTTAACCCAGCCCTACTTATAAGCATACCTTTTTCATTTTGGTTAAATATTTATCAGACTATTACCATACCATCAAAATTTCTGATTGATTCCAAATTGTCCCACCGTTCATGTGTCATGCATCTATATATTTTTTTCAAGGAACAGACAGTAGAGATTTAGGAGGACAGGTTGGAGGTAAAGAATATACCAGTAGAATAGTTTTTTTCTGAATATGATTGTTTGATTAGCTCTACATGGCATTAAAAAAAAGCAAAACACATCAACTTTCAGAGGTGCCATCTTGGTGTACTTTTATGTCTCCATCAATGTCAAAATCAAACCTACGCCCTTGCTTCTGCTGTCCACTTAGGGCTCTGTAAGTCTCCATTTACCAACTCTGAATTGCCAGCATGACGTTATTATGGACACATGACCAACGTCGCACTCCCTGGGACTCTTGTGCATGCTTACATTGCAAAAGCAGTCAAAGAAGCTTTATATTGCTCAGTGCTAGTCAAAATCTTCTTAATTCTCATGAACTTATCAACATTCAGAGCTCCTCTGTTTGAAAATGTTCTTAAAAAATCAAACCAACCCATCAGGTGAAAACTAATCTTCCTCTTCCCTTCTTCTATCATCCCTCCTGGGTTGATTTCCTGAAAACTGTTGCCTCCTCAGATGGACACACTAAGGCAGAAGACTCTGCTGAATTCAGGAAACGTTATTACTGATAAACACACACAAACCCAAACCTGCTGAACCCCGACCAACGCGCATCAACATGTTCTCCCACAAGCACAAGATAAAGTGACGCTGCAGGAACTATTATGAGATATACCCTCGCTCAGATTTCTGTCCATGTTTCTGTTACCTGTCAGTCTTTGTCACCTGTGACCAGAATAATCTTTTAATATCTGAAGATGGGCCACCTGTTAAGAAGCGAGAGTCAGACCTACTGCAATAGAAGAATGAGAAACAGTCCAGGATTTGTTGTGCTTGAAATTTTATCACCGGCCTGATTTCAGCCTTCAAAAATGAAACTGAAGCACAAGACAGGAAGCCAGCAAAAAATCATTCAGCATCCAGTTAGGTAACACATTTCCTCATTTTGATTTTTTTTACATATTACAAGCAATGTTTCCTAGAAGAATGAGGTGATTTGCATGTAAAAGTCTTGACTTCTAAAACCCCACTGGGTTTTTTTATTTTGGCTGCAGGGTAGGAAGACGATCTCTCACTCTCTGTGTCTTCCGCTCACACAGAGATGAATGAAATTGCCCATCCGGAAATCCAGACTGTTTCTTAAAATTTGCACATGTTTCTGTCAAAGCTCTGGGCTGGGACGATGAGGCAGAGAGAGCCAGGCGAGGGTTTTAGGGAGCTGAAGCTGCTCTGCCTAAGCTTTCGTCCAACATGCTTATGTGAAGTCTGGGAGGAAACCAGCACGCCTGAACAATGAGAAAAAAATACGGAATCAAATTAGTGCAGAAGTGATGATATATCTGAGCAAAACTACATTTCAGAATGACTATCTTATGTTCTGATTTGCACTGTGGCAATTAGTCCAGTGGCTTAGTGAATGGATTGTGCACTTGTGGATAAAAGCGCTAATTTTGATGATGATGATGATGATTTCTTAGGGTAGGAGCCCTTGGCAAATATCTATTTAAAATATCATATTGCAAGACTATTAATATTAATGAAATATGTGAAAATCTGCCTAGAATTTTTCAGACTATATGCATCATAAAATAATCACATTACCTTCAAGTGTCATAAAGTTGACTTACTTTGACATTATCAAAGTCACAAAACATACAATTTTATCAATAACATCTTTATTGCCATGATGAATAAAAATGAATGTGCATCATGATGTGAAAACATGTTATAGAGCTGTGCATTCTGACTACCTGTCACAATTACTCAGTCTCAGAGAGATGGCAGTGCATTATGAATATTTCATCACAAAAAAATAAGAGAAAAAAGGCAGAGAATAGGAAACAATAAGAAATATAAAAATGAGTTTGTTTGGGTAATAAGAAAACAAAAAAAAAACAATACTATAGTGAATTATTAAAGAAAAGTAGCAAACATAGTAAGAGTACATGGGGAATAATACACAGTGTAATTAAGAAAGATAAGGTACAAAATGATTTTCCCAACTATACATAACTACTTACATTTACAGGACATTTTTCTCCCTTTTTTTAAAATTCTGCCTATACTTTGCAGGACTTTATGGAAGATGTACAGGTACCAGGGTCTTGGTACTCAATTTTACACATATTTAGGGGGGTTAATAATCAGAGGATAAATTAAAATCAGTTTCAAGTTCTTTAATGGACAAAAAAAGAACAATTTATCATCAATGTTCCTCTTATGACTCACAGAACTATTACTTTTACAATGAAAAACAACTTTATTGTTTTATATGGATATCTGTGTTGGGTTCCTAAGCTAAAATCCTTTAGTTGGTCTTAAAGAAGCCTCATACAAAATTCGGTGCTCTTATCCACTTTTGCACAATCCACCCAAAAATGTGCACTAAGCCTCTGGATTAAATGACCCTGATGGTCATTTGGATATTATATATATATTAATATATTAAACATTATTTTTAGATAGACAATTTTTTTTTAATGGTCAATGGTAAATGGAATTGAGCTTATGTAGTGCTTTTCTAGTCTTTTACACCCATTCACTTTTACATTCACTCACTGATGGTTCAGAGTTTCTATGTTAGTTATCCATCAGTATCTCTAACACGTTCACGCTCTTTCATGCCCATTTACACACCATTGACGTAGCAGTGGGAGCAACTTGGGGTTAGGGGTCTTGCTCAAGGACACGTCGGCATATGTCGCCCAAAGCTGGACTTGAACCTGCAACCTCTGACCAAGCGCACTAACCAACTGCACCACAGACACCCAAGTCAGAGAGTGCAGTTCTTTTTTACAGTGGCCACTGTTCAAATCTGATTGAACAGGATCCAAAAACAAATTTCTTGGCTTGTGTGGAATACAAAAAATGGAAAACTGGTTCTGCCCTTGATAGTTACTTAAAGATGCTATGAGGAGTTTCTAAGTAATTACAAAAAAGTCTCACTTTTAGATATATGCCTGATAGAAATACACACTTTAAGATGAGTTTTATAGCATCAAAATAGGTTATCTATAAATGCGATAACTTAGCTTTGCGGTCGGGTTGGACAGGACTGGACTGGCCTGGATACTCAACTTCAGGAACAAGACAATTCAAACTAGAGCAAATTTATATTATTCAGACACGTCTTATAGAGCGCTGGGCTGTAAGTAGCGATATATAGCCAGCTACAAAACTACTATGCTAAGTTTTCCAAAAATTGCTTGTTGTCACACATCAAAAACTACCACTATGTAACTAGAAAGAGATACATTACCTCGTTGCTTTGCATCCTGTAAGTTGTTGAAAAAAGAAGTTGTAAAGCAATGCAGAGTTCTGAGGAAGGTCTGAGCTGCATTCATTAGCATCACAACAAACACACGATTTAGTTTGGGCCACGTCTTTACAACAGTCACCATGCGTGCTCATGGGTAGCAGAGTCTTTATGTAGCCGGAAATAGATTCTCCTCATAGCACCATTAAATGTTTAAACTGTGTGTTAAAAATGCTGTTTTTTGAAGAAAACGTATTACATCAAATAATTACTGAGCTTCCATATAAAAAGATCTCTAACGTATGGTGGCTGAAAAAGGTCACGATTACAAATCCCACAGCAAATGCAAGCATCACAACACGTCTGCATCAACCCACAACTCATTGGCATACAGCACATGTCGGCATTAAGCTACAACAGAAGTAAACTCCACAACACATGCAAACACTGCAACACGTCTGCATTAAGCTGCAACACGGTGGCATTTAGCGGCAACTGAAGTGAAACGCCCACTTTTTTTCAAGTTTTGCCTTGGTCCCTAGTCCATGACAAGCAGATAGACTCTATTCTTTCAGCTGTACGTCCAATAACATGGTAGAGACAGACAGGGCTCACCTAACGCTAACTAGAAAAGCTCTTCACCAATGCTCCTGTGTGCTTGTTGTGACTCTTTTTTACCGCCTTATGGCACGTTATCTTCAAATATTATCTTTGTCTACTCCTAAACAGAAGCTTTGTTTGGTTCACTAACTTACAAGCACATCTTTGGTTGAGCTGTAATGTTCACAAACACGTTAAGAACTGCTCTCCCAATTCACAAAAACCAATTCACACATACAGTATGAGTGAACTGCTTGCTAGCTTGAAGGTATTTTGCTCCTCATAATGGCTCTCAAATGAACAGCTCACTCACAAAGGTGAATTGGTTCTCACCTTCACTTAAAGCTGTGGTCTACGATTTGAAACCGCAGCCTGCCCCTCCTTCCCTCACCTCTCTCCTCCGTGTTCCAAGATCCCGCCCCCAGCTCGTGACGCCTCATATAGCCCCCTCGGACTGAGCTACGAGCGACTAGCACAATATATCAGCAGCAAACTCAATCAAAAACAGCTCAGCTCAACTGAAAGTATCAAACACGACAGACATCTCCCTTATAACACACAGCAGTAGCCATTTCAACTGGACCGGCGGCAACGCGGGTTTGGCGCCGCCAGAGCAGAGCCGAGTGTGGGGGAGGATTAATCTTTCTCAGCCTGTCCTCCCCAGCTCAGCTTACAGTGCTAACGATTAGCGGCTAACAGGCTAACCCGCTCCCCTACAAGTTATTAGCCCGTGCAGGCACAAACTAACCAGAGTTATTCAGCAGACATCTCCCACTGTAGTAAACAAAGCCATTACCTGATCAACCAGGGGCGAAACGGCCGATGCTGAAGGTCTGACGGCCGGCTGAGGCTATTCGTTAGCCCGCTAACAGGCCTCCACCCGCGGGCAGATTTCCGTTGGGCCCGCGGGAGAGGGAGGCGGATTCCCGGGTTCGGCGCTAGGCTTTCCCGGCTCCATGATAGTTCAGCAGCTAACTGCTGCTAGCTGCTCACCGGAGGTAGAAGGGAGGAGGCGGGACCATGGGCAAGATGCTGCGTACTGCGTAGTGAGGGAGACGAGGAGAGGGAGAGGAGAAGGGTGGTCTGCAGCCAGACTGTCTTGGGAGAGGGAGGCGGATTCGGTTCGGCGCTAGGTTTTTCCGGCTCCATGATAGTTCAGTAGCTAACGCTGCTAGCTGCTCACCGGAGGTAGAGGGAGGAGGCGGGACCATGGGCAAGATGCTGCGTATCATGAGTGAGGGAGACGAGGATTGGATGGACTCATGGACTAACTCACGGACCAATTAATAGTCGCAGGTTCTTAGGCTTGATTGGTCAGCTAATATGCAGCTTTTCAGCGGATATACTGAATGGATTTTTTTCATTCTTTTTTGTCTTTATACTGTGTAGATAGGACCATAGGACCATAACAGCCTTATAAACGGTGTTATTAATATGTACAAAGCTTCCAAATCGTAGACCATAGCTTTAAAAGAGCAGTTAAAGAAACTCATTTGTGCACAAGAATTTGTTCTGCAATATATTGTGTTATGAGACTGGTGAATAAAGTTTGAGTACAAGAGATATTAAAGGAATGTTGTTAGCCATGAAAGAGGAGTCATTCAAAGGTGCTATGAGGAGAATCTGTTACCGGCGACATAAGGACTCTGCTACCCATGAGCACGTGCAGCTACTGTCGTAATGCTGCGTTCCAGTAACCTCAGAATTGGGAGTGACATCATCTCCGACTCATCAGTGTTCCAGTTGAAGTCGGAAAAAAAACATGTCGATCTACCAGGCTATTGTTAGCTGTTGTTAGCTTGTGAGTGGCGGGGTTTCACCGAGTTCCCTGTAGGAAATTCTGACCTCGGGGGACGTTACAGTTGCAGTTTCCTACTGGGAACTTGGAAATTCCTACTTCTGACTACAATTGGAATGCACCAAAAGACACAAGCCAGCGAATGTGTTTGTTGTGATGCTAATGAATGCAGCTCGGACCTTCCTCAGAACTCTGCATTGCTTTACAACTTCTTTTTTCAACAACTTACAGGATGCAAAGCGACGAGGTCATGTATCTCTTTCTAGTTACAGTTTTTGATGTGTGACAACAAGCAATTTTTGGAAAACTTAGTATTGTAGTTTTGTAGCCGGCTATACATCGCTACTTACAGCCCGGTGCTCTAAGACGTGTCTGAATAATATAAATTTGCTCTAGTTTTAATTGTCTTGTTCCTGAAGTTGAGTATCCAGGCCAGTCCAGCCCTGTCCAACCCGACCGCGAAGCTAAGAAATAGCGTTTATAGATAACCTATTTTGATGCTATAAAGCTCATCTTAAAGTGTGTATTTCGATCAGGCATATAAGTGAGACTTTTTAGTAATTACTTAGAAACTCCTCATAGTGTCTTTAAGTGGAGTCATTATTTCCCAAAAATTGGTTCAATATCATTTGCCTTTCAAACCTACATGTAGTTAAAATGAATTAAAACACAATTACCCCTTCACAATGTTGGGGTAATGTAATGTGAGGTAATCTTTTAGAGCACTTGGACAGCTAACATGAGCATTATGTTTGCTGTTTAGGTAAAAACTCTTTTGGAGTAGCAAATGCTGAGATGGAAAACCGCTTTGTGGAAACAAGAAGAGAAAAGTGAAATCCACAAGGTTTTTGTTATGGTCTCTCTCCCACCTGTTTGCATGCTGGCATAGCTGTGCACAGCAGGAGTGTAAACAAAGCTGTGTCACACCAAATCTGAGATGTGACAATATGGCCGGTGAGATAACCGAGGATAGTTTTGCATGGAGAAGTGTCCCTGTTATGTTAGATTTATGAAAGCTCCAAAACTCTTGTTTCTGTTAAAACTGCAGCCATTTCAGTGTGGCATATCCTCACATCCACATCATGAGAAGAAGTGACTTCACTGATCTGCCTTTGTTTTATCATCAAAAAGCCCAAAGTCTCTATTGTGTTTCATTTCAGGAGCTTAAGAGTCCTCAAAGAGTCTTCAGATTTATCAATACGAAACACCGTCATTCTGTTTTTAAATATAGCCAAAAGTTAAACTGGCGACCTGTTGACATCCCCCCGTATGTGCCTGTGTCTCCTGCTGTCGTTGAGCCCGCGGATCATCGATCTGTCCCTCCAGTCCTCCAGAGGCCTATGCTCAGTGCCGCCATGCCCGCGATTAGCTTGTCACTCTCCACGTTTGTAGAGCAGAACTAATCAGGCTGGAGAAGAGACTTGTCCCAGTGCTATCCATGCGTGACTTGTCTTACCAATGTATGCAAGAGGCAGATACAAGCACAGCAGAAATGGATTTTATTTCCTGAACCTCTCCTGTGCAGTGTTGGGAGGCCGATCTGTTGCACTGCTGAAGAAGCAGTGACTGATACGAGGGAGTGATTGAGTGTCAACAGGTAACTGTGAAGTGATTAACAGATTTACTGATATGTCATTCTGTAGCAATTGTAATTTTCTTTAGCATGATGAATTCTCTCTCCATTTCATAATGACTGACCTATTACAAATTAGATAAATTTCAATAAAGCTGGGACGTTATATAAAAATGTAATAAAAAGAATAAAATGATTTTTAAATGCTTTTTGACCTACACTCAACTGAAAACACAACAAAGACAAGATATTTAATACTCAAAATGTTAAACGTAATTTTTGTTTTTCATTCATTTACTTACCGTAAAATACCAAATAGTAGCCGGGGTGTTTATTTGCTTCAAGTACTGAGCAGACCAGGCGTTTGTTTGGGACAAGGCAACTATTTGGGACAGGCCTTTAATTCCTTTTGCACAAAAAATTTACTTTGCAAAAAATTAAAAATATGGTAAATATAATCAAATTATTTATTCACACTAGTATGAATAACACATCTACATTTTCAAGGCAAGATTACAGTACCGTTGTTGCACTCTTGTCTGGTCATACTTGTCTGGTCATGAACGACTGGTAGTTAAGGTCTTACTTCTTTTTGTTTCGCCGCACCAGAGCGATGGAGATAAGCAGCAATGAACTGCTGACTGTCGTGACTAACCTCCTGATGTTAGTTACGGACAAAAAACAAACAGCGGCAGTGGCAACGTCTTCTTCGTTGAATTTTCAAAGCCCTACTCTGAAAGATTCGGGCTTTCCGCGCTCTAGTGCGCTCTGTGGATGTAGAGTGTAACTGCACTGTCCCGACACAGAGCGCCGTACACCAACAAGCATTTGTTGACATACAGAGGGAGGAGAAGCGAGCCGACAGGACGTCCAGAGAGACAAATAACTGTAAAGGTTCAGACTGATCATGTTTCTTTTCAAGTGTCAGCTGTCAGTTGTGAGCTTAGCATTTGCATGTGTGTTCTGTAAACTTTGACCGTAGCTCGTACGCTGCGCCGAATAAATTACACTAGGCGTTTATTTGGAACGGGCGTCTATTTGTCAAAATGTACTGCTACACCCGGCATTTATTTGGGACCGGGTGTTTATTTGGTATTTTACGGTTATTTTGAAATTGATGCCTGCAACACGTTCCAGAAAAGCTGGAACAGAGGCAACAAAAGACTGGGAAAGTTAAGAAATGCTCAAAAACAGCTGTTTGTAACATCCCACAGGTGAACAGCTCAATTGGAAACTCAGTCATGCATGAGCAAGAATGGGGCGAGCTTCACCAGTGTGTGAACAACTGTGAGCAAATAGTCCAACAGTAAAGAACAATGACTTTAAACATGCAATTGAAATTCGTTTAGGTATTTCATCATCTACAGTTTATAAAATCAATATAAAATCAACACCGAATGCCTGTGACCTTTGATCCCTCAGGGGCCACTGCATGAAAAGCCAACAACACTGTAAAGGATGTTACCTCGTCTGTATTCCAGACTCGACTCCCACTGAATGTATATGGAGCATTATGAAGTGGAAAATACAGCAATAGATTCTGAGGTTGTACATTAAGCAAGAACAGAAAAGAGCTCCATCTGCAAAGCTTCAACAGAGGGTTAATTACCAAATGGTGAATGAGTGCTTTTACAGTTTGTATTTAGGAATGGTACGCAAACTAATGGCTCACTCACAACTGCGAATCAGTTCTCATCGTTCACCTAAAGCAGCTGTTCTAAAGATTCCACTGGTTTGCTAACATCACATCTGTAGGGCAAACCCCCACAAATGAGATCTACAAAACAAAACATCTGTTTAGAAGTAGAAGATAGTATGTTATTGGTAGAAGATAACATAACACAATAAAAAAAAACAAGTCACGGGGTGCTGGTTTGGCGGAGTGGTTAGCAACAAGGCACCCCATATACTTGCTTCTGCCGGTCCAGGTTCGAATCCCGCCTGTGACCAGTTTGCAGAGTGTCTTCCCATACTCTCTCACCCCCTTTCACAAGCCTATCCACTTTCTCTCTCCTATCAATAAAGGCACAAAATGCCCAAAAACATACATTTAAAAAAAAACAAGTCACAACAATCACACAGGACCATTTAAAGTTGGTGAAGAGTTTATCTGATGACTGTAGATAGAGGCAGGCTAATTATACCTGTTGACTCCCAGTGTTTGAGCTAAGCTAACTAGTGGTGGATGAGCTTTGCTCGTCTCTTCCTTGTTACTGCACGCACAGTCAAAGGAGTGCTGTGTATTGTCATGGACTTGTGAGTGAGGCAGGAATGGAAAAAAAGTTGGCAGTTGGCTGTAACGGTGCAAGAAAGTCCAGTTTTCTACATTTTGGAAAAAACTCCCCCAACATTAAGGGTGATGTCTTGGCAGGGGTTGCGGCTCTCTGAGCACTTCTAGTTGAGGTAATTTTTTTCTGGATTGAGAATTGACAGAGGTGGACAGTAACAAAGCAGATTGACTTAAGTACTGCACTTCTGTACTTTCTATGTATCTTTTTGAGTATCTGTACTTTATTTGAGTGTTATTATTGGCTGCACACAAATTCATCACCACCTACAAAAACTTGCTGTACATGAAAATATACTTTTAATACTTAAGTATTTTAAGTATTTTCAAAAACAGGTACTCCAGTTTTTAAGTTGAGGAAAAAAATTTGACTGAACAACTTTACCTGTTTAGGAGTACTATTTGAATGGGCAGTGTTGGGCATGTTACTTTAAAACAGTAATTAGTTATAGTCACTAGTTACATTCCCAAAAAAGAAACTGATTTACTAACAGAATTACTCCTTCGTAAATGTAATTAGTTACCACGGAAAGTAATTGATGCGTTACTTTTTGAAAAAGCTTTTTCTGCTTGAACTGTGTGTCTCTGTCTCTGTGTCCTTCCTTGTTGTTACCTGCTGCAGCAGCTCTGACATCATCAGCGGAGTTCTCGCTGTTTTTGGTCTCTAGATTTTAGATTTACTAACAACAGACAAACACTTTGCTTTAGGACATAATGTACACTCCACATGTGTGCTCTTGCCTTTTAATTCTTTTACTTCCATCCAACACCAGTTTTAACTCCACAGACGCTCCAGACTTCTTGCTTCAGTTAGCTGTGTTGCCAGATCTTGCAATTGAAATAAGCATTTTAAAGAGAGAAACCTACATGACGCATGTTTTAATTTTAATCCACTTTACATTTTAATTTCAAAGTCATATTTTTTTTCTATTTTGTCTCTTTATTTACTTCTTAAACATTGTTTTGTTTGGAGGTGGAATATCCTTTTTTATACAGAAATGAAGGGAGGAGCTACTGTTATTTATAACTTTGTTCTTGCTAAAGCCCCAGTCACACATTCCCATTTCTCATGTCGATTGTGCACGATTGTCATAATCCTGATGAAACATGCTTTGGTCGTGGTGCATGCGCTACTTGGTCTGGATCAGCGTTGTATAGTCGTGTATGAACGGCGGGGAACGTGAAAGGGTCCCAACAGTTCTGAACTGTTCAAAACCGTTGTGGAGAATCGCGCACTCAGTATAGCAGGATGGAAGCCTAATGTAGTCCTAATGCGAACGGGATCAGCGTGGCATGTACGGAGCTCAGTCGAGCTGATCTCGGCTCAGTCCTGAAAGGTTTATGAGGACGACTGACAAGCATGTATCTGTTTGTTCCCCGACTGTGTCCCGTTCAAGATGGCGCAAGCATCGGGGCTCAGTCGGGGTTTACGTGACGTGAACTGAGCTTGAGCGGGGCTGACGTCATGTCAGCGTGATGGAAATTAATGGAATCCTCGTCATGTCGTTGTATTAACCTAGCTGGAGCGGGACGAACGCCCCCGAAGCGCTGTAGAAGCGCTACTGACGGTGTATTTATACTCCAGGGGGGAGACAGTCATTTCATTCCGTATCATAGCGATCACACCAGCCTCCTCAATCGTGTACAGTCGTGCACAATTGCTATGAGAAACGGGAATGTGTGACTTAGGCATTAGCAGTTTGTTTAACCTTGATGATTTTTGTAACCAAAAGACATGTCAGGTTTATATCTGTTTTATCTCAAGTCTCTACAGCTCTATCATGGTCAAAACGGAAGTTACCAAATTAGAAATAAATTTAATTCTGGCTATAAGGATTTATTTTAAGTGGAAAACATCATTTTTAACAAAATTTTAATTTGTTTTAGTGTGTTAAAATAATTTTAAAAACTTCTGAATTGTGTTTATACTGATGGTAGATCGTGCAGCAGATTCCTCCTGGGTTTGTGGGCACAGCAAGCCCAAATGAACAACTGCACCATAGGAGGGTTTCAGTCACGTGCTTATTATGACGTATGAAGAGGGCGTGGTTTCAGATGGAGGGCAGGAAGTAAACATGGAGTCTATGAAGGAGACCGGCGAAAGTTCATATTGTTCGGATCTAGATCCAGTTGCAAGAGAAAGATATAATCAGCTCATCAACAGATACGTCGGGCGTGATCCATATCTCATGAAGACGAGTGAGTTTTCAGCAGAGACAAAAGATTTACTGGCAGTTGAGGGCATCGACATCGCTAACTATGTGGAAACGTCGTACATTACCAAACAGCAGATGAAAGCCTATAAAAGTATGGAGGCATACAACTTTTTGTCAGCGGATGGGTCCACAACCTCGGCAGCAAACGGCTACAGGGTGGTTATTGTTTGGTCTTCGCAAGGGTGAGTCTTTCTTCTTTTTTTATGCGTTAAGGTTATAGCAGCTGGCAGTCGCGGTTATGATGTACACAAACCATGGAAACAAACACGACAACCCAATGATATAAACAAAGCCATAAAAACCAAGCTGGCTTACATACCTCGATTGAAGTGGTCACGACAGACACGGGCATTAGCAGACTCTGCTCCTCCGGACCGCAAACGCAGGTTCAAAATCCATTTTTTTTCGGCGTTGTTCTGTGAGCTTTTTACATTTCTCACCTTTGTGAACAACGACCTTCGGTACTCTGTAAAAGTCCTTGTCCTTGCGGTTTGAGCTGTTGGAGCACCCGTAAACAACACAAAACATTGGCATCTTAAATGTTTCTCACCGCAAGTTCTAACGTTACTTTACTTCCTGCCCTCCATCTGAATTGCGCACTGTCGCTATGCAACAATGTGACGTCACGTGAAACCCAGCTATTGAAACAAGCCCAAACAACTGCAACCTACAACTCCCAATATGCACACGCAAGTTGCAAAAAGAAGCCGAAAGTTGCTTATTATAAGCAATCCTGGCAACTTTGGCATCGAGTTTTCCCGTCAGTCTGTTAGCAAGGCAGGTGGGATAACAGCTGCTTGACATCAGTGCAAAGTAAATCGCCACATTTCACTGTCAACTATAACATTTTAATGTTTGAAATAGTAATTAATTAGATTACTTTCACTCAAGTAATGGAGTTGAGTACTTTGTCCACCACTGAGCATCAATAATAAGATTCATATGGACAGGACTTCAGAACTGAAAAAGTTAAACAGTCAATCTCACGGGTCACACTCTGTCACAGTCAGGGAATATAACATGGCTCTGCAGCAATAAATTGAAAGTTTAGCCCGGGGATGACTTTTCCCTTACATACTCACTGCTGAAGGCACTTTAAGCTATGCAAACATTTTTCTTTTAAAATTAATTCAGTGCTGCATATGTGGCACATAAAATATTAACAGTACTTCAATATTTAAGTGCTGGTAATGAGGGCTCTTGACCTTTGTATTTAAATTTAATCTTTACATGCAGAATTTATCAGCTGCAATTCCCCCTTTTTCTGTCGGGGAAATATTTCCAGTCATTTTTCCACGAAGCTAGGAGTGATGAAGAATCTGTCTTCTTGTAATGGATGAACACAGCTGAGCAAAATAAAGATGTTATATAGTCTCTGTGTTAGAAGAGGATGAATGAGGGAGCTTCTGACTCAACATCAAACTAAATATTTTGTTTCATTAGACCTGAAAAGTGTGAGCATGATAAGGCAGAAAGAGGCCGAGCATGAAGCATGTGACAGCTCCATCACACAGCTCCATCTCAGGCACACGCTGAAGGTCAGCCTCGATGTAATTGCTGTGTCCCGTTCCCATTTGTCTAAGCGAACCGTTTGCATTTGGAAATCAGCTGCAGGTGAAAAGTCATTTGCCTGCCTGTCATCCTCAGTCACCTTCAACCGGAACCATATCAGCTCCACGCCATGACAGGCCACAGGTAGAGCTGCAGCGCTTATCAACGGCCAGAGACACGTCTCTGCTCCAATAAACGTCCAATATCAGTCTGTATATTTATACTGTGGAGACACACAGCGCACATATGCAGGTAAACACACTGTGAAGCAGTTTTTTTCACAGGAATGGGAGTGTTTGGCATTTAATGATGCCAAGAAAAATAAACCAAAAAAAGATTTTTTTTTCGTTGAGTGTGATGATGAACAAAATATAACAGTGATCATCAACTGGTCGCCTTGGAGCCACATCAGACCCCTAGAATATTATCAGATTGAGAAAGTATGAGGTGGAAAATATGTGATGGGTTAAACACAGACAAGCTTCGACTTCTTCAATATCATTTAATCTGGATGACTTTATGATTAAAGGAGTAGTTCAGTATTTTTGAAGTGGGGTTGTATGAGCTCCATGTGGTCACGAAGCACATTAGATGAAGTAGAAAGTTCTCTCCTCTCCCTCAGTAAGCCACATTCTGAAAGAGTCTGTTACTAAGAAATAGAAGCTAACAGGAAAGCACTGTACCAAATACAAAGACTATTTTCTCCACCTACAAGAACTCAAATCAAAAGTAATACCACAGTTTAAGAGTATGCTACATATGATTGTTTTTAAGTGTATTAAAATTTCAGAAATATAAAGTTTATCTGGACCTAAGCCAACTCACGTCATGTATCCCTCCTCTAAATCACTCCGCCTCACTCTCAGCTGTAGTAAACATGCAAGCTAGCGGCTTCAGACGCCAGTTGTAGCTTCATATAACTTTATTAAGTATTGTAACTCTTTTGTTTTGACTGTTAGCGGTGTGAGGAAGAGACAATGCAGGAAATTAAAAAAAAGATGATCATGACAGCGCAGATGAAGTCCCATTCACTTTGGAGTCAAGAGGATACCTGTATGAACGGGAGTTGACTGTAAAAGAGCTGCCGAAGATGGAAAACAAACTGAGAGAAAAACAGAGGAAACATCCACGGACACTGGACAACAAGAAAGAGTCGGAAATAAACAGTGATGCGGGTGCTTGAACTGCAAATAGCCAGAGGAAACTGGTGATACAGACGGCGGTACTGCTCCTCAGACAGACTTTCCTGCTCTTCTGAGTCTTGAAGTTTTGTGGACATTCTTCAATTTCCCGAAGATGAACTGAAAAAAAGGCCCAAATCCGGAGGACCTAATGACAGTTTCTCCTCAAAGTAGAAACATAACAGTGCAAACTACATGTGTCTACGTCTCTCTCTCACACATACACACAAGGATTACGATGTATTAGCCTTTAATATATATAAATAGATGTATAGATCTATGCACACAATCTGTCAGGTAACAGGTAACAAGAGATGCATTCGCTATACGATGTAAACGCATGCCCTCGTTACGCAGAGGAATACGGTGAAAGTTGAGTTCTCCATGATGCACATCTGTTTCTGCATCAAGGGAAGCATCACAAAAACCCATCTCAGAAATATTTGTCATATAATGTGCTTTAATCAGTCTACAATAGGCGCTAGATGTGTTTCTGTTTACAACAGCTGACAGGGAGGCAGAGTGACTTAGTGGGGTAATACACAACGTGAGTTAGCTAGGTCCAGATAAAACTTTATATTTCCGCAATGTTAATGCACTTAAAAACAATCATATGTAGCATACTCTTAAACTGTGGTATTATTTTTTTATTTGAGTTCTTGTAGGCGGAGAAAATACCCTTTGTTCTTGGTACGGTACTTTCCTGTTGGCGTCTATTTCTTCATCACAGACTCTTACAGTCTGTGTCTTACTGAGGGAGAGGAGAGAACTTTCTGCTGCATCTAATGTGCTTAGTGACCATATGGAGCTCATACAACCCCACTTCAAAAATACTGAACTGTCACTTTAATGCAATGCCTGCCAGTCATCGTTAGCCAGTATTCAACCAGAGAAACCAGTGATAGAAATAACAGGACAATTCCATGGAGGAGAAAGCAAAACATCTTTATTTTGTTTGAGGATATGGACTGATCTTTTTAAGCCTAAGGCTGTGTTCACACCAAACATGGATTTCTGTTTATTGGGCATCAAAAATACATTGAAAGGGTAGGCACAAAACTTGTGTTGTTCGGTCCATCTTCACCAATTAGAAGCAAAATTGCCGTTTGAATAGCACCTTCTTCCCCTGAAGCCTTGGCACGACAGCCAATTAGCACTGAAAGTCATCATTAGCTGGGTTTCCATTACAGTTTTTTTTTCCATAACAAAATTTTGACAAAGTTTATTTGCACTTGAATGTGTTTCAATTGAAGGTTGGTCTCGGCAGGAGCATTGTAACTCTCGTGAAATATCAACTATCTGACAGTCTCCAAGATGAATTTGGCAGAGCTTCGCTGCTTCTTCAGAGTTTCCGCTCTGTGCAGAAACCTGACACCACAGTCAGACTCGTCTGGGCTCATTTGCATACAAACAGCTGATTGGAAGATTATGGAGGGCTGTGTGTGTGTGTGTGTGTGTGTGTGTGTGTGTGTGTGTGTGTGTGTGTACATGTGTGTGTGTGCATGTACCTGTGAAGATGCAACACAGGGACAGAGAAAAGAGAGGAAGCAGGTGCTCTGTCTTGTTGTTTTCGGCAGATTTTTTCCACTACCTCAGTTACTTTTGTCAACTTAAAGGACGTCTTTCACAATACATGTAATTTTGCCCACAGCCCAATTTTTTGTTTATTGTGTGGTATTTGTAGTACACCCAGAGACTCCCAAGAATATACCTTAAAATCCAAAAGTCATCCAGGGCCTGTACTATGACCTATTTTATGATCATTGCCATAGGTGTGAGCCAGGGTGCACACTTTACCCCAAAACTTACTCAAACACAAATAATAAATCATCAAATTGGGTCAAATCACCTTCACTGAAGTCTGGTGCATCTTTTGAAATCAAATGTAAAGCTAAGTATAACAATTGAAAGAAGTTATTGAATTTTAACTGGAAAAAAAATCATTTTTTTTTAATGATTTTTTCAACAAATTCAATTCTTTAGAGATGTGTCTGACCAACTTACAGTTGCTGTACAACTAAAATACTTACAAATTATTTGGCCACATATATATTCTCAAAGTGGGAAAAAATCATCAAATTTGAGACCGTAAAGTTGTTCAATTAACAGGTTGGGTTACTGTGGAAGAATCAGGATACTGTTCCATGTCTTGTATATCAGGGAACCTTTAAAGATTTGTTCAGAATTCATCCTTTAAGTATGATTTCTTTTAGAATTTGAATGCTAGATTCAAAACAAACATTTCACATGAAATGTTATTCATTTTAATATTGAACAGCCACAAAGGGCCTGTATATTATGCCTTTGTGATGAGATAATAATGAGCCATTGATACAAGTAAAAACCGATGCAGTTTTGGATTGTTGTAATCAGATTGTATATATCTACAATGACAGCAATACATAAACATTACTTCTGTCAATTTCTGTTTCTAGTACTTATATATACATGTAATCTGTTTTATGGCCTTCGTGTCTTTTTGCATAGCAAACGGCTTGGACAATTTTAATTTGTAGACTGGAACTATAGTGAGGGAAAGGGGATCTGAGAAATCCATAAGATGTATGATTGGCTGGTTATTTCATAGAATGGAGTCTTTGAATTTGCTTGTGTATGGTTGGAGGGGTTTCTGATTTTGAAAATGTTTATAATATCCCAAATAATAGATTACAGATGCAACATGTGCACACATGCCAGAGGTTCTCTTTCCAGCAGGACAGAGACAATAATATGCCTTCACAGGATCATCTGATGCATTCTTGTCAAATTGAATCCAAACATTGTATTTTATTTGAGATCTGTGACGAGAATGAATCTGTCCCCTAATGAGATCAGCATCATGCTGGTAAACCCAAATCTCATAGTCACCATCATTTTTTGATGCTTAGCAATGTAGCCAGGGACTGTTTGATTTGGTATGTACCGCATGTTATGGTCTCAAGGTATTCCAGATCCTCATGAGGGAACGAGATATCAGATGCTTCAAGCTTCTGCCATTCACTACGAGCTCTACGTGACATATTTGGGTCTCCTGCAACTCGCTTTTGCCAAAACATTGTCTTTTTAAAAGTGAAAGCATACGATAGCCATCTTAGTATCTCGCTCCTCGATCTGGATCTGAAACATATATTGGTCCTCTGAAGGCATTGAGACATGCAGTTACTATGCGCACTAATTTGCCAATGACCTCAACGAAATAATTTGAGGTAAGTTGTTCCTTAAACAACATCCACTTCTTTAAACGCCCGTGGTAGGACTCTACTATCCATCTTGTTTTGGTACAGCAACGATCACTATTGGCTGTTGAGGAATCCAATTGGGATTTACCAGTTGGTAAAAATGACAGCATTCTAGCATCATACCCGGACTTAGCAAGAAGATCTAAGGCATCCCTGAAACCGCGATCTACAATCATATTGTCATTTGCTTCAAACCAAGATTTCAATATTTCAATTTTTTCCATGATGAGCCGAGTTATTGTTGCATCATTTACGTTACCATGGTAGGGGCCAATAGTGTCTAAAACATATCCATCAGGCAGTACAACTGACATGAATTTTAGGTAAATTCGTTTTTTCTGTCCTCCGTAAGATGCCCTTTGAAACTGATGATCACTGCAATTGTTGAGGTAGATATATGTACCATCTAAGATAAGAGTGACCTGGTCACCATAAAAAGCTTTAGTAAAGACAGTGTTGTGAGTTACGGCATCATGGCGTGAAATATGATTTGTGCCAAGGTATTTGGGAACAACTATTGTGTTCAAAATATCTGCAATTGTATGAAAATATCTTGACAGTGTAGCTTGGGAAAGATTAGTAAGCATGGTCATTTGATTCCATGAAAGGTTTATTTTCAGTTTTGCCCAAAAGTAAAGAAGCAAATCTATTGCTCTGGAACTATCACTTGAACCTGAAACAAGATCAGATTCACACATGTCATACATGTTCTTAAATTGCACCAATGTTCAGCCAGTCCATGCATGGCAGTCAGAATCTGACAAGGTTTCAAACTTCAGTTTGGGTGATGTCTCATGTTTGGATACTTCATGTAGAATATATATATAATATATATACATCATATATAACATATATGTAAAAAAATATAGTTCAATTGAATGCACAATACTAAATTAAAGTTAACATCCATTTGCTGCAAATTGCATGAAATAAAACATTACCCTTGATATAATACAAGACATGGAACAGTATCCTGATTCTACCACAGTAACCCAACCTGTTAATTGAACAACTTTACCGGTCTCAGAATTTGATGATTTTTTCCCACTTTGAGAATATATATGTGGCCAAATAATTTGTAAGTATTTTAGTTGTACAGCAACTGTAAGTTGGTCAGACACATCTCTAAAGAATTGAATTTGTTGAAAAAATCATAAAAAAACTATTTTTTTTCCAGTTAAAATTCAATAACTTCTTTCAATTGTAATACTTAGCTTTACATTTGATTTCAAAAGATGCACCAGACTTCAGTGAAGGTGATTTGACCCAATTTGATGATTTATTATTTGTGTTTGAGTAAGTTTTGGGGTAAAGTGTGCACCCTGGCTCACACCTATGGCAGTGATCATAAAATAGGTCATAGTACAGGCCCTGGATGACTTTTGGATTTTCTAAAGGTATATTCTTGGGAGTCTCTGGGTGTACTACAAATAACACACAATAAACAAAAAATTGGGCTGTGAGCAAAATTACATGTATTGTGAAAGAGGTCCTTTGTAAGACTGGGCCTAACATTTTTTCTTGGTGCACCAGTGCGCCCAAGAAAAAATGTTAAGTGCACTCTCACAAATTTTGGGTGCATGTGCGCCCAAAATGGTTGCACTCTTGAGCCCTGTCATGACAAAAGGGTGGAAAAAAGTTTACTCAAAGGACATTTCGTGACACATTTTTTGATAAAAGTAAGGCAAAAGAAAACCTGGCTGTTTGTTATGATTATAGTCTTAAATGGGTTGAACACAACTCTTAAAATGAAAGAGCTTGCAATGACTAAAATGTAGCAATACCCAAGTAAAATAACCCTAACCCTATAGTTTTGCATATGGTTGTATTTAGGTAATTTAGTTTGTTTATATAGCTATTAATTTACTTTTTTTGTAATATGTTATTGCATAGTGTAAATGTAGCTTATGTATTGAGTTACTGTGTGCAAACTGTGGTTATTTAAACAGTTTGAAGGTGATTGTTGTATTTATAATTAATTACATTTATTGTTAATTATATACTTGTTTACAGAATTATTATTCTGTGGTAGTGAAATTTACATCGTATTCCAGATATTTTGTATGTAATTTGTTAAGCACATTAATTGGGGGCATGTTGTCTTGTAAATTAAAGACAATAGCCTAGGGCGCCACATTGAGTAGAGACTCTGCACAGACTGAACCACATTGAGAAGAAACAGGGAGAAAGTCTCATATTTATATAACACTTCATGGGCTGTGCTGTGAACAAAGTCTGCCAACACAAGGGCTACTGGTGTGTTTTTCTGCCTTACTATCAGTGATTAAATGTGTTTTTCACCAGTGAAAATATGCCGAACCCCACAGAAGAACTACCGGAGCACCCACAAGAGAAACAATATACTGAGAGTGGAGGAGTGGGTATGTGACCATACTGGGAAGAAAGCCAAGTAAAGAGGGGCAGGTTTGGCATTAGAGCGACCATCACCCAGACATCGAGGGGAACCCTCCTTGTGTGGCTCAGGTCATCAAAATGATGATTTTCTACTTATTTCTTTACTGGATTTCAAAAACAGGAAGAAGTACCCAATTGTAGAAGCATCCAGGATGGTTGATCATGAATCAAAAAAGCCAGAAACACGTTCTGGCTGGGAGACAGGCCTGCCCTTTTCTCTTGTCCCCCTCAGGTCTCAGGGCCAAAAATTCACCTCAATAAAACATGATCCTTTTCAACATGAGCAAAATTAAGTCCATGATACAAATATTTTTTGCTTTGGTGTGAACACAGCTAAAAAACCACATACAATTGGATAATGTTTATATATATTTCAAGGGGGGTTTGCAGAGACCCCTATTAAACAATGTGTTGTGAGTAAAAAGGAAAAAATATTTTACATGAATGCTATAAATTAAAACTCTACAGTGCCATCTGGATTCATCTTAGTAGCTTTGCTTTTTACTTTTTCATTAAAAAGAGCCCACCAGATGTGACGCTACAAGCTGGAGCATGTCTGAGTTTACATTTCATATTAATATACTTCTTTTGGAAAATGCTGAAAATCAATTGTTACCTTACCTAATAGACCTGAATGAAGAAAATTTTGTATTAATGTCAGTGGAAATAAAACGGTGCAGCAACTTTGATGGATGTAATAAGCCAGAGCTCATTTGGATTTTTTAAATAAAAGTAGATAATAAACAGAGATGTGGTAAATACTTTAAAAAGTGCTAGAGGTTAAAGTTTTATTAGGCTTTATTGCTGAATTCTAATATGAAGAGTTTTCTTTCCTGTAATGTGTGAGCTTTTAGTCATCTAAACGAAAAGCTTCTCTTCAATAATTATAAGTGTTCAATCTTTGGAAACACTCTATCTCATATTTATTTTGATATTTGCTTGACAGATTCTTCATGTTGTGCAGTCTGGTTTGGTATTGGCTCAAATGCACCTTCTTCTCATAGAACTCAAGATGTCTGGCAGCACCCTTCTCCAGGTGACAAAGAGCTTGCTGGTTTTTGGTCAGTATTCAGCTGGACCTTAGCAGGCTCTTGGCCTAAGGGAAAGTTAAGTTGCTGCATTGGTGTGGGTTTGACCAAAATATTTGTATCATAGTATTGTTTTTAAAAGCCAGCTCCTGTAACGTCTGTGAAGCTAAAAACTGGCCTTCATAAGGATAAGTACAGATGCTGATAAAAATGTTTTTACACTTCCACTAAAGGAAAAAACAACAATTGTCACTGAAATAACTTGAAACTGACAAAAGTAGTTGTACATAAAAAATTGCTGAAAATTAACTAATGACATTTAGACATTGCTTTTGAGTTGTGTTTTGATAGAATAATCCTTAAAATAAACTAATGAAACTGACCCGGACAAAAATGATGGTACCCGTATATTTTAATGCACAACCTTTTGAGGCAATCACTGAAGCAATTTCTGTATCTCTCAGTGAGACTTCTGCACCTGTCCACAGGTATGTTAGCCCACTCCTCATGAGCAAACTGCTCCAGCTGTCTCAGGTTTGAAGGCTGTCTTCTCCAGACTGCATGTTTCAGCTCCTTCTACAAATGTTCAACAGAATTTAGATCAGGGATCATAGAAGGCCACTTCAGAATAGTCCAATGTTTTGTTCTGAGCCATTCTTGGGTGTTTTTAGCTGTGTGTTTTGGCTCATTATCCTGTTGGAGAACCCATGACTTGCAGCTGAGACCAAGCTTTCTGACACTGGGCAGCACATTTCACTCCAGAATGTCTTGATAGTCTTGAGATTTCATTTTACCTGCACAGATTCAAGACACCCTGTGTCATACAGCAAAGCAGCCCCAGATCATAACTGAGCCTCCTCCATGTTCCACAGTAGGTACAGTGTTCTTTTCTTTGTATGCTTCATTTTTGTGTCTGTGAACATAGAGCTGATATGACCTACCAAAAAGCTCCAGTTTTGTCTCATCTGTCCAAAGGACATTCTCCCAGAAGCTATGTGGGTTGTAAATATGGATTTTGGCAAATTCCAGTCTCACTTTTTTCTCTGTTTTGCTTTCAACAGTGATGTCCTCCATTAAGTCAATTTTGGCTCAATCAAGTGACAAATGGTACGATCTTATTCTGGTGTCCCTTTACCTTGGAGTTCACCTCTAATCTCTTCGAAGTTGTTCTGGGCTCTTTGGTTTCCATTCGTATTATCGGTCTCTTCAGTTTGTCATCAGTTTTCCTCCTGCAGCCACGTCCAGGGAGGTTGGCTACAGTCCTGTGGACGTTAAACTTCTAAATAATCTGTGCAGCTGTAGTCACAGGAACATCAAGCTGCTTGGAGATGGTCTCATAGCCTTTACCTTTAACATGCTTGTCTATAATTTTATTTCTGATCTCCTGAGACAGCTGTTGCGATTATTTTCTGGATATTAATTAAAGTAATTAATATTCATTTTTATAACCAGGTTTGCTCTCGTTAATTGAAGGGGCACCATCCTTTTTATACAAAAAAGGCAAAATTAACTTAATTAGCTGATTTATTAATTTATTTCATTTAAATTAGATAAATCAATTAAGTCAAACTTTATCAGTTTAATCAATCTCAAATCTAAAGACAGAACTCTCATGCAGTGATGTCAATCTTCCAAATAGAATACCAACAGACAGAACTTTAAATATAAGGGTGATTTATTAAATGAATATATAAGACAAAATAAAATAAAATAAACACTTAGGAAGGAATAAATGTCAGAGTTATACTGAATCAATGATGCTGTCAATCAGGAACAAAGATATGAACCCTTAAAGAACATTTAAGCATATGGAGTGGTTATAGAGGATTAATTTCCGAATTAACCTACATGTAAAAGGTCAAATCAAGGGGAAATTATTAGAGAATTGAACCAAGACATGCTCAAGCCCATCTGAAAGAATATAGAACCGCCTCTTACGAAGTCTCGTCTGGATTGGGCCTCATCTGGTCCAAGCTACTGGAGAATCTGAAGGACTGTTCTGGTTCTGGGTGTCGTCCCAGAGGGTTAGTCCACACTCTACCCAGCGCGATGGATCCAGAGAGGTTGTTCCAATGTGAGCTGGTCCCAGCTTTCCCGGGAGAGAAGTCTTAGATTGGACTGGCAAGTTCTGTTCAAGGTGAAGCTGGAGCTTGGGCGTTGGTGTCTCGATATAAAGTTGATTTGTAACTAATTCCAAAAATCAAGAATTCATTGGCCAAACGAATACTATTCTGAAATTAATAACAAAAGTCCATTTACTATGAAGCAAATCTTTGAAGTCTTACTGGCTCATAAAGAAAGAATCGGCGGGCTAGAAAAACTTAGACAAAAAGAGTTAAGGAAAAATATGTGGAGCCGAAAGTCACAGGAGTGTGATGAAGAGGAATAGCAGGAAGAAGAGAGGGAGAGACCAAGCAGAGAAGACAGAGACGAGACGACAAGAAGAGCAGAGGTTACAAGAGAGCGCAGCATGTGTCTCCCTCTGGTTTTACTACTCGCAGGTGGAGGGCTTTTGGATGAGTTAACAACACTTTATCAACTAATACTTGGCCAGAATTAAGTTGTATTTTGATTAAACATCCAATATAAGCACTCCGACTGGATAGGAAATCTCATGGTGATCAATTTGATACCAAATACTATATATCTTAAGTATAAGAAAGACTTAAACAATTCAAATATTATTAAACAGTCAATTAAACAAAGTAGAGGTGGTTAACTTAAGATATATCTGTCAACATGCCCTTAGGATGGTTTGCAACCAAAACCCAAGGTGTAGCAATCCTATTATTAAGCATTCTTTAATAAAACAGAGTGATAATCCAACTTTCTCATAACTATGGCATTTTTAGAGCTAAAAACACACAAGTCACATCATTAGAAAGCATTTGTCATGACAGGATAAAACATCACATTGTTAGAAGTGTACCATGCATTTTAAGGGTTTGTGGAAAGTTTGGCATTGGACAAAGTTCAAAAGAATGTCTTTAAAATGTGAATGTCCCAGGGCTGGTAAGAGGGTTAAAAGGTCAACCTTGCAAGCTTGGTTAACGGCAGTACAAAAGGGGGGTTTCCTCCCTTCGATTTAATGGGCAAATGAGTGGTGGTCATCACAGTTCCAGACAAAGGAGAACAGTCTTTTACGATCGTCCTTAAGACTGTGGGGATCTGATGGTCCTCCAGGTGAATGGTTTCTTTCGCCAATTTTGTTGACAGTTTCATCCTGCGTCTGGCCCAAATCGCTTAGTGAAGTAGGAAGTCTGTTAAGGGTCAGAGCGGGGAACTCTGTCTTGAAGAGTTCACAGAAAAGATCATCTCACAACACAGCTCTCTCCTTAGCTTTCTGTGGTCCATGTTCAGTGTGGTACACACCATGATACCAAACAGCACAGTGACCACTTTTCAGCCTTTAAATAGGCAGACTGACTGATTACAAGCTTGGAGACATCTGTGGTGCTAAATAAAAGACACACCTTAGTTTAACATGTCCCTATGGTCAAATCAATTTCAATCTTTTCTCGAGGTATCATCACTTTTGTTCAGGCCAATTTTCTTGTTTTGTTTTCATAGGGTTTCTGTTGAACCACAATTCAAAAGCAATGTCTCATTTTCATTAGTTAATTTTCACTAAATTTTATTTTATTATTAATTTTGTCAGTGTCAAATGATCGAGTCTGAGTCTGAAACTGTTAACGTAAAGAGTGAGAACAATCAGACAAGATGGATTCTGCCTTCTTCAACAGCTGTTTGCTGGAAAGAGCTTCAGGTGTTTCTGAACAGTGCCAATTATTTTGTTACAGAGATTAACAACCTTGTTGAGTAAAGTTTTATGCTTGACCTTCAGGGACTAAAACAGAAAAAAAAGAAAAGGTAATCACAGGCTCAATATGAATGATAAAACATGCTCATCAGCCTTGATAGTTTCCTGAGACAAAAGAGACAATACTGACTTTTCTTATAAATCAGATCAGTTTTACTTTTAAATGTCAGTTTGAGTCCTACAAGTATCTAGGGACTGTAGGAGACAACAAACATGTCTAAATCACTGTGCTGTTGGGAGAGCGTCTAGAATCATAAACAGATCCTGTCTTTGTTCCATTCAAAGATAAATACGATTCCTGATACTATTTTAATAAATAGTCAACAACAGGACCGTGACAGTCAGTGCTGTTCCCAGTATAACTGAATCGTCTGTGAACGTTAAGGTGCATTCACACAGGACGCTACCTGTACTACCTCGGCGATCAGTCTCCATTCAAAGTCAATGTACAGCCGCGATGGGGTGGGGCTAACCCTCCCGCGATGCGACAGCCGGCAACAAGACGACCACTTCACTCGTTGCGCGAAGTCAAAGTTAAAAAAAAGTTGATCTATTCAAGCGATGTCGTGTGTGGCTGTGTGGCATCAGCCAATCAGCGGTCTGTGTACGTGTGACGGTGCAGTTATTCATCCGGACTACAGGGCGGATGACTTCCTGCTAGGCGGAACTAATGTCAGTGAAGACATTTGCAGACGGACCGCGGTAAACTCACAGATAATGCTGCTGCATCATCAGCTGCAGAGTTTTGTGTCTGATAAGTGAGTGAAAAGGACACAGCTGGAATAATGAATCCTATCCTTATACATCCTATTATGTGATATATGATATGATCGCGGTAAAACTCGAGCAGACATGACGTCACCGACCGACGTCCGACGCCAACGGCGACCAAACAGGTATTTATAGACGCGCAACGCTACATCTGTGGGTGATGCGACTTTGGTAGCTGGGTCGCTTGCGGTGTGAACGCACCTTTAGTGTGGTTGTTCTCAAACCTGCTACAGCAGTCATTTCTGTTCAGTACAGCAGAGGGGAGAGGACGAATCCTTGAAGAGAGCAAGTAGATATTACAAATAGTTCAGAGAATTGTCCATTTACTCTCACTCTCTGTGTTCTAATAATAATAATAATAATAATACATTTTATTTGTATTGCACTTTACATTTTCACAATCTCAAAGTGCTACAGAGTAAGACACAATTAAAAACAATTAAGAAACACCTTAAAAACCCTTTTACAGAATACTTTGTAGGAAAATAATGGAGAGCCCAGTACTACCAACTAGCTAAATGCTTTTTTAAAGAGGTAAGTTTTAAGATTTTTTTTTAAATCTTCTGTAGTCTGTGGGGCCCTCAGGTGGTCAGGGAGGGCGTTCCACAGCCTCGGGGCAGCAGAGGAAAAGGCCCGATCGCCCATGGTGTGGAGCTTAGTTCTGGGGACCTTGAGAGTGTTGGTGGCAGCAGAGCGAAGGGTACGTGAGGAGGTCTGGGGGGAGAGGAGTTCCTGCAAGTAAAGGGGGGCATGTCCATAAATGCACTGGTGGGTGAGAAGAGAGACCTTGAACTCAATTCTGTATGTAACCGGGAGCCAGAGAAGGGATTTCAGGATGGGGGTGATGTGCTCGTGCTTACGCACCCTCATCAGGATCCTGGCAGCGCTGTTCTGGATGTACTGAAGCTTCTGGATGCTCCTGCCAGAGATCCCGATGAGTGCGTTGCAGTAGTCCAGCCTGGAGGAGACAAAGGCGTGAACAAGCTTCTCTGAATCAGCCAGGGTGAGTGTTGGACGGAGTTTTGCGATGTTCCTGAGGTGGTAGAAAGATGTCTTACAGAGGTGTTTGATGTGGGTGTCAAAGGTGAGCTGAGGGTCCATTTTGACACCCAAGTTGGTGACAGATGCAGAGAGGGGGATGTTTTGGCCTGAAAAAGTGATGCTGGTGATGGTGGAGGAGCGGAGCTGATGTGGTGTGCCAACTAGGATGGCTTCTGTTTTTGAACTGTTTAACTGTAGGAAGTTGAGTGTCATCCACGCCTCTATCTCCTCCAGGCAGGTGGTCAGTGTGGATGTTGGCTGAGAAGTAGGTGAAGTGGGGGTAGTCCTGATGTACAGCTGTGTGTCATCAGCATAACAATGGAATGGTATTCCATGTTTGCTGATGACATTTCCAAGGGGGAGCAGGTAAATGGAAAAGAGGGTGGGGCCCAATATCGAGCCCTGTGGGACACCGCAGGTGACGCTGTGGGTGTGAGATCTGGCTTTGCCCAGGGCGACATGCTCAGTTCTGCCAGTCAGGTAGGAAGTGAACCAGTGGTGAACAGTATCTGACAGTCCAATGGTGTGGTTCAGGCGGTGGAGAAGGATATTGTGGTCAACCGTGTCAAAAGCAGCTGTTAGGTCCAGGAGGATGAGTAGGGAGGGAGTGTTCTGCATTTATAACTTTAATGTTATGTGTTAGCATTGAGCTACGTAAAGTTTAGTTCATTTTAAACACATGGATGCAGCTTGTAATTGGGCTAAATAGATATTTGCTGCAGACAATATCCCACCAGTTACTTACAGTAAATCTATCATATCTCTGAAAGTGTCAAATCATGTATTGGTTAGGTATAAGGCTAAAATGAGTGGCACAGCGAAGATGGAGTTGACTCTCATTTCATATACATCAGAGGCTTTGCTCGATCCCAGGCATCAGCAGGAAGTGAGAGCCTAGACCATGAATGGTATTAACATTTAAACCACTGAGCCTATGGTAACCTCAAATCAATCATTTTTTCCATGAAAAATAGATCAAATAGCAATGCTAACTTTTGTTAGCTTGTATATGGAATATTCCATTATGTGTTAGCATCGAGCTAACATATTCACTCATTATGAACACATTCATATGTCTTTGCTAAGGAATACATCCCAGTTTTAAGTGACAACATCTGATGTTATATCTCTATAAAGAAATAAAGTATGTTCTGGTTTGTATTTTTACCTTCATAGAGCTTTAAAGGTGCTATAAGGAGAATCTATTACCGGCAACATTAAGACTCTGCTACCCATGAGCACGCGCGGCGACTGTCGTAATGCTGCGTTCCAGTAACCTCGGAAATGGGAGTGACACCATCTCCGACTTATCGGCGTTCCAGTTGAAGTCAGAAAAAAACATGCCGATCTACCAGGCTATTGTTAATGGTTTGTACATGCTGTAAAGATAGGGCCCTGATTTAAACTGATTTTGGTTTGGAGCTCTGAATATTGTGTGTTTAATCGTACATCATGGAACATATCAACATAAGTCTTTCTTAGGTGACTGCAGACACTAACAGAGCTGTGTGATTAAATGTTCACCAACTTCAATCCATATGCAACCATAACATTCAAATTTAGCTGCATTTAGCTTTTATTTGATACTCTGTGTTGAAGTCTGATATATAAAGGAAACAGGTTTAGGAAAAGAAAGATTTAAACTTATACAACATTTTAAACTTTAAAAAACATTTTATTTTATTTATTTTTCTTTTGGAGGACGCCTTTTTCTGTTAACCATAAAAATTTTTTAACAGAATGATAAAATCCATCAAACTAAGCAAGTTTGTTTTATTTATCTTTTCCTCCTGTGTTTTCATATCAGTGCAGCATAAGATCATCCTCTGCTCAGTATAAATAAAGTGACACCCACACATGAAGAAGCAGGTAAATTAAGGAAAGGTTTGAAATCTAATTACATACAGAACAAACAGCTCAGGGGAATATTGACTACATATAAAGAGCAGACATTTATTGAGTTTAATCTGTTTATTTAAAACATCCTGCTTCACTCCTCACTCTGATGAAAATCAGAAAGAAAACTTTCCCTTATATGTCTGAACTCAACCAATTTTAAGGGACTGTGAGGACTTCCTAAGTAATTACAAAAAAGTCTCACTTTTAGATATATGCCTGATTGAAATACACACTTTAAGATGAGTTTTATAGCATCTAAATAGGTTATCTATAAATGCTATTCCTTAGCTTCGCGGTCGGGTCGGACAGGGCTGGACTAGCCCGGATACTCAACTTCAGGAACAAGACAATTAAAACTAGAGCAACTTTATATTATTCGGACACGTCTTAGAGCACCGGGCTGTAAGTAACGATATATAGCCAGCTTCAAAACTTCGATAATAAGTTTTCCAAAAATTGCTTGTTGTCACACATCAAAAACTACCGCTACGTAACTAGAAAGAGATACATGACCTCGTCGCTTTCCATCCTGTAAGTTGTTGAAAAAAGAAGTTGTAAAGCAATGCAGAGTTCTGAGGAAGGTCCGAGCTGCATTTACCACAACAAACATACGCTTTGGCTTCAGTCACGTTTTTTGGTGCGTTCCAGTTGCAGTCAGAAGTAGGAATTTCCAAGTTTCGAGTAGGAAACTGCAACTGGAACGTCCCCCGAAGTCGGAATTTCGTACTGGGAACTCAATGAAACCTCGCCACCCCTGAGTTGACAATGGAAGATGGATGCCCCCAGTGTGAACAGTTATTTAGCTCCTGTCATAATCAATTTATTTGCACTTCTGACTGGGGTGTTGCTCTAGATCAGCTGTATACATCGTATTGTTAGACTTATATTTACAAAAATGCTGCCATAGTGATAATCACATTCTTCATGTGATATTGGTGAACAACAATGCAGGGCGTGCCAACAACAGCTAACAATAGCCTGGTAGATCAGCATGTTTTTTTCCGACTTCAACTGGAACATGGATAAGTCAGAGATGGTGTCACTCCCAGTTCCGAGGTAACTGGAACGCAGCATTACGAAAGTCGCCCCACGTGCTCATGGGTAGCAGAGTCTTAATGTCGCCGGTAATAGATTCTCCTCATTGCACCTTTAAGGCGCAAATGTATTTGGATGGTCCATCCATAAGCCTTCACAGTGAATCATAATCTTTGGACAGATTTTCTTTGTGCAGATTTCCACTCTGACTCAAAAAATCACTGCTTAAATTTAGATGTTCAGAGGTCAATGAGCCTCATGCTTAACCCTCACCTAAATAATTATTGTCCGAAGTTGCATGAATGTCTGACCTGATTTAAGGAGTTAATCATCAATCCTCAGTATCTTAGTAATGCTGTAAAGGTCTTAATCAAACTTTTCTTAAATATCCAAACTGATACTAGAATGAAGTTTTATGATTCGGAGGACAACAGTCAAGGACACTGCATCCATGGTTATTTAATTCTTGTGAGCACAAAATTTACAAGTAAAGACAGTGCATAAAACTATAAGTTGAAAACTAAGGGAAAAGTTTTCTTGTCTATGTAGCTCATTAATTAAATACATAGGTATGGGGGGGGGGGGGGATTAGTTTATTTTTGTGATAAACAATGTTTATTTTAGGAGGATGTGGCATGGGCAGATTGATCAGTGGAAATGCAGGAGTGTTTAGCTGGAGGGAAAAAAAGGAAGTCTCTGAACTGACAATTTGAGTAGGACCATGGTTGTGATATTCTTTTGTTTACAAGGAAAGTAAAAAGTAGTGAGGTAAGTTGTGAACAGACTGTCATGGCAAGGGGAGACCAGAGGAGAGTCATGAAGGGGACTAACGGCTTCAGGGACTATTGTGAGTAAAACAAATAATAAATAAAAAGGCCTGGACATGGTCTAATATAATGAGCTGTAACATGGACACTAATGCTGCAGGCAAACTAAAATGTCTGAGTGTTTGTCAAATAGGTTGAAATTTATTTTTGGCTGTCTCAAAACTTTGAACATGTTCATTTACAATTGTCTATGAAGAGAATCCTGTTTAAAGTTCAAATTCATTTTTTTTCTTTTCTTGTAATCACACACTGTTAAAGAATTTATAACATAATAATGACAAATACTTAAAGTTAGGGTCTACGATCTGAAAACCAGTTTGGCTGTTGAGACAGATTTGAAAAAAGCAGCCTGTCCCCCCTTCACTCACCCCTCCCCTCCGTGTTCCAGGATCCTGCCCCCGAGCTCGTGTCACCTCCTAACATATATATATATATGTATATATGTATATATATCTATCTATATATATCTATATATATACATATATAAATAACTATATATATATATATATATATATATATATATATATATATATATATATATATATATATATATATATATATATATATATATATATATTTCTTCCTTACTTCAGATATATTTATATACATATATAAATAACTATATATATATATATATATATATATATATATATATATATATATATATATATATATATATATATATATATACATATATATATATATATATATATATATATACATTTCTTTTCCTTACTTCAGCCTTTTCCTTGAAACTTTTACGTTTCCTTCCCTTCGATGTGGAGGGTACAGCGGCCTCCCAGTTTCGGTGCTGGTCTTCTCCGGCTCCATGACGCTTCAGTAGCTGCTCACCAGTACATGAGGGAGGTAGTGGGGAGGAGGTGGGACGGTGTGGAGCAGGGGAGACAGGGGATTGGATGGACTCACGGACCAATCAGAACCGCCGTTCCCCATGGTTCGGATTGGTTAACTACTATGCCGCTTTGCAGCAGATATACTGAATGGATTTTTTTTCATTCTTTTTGATTTTTATAATGCGTAGATCGGACCATAGGACCATAACGGCCTTATAAACGGTGTTATTAAGATGTACCAAGCTTCCAAATCGTAGACCATATCTTTAACAGAATTGTTTACTTTTATTTCTCATGAAAAAAGTTTAAACATATTTACTTACAGGACATTTCCTGACACAGTTATTGACAAAAAAGACAAAATAAATGTTAAAGTTTTAATATTTAAGGTGTTAAATGATTTCAAGACTGCGTTAGGGTACTTTTTAAAAATTTTAAGCACACTGCAACAATACCGCGATAATAATGATAACAATGATAATTTTGGTCACAATAACCATGATATTTACTTTTCATACCGTTACATCCCCAGATGTGGCACTTATGGCCAAGGTTACTGTGCTCCATGCTCATGTCTTGTCTCTTGAGTTGGGTTCACAGCAAATGTGAATTTCAGTTTGAATAAAAATAGACAAAGTGGATGGGATGAGGAGAAATTTGCAATTGCTGTGCCACGCCACAATTTGTGGTGAAATTGTCACTTGAACACAGCAAATTGCTGAATTACAAATTTATGAGCAACACAAATTTGCCTCTCAGCCCCTGTGTCAAAGCTGAATATAGATCACAAATTTGTCTGAATCTGTGGCGTGAGAGACAATCAGCATTGGGAATAAACACATGACAGAGAGAGGACAAAGTAAACATGGTTCTACGTCGGCGTCAGCACTCCTCTACATAGGTACATTAAAGTTCAGAGAGGAGAAACAGGGAAAAAGAGTGGTGAGTTTTTGCTGAGTTGAGTTCATATTTATTTAACTCTTTTTAAGGTAGTGTGAGCAGAGTCATCAGCACAACAGCATGCAGGCTGCTGGTGTGTTTTCTGGCTTACTTGCTGTGATTTAGTGTTACTTTACCAGAGAAAATACACCAAACTTCATGGAAGAGCTACCAGAACACCCACGAGAGAAAGAATAGACCTAAAAGAGAAAGAAGGGAAAAGGGTTGGGTCTGCAGCCGTGCAAAAAAAAAAAAAAAAAAAGTCAATCAAAGCTAATTCAGGACAAAGAGGTCATCATCATTATGGTGAAACTCTCCATGTGCAGCTCAGCAGAATTTTCTGAATCATCAAATGGATGTGCTTCTGTTTCTGACTTTTCTAGGACATTAAGGTCCCATTTTCAAAAGCAGGAGAAAGGTAATGATTGAAGAAAATCCATGATGGTTGATCATAGGGATGAAACGATATGAAAATTTCATATCACGGTTATTGTGACCAAAATTATCACAGTTATCATTATTATCGCGGTATTGTTGCAATGTGCTCAAAATGTTAAAAAAGTACTTAAACACAGAATTGAAATCATTTAACCCCTTTAATATTATAATCATAACACTTCTTTTTGTATTTTTTGGTAATAAATGTGTCAAGCAATGCCCTTTGAGTACATTTTTTACCGTTTTTTCATGAGAAATAAAAGTAAACAAGTCTAGCAAGTATTTGACATTGTTATGTTATAAATGCTTAAACAGTGTGTTATTACAAGAAAAGAAAAAACAGATTTGTACTTTAACGGATTCTCTTCATAAACAATTGTAAATGAACATGGTCAAAGTTTTGAGACAGCCAAAAATAAATTTCACCTATTTTACAAACACTCACACATTTTAGTTTGCCTGCAGCATTAGTGTCCATGTCACAGCTCGTTATATTAGACCATGTCCAGGTCTTTTTATTTATGTATTTTGTTTTACTAACAATAGTCCCTGAGGCAGTTAGTCCCCTTCATGACTCTCCTCTGGTCTCCCCTTTCAATGGCAGATCTCCTCAACATCTCCTTTAATATTACCAAATAACGAATAAGTCCATAAAACACGAACTTTGAAGAAAAAAGGTGATCTATTACGAAATACGGCGAATACGGGGCAAAAGAACACACTCCAGAATGATCCTAATGCTGTTAATTAAAGATTTATACATTATTTACACAGAAAATACTGACAAAACACCTGTTATTCACTCAGGTATGGCTCACTGAATCTTCTCTCTCTCTCTCTCTCTCTCTACCTCTACGGCTCAGTCAGTTCATTTACACGTGGTGTTACAGCAGTTTTAATCGCGCACGTCTTTTTCTTTCGCCGCAGCTTCATGTCTAGACAGGGTGACTGTCTTCTATCACCTTCCCCTCAGCATCCTTGTAATATCCAAAATTCAACCAGACTTCAGAGTCTTTTTTGAAAGGAAAAGTCTCTTTGTGGTAGACTCATGCTACGGCCACACCAGACGTGAATTGGCTTATTGAAACGTACGTAGTGCCTGTGACACGCCACACGTAACGCCCGAGGCTGGACACCGGACCATTTTGACAAGCTGAGGGGCGACGCGTGTCACTGCACAGGCAGAGTAGAGAGGCGGAGCTTGTCGGACTCAGTAATGACCCGTCCAGGCAAATCCAGCTGGAAACGAATATTTACAGAACTTTCCTTCAAAACCTGTCTTCTCAGAGACTTTCACCCAAGCCTGCTCCTTTTTGTTCTGGTCTCTGTAGAGTACACACATCGAATCGTATAGCTCGTGGATGATGGCAAACAGCGCAGATCAACCTCTCCTCCATCTTTTTGAGGGGTTTGAGCTGGAGCCCGTGGCCGGAGCATCACACATCATCAAATCAATGACGTTGGGGGGGGGGATGTCATCGCTGATTGGCTGCCGCGGCACGGCGTCACGCTAATTTGCGTCGAAAGTTAAATATTTTCAACTTGAGCGTCGAGGAGTTTGACGCCCCAAACACGCCGGACACTCCATATGCGTCCAGTGCGCTGCCCAGGGCGAATCTGCGTCCAAACGCGTCTTTGCATTGACTTTGTATGTAATCTTAACGCGCGTCTATGGGAATTCATGTGCGGTGGGACCGTAGCATCAGAGGCCAAACAATGCAAACTGTGCATGCGCGCCTTGCATGAGGCTGCTTGATCGAGGACAGAAACATAGTTCAGGCTTTTCCAGTCAAACAGCAGCATCACTGTGAGTTACTGAGGCAGTGTGGTGATCAAACACGGTCTAATGGTAATCTTGATAGGACACAGTAATAATTACCGTGGGAAAATTCACCGCAGTCTACCATTTTACCGGTAACCGTTCCATCCCTAGTTGATCATGGATCGTAAAGCTGGAAACACACATTGGTGTGGCGATGAGGCAGGCCTGCCCCCTTCTGTTGCTGCTCCTGATGAAAACATGTGAATTTTAGTTACACAAAGACATACTCTGAAAACTTGTTCAGCGTTTGGTGTGAGCACAGCTCTGAAGTGATACCTCACTCATACTTGAGAGTTTTTTTTCTTTCAACATTTCACAATAGTTTACAAACAGGTATCATTTTCAGGGTCAACATCCTCTAACCCCTTGTTTTTTATTTGTTTGTGACCATTATTGCTAATGCTTTAAGAGACATGATTTCTAACACACTACTACAAAAAGCAGCACAGCCTTCCCGACCCTTCGCTTTACATTCACTTTCAGGGCTGTTGGGATATAGCACAAAGCAACGCTCCTCCATCAAAGGATTCAATTTTGTGTAGGTTTTCTCAAAATCAGTCTACTCAAGGTTCATGCACAAATTTGAAATACACATTCAGCACACAAGGTTACACAGTTCAGTGGCAGCTCTGTGGATACATGATGTTCTAACAATCCCACACATGCACTTCATCAAAATGCCATTTCTCTGCTCAGCCTTGTCATATACGCTGTGAACAGGTGACAGCAGGTACAGCAGTGTCCCATTTTATCCACCACTGATGACAGCTAGAACAGAACAGTCTTTTCTGTAAAGATACCCCAGGTTTATCATGCTTCATAAAGGGGAGAAAAGACAATAAAAATTATCCTGATGTTCAAAAAGAAGAGATGTCTGAAGCCCAGCTGCACAAGAGGGGTCCTTAGTGGTTTAAAAACTGTAAATTAAGTCGACTAAAATATGAAGTGTAAAGGGTAAGGCATTTTTTATGTTTCCTTGAATTTCTGAAGTCATGTTTACACAAATCAAACATTTAATAGCCCTTTGTTTAGGCTACCTGGCAGAGCATCTCAGTTACGTTACCAGAACTGACAACAAACAGTGAGCCTGCTCTACATTAATATATCAATTCATAAAGAGAGCAGCTCTGATTGGATCACTCTACAACTTATCCCACCACCACCAAGCTAAGGCAGCTGTGATTGGATGTCCCTCTGAACTCATCCAACCTTTCCACACAACCAAAGTAGCTGTGATTGGATAGATTCCTCACTTGTCTCTACTTTCTACATGACCAAATTAGGTCTGATTGGATTAAGGGAGTTTTCACATTAGGCCCACTTGTTTCGAACCGTGCTGCGGCCTGGTTCGCCCCCCTCCCCCTCCCCCGCTGGCTTGCATTCACACTTGCAACGTCAAACCATGCCCGGGCCCACTTGTGTATTTACTCAGTTTGATATAGCAGGGGGCGATATGAACATAACTGGTTACCAAACCTGCTACAGAGGAGAATGAAGAAGAGGCTACCATGGTAACCGTTTCCTACACCAAACAACCAATGTTTACGTTTTGCTCTCTTCTACATTTTCCTTCAAATGTGTTTTTTTTTTTTTATCCTGTTTGAGACGGCATCAGCGACCTTCTGGAGCCTCGTAAATCATTGTAATCCTCAACCAGAATAAACAAATCGACAAATTGAGTAAGCAAAAGATTCATCTGCGGGATTAACAGGAAGTAATGCAACAAAAGTAGATTGGTTCGGACCATTTTGTTTCACACCAGTGAAACCGCACCAAATGTAGGTAGATGAACTGAATCGAGACCACCCCTTCATGGAGGTCTCAGACCGGCTGATTTGGTTACATTCACATTGATACATTGATACTAACGTACCAAACCCTGGGCCAAAATTTCTTTGGTCATTCGGCGACAGAGCCTTTAGTGTGGCCGCCCCAGCCGTCAGGAACTCTCTCCCCTGGACTGTTTCAAATCACTTCTCAAAACTCACTTGTTCTCCCTGGCCTTCCCTGTTTAAATGTTTAGCTTAGGTCTTTGTTGTTGATTATTATTTGTTTGTCCCCTCTACTATGGAAAGCAACCTTGTGTTCCTTGAAAGGCGCGATATAAATTTAAGTTATTATTATTATTATTATTATTATTATTATTATTATTATTATTATTATTAAATATGGTTGGTGTGAAAACACCCTAAGTCTCTGTCAACATTTTAGTCTTTTTTTTTTTGTTGTTAATGAAAATTTCAGTTAATTTAGTTTCAGTTTATGTCCATGTGCACTTGTTTTATTAGTTACTGTCAAGTTTTCGTCAGAGGATAAAAGGTTGCTGACGAAAACTATGATGACAAAAATTAGTTGATAAAAGTGACACTGCTCTGACGGCAGAATAGGGTCCAACAGAGCACTAGTGTGCAGTGTTGTGTGTAATGCGTTACTTTGTTGATTACTTTGTAACGCGTTACAGTAACGAAAGTACTTTTTTGGGTAAAATGTAAAGTAATGCGCCACTATTGAAAATTTGGTAACGAAACGTAGTTCCTTTTTTAATGCAGCCCGACGTTACATTCCCCCCGGACAGATCTGACACTGAAGCTGCCTTCTCAGCTGCTTGCACAGACACAAGCAGTGTTGCTAAGTCCACTCGTTACAAGTGTCTAAGGGCCGAAAATCTCGTGAGTCACAGCCACGGGTCGTGGTTTTTTGGGCTTGTTTCTATACAGGAAGTTGCTTCTTGGGGCTCTTAAGTCTGTGTGTATCCCCCGATTATCTTCCAGATCCTAACATAAAGCAAAACACGACTGCAGTAGGCAGTTTGTCCACTTCCTCGTTTCCTGGTTATATGCACGCCCCCAAACACACTCACGCACATGGCGCATGCTCCAGAGCCAAAGTTGCCAGGTCTGCTTGTTATATGCGACGTTCTTTTCTTGAATAGATACTTAGCGCTGTGATATTGAAATGTAATGTAGACGAAAATTAACACACTTCATGTAGACTTCTCTTTTTATAAGTAGTATATCACATAAGGAAAGGAAATAGCTGGAGGTTGCTTAATTTGGGCTTGTTTTTATTGACTTGGTTGCTTATTTCAGCAGCAAAATGTGGAAACACTGGACAGGAGCTCTGATTCCACAGGGTATGTGACATTTTGTAAAATAAAGAGTACAAAAAACTGTTATGTTCTCTGTAGTAGAACTTTTTGTAGGCTGTAACGCTCAGACTTCGTCCACCGCGTACCAAACTCAAGGGGGAAAGTGTTTGGGCTAAAGTTAATTGTTGGGTGAACACCACAAAAGAAAAAAATGCTCTGATTAAACATAGAAATACCCCTGAAATAAAACTCAAATAAAACAATCAGTTTACGGGTGCAATCTTTAATATTCTCACTCTGAGGTGCAAAGATAAAAGGAAAAAACATAAAATATTACCCAAAACGGCATCTTTGTAATTCCTAAATAAACTAAAATGTTCCCTCTAATGAAAAACACAATATCAGTCAGAACTATCCATAATAAAGAGTCTTTTAAAACAAAATAAAGTCTGGTGGCGCGTCCGGTATCCGGTCCCCGAGATCTATCGCTAAATCGGCCCATTAAAATCCAGCGAAAAACCCCCAAAAATAGTCCAAAAGGAGAAAAAAAAGATCGATCATCAAAAAAAGAAAAACACTGGTATACCAGAAAAATGTTAAGAAAAACAGAACAATCTCACCAGGATCCAGCGAGGCAGTTAAAGTCGGGAAGGCAGCTCTTTGTTCCCCTCCGCGTGTTGGCGAAACAACTGCAGGAGCACCGGCTGTCCAGCCCAAAACCACAGCGAACTTTGAATAGTAGTTTCTTTATCTTTTCGTTTTTCCTTCAGTTTGGTAGCCTGTCCAGAGTGGCATGCGCTCTACCTTTTCCCTCTGCATCTGTTCCTCCTGGTTATTATCTCCCAGTTTCCCTTACGCCACATCCTCCCTTATATAAACTTTTGAAACTCTTTCCAATGTTTTTTATCCACACCCATTAGATTTTATTAGCACAGGGAAACACAAAGAATCGTATGAGAACAAAGACATTTTTTTTCCCAATAGTTTATTTTTGTTCTCTCTTTTGATTTTTACATTTCACTTTATTTTAATAAGGTGACACCGTCACAAGGCCTTCACATTTAGGAACGGATAGGGGGTTCTGTCCATGATCAAGCAATGGAAAAGTAATGGAAAAGTAACGAGTAACTTGAAAAGTTACTTTTCATAGAGGGTAACTAAGTAAAGTAACGAGTTACTTTTGTCAGAAGTAACGAGTAACGAGCAAACACTACTTTTTAAAAGTAACTTCCCCAACACTTCTAGTGTGATGTACCATGTTAAGGGGCCATACAAAGGTTAAGTTGACCTTGAACTGTTGGAAAAGAAACTTTGGCATCAAACCTTTTAAAACTGTGATCTTTTTTCTCAAAAGAAGGTCAGAGAGATTCAGATTAAACAAAAGAAAAGAAGCCAGTCAGTACACATTTAAGATCAGCATAAAAAAGGACAAAAGTGGATCTGTTAGTGAATTAATGAGAGCTGAAGGTAAAAAGGTCACTTCTGAAGGACAAAGTGATGTATCTGTGCAGGGCTCCGCTCACTGCTGCTCCCATGCTGCAGCGGGCCCTCAGAGAGCCGCAGTCCACCCTCACCTGATTATTTTTCACCTTGTTTACGGCTGTGCTCCTTCATGGCACTGCCTCCATCTCCCCTCTCTGCATGGACCTGTCTCATTACGTCCATCTCAATGATTCACTCAGCCGAGAGAAGGATGGAGAGAGGGAGGGAAGGGGGGAGGGATGGGTAGGGGACAGGTAATACAAGGACAGGTAAGGAAAGACGATTAGTAAGAAATGAATATATGGAGGAACACTTTCTAAATCCATCCCGACAAGAGGCCAGAAAGTGTTTAGTGTGGAAATGACTGTTGAGGGTGTGAATTCATCTGAAGCAGGACGGGCAGGGAAGGACAAAGCAGCAGCTTACAGAAAGTGTGGCGGGTTTAGATCAGGATTTACATCCCAGGGTAAATAGTTGTTACAGCCCATGTCCACAATAAAAGATCTGAGCGCCACCTCTTTAGTCTTTCTCAGCATGTTGCCAGGTACTGATAAGGTATAAGCAAGTATGTAATATCTGAAATGAATACGTGTCAGATTTACTTTGTGTGAAATGTTTATGCTTTGGCAGCACATACCGACCCAAGCTTAGGAGTTCATGCAGCCCAACGCAGGGTTGGGCAACTTTGGTTACCACAGGATAACATCATTGTAATTCTTCACTTCACAGGCCAATCATTACAAACAGAAATACCTTTAATTAGAAATAATATTTATTTTCAAGCTCAATTCATACAGTAAGGCTAAATATAATTCATTCAATTCATACAGTAAGGCTAAATATAACAAGCTACCTACCAAGTTAAAGCCAATTTAAAGTGCTTTTTTCAAATCAGTAAACTTCTATATTAGTACTTTATTTTGATAAGTTAATTAATATAAACTTTATTTTTCCAGTAAGTCTTATAAAGAATCAAGTTTCATTTACAAAGTAACTTGGTCAATAAAGGAAGTATTTACAGTAGTTATTAGGGGTGAAATAAAAAATGACGAAACAAAATTCAAAGACGCATGAAATAAAAAAAGCGAAGGGGCGCCGCGCACCACTGAGACTGGTGATTTTTTATCCTCCTCGCCTACCGTAGCAAAACACTCGCTTCAATATGGAGTTAGCTGACGCTCCTACGTCAAATAAATACTGCGGCGAGTACAACTACTAACTACTTTGAACTGAAGACAGGCAGCAACTGTATGTTTGTGTAAGTCTGCATAAAAAAAACAATATTTGATTTTTGCATCTACTGTTGAGTTGACAGAATTTGATCATACTTGAAGATCAGAAGTATATGCACTGTTATAGGCTAAATATTATAGTTCACAGTTCAGACATTTATAGGTCTAAACTGCAGCTCTGAGGACTGCTATTTGTTTTCCTTTTCATTCAAGAATGTACTTATCCTGATTGTCACAACAACAAAGCACTTTTTATTGAGATTTTATGTTTGTATTTGCCAGTGGTGTAAAGGAACGAAGTAATAGTACTTAGTTACAGTACTTAAGTATGTTTTGGGAGTATCTATACTTTACTTGAGTTTATATGTTTTTTGCAACTTTTACTTTTACTTCACTACATTAAAAATTAAAAAATGACACTTATACTTCGTTACATTTAAATTGTGAACTTAGTTACTCGCTACATAATAAAATGTGAATATAAATGACACTTACTTTCACATTTTATTTTGAAGAGGATCGTACAGACTGTTCATGCTCTTGCACGAAGCTGAACACACCTCTGCCTGCCTCTGCAGCCTGTGAACGACTGTTTGGCATTGCAGGACTTGTATTCAGCCCGCAAAGAGCACGACTGAACTCATGCAATTTTGAAAATCAACTTCTGCTAAAGATGAACCGCAAGTTAGTGGACTTTACGTAAGGGAGGAAAGGAGAGAGGGAGTAAGAGGTGAAGGGAGCTGAGGGAGGGAGGAAGAGTTAAACGTAATAAAGCTTGGGAGAGCAACAACTATTTGTACCTGTAATCTTTGTTTGTACTTTTACTTTTAATACTTAAGTACATTTAATAGTAGCTACTTTAAGACTTTTACTTAAGTGATTTTTTAATGAGTGACTTTCACTTTTAGTTGAGTATATTTTATATAAGATATCTTTACTTTTACTCAAGTATGGGTTTCAAGGACTTTTTACACCACTGGTATTTGCACTGTAGTCTAAATAAGAGGAAAAACTACAATTTTGTTTTTTTTCAAAGACCTTTTATTTGTACTGATGCAGCAATATTTTTTGTATGTCTGCATTAGGAAGAAAATAAAGAATATGAGATTTTTGCACAACTTCCTACTGTTGGGGATTTTCTATAATCTTTATTTTGTATCGTGAGCCCTGTTTCGTATTTTGTATCTCTTCATGAATTGACTATTTCGTTACACCCCTAGTAGTTATGGTTTATTGAATTTCATTAAAATAATAATAATAATAATAATAATAATAATAATAATAATAATAATAACAATAATAATAATAATACTAATGCTTTAGAAAATGACTCATGTGGAAATAATTTTCATGTTGAAATGTATTTTGCCTCAAGTGTTGTAGCGGTAAGACAGACTAAAAGACATCATGGCTGATTTTATATCTTTATTTTCCAATTGACTGGCGAGTAGCACTCAGTCAAGAGGAGGACTGAATGCGGCCCCCGGGCTGCCTGTTGCCAATCCCTGGCCTAACTTAAGGGTTATGCTTTTTTAAGTTTTATGCACCTTTTGGTGTGTTGTAAATGCCTTTATTCATGTCAATCTGAGACAAGAAGTCATCAAAGACCTTCCAGTCTGTTGCCACACCAGTTCTGAGTGACAAACCAAGTGCAGAGCAGAGACCATACAATGAATGCAGAGTTGTTGACAACATGGAACAGTGAAGTGCTGAACAGACCAATTACTATTGGAAGGTGTCAGATAGACTGAGAATACAGCTGGATCAGGGGTATCTAGTATGTCAAAATTAGAATGATTTTTGAGCTGTAGAAGTGTGACCACACACTGAAAACCCACAAAGAGAACCGTCATGACACATGCTGCATGCACACGCACAACTTGACAGGTAGGTAAATTGGAATAATGCCAGTGGTCCAGTACAGTGCTTTATTAACCCTTTTACTCCTATGAATATGAACAGTTTTGGGAGAAATGCACTACAAAAGTAATGTGATTACTATAATGTATTCATCTTTACTGTAGTGTAGTAATGTAAGGCATTACAAAATATGTCAGTAATGCAAGTTTGTGAGATCAGCAGAGGAGAAAAGTCCTCAGCTAGGGGTAAAGTTGCAGTATCTCGAACACAATTTACCAGAATTTTACCTTTTGTCTGTTTTTGCTATGACAGTTTCTTGTATCACATTGATGGCTCATGGCACAATAGAAATGACTTTCCCTACTCTCTCACCCCTTTCACAAGCCTATCCACTGTCATTCTCTCCTATCAATAAGAGCACAAAATTTAAAAAGTTACGCGATAATAGCGTAATGCCTTACATTCCAAATACAGTAATATTATAATGTAATATTATAACGGAACTAATTACTTTGTAATGACACAAGAAAAAAACAATGTAGTGCATTTTTAAGTAACTTGCCAAAACACTGAATATAAATGGCTGCCTGGTCATCTTTTCCTAAAATTGTTAAAGCAGTGTGTAATTACAAGAAAAGAAAAAAAAGAGATTTGAACAGGTTTCTCTTTAAAAAAAATCTTACTGAAAATGCACAACACTGTGGAAAGGGTAAAAATGAAACTCAACCTGGTTTGCATTATTTATTATTGTGTTTGATGTTTTTTATTATTTTTTATTTAACTATTTATGAAATCCACAACACGAGCTATGATGACAACATAGATGAACTTTGTAAAAATAAAGCAAAATAGAACTAAAGTAATGTCATTATTTACAATATGTTAACATTATTTACACATAAAATACTGAGAAACCACCAGTAAATCTACTCTCCGACTCAGTCAGCTCACTTCCTGTACCTCCCCCTCAGGCAATCCTTCACTGAAATGTACCATTTATCACTGGACAGATCCGCTTCTCAGCTTTCAGAATCTTTTGGGATTGAATTTAGGATAGCGTGGATAATTGAGAAGTTATTGTTGTTTGAATCATGCATGTCTTTTTTTGTCATTTGCAACAGCTTTCTGTTGAACAAGCTGAGCAAAACCCAAAGATTTTAGGGAATAATTAAAAAAACAACAACATATTTTTATGATCAAAAAAGGAGGACATGTTCAGGCTTAAGAGGACGTATGGTCACCCTAAACTGTAGAGACTGTGAACATACTTATGGATAATTGAAGTTGCACTTACATATCTGAGTTATGGCAAAGCATGGGCCCTTTAAAGCCTCGCCCTACTTAAGGTGGGGTTTGGATTTACTAGTTTGATCTTTTTAGACCAACCAACAACCTCAGGGGCTGAAAAACAAAGCAGAAATGCCAAAAACTGCAGCTCCTGAAGGGTCAACTTAAGGCTGGCTGCCGGAAGCTGGGACTTTGCATAGTGTGCTGAAACAAACACGTTTACAGACTGGTTCAATAATTGACTTCTGTCAAATATGTATATTTAGGGTACCCATACGTCCTCTTTTCCAGACGGGCTCCTTTTTGTGGTAAAATGATGTCTAGGGGGATTTTATAAAAATGACCTAATAAGTCCAGATTTTGCTGAGCTTGTACAGGCAAAACTGTCCCTGATGGCAGCTAAAAACATGGATGATTCAAACTAAAGATTTCAACAGATTCTGAAAACTGAAAAGCAGACTTTTACAGTGACGTTACAATTTCAGTAGTCTGAGGGGGAGGTACGGGAAGTGAGCTGACTGACCCGGATAGCAGAGTAAGACTAATGTGGGTCATTTATTGGTGGTTTTTCGGCATTTTCTGTGTAAATAATAATTCAGGAGTGTTTGCTTGCCGTTCTTTTACTGTGTGTTCACCTTGTTTGTTTATTTTTGCCAAGCTCATCTTTTTTGTCATTGCCTTTTCCATCATAGCTTGTTTTTTTATGGATTTCATAAATAGTCAAATGATATAAATAATAATTATTAATATAAAATAGTTTGAGTTTGGGTGTTGTATTTTTAAAAGTGTTGTACATGTTCATTTAGATTTGTTTGTTAAGAATAAACTTTGAAAATTGAAATCTCTTTATTTTTACTGACATAAGGTGCAAAATGATTAACTCAAAGGACATTTTCTGACACATTATTGACAGAAAAGGCAAAAAGGAAGACCAGATGGTCATTTCTTCATATTAGTAAATGTTTTAATGTTTCAATATCTATAATAAAGTGTTACACTGGACCACTTGCATTATTCAAGTGTACCTACCTGTCAAGATGTTGAGCGTGTATGCCGCATGCATCATGATGCACCACATGTTGCTTAGGGTCCTCTTCTTGGGTTTTCAGTATATGGTCACTCTATGATATCTAAATGATATTTCATTTGAGCCAAACAGCTTTGAGAATGGAGCACTAAATGGCTGTAAATGTGAGCACCATTATCATGTAAGTGAGGCACTTATATCAGGCACATCCTTTTTTTGTGACACAGAGAAGAAACTGGTTCAAAGTGTTTAGACCCTAAACTCAGTTTTCTGTGGTCATCTTAAATTGACTTTTTAAAACTCTCCATCTTGGCTGGAGTCTTTAAAATATACATTTTCAGCAACCTATAACACTGTTTGTGTGCAAACAGAGAGCCAAAACAGTGTTCAAAAACACCCACCTACACTTGGACATGGCTTTTGACTTATAAATCCAGTCATGTAGGCGGCTGGCCTGGGTGGCAGTAAACATTTCACACTGTACAGAAAACAATTTCACCACAGTGATGCTTAAGGCAAACCAGCTTTCTCAATAGGCTGCAGTAAAACTTATTTTCATATTAATGAAGGAAATATCAATAGATCTGAAACCAGAGTTCTGTTTTGATCCAGACCAAAACAAAGGAAATCATCCAGATCAGCCACAATAGTTCAGTCTCATCATATCTTTGGAGACTTTGTGATAGCAGAGCAGATGGAGCAGGAACTTTCACCTCTGCCACATTTCCCACTGTGCTGTAAATCATATACTGATGCAGTCATCACAGACTTGCAGAAAAAATCAGGTAAAGGTCCAGAGCCGTGTTAGGAGTTCAGTTAGGCCAGAATACCAGAGAGGAAGGTCTCTGTTATCTGTATTGGTCTATGATGAAAAGAGAAACACTCAGCAACGTCTCTGATGTTCCTCAGTCTGCTGTTGGCCTTCAAGTCTGCACTAATACACAGTCTGAGGATTTAAAGTACAGAAAAAGTTCTTCTTTACAAAGATCTCACCCAAAACATGCCCGGGTCATTTCAGTTCAAGTCTGGATGGCAGATTCATTTCACAATGGATAAAGTCTGAGGCCCCCGGTCATGTTGACTAAGATGGAAATTAGTTCACGACAAGCGTAGAGTTTTTCCATAAATTGGGCAGGATTTGTTATTAAGACCATTTTCACACAGCTGCGATTGAAAGCCCCCCCCATCCCATCAGTTATTTAGATTTAAGCCTCTGCTGTGCTTTCTCTCCACTATGCATGGCTGACCCAGGCATCAGCAGAAACAGCACTTTTTATCAGTGGCAGGGCTTTGCCAGGAAATCATTCACCTATATAATTACCAATCGACAAAAGGCAATTTGTACAGTATCTGATTTCAGGTAAAAGACGCATACAAATCAATATCCTCTATCCATCTTTTCTTGTGGAATTAAGGCCTTTGGGTGGTCTTTGTCCCTGCTCAGGCCTCAGGCACAACTTTCTCCCTCTCTCTCTCGCCTCTAAGCCAGTGACAGCCGGGGCTAAAGATGTAGGTCTTTAGGCCATTCTCTTTAACGCTTCGAGGACTTTTCTCTACTTTATCCAAATGTCCAAACCTAATGAAGTCTGCCAAGATTGGATTCTAAAGGCCAAAGAGAAGACTCTCTGTATTTTTATTCCCAAGGCTGCACATCGTCCACTCTAGCACAAAGATGCACATTTTAGATTTGGAAGCGCGACTGAGGCGTCATGGAGCCGGAGAAGACTAGCACCGAAAAACGGGAGGCCGCTTCTGGAACGGGTAGGCTCTGTCAATAGATTTTAGCATAAGTTAGCCACTCATTGTTAGCATTGTAAACTGAGCTGGTGAAGACACGCCGAGAAACGTAAATCCTTGCCCACAATCCGCTCTGCTCTGATCGGACGCCAGACGCGGTCCAATTGAAATGGCTCCTGCTGTGTGTTACAAGGGGGATGACTGTCGTGTTTGTTACTTCCAGCTATGAGAAATCTCATTTATTTTCAACGCCAATGAATATTTTCTGCCAGCCGGCTTCTTGCTATATCTGAGGGGGCGTGTTGTGTTAGGAGGCGACACGAGCTGGGGGGCGGGATCTTGGAACACGGAGGGGAGGGGTGAGTGAAGGGGGGGCAGGCTGCGTTTTTCAAATCTGTCTCAACCACAGACTGTAAAAAACATGGACGCCATGTCGCTGGGCTCGAATTGAAGTCGCCACAAAAACTGCTCCTCCTGGTGACTGGCTGCAGTATAGGTCAAATCTCCGTCTCCCCCATTCATCTGAACGGGCCGTAGTAAAACTTTAAAAAATTATTACACCTCGTAGAAATATTTCTCCCATCCATATGCTGTGGTGATATGAAAGTATTATTGGGCTGCGTTTTTTCCAAGTCCTCTTTTTTCTGAAAAGTTTCTTTTTCATCAGTTATTAGAGTTTAAAAAACAACCACGGTTTACGGCAGTTTCTGTATGCTGCAGAGTTTTGCGACCGTTTACGACAGCTGCATCTAGATATGGTCCAGATTGGCTACTGGCTGCACAATGGCGGTGCCCTCTTTACACATATTTGGATAAATATCCACTCAAACTTAAGGATGAACTGATTGGATATGGAAGGTCAAAAATCAAGCTCAAGGTCGTCTGGCTCTGTGCCCTTCCCCCGACAGTGAACACAAAATATTAAAGAGCCCATAGTCTTTTTTAAGTTTTGTCCTTCAGCATGTTTGACATGTCTCCTACTTGGAGTAGAGCACTTCTGTGAACAAGACAGACTTTGCAACTGTAACGCTTTTCTCTCCTAATGCAGCACCCACAGCTGCCCAAAATATCTTTCTGGACAGAATAAGAATCAAAAATAATTTATTAATCCCCAAGGGGAAATTCTTTTGTTTTAGTTGCTCTTTAAAAAGATATAATAAGAAACATTAAAATAGACAAGAGGAATTTACACTAATAACATTAACAATACTAGAAAAGCACCCGCAGTCCTCAGCCATATTGTGATTTCACCATAAATATTAGTCCTACCTTTATTTCATGTAAATATTTAGATTCCTTGACCATGAAAACATATCATTAGCAATTGGATTCATCATGATATCTTTTTTTCCAGTAGTTATTCACCAAAATTGCATTTTTCATCATGGGGGCCAAACGGTGATCCGGATCAACACCAAAATTGAATCACTTCTTCCTTTTCCCATGCTGAACATTTCCTGAAAATTTCATCAAAATCCATCCATTACTTTATGAGTTATTTTGTTCACAGACGGACCGACAAACAGACTCTCCCGAAAACATAACGCCCTGGCGGAGGTAATAATGTAACAGCACTGTGTGACAGTAAACCACGTCACTGGGTATTGGGTGTTTCCTTATTTACAAATATGAAAAAATATCAGAAATGACCTCCAGCATTCTAGTCTCCAGGACCCGATGGAGCAGAGATGTTATAGTTTTAATGTCTGATGGCAGGAAGGACTTCCTGTGGCACTCTGTGGCGCTCATGGTGGGATGAGTCTGGCTCTGAATTAGCTCCAGCACACTGTGGAGGGGGTGGGAGGTGTTGTCCATGATGTCCTGCATCCTCCTCTCTGTCTCTCACCTCTGTCACAGAGTCCAGCTGCACCCCCACAGCATCACTGACCTTATGGATCAGCTTATTAAGTCTGTTTGAGTCCAGTGCTGAGCCTGCTGCCCCAGCACACAGCAGCAGCATACAGGACAGAGGTGGTCACCACAGACTCAGAGAACATCCTCAGCATCGCCCTGCAGCACCTCATCCTCCTCAGGAAGCAGAGGCGGCTAAGGCCCTCTGTGTTCCTGGTCCAGTCAAGTTTGTAGTCAGGACAGTCCCAAGTACAGTATTGGATTTTTTAAAAATACACCTAAATGCTAACTTGTGTGTTTTTTGTTGTTTTTTGCAAATTTGGGGATTTTTTTTTTTTTTTTTTTTTGCATCAAGACAAATATGTGGATCACCACCAAAATGCAATGTCTTCCTCCTTGGACAAAACCACACCTCTAGTAAAATTTACATGTAAATCCATCCAGTAGTTTTTACGTTATCTTGCTAACCTGCAAACAAACAAACACACAGATAGACCCTGGTGAAAACATAACCTCCTTGGTGGAGGTAACTATACTGAAGTCAAACCATGAATACAAACATATACTGTATCTCTGACATCACTTGATGGATTCACTTCAAAATTTACACAATAATATACATAATAAAACTCTATCGTCAGGGTCAATTTCATCTGGATCCGATCCAGATTGACGTCACACAAAAACATTGAATTTTATAACAGTAAACCCCATTCTTTTTTCCTCGGCTGCTCTGAGGGTTCTGCCTCCTTTATGTTATTATGGGATTTGTAGTTTATTTGCAAACTCACATCAACTTTTCAAGTCTATGCCACTACATTATCCAGCTTCCCTTGCAATGCTAGCGGGGGAGTTCTCCACATGGACTGACGTGAGCAGAGACTCTTTCGTCATATTGGGGATCTGTTGTATCTCGGTGGAGGTCTGTGCTGTCCAAGTGTTTATCTAGTTTATGACATGCAATAGTTCACTTAACTTAATATAGAATAATTATTGCAAAGTATGTTTTGAATGTATGATTATCATATCCACATTATCCAATTAACTTTTTGTTCGGGGCTGTATTTTAATGGTCTTGGGCAGTTTCCCTTCATGTTACTATTAATGTAATACTTAATCAGTGTTACTGGCAGCTTCTGTTTTTAAATACATGTACAGTCCTACTCATCATTATTGGCACCCATGAAGTTTAAGTGCACAATGTGACAGTACAAAGAGTTTCTTTACAAACCTCTCTAACTTTGCTCTGCATCACTTTATCAGACTCAAACTTGGCAGAAGTGGTGTTCACATCTTAAGGTTTGTAAATTATACTTCATTAGCTACTATGATCATGCAGTCATATTTAGAATAGGCAGTTTTAATTGCAACCACTTGAAGCCTAAAAGAAAAGAACACCCTACCAACAATTAAGCATGGTGGAGGTTCCATAATGGTTTGGGGCTGCTTTGCTGCATCGGGTACTGGAGGCCTCGACCATATCACAGGAATCATGAAATCAGAGAATTATCAAGAAATTTTAGAGCGAAGTGTCCAACCCAGTGTAAGAACACTTGGTTTAAGTCGAAGATCGTGGGCCCTCCAGCAAGATAAAGATCCAAATCACACATCCAAACACATGCAGGAATGGTTGAAAAGGAAAAAAATGGCCTGTTTTAAAATGACCAGCAATGAGTCCTGATCTCTATCCAATTGAAAATCTTTGGGATGGCTGAAATCTGCCATTAGGGAAAAGAAACCTGCAAATGTTCAAGAGCTTGAACAATTTGCATAGGAAGAGTGGGAGAAGATACCAGCTGAGAAGTGCAAGAAGCTTATAGATGGCTACAAGAAACATTTGGAGGCTGTCATCAGTGCCAAAGGGTGTGCAACAAAATACTGAAGAGGGGTGCCATTATTGCTGCACTTGCTTTTTTCAGTTCCCTCTTTGAAATTACAATATGTAAATTGTAAAAATGTTTTTTTTTTTTTTGGTTAAAGTATTTTGGACATTTAATTAAAAGATCCTGATGACATAAATTTGGTACATTTCAATTTATTTCTGAAGATATTGTTAAAGTAATGATAATAATGAAGGGGTGCCAATAATACAGAGCAGGAATGTATAATATGTGCAGAAGTTTTATATTTGTCACTTTTTGTCTTCCTGTTGAAGGAAACATCAGCTCAAATCAAATGTTGGTTTCCATCAGACTCTGATCCCATCAGACAGGGAGTCATACAGCTCCAGCCTTGACATGCAGTGATGGATGCACCGCCCTAATGACCCTCAGAGGTAATAAAAACTGACTACAGGGCAGCCTTCAAACAAGTAAACCCACGGAAATGTTGAACTACAGAAATGTCCCCCAAAGGTGCTGTTTCCTCCGCTCCGTGGCAAACTGTGAGGAGGCTGAAGGATTCTCTGGTGAGCCGTGAGGGCGTAAAGTTTAACTTCTCATTATTTGTTATCATAGTTTTTGTTCACGTTGGCTTACAACTGATCCAAGAGGAAAAGACACGGTGGGGTTATGGCAGACTTGGTGGGTTTAAACTCTGTTTGATTTGTGCAACATAAGCTCCACAGTGTGACACAGCAACTGTAACCTGAGATAACAGACATCATCAATCAATCAATCTTTTTTTATTTAGTACCAGTGTTTACAGCAAAGCAGGCTGAAGACAAACTCTTCACTTTATAGATACACATAAACTCACACCAAGGCTAAAAAATAAGACTATGATTGTGACAAACATGGACACCAAGACCATGAATCTGTCCTTGTCTATACTGGATACATATTTATTCTAGGTTAGCCATTTGAGATGTGGAATCTCATTTTCAAGATCGTCCTCATGTCTAAATGGTTGTAAATGTGGGTGTGTGGGGGAGGGGCCAACCTGACACACCAGATGGACAGTTCAATGTGTAGATCCCACTGGTTCATCCAGGCCACAGACCATGGGCAGAGCTTTTAAAAGCCTATCCAGAGGTGACTCAACAATCATTCGCTCAGAAAATGTGGTAGGTGGGCACGATTGCCGCAGCGTAAATACAAAACATGAACCACTTCTACAGCAAAAACTCTTGCCTTGTGTTGTTGTTTGTTTTTCATTTGATCAGGAAATATGATCCAGATCTGTTAAACTGCTACTGAAGCTTTTGGCATATATGTTCATTTCGAAACGAGCAACCTGACTGCAGTACGGTGTCCATTTTAGGACATCCTCAGCCTTAGAAAAACCTCCGTCAGATAATACGGCCTCAGGCCTCAAAATGAAAGCCATCAGACAAAACAACACTGGAAAAGCGGACTCAATTAAAACAGCGTCAGGTCGTAACAATATCATAATCATCGTAGTATCATAAATGTTAAATCGTCTTGAGACCGGCATTCAGCTAAAAATCGGTCACTAGCAAACTTGCCGTTTTCAAAATAAAAGCATCTTTTATTATCTCCTTTTAGTTCTTTAACACACTTGTAAATTGGGCTCTTTTTTTGGAGCCAACCGGAAGTTTCTTTGATAGCATAATGGCGCGCATAACAGAATGTCCGAAATGCCAAAATGAAATTAGTATCAGTGCGTTTTATGGCTCAAATGACCACATTCTGGTATTCAACGTGGTGACTTTCTAGCCTAAAATGCTCTCTGACATTTCAAATGTAGAGAATCAACAGAGATATTTGATAGCCTGGTGTGCTTCAGATTTTTGTCGTCAGAGGTTTGAAATGTATCATGGGAAACTTAGTAGTATACTACACTGTGAATGATTGGCATTCTAATCATACTTAAAGTAAGTAGTAGTATGTAGTACGTTAGTATGCCATTTCGGACACAGCCTACGTTTATATACTATGCCTCTGGTAGCGACTTTTGATGATGTCACGCGCACTTCCAGTCTCTTAAAAATAATGTTTGGTTGTATGTTACGACTTGACGCTGTTTTATTTGAGTCCGTTTTTCCAGTGTTTTGTCTGATGGCTTTCATTTTGAGGCCGTTTTATCTGACGTCGTTTTGGCTGAGGCAGTTTAATTTGACACAGTTTTGTCTGATGACTTTTATTTTGAAATCTGAGGCCGTATTATCTGAGGAAAGTTTCCCTGAGACGGAGGATGTCCTAAAATGAACACCGTACTGCAGTCATGTTGCTCGTATCTCCAAACTCACCCCACTTTAAAGTTGATTGTGCCGCTGTGAGCCACACACACAACTGTAGTACAAACCCAAAACCAGTGAAGTTGGCACGTTGTGTAAATTGTAAATAAAACAGAATACAATGATTTGCAAATCCTTTCAACTTATATTCAATTGAATACACAGCAAAGACAAGATAGTTAATGTTCGAACTGAGAAACTTTATTTTCTTTTGCAAATAATCATCAACTTAGAATTTAATGGCAGCAACACGTTGCTAAAAAGTTGGCACAGGGGCATTTTTACCACTGTGTTACATCGCCTTTCCTTTTAACAACACTCAGTAAACGTTTGGGAACTGAGGAGACCAATTTTTGAAGCTTTTCAGGTGGAATTCTTTCCCATTCTTGCTTAATGTACAGCTTAAGTTGTTCAACAGTCCGGGGTCTCCGTTGTTGTATTTTACGCTTCATAATGCACCACACATTTTCAATGGGGGACAGGTCTGGACTACAGGCAGGCCAGTCTAGTACCCACACTCTTTTACTACGAAGCCACGCTGTTGTAACACGTGCAGAATGTGGCATGGCATTGTCTTGCTGAAATAAGCAGGGGCTTCCATGAAAAAGACGTTGCTTGAATGGCAACATATGTTGCTCCAAAACCTGTATGTACCTTTCAGCATTAATGGTGCCTTCACAGATGTGTAAGTTACCCATGCCTCGGTCACTAATACACCCCCATACCATCACAGAAGCTGGCTTTTGAACTTTACGCCTATAACAGTCTGGATGGTTCTTTTCATCTTTGGTCCGGAGGACATGACGACCACAGTTTCCAAAAACAATTTGAAATGTGGACTGGTCAGACCACAGAACACTTTTCCACTTTGCATCAGTCCATCTTAGATGAGCTCAGGCCCAGCGAAGCCAGCGGCGGTTCTGGGTGTTGTTGATAAATGGCTTTGGCTTTGCATAGTAGAGTTTTAACTTGCATTTACAGATGTAGCAATGAACTGTAGTTACTGACAGTGGTTTTCTGAAGTGTTCCTGAGCCCATGTGGTGATATCCTTTACACAGTGATGCCGGTTTTTGATGCAGTACCGCCTGAGGGATCGAAGGTCACGGGCATTCAGTGTTGGTTTTGGGCCTTGCCGCTTACGTGCAGTAATTTCTCCAGATTCTCTGAACCTTTTGATGATATTACGGACCGTAGATGATGAAATCCCTAAATTTCTTGCAATAGCTGGATGAGAAATGTTGTTCTTAAACTGTTGGACAATTTGCTCACGTATTTGTTCACAAAGTGGTGACCCTCGCCCCATCCTTGTTTGTGAATGACTGAGCATTTCAGGGAAGCTGCTTTTATACTCAATCATGGCACCCACCTGTTCCCAATAAGCCCATTCACCTGTGGGATGTTCCAGATAAGTGTTTGATGAGCATTCCTCAACTTTCTCAGTCTTTTTTGTCACTTGTGCCAGCTTTTTTTGAAACATGTTGCATTATTTAATTCCAAATGAGCTAATATTTGCAAAAAAAACAAAGTTTGCCAGTCTGAATGTTAAGTATCTTGTCTTTGCTGTGTATTCAATTGAATATAAGTTGAAAGGGATTGAGAAATCATTGTATTCTGTTTTTATTTACAATTTACACAACATGCCAACTTCACTGGTTTTGGGTATTGTAGATTGGAGCTTTGCAAGATGGATCTGTCTGATTACAGACCATGAATCAGGTGAACCCAGCTGCACTGCAAGGTTAGGGGTATAAGGGGCTCAGAAAACATTACTCCCAAAGGGAGGCACCAAAGAAAGAAATTGAGAATCATTACTCTCATGCATTAAAGTTTGACACTGTCATAACAAATAAGACATCAAATACTGAAGGGAATAACAAACTTTGAAAAAAATATCAGCTGTAAAATTAAATTTGATATACTCAGTGATCTGAATTTTATGATGTTCAGTCTTTAACATGTTCTGTCCATGTGATTGAGCTCTTCAAACAATGAAAAAACTCTAAAACACCTATATTTTTGGTGCCAGTCCCTGCCAAACACACATGGTTTCACCCTCCTCTGTCAGTGCTTATAATGGTTATGTTGTTTAAAATGCTTTTGATGGCAAAAAGTCCCAGTTGTCCAATCTGTGTCATGTTTAATTAGAAAGTAAAGGTCAACATGTGGCACAATGTAACATTTGAGATGTGTTATCATGGTTCCTGACATTTTTGGATGAACCAACAATACGTTCAGTCTTATTCAGAAAAACTTTCTCACTATTTATTCACCAAATATAACTCTGAGCTGATGTTTTCATATCACATCTGATAAATAAACACACAGGGCACACAGAGCATCTATTAACCATTAAAAAAATACAATTTAAAGACTGCTGATTACTGTCAACACCAGGTCCAACAACAAAGAAAAGAGACAGCAGATCAACCTTTTACAGGTAAGTCAAAGGTTGATTTTATGTATTTTCTGAACTTGTGGTTAGACTGAAAAGCTGCTCTGGGCGACATCAGGCTCTGCTTCAAAAACAACATAGAAAATGAATAAATTAATGTTTACATCTGATGATGTACACACAGAACATGCATTTCCATAAAGATGAAGTCTCTTAAATTAACCCCACTTTCCCTGACAGAGTCTTGGCAGGAAAGTGCTGGAACCTGCCAACACTTGTGGATGGACAGACAGACAGACAGACAGATAGATAGATAGACAGACAGACAGACAGACAGACAGGTCGACAGTCAGATAGACAGACAGATAGATAGAAAGACAGACAGACAGACAGGTAGACAGTCAGATAGACAGACAGATAGATAGCCAGATAAATAGACAGGTAGACAGACAGACACACAGGTAGACAGACAGACACAGACAGACAGATAGACAGACAGACAGGCAGGCAGACTGACAGATAGACAGACAGGCAGACAGACATATAGACAGACACACAGACAGACAGACGGACAGACAGGCAGGCAGACGGACAGATAGACAGACAGACAGACAGACAGACAGACAGATATACAGACAGGGCGGACGGACGGACGGACGGACTGACGGACAGACTGACTGACTGACTGACTGACAGACAGATAGACAGATAGATAGACAGATAGATAGATAGATAGATAGATAGGTAGGTAGGTAGGTAGGTAGGTAGGTAGGTAGATAGACAGATAGATTCAGTCCTTTTGAACACTGTACTCTAGAGTTTAGCCAACACATTAATGCCCTCTCACTAACTCACACAGCACTGATGTAGCCGTGGGTTCAGTGGTTTGCTGAAGGCCACAGTCATGTAGCAGTAAGACCTGTGTTCAACCTCTGACCGGGGGATTGAAGGTAGAGCGTACTGCCAGTCCAAACCATTGACAGGCAATGAAAAGACCTGTTGTGTTTGCTGTGCGAGTCAAACCAGGGAACTTATTTTACGAAATGAGAGATAACCAATAGAATTGTTCAATGACTTTTTTTTATCATGGTTGGAAGTGTTATTGGAATCTGTAAGAAAAGCCTTTTGCATGTAATCTTAATACATTTATTTGTAACCTTTTACGGTACTTTGAGCAGTGTTATGATATCTACAGTAAGTCTCTGGTCTCAGTTTTCTTCCTGTAAGATGAAATTGAGAAATGTGGTCAGCTCTGATCTTTACCATGGGGCTGTACAACACTCCGGTGTAAACACTGAAGGCAAGGCCAACCAATCAGAAGGATTGGCTCGTCCCGCTGCTTCACTGCTGTTTTTCTGCTATAATCAAGCTCGCAGAGGCCGAATCGATCCGGTGGCACAGTTCTTGCTGTTAAACCATTTATTAAAACATCAAATAGTCGGCCCCTGTGGATGTTTGCCCAGTGATTACCTTTGCAAATCAATTAAGCCACCGAGTAATTGATTGGATACGAGTGTGTGCTTTCAGGATCTTGTGTTTTGGGAGCGAGTGAAGGTCAGAGCATTTGTTCCGGCTTTCCTTTAAATTCCTCTCCGTGCAAAGAAGTACAGTTAACATGTGCTGTGGAATCAATAGAAAAAGGATTGGATTTATGTTTTGGGGTCTCTCTGAGGATAGAGGAATAGATTGGGTGGTTGTTATCGGTAGTCCCACTTTTACTGATACAGAAAAACTCTACATGGGGAGATTAAGAGTTCTGTAAGGTTTCTGCCAGAGAAATGTCTTCAGATTTAACAAAAGATTAAAAAGGAAAAACAAACTAGTACTATTGCAGATCACCTTTGGATCCATAAGTTAGAAAACCTGGTGGGGTTCTTCTCTTGCAAGGATTTGTAATCAATTATATTCCATTTATTTCTCAAAATATCACCTTATTTAAAGGTGCTATGAGGAGAATCTATTACCGGCGACATTAAGACCCTGCTACCCATGAGCACGACTGTCGTAATGCTGTGTTCCAGTAACCTCGGAACTGGGAAAAAAAACATGCCGATCTACCAGGCTATTGTTAGCTGTTGTTAGCACGCCCTGCATTGTTGCATGAAGAATGTGATTATCACTATGGCAGCATTTTTGTAAATATAAGTCTAACAATACTATGTATACAGCTGATGTAAAGCGACACACCCCAGTCAGAAGTGCAAATAAATCAAATAACTGTGTACACTGTGGGCATCCATCTTCGATTGTCAACTCGGGGGTGGCGAGGTTTCACCGAGTTCCCAGTAGGAAATTCCGACTTTGGGGGACATTGCAGTTGCAGTTTCCTACTCAGCACTCGGAAATTCCTACTTCTGACTACAACTGGATCACACCAAAAGATATGACCCAAACCAAAGCGTGCGTTTGTTGTGATGCTAATGAATGCAGCTCGGACCTTCCTCAGAACTCTGCATTGCTTTACAACTTCTTTTTTCAACAACTTACAGGATGCAAAGCGATGAGGTAATGTATCCCTTTCTAGTTATGTAGCGGTAGTTTTTGATGTGTGACAACCATAGACTGTAAAAAACATGGACGTCATGTCGCTGGGCTTGAATTGAAGTCGCCAGGTAAACTGCTCCCCCTGGTGACTGGCTGCAGTATAGGTCAAATCTCCGTCTCCCCCATTCATCTGAACGGGCCGTAGTGAAACTTCAAAAAATTAATACACCTCGTAGAAATATTTCTCCCATCTGTATGCTGTGGTGATATGAAAGTATTATTGGGCTGTGTTTTTTCCAAGTCCTCTTTTTTCTGAAAAGTTTCTTTTTCATCAGTTATTAGAATTTAAAAAATAACCGCAGTTTACGGCAGCTTCACAATGATTGTGTACGGCGTATGCTGCGGAGTTTTGTGACAGTTTACGACAACTATGTCCAGATATGGTCCGGATTCTCTACTGGCTGCACAATGGCGTTGCCCTGACGGGGGAAATTATGGCTTCAAAACCGTTGAATGGTAGAAGGCGGAGCCACGCTATCCAGTTCTTATAATACATCCATGGTGACAACAAGCAATTTTTGGAAAACTTAGTATCGTAGTTTTGTAGCCTGATATATATCGCTTCCTACAGCCTGGTGCACGTGTCTGAATAATATAAATTTGCTCTAGTTTTAATTGTCTTGTTCCCGAAGTTGAGTATCCAGGCCAGTCCAGCCCTGTCCGACCCGACCACGAAGCTAAGGAATAGCATTTATAGATAACCTATTTTGATGCTATAAAACTCATCTCAAAGTATGTATTTCCACCAGGCATATATCTAAAAGTGAATCTTTTTTGTAATTACTTAGAAATTCCTCACAGTCCCTTTAAATTTAACTTATATAAATAATAAAACATGCAAGAATTTATACATGCAGAAAGCATTAGAAACATGGAGTGTGCTGGTTCATGATAGTGTATTATCAATAACCCTGCTCCATGCTGGACTTCATGCATCACTAAATTCATCATATTTTATATCATCATCTTTCATGAGTTATTAATGATGTCTATGATTCCTCAAGAGTAAAAACTAACTTTAACTTGTCAAGACAAAAAGAAATGTTGAATTTAAGAGTTCTAATCATGAACATTTCATCATAATTACATCAAATTTGCATGTCCTCAAATGAAGTGGAGCTCTGGTCTGTATTTAACTCTGTTAAAAGAATCAGGTCAGGAATTACCTTGAAGACTTAAGACAGATATTACACATATTGATTAAAACACTGTAATCAATCTTAACCAAAAGTCTGGCTGTGAACATGAATATTACTGAATATAAATACATTAATATGTTTGAAGATGTTTGAAGAAGGACCTTAAGATTTTATTTAATTTTCCAAATAACTTTCTTTGCTGCCCTCTGGATATACCAAAGTGAAAATCTTGTATCTGTAAAATCTTAAAATTTGAAGTTTTGGCTGCTATTTTTTATAAGTATAAAGAATGAATGTGTCAAGTTTCACCAAGAATACATGAATGAATTTGAAGACATATTTTTTTAATGATGAATCCATTAAATTTCTTTGCTGCTCACTGAATATACAGTACCAAAGTGTTATCTTTACATTTTTAAAGTTGTAAGAAAAAAAGTTTTGGCTGTTATGCTTTATATCTAAAAACATGGACGTGTCCATATTTACTGCGTTATCATGATACACTCAGTTGCCACTTTATTAGGAACACTTTACAGGTAGTTTGTCCCCTTTATGCCTTTTTGTCTGCAGTCTGCACTGTTATAGTCTAAATATTATGGTTCACAGTTCCGACATTTATAGGTCTAAACTGCAGCTCTGAGGACTGCTATTTGTTTTCCCTTTCATTCAAGAATGTACTTATCCTGATTGTTACAACAACAAAGCACTTTTTATTGAGATTTTATGTTTGTATTTGCACTGTAGTTTAAATAAGGGGAAAAAACTGCAATTTTGTTTTTTTTTCAAAGAGCATTTATTTTGTACTGATGCATCAATATTTTTAGTATGTCTGCATTAGGAAGAAAATAAAGAAAAGGAGATTTTTGCACAACTTCCTACTGTTGGAGATTTTCTATAATCTTTATTTTGTATCATGAGTATTTCGTATCGTGAGCCCTGTTTCGTATTTTGTATCATTTCGTGAGTTGACCATTTCGTTACACCCCTAGTTATTACTATCATTATTGTTACTATGTCAGTTTGTCTAGCAGTTATCCAGTGTAAACAGGAAATGCTGTTAGAGTGATGCTCGATGTGTTTCAGTTAAGCCAATCAGAGACAAGCAGCATGGACCTACCCTTTTCGGTTTCTTGAAATGTTTTTCATGATCCCTGAAATGTTTTTGCAGATTTTGAAATATTTTTTGCAGATTGAGAAATGTTTTTGTGTTTTGTGAAATGTTTTTGCGTATTGTTAAATGTCTTTGCGTATTGTGAAATGTTTTTGCGCATTCTTAAAAATGTGTGTGCATTCTTAAATGTTTTTTTGTAATCATAAATGTTTTTGCGTAATCATAAATGTTTTTGCGCATTCATAAACGTTTTTGCACATTCTTAAATGTTTTTGCGCATTCATAAACATTTTTGTGTATTGTGAAATGTGTTTGTGCATTCTTAAATGTTTTTGTGTATTATGAAATGTTTTTTGCATTCATAAATGATTTTGCGCATTCTTAAATGTTTTTGCGCATTCATAAACATTTTTGTGTATTGTGAAATGTTTTTGCGCATTCTTAAATGTTTTTGTGTATTGTGATATGTTTTTGCATAGTCATAAATGTTTTTGCGCATTCATAAATGTTTTTGTGTATTCATCAATGTTTTTGTGCATTCTTAAATATTTTTGTGTATTGTGAAATGTTTTTGTGCATTCTTAAATGTTTTTGTGTATTATGAAATGTTTTTTGCATTCATAAATGATTTTGCGCATTCTTAAATGTTTTTGTGTATTGTGATATGTTTTTGCATAATCATAAATGTTTTTGCGCATTCATAAATGTTTTTGTGTATTCATAAATGATTTTGTGCATTCATAAATGTTTTTGTGTATTGTGAAATGTTTTTGTGCATTCTTAAATGTTTATGTGTATTCATAAATGTTTCTGCGCATTCTTAAATGTTTTTGTGTATTCGTACATGTTTTTGTGCATTCATAAACGTTTTTGTGTATTGTGAAATGTTTTTGCGCATTCTTAAATGTTTTTGTGTATTCATAAATGTTTTTGCGCATTAATAAATGTTTTTGTGCATTCTTAAATGTTGCGTGATCATAAATGTTTTTGCGCATTCTTAAATGTTTTTGAGCATTCATAAATGTTTTTGCGCATTCTTAAATGTTTTTGCGCATTCATAAATGTATTTGTGCATTCTTAAATGTTTTTGCGTATTCTTAAATGTTTTTGCGCATTCATAAATGTTTTTGCGCATTCTTAAATGTTTTTGCATATTCTTAAATGTTTTTGCGCATTCTTAAATGTTTTTGCGTATTCTTTAATGTTTTTGCGCATTCTTAAATGTTTTTGCGCATTCGTAAATGTTTTTGCGTATTTTGAAATGTTTATTCGCATTGAGGTTCAGGGCCACCGTAGCTCAGTATCTATTTAACTTTGTGCACAGTGAGTTTGGGGAACGAGCACTTAGCCTATAATTGGCCAGTGCCACCGTGGCCCCAAACCTGCTGATCTGGACCTTCATCAGGCTTTGATTTTTGATTTTTAATGGAGACAGTGGTTTCATATTTTAAAATCAAAGTCCTCTTAAAAGAAGGCAAAACCAAAAGAAAGAGAAAAAAGAAAGAAAAATGAATGGAAAAAAGAAAAAAGGAAAAAAGAAGACAAAAGCAAATAATAGGATAGGATGTTCAGCTTTAAAAACTCCCATCAGCTTGTGACACCATCTTGATTTTTCAGCAGGTACAACTATGAGTCAGACTCCAGGGCTCTGTCATAAAGCTCTTGGTCTGAATAGGACTCAGCCTTATGAGCTGCTGTAATTCATGTCTGCGGCTTTATATCTGAAGCACTGGTGGGAGTTGGTGGTCAGTGGCCTCTCTCTGCCTGGGAACAAATTACAGCAGATGGTTAATGAGCCTCCTTCATCCTCTGAAAAAAAGAAGCAGTGTATCTCAAACAACCTTTTTTACAATAGCTGAATTCCCCACAGCATAAAGATGTGGACGTCAATGCAATTAAAGCCGCTCTGTCCTCACGGCGCCATCATGGGTTTCATTAAAAACAGGTAGCGGTGTAGCCACCCTGCTTGAACGCGTGAACCGGGCTCCACATTAGCGTCCTTATCCTCCAAGGCCTTTGCCATTATAGTAGAAGAGGCAGGTTTTCCAGGAAGGCAATTATTCATTAAATTAGTGTGGAAATGAGGTTCTGGTGGTTGTGTACTGATGAATTACAGCGGCCAGTAATTTTCACGGTAATTAAAGATTTGAGCCCCTCGCTGCGCCGTAAGCATAAATCACATTTGCAAAGATGTCGGGCCGAAATCTGTGAAGCACTTCACCTTGTTAGAGGCAAAGTCTGCGAGTTTTAACTGGGCCTGGACTCTGACCTTTATCACAGAGACTTTTCTGCAGATACTGTTTGTACCTGCAGTGTAAATAAAGGAGTAGTTCACGCTTTTGTTTTGCGCTACTCTTATCTGAAATTCTCTTAGTGGCTTTTTTAGCTTTTCTTTTCAGAACAGTGCCCAAAAGGGGACCAGAGAGGAGGGCAAGGGCAGGACCAGATAAGGGCTGATACTCGCTGTGGGATACTGTCATGTCGACCACACACAGCTATCAGCACCCTTACATGCATTTTATGACTGAGTAATTAAGGTCATTTTGTAACAATCCACAACAAAAATATTAAAGGAATCGTACTATGCGAGGGCAGGCGAAAAAGCTCTTGCAGCAAGAATTAGACAGCACCAACCTGCTAAACGAAGTATGATTCAGCTCCAAAAAATGAAAATAAACAACTCTTTATCTCTGTTAGCTGAAATAAAATCTAAAAAAGGAAAATGAGGCATTGAGTTGAAGTTTAACCCTCTATTGCATGAATTATTACTTAATTCACTAGCAAGGACCACACTACAAATGTATGTGTTTGAAGGTTTACTGAAGATTTAGGAATATGAGGAATGACAGTGATGAACATATGACATGAGATATGTTGAGGGATGGGCCGTCAGGAGGACGTCGTTAGCCAGGCAGAGCGAGACTCAGTGTGGGGGCTCCGTCTCATCGTGTTCTGCCCGAGCTGATCTTGACCCCCACCTAGGATAAGGTGAGTGAGGAGCTGAGTGGAGAAAGAAAGGCATGATTAAGATTGAAGGGTGGGACGGTGGGTTGAAGAGTCACAGACAAACTGAGTGATGAGGCATGGCTGAGTATAAGTAGGCTTGTCAGCTGATTGGAGGCGTGGTTTGTGGTGTGGTCCTGCTCCTGAACCTAAGTTAATACATTAATGGAGACATATCATGCTGATGCATGATTTAATACTTACATATAATATAATAAATTTGAAAACAAGACCTTACACCCCCTTAATTTTCAAAAAATGAGATATTGTATTTTTTCTGATATCCTAGAATGAGATTTGATGCATCTGAAAATAGGTCAATAGGTTGCGAGATGTCCGCGGGATTTAAATCGTCGTGACGACACGAGGTACCTTTCTTTTTATTTGAGTAATCTGATAAAACACTTCCTCCTCTGTGATGTCCGTTAGCCACAAAACCGTCACCGAGGAACACATTCACCAAGCAGCAGTATATAGCTCCCTAGCTCACACTCACTTATTACCAGCTCTGGCCTGTAGGGGGACTCAATACGCGGTCACTGCTTTGAGCCTGCCGGAAAATACAGTAGAAGAAGAAGGGCAGGCTGGCTCTACCCCCAATAGAACTGACCAATCAGAGCACAAAGGGCTGTGATGTTGCAAGGTAACTTTAGGTCAGCCTGAGATCCTCGTGTTTCAACGAGAGCTTGATAATGGCCTAAAATGAGGATTTTGAGAACGCTATTGTGGGGCAATGAAGGAACTAAATGACTTGTACTGAGGGCAGAAATGCTTTACAGGCATCGTAGTCTGGCATAGTGAAAAGGAGAAACAAGCATGATATGTCTCCTTTAACAATATTTAAGGAAAGTACAAATCACATTTTGGTGAAAACTAAGGAAAATGGGCAGTTTACTTTAGTTCCATATTTAGATTATAATTGTATTATGTTGTACCTCAAGTTAGTGTAAGAATATGATTTAAGGCTGTTGCTGTTGCACGTACAGTTTTTGGGAAATGTGCTTTGTTGGTTGGTGTTTTGATAGTCTTATGTGTTTGCTAAGGCAGCTTAGTGCCTTTATATTTGTTGCAAAACTTGAGAAGTAAAACAAATTTCTGCTCTACAGTAGAGGGCACAGTAAGCTGAGCAGGTACTTTATTTTTTAGGATAAATGGGTGAACAGAGGGTTCAGTTTGGAGAGTCACAGTTTTCTAACAGTACACATACAGTACATGCATACAGTAAACGTTTTTTGGAAGCTAGGAGGGCGGGGTAGCTATTATCACTAAAATCCAAGATTTTTGATCAAATGGCAGATAAGGTTTAGGATGATTTTCTCATGTGTTGGCCACCCTGTTTCTCTTCCAGGGGACTTTTTAAAGCCATAATAAAATAAGTTGTGAGGGTTTGTGCAAGGAAACAATTCAGTGTGGTTGCTGTTCCTGTTTTCTGCACTTGGACACATGAAACTTTGAAGGCCAAGATGTACTGGTCTTGATCTACATCTAGCTGACACAGACAGCAAGATAAATGTCACTGCTTTGATGAAGACTGGAAAAGAATGTATTTTTAGTTTGATTGTACAATGTGTTTGCCCTTGAGTATCATTGTATGTGGAATCTGAAGCCATTAAAGGTGTAGCAACTGTGTCTAAGACTGAATGCTTAAAAACAACCAAACATTTAAATGTAATATTTTGTCATAAATCAATTAATAAAGACTTGATGGATTCTTAATTAATTAATTAATCAATGCTTTAAACTCAGAATTCTGGGAAAAACAGTCAGAATTCTGACTTTTTTTCTGATGGTCAGTGAGCTTCACTTTTGCCCTTTAGTGGAGGACTGCTGTCACACCATCCATGCTTCGGATAAATGCGGCCCCTCCATCCAGGTTTCAAATTCTGTTGCGCACTTTGCCCAAATGTTAGGGTTGGCCAAATGTTACGGAGGCACGGCGGTGGTGCGTTCAGTGGCACCGTGGAAAAATAACTGCTAATTTCCAGACAATTTTACTGCAACATTGTTGATTGAGAGCACATCAAAATCCAGCATTTGAGGCCCATTTTTACTATCAGCAAATATCAAAAAATTCCGTTAAAAAAATCAAACAGAATATTGTAAAGCACATTCCCAGGTAGGCCTACCTCTTTGCTTTTTTCCTGAAAATTTACTGTAGCATTATGATTGACAGCATTTCAAATCAGGCATTAGAGGCTCTGTTACGACCGGCTCGTTTAAAAGGGAAAAGGAAAGTAACATAAAATAAACCAAGATTTTAAAAGGTTCAAAAGAAGTTATTTATTTAACAAAGGAGCTTGTTTAACAACAGAAAGCTGAGGCAAATATACTGAGTGCTGCAAATTAAAATAAACGAGAACAAAAAGAGACTCTAACCTAGAGTTATCTAATAACTAAAATAAACCCTATTACCCATAACAGTTTACACAATCAAAACTAGCAGCACCCAAACTAATGTGACTAACAATTATCAAAGTAAGTGTGGTGGAAATGTGGTCAATAATCAAACTAGCGCCTCACAAAACACAGAGTTTTTACAGAGCTTTTAGCAACGAGTCTAACAACAAATCTAACAGCGAGTAGGCACGAGGAGCATGGCTGGCTACAGCTTGCTGCTGAGTGTAGGGTCCACCGGCTTCTTATGCTGCAGCTTGCTCTTGATTGGCCGAAGGGCGGGCGGTTGTCCGTCCAATCAGGGCACGTCAGCACAGGTGATCTGGATTTGGCCCTGAGAGCAAGCACGCACGCACACATGCACACACGCATGCACACTAAAAATCATTAAAAAGATCAAAATTGTACTATGATCTGTAAAGTCCAACAGATATTGTAAAGTGCATTCTCAGGTACCTCTGTGCTTATTTTCAGACAAATTTACTGTAGCAAAATTGTTAGGTAGGCAAATTTGAAAAAAGTCAGAATTCTGAGTTTAATCTCAGAATTCTGAGTTTTTCCTCAGAATTCTGAAATTCTGAGAAAAAAAATCAGAATTCTGACTTTTTTTTTTTTTTGGAGAATTTTTTTTTTCTCAGTGGCCCTAATCCTCTTCCGTAGAACTCAATACAACACTTGGATTAAAAGGATGATTTGGTTATTTGTGGGACACGGGTTTTGGGGACTGTTGAATCTTGTGTTTTGGGCTTTCTCTTTAATACATTTAAGTACCCCTCTATTGCATAGTGTTGCTATATGGCAGGCAACAATTACTTTATCTTCATTTTTCTAAAAAGCTGTGAAATAAAATGTATGTTTTTAAATTTAGGTGTGAAAAGGGGGCTTTTAGTTTGAAGGACATAGAATTTATGAGGCCGCATGACCAGGATATCTTGTTTACCAGTCCTTTTTGCTAATGGACATTTGACATCCAAACAATATTGTCTGGGGCTGTCCAAGATTGTCTTTTATTTAGAATTTTTGGAGTATTTTCACCAAGTAAAAATTTAAATCACTATCTGGGGTAAGTAAACTTTATGTTTTTTTACATTTAATTCAATTTTGTTGTTATAAATTTTTTGTAATACACCAAAACAGACTTTTATGCAATTATGGAAAATTCCTAGTGTATACAACCTAATGGAGTTCCATTCACTTACATAGCATGAAACTATCCTAAGACTGTTCACACCTTTTGCTTATGTTTTAAAAGTAATACAATTATATTTTTTAATATTTTGTAATTTAAGGTATGTTGCTGGCTATCTTCAACATAGTATCCAATTTCCTCCATAAAAGATGCATCCCAGCTACTTCTACAGGGGAGGGAAAGAGAGCAGGGCAGAAATAAGTGTCAAACTAGAGGAGGAATCAGATCAAAATCAACTGAAATGAGTTGAAATCAAATGAAATAAAACTGAAAAAAACAACTGAATAAAATGAAAAAAAAGAATGATAGATTGAACTTAATTGAAACAGGTTCAAGGTTTTGGGCTTCTATTAGCAGACGCTGAGAGGAACTACTTTGTTGACTTTCACAAGGCATGAAATGAAATCAGATGAAAATAATGAAATCGGGTCAAATCAGTTGAAATGAGCTGAAATTAAATAAAATGAAACGGAACAAAAACGGAATAAAATGAAAAATAAAGAATGATAGATCCACTTTATTGAGCCAAGTTCGCGGTTTCGGGTTTTTATTAGCAGATGTTTTAGATAACTGTTGAAATCCTACAATGTTTTCACTGTATAAATGTTTATTTGTTCATTTTGGATGAGTATGACATGGATATGTTGAGTATTGTTTTAAATAAAATACCTTTTTGGTCAAAAATGTTGATTTATGGTACTTTCCACAATTGCATATTGTTGCCATATGGCAACAACTGATCAAAGACCCCCCTTTAAACTTTTTCAAAAATGTTTTGCATTTATCTATTATTGAGGCCATTTTAAGTGATAAAAGCATTCAAAACATTTTTTACCATTTATGAAGTTAAAGGAGACATATCATGCTTGTTTCTCCTTTTCACTATGCCAGACTAGGATGCCTGTAAAGCATTTCTGCCCTCAGTACAAGTCATTTAGTTCCTTCATTGCCCCACAATAACGTTCTCAAAATCCTCATTTTAGGCCATTATCAAGCTCTCGTTGAAACACGAGGATCTCAGGCTGACCTAAAGTTACCTCGCAACGTCACAGCCCGTTGTGCTCTGCTTGGTCAGTTCTATCGGGGGTAGAGCCAGCCTGCCCTTCTTCTTCTACTGTATTTTCCGGCAGGCTCAAAGCTGCGACCGCGTATTGAGTCCCCCTACAGGCCAGAGCAGGTAATGAGTGAGTGTGAGCTAGGGAGCTATATACTGCTGCTTGGTGGATGTGTTCCTCGGTGATGGTTTTGTGGCTAACGGACATCACAGAGGAGGAAGTGTTTTATCAGATTACTCAAATAAAAAGAAAGGTACCTCGTATCGTCACGACGATTTAAATCTCGCGGACATCTCGCAATGACCTATTTTCAGAGGCATCAAATCTCGTTCTAGGATATCAGAAAAAATACAATATCTCATTTTTTGAAAATTAAGGGGGTGTAAGGTCTTGTTTTCAAATTTATTATATCATATGTAAGTGTTAAATCATGCATCAGCATGATATGTCTCCTTTAAGTATTTCATCTCTTAACATGATGTACAGATCAGCTGCAGCAAATGGATCTGCTGGGGCCTCCCATACATTTTCCTCCATTAGAAGGCAACACAGTTCAAACACAGTTTCATCACATGGAAACTGGCCTTTGGGGTACACTCTTCCATACACAAGATGACCTCCTCGTTGGAAACAGGTTTCAGTCTATCCTCAGCACTGAGCAGCTCCGGGAATGAGTACATCACAACTGGCCGACCAGATAGTGCACCACCACTTGATCTTGGTCTGATTTTATGTGCGTTCCATGTGTTGACACCTTCATCGAGTTCATCCTGCATAGAAAGAAGCACAGTAATGCAGATGACTACAGTGTAAAAAAAAAAAAAAAGGTCATACTATGTAACTACTGGCTCTCTAAGTTCAGGCCTATTTTGCTGCAGAGGTTTATGACACTATCATCTTTGTGCAATGTAAACAGACAACAATTATTCTGGTCAATAACCAATATTAAATGTGAAACACAGCAGCATAGAACAACTGTACTCCTACCAAATAAAGGTCAGTACTAATTTTTGTCATTGTGCTGTGACCTTCATTTGCTATTCAACTTCTTTGGCTTAGTAAAGGAATGCAGGCTCTGACTAGGGCATCAGCCTAAATCAGACTAGTAGAATTAGGAGGATTGCCCTGTCTCACCTTTAGCATGACATCACTAAATATTTTGATGTCATTTCAGTAATCACAGAACAAATTAGATCATTAATGGCATTCTTTAAGAAGTACCCACTTTTACACCCTTATTGCTTTTAACTGTGTTTCTGAAAGCATGCCAAAATAATATGGCATTCTGAGAAATAAATACATTGATTACTAGGGTTTCAAATGTGCTGGTCAGTTTATAAGAAGCAACATGGGCCAGTAAACTAATTAAATACAATGTTTAAATGAAGAGCAGTGTTTCCAGTTGATTCCAAAGATCTGGAAAAGTGTTTTCATGCCTAAGTAAATTAATATCAAAAATCAGGGGTGGATGGTAATGAAGTAAATTTACTTGAGTACTATACTTAAGTACATTTTTGAGTATCTGTACCTTACTTGAGTTTAATTTTTCTTGGAAACTTGTAGCTTGTACATTTGAAATACAAATATTCTAATTTTGTCTTCACTGCATTTCCATAAAGGGTCTCATTACTCCTTACCTTAAAATAAGATATGTAGTCAGCGGATTAAATTTATTTTCTCTTCTAAAGTGTGATTTGTTCAAACGGTGATATCCTGTTCCACACTCTGGTCCAGTTGGTAACAACCAGCAGTTGTTTGGTTGTATTTTGGTCAGCAAGGAGGTAATTCTTATACTAAGAGCAGTGGTTGTCCTTTTGTTGACTCAGTAGTGTTTCAGTAGGCCTTTCTATGGGCTTTAGCATATTTTACAAACTCTTTATTCTACTGGATCTATAACCAATTTAAATCAAACTTTGTTTATAAAGCATTTTTCATATATTAAAAATGCAGCACTAAGTGTGATACATGTTAAAAACATCTCCCCACAGAATGACAATCATTAGGTTCCATAAATTCAAAGTGAAAATGTACTTTTAATACTTAAGTATATTCAAAAGCAGGTACTCCACTACCTTAACTTAAGTAAAAATTTGACTGAGCAACTTTCACTTGTACTGGAGTAGTACTTGAACATGAGTATCTATACTTTGACTCAAGTAATGGCGTTGAGTATTTTGTCCACCGCTGTCAAAAATCTAGACGAGGTAGTCAAGAAAACAGTATGACTGCAACTTAATCATCCTAGTCGACATTCATCTTTAACATGATTCAAACCTCATTAACTGATGATAATGTGGATCTTTTTGTATTCAGCTTAAAGTTTTCAAAGACCGATCACAATTCAGCTAAAATGACATTGACAAAAAGCAGGGGGCCAGCAATTTAGTTAAGAGGGATCAAACAGATAAAGTATGGTTTACTTGCATATGCATGATTGTAAAGTCACAGCCCAACCACGGCTGATTTTTTCATTTTTATTTAAAGATTGGGGCCTTGTTCAACACCCTGCATTTTGAAAACTTAATGACTAATAGTCTGTCTTAATACTTACCTTGTAAATTTCAACATCAGTTTACATTAACAAAATAAATTCTGTCAAAATATATGAGTATGCATAACCATCAGATGTTAAAAAAAATACCTTTAAAAATGTTTAGGTGTTTAAAATATTCAGTTCTTGATGGCTGCATCCTAATCCTCTTCACTCAGATATGGGCATGATCATAAAGATCATGCTAATTATAAAAGAAATGTCCCATCAGAACAAACCCAAAATCCTGCATATGATCTTTTTGGATGATTAGTGGCTTAAGTATCTGAAGCCAAATAAAGACCCTATTTGATTTATCCAGACATTACTACATGAATGCTTATTGGAAAATAAGCATAATGGAAAATTGAATAAAAAACAGTCTATAATACTTGTAGTACTGTATTAATGACTTGCTTCAGATAACAATGAAACATTTTTTTTTTACCTGAACAGGATTAAGGAAACAGAATTGGACAAGACTTTTGTCCAAAAAGTCCCCTGTGAAGTGACCATCATCCTGGAGAGTTTGAAACAAGTTTATCCAGAACTGTGCACTCTGTTTCCGGAGTGTAGCCCACCATCCCTCAATGTGCTGATTTGCTGTGCTTCTGCCATAGAGGAAACTTTTCTCCCCTGCTGTCTGGGTGGTTTCTCCGCAAAAACATCTGCATTTCTTCCACACATCCATTTTCTGTCCACCTGTCTGCACGAATCCTCTCTGGACATCCACCTACACATGAAACTGTTTGAATAAAATAACCTGCAACAACTTCAGGGTCACTGTTTGTAGTATAGGCCTCCATCCATAACACATAGCGGCTGAAACCATCTATACAGCCATTGATCGCAATGCCATAAGGTTTCAACTTATCATAGCCGTCCATGTGCCAAAGTGCATTTGGCCCACTGCAGCTGTACTGACGTCTTCTCAAGCGATGTGTTCTTCTTGATTCCACACCTTGTGGGTCAACCAACTTGATGATCCTTCTTATGGTATCTTGTGACACAACAAATCCCTGCTGAACTGCACAGAGATGAAGCCAGCGATAACCCTCCATCTGTCCTGTGGTCATAATCTCATGCTGGACAAAAGTTAGCACTTCATCCAAGTCCGTTTGGTTCTTTCGTCTGAACAGACCAAGTCTTTGACAAACTCTCTTTAAAGTTCGAAGGCTTATCACTACATGATTGTTATGTGCGAAAACTCTAAGTATTTCTTTATTGCTGAAAGAAAGTCTAAAGTATAGTTGGATTAATTCATCCAGATATGGCATTGCAGGCACTGTTAATGTCCTCTGAGTCAGGATGCCTTGGCAGGATTAGAAGGGGGCACCATCCATCAGTGGAATCGTGTTTTCAATCTGTACAGAAAACAAGAGAAAGGAAAAAAAACATTAAAAAATAAAATTTACAATATCAAGATTACAACTCCTGAACTGCTCTTACAACAAAGGGGCTGGTAAACAATGGCTAATTTTTTTTTTTTTTTTTAATTATTTTTTTTTTTTTAATTTTTACTTTTAATTCCATCCTTATAGGTCATTACTGAAGTTAGTAATATAATCTGTATTATAATTTGTAGGGCTCAGTAAAGTACCTATATAAAAATCATGCTTTGTCTTTACATGAAGTCTTTCTGCACAACTTTCCCATGCCTGTGTGTGTATTTAGTTGAACATGAAACCATATGTACTGTTATTTCTAACTCAAGGGAATAATATTCTTGTGATGATGAGGAAAAAGGCTTGTAGTTCCACTCATTCAGTCTCGAAAGCTAGCTGGAGAGACCATCTGCGTCTGTAGTCTAGCGATAATGACAATCAATTGAGGAAATTTACGTGCAAGAGACCGTGCATTGTGTTTTATTTTGAAACTTCCGGATACTCCTTATGTTGACTTCCTGTCTGGTGCTTTCTTAACGACAGTGAATTTACAAGGTTTGGAAGCGACCGCGCAAAAAAAAGACCTGAAACATCTTCGTTTCACACAGTACTTTCCACTCACACGGTCAATCTAAAAATAGACTACAGGTGGCTAGACTTTGTATTTCTAACAAGCAAAAACGACAGGTGCGGAACTTCAAAGACTACTAATTAACTTGCAAAACTTCGAGTTGAAGTGACTCATTCACGTTAACAGAAGTCTAGTTTCTCTCAGTACATATTATCTATTTATGTCGCTACGTTTAAACACTATTTCATCGCTTTTGCTTACCTGTCAATACAGAAACACAAGCACATACGAATGTATAGCGTTGCTGCATACTGCAGTACTTCTCGGTCTAATGAATGACGTGTGCACCCGTGCATACTGAAGACCCTTAAGCTGCCCCGAAATGCCTGTGTTTTTGCTCATTTGAACCGCCAATAACTTTTTAAATATTACATATGCGTTTGTACTTTTAACTTTCAACAGATGAACAGCATTATTCCATACAAAATAACAGAAATAAACATGAATGCATGAATTTATGCATTAATCAGTGTTAAGCTAATAGCTAGTGTGGTCGACTGCTACATGCATGAAGAGCGAACCATCCCAAGAAGGAAAATGTGACCTTTTCTTTAGATTTATGTGTATCAAAACATGACATTAACTCACCTTTGTCCATATAAGTAAGATTGCTTCCTCAGGAAATCCTAAAGTCACCTCCCCAAGTTACTCCCTGACCATCTGAAAAACAACTAAGTATTCTGAGTTTAAAGGCAGAATTCTGAGTTTTTTCTCAGAATTCTGACTTTTTTTTAGGGGGGAGAATTTTTTTTTCTCTTTGGCCCTAATCCTCTTCCGTAGAGTCCTGTCTCAGTCCGGTAAAGTTTAAACATCCTCCAATGGCGCAAACAAACAAAAGAAACATTGACAGCGTCCTCTACAGCTACCGCTCAGCCGCACAAGCTGGAAGTCCTTACCAGCCTCTCCGGTAACGTCCCCGCACGGACCGTAATATGCTAATCCAAGTGCAAGTATTAAATCCAACAAATCATCGCTGATTCCCGGCATAAAGATTCCGCTGCAGTTGCCTTTGTTCTGGGACGCCTACCTCCACCTGGCGTGCGCTGATCTCTCTCCTTTACCAAAAAAAATCCACCTCCCAGCAGTTTTTGCTCTTTTCATAAAACTTTGGCCGAGGTGATTAAAAAATATCGCAAACGATTCAAAATTACAATACAAAATAAAACATCTGAACAAGAGCCATTTCCTGAAAAGACTGTCAAAGAATAAATTGCTTTGCCTCCTCAAAGACAGAATACATACATCTTTATAAGGGATGTAACGAAATTTCGTGCCACGAAATTTCACAAAATAAAAAATGACAAGATAAAATTTAAAGACACATGAAATAAAAAAATGCAGAGGGGGCTGGTGATTTTTTAACCCTCCTTGCCTACCGCAGCAAAACAATCGCTTCAATATGGAGGAAGACGAGGTCGAGGAATTAGCTGATGCTCCTTCGTCAAATAAATCAGTTGTGTGGACCTATTTTGGCTTCCCATGTAAAAGATGAGAGAACGTGTGCAAAATATGCCGCTACAGTTCGCCGTATACTGCGGCAAGTACAACTACCAACTACTTTGAACTGGAGACAGGCAGCAACTGTATGTTTGTGTAAGTCTGCATAAAAAAACAATATTTGATTTTTGCATCTACTGTTGAGTTGACAGAATTTGACCACACTTGAAGATCAGAAGTATATGCACTGTTATAGGCTAAATATTATAGTTCACAGTTCAGACATTTATAGGTCTAAACTGCAGCTCTGAGGACTGCTATTTGTTTTCCTTTTCATTCAAGAATGTACTTATCCTGATTGTTACAACAACAAAGCACTTTTTATTGAGATTTTTGGTTTGTATTTGCACCGTAGTCTAACTAAGGGGAAAAAACTACAATTTTGATTTTTTCAAAGAGCATTTATTTTGTACTGATGCAGCAATATTTTTTGTATGTCTGCATTAGGAAGGAAATAAAGAAAATGAGATTTTTGCACAACTTCCTACTGTTGGGGATTTTCTATAATCTTTATTTTGTATCGTGAGCCCTGTTTTGTGTTTTGTGATTTGTATTTTGTATCGTTTCGTGAATTGACCATTTCGTTACATCCCTAATATTTATATATATCATATACATACATACACACAGATAGATGCATGTTCTGTTGTTTTGGGACAAGCTGCTTAACTCTTTTTACACTTTGTGGGTCTTACAATTTTCACACTCCTAGCATTTGGGAGATTTGTTCCCGTACAAGCAGGCCTTCCTTTTCGGGCCTGGTTCTTTCAAATAGAAATGAACACAGAAATAGATCCCTGTTTTTGTGCAGACAATTTTGCCAAGTTGGTTTCCACACCAACAGCAAACACATATCATTTCATGCTCACATGGTGATGTTTTAAAAGGGGCCGAGTCCACCAGTGCTGGGCTGATTTGCACTTAAGAATAGAGCTGGCCTTTGTCACTGTGTCACAGCAAAAGTTGCTATGACTTTAGGTCAGGCTGTGCATCATGGGAAGGAAAGAATTAGGCTTTACCCTGACACAGAAGATGAACTGTTCATTTCACTTATCCATCTGGGAAGAGGCTGAGAAAGTGCTTTAGGAGGGCTGATCCTTTCCAGAAGCATATCCAGCAGTTGATTGAACAATCATCCTGTCAATCAGCATTTGTTATGGGCCAGTCAGGTGTCATGGGCAGGCGCTGCTGCAATACAGGTAATGAGCCACTTAATTTTTTTTTTATTAAAACATGTCAAAATGGAGTGGAAATATTCTTACTGCAGCGGAGTTTGTAGTGTTGGTATTTGTTTTTCATTTAATTAAGAAATGTGGTCACAATCTGATAAAACTGCTACTACAGCTGTTAGCATCTATGCTAATCTCTATAAATGCAGTCACTTTTTGATGTCATCTTGCTCGCTAAAGGATGTTAATAGGACCGTGCTTCTTCGGGCCACTCACTGTTGTTGTAGATTGGTAAAATGATCTGCTTGATCAGAGAGACTGAATCAGGCTGATCCAGCTGCTGTGCAAGGTTAAGCATGCTAAGCTAACCACAAAAATGTAATGCATAATGATAATAGGTGTTATGTAAGATAATACAGTTGAGCAGATGGATCTCTGTGTGACACGCCTCATGATTTCTCAAAGTGTAAATACAATTTTCTGTTCAAAGAATAAAATGTTCATATGCCTGCTGGCAGGAGTGCTGCCAGAAATGTTGGGCCTCAGGATGATAAAGGGTGAACTACAGTTAATTTTGACAGCATTTTTAATGTAGTTTTTGATATAGTCTTTTGCCTAAAATATATTATAGTTTTAGTCATAATGTAGTCATCTAAATTGTTTTAATTTAGTTTATTTTTAGTTGATGAAATTTCACAACATTTTAGTCAATGAAATCTGCTGTAAAGGACCTCTTTCACAATACATGTAATTTTGCCCACAGCCCAAATTTTTGTTTATTATGTGGTATTTGTAGCACACCCAGAGACTCCCAAGAATATACCTTTAGAAAATCCAAAAGTCATCCAGGGCCTGTACTATGACCTATTTTATGATCATTGCCATAGGTGTGAGCCAGGGTGCACACTTTACCCCAAAACTTACTCAAACACAAATAATAAATCATCAAATTGGGTCAAATCACCTTCACTGAAGTCTGGTGCATCTTTTGAAATCAAATGTAAAGCTAAGTATTACAATTGAAAGAAGTTATTGAATTTTAATTGGAAAAAAAATAGTTTTTTTATGATGTTTTCAACAAATTCAATTCTTTAGAGATGTGTCTGACCAACTTACAGTTGCTGTACAACTAAAATACTTACAAATTATTTGGCCACATATATATTCTCAAGATGGTAAGAATTCATCAAATTCTGGGCACGTTCAAGTTGTTCAATTAACAGGTTGGGTTACTGTGGAAGAATCAGGATACTGTTCCATGTCTTGTATATCAGGGAACCTTTAAAGATTTGTTCAGAATTCATCCTTTAAGTATGATTTCTTTCAGAATTTGAATGCTAGATTCAAAACAAACATTTCACATGAAATGTTATTCATTTTAATATTGAACAGCCACAAAGGGCCTGTATATTATGCCTTTGTGATGAGATAATAATGAGCCATTGATACAAGTAAAAACCGATGCAGTTTTGGATTGTTGTAATCAGATTGTATATATCTACAATGACAGCAATACATAAACATTACTTCTGTCAATTTCTGTTTCTAGTACTTATATATACATGTAATCTGTTTTATGGCCTTCGTGTCTTTTTGCATAGCAAACGGCTTGGACAATTTTAATTTGTAGACTGGAACTATAGTGAGGGAAAGGGATCTGAGAAATCCATAAGATGTATGATTGGCTGGTTATTTCATAGAATGGAGTCTTTGAATTTGCTTGTGTATGGTTGGAGGGGTTTCTGATTTTGAAAATGTTTATAATATCCCAAATAATAGATTACAGATGCAACATGTGCACACATGCCAGAGGTTCTCTTTCCAGCAGGACAGAGACAATAATATGCCTTCACAGGATCATCTGATGCATTCTTGTCAAATTGAATCCAAACATTGTATTTTATTTGAGATCTGTGACGAGAATGAATCTGTCCCTAATGAGATCAGCATCATGCTGGTAAACCCAAATCTCATAGTCACCATCATTTTTTTTTTGGTGCTCAGCAAGGTAGCCAGGAGACTGTTTGATTTGGTATGTACCGCATGTTATGGTCTCAAGGTATTCCAGATCCACATGAGGGAACGAGATATCAGATGCTTCAAGCTTCTGCCATTCACTACGAGCTCTACGAGACATATTTGGGTCTTCTGCAACTCGTTTTGCCAAAACATTGTCTTTTTTTAAAAGTGAAAGCATACGCTGAGCCATCTTAGTATCTCGTTCCTCTCGATCTGGATCTGAAACATATATTGGTCCTCTGAAGGCATTGAGACATGCAGTTACTATGCGCACTAATTTGCCAATGACCTCAACGAAATAATTTGAGGTAAGTTGTTCCTTAAACAACATCCACTTCTTTAAATGCCCGTGGTAGGACTCTACTATCCATCTTGTTTTGGTACAGCAACGATCACTATTGGCTGTTGAGGAATCCAATTGGGATTTACCAGTTGGTAAAAATGACGGCATTCTAGCATCATACCCCAACTTAGCAAGAAGATCTAAGGCATCCCTGAAACCGCGTTCTACTATCTTATTGTCATTTGCTTCTAACCAAGATTTCAGTATTTCAATTTTTTCCATGATGAGCCGAGTTATTGTTGCATCATTTACGTTACCATGGTAGGGGCCAATAGTGTCTAAAACATATCCATCAGGCAGTACAACTGACATGAATTTTAGGTAATTTCATTTTTTCTGTCCTCCGTAAGATGCCCTTTGAAACTGATGATCACTGCATTTGTTGAGGTAGATATATGTACCATCTAAGATAAGAGTGACCTGGTCACCATAAAAAGCTTTAGTAAAGACAGTGTTGTGAGTTATGGCATCGTGGCGTGAAATATGATTTGTGCCAAGGTATTTGGGAACAACTATTGTGTTCAAAATATCCGCAATTGTATGAAAATATCTTGATAGTGTAGCTTGGGAAAGATTAGTAAGCATGGTCATTTGATTCCATGAAAGGTTTGTTTTCAGTTTTGCCCAAAAGTAAAGAAGCAAATCTATTGCTCTGGAACTATCACTTGTATTGATAATCACTCACTTGTATTGACATCATTTGTATTGATAATCACAAATTGATACTAGCTAGCTAGGGACATATGTTGCTCGGACAACAATTCTTTACAGCAGGGGTGTCAAACTGATCCAGTAAAGGGCCACTGTGGCTGCAGGTTTTCTTTCTAACCAAGCAAAAACACACCTGACGCAAATTATTCAATCAACTGGATTGTCTTTACATGGTTGATTTGTTGGATCAGGTGTGTTCTTGCTTCGTGGGAATGAAAACCTGCAGCCACAGTGGCCCTTTACTGGATCAGTTTGACACCTGTGCTTTACAGAATGGCAGAACTGACTAAACTCGTCTTGACCACAAGCGTGAAGGTCAACAATAGCATATTGCCTCAGCTTGAACGTACTACTCTATCATACAAGGAGATGCACCACTATCCCATTTATTCATTTGAAATATATAGCATGTATTGCAGTGTTGATTAGCATTGCGTTGGATGATATTTTAAAAAAGAGGAATTACAGGCCCTGCATACCTTTTCTGTTTTAAATGAAAAACATTTTGAAAAAAAAAATAATTCAAATGAATGCACAATACTAAATTGAAGTTAACATCCATTTGCTGCAAATTGCATGAAATAAAACATTACCCTTGATATAATACAAGACATGGAACAGTATCCTGATTCTTCCACAGTAACCCAACCTGTTAATTGAACAACTTTACCGGTCTCAGAATTTGATGATTTTTTTCCCACTTTGAGAATATATATGTGGCCAAATAATTTGTAAGTATTGTAGTTGTACAGCAACTGTAAGTTGGTCAGACACATCTCTAAAGAATTGAATTTGTTGAAAAAATCATAAAAAAAACTAATTTTTTTCCAGTTAAAATTCAATAACTTCTTTCAATTGTAATACTTAGCTTTACATTTGATTTCAAAAGATGCACCAGACTTCAGTGAAGGTGATTTGACCCAATTTGATGATTTATTATTTGTGTTTGAGTAAGTTTTGGGGTAAAGTGTGCACCCTGGCTCACACCTATGGCAATGATCATAAAATAGGTCATAGTACAGGCCCTGGATGACTTTTGGATTTTCTAAAGGTATATTCTTGGGAGTCTCTGGGTGTACTACAAATACCACACAATAAACAAAAAATTGGGCTGTGGGCAAAATTACATGTATTGTGAAAGAGGTCCTTTAGTCGATTAAATATGAAGTGTAAAGGGTAAGGCATTTTTATGTTTCCTTGGATTTCTGAAGTCATGTTTTATACTTGGATAAAGGAAACATCTAATAACCCTTTACTGAATGTTAGTAAAGTCTGAATGTCTAAATGAACAGAAACAAATGTTCCTTTGTGTGAAATGCAGTCACCTTTATTTAGTCTACCTGGCAGAGCATCTCAGTTACAATACCAGAACTGACAACAAACAGTGAACCTGCTCTACATGAATATATCAATTCATAAAGAGAGCAGCTCTGATTGGATCGCTCCACAACTTATCCCACCACCACCAAGCTAAGGCAGCTGTGATTGGATGTCCCTCTGAACTCATCCAACCTTTAACACAACCAAAGTAGCTGTGATTGGATAGATTCCTAACTTGTCTCTACTTTCTACATGACCAAATTAGGTCTGATTGGATTAAGTCTGTCAGACATTTTAGTCTAGTTTTTATTTGTTGATGAAAATGTCAGTTAATTTAGTCTATGTTTTTGTCTATGTGCACTTGTTCTTTTTACTTCCTGAAAAAAAACTGGTCAACAAAATTAACACTTCATTAAAACTGCATGTGTTTCCAAACCTGACCTGACATTACAGCACCAAAAATATTTCTTTTTTTGTCAAAATGGGCATTAAGATTTACAACTGTGTGATAATTCCTTGGCTTTAAAAGCCAAGGACACCTGCTTTCTTTGGCACGTCTGTATGGCTATACTTTCCCAAAACTTAAGGTTTAGATTCACATAAAATAATTTCTTTTCTAAGATTCTGGCTTCGATTAAACAGACTTGATATGATGGACACTAACCAATTTGGAGTCACCGACTGAAGCCTGATCCACAGACATGGATTGGTAGCAGCAGGGGAACTCCCCGATGTCCTGGTCTGATGATTGAACAGAATCCAAAATGAGAGAGAGTAAAGCACACAGGGGAGCTTCAGCCACTCAGAACTGTCTCAGACTTCTCTCACATAAACGGTCAGTGCCTTCCACCAATGGCCTGTCATCACATGCCACTGTTAGCAATCAGGCCAAAGCAGAGCTCAGTCGGTACATGGAGTGTGGCTCTGAAAAGAAAAAGGACATGACAGAACAGGAGGGAGAAAGAAAAATCAGAGGTATGAATCTGACAGGGAGCACATTTTAGAGGAAAAATCCAGGAAAGTTCAGGAGATTGCTGCAAATAATATGAGCAGAAAGACTCAAATCAACAGGTCAAAACATGATTGAAATAGTTTGAATAAATAAATATGAATAATATTTGTGACTTTTACTGATGATATCTTTCCTTTGCAGCTCCTGTGGAGCATCAATATGTTGGTTATGAAAGAGATTAGATTTTAAATTGAAGATGCTGTTGCCTGATTGGACAAACAGGATTAGCGCCAGCAAAGCAGAAGAAGCAACAAAACTGATTTCATTTTGTTGTTGTAGATGTGTGAAGGTGCACATGTCAAAACAAAGAAAAAAAGAGTTAGGTTGCAAACAGATTTTATATTTGTTTTTATTTTCTTCAATATTTGGCCTTGTGTCAGTGGTGGATCTGTTGTGTCAACCTCAAAGGGTTAGTCCGGGTTTTTGAAGTGGGGTTTCTTAAATGTGTAGTCAGCGATCTTCTAATCTAACGCAGTATTTGTCAAAATCACCGTAATTCTCCTCTCAATCCACAAGATGTCACCACTGACAGCATGTTGAAAAAAAAAGTCTGGTTTCAATACGCAGCCTTGGCTCTGAATTTCAGCAGGTAAATACTGTGGCTCGGGCCGAGTTACCAAAACAGAGTACACCCCCCACATCCAGGGGGCAATCATACTCATGCGCAGATCAGACAGAGGGGGGAGGGGGAGTAGAAGGTAGCGTAGCGTGCGCAGATAGCATAAGAGAGAGATACGATATGTGCTGTAGCAATGGCTGAAAAACAGCCCAAAAGAAAGAGGTCAGAAGAGTGAAAAGTGAAAAAGAAGGGCTATGACCATGAAAGACCGTAGACCCGGGTCAACATTGGTGTTGCTTTCCGACGGTGGAGGGAACTCCGCCAATTGAAAGACCTGAAAACGGATGTGGACGTCGCCGTCTGTTTGCTGGATTGGTAAGCAACATTAGCTTTGTGGTGCTTCACATAACAGTAAAAGTCGTTGGGCATTCATCTTATTGTCTAATCTGCCAGAATGTACTGTTATCAATAATGGCAGTTGAGTTGTCTGACGAGTCGGGGTTACCTTAGCTACATTGGTCAGCTACGCAGTTTCTACGGCCGTTTCCATGACGATGCTCGTCCATCAGCTTTCGGGGGTGGAGCCAGGGGTGAGGTATGAAGGGAGAAGCGGGTCTAAATTTGTTTATAAACAACCTGTCCACTCGTTTTCTCCCACATCACTGACTACACCTTTAAGGCCTATAGCATGAGTAAATATGAGTTCTACAAAACGAACTTGCTTGTCCCTCGGGGCAGATATCGTGGGGCGTTAACCAGCAGTACATGGTGTCACAGAAAATTCAATAATTAACCCACATCAAGGTTAAAACTACTCAAAATACTGTTTGCTTAACAATACATTGCAATAAGATTCTTTACGGTGTTTTACTATTTCTGACAAAGTCCATGTGTTAAGACAGCCCTATTCAAATAGCGGCCCAAAAGCAACCCTCAAGTGGCCCAAAATCAAAGTGATTGGGACTTAGGTCCAGTGAGAACAACAGTAAAAACTTTTACATATACTGTCAAGGTCTGACAAAAATTCCAACATTACCAGACATTGAATGCAGCACATTCTGAAAGGTTGCTGTTGATCAAGTTACTTTTAATGCACATTTAAATGTAACCAAAAGATGGTGTTTTTAGTCTGCACTTTTTATACCCACCTTAATATGTGCTGGTATTTACCTGTCAAAACGTGCTGAATTTAGCTGTTAGAAGCATTACATTGAAAGAAACAGTATTTCAGCAGAAGTTAAGTTTAAGTTATCAGTAAAAAAGCATCCAGTGTGTTTATCTATTTGTGTTTCTTGCGTGTGTTTAAATTTGCTTACTGTCTGCCAACAATGTCCGGTCCAGCGCATGTCCTAAGTCTGAAAATTTGCCCCGACTGAATTTCTAATTGAATAACCCTGTGTTAAGAACTATTTACCCTGTGTTAGGAACTATTTTGTGATGCAACAGAAGGCTGCATATCACAGGTTAGCATCTCCCCTCATTAGATCAGGTCAGAGTGGTGGAGGCTGCAGAGGCGTCAGGTAGCACAAACCGATAAATGCTGCTAAATGTAGCTTGTTGCTTTGCACGTGGACATCAGGACTCTCCGATCTGCAGCCGTAAATTGTGTTTGCAGTGCCCATTTCACTGATCAGGACTGCGGCACATGGCAGCAGTTTGAAGGCTTACCAAAATTAAAGAGCTCCAATCAAAGGTCACAGATTAGTCATGTAACTCATTACAGCAATGGACCCCAAGTTTTGGGCAATGGCTCACAGATCATCTGCACCACCAGGTACCTCCATCTGCTCTTCCTCTGAGCACTCGGGTTCATCAAGATGTCCTCTTATTCACACAACTAATGGTACATCCTTGTTCGAGTCAAAACAATTGCTCATTTTCAGTGTTGGGGATGACAGCGTTAAAGATAATATACAGCCAGATTCAGATTCAGAATATTTATTGTACCCTTGGGTAAATTCAGTTTACAGCGAGTGAGCTCTTCCGTATTGTAGATACACAAAACAACACAAAACAAGACAAAGTGACAACAGTGCTTCACCACACATAGCATTGTGTGTTCCTTCCAAACAACTCAAATTTGGTTTCATCTGTCCACAGAATATTTTGCCAGTAGTGCTGTGGAACATCCAGGTGCTCTTTTGCAAACTTCAAATATGCAGCAATGTTTTTTTTTTTTTTCGGACAGCAATGGCTTCTTTCGTGGTGTCCTCCCATGAACTCCATTCTTGTGTAATGTTTGACGTATTGTAGATTTGTCAACAATAATGTTGGCATGTGCCGGGGATTTCTGTAAGTCTTCAGCTGACACTCTAGGATTCTTCTTCACCTCGTTGAGCATTCTGCTCTGTGCTCTCACAGTCATCTTTACAGGACGGCCACACCTTGGCAGAGCAGCAACAGTGCTGAACTTTCTCCATTTGTAGACAGTCTGTCTTACCGTGGACTCATGGACATCAGGGCTTTTAGAGATACTTTTGTAACCCTTTCCAGTTCATGCAGGTCAACAATTCTTGATGGTAGATCTTCTGAGAGCTCTTCTGTGTGAGGCATGGTTCACATCAGGCAATGCCTCTGAGAACAACAAACTCACAACTGGTGTGTGTTTTTTATAGGGCAGAGCAGCTTTAACCAACACATCCTACTCCTCCTGGCTTCAATTAGCTCTTGGAGAAGTAATTAGCCTAGGGATTCACATACTTTTTCCACCCTGCACTGACTGTTCACATCTTGTGTCAAATAAAAACATGAAAACTTATAATTTTTTGTGCGGTATTAGTTTAAGCAGACTGTGTTTGTTTAGTGACGTGACTTAGATGAAGATCAGAACATATTTTATGACCAATTTAAGCAGAAATCCAAGTAATCCCAAAGGGTTCACATACTTTTTCTTGCAGCTGTATGTCACTGCATTTCCCAGCTTTATTGCCAGGGGAGTTCTCCATGCAGAGCCAGGGCACCTCGAACAGCCAATCAGCATTGAAAGCTGTGCATGCTGGTCTGCTCACAGACACAGCAGAGGAAGTTTTGCCAATGGAGAAAGCCTGGCGCTGTTGCTGGACCCTTGGCTTCTATGAGAAATTAAGGAGGCAGACTCTCCTGAAATTGTAATATACATCCCAGCCCTCCACAACTCCAGCTACGAGTAACATTACTGTGAGTCCATTAACGTTATAGAAACATGTGCTGCAGTTCTTCTTGCTCACAGTCCCTTCAGACGTGCCTGTCTATCAATCGAAAGAAGGCTGCTGATAATGTCAATATGGAAATAGTTCGTCATAGCAGAAGTCTGTGTGTGTGAGTGTAAAAACCTAACCACCCAAATTCCACATAGAGCGAACGCAACACTCACCGATGTGCTGTGTTGGTGGCACCAACATCTGAACAAGCAGCAAATTGATTCAGTCAACAAGTTAAAAGACCCACCACTGACTAGGTCGCTCAATAAAATCACACACATAGCCTCAAAATAGTTCACACCCCCACACCCAGCATCTCAGAACTTAATGAAAGAGCATTTGCACGCCTTGGTAAAACAATAGCCATGGACATAGAGCACCCTCTCAACATCCACTTTCAACATCTGCCATCTCCATCCTGAACAAGACAACCCACTGACCAATGGGTTGTAATGGAAAATGCGTGTTCTATGGTTATCTATGGTTTTTACATGGTTGTACATGTAGTAACTGTTTCCCTGACTGTATGTTTTTCTTGTTGTATATGTCATTTTGTTTGGCGGGCTGTGAAAACGAATTTCCCATTGGGACAATAAAGTTATCTATCTATCTATCCATTGGATGGTATGTATATTAACAATAATCACACTTCTTGCAGCTTGATATTTTTTATTCCATAATGATGTATAAATAAATATAGACTTATAATGCTGGGTGGAAATCACAATTTATGGGTGCTTGTTGAGGTCTGCTCTCTCATAGTGCTGTGAAAAATAAAATAAATATAGAAAATGACATGGAAATGAAACATTTAGCACCGTAACATCAGATCAAGTGCGTTCTATTTATTTACATTTTACACAAATTCCCAACTTCATTTGAATTGGGGTTTGTATTAAATCAATGTAAAACACTTTTCTTAATTATTCTCCTACACAATGTTTCATTGGGGCCTCCAACCTGCAAAATGCTCTTTAAGGTGAGAAGCTGACTTCAGAAAAGTCTCCCTGTTGTTTTATTTTCAGTGAATAATTGACTTTCTCCTCAAACTCTGTGTTTATAACAGACAAAGAATCTTAGTTTTTAATTAACAGTTTTAATCCCACAGCAGAGAGCTGCTGAAGGCAAGTGCGAGACCAACTATTACATCATTTCAATAAAGAGGGAAAACGAGTCTCAAAAATTACATTACTTTGAAGTGTGAGGCTCTCAAACACTGTAAACAAAAAATACCCTGAAGCCTTTATTGCTTATGATCAACATATACAGTACGTGTGCATGTTAATGTACTCAGGAAAATATGACCTGACTCCATATTCCCAGAATAATCAGGGGGACGTCTTCAGGCATCAGGTAGGATGTTGAAGCCTCAGGAGGGCTTTGTGTATGCATTATTTGAACATTTGTAGCTCTATTTGTGCTCAAACTAAAGGATTCTGGGATATGTTTAAGTTATAAAGTGTAAAAATGAGATCCTGTCGAGTGCTCACTTAAAGAACAATGAGCTCAGCCCAACTTTCTCTGCTTAATGAACTGACATCCTCTGAGATTAGCGCCACATTTTCTATATTTTCCTTCCGCACGGAGATAATTTCCACGCTCTCAGTCAAACAACGTCTCCTCTCCTCGTCATTGTTTAATTAAGAGGAGGTGTGCTTCACAAGAGTATGCGTGCTCAGCCTGGATGAAGGAACTCCTCTACTGGGACTTCATTCGGTTTGAGAGACTCGCGTGGGCGGAAGAGACGAGCTACGCTTGCCAGAGAAACATACAGTGCTCCACCAACACACTGCTCGCCCCTGGGGAGTTAAGGCACCGAATTCCTCCTGGATTTTCTCTTTCTCTCGCTCCCCCTCTCTTCTTCTCTCCTTCTCATTTGGTCGTGGTAATTCATCATGGAATATCAAAACCATTCAAAGGCTCCTGCAGAGAAATGCAGGCTTCAGCGCGCGTGCATAATTGGTTTCTGTGAGGTGCCACCATCCCTATTGAACCTTCTTGACTTCCTGTCCCGAGCGGTGGCAGTGTGTGTGATAAAGAGACAAGAAAATCCCTCAGTGACATGGAGATCCAGAGGACGGAGGAGCCAGAACATTCACAAAATTACAAGCTTTTGCTTTTGCTTTGGTCCTTTTTATCTGTCTGAGGAACATGAATTCACATGGCTTCCTTTTACTTCAGCAGATGCTTGAGTCGGAAGAGGATTTGTATGCAGAAAACCTGAAAAGGCTCTTTTGACCCATTTGAGTTATATTTTCTATACCTCTGAACTAAGGACGGAAACAGTAAAAGAAACTAGAGGAACTCGGAAAACAAATCTCAACTGAGGCATTTCCAACATAACCGTGTGGATCCACATCCAGGTTTGGATCACTACTAAAATCTTATTAAGTTTTCCTTATACCATGACCAACATTTCCTTAAAAATGACATGAACAACTGATGACAAATTATAAAGCAATTACAGTAAATATAAAAAATCTATCTCAAACTGTTAAGAAAACCTTTAAATAAAGTCCTGAACCCACATTGAGATTTGGATCCTCACCAAAATCTCATCATTTCTTCCTTGTGCTGTGTCTAATCACAAATTTCAAAAAGTATTCCTACTTAGCACAGATGTCTTCCCTTTTGTCCACCGGTCACATTTGTCACTACTATGATAAGCATTTTATTGTTGGAATAGATGTGGTCTGGTGCAGAGATGGGCACTCAAGTTAGAGACTCAGACTTGAATCATTCTTAAAAGGATAGTTCTGATATTTTGAAGTCGGGTTGCTCGAAGCCGATGGTACTAGTAAATATGATGTGAAGGGCCCACCCAGCTTTGTCCCTGAGAGGACTACCAAGGTACAAATGCTAGGAGCTTTCTCTTCTGCTTCTCAATGGGGGCGGACGCTTTTCTTTTTGCTCCCTGCACTTATCTGCCCTGCTGTGCTGTCTCTGTCTATTGCAGCCTCTCTCTGCATTTCTTTCCAAATTCTAAAATCATGGAACTAATCAGCTGGTCTCTCAACACCATCGACTAAGTTTTCTCAACGAGAAGAGCAGGTAAAGGAGAACCCGCCTGTCCTGATGGTACTTTCCCGGCTGGGTACACGATGGACTCCTGGGAGAAGTGGAGGATCGTGTGCCAGTCGATTCTGTTCGTCGAGGACGTGGAAGGTGCCCATATAATTGGATTTATGATAACAGGTTTCTTGCTGTTTGGAGTTAGCAGCTTCCTGATCTATCACACAGTTAAGAAGACGATGGCAGCACTTTTGGCTCTTAAAGCTGGGGTTGGCTATTTTGGAAAACTAGCATGAATTTGAAAGTAGCATCTCCCCAGGGCCCCCCCCCCCCCCCCCGCGCTCACATGCGCGGCTGATATATCCAGAAGACTGATTCAACTCCAAACCCTTAGCACAATGTGTTTGTTTTACACTACACTAAGTCATGTCTCAGTCAGCGGTAAGAAAACACCAAACAAACATGTAAAGTTAGTTAGTACTCACAGCTGATGTTGATCGGGGTATAGGTAGTTCCTCTGACATTCTCCACATAGCTGTCAAGTCTCCCATTTTGGCCATGAAACTACCGTATTTTCTGTATTTTCTCCTCTTTTCCGCCGTCCTCCTGTATCAGTATTCTCCTGTAAATCTCCCGTGTGATGATATAATAATAAAAACATTCCTCTGCCTCTCCAAACTGAACTCTGTCTCTAGCCTAAATGGGGCGGTAATGCTCCAAAATGATGGATGCCAACCGCTGTAAGACTAAAAAAGAAGAAAAAGCCTCGCGAGAACGTCCACCTGCAGTAGCCTGGGTGGCAGCTATCGCGAGATTAGAGCAGCAGAACAAACTTAGAAAAACAAAGAGTATATTTTTGATTTCTTGTACATCTGTCTTAAAATGTGAGGGATACTGGAGCTTGGTTGGGGTTGGGGGACGGCTCACAGCGGGCTTCCCTTATTTTCAAAGACAAAACTTGAAAGGTTAGCATTCTCCCACGGAGTCTGATCCCTTGCTCGGCTACCTACACACACCGAGTCTGTGCACGCTGGGAAAATGCATGCGCAGCAGGTGGGCAGAATGCCGACGGGATTTGATTAGTTTAAAAACAGGTGTCCCGGCATAATTATTATTGGTTGGTGTTTTCCCTGTTTAACTCCTGCCGTAGATAGCGGATATTTTTCGCTCTGTTTTAAGAACACATTATGGGCTCTAATTTCGTGGCGCAGCGCAGGGGACACAAGCCTGGCACACCCCGTGCAGTGTTAATTTCGTCCGGCGCACCGCCGGGCACTGCCAATTTGACAATTTGGTAGACCGTCTGCGCAGAGGTGGGTGTGACGGCGCACCAAGGGGAGGTGATGGCGCACCAGGGGGAGGTGTCGGCAGATTCATGTTGGCGCAGTGACAATTTCGTGCCAAAAACAGTGCAGAAAGTGCGCTGAAAGCTCGCCAGCTGCAACCCGGTCTAACCTCGGTGCAGGGTGGAGCGCACCCTCTGCAGCTGTAATTTGGTGACAAGCGCACATGTGCGCACGCCTCAGAGGCAGGTTTCCAAAGTGTCAGGCACATTTTAATGCAATAAACAATCACAGCAATCACTATTTAATGTAACCGTCTGAACCAGCATATACATTTGTATCTATATTAACCTTCCCGTCACATCTGATGTTGGATTAAAGCCGTTTGTCATAATGGAAACTTAACCTGACAGCAGCTGGAAGTTTGATGCACATCTTACAAGTCAACAATAAACAGCCTTAACATCTGAAACTGAGTATATATCCGGCTTCTCTCATTTCATGAAATTCAAAGAAAAAAAGGGGAAAAAAGATGAAGAAAAAGGAGAGAAAATAAATGTATGTCACTCAGGATTTACCTGTTATTTCCCATATTCCTCTATTTTAGTCTTTATTTTTAACATGCTCTAAAAAGATGGAGAGCATTATTGTAAGGAGGATGAGGAGGAGACACTGGGAGCGTATACAGTTTATCACTAAAGGCTCTGCTATTTGGCGATGACAAACCAGGAGTGCAGGTGGATCACAAGCATTATGAATGGATAAGCCAGCTGCGGTGTAACTGTCTCTTATTTTTTTACTCCTATTCATGACAAAGGAACAGATTACATCTGTCCTGGGAACTGGCCCACACGGTGACGTGCCCCACTGTCCATTCTCCTGCTGAAGGGACAGCGTCTCCACTGCTGGGTCTTTCCAGCACATTGTTTCCGCGGTGGCGGGGATAATTCAGACCAATCAGACGGGTGCGCCTGCGCTTGCACCTGGTCTACGAAATTAGAGCCCTATGAGTTGATTACCGTACAAAAAGTGTATCTAAATAAGATCGCCAAACCCAGCTTCAAGAAGCTGCCCATCATGACTGAAGGAATGTGCAGGGCTGTCAACACTCAGACTCAAGCGATTTGTGAGGTCAATCACAAGTTTGATGCGATTCTCGAACTCGTTCGCAAGCTGGACAACACCTTGGAGGAGTTGACAGCTCGGCCCACGGATTCGGAACATCATCGTGAGAGACCAAAAGACTTAAAAGGCTGATGGAAAATTACAGTTGGTCTGATCCAAAATGTTCCTTGTTATGGCATCCTCTCTGTCCTTGGGCAGACACATCTACTATCTCCTGGAATGTTTTACTAACAGAGGCTCGATCCCCCCTCCACTCCCTCATCCTGTGAACTTTGCTCTGGAACAGAAACTCTCTCTGTCACAGTCTTCTTATCGGACAATAGAGACTTTGTGAGGTCTGAGCTAGGACAAGGTCACTGGACTCCTTCTGAATCAATGCCCCCGCTGCAAGCTTCACACAAGTAGAAGAGCAAGCCCAAAGTCACTTTTAATGAGCAGACTTGGCAACACAATAACTGTTGTCTTAGTCTGCGCTCAGCCTGCTCCCTCATGCTTTCTGCTTCCTACATGGCTATGGTAATAACCTTTTTTCTAGTGGACGCACAATAGTTAAACACTGAAATCAGGCACATTTTCGGGGACGAGTCATCCAAAACAGGAACTGTTCCCGGGAATCGAAGACTTGTAGTCACCTTACTGTTGATGCTAATGTTAGCAGCTAACTAGCTTATTAGCTTATCGGGATGACTGTCCCTCTTCGTCAGAAACTGAATCAGCCACAATGTGCTTCTTTTCAGATGCTTAGGCATCCCCTTCGTGCTGCCATTGAAGGCAAGTTCTGCCTTGCAGTTTTTGCATTTTTTTTCTTTTGTTTTGGTAAAATACTCCCAAACTTTTGAGCTCCTTTGCTGGTTAGCCATGGTACTGTTTGGGCATCTATCTTCCGGTGACATCACGGCTGACCCAGCTTACCACAACTGTGTATGTGTCAAAGACAGAAAGGCAGAAAAGACAGCAGAGGTACAGCGGCAGTTTTGAGAGAAAACAACACTTGAAAAACAAAACAATGCGTCAACTATTGAATTAGTTGTCCACCATTTTGATTGTCGACTCACTAACGGCTAGTTGACTAATCAAGACAGCCCTCTAATATACAGTACAGGCCAAAAGTTTGGACACACCTTCTCATTCAATGTGTTTTCTTTATTTTCATTACTATTTATGTTGTAAATTCTCACTGGAGGTATCAAAACTATGAATGAACACATGTGGAATTATGTACTTAAAGGTGCTATGAGGAGAATCTATTACCGGCAAAATAAAGACTCTTCTGCCCATGAGCACGTGCGGCGACAGTAGTTCCAGTAGCCTCGGAAATGGGAGTGACATCATCTCCGACTTATCGGCGTTCCAGTTGAAGTCAGAAAAAAACATGCCGATCTACCAGGCTATTGTTAGCTGTTGTTAGCACGCCCTGCATTGTTGTATGAAGAATGTGATTATCACTATGGCAGCATTTTTGTAAATATAAGTCTAAAAATACTATGTATACAGCTGATCTAGAGCGACACACCCCAGTCAGAAGTGCAAATAAATTGATTATTGCAGGAGCTAAATTACTGTTCACACTGGGGGCATCCATCTTCCATTGTCAACTCGGGGGTGGCGAGGTTTCACCGAGTTCCCAGTAGGAAATTCTGGCTTCGGGGGACGTTCCAGTTGCAGTTTCCTTGGAACCCAGAAATCCCTACTTCTGACTACAACTGGAACGCACCACAGACGTGACCCAAGCCAAAGCGTGTGCGTGTTGTGGTAAATGCAGCTCAGACCTTCCTCAGAACTCTGCATTGCTTTACAACTTCTTTTTTCAACAAATTACAGGATGCAAAGTGACGAGGTAATGTATCTCTTTCTAGTTACGTAGCGGTAGTTTCTGATGTGTGACAACAAGCAGTTTTTGGAAAACTTATTGTTGTAGTTGTAGCCGGCTATATATGGCTACTTACAGCCCTGTGCTCTAAGATGTGTAATATAAGTAATAAAATAATATAAATTTGCTCTAGTTTTAATTGTCTTGTTCCTGAAGTTGAGTATCCAGGTCAGTCCAGCCCTGTACGACCCGACCGTAAGGCTAAGGAATAGCATTTATAGATAACCTATTTTGATGCTATAAAACTCATCTTAAAGTGTGTATTTCTATCAGGCATATATCTAAAAGTGAGACTTTTTTGTAATTACTTAGAAACTCCTCACAGTCTCTTTAACAAAAAAGTGTGAAATAAATTAAAACATATTTTTCTTCAAAGTATCCACCCTTTGCTCTGATTACTGCTTTGCACACTCTTCATTCTCTTTATGAGCTTCAACAGGTAGTCACCTGAAATGGTTTTCTCTTCTCAGGTGTGCCTTTCCAGGGTTAATTAATGGAATTTTTTGCCTTATTAATGGGGTTGGACCATCATTTGTGTTGTTCAGAAGTCAGGCTGATGCACAGCCCACAGCCCTATTAGACAACTGTTAGAATTAATATTGTGACAAGAACCAATCAGCTAAGTTAAGAGAAACGTGAGACCATCATTACTTCAGTGAGGATCTACACAGGAATTAGTGATAAGGTGTGTCCAAACTATATATAAGCTATGTGTGCCTGCCTCATGTGATACATCTGAGCTCAATCTAGCCAGATCTGGTTTACAGTTGTTGGGTCAGAGCTACCTTTGACAGACCTGGGCCAGATCTGGGCCACATGCCACAGTGCCAACCGAAAGCCTCCCGTGCTGGTCTCACACTGGAGCTGGAACGAGTGTTCCTGCTGTATTCATGTGAAAGTAGATCAAAGACTGCAGGTAAGTTTTGACTGTTACATCCCAAAGCTGCTGTTTTAAAAAAATCCCAGGTTCAAGTAGGACACAGAATCCTCTCGGCAGTTGACAAAGACAGCAGAAAACAAAGCACAGGCAGAGGGACCTATTGTTATATTTAATTAAACTTTTATTTCATCAGACCTTGACAAGCCGCAGCATGAAAAGTCTCCAAAGAAAAACACAGAACAGCATTAAAGGCTGCTTTGAAGTCCCTGACCATTGTTGGATGAGACTGTGTGTCAGACTGCTGCTGTCTGCTCCTTCTTCCCTCCACAGTGAAGACGGCATCAGAGCCTTCTTGAGCCTCTGTGACTGCAGAGCGCCAAAGGCTCCAAACACCATCTGTGACTTTGGCCAGACAGTTCCTGTTGCCGGCTGCAATCGCATGGATCACACACTCAGCACCGCTGCACTGACACTTCCAGTCCAGATCCGACAGTAATCTCCAGCCAACGAGGAGCTCTGTGTTTTCCTCCCCCTCTGAACAACTGTGGAGGAGAAGACTGAGCACGCCTTTCAGATTCCACTGAGTGTGCTGCTGAGATGAGAGAGGTTTTCATTTTACAGAAGTCTCTGCTTGTTCACACAGCGTCAGCCGCCTCAGCATGAAAGACAGGGCAGAAATAATTTATTTTCTTTGTTTGGGAGAAACCAGGTTGGTAGACTAGAATTCAGGGGCTAGAATTTATGGATCATTCTGTTCACTTGTTTTAAAATGTCAAAAATAAAAAACAGAATGTGTACATCTAAGTCTCTCAGTCACATGAATGTATGACCTGAGGGTTGGCTTTTTTGGTAATATAAGATCCAAATCAAAATCTTAAGACCACTTGAAAAAGCAAAATCATTTTCCCTTTCACTGTTAGATCTTGAAACGGTGTTGAGTAGAGCTTCAAATACAAAAAGAAAAAAAAAATCAGACGTTTATTGAAATCAACAGTTAAAACTAAATAGTCCATTCATCTACTGATCAAAACATATTTATCAAATGCTGTTTTCTCAAACTTTTGATCAGCTGAAAAGAGCATGTTTGAGTTTAAATGTAGTTTTCAATAAGATTTTCTGCTCAAAATGTTTAGTCACTCACTCTTATTTCTTCTTATTGCATGTTGAAGCTCTCTTGGAGTCTTTTCAATATTCAACAGTGATCAACATAATTCAATGATGAGACATTCTTGCAATTTTTAGACTAGTCTTAAAGGATAAGTTTGGTTTCTACAGCTTTCAAATTGTTTATAGAATGAAGTAGAACAATGTACTCACCCAGAAGGCTTTCCTGATCCAAACAGTGCTTCAGGAGATATTTAGATCCAAAATCGAGCGGCAGACATCCATATAATGGTAGCACAGGGGGCATACAGCGCCGCTCCTAAAACTGCATTATTGGCCAAAAACTCATTCGTTTCACCAATATTTCATCATGGTCCGCTTAGGCTACTCCTCCATTACAGTCTGTGTCACTCCAGACATGTTGTGTGACTGTGCTGACCTCTGAAGTGAAGAAGAAGAATGTTTGCCTCCGCACGTGCGCCAGATCCCTCCAGCAGTCCAGGCCTGTTGCATTTTAGCTATGAGTCTAATGTATGGACTAATTTATGGACTATAAGCTGGTCCCTAACTGAAAGCTTTATCAAAGAGGAATGTTTTAAGTCTAACCTTAAAGGTAGAGAGGGAGTCTGCCTCCCGAACTGTGGTCGGTAAATGGTTCTGGAGACGAGGAGCCTGATAACTGAAGGCTCTACCTCCCATACTACTTCTACAGATTGATGGTACCATGAACAGGCCAGCATTTTGGAGCGTAGTGTTCTAGAGGGGTTGTACGGCACTACAAGGTCTTTAAGATAAACTGGTGCCTGTCCACTGAGAGCTTAACATACAGTATATCCAAGTAAAGAGGAAAAATGAAAAGTATACAGAAATGTTTCTCATGTGTTAGGTCATTATTTTGATATGTTGGACACATCCCTGCGAGCCTGTCATTGGAGGCTGAAGCATGGGGTGCATTTCCTCTGCCTGAGTCCTCTGTCTGCCTCCATGTGTGTTGCTGTTTGTGAGGATGAAGGGCTTTCCTGTCATTTGGATGATCCTTACAGGTGCTTACTGTGAGCTTGTGCGAAGTGGAAATGCTCGGTCATTAATGTATCACAGCAAAAGCCCGGTGTCCACTCGAGTGCTGCTGCTCCTTCTATCTGCAAAACAAACAGGCCTGCCGGCTGCAGAGAGGGGATCAGTGTGGAGAGCCGTGCCTCTAATAAATCCCACGACTTCAGACACTCATGAATAGACAGCGAACAAAGGGTTAGCGAGAAGAGGTCGGGCTTTACTGTCATCCCTCCATATGTTGATTGGAGCAGCAGGGGACATATTCATTAGTAACCCTGTGATCCAAGCCCTCAGACACAGTTAATGAGGTGCTGCCATGCTACACAGTATTACTAATAGCAAACACGGTTTGTCTGAAGTGGATATTCAAGCTGTCATCAATGCAGCTATTCAAATAAATGACTTCTATTACATGAATAGGAAGTTGGTTTCTTCTTTGCAGTCTGGCCTTTGGTAGGATGCTTGTGGCAGGCAAAGCTTTACAGTTGTAAGAAAAAGTATGTGAACCCTTTGGGATTACTTTGATTTCTGCTTAAATTGGTCATAAAATATGTTCTGATCTTCATCTAAGTCACATCACTGGACAGACACAGTCTGTTTAAGCCAATGCAGCACAAAAAATTATACGTTTTCATGTTTTTATTCGACCAATATATAAACATTCACAGAGCAGGGGTGGAAAACGTATGTGAACCTTTGGATTTAATAATTGGTTGACCCTCCTTTGGCGGCAATAACCTCAACCAAACGTTTCCTGTAGTTGTAGTTCAGACCTGCACAATGGTCAGGAGGAATTTTAGACCATTCTTCTGTACAAAACTGTTTCAGTTCGGCAATATTCCTGGGATGTCTGGTGTGAATCGCTCTTTTAAGGTCATGTCACAGCATCTCATTGTTGATTTATTTCTATGCTTTGGATCATCGTCTCTGCATCACCCATCCTCTGTAGAGCTTCAGTTGGTGGACAGATGGTCTTAAGTTTTCCTGCAAAATGTCTTGATAAATTTGGGAATTCATTTTTCTGTCGATGACAGCAATCCACCCAGGCCCTGAGGCAGCAAAGCAGCCCCAAACCATAATGCTAACTCCACCATATTTCACAGTTGGGATGAGGTTTTGATTTTCGTGTGCTGTGCCTTTTTTCTCCACACATAGCGTTGTGTGTTCCTTCCAAACAACTCAATTTTGGTTTCATCTATTCACAGAATATTTTTTCAAGGTTTACATATTATGTCGAATAAAAACATGAAAACGTATAATTTCTTCCCTATTGGGCCATCCCAATAGTGAAGTCGCAGGTCGAGCTTGTGTGATTTCAGACTCTGAATCAGGCAGGTCCATCTGCTCTGCAAGATTCAGTGGTGGGTGGATTGAGACAAATATTTGACATTATCAATATCAATGGTGATATTGAATCCGACTGGTACCAGTGCAATGAAATCAATACTTAGTTTCAGTGTCTGTCCTGTATGTACTGCTGCCGAGTCATGGCCTGCATGACTTGTGCTGTTACAAAGAGTCACTGGGTCAGGCATCCATGTTTTATTAATCCAATCCATCATCTGTCTTATGTTATGTGCTGACACCTCTCAGTGTCACGGGAGCAAGCCTCACCTCTTTGCACGAAACTACAGCCTGAACTTTGTAACCACTGATTTTAAAAACTTCATAGAGGTTTCTCTGGGTCTGGTCTTGTAGGTGGTCTGGGATCCTTGGTGGAGACTTCCTGTGGCTGAGGAGTCACGAAGCCTCCAAAACTACAATTACAGACATGACACATATTTGGCCAGTTCATTAGCCACATTCCAGTGAATAATCATTATAGTTGTTAATGTAGATATTAGCATGATCTCTCTATCCATGGTTGATACATGTTTACTATTTTTAGCACCACATAGATATGAGGTCCCTCCTGAAAATGGGATGTCACATCTCAAGAGGTCTACCTATAATACATTTATACTTAACAAAGGTGGTAACATGATGGTAGCAACCATCTTATACTTACATATGGTAAGGGACACATTTATGGTCCAGGCATCCATGAGCTAAAATACATCAGTTATAAATTTTCATTTTGATGCTTTACATAATGAAATGTTAGTGTAAATATAAGATTAATTACATTTTTCATGATTATAATTGATTATACTTCTAAAACCAATTATTACAATCATACAGACATAAGGACCCTCCTGAAAATGAGATGCTGCATCTCAAGGGGCTAACCTCTAATAGATTTGAATTCATCAGCGGTGTGGGACTAACAGTGTTAATAATAACAGCATTACTAACGCCACTACTTTTTCCCAGTAACTGGTAATCTAATTAATTTCCATTCAAAATGTCATAACATCATTAGCGTTACTGACAGTGAAATGTGGTGTGTTACTTTGCACCAATGTCAAGCAGCTGATATCTGACCTGCCTTGCTCAGCCAGACAGGAGGTGCGCTGTTGACAGACAGACAAGAAAACTTGATGCCTGAGTTGCCAGGTCTGCTTATTATAAGCGACTTTCGGCTTTGTTTTATTCTAACTTGCATGTGTATATTGTGAGTTTTAGGTTGCACTTTTTTGGGCTTGTTCCAACAGTGCAGTTGTTTATTTGGGCTTGTTGTGCCCCCAGACCCAGGAGGAATCTGCTGCATGATCTACCATCAACATAAACCCAATTCAGAAGTTATTAAAATTATTTTAACCCACACTTAGCTAATGTTATGTTTCCGCCTAAAATAAATCCTTAGATATATTTTCCACCATGATAAAGCTGTGGAGGATTAAGATAAAACCCTGACATGTCTTTTTGGGTACAAAAATCAAGGTTAGACAGACTGTTAAGCAATAATGGAGTTACAATTAGCAGTAGCCCCTTCCTTCACTTCTGTATACAGAGAAGGATGTTCCACTTTCAAACAAAAGGATGTTGAATAAAGAAAAATATGAGATAAAAAGAAAAAGTATAACTTTGAAATTAAAAAGCAACATGGACGAAAATTAAAACATGCTTCATGTGAGTTTCTCTCTTTAAAAATGCTTATTTCAATCAGAAAATCTGGCAACAGGGCTAGCTGCAGCAATGGCGAATCTGGAGCAGTCTGTGGAGTTAAAACTGGTCTTTGCAGGATGGAAATACAAGAAGTGAAAGTCATGAACACACATGTGAAGAGTACATTATGTCCTAAAGCAAAGTGTTTGTCTGTTGTTAGTAAATCTAAAATCGATGTCAGAGCTGCTGCAGCAGGTAACAACAAGGAAGGACACAGAGACATGCAGCAGTTCAAGCAGCAAAAGATTTTTCAAAATAGTAACACATCAGTTACTTTCCCTGGTAACTAATTACATGTTTGAAGGAGTAATTCTGTTAGTAACTCAGTTACTTTTTAGGGAGAGTAACTACTGACTATAGCTAATTACTTTTTTAAAGTAACGTGCCCAACACTGTTGATCAGAGACAAATATGATGAAGACAGGTCTATTACTGGTCCATGGATCTATCACTAGCTTTAGTCCACTTGTCTCCTCTTACCTCCCTTCCTTTGCCCTCACACCCAACACAGCATCGTGTGGATTTGTTGTTCATCATAAGACTGGGATCCACATTCAAGATTTCCTGCTGTTTTTTTTTTTTTTTTTTTTTTTTTATGTATTTTTTGGGCATTTTGTGCCTTTATTGATAGGAGAGAGACAGTGGATAGGCTTGTGAAAGGGGGTGAGAGAGTAGAGGAAGACACTCTGCAAACTGGTCACAGGCGGGATTCGAACCTGGACCGGCAGAAGCAAGTACATGGGGTGCCTGGATGCTAACCACTCCACCAAACCAGCACCCCGAGATTTCCTGCTGCTTAACAGAAGGTTTTTTCTTGAGCCATGATGGAGGGATTCATGATTGGCTATATGGGTTCATTGGTGTTGATGTATATATTTGTATACAGTACAGGCCAAAAGTTTGGACACACCTTCTCATTCAGTGTGTTTTCTTTATTTTCATCACTATTTACATTGTAGATTCTCACTGAAGGTATCAAAACTATGAATGAACACATGTGGAATTATGTAATTAACAAAAAAGTGTGAAATAAATGAAAACATGTCTTATATTCTAGTTTCTTCAAAGTATCCACCCTTTGCTCTGATTACTGCTTTGCACACTCTTCATTCTCTTTATGAGCTTCAACAGGTAGTCACCTGAAATGGTTTTCTCTTCTCAGGTGTGCCTTTCCAGGGTTAATTAATGGAATTTCTTGCCTTATTAATGGGGTTGGACCATCATTTGTGTTGTTCAGAAGTCAGGCTGATGCACAGCCCACAGCCCTATTAGACAACTGTTAGAATTAATATTATGGCAAGAACCAATGAGCTAAGTTAAGAGAAACAAGTGTCCATCATTACTTCAGTGAGAATCTACAATGTAATTAGTGATGAAAATAAAGAAAACGCACTGAATGAGAAGGTGTGTCCAAACTTTTGGTCTGTCCTGTATGTACGTACAGCTTATGTGTATGCTATATGTGTACTGTAAATATGCATCAGTGATGGCTGCTGGTCAGTCAAGGAGGGGAAGCTCATTTTTTCCGGCCTACATGATAAATTTGTTTATTTATTTAAATGTAAATTCTACCTTCCGTTCCTTTTCGAGAAAATGATCTGTGACCCTGTCGTAACAACTAGGTGTCTTTTCCAGGGATTTTACCAGTGTTCTCTCAATGGCCAGCAGAGCTAGACTGCTTAAACGGCCTTGGTCCATTGTGTTGAGGGTGTAAGACTTGAGCCGCTTTAAACAGGAGAAGCTCCTCTCCAGAACAACTGAATGTAAAACTTAGAAGATGCTCCGGTGGAGGGTTATACTTCAAGATCGCTGATTGGCTCATTTCACTGTCAATCAAAAAGGGATTCGGCCTCAGACAGATCATCCAATCATCATGCAGAAGCCGAGCGTCCAGGCCAGCCCACTGCCTCATAGACCCCCAGAGATGCTGAGCGTCCGATGGGCGGGACAAAGCCCAGCGTTTATCCAATGACCGTCCAGTTTCCACAGTGGAACAACCCACTCTACGCTTCCCCATCGAAGTCAGAAGACATTCAGCGTCCGACTGTGTTAAAGCGCTGAGACGCTGCGGGATGAATGAGAAGGAAGTCACTCCAGTCACCTGTGATACGCAGCTGATTCTGAACAAAAGATGAAGGTATTCTAGCGCATATTTAGTCAATGAAATGTACACACAGCAGAACATATCACCACTTTTTCTGGGGACATTTTAGGGGAAACTGAACTTCCCTTGCAGTCTCAGAGCAATCGCCACTGAAATGCATATATGTGTATTCATAAAATGAAGAGTTTGTCCTCAGCCTGCTCTATTGTTAAGTGTCTTGAGATAACAGTTGTTATGAACTGGCGCTATACAAATAAAGATTGATTTATTGAATGATTGATTGATTGATTGATTGATTGATTGCACCAAATGGACCAAAACTGTCATGATCAGCCGGTTGACTTCCTTTCAGAGGAATCAAACCCTCTGCAGCCTCCACTGTGGCCACCACCCCTCACTCCTCCTCTGTGTTACTGCAGCATTATCTGTTCCCCTCCACTGCCCAGAAACCAGCCCTGCGTCCAAATTGAGACGTTCAAACACGAGAATCTGGGGCTTAAAGAACAAAAGAAGAGGCCAAGTTCGAGCGAAACGCAGAGAGCTGGGCGAGATTACAGCCGTCAATCCTGCCGTCTTCAGCACCGAGCGGGGCCTCCTTGTGGGATCAACTGCAAAGTTGTAACTGAGGCGAAGGAACTTTTGTAGTCTACCGCGCTTCCCTCCCAACACTCAGAAGAACCAGGACTTGGGGGGGGTTAGGCGGTGTGAGTAGGTGGGGAGCTGAGGAACTTTCCCTGAACTCTATCCGGCTTTGTGTCTCTCGCTTTCATCTCCAGGTCACTGTCAGTGGAGGGTTTATCTCTTAAAAAGCGGGCCGGAGATGAAACAGCGACCATTGCTGCTCGGCCCGACTTCTGGTGCTGTTTTCCTTCTTCTTCTTTAGTTTCTCTTTGTGCCAAATATGGGTCATTTAGTGCTGAGACGCCATAACCCCAACGTCTCTACCTGATTAATTGGCTCGTGACTGGAATATCCCACAAGGCGTGAAATTGTGAGGGGAAAAAGCGGAGGAAATAATAGCTCTGAAAATACCTAATCCCATATTTCATTCTTCATAATTGAATGAGTAAAATAAGGAAAGCCACCACAAGGGAATAAAAGAGAAATCTCTATTAGGGCTCTAAAGCTCGGCATGCTGGGAGAAAATATCTCAGCTGAGACCTTTTGATGAATATGCAGGCAAACCTAGACGACATGTTTGGATCAGTCAGATAAAGACGCCGTCAGGGAACAAAGACCCTGACAAAACTGACAAAAGACACATTCGTTTGGTTCTGATGCGCCACCAGAAATCTGACAGTTATTGAAATGGCTGGCTTTCCGCACTTGTGTGTTATTTAGTTATTGTCAATCTTCTTTCTGTTGTCGCAGACCTGGTTTTATGAAGGCAAATCCATCCCCGGCTGCACGCATAACACAATTACAACAGTGGTGGTTCACACAATGGGAAAAAAATGACTATCAAAGCTTGAGTTTCATCTAAAGGGGCTCTACATCTCTTTTGTGAGCAGGTGAGTTTGACAAAAATGACGGCTCACTCAGAGTCGTCTCAATCTATGCAGCAAATATAGTGCTTGGAATCATCTCATTTTCTCCTGTTTCATCCAGTTTTTAGCTCAACAATAGATTCAGAAATATGTGTCAGTGCACAGACAATGAAGAAGCTTTCAGGAAAAATGATGTCTATGCTGTCGGTGCCAAATGTTGCGTTTCTCTTTTTTGGTTCTCGTTAATTTGGTTGCTGAAGCTCACAGGAGCACAAGGCAAAGCTGTTCATTCTTCTGAAAAGCAAATTTTACAGTTTTATTTTTTTTCCAGATATGATGCCAAATGATTAATGTGGCATAATTTGTGCATCGACAGCATTACATTGTTTTAGAGTTTTCCACTGAAGTCTACTGATTAGGCTCTGAATTTTTAGTTGTTTGCCTAAATTTTAGACATCAATCAACCAGCTAATTAATGATTCTATTTGTAACAAACAGCTTCTGCAGCCACATGGAGCTACTCCATTGTTCGGTTAACCACACTTACATCACTGTATCTGACTGATAGATGTGTTGAAACCTGATAAAAAAGAAAAACATTTGTTATCTCAGTTGACAGATGGGGCTATTGACTTACTTTGATGCATTAGGGAGATTTATAGTCTTTCTTCAAAGCTAAGTGGTTCCCATATTGTAAATGGGTAAAGAAAAGTCTTACTCAGCACATGACTGTATCAACTTCACAGCTCTGCCGGGTGAGTCTCTCCACAGAACAATGAGTTCATCTCACTCCTTCTTGTGACCAGAGCTACAACCGAGCTCAGTGACCCACAGGCAGCCACCCACGCCAAGGTCCCCAACGAGTGACAGGCCGATGGATCCCGCACCCCGATGGATCCCGCGTCCCACAGAGGGATGCATGACCCAGCAGGGCCCACCTGCCCCCAGGGCACCACCCCGGGCCCCCACCCATAGACACCGGAGCCCAGCCACACACGAGGGCCACCGCCACCATCCCAGTGGATGGAGATGGGCTCCCCAGCACAGAGCCGCGGTCAGAAAAGGCCAGACCCCACCAGCCACACCAAGCCTAAAATAGTGAAACGCCCCCTGTCCCCCCCTGTTATTTTGTATCTTTATTCCCAGACAAAGATACATTAACAACTAGTTTTACCCATGACCTCACTTCTTTTATATTCTTTTAAACCCTTTAAATCCTTGTACATCATCAGGGGTTGTTCATGTCAAGTTTGGCTATGTTGTGTTCTGTGATGTTGTTTTGTATAAATATTTGTTTATTTATTGATTGTTGTTGTTTGATGTGCTGTCACTGCAGACAAAATTTCCCCTGGAGGGACAATAAAAGCTCTGAACTCTGAACTAACCCTCCACTGTGACTAAGTGCTGCCCTAAGTGTAGTATAGTTCATTAAAACTGGGGAAAAACTGGTCCAGTGGGCCTCCGACTCCCCCTGCCCCAACTCACTGCCTGCCCCAGGCAAGTGGATGTATTGTTGCATAAAAAACAGAAGAGTCATCATGTCCATTTTGCACTCTTTTGAATGAACAGCAGTATCTAATAGTTTATTTGGCATAATAAAGACTCTGAAACTGCCTCTCACCACTAAGTCAGAGTTTCACATCATGTCTATGCTTCATTGGACCGCCAATTTTAATAAAGAGAAACCAGAAAATAAGCAAAACATAATACATTTGGTGCATTTATTGTTTAATTATCTGGTAACAACTACAGCACTTAATACACTCAACCATTAAAACATTAAATAAAGATTTTATTTCAAAAGTTTGAGATTAGTTTTTCCAGTTTCTTAAAAACCCTTGTTTGTACACAGATATGAACAGCTTACATTGGAAAGAGTCAATAAAAAATATAAAGTCATAAGGTGCATCTTGACTAGTCATGCTTAACAATTCAATGCAACAAAATACTGTTGCAGATATTACATTCCACCTTTATCTGTCCAGTCAGAAAATAGCATTTCTTGATTTTAATGTGGATCGCATTTATTTCAGAACAGCCTACTGGCTGGACACAACGTATGAAAACCAATTTAACTTATTTTTCCGATCAAGAATGCAAGTAAATAACTATATTTTTACATCTTGATCAAGAAATAAGGATGTGCTTTGATATTTGCCCTGTTTGATTGTAAAGCAGTAAAAATTCCTAGGTATAACAAGCCTCTACATACTGGTGTATTAATCAGTACTGAAAAATAAATCTGTTATGGTTACTGATGCTGTTAATTTACATTCGAAGGTGTTTATATACATGCAGGCATATTCTGTATATATGTGTTTACATAACATATATTTGCATGTAGTTTGCATGCATATTGTATGAGTGTGTATTAGAGCATGACACGGGAGTGGATTTTCACTCCTGTCCCATCCCACTCCCAGAGAAATAAATCCTGTCCCGTCCCAATCCCGGGCCTGGGTAAAAAAATTAGTCCTGTCTGGTCCCACTCCCGTAGAATGACTCCCACTCCCGTCCCACTCCCACTCAAATTTACTCCCACTCCTGTCCCGTTCCCGTTTCAATATGTGAAATGAAACACCATGGCACAAGAAAGGCTTTATCGACATTTTCGACAAAGTAGCCGATGTGTAGGCCTAATGTTCCCTTACAATGTGAGCAATTTAATGTCAGTAGTGTCTCTCATATCTCTGTTGTTTGATTTTCTTCAGTGTACAAAGAAATATTTGACTCATCATTTAAAAGAATTTAAGCTGGACATATTGAAATCACAGAAAATATTGAACACTAACATGGGGCAGTTCTTTCAGATTTTCTATCTGTTGTCTGTCTTGATTTATCTGTGTTGTTCGTGTTTCCTGTGTTGTTTGTGTTTATGTCTGTTCAGGAAAACACATTTTACATTAGATTAGATTAGACAACTTCATTTTTCCCAAAGAACAATTCAGTGTTTGCAGTCTACCCAGACCATACATACATTTACAAACAGCAAACATGTACAATAATAAATAATAATAACTGAAAAAAGTCAGTAGGTGACAGAGATGCTCGTTGAAGCATATCGGCCCTCACAGAAACGATGCACATTAACAAAAAGCATGTTTTATGACGTTTGTAGTTCATGATCTAACCAAGCTAAAATAAGGAGAGAAAGTGGTAAATTGTACATTTTTATCTCAGGCCTTTACATTTTTTTCTAGCTTATGTTAATGCTCAGAAAGGGGGGGTTAAGTGTTTATAGCAGAATAAACACTTTATTTGTGAACACAAAGTGGCCGCAATAAAACAATTAAAAACTCCTATCACTCTTGGCCTGGGAAGATGTGACAGTTGTCTTTTTCATTCATGAACATATTCATGTTACATTGATGTGAAAGGGAATGTTCCGCGGTTGAGCGCTCTGGAGTTCACATTATTTTCCTTACTTCAGTTTCCCCCGTGCGCTCGGACTGGCATTTCCAGATGTGACGCCGTCATCACTAAAAGACGTCTCTTTCTCTTAAAATTAATCTCCTTGTTTCCTCTCTTCATTTCCCCGCGTCTTTGGCATGGAGGGAGTGAGGATGAAACTTCGGTGCTTTGAGATGCAGCTCATGTTGCTTTGTTGTGTGTGTCGTTCACCGGCTGCTGAGTCTCTTTTCACCTCCGGTGGTGACAGAAAGTCAAACCACTTGTAGTTCTTTTGTATTGCTAGCACGGTCAAGAGTGTTGGCTCTCACTGAAAGATGACTACAAAAATGGATGCATCTGTTCATCTGATTGTTTAACACGGCTGAAAATGATCACCTATTTATGTCGCTCCAGCTCCCGATGGTTTTTTTCCCGTCCCGTCCCGATCAAGGGATTAATTAAAAAATGACTCCTGTCCCGTGGGATTCCTGCATGATTCACGTGACCCACGGGAATTCCCGAAAAATGTGATCCTCTTGTGTGTATGTGTTGTGTCCATATGTGTTGTGACCATACGCACTAACTTATTGTGTTACTATGTAAAGCACTATGTAACTTTTAGTACGTCCAAAGCAGTTTTGAAATAAACTTATTTACTTACATGATCCAATCAATTCAAATAATATTTAATAATCCATTTATTTATTATAGATAAATGTTTAGAGTATTTTTACAGGTTTGTGTTTTTCACTTTACGCTTTGTGGACTCAGTCTTGATGAATGTTTGATAAGAAAGAGCTTAATAAATCCTTTTGGGCCACCAGGGATCCACCAAAAGTCCACCAGTGGACAGCATGAAGGCTGGGTTCTGTAGGCCCCATTTGGAGGACTGTCTGAACGGTATGGCCCTCAACAATCCTGATTGACATATCCAGCCAAGTGGAGCACAGTCCCTGCCTGCAGCTTTCTGAAAAGGACATGCCCTTATGCTCTGATAAGCTCTTAAAGGGACATTGTGTACTGTTTAAAGCCATTTATGAGCTAAAAACAAATGTCCACATTCATCAAGGTGTCTCCATTTGTGTCAGTTTGCCTCTGCCAACAGTCTGACTTTGTCCTCTTCTTATCTGTATTTACATAGAACGGGTAAGTCCTATAGAGGCTTCTATTCCTTCAGGTTTATAAAAACTATGAACAGCTGAGAAGGACATAAAGCACTACTGGCTAATGCTAAACACATTTTCACTCAAAGCCAGTGTGACTGAAACAGAGGAAGAGCACAGAGAGACATGCTTGTCACTGCCCCTGCAAATCTAAAGGTCTGCACTGCACTTTTATTCAAAATGTAAGATCATACTAATGCCACATCACAGGAGAAGGAAGCCTCGTCAGCAATAAAGCGGAGAGAGAAGAAATAACTTAATGGCACATACCGACTATCATGGAGAGAAATAGAGAGGCTCTAGAGAGCACTATTGTTTGAAAGCAAAATCTGTTTCAACACGAGATGGAAGAGCAAACTGCACAGTGTGGCTTTAACTATGTCTAAAAAATACCCACTGTACTGCTGCTTAGCATGAGAATAAGCAAAAAGTAAAAGGTGAGCACCGTGACCCTAAAATAAGGTCTAATTTCGTAGACCAGGTGTGTCTGCTCTGGGGAACACAGCAGCAGACACGATGCACCTGCCCTGCGCCACGTCTGTGCCACAACAACAGGGTTTGTCCAGCGTACTTTGCAAGTTTCCTGCAGTGTGAAGTGAGGCGCACCCCTGCCTCTATCCCTGCCCCTCCGCACAAGTGCCAGAGAGGGAGGAGAAAAGGCATGAGTGGGTTTAACACAGCCAAGGGTTGTCTTCACCAATCAAATGAACGCCGCTAATGCGCTGTGGGCAAGGCGCAGCTACTGATTAGTCAGTGATCCTCGCCATGACGCGCGTCACCGTGTGGGCAAGCTCCCAGGACAGATGTAATCTGTCATTAATAGGAGTACAAAATTAAATGACAGACATTTAAACACAGCAGCAGACTAATCAATTCATTCTTGTGATCCACCTGCACTCCTGGTCTGTCATCGCCAAATAGCAGAACCAGACACCGGGAGAATATACAGTATATCACCTGTATATTCTCCCAGTGTCTCCTCCTCATCCTCCTTGCAATAATGTACTCCATCTTTTTAAAAATTGTCACTGCGCCAACCTGAATCTGTCGGCACCTTTCACTGGTGCACCGTCACACCCATGTCACCGCAGACAGTCTACCAAATTGTCAAACTGGCTGCACGCGGCGGTACGCCGGGCTATGTGCACCCTGTGCCACCCTGCGCTTCGCCACAAAATTAGGGCCCAAGATGTCAATGTGAAATCTGCTGTGCAGATTATTGTGCTTCTACACTGACGATTTCCAGAGTCTGAGGTTTGAAATTTCTGTTTCTTCTTCATGTTTTGGTCATTTGTGAGAAAGGATTTGTCAAAATGTCATAAAATTTTGCTCAAATGTTCAATGTTCAATGATGAACAGTTACCATTCAGGAGGTCAATCAAAGATGGCTGCCCGCAGTGTGAACAGTTATTAAGCTCCTGTAATAATCAATTTATTAGGACTTCTGACTGGGGTGTGTCGCTCTAGATCAGCTGTATACATAGTATTGTTAGACTTATATTTACAAAAATGCTGCCATAGTGATAATCACATTCTTCATGTGATATTTGTGAACAACAATACAGGGCGTGCTAATAATGGCTAAGAGTAGCCTGGTAGATCGGCATGTTTTTTCCGACTTTGTGACTGGAACGCTAATAAGTCAGAGATGATGTCACTCCAGTGGCGGCTCCTGAAAAATTTTTCAGGGGGGGCAACAGACGTGGTACTGGCTACGATCACCCCTTCAATAGCTAATAATAATTTAAGTCAGATAGCTTACTTTACAGTGTTATAGTTACATTGTTTGATTTGTTTTCCCTGTTGATGGCAACACCAGACATAACATGCACATACTATACAGTATTTTTGTAAAGCTAAATCAAGTTAATGTCTAAAATGCCATACATTTGGTTCCACAATACACACTTACTTATTAGGTGGTCCCAAATAACTCTTTGAATACTGTAACTATAACAGGCAGCCTGGTCTTTCTTTGTCAAAAATGTCTTAAATGTCCATAGAAATGTCCTTTTGACAAATTTTATTCACCCTATGTTCATAACAAATAAATGTAAACAAGTCTGGCAAGTATTTGGCATAATTATCTACTAAATGCTAAGTGTGTAATTACAAGAAAAGAAAACTGATATGAATTTTCAACAGGTTTCTCTTTATAAAAATTGTAAATGAACATGTACAAATGTTTTTGAGATGATAAAAAAATATTAGCATACACTCAAACATTCTGTTGGCCTAGTTGGTTATATTAGACCATGTTCAGGCGTTTTTAATTGACAATAAGTTCCTGAGGCAGTTCCTGTCCATATGAAGACAGAGTCCAAGTTTGCTGTCCTCACATCCATGGAGGGATTTTACTGCACAGTTCACTGCTTCTCCCCCTTCCTCCCTCTGTCATTTCTCAATGTGTCTGCTTTATTGTTCTTTTAGGGAGTTTTTATCGAACCTCAACTGGAGTTTGCTTTTATACCTGTCCTTGGTTTTAGTGTGTATGTTAACATGTGCACGTAACAGTGAATATTCAGCCAAACACGGTAAAAATATGGCGAATACACGGCAAAAACGGCAAATAAAAGGCAATAATTCGACAAAAGAACAACAAGGAAACACCCCAGAGTTAAACTAATGCTATTATTTGCAATACTTGTACACTATTTACTCCGAAAATACTGATAATCCACCGATAAATCACTCACGTTAACTTTGAATCATCTCTCTCGCATGCGCGCGCTGTGCGTCTCGTCCGAGCAGGCGTCAGTGCGTATGACGTTATCACGTTGGGGCAAGCCCTCCCTGAGCCCATAGAAATGCACTGTGAGGTCCAAAATTTGAAAAAAAGAGTCTCTCCATGTAAGTCTATGAGAGCGCCTGGGGCGATTTCGACTCTGACTGAAATCGCCCCAAGGGGGCGGGGCTGCTGGCTGGACAGTGACATTGCAGCGATATTCAGGCTGCTGATTAAACAATAATATGAAGACTTAGACAGGAACAATCAAGGCACTATTAACTCTTTTCTCTTCATTTTTTTCACGTGGATTAAGGAGGGCGATGCACTATCGCCCACTATGGGCCAGCCGCCCCTGTGTCACTCCCAGTTCCCTCTTCCCAGTTCCGAGGTTAATGGAACGCAGCATTGATTGTTGTGAGCACGAGTTGAAGAATGCTCTTGGAGGCCAAAGGTCACCATAACCTTGCACTACCATAAACTCCCCTCTAAGACATCTTCCTGACCCTTTACTTTAAGTCTTGTTTATGTCATGAGGGAATATTCCTATAATCAGTCATCTTTATTCGTATAGCTTCGGTTCATGAGTGTTATCTCAAGACAATTTACCATAGAGCAGGCTGAAGACAAACTGTTAGGCCACAGTTCTTGAGTAAATGTTGCATATTAAGCTAAAGGAAATATCATTTCTACCTGCGGTATTAGAAATGATGCTAGATCTCCAGTTCTGCATGGGCTGGGGCTTTACTCATGTTCAACCCCGAGGCACAGGCAGCCAGCATATTATATATCTCCAGGATGAATCCCTGCTTCCTTTGTCTTTTCCCTGTGTAATCTAACCCTGCGCAGTGAGAGAAGTTTCTCAGAGCTCTGGGGAACACAGCAGCAAACAGGCGTGATCCATCTTGGAGCTAATTAGCGACGTCTCAGTTTTATTGGCGTGAGAAGGACCGGATACTGCTCATAACATCAGTGCTGGCCTGTGTACGTGCTCAGGATCCATTTCTCATCAAATTTCCGATAACTAAATATAGAGATGACACCCCTGAGGACAGTCTTAATGACACAAGTGGGGACCACTGTGATGCGTCACAGTAGCATCTGTAATAATGGAAAAGAAGGTCCTCAGGGGGGGTCTGCTTTTGTGCAGCATTTACAGATGTGTGTGGTAGGAATTAAAAGTTTTCTTTACTGTGTTGTGTGTGGAGGACATTTGTTTTATGAGCACATGTGCTGCCTGGATGAGACCTCACTACCTGTTGAGTAATCAAGGAATTACCTCATATTCATTCAGAGCATTTATGCATCATTCAAGCTTTACTCAATTTAATTTAAGACTCGCCTCCATTGATTATGGCTTCATTTAAAATGAGTAGTTTCTTAGTGAAGTCATTGTTTAAAGAAATTTCAAGCAAACATTTACTGAGCAATTAAAGACCAGCCATCAGTTCACATGGTAAAGTCTTTGAAATCAGCACAAACAGTCAAAGTACTCGATAATTCAGAAGTGGATTTGACAAAAGCCATCCATTATCTCCACTGCTTCTCCTGGAACAGACACATAGGTAGTGCACATCACTCACAGCGTGGAGGTTGCTGGTTTGAGTCCTGGGTCAGTCAGGGCTTTTCTGTGTGAAGTTCTGTCTGCGTGACTTTTCTCTTGGCACTCCAGCTTCCTCCCACAGACCAAAATCACGCTCATTAGGTGCACTGGTGACTCCAAATTGCCCATAAGTATGAGTATGAGTGTGAATGGCTGTCCGTCTCTCTTTGTGGCCCTGTGATTGACTGGTGTCAGCTGGGATAGCATCCTACGATGGCATATTAGGGCCACTTAAAGAAAAAAAAAAAATTAATGAATACTCAAAAAATTTATATATTTTATATAATTTTTATAAAGGCACATTTTTGCCTGATGATCAGACATATCATCTAGTTTATAATACAGCTCTGCTCGAGATAAATATGTTTAAATTGAATCATATGGCTTTTATATAGTGAAGTAATGAATATAACTGTAACAACTTAATCTTTGTTGACTGTAGTGACACCAAACTCAGCCTGGTGATCAACCATCTCTTTTACTCTCGTATTTCAGAGAAATATATGTATATATATATACATATATATATACATATATATATATATATATATATATATATATATATATATATATATATATATATGTATATATATATATGTGTGTGTATATGTATATATATATATATGTATATATATAATATATATATATATATAGATAGATAGATAGATAGATAGATAGATAGATAGATAGATAGATAGATAGATAGATAGATAGATATAGATATGAATGAACCCTCCTCTAACAAAAGTTGTATAGATAATGGATAAGCAGACATTTCTACAATGTTTATTGCTCTAATAGAAATATCACAGGAATAAGGTTATTTGATGTTATGTGAAGTTGTGTTGAAGGAAAATTATGTGCTCTATAATTAATCCAAGAAGACATGATGCACATGTTTTTGGAGAGGATGAAAGCAGAGAAATTCTGTTTCCCCTGCAATAAGCTGGTTGGATGTCACTGTAGCTTTAGCTTTCAGAAATATCAGATGTACTTTAAAGCTGAACTGAGCCAAACTAAAGGTTGCAAACCACAAATCTCTGTATGAAGAAAAGGTTGGTACAGTTTTGCAGAGTTAAAGTAAAGATATCACCAACAACACAGATCATCAGCTCCTCTTTGAGGCATTTTAGGGAGCATCAAATTTTGTGTGCATTTCACTGTGTTCTTTATAAACAAAAAAACACCCATATATTGCAATAGAAATGTGTTGTTTTTTTTATTTGTGTTTTGGTAGCATGCCTATCAATCCTACTGTCATTTATCCTTGCCAGAAATTGTCGACTTTACAATTAACTGATGGTCTGTCTTGTATTTGAAGCTCATGAGGAGGCTTTGGACACAATCCACACCCAGGTGGATATTTTTAGGAAAAAATAATCCTTTTTTTGTGCTTTTCTGTTCACAGAATGCTGAGTTTTAAGATGCTTCAAACGTGCCTTTAGAAAACTTTAAAACACTGTGTGACTTTTTTAAAGTCTGTTTACTGTGTTCATGGAGTCATTTTATTATCAAAAATAAATACATATCGCTACCTGATTTAATGCAAAATATGACCTATTTACCCCTTTAGAACCTACATACTGTATATATAACAAAGAGATGCCATTGGTTATAGAGCTTTAAGGATACACAAATGAGTGTAGCACAAAAACACAGTACTCTGCCCCACTGGTATCACATGCTCCTTTTTTATTCTGCCATGCCTCTATCTCTACCTACAGACAGAAAACAAACTTGAATCCCCACTCTGCCGCCATGTTGACAGTGCAGGTGCAACATCACAGAGACATAAATGTTTCAGCTTGACTGTTATGGCTGCTGAGGGCGCTAATGAGTTTAAGACGCTAAGTTCTCAAAATGCTAATGTATTTGTTTTTCATACAAACATGACAAAATGTGTAACAAATCTGGTTTTATCAGAACTGATCAGAGAGCTGCTACAGCTCCAGGACAGGTGGACTTACTCTTGCTGACAACAATTAACTGGTGCTGACCAACTAAACCACCAGTTCAGTCTAAAAAGCCAGATTGAAAAAGTTACAGGTGGCGTACAATGATGCCTATAGAATAGTTCTCAAATTGCCAAGATGGACTACTGCGAGTGAGTTGTTACGTGTAATGTTCCCACTTTTCATGCTGTTCTCAGAATGTAATGTAACGATTTATTGTCCCATTAAATGCTTCAGAAAATGAAATTTTTATGTCACTAGCTCAACCCTCATTAAGTGATAGTCAATATTTCTTGTGATACAGGAAAAACTAGAGTAGATGTAATGTCTTTTTGTATTTTAATCATTTTATTTTATTTTATTACTCATATTAATACTTTTTTACTGTATTGATATGGATTTTGAGTCTAGAATCAAGTGTCTGTCTATTTTAAAAAAAATACTAATTTGCTTAAAAGCAATTGAAACAATGATTTTTAATAAATGATACAAAAAAATAACTTTTCACTGTTTAAATCAAAAACATCTCCAAGAAAAAACATGTCCAGGGGCCTGTTGCACAAAAGTAAGATTCAGACATCCAGGATAAATGATTAAGCCTGGCTCATCAAATCCAAAACAAGGGGGTTCAGGCTTATTTGGTTGCACAAAAGACCAAGCAAGGATGAGAGCACACGGATTCATCAAGCCAGATGTAACCCATCCTGGATCAGTGTGCGCACGCGATTACTTCAGCAGACCCCGCGATCAATCACAGAATCACTGATTCACCATGACAACAAGAGCGGAGTGCTTGTCTCATCGGAACAGGAAGTCTTCATGGAGGCGTATGAGAAGGTAAAAGACATAAAACAAACATGTCATAAAAGATATAAGAAATACCCTTACCACAAAATAAAAACCCTTTAAATAGGTGAACAAATAATAATAATTGTAATAAATTGTAACTACAGAAATCAACATCAAATACTTTAAATAACCATGTAGTTAGTTTCAAAATAACTCCGTACATAAATATTTACACTATGCAATAACTGTACGTTAACTTTTGAATCACTGAGCTTTTCTATTATAAAAGTTATTAGTAATAATAATTAGTTTTAATTTAATAATACTGAAAGTAATTTTTGTTCATAATCTGTGTTGATTCTGTGCGTTCTGTCTTGTTGAGCAGTGTGTGACTTCAGTTTAATAGGATAGTTCACCTGCTCTGATTTATCCTTTTTTTTTTTTTTAAGTTATTTTTTGGGGCTTTTTATGGCCTTTATTTTATAGGACAGCTGAAGAGTGACAGGAAAGTGGGTGAAGACAGGGGGGATGACATGCAGCACAGGGCTGTGGCCGGGATTCGAACCTGCAGCCGCTGCTGGGGGTTGGCAGCCCCCGTACATGGGGCGGACGCTCTACCAACTGAGCTAATGTCCGCTCGCTCTGATTTATCCTTATTCAATAAAGAAACACCATGTGACTCTTTGACTTTTACACTAACTAATATGGAATGTGCAAATTTATATTTGTTCTATGGATAACTCTTATCTACTGATTGCAAAAATCATGTAAAATCATAATTTTATCTAAAATCACTGCAGTTAATGATGACATATGTTGAAATAATGACAGTGGGTCTTGTTGAATGTGATAACGATGTGTGGTGGGCATTGGAATAAAAATTGGTGTCAGTTTGTGGGGACTGCTGACTGATAAAAGAGATGAGATTAAATAAATCCTGGAATTTAGCCTGGTCTGGAGCAGGCTAGAGCTAAAGAATAAATCTACATGGTAACATATGTCAAAACATATCCAACTTCCCCCTATCTGACCTTGTGCAACCAGATCATAATAATAATAATAATAATAATAATAACTTACATTTTTATTGCGCCTTCCAAGGAACCCATGGTCGCTTTCCACAGTAGAGTGGACAAACAAGTAAGAATCAACAACAAGACCTAAGCTAAACATTTAAACAGGGAAGGCCAGGGAGAACAAGTGAGCTTTGAGAAGTGATTTCAAACAGTCCAGGGTGGGAGAGTTGTGGATTTCTGCGGGGAGAGAGTTCCAGAGGGCGGGGGCGGCCACACTAAAGGCTCTGTCGCCGAACGACTTGAGTTTGGTCCGCGGGATGGAGAGGAGACCAGCATCAGATGACCGGATGGATGGGGTGTGCTGGTGGAGGAGATCAGCCAGGTACTGGGGGGCAAGTGCATGAAGGGATCTGTAGGTGAGTAAGAGGAGCTTGTACTGGATGCGGAACTTGACCGGGAGCCAGTGGAGGTGAATGAGAGTGGGGGTGATGTGCTGCCAGGGTTTAGTGCAAGTAAGAACCCTGGCAGCTGAGTTTTGCACATATTGAAGCCTGTCCAGGGTTGTGCTAGGAACCCCGGACAGCACTCCATTGTAGTGATCCAGCCGGGATGTAACAAAAGCGTGGATAAGGGTTTCTGTGACAGAGTCTGATAATGAGGAACGGAGACGGGAAATGTTTTTGAGATGATGGAAGGCTGATTTAGTGACAGATTTGATATGCAGCTGGAAAGAAAGGGAGGGGTCAAAAATGACGCCCAGGTTGCGGACCTCAGAGGCTGGGCAGATGGAACAGCCATTGACGCTGATGAGGAGATCCCCAACCTTCCGGAGCAGTGGCTTGGGGGCTCTGTCTTGCTGCTGTTCAGCTTGAGGAGGTTACTGGGGGATTCCACTGGATGCATATCTGGTCCTTCTCCGCTCCACCATCTGACGTCATCAACTCCCACTGGATCCGTCTGCGGAAGCATTGCGGCTCCGCCTTGCAGCGGGTCAACGAGCTCACAAAGTATTTTGTGGTTTTGCACCTCCAAAATCAAAAGCTCCTCATCCATGGTGAAGTGGGGTGAGACTGAACTTTTGACACCAGGTCTGTCTCCACCCTAAATGACAGTTTTCCAGGTACAATACTTTTCCGTTGTTGACACGGTTTATTTTATTTTGAAACATCTACAGATATTTTATTTTGTGTTTGTGCTCAACTTCCTGTCCCGCACGATATTCTGTGTGCTAAATTGCTGCGCCGTGGTCAGGCATCTGGCAAAAATAGAAGCTCTGCATATCTGCTCCGTCTGCCTGAGGCCGGCGGAGCAGATACGCAGCGGTGACGGGGCCGTGCCGCAGCTGGTGGAAGTACACGCATTGCTTATAATGGAAACGGATCGGCTCCGCTGCCGCAGCGGAGTGGAGACGGACCGGATACGCATGCAGTGGAATTTGGGCTTTAGTTGTCATCCAGACTTTGATGTCGTGGAAGCAGTTGACCAGAGACTGTGGGGGGAGCTGAGAGGAAGGTGAGGTGCTGAGGTACAATTGTGTATCATCAGCGTAGCAGTGGAAATTGAGTCCATGGTGGCATATGATCTGGCCGAGGGGGAGCAGGTAGATGGTGAAGAGTGTGGGACCCAGCACAGAGCCTTGAGGGACACCATGGTTGACTGAGGCAGGGGGGGATGTGGAGCTGTGAAGGGTGACAAACTGGGTTCTGTTGGAGAGGTGTCAGAGAGGCGTTTGAAGAGGATGGTGTGGGAAACAGTGTCGAAAGCAGCGGAGAGGATGAGGATACTGATGTTACCGGAGTCTGCGGCGATGAGGAGGTCATTGGTAATTTTGATGAGAGCTGTCTCAGTACTGTGGTGAGTTCTGTAGGCTGACTGAAGGGGTTCATAGAGCTCATGGTTGGACAGATGCTGATGAGTTGGGCAGCCACTGCTCTTTCCAGGATCTTACTGAGGAAAGGAAGGTTGGAGATCGGCCGAAAGTTGTTGAGGTCATCAGGGTCCAGACCAGGCTTTTTCAAGATAGGAGTGATGGAGACCATTTTAAGAGTCAAGGGGACTGTGCCAGAAACTATGGATGAGTTGATAATATCAGTGATGGTAGAACAGAGGGAAAGCAGGCAGGCTTTAACCAAAGCAGTTGGCATGGGGTCAAGAGAGCAGGTAGATGATTTGGCTTTAGAGACCAATTTGTGAACCAGCGCAGTGTCAACTGGAGAGAAAGCTGAGAGAGAGCACAGCGGGGGGAGAGGGGGGGAGGGGAGGCCGTGGGGATGCATAGCCCCATGGGTGAGACACATCGGGGGGGGGGGCAGTAAAAGAAGCTGCTGGTGAATGGAGTCAACCTTGGTGGAGAAGAACTCCAGAAATTTAGAGCAGCGGTCAGGGTCCTCAGGTGAGGGGGAGTCAGCCGGGGGGTGGAGCAAATGATTTATGGTGGAGAAAAGTGTTCTGGGGTGGTCTTGCTGTGCGTGGATGAGGGTGGAGTAGTATTTGATTTTGGTTCTGGAGAGTTCCTCCTTGTAGGACCTCACATGCTCCTCAAAAGCCAGACAGTGGACTGTGAGGCCAGTTCGTTTGTGGAGCTGCTCCAGTCGACGACCAGTGGATTTCATGGCATGAAGGTCTGAGGAGAACCAAGGGGCAGGGCGAGCAAAAGAGACTGACCAGAATTTAAGGGGGGACAGAGAGTCCAGGGAACGGGATAAGGCATTATTGTAGTTGACGACTAGGCCATCAGGTGCGGTGTCAGGCGGAGCCCGAGCTAAGTGGGCCTCAAGCAGGTCAGACAGAGCTGGTAGGCTGACTGACTTGATGTTGCTGAATGTGATGGACCGTCTGGTGGGCAGTACAGGTGAGGGGACCGGGATGTTGAAGAGGACAGCATGATGATCAGAAACTGCCAGATCCAGACACTGCAGGTGGGAGGGTGGGGTGCCAGTGGAGCAAACCAAATCCAAAGTGTGGCCTTTGACATGGGTGGGGCCTAGGACATGCTGAGTGATGTCGGAGCAGTCCAGAACTGACAAAAACTCTGCAGCAAAGCTGCAGCTGGAGGAGTCAACATGAATATTGAAATCCCCCAGCAAGAGGGTAGATGAACACCTGGAGCATACAGAGGTCAGTAGCTCTGTAAGCTCAGCAATGAAGGTGGTGGAGGCCTTGGGGGGGCGGTAAATGAGGACAACCTGTTGTTGTGAAGAGCCAAAGAGTGTAAATGTGATACACTCAAATGATGTGATAACAGGTGGGGGGGGGTTCCTTAACCCGAATATCAGCCAGATGGATTACAGCCAGCCCCCCGCCCCGGCCAACAGAGCGGGGTTTCTAGAGGTACACATATCCGGGGGGGGAGTGGCTTGATTCAGTGCAATGAAGTCCTGCTGATTTTGCCATGTCTCAGTTAGACAAAGAAAATCAAAAGTAAGATTCAGACATCCAAATCATGGATTAATTGATCCAGGATAACCAAGACATCCTGACTTAATCCATTTTCTTGTTTTTGTGCAACAGGCACCAGATGTGCAAAAAGTACACTCTTGAAGAACAAACAAAAATTACTCACCTGTAGATAGAAAAAGGAAATATACTGTGTCTTCAATGTAAAACGAGTCCTACCGTATTTCCCTTGCAGTTTCAGTCAAAAAAAAAGAAGAGAAGAGAAGAATGATGGTGGATGAGCACATTGCGCGTCTCACCATCCGGCCACAATGGCCTGAGTTATGCTCCTAAGCTCTGTAAACCTTCTTGTTCTTGTTGGTGGCTCCCAACAAGAACTGGTTGTGCCTTTAGCAGAGTCCACACTTAAGTAGTTTCTATATCTGATGATTTTTTTAAGAGACCCACACATGAAGTTAAAAAATCAGGCAATTACAGTTTCAGTCATATGTGGTGAGCTCTGATTATCTGAACACAGCTCACCACACACAGAACAATTCTGCCTAGAATCTTGTCCTCCAACATGACCTGACAAAAATGAAGAAGAAACATAGCAACAACCATAAACATTGTCTATGTCATCACCAGAAAGCACACCACACAACATTGAAGAGGACATATGAGAAGAGATCTTTGATGGAAACGTGTGATCTGAATAAAAAAAGACTGTGGAAAAATCCTGGAGACAGTGTGAACATGGAGCTGGTCCTCCATTTCTAAGGTCTGCTGATCTTCATGTTTATGTTTCAGGTTGGCCATGCTTGTTTCTATTTACACCTGCTCCCTTGTTCTTCTTGATTGGCTACACTCTGTTCCAGTTCACAGAGTTATGAATGAGAGTCGTTGGCTTTCCTCACATAAATCAAGATTTTTGGTCTAGATATTGAACAAGTTTGGTATTTACAATTGTCAGCCCCGACCCATTTCAAACCGAATTATCAGGACAAAGTCACACCTAACACACTTCAGACCACAGAATAATCTTCAAGCATAACCTTATAAAACACATAATCTGGTGTTTGCCATCATCCTTGGTCAGGAGGGGGGAAAGTCAAGACAAAAACAGCCCAATAATCTGTTTGGGTGAATTCTACCCTGCTTTTGAAAAGTTGTTCATTCCTGGTAGTGGTATAATCCACCATAGGCTATGAGACTCTGGTGTAACACACAAAAATATGGCCTACAGGGCTTCTTAGAAAAACTAAATTGTCTGAAAGCAAGAAGAGGTATTTATATAATGTTTAATTTCTTTTTGTTTAATCTCATTTATTTGTTAAAGTATTAAATATTTATTTTTCTAACTTATGTGTTCAATAATGCTTCGCTCTGCATTCACACTCATGTAGGAGTCTAATCTTCCAATCAGGTTTAGACATGACTTTGAGAGTAACCGCCTTTAACCAATCAGCCGTGTGCTTATTAGGAAGTCCTGTCCAACATCACTTCCTTTTCCACGACTGATACACAGAGATGGCCAGATTGACGTGTGTGAGAAAAAAAAGTTGATAAAAACGGACAAAAACAGAGAAAACAAAACCAGGAAAACTTCTCAAGCAGAAGAGAAACAACATGCTGTCCTAATTAACCTGTTAAACTACTTGCAGGGATCGATCAGGTTTTTTTTTTTCTTTTGTTCCTGTACTTTGAATTATTCGACAGATTACCTACCTTGATGGCGAGCTTTCTTACTGGCCCTTGGATTTGGACCACATGACCTACTTCACTGGACAGTGGGGTAGGCCACATCTGTATCACTGCTATTTCCCATCATACACCCGAGCCGTCCTCATACTGGAGTTGAACTTTGAGGCAGAGACTCAAATATTGATTTTTGTTTTTCTTGAAAACAGGTTTTTATTTTTGTTCGTTTTTTCCTCCCTCCACGTTATTTAGGATGGACTTGATGAACCTTTTGTTTAAATTGGAACTTAGTGTTGAGATGATGAGCATCATCACAGACCTTTAAGCGTGATACTGATATTGAAACGAACATTGTTACAGGAGTAGTATTTTGTTGTATTTGTCTTACTAAAAATTGTGAATAATCCAGATGGTTATATATTGTTTTATTTGTTTATGAATATGCTGTTAAACATTTTGATTAACTAAATGCCGGCAGCTAAACACTTGGTGTCTGTGTGTGTTTTTGGCATTCTTGTGAGCTCCAGTAGGGAACCTGGGTTATCCATTGCCATTGCAGCCACTTGTTACACACTAAAAACAGTTGGGTTAAAAAATGACCCAATTTTAACCCAACTGCTGGTTCAGAAAAGGACAAGCCCCTTTTTGGGTTATTTTAACCCAACAGGTTGGGTTCTTTTTTTTTCGACCCAATTTTTGTATTATTTAACACAAAAGTTGGGTTATGCTAACTACAATGTTGGGTTGTTCCTAACCCAATTATTGGGTTATGCAATTCAGCACTCCCAATAGTTTGACACGGGACAGTCAGGACCCAGAAGTGACACAGATTTTGCAGTTCACAATAACCAGCTTTATTGAACAGACACAGGAACAATTGTAGAGAGCAGGGATCGAACCCCCAATCTTTGGAACACAAGGCAGTGTCGTAGTCCACTCGGCCACACAGAAGTCACACACTCATAACGCAACTCAGAGTCTTTAAGGTGAAGCAGGTTAGGACTCACTTTGTCTTTCAGAGCAGGAAACGGTTCTGATTGCCAGAGATCAGGCTGCCACCACTGATTCAGGCTCACAGACGGGTACTCGGCGTCACACACAGGCAGGAGGGTCAGATACCGGAGATCAGATGGCCACCACAGATTAAGATTCACGAACAGGTACTCGGCGTCAGGAACAGAAGGCAAGGTCGTCAACCGGGGCTCAGGTAGGCAGATAGATACAGGGCAGAAACGGGTCGGTACCTTGTAGTCTAGCCGAGGATCAGACGATACAGGCGGAAACAGGAACAGAACAGGTTGGCAAACGGTGATCAGTCCGGATAGCAGGTCTGGAGTTCTTGGCATGAGACCGAGACGATCTGACGCCGAGTGAGTGTGGAGCTGGTTGTGACATAGTTGGGTTAAAATAATAGCTCAGAAAATGGGTTACTCTTTATAAAAAATAACCCAAAAATGTAACTCAACACAAGCAACACATAACTTGGGTTACTAAAATAACTCAACATTTTTTTGTGTGTATGAACTTCACTCTCCACTATTATGTGCATTCCAGCTCTACCATCTCTCCCCCTTATATTACTTCCCATGTGAGGGATTAACTACAAAAGTCAATACACAGGGTGATGGAAAAAGGGACTACAATAATAATAAAATCTATACAAGAACAAAAAACCATTTACAAAATTCCCATTTTCCTTCACCAGCATGAGTATCATTGTGCTCAATACTCCACCAAACAGGAATATACACACATTTAAAAATGTAAATGTTTATTCTGTAAGGGGCCTACAACAAAGATACAGTGTGGGTCTTACAAATACAACAGATCAACTTTAATTACCTCCGCCAAGGAGGTTATGTTTTTGGGAGAGTTTGTTTGTCTGTCTGTCCGTCCGTCTGTCTGTCTGTGAACAAAGTAACTCAAAAAGTTATGGATGGATTTTGATGAAATTTTCAGGAAATGTTCAGCATGGGAAAAGGAAGAACTGATTTGATTTTGGTGTTGATCCGGATCAGCGTCTGGCTGCCATGATGAAAAATGTGATTTTTGTGAATAACTACTGAACTAAAATAGATATCACTATGAATCCAATTGCTAATGGTATGTTTTCATGGTCAAGGAATCTAAATATTTCGATGAAATCAAGGTAGGACTAATATTTATGGTAAAAATCACAATATGGGAGAGGACTGAGGCGCTGGCAGAGGTTTGCGCTCTCCAAGTGCTTTTCTAGTATTTCCAGGCTTTACTGTGATTCAGATGTTCGGCCTGAAACAGACAGAAAGGTTCAAGTTAACTCATCAGAAAATTGCTGTGTATTGTTTGTTTGCATTCTGGTCACGACCGGTGAAGATGGAGCTCTCAGCGCTGAGACAAAGTAAAGTTTCACCCTGGAGTTCCCAGGCTCGACTTAAAAGGATTTATAGTGAGAGAGTGAGAGGGGCTACTGTGAATCAACACTTCTAACATCTCTATCCTTTTGTTATACCTGCAGAAGCAGATAAATAATTCCACCACAGCGGGGGCCTCGTTTGTCATGTGATAGATGATGAATGCATAGAGGGACATCGTCCTGCTGATGGCTGCACATATGAACAAAATAACAGAACCGCTGAGTAGTACATAAGATGTATTCGGAAATTTGATTCAGAGAACTATAAGGCAGGAATATGACCAGAAATGCCATGTCAGGACCTCTAAAGTCGAACATCAAATCTGGTCATCCAATAAGAAGAAGAAAAAGAACAAAATGGGGTTTAGGGAGAACAATATGTTGAAATGCAGACTCAGCATTTCAACATAATTAAAGCAATGATAAACTGGAGTCCTGGAGAGGTGAAGTGGGGAGTGTTCATCTGTATTTGTAATTCTGTGGACAAGATGTCATTCTGATAATGTTAAAATGAAATCAAAGCTCACTACACTGTCGATGTCGTCTAAAGTTTACAGTGTGTCTGTGCACATAATAATGTTTCTTTTCCCAGAGAGCCCATGTAATTACAAAACCCTCATTAGATTATGAAATCATACGGCATATGGCGAGAGGAGGAGATTCCTTTGATGTGCTCTTGTAATGGCTGCAGCAGTGAGAAAAAGCAGAGAATAAAGAGAGAAATGCCTCTTTTACTTTATTAGGATCCCTTGAAAGAAATCAAAGTGAGGTTTTTCCCTGTTTTACAGCCCCGTCACCCCCGGACTCTCCTCCTCTGAAGTGACTCACATACCAACCAGGAGTCTGGCGCTGACCCTGGAAATGTCAAACTGTTTGGACACGCTGGGGCCACGGCCTTTTGATTCATGCAGAATGTTTGTCGTCTTGCCAAAGGACGCCTTCGGTGGAGGGAGAGTGAGGCTTGATGTTTGAAGGACCGCCGCTCATGAAACATGAGAGAGGCGCTCGAGGCGGCGTTTGTTTTCTTCTCACTTAGATATATTTCATAGGATTGCTTTTGGAGAGGCGTAGTGGGCTGAGAACACAGGCGTTAAGAATAACTAAGTTTGACAAGCACATACAAGCTGTAATGCACACATGGGGATGATGAAAAAGGGAAACCAAGGTCCATTTGTGAAAAATTAAAAGAGATATTCCTCATGAGTTCCTTTTGAGTGTCTGTCATAATTCAGCAGCTTTTGTTAACGTCCTAGAAAAAGGGAATTCACGACTTTAGACGTGACAATCATGCAACAACAACCTGCAGAAATCATCCAATACAAGACCATTTCAAAAAGAATCACAAACCATCCCTTTAAAGCATTTTGTCATTATATTGCAGTCACAAGGATCTAGATACTAGATCTAGATACTAGATCTGTATGGACCACAACAAAAGTCCAGTTGACTGCACTAATGACCATAAATTTTTGTTAACACATAAAACAACACAACTGCTCGTATTACTGCCACTGCTGTATTTTTATTATGCTGAAATTCCCACTGCTGCTGCTACATTGTACAGTCTGTCTGCATTGTAGTTTATTCATACCTGTCACTTTAAATGCTGCTTCAGCTTTAAGGCTTATTTACTAGTGTTGTAGTCTATTTATGTCAGTTATTCTACCTGGTTAGTGCTAATGTTAATTATTTTATTTTTAACAGACATTCTAATTTCTACTGTAAACGTAACCTATTGTTCTTGCGGTTTATTTATGCTGGAAATCCCCACTGCTGCTAGAGTGTACAGTTCAATTATTACTAGTATTTGTATTTTGCTGTATATAACCTGTGTTATCTTTTTTATTTCAATGTAATCTGCACATTTTTTCTGTACTATGGTGTTACCTGCTGCTGGAATCTGAATTTCTTGAGGGAACCCTCCCAAGGGACTAATAAAGTTACTATCTATCTATCTGTCTATCTACAAGTGTGGCACACACTGACAGCCTTGGCAGGCACACAACCCAAAAACACAACAGGCCTGATCTACTAAGATCCAAAACTAACAGGTGCTGAATTACATGTGCAAACTTAAAAATTGCATGTGTAATTAGTGGGCATGTTGCAGGTGATTTACTATCACTGTGTGTGCAATTGATAACACAAAAGTGAGAAATGAAGTTTGAAGCTGTGAAGTTACAGGCAAATGAACACATGTGCAGATAGACAAGGTTGTCAAGATTCTCTAAGGCCATATTTTTATCCGTCATTTAAAAATGTCCTTTTCTGATTCTGATTAAGCATACTCTAATGACATCATTCACATAGCTGCACAGCTTCATCATCAATACCTTCCCATGTGAAGAGCAGTCTTACAGTTACGCACACAGACTGTTTTTTACGCATTGACTGCATCACACTCTCCGAGCACTGACAGCCTCTAAACTCGCTGTTAGTGCGTGGAGAGTGACAAACAGTGATTATGGATATGAAGGTTTTTTATTTCACAAAGATTAAATGACCTCCTCCATGCAGAGTGCAAAGCAGAGAGGGTTAACTTTTCGAGTGTGTCTGCATGGCACGCTGGATCTTCCATACAGCCTCCAAGTCTTTCTGTTTTCCTAAAAAAAAGTCAGTGATGGAAAATATCCGGTTAATGTGACACCATGATCCAACACTGTTCCCTTTTTTGCACCTGCTTTTCAAACATACTAAGTTCAGATGGAAAAACACCTTCTGCTGTTGTTTTTCTTTGATTTGGTTCGGCCAAACATAACCACCTACTCAGGTTTTTTCACATTTCTTCCACGAAGACGATGGCTCCCCACTATCCTTCCAGTTTTTAATGTGTTGATCAGTTTTTAACCCAATTTTAGTACAAAAGTAGTTTCTTCAATCTCCTTAGATGCCAATGATTTGACCTTTTCTTAAACAGACTAACATCTCTTCCACAGGATGTGTCTTTGTCATGGTTGTTTAAGAAATGAAAAGCTGCTCATTGCATTGGCTGGGGTTAAATACCTTGATAACTACCTTGCAGTAATTATCCAATTATCCTATTTGCTTAGTTAAATCGAGATGGAAACTGAGTCACTGGGGCACAATTATTTGGCCAGCTGAAGTCTGATGTCCAACACCACCACCAGCAGGCTTTAAATGTTTTTTCACAAACTTTACATGAATGTCCAAAAAGACACAAGGATGAAGTGATTAGATTTTGTAGCTAACATGTTACACGCCGTGTTTTTTTTTCTATCCATTTGAAGTTGATCTCTGAAGAATTTAAAAGGTTGTCCGTCAGACTTTGCAGCAAAGTTAACTTTGGCTGATGAGACCTTAAAGTCATATGTTATTGGCCATTAGCGTTATGTGACCCCGTGATTGCAAACAAAATGTCTACAAATGCATCCATTCAAGTCCAATTTTTTAAGAAAGTCCATTAAACAGGGATGACATGCAAGGTTTGGTTGGGCAAGGACAAACGTCATGAGTCCTCATGGTCATTCCCTGGCTCATGGACAACATCATTCAGACTGTACACCAGCAGTGGAGGCCATTTCATCTTTTATTGCTGCATTACACTTTAAACCTTATACCACGCTTAAATTATCCATCCTGCTTCGTCTTTTATGTCATACTGCTGAACTTCATACTTTATTTCACCTAACTGGACATTTATTCACTTTTCAATTAATGGACAATTTTTAAGCATTTATCTATTATTTTAAACTCTTTATTTTTATCCTTGTGTCCTTTTTAAGACCAGTCCTGCTGTAAAATTTAATTTCTCCCTCTGGGGATAAATAAAAGATTATCTCATCTCTTAAACTAAGGTGGGTTTACGCCACATGTCTTGCAGGGGCCCATGAAGGTTTGTAAAGACATTTTCCATGATCTTACTCTTAATACTTACCATTTTTTATGAAAGCTTTTTAAAATGATCGGTCTCAGCCTGCTTTAGAGATTAAATCAACTTTTCCTGAGATGGAAAAATCCTCATTTTTGTGAGATTTATGGAACCATAGAATGTAATAGGAGTAAACAGTAATAGGATTATAATGTTGGTGCGTTAGGCCATGCTAAGACCTGATTTTTTTTTTGATTTGTCAGCTCCAAAGCCGCACTGAGGTTAATGTTCCCTGCAGCACCAAGACTGATTCAGAATTTAAACTTCAGTTCTATTGTCCATGTTTACATTTAGATTTTTAATGCCTTTGTTATGCTTTATGTGAGTAACTGTAGAGTAGATATTAAAAGTTTGGGAGAGGGAGAGTGGCATGTCATGAGCCACAACTGGGACAGCCACTTCAAGGACTACTGCCTATTCATGGCCCAATCAAATGAGGCTCTCAAAACTTCTACACACTGACGTTAAAGCCCCGTTTCTACCACGTGGTCAGGTATGGATCGGCACAGTTTGGCTCAGGCTGGATCGGTAAAGCCTGATCCTGTTTGCATATCCACAGCCAACCAAACCCCACTTGGTAGGCGGCGTATAAGCCGGATGCCCATAGCATGACGTCATAGCAGTGCAACACCGTGTACCCGGCTATTAAATACAGCGAAGAAGAAAACGTGACACAGTAATCAAAGAGCAATGATGGAAGACATCCAGCAATTTTTCTTTTTTGTGATCAGCATGTGGCTTTTTGTTTCAGAGAAGGCTGTGTACCACAAGAGTTATCTTCGCGAAGACTGTTGAACGGAAGTAACGTCTCCTTCGACCAATCAACGTACTGCAGTGTTTCTAGCTCTACCTTCTAGGGTTGAATCGGTATGCTTGGCACCCCAACAGAAGGGTCCAAAAAAATAAAGGATGTTACGGTTTGCTTGTAAGGGGTCCTGTCCCGGTATTAGGCTATAGAAACGCCACAAAAAGCGAGCCATACTGAGACAAAGCGAACTGAACCTTCTGGTGGAAACGGGGCTTAAGGGGGGCTCATTTACTGTTTTTTTCAGGGGCTCAGCCATTTCTGTAGGCAGCCCTGCACATGTGCCAGCTCTAGCTTGGTTTCAAAGCAAGCGCATGGATTCCTTCCAGTCACAGCTTCATTTCCTGATAAGTATCCCCCCAGAAGAAAGCTTGTACTGAAAGTTAACGAAGAACCACAATAAATCTCCCACAATAAACCAGAGTCATCGAAAAACGGACATATATACACATTAATTCATCCAGACATGATGTATCTGGGCAGAGACAAAGGAACAAAATATTAGAATTTATTACTGCAACATCCCATGGACGCCCAGATTTTAAATCTGTCTCCATTACATTTGTCTCTGCTGAATATAGATTTATTAGCCCCTTGAAGATGTGGCATCTGGTTTTCAGGAGGACCCTCATGTCTATTTGATTGTTTAGGTGTTTACTATGGAGGTATAACCAATAACAACCACAGACAGGGGCCGTTTACGAATTCGCCTAATATACTAGCAGTGCGTACTGATTCGACCAAAATGTAGTATGCAGTATACAGTATGCGAACAAAAGCGAAGTTGCAGTATGCAAAAAATACCCGGATGATGTACTGATTCGGGAAAAAATTCACAGTATGCATCGGACCGTCTGCTTCGCCTACTGTTACCCACAACGCAAAGCATCTGAAGCGAAGCTGCAATAACCAGAGCAGCACATGAAAATAAATATTTGAGCCAGCACTTGTTATCTTTACCTTTTCAATTCATTATAGTGTGTAATAAGTTGTAAAAAGGTCAGTTGTTGTTGTTTTTCCGTTAATGGTTTGTAACGGCGAGGCGTTACATCCGTTCTATACCTGCAGCATTATTAATGTAAACCACTGACAAGTCTGACATTTTACCATTATGTTCTGTATTTTCCTCTTTATTTCCACCACCCTAAATGTTCCTGCTTCTCCTCATTCTTAATACTGTATTGTTCGTGTGATGTTTATTCTTGATGTGTTTTTTTAATTTCTTTTAAGTGGCCCTAATACACCACCACACAAAAATATGCAAAATAATTCCTCTTTGAAATAATACCTATTCTCCATCATTGACTGTTTCATATAAAATGCTGCTTCTGGCAATATCTTTGCAGATTAATAAATGAAATGTCAACATTTAGTCATGGTTTGTTTGTTTTATACAATTAAAATTAAGTTTGGAAAATAAATCAGCTGTAGCCAACTTCTGCTTTGCTCAAACTGGAAACCAGCGTAGCTACAAAATAAACCTGACAGAACAGTCAGACTACATTCAGGTGTAGTAGGCAGTATGCAGTGCCTACTACATACTACTTTCATACTGAGTATGGAGTAGGCAAATTCGAAAACGGACAGAGAGGTCATTCTAATATCAGCAATAACATCTATGATGATCATAATCTGGAGAGGAAAGATGCTGATGAATATAGCAGCATCTTGCTATTAAATTGGGTTTAACTGGTCTTAAAGTGTGAATTTATGTAAAATGATTTCATTTGTGTTGGTGGTTGATGCAGGATAGAGCAGATGAGTAGAGCAGGTTCACAGCATCAGGGTCAATGTCATATAAATATGTGTGTGCTGTCTGCAGGAGCTACCCTGTATTTAATTTTATTGGTCTCTCTGTACATAACAGTAACTATAAAATTAAAGAAAGGTCAAATATTTGTTATTGTTGTTATTAAAGCTTTGTAGGTCCACATTAGAGGATGACATTTTTCAGGAATTCCCGTGGGTCACGTGATTCCCACGGGAATCCCGCGTTATTATGGAACCCACATCAGTTCTAGGAAAACCCCGCCCCGCTGCTCTCCAGCCCTGGTGACGCAGTCCAACCACGCCTGCAACACGCTCACGCGCAATAAAACAAACTGAGATGTCAAAATGCTAAATATGTCATGCAAGATGCAACGCACGTCATCGGCGATGCCCTCGCTTTCAGCAATTGCCCCGACTGAAGGACGGTAAGTTCATATTTTTTACATTAACCTGGTCCTGCTAAAGGTGCATATGTTAGTTAACTACCCGCACCCCAGCATTGTTTTTGTGGGAAAGCCGCTCGACAAGCTTAACTGCGACACGCTGTAAGCTTGTCAAGCGGTTATTTTCAGCAAAAAGCTTTCCCCACTATAATATAAGACGGAAAATACACTAGTATAGAGCCCCGAGGGACTCTGCTCAACCATCTGGGGTTCAAGTGGTTAGATAAATGAGCTGATATTAGTCGAAATTAACTTGATATTTGTGTTAAAATTGCCTGTTTGTCTGAATTTACTTGCATATGCAATAGTGTTGATTCCTGCGCAATAATGTTGATTCCCGCTCACTCATATTGTTGTCTTGGCCTTGCATAAATGGAGTGGAATAATGTACATTTATGTAATGAAAATTAAAAAATGCCTTTCATTCTCAGATATGGTGGGAACAAATCCTGTCGGGATGCTTGCATAAATATATCCCACTTCCCTGCCTTGAAAGTAGGCTACTCATACTAGCAAAGCTAAAACATACACAAAACTATTCATTCAATCACACACACACACACACACATTTTAACTTATATTCAATTCAAACTAGGGCTGAACGATTTAAAAAAAGAGTCTAATTGCGATTTTTTCCCGCTGTACTGCAGTTTACTCTGCGATTGTTTCCATGTTCTTCATCTTATGTATTTTTAAACAAACATAAGCAGTAGATCTTTTTATAGTATAATCAGTATGACATCAAATTAATCTAAGGATAAAAGATTTGAGAAAAAGTGGAAAAGTGAAGAACAGAAGCAAAATAGGCATGAAATTGTAAAATAGGTATAAAAAAGGAAAAAAAGTTGATATATAGGTGCAAAATAGGAATGAAACTGCCAAAAAAAAAAAAAACTGGTGGAAAAAATGGCAAAAAAATCCAAAAGTGGCAAAGGAAATTTGATTATGGCAGCACAATTGGCACTAAATTTCAAAAATCGTGTAAAAATTAAATTAATGGTATGAAAGTGGCAGAAAAAAATGAATGGGGGCAAATATGGCATCAAATCGTAAAAATGGGGTTAAAAAAGGTAAAAGTGTCTAAAAGTGGGAAAAAATTGATGAATAGAGGCTAAAATAGGCATGAAATTGCAAAAACTACAACACAATGCCAAAATTTTCAATTTTCAACACATTTTGGGTCAAAAAATATTGAACCATCTGCAATTTGAAAATTCAACAAGCCATATTGCGATTTAATTTAATTTGCAATTAATTGTTCAGCCCTAATTCAAACGAGCTTTTGCCATGAAAAATTTGCATTGCCAAAGTAAGTGTCAAAATATAACAGGGGGAACATATAGAGTTGGAGCTCTTTCACATAAACCTTTTCTTTGGAGCAAATGGCAGTACTTTGCTGTCACTTTGGGACAAAAAGCTCCTTTTCCCCCTCATTTATTTTAAGTGATATTCAAAAGCCTCAGATTTAAAATCTGTTTAAAGGTAGCAGCTCTGTTTACTGTATATGTTGAGTAGGTCACTCAGTGGTTTGTAGTCCTTAGGGTGCTTGTATTTCATTTTCTGGTTTCTTTTAGCACAACAGTTAACAAATCTTGCTGCTGTGTTCACACATTGTTAAATTTTTTCACAATAGTACACACACAGCACTCACTTTGTATCCTTTATTTGATTTGTTGCTTCATAGGACTGTCTACCAAACTATGAGTACCATGTCTGTGATTATGAGACCCTTATCAAGACAGAAGACCATGTAAACTTCAGAGCAACCCTACAGATGGCCTTGTCTTCTGAAGCAGAAATAAAAGAGTGGTTAAAGTCTCACACCGTTACATGGAGGGTGGAGAGAACCCATAAAACAACACAGCAAAAGGTCCTTTTCAAGGTAAGCTGAATCCAAATAAACAAAACAAGCTTTTGAATGGCTAGACAAGTCACTAATTGATTTATTGAATACTTTATTAGTCATGAATGTAAACAGCACATGGTACAGTAAAACATTAAGGCTAAAAGGCTGGAACACAAAACTGATTGTGGTCCTATGTAATTGCTTATGATTCCTCTGATTATTACTTTCACTTGTTGAATACATTTAATACATTTTTTTCTTTAAGGTGAACTACAGATGCCAACATTATCAGCCCAAACGGGGGAAAGAGAATGTGCCAAGTAATTCGGCTCCTGTCAAAAGCCAGAACACAGATTGTCCTGCTAAAATGACTATAAAAATAGCACCCACTGAAGTCAGCAGAGCCAGGCAGAGTCTGTAAGTAAGGTTTGATGTATAATTTCAATATCTTTTGCACGATTTTGTTACACAATGAAGTGCATTTTTGTTTAAATTGTTTCCTCAGAAGCTCAGATCTTCATCTGCCTGCCTTCCCTACGACAGTAAGCATCTGCAATAACCACAATCACATCATCTACGTGGCAGAGGCTCTCAGCTATGGTGATGTGGGAGAAGGGGCCCAAGAACTGATCAAGTTTATGGAAGCAGGACACTCCCCAAGTTATGCTTAGACCTGCTTAAGTTGGAACTCCAGGAGGAACATGGGGACAATTATTTGGTTGCTGCAGCTAACAAAGAACTCTGTCCTACTCTAGAGTTCTGTTACAGGTAATTGTGTGAACTGATATTTTGACAATGAATGCATTGAGCCCAATTTACAAAGCAACTTTAATCAACGTTTAGTTAATGACACAATCCTATATCTGATGAGACAGTTTCTTAGATTTCTATATTTATGTATTTGACATGTAGATGTGTTACCTTGTAAATTGCTCTGGATTAAGAGTGTCTGCTAAATTGCAAACAAATAACATGTCCCTACTCCCCTCTTTAACAATTACACAAGGTGGTTATCATGATTAATTCAAAGCTACCCTGTGATATCTTGTTAAAACGTGTAAAGGTATTACAGCCTCACTAAAGAATGTAATTGTCTTTTGACAGATTGTACCAGCAGATATTCCGTCAGGAGTATGGAAATTCAGGAGTGGACTTGACAGTGGCTCTAGAGAGGAAGGTGCAACAGTACAACAGTGAGTGCAAAGACCAATGTGCCAAAGTGACGACAACATCTAGTGGCAAGCAGCTTGTGGCCATCTGCTCCCCATTGATGAAGAGAGTGCACATGCATCTAAAGCACAGTGGGGAAATGTGCTTCATGGACGCTTCGGGAAACATGGACCGTGAGGGATGGAGGGTGTTCCTGCTGCTCACTCACAGTGTTGCTGGTGGCCTGCCGCTCGGCATCATCATCGCTGCTACTGAGGAGGAACAAGTGATCTTTGAAGGCCTGGAACTTCTGAAGACCATACTGGGTGACTGGTCCTTCTCAGAAAGGGCTAAAGAAGGTCCTGCAGTGTTCCTCACTGATCTGCAAGCTGCTTGGAGATGGTTGTGGTCCAAAGATAACAGGGTCACTGCAGTACACAGGGCTCCACTCCTTGCAGTTGCTCGTGATATGCTTTTTTCTAAGGAGGAAGGTAGATTGCACAGCCTTTACCACCAGGCTTCCCAGAGCTCTGTTGTTTGCAGGTTGGTCAAATATGTGACAATAATGATATAAATTATGCATTTTAGTCAAACTAGTGTAGCGATATCAAACTGATCAACTTTAAAGAAACTCCAAAAGGGACAAAGAACATTCCTCTCTGACTCTGGGCCTCTCTGCATCAATGACTGTAAATCTCCTAAAAGCATCTGACGCCATGGAGTCTGGCGTTAATGGCTGCAAGGTACCCCAAACAGATATCGGTGTGGATGTTTACTCTTTTTCCTAAACAGCGATTGGCTGAGACCAAATAGTATGTTCGAAGAGAGTCCATTCTCAAGTCATAAACAATTCTTGGTGACACCTAAGTTGACCTTGGACCTCCCTGGACATCTTGGACCCCTCATCCACTCCAGATGTGGTCTCTGTCCACACAGAAAACCCACAAACCTTTTAAAACTGAAACTCTTTAAATGAAAGACTTCTAACAGTGTGATATCATATCCTGTCATGAAAAATGCTTTCTAATGATGTGACTTGTGTGTTTTTAGCCCTAAAGATCCCCAAGTTAGGAGAAAGTTTGATTATCACTCTGTTTCATTGAAGAATGCTTATAATAGGATTTCTACACCTTAAGTTTTGGTGGCAAACCATCTTAAGGGCATGTTGACTAATATATCTTAAGTTAACCACCTCTATTGTGTTTAATTGACTGTTTAATAGGATTTGAATTGTTTAATTCTTTCTTATACTTCAGATATATAGTATTTGGTATCAGATTGATCACCATGAGATTTTCTATCCAGTTGGAGTGCTTATATTGGATGTTTAATCAAAATACAACTTAATATTGGCCAAGTATTAGTTGATAAAGCGTTGTTAACTCATCCAAAAGCCCTCCCCCTGCGAGTAGACAAAACAGAGAAACATGCGGTCTTCTCCCTCCTCTTCTCTTGTCCGTCTCCTTCTTCCTCCTCGTCTTCGTCACCACTTTTGATTTTGGCTCACATATTTTTCTAACTCTTTTGTCTAAGTTTTGTGACATGCCCGCCGATTCTTTCTTTATAAGCCAGTAAGACTTCAAAGATTTGCTTCATAGTAAATGGACTTTCGTTATTAATTTCAGAATAGAATTTGTTTGGCCAATGAATTCTTGATTTTTGGAATTAGTTACAAATCCACTTTTTATCGAGACACCAACGCCCAAGCTCCAGCTTCACCTTGACAGAATCTGCCAGTCCAATCTAAGACTTCTCTCCGGGAAACCTGGGACCACATCGGACAACCTCTTTGGATCCATCGCACTGGATAGAGTGTGGACTCCAGCCCTCTGGACGACAACCAGAACCAGAACAGTTCTTCTCTCCAGTAGCTCCAGGACCAGATGAGGCCCGATTCGTAAGAGGCAGTTCTATCTTCTTTCAGATGGGCTTGAGTGTGTCTTGGTTCAATTCTCTAATAATTTCCCCTTGATTTGACCTTTTACAAGTAGGTTAATTCGGAAATTAATCCACTATAACCACTCCATATGCTTAAATGTTCCTTGAGGGTTCATATCTTCTTTCCTGATTGATAGCATCATTGATTTAGTACATCTCTGACATTTGTTCCTTCTTAAGTGTTTATTTTATTTTATTTTGTCTTATATATTCATTTTAATAAATCACCCTTATATTTAAAGTTCTGTCTGTTGGTATTCTATTTGGAAGATTGACATCACTGCATGAGAGTTCTGTCTTTAGATGTGAGATTGATTAAACAACTGAAGTTTGACTTAATTGATTAAACTGATAAGTTCGACTTAATTGATTTATCTAATTTAAATGAAATAAATTAATAAATCAGCTAATTAAGTTAATTTTGCCTTTTTTGTATAAAAAGGATGGTGCCCCCTTTAATTAACGAGAGCAAACCTGGTTATTAAATGAATATTAATTACTTTAATTAATATCCAGTAATATCCAGAAAATAATCACTACACTAGTGATTAATGTTTTGTCATTGTAGAATTGATACTGTAATTAAATATACATTTGTCTAATATCATCAAGATCATTTTTTTAACACTGTTAAGATATCCGAAGTTCATGGTCTACATGGAGAACCTCTACAGTCGGAGAGATTCTTGGGCTCTTTGCTATAGGAACACCTTGCCTGTACGAGGAAACAACACCAACAACTTCTGTGAGGCTGCCATGAGAATCTTAAAAGATAAGGTCCTCCATCGCACGAAGGCATACAATCTGCTGCAGCTCTTTGACTTTCTGGCAAACCGCTTGAGTGAATACTACAAGCTCAGAGTTACTCATGCTGCCATTGGGCGTTGGGAGGAGTTCCAGAAGTCAAGGTTCTTGGTGAAGAACATCACTGTGAAACCTGAGGACATCCAACAGGTTTTTTTTTTTTTTTTTTTTTTTTTTTTTACAAAGCCACACTGATTAGCATTCCCCTGGAAAGGATGGAGGTGGAATGACTTATTATGAACTGTAAATTAATACATGTTTGTCCTTCCCCATCTTCATGTCTTTTCACATAGATTGATGCCAGCCACTTCACAGTCAGAAGCTCCTCTACTCCTGGGAAGATCTATGACGTAGATGTAGACCTGGAAACATGCACCTGTCCCATGGGTAGCACTGGTGGGCCCTGCAAGCATCAGGCTGCTGTTGTCATCCTTCATCGAATCTCCACCTCAAACTTCCTGCCACAGACAGCAGCCCAGAAGGAAGAGCTACACTATATTGCAACTGGTGGTAAGTACTAAGTACAGTAAATATAAATGTTTAACAGCTAAACCTGTACATGCTTGGTGTACGGTAAAAATGGCACATCTAGATGTTGACCTTAGAGATTTTTGCCTTTTTGGTGGAGTATAGTGAAAATCTACAACAATTACCTTAGCTGAAAACAGGTGGTCTACAAGCAATGTGAATTGCGGGGTTCAATTGGTAAGGCCATTGGTTAAGGTCATTGAATGCACTTAAATGTTGAGCATAAAGTTTAGGTAATGTATGTTGTATTATTGGACACATGGTTCTCTCTCTCTCTCTCTCTTATATATTCATATATCTACATATTTATATCTATCTATCTATCTATCTATCTATCCATATGTATATATATATATATATATATATATATATATATATATATATATATATATATATATATATATATATATATAGATTAGGATGTATACGATATATATAAAAATTTTGTATCACGTTTATTGTGACCAAAATTATCACGGTTATCATTAGTATCACGGTATTTTTGCGGTGTGCTCAAAATGTTTAAAATGTACTTTAACACAAAATTGAAATCATTAACCCCTTTAATATTATAAGTTTAATAGTTCTTTTTAGTCTTGTTTGTCAATTAATGTGTCAAGAAATGCCCTTTGAGTACATTTTTTACCCTTCTTTCATGAGAAATAAATGAAAACAATTCTAGCAAGTATTTGACATTATTAATAAACACTTAAAACAGTGTCTCGTTCTAAAAATCATGATGTGGTTGCTCAGATTTTAACTTTAAACAGGATTCTCTTTATAAACAATTGAAAATTAACAACATTTAACCTATTTTACATGCACTCACAGATTTTAGTTTGCCTGCAGCATTAGTGCCCATGTTACAGCTCATCATATTAGGCCATGTCATGGCCTTTTTTTTTTTACTGACGATAGTCCCTGTTAGCCCCCTTCATGACTCTCCTCTGGTCTACTCCTCCTCTCCCTGGCAGATCTCCTTGATATTTTTTTCCAGAGTACAATTGATTAAATCCATAAAGCACAAATTTTGACGGAAACAGACGATCAATTTCAAAATACGGCGAAAACACGGCAAAAGAACGGCAAGAATACACTCCAAAATGATCATAATGCTGTTATTTACAACATCTAGACATTATTTAGACAGAGAATACTGACAAACCTCCTGTAATTCACTCGGGTATGGCTCATTGAATCTTTTCTCCTGCTCTCTCTCTCTTTCGCCCTCTCTCGCTCTCTCTCTCGCTCGACCTCCACGGCTCCGTCAGTTCATTTACTCGAGGAGTTACGGCAGTTTTAACCGAAGACGTCTTTTCCTTTAGCAGCAGCTTCGCGTTTAGACAGGGTTACTGTCTTCTAACAGTTTCCCTTGGCATCCTTGTAAAATCCAAAATTTAACCAGACTTAAGAGTCCGTTTCCAGAAGGAAATCTCCGCTGTCTGTAACTTCCGCTGAGGCCAAACAATGCAAACGGCGCATGCGCGCATCCCATGAGGCCGCTTCATCCAGGAAGAGACTCCTAATTCAGGCATTTCTAGGCGAAGAGCAGCATCACCGTGCGTTTCTGACTCATTGTGGTTATCAAACACGGTAAAACGGTAATTTTTATAGGACGCGGTAATGATTACCGTGGGAAATTTTACCGCGGTTTACCGTTTTACCGGTAACCGTTACATCCCTAATATAGATATAGATATAGATATAGATATAGATATATATGTATATAATATTTTATGATATTGCTTTATATTCAGTACATCATCGTGCCCAGTTCTTCCAACCCCTGAGGGAGAGGACAGTGTTACAGCGGACATTTTGGCAGGCCTGAATGTGGCCAAAGAAGGTGGGAGAGAAGACACAGTGGAGGAGGTGATGGTTGCTGAAGATGTTGCTGAAGAGGCTGCTGCAGAAGATGGTAATCAGTCAGAATTCTCTATTTAAACTTTATACCTGTAGTGCACTGACAAACTAATTACTGTGTTCTTCCAAATGTATGGATTTTATTATGGTCAAGCCATTGCTTTATATTCTTTTTTTTTTCCTTTTCCAGCATCACATGTAGCTGAAGCAGGACTTGCTGAAATGTATGAGGACATGCTAGCCAATGTCAGAAGCGACCCATCTTTGGCAGTTGCAGTAGAGGCTGCAGTAAAAAACTACAAAAAAATCCAAAACAATCCAGCCAAACTCTCCACAGCCTGGCACATGTTTGGGCGTTACAACAACACCAGGTTGACATCGGTTCGATCAACAGCCGTCCGTAGAGCTGCCAGGCAAACCGGACCAGCAATCCATGCCCAGCCAACAGCAGTAAGCAGGCGCAAGGTTCGCTTGGGGGGAAAAAGACGCCTTAATGCTGGACGTCCTGCCAAACTTGTGACTGGACCAGACCACTTGTACAGTCAGCCATCAAAGCGGGTCCGAGCAATAGCTCCCCATGACCCTGCACACTCGATTACGGAGAGCAAACAGCACCCAAAATGAAATGTAAAATGTAATGATTTCAAATAAAATAGGAAATTTTGCACAAAGAGTGCCTTCTATTTTTGGTGCCAAAGCACAGTTGATACCAATACTTATTGACTTTGTACTTTTACTGAAGTTGTCTGTCCGCCAGATTGTGGTTGTTGTATTTCTAAATTCAAACAACTTGAATTTGTTTGAATTTAGAAACAAATTCAAGTGTTTGAATTTGGGAAATAAAGCAACGGGAGCGGGAAATAAAGCAACGGGAGCGGGAACGACATTAATAGACGATCATTTTCAGCCGTGTTAAACAACCAGATGAACAGATGCGTCCATTTTTGTAGTCATCTCTCAGTTAGAGCGTGCTAGCAACACAAAAGAACGACAAAAGTGGTTTGACTTCCTGTCACCACCAGAAGTGAAAAGCGACTCAGAGCAGCTGCCAGCGACACAGCTGGAGAGCTGTCAGCTGATTTCCTGGGCACTGCTGAAGTTCCCTTGAGCAGGGCACTTAACCCCCAAACTGCTCGGTAGCACCTCATCGGGAGCAGCACCCATCACTCTGACATATCTCACTTAATGCATGATCACAGGACTTGGCTGCGTGTGTGTGTGTGTTTCAGCCTGTGTTTGTGTAGCATGTCTCAACAATTGAAAAAGAATTGAATTTCCCCATGAGGTACGAACAAAGAGTGTCTGTCTCTCTTTCACTGATCCCAGGCTGCCTACAAAACGAGAGCCAGAGATGAGTACAACAGCAAACAAAAAAGGGTAAATAGATAGATGCTCTACCATTGTGGACAGACTAGATAAAAATGTCTCTGTTTTTATTTTCTGTCTGTTTTGGCTCATAAATGCACACGACTCATGCTGGTAGTCTGAAAGCTCTGACTTGATGACATACTCACTGAAAGTAAGAATTTGAGGATCCTCTGTCAAACTTTGCTGAATGATGAACCATTTTCTTTTAGGAGGAATTCAGTGGTTTCCAAGATCACCATGTGTCATCTTCATCCCTTTTCTATGAATCATCAACAGCAAACCCCCCTCTCACCCACATGAGCCTCCACTCTCTGGTGCTTTTATATCTAGCAGCTGATTAAGGTTAGAATCTAACTCAAGTTTTTGCGTCTAAAAACGCACATTTCGTCTTAGAAAAGCTAAATGCCAAATGGGTGCATTGCTGTTATTTTGGGAGACGTTCAGAGGCAGCACATGTACAAAGTTCTTTTAAAGCTCAACAAGAAATTAAGTTTGAGTTCTGGAGATTTTTGGCTGTTTCAGAGAGTTTTCTTCGGAAAGGCCTGGACTTACCATGATGATAACAGATGGAGCCCTTTTTGTGGAAGGCAGTGATTAAAATAAAAAAAATCCACTGTTTAATCAATCTAATAAAAGACCACTGAGCAGGGCTGCAATTCTGAAATCAAATAATTTGCATGAAACTGCTTCATCTGCTTTTGTTGTGAGATTTCTTAAATCATGATAACAAGTGTTTCTGCTCACGTTTTCCAAGATGCTGAAAACAGGATTTGATAGATCTTACTGCATAACTTCTCACATCTCCAGTTATAAAAGTAAAAAAAACAAATAGAATAAAACATAAAAGAAATGTACTAGGAGGGTTCTCTCAACATTTATTCTGTTCATACAGAGGAAAGGGAAAAAAAAAGTAAAATAGTGCTTTACTGAGTTGGTCAAGTATAAACTGGTAACTTAATTTCCTTTTTAATAGTTACCAAACACTTTCAGTGTTGTATTGCACAGTTAGATATCCTAATTGCCTTGGTAATCTTTTTTGGCCCTGTATTACTCGGAGTCTGGTTGAATGCACCGGGGATAAGCTGTTGCACTGTAGACATTTTTTTCCTCACACAGGTGACGGACATATTGGGATGATGTTGCCTCATGTGTTAGATGTATTACCGGCGACATACCCCACCTCCGCGGAACATCGCAGACAGACGTTTTTTGTCTGGTCCACCATTCTTTTGCCAATGTTGCTGTATTGTACCTGGAATCTGAAGTTTTTCCACATCACAGATTTATACGAGGCTGGTGGGTCTTCCAACTCCACACGCTGCATCTACCATCGTTTGTTTATGCTTGTACTTTCTTCTTCGTTTGTTTTTGTTTTTACCTGCTTGTTCTTCTTTTTCATCTGTGGTAATGGCAGTTGCTGGCAGCTTTTACGCTCATTACCGCCACGTAAGATTGGAGTCAGGACTCAACTTTTTTTTTCTTTCTTTTTTTTATTTACTCATGTATTCGTTGTGAGATTGTGTGTACCGACCCGTGACGGTACGGGACGAATCCAAATACCGTTACACTCCTACTTCTGAGGGATCAGAATGTTTGAAAGGATACAGCTGATTTTTCAGACTCTGCCTGGGTGATTACCTTCTTTCCATCTCCAAGGATTTTAGTGCCCAAGCTCGTGTGAGTTTTCAAGTCTCGTGACCTTGTGATCCTGCAACAAAAGCCTGGGCAGCGCTTTCTGTTGATGGTGTTGATATTCCCTTTGATATTAATAAATAAGGTAGGTGGGTCAAAATATTATTTTTTAAAGGTCAGAAACAAAGTTTATATAGGGAGGGTGTGGCTGGATGAAAAGCGGGAGACATGGCATGATTGGGACGGATATGTCCGAAAAAAAGGGTCATTTCTTAAGTTGAAAACTGACATCCTTTGGCTGATAATGTTCTGCTGTGAATGAGAAAAGTATGAACATAGTAAAATAAGTCCTGATCGACTTGAACTTGTGAAGGATTATCCTCCTGACCCACATCTGACGCAGTCACAAAGAATCTATCCATTAAAGATTATCTCCTCCAGGATCCTAGTGATATACACACTTCTTGAAATCTATTCTTTTTTTCCTGGTTTACCAGTGCTTTTGGCGATCAATCAGTCTGTTTTTGTTCTGTATGATCTTTTTTTTTTTTTTTACCTGGATTACTTATTTTTTTGTTGAACAAACAGAAGGATGAAATACTGCAGAAATTAGGAGTTTTGGGGGATGAACATTTTAAAAGATTACTTAACAAACACATTTTGTTTGTTTAAGACTATAAGTTAAATGTGCAGTGTGTAGAATTTGGCATTTTAGCATCATTTACTAAAGTGACAAGGTTTGTAACTATTATTTTTATAGATTATGGGTCAGAAGTTAGCTGCCGATTGTAGGTTTTGTAAACTTGTAGTAACACAAACAAACATTAGCGCATTAATGCTAATCAGATCAAGCCTGATGCGGAGTCGGTGAAATAAGGTGAAGAAGAGAGAGAGAGAGTACAATGTGGCGGAAAGCTGGGCCAGACAAATGAGAGTTTTCAAATATGATTAATGGAGTATTTATTTTCCACCGCTTATGGGCGTTATTTACAATACCAACACAATACGGGAGTTGTGTAGCAGCTCAGTGGTTTACAGTCTGTGTTGATCCAATAAACAATGCAATTAAAACATAAACATAAACTACATATTGCACCCTTACCTGTCCAGCAGAAAACAAGCAACTTTGGCGTCAGTCTTCAGACATAACTTTGTAAACAAGGCTCTCCACCTTGTAAAAGCAACCCCAATGTCTACCCTTGTTTTCTGACGTTTTCTGTCACGATTCCGCTTCATTTCGTCATGCTTTCTTTTTTTCGAAAGAAGTTGATCAGAGTCATGACTCTCGAGTGATTTTGAATAAATGTGGTCCGCCATTTCCAAAGTTTGAACTGTAAAATACACACAGTTTAAATCCCTAGTGCAAAGTAACAACTGTCTGTACATCCAACGCCACCCTCTCACCCCTTCTTCGCCTGCATTCAAGGTACATTCAGAACCGGCGGATTGATTGGTATTTCGTTCTTTTTGTCCCTAAAATCCACCCGTAGACAACATGGTGGATCGTAATATCGGCCTACATGAAAGCGGCCCACAGTAATGTAATTTTTTAAAGCTTTTTCTAACTAAGTAAAATAAAAGAAACATTTAATGGGGATGATTGTACTCCTATTTTGACGGACTTTACATACATATAGAAAAATCATAACCTATATTCACCGTTTATGTTTGGCGGAATGCAGCCAAATTCTACACATTCTACACCCTGCACCTTTAGTTTAAAAAGTATAAAAGTCTGATTTGATGTATTATATATATTTTTAATTGAGGGAAATTAAGACTTGTCAGAAAGTGAGGCACAAAATTTAAAACAAATTTTGATACTTTTAAAGAAATTCTGATTTTGTCTATGTTCTATATTGATTGTTGATCTTGGGAATTTACCAGTTTGTTTGTTTTTTTAAATTCTTAGGAGAACCCCTTGATAAAGTAACACCTACTTAAGAAAAGTGTGAGCGTCAGAGCAGCACTTCCAGTTGAAATTCAGACTTATTATTACTACTGAGGCTTATAATACTACAGCAGAGTAACTCATCACACTGTGTTTGTGCTTGGGGCAATTTTGTCCTTTTGACTGCAAATTAATCTGTATCTTGTATTATATCAGAAAACCTTTCTCAAAAGACCTAGGTGTAAAAAACAACCTGTCAACTTGTAACTAGTATGCTTTCAACTCAGATGCAACAATAATTACAGCTTCAAGTTCTAAAACAGATGAAACACTTCAGAAAGACCAACAATGCAAAATGATGTGTTTTAAAACCAGTTCCAAAATAAGCCAGATGATGCAAAGTTGTTACTCACCAATTCTTGCAAACATATCTCCTGTTTTTCCATCGACAGTACATTATAAATACAGGGTTGTTGTTAATGGTCCTCGCCCCTTTTTTGCCATTTACAGTGAGCTTTGTGCTTGTATGATCAGTGTCACTCATGAGAATGCAAAAAAAAAGTTGGACTCCATTTCATTGTGGCCATCATGGTAAAACAACTGACCAAATGACCCGTTTACCCTCGGAGGAATGCTAGTAGATGTCAAAGAAAAGCAAATTTGCTTGCAAGACACACCACTTAACTTACACAACCATAGTTTATTACTGTTGTCATACTGTACACAGACAGAAGAGGTGTCAGCGATACCTACTGAACAGTGACGCGCAAATCTTACTTGAGTTACTAGTCTGATACAGTTTGGGGAACATTGCTGTCATCATCCAGACAGCAGCCAGATGCTGTGTGTTTAATTTACACCACCACTGTCAAGATTCTGAGCTCCGGCGCTGTGCTACCAAAACTAAATCTGGCAGAAGCGACAGGGGATGGCAGGATGATTTTCAGAGGCAAAATAAACGACATCGTGATTTTATTTTTATGCAAGCAGCTGTCAATTTAAATCCTTGACAGGGATGCTGTAGCTTAGCAAAACTGACTAAAATAGAGCTCTTATATCACTTCTATCAACTGTGGTGGGACTGAATTAGGTACTGTGTTTTTGGTTTCTGTGCAACAACAAGAAATATGACTGACAAAACAGATTGGACAGATTAAGTGTAGCAATATCAGTAACCCCTTTATGTAATAGGAGGATGGAGAGCAAGTTTTTGACAGAATTAGATACTTGATGAATTGGGATTGGGAGAAAATGCTAGTTGGGGTCCAAACAGGCTAACCACAACCAGGGTACTGAAATCTGGTTCTATTTCCCCATCTCTCATCAGACTATCATATGTTTTTGAACCATCTCATGTGCTCTTTTCTTTTAATATTAGCAAGAACAGTTGTGTTTTGGTGTGTTTTGGGGGAGTTGATGGGCTTAATGGGCATTAACATGACATAAAGCTTGCATATACAAAGCCTGAGTCCATAATAGGTGGCAATGCTGTTTGGGTTGTGATAGCCTTGGAGTTGGTGCATGGGTATTGTTGGGTGATGGGGGCTGGCATAAAGGATCCTGGGATGCCTAAGTCTGGTGTTCGCCCCCCTTAAAACTAACTGAATGAATCACTGGAGAACTTCAGATCCCACTTCATGGTCCTGTACTGTGTGGTATGATGGGATTGGTTCACACAGCAGAGTAGATGGGGTCAAGAAAGGCCACAGTTTGGTAGACATGTTCGTGGGCCTGTCACGATAACAAATTTCGCTGGACGATAATTGTCAAAAAAATGATTGCCGATAAACAATATTATTGTAAATATAATTTTGTTTTTTTTTTCATAAATGTACTGATATGTCATAATAAAGTGAGTACACCATGTCAAAGGCAATAAAGTTAATTTCTTAAGAGTATTTCACTGTAATTGGAAGGTCAAGAGCTTTTTAATAAAATGAATTAAATAAACAATATAATAAATTGAACAAACAAAAAAAGAGAAAAAAAAATTAAAATTAAATTGACTCTCTTTTGGGAAAACTGCATGTTAACAAAAATAATTATACAAAGAAAAAACAAATAGATCCTGTCGATGTCTGTAAAGAAAAAATGAAACTCCAATAAAAACACACACAACAGAAAAAAATCAATAAATAAAATGGAGTTAATACAGTTCCAGAATTGTTTGTGACATGTACTCTCTCCCAGTCAATTCGTACTGTGTGTCAAATGTTTGTAACATTTCAACTCTATTGAAGGGCTGCACTGCTTTTGCAATGTAGCAAACAAGACTGTTTTATTTAAATTTACTTTGCCGACCAAATGCCTCAGTAAGCGCTGACTGTCAGCATTAAGGCCCCCTTGCACCTCCCCTTCTTCTTCTTCATCGCCACTACTTTCAAACAAACTCGACATGTCGGCTCGTCAGTGTTCATGAGCTCACACCTTGTTCATTCTGTTTAACACCAAAATATTCCCACACCAGACCTGTGGCAGCAGTCTTAGGAACCGTAGCTTTCGTGCCATTCATGCTAGTGTTTGTTTCCTCGTTACTCCTCAGGACACTCACTTCAGCGCGTGCGGCCCCGCCTCCCCCAAAGATCGCATGAATGACAGATGATCACTCCGCTATAAGTCCGCCATAGAACCAATGCACCTCGGTGTTAAGAAGGATGGACAGAGTGAGCCATCTTCTCATTTAGCCTCTTTGGTAGAAAGAGAGGAGGAAAACAAACATGCGTGCACATGTCAGTTTATCGAGGCTGACAATCTTACCGAGGACGTTTTTATTTATCGTGCGGTTCATTGATTTATTCTTTATTATTAATGATATTTATCGTGACAGGCCTACATGTTCGTTTTCTTTGTGGGGGCAGTTTGAAACCATAAGCTAGGGTTGGGTTGCATGTACAGAACCTGGATATGGTGAAGCTGTAAAGCTGTTAACATATTAAAGTGTGATGCTGTATTTTCGGGGCTTAAATAGGTAATTGGCTTAGGAGTTTGTTTTGTTTGTTAATGACGTGTTAGATTAAGTATTATTTGTGATGCTAAAACTCAGAGCTCACATATACAGAGTATGGTTCCATTGAAGATGAAAATGCCTTTGGGCTGTGTTGGTCATGTAGCAGGGTAGGAAGGATGAAGAGGTCAAGTATTGGTATGACAACTAAAAAAGACTTAAATAGAGAGGTTATAGAGGCTGGAGCTCACCATCTAGCCTTACTGAGATGTCGTGGGTCTAAGACAAATTAGAAAATGAAGGGAGGTTCCCTCTTGACAACAAGGTGACACAGGCTGTTACTGCCAATCTATCTGCATGCTTTTAAACTGTGGGGGTTAAAAAGGGCAAAGCTGGGTTAAGGGGTTTGTTTCTGTGATAATGTAAGGAGCATTTGGGGCCATGTGCAAGGGTAGGTAGTATTAATATTATCAATACTTAGAGATAGCAGGTGCTTATGTCAGTTCAAGGTGTCTGTAGCAGGTCAAAAAAGAGCAGAATTGTACAGAGGCTCTATTTTGATTTGGGACCATGTGCTAAAAGCGGTAAACCAGGACTGAATTGAAAGAGCCTGGGTCTGTTGAAGGTGGGTTTGTTCTGTGATTCATAACGGGTCAAGGCAGGGCACTATTTGGTTAAGAGGTTTGTTTGCTTTTATTGGCCATTAGAGGCCATGTGCTATTAGCATTAGCATTGTCACTACCAGGGGCTTGCACATAAAGATCCTGGGTTTGTCTAGGTGTAATACTGTTTAAGTTGTGAGCTGTGGGGATAAAAAAAAGGCATAGTTGGGTATTAGGGTTTGTTTTGTTTGTATAACTAATACAAGCCTCCACAAGGTAGTGTTGGGTTTGTTGCTGACCAGAGCTTGCATGCACAGACTCTGGGTTTTGTAAATGGAAAAGTCTTCTTGGTGGCCATTTGGTAGGGAAAGTAAAGTTCAGGACAACTTTGCAATGGTATGGTTGGTCATGTGACCAGTTATAAAATGGGGTCTGGAACAGGGGAGCTCCCTTTCTTAGCTTTCTAGTTGTCATGGGACGAAGGAGACGAAACACAAAGGAAGGGAGTAACTGGATGGTTTGCCCATTCCTACAGAGGCTATTGGGGCCATATGCAAAAATAGGTAGTGTTGAGTTGGTCACAACCCGGAACTTGCATGTACAGAGCCTGGGTCTGTTTATGTTGATTGAAGGACAAATGGTGGGAGGTCAAGAAGGGCCTAATAATATATCCCATAATGGGTTCATGGTTCTTGCAATGCCCCTACCTGGAGTTGCACGTTCAGATCCAGGGCAAATTGAAGGTGCCTATGCCATTTGGGCAATATTGGCCATGTTATAGGCTGTTAAAACATTGTGTGTTGGTATGGTGAATTATGAAAGCTAGTATGGAAGTATCTGGGATGCTGGAGTTCTCTGAGTAGCCATCCTGAGGTACTGTAGAACCAAACAGATAACGTTTAAAACTTTGGTGATATGCTGGTTGTTGCCACTTGTTGGTTTTGTTGTGGGGGCTCAAAAAAGCCATAATTGGGTTTAAGGGTTTCACTGATTACTTCTCCTTTAATTGTGGCCCATGTTTCTCTGTAAAACCTCATAATCATTGTATATATCTCTGGAAATCACCCTGCTTATCTGCCCCACAGTCGTATATGTTAGCCTACACTCTGGCATCTTAAACTACACCCTGTTAGAGGAGAAAGCCACGACTCATTTTTAAACAAAACAAAGGTTTCTTATAATACTGTATATCTGCAGTGCTTACAACAAATCAACCAAGTGTCCTCTGATTTGGTGTTTTTGACACCAAATTCCTTTTACAGGACCTTATATACTCTTAATCTCTTACTGTACATAAAGTTCATCATTGTCTTCCACTTTAATCAGTAGTGTCCTGTATTTCCTGTAAGGCTTATGGAGTCCTTTGTAAGTATAGTTCTCTCAATAGGACAATCCACTCCCTTATGTCCAGAGTTCATGAAGTGGCATCCAGATTAGTCCACTGTAGTCCAAAAAGAAGGAAGTCTCTATTTACAGAAAGGTCCGTTGTATGAAGTTGTCTTCTATGATGATCTGGTGAAGAACAGAAGTGTTGGTTTATCTGAGACAGGAAAAAAGATAAAGAATAAAGTCAGTCATCAAAGTAGTTATACCAACATCATGGATCAAATTAAAGTAATAAAAATTTAAACCCAATTCCCAATGAGTTGGCCGTCACAAAGTCTGGGATTAAAAAAATACAGATAATTTAGAAAACCTTTTAAACTTCATTAAAATGGAAACAGCATAAACACAAACTACAAAGTACAAAACCAGTTAAGTTGGCACGTTGTGTAAATCATAAATAAAAACAGAATACAATGATTTGCAAATCCTTTTCAACTTATATTCAATTGAATACACAGCAAAGACAAGATACTTAATGTTCGAACTGAGAAACTTTATTTTCTATTGCAAATAATCAACTTAGAATTTAATGGCAGCAACACATTGCAAAAAAGTTGGCACAGGGGCATTTTTACCACTGTGTTACATCGCCTTTCCTTTTAACAACACTCAGTAAACGTTTGGGAACTGAGGAGACCAATTTTTGAAGCTTTTCGGGTGGAATTCTTTCCCATTCTTGCTTGATGTACAGCTTAAGTTGTTCAACAGTCCGGGGTCTCCATTGTTGTATTTTACGCTTCATAATGCCCCACACATTTTCAATGGGGGACAGGTCTGGACTACAGGCAGGCCAGTCTAGTACCCGCACTCTTTACTACGAAGCCACGCTGTTGTAACATGTGCAGAATGTGGCTTGGCATTGTCTCACTGAAATAAGCAGGGGCAAAGAAAATGGAGAAGGCTGTGGAACGCTCAGAAAAAATTATCTGTGGACTAATCCAGTTGCCCAGATAACTTGCACATCTGTAAATGCACCATTACTATCTAGAAGCACAAAGATGTTTTAGAGCAACATGTGCTTCCATTGTAGGACTATACACAACCATATTCTAAATGAGCTACTACTGCATGGCTTTATCGTAAATGTGTGTGGCCAGCATGTAGTCAAGACCGGTCACTCACTGAATGTGAACAAGGAAAAGTTCAATCAACTAAAGATGTACACTGAAAAAGAACTGGAAAGAAATACACCTTCATTACTGAAATGACTGTACGAGGCAAATCATAAAAAATGATCTGATCCACATTTGGATCTGGATCACCACCAAAATCAGATCAGTTCTTTCTCATGCCATGACAAACGTTGCCTGAAAATGTCATCAAAATGTGTGCTAAACTTTGAGCTATCATGCCTACAGCCAAGCAGACAGAAGTTGGCAAAAACATAATAGAAGAAAAGGTGGTGAGATAAACGGACAAACATTCTCGACTACCAAGCATAAGTTTATTTTTATTCCCGGTTTAAACGCGACTTTTAAAATTCATTTGAATAAGTTATGTGATTACTTGGGGTGTAATTAAATTTCATGTCATGAAATTTCGCGAAATAAAACATGACAAAATAAAATTCAAAGACGAGCGAAGTAAAAGCACGAAATAAAAAAACGCAGAGGGGCGCTGGGGATTTTTTTACCCTCCTCGCCTACCGTAGCAAAACACGCTTCAGAATGGAGGAAGACGAGGACGAGGAATTAGCTGACGCTCCTTCGTCAAACTACTTTGAACTGGAGACAGGCAGCAACTGTATGTTTGTGTAAGTCTGCATAAAAAACAATATTTGATTTTTGCATCTATGTGAGTTGACAGAATTTGAACATACTTGAAGATCAGAAGTATATGCACTGTTATAGGCTAAATATTATAGTTCACAGTTCAGACATTTATAGGTCTAAACTGCAGCTCTGAGGACTGCTATTTGTTTTCCTTTTCATTCAAGAATGTACTTATCCTGATTGTTACAACAACAAAGCACTTTTTATTGAGATTTTATGGTTGTATTTGCACTGTAGTCTAAATAAGGGGAAAAAACTACAATTTTTTTTTCAAAGAGCATTTATTGTGTACTGATGCATCAATATTTTTTGTATGTCTGCATTAGGAAGAAAATAAAGAAAATGAGATTTTTGCACAACTTCCTACTGTTGGGGATTTGCTATAACCTTTTTTTTGCATCGTGAGTATTTCGTATCGTGGGCCCTGTTTCGTATTTTGTATCCTTTCGTGAGTTGACCATTTCGTTACGCCCCAAGTGATTACCTTATGTGTTGTATGCAATCATCATCTTCTCTCTGTAAGTCATATAATCCAAAAATAGGTGGATTGTTGCACTTTACTCAAGCACTGACAACATAAATCACATAAAAAGGAAAAAGTATTAACTTCAGCAACTATGTTGAACCATGTCCAACAAAATATCCAACATAAAGTTGGACTGCTGCCCACGCTGATTGACATGACAGAGCTGTTGGCACAGAAACTGCATGGTTAAATCCATTTTTACAAACATTTTAGTTTTTATGTTTCCCACTGAGAGAAACTTACCCTTAAAGGAAAAGTAAGGGCTAAAGGTTTAATACTCTGGATAGAAGTCTGTTGAGACTTGAAACTGTAAAAGACTTTCATGATTTAGAAAAGTATGTCCACAGTTTGGCTATAAAAAAGTTTATTGTGAGTCTCTTTCTTCTAAATGAGAATGAGAAGAAGACAATCTCAGGCCATGATTTATGTGTACTTGGACACAGGCCCATTGGAGATGTGAGTGTATCTGTGCTCATGTATGGCACATTTTCAGTGAGCATATATGTAGAAGTACAACTCGATTTGGGGCAGTAGTAGCTCAGTCCAGAAGGACCTGGGTGACCGGTTAAAGTCCTGACTGAACCATGTTTCAAAGTTGGTCTGGTAGCTGGAGAGGTGTCAGCTGGCTTCCTGGGCACTAATAAACTGCCCCAAAAATTGCCCAAAAAGCCTGACTTATCTCCGTCTGGATTACCTTTACTGTACTAACCCCCTAAAGCCTGTCATATCAGATTTGATGCATACTTTTATGCTACTTCTATCTAATCAATAAGATCAACAAATTACTAAAAAAAAAACATCTAAAAAAAATCAGATAAATTGTAAATATACCCTCAAGTTGATTATCAGTTGCCAAAAACACCTAATGTATCAAATGACAAACATTATGTAAATATATTTCTATAAATATATGTGTGTGTGTGTGTGTGTGTGTGTGTGTGTGTGCTAAATTTTATGGAAATGTTTATTTTGGGGGGATTTTAATAGAAAGTGATATAAACATTTCAACTCCAAAAAATTAGAATTTTCTGGCTATTTTTGTGTTTTCAGGTTTGAAAGGGTTAAAGAAAATCCCCTTGAGACATGGCATCTCATTTTCAAGAAGAATCACATGTCTATATGGTCGTAAGGACTGTCACTATGGATGGCTAAGCAAAACAACCACAGACAGAGAGATCAATCTCATTTAAGCATCAATGAAGCTTAGCAAAAGTTCAGTCGGGAAGACTATCTTTTTGCACATGCCATCTAAGCAGTGTTGTCTGTAACGCATTAATTTGTAACGGGTTACAACTTTTTTGGGTAAAAAGTAAAGTAACGCGCTACTACTGAAAATTTGGTAACGAAACGTAGTTCCTTTTTTAATGCGGGGCAATGTTACTTTTCCCCCAGACAGATCTGACACTGAAGCTGCCTTCTCAGCTACTCGCGTTAGACACGAGCAGGGTTGCCAAGTCCGCTTGTTATAAGCTTATAAGGGCTGCAAATGTCGTGAGTCACAGCTGCGGTTTGCTGTTTTTTGGGCTTGTTTCTAAACATGAAGTTTCTTCTTGGGGCTCTTCTGTCTGTCTGAATCCCCCTGATTATCTTCCAGCTCCTAACATAAAGCAAAACACGACTGCGGTAGGCAGTTTCGTGCACGCCCCCAAACACACTCACACACATAGTTGCCAAATTTGCCAGGTCTGCTTATTATAAGCGAATTTTTTTTCTTGAATAGATGCTTGGCACTGTGATATTGAAATGTAATGTAGACAAAAATCAACACACTTTATGCAGATTTCTGTTTTTAAAAAGTAATATGTCACATTAGGAAAGGAAATAGCTGGAGGTTGCTTATTTTGGGCTTGTTTTTATTGACCAGGTTTCTTATTTCAGAAGCAAAACATGGAAACACTGGGCAGGAGCTCTCATTCCACAGGGTATGTGACATTTCGTAAAATAAAGAGCACAAAAGAAATAACTGTTATGTTCTATGTAGTAGAACTTTTTGTAGGCCTTCACATTTAGGAACAGATATGATGTTCTGTCCAAGATTGAGCAATGTAAATGTAACGGAAAAGTCATGAGTAACATGAAAAGTTACTTTTCATAGAAAGTAATTAAGTAAAGTAACAAGTTACTTTTTTCAGAAGTAAAGTGTAATGAGCAAACTACTTTTTAAAAGTAACTTCCCCAACACTGCCTCTAAATCACAATCCATTCCTGGCTGTCGTCATGCTCTACTACTCATCATCCTTCTCATCCAATCACACTCTGCCACCCTCTCTCTCTTTTGACCAATCAGTCATTAGCTGTTATAATTAAAAGTGTTCTCCCTCTCTGCTGTCAGTCAGCAGGGAGGGGGAAGCTTGTCCAGCCCACCTTCAATTCTTCACCATCTCACTCAGTATACTGGCCATCTTCCATCAAACCTTCAACTAACAGTGCTACCACACGAAGCATTACTCCTTACCGCCACTGTCCAGGCACTGGGGAAGTCTTCTTTGCATGGGAAGCATCAGATCCATCCAGCTGCTTCCTTAGATAATCTACTTCCTGTGGGATTAAAAACATCCCCCACCCTAACGACTTTTAAATCACGTCTTAAAACTCGTTTTTATTCTTTGGCTTTTAATTCAGCATGAGAGTTGTGTGATCTGTGTCCTTTTATGGTCTTAACCCCTTTGTTTTTTATGACTCTTATTTGTTTCTATGTGTTATTTTAATTGATTTTATTTATTTTTTCATGTTCTTATATGTTATTTTAACTGTGCAGCACTTTGGCACACTTTATTGTTTTTAAAATGTGCTATATAAATGAAGTGGATTGGATTGGATTGGATTGGATCTAACCACCAAAGACTACCTAAGCGTGCACAATAAATTTGATCTCATTTCATACCTGTCTTTCTATTTTTCTCTTCTATTAGTCTATCCTGATTGAAATATCAATAATGAATGTAATCTGGAGAAGAATGATGCTGATTGATATAGCATCATCTAGCTGAACTACCATTAAATGTGTATAATTGATCAATCATGTCAATCTAGATCAAAAGAGAAAGGAGCCACCTGGATTTAACTAAGCAAATAGGTACACGCCTCCTTTTGGGTAATTACTGCCTGGATAATTATCTTTCAGCAGGCAATAACTCATTTAACCCCAGCTGATACAATGAGCAGCTTCTCATTTCTTAAACAACCATGTCAAAGACACATCCTGTGGTTGAGGAAATGTTAGTCTGTTTAAGAAGGGTCAAATCATTGGCATCAAGCAGAGGAAAAATCTAAGGAGATTGAAGAAATGACTAAAACTGGGTTAAGAACTGTCCAACACATTATTAAAAGCTTGAAGGATAGTGGGGAACCATCGTCTTTTGAGGAAGAAATGTGAGAAAACCTGAGTAGGCGATCATGTTTGGCCAAGTCAAATCAAAGAAAACAACAGTAGAACTCAGGGGTGTGTTTAATAGTGAAGTAAGAGCATTTCCACACACACAATGCAAAGAGAACTCAAGGGATTGGGACTGAGCAGCTGTGTAGCCTTAAGAAAACCACCAATCAGTAAGGCTAAGCAGAAAAAAGGCTTCAGTTTGCTGTGGAGCATAAAGATTGGACTGTGGAGGACTGGAAGAAGGTCATGTGGTCTGATGAGTCCAGATTGACCCTGTTCCAGAGTGATGGGAGCATCAGGGTAAGAAGAGGGGCAGGTGAAGTGATGCACCCATCATGCCTAGTGCCTACTGTCCAAGCCTGTGGGGGCAGTGCTGTGATCTGGGACAAATCTGTGACATTGCAGAAGCTTATTGAAACAATGACACAGCGAATGAGTGCTGTGGTCAAAGCTAAAGGCGATCAAATGAATTTTAAATGTTTGACCTTTTCTTTTGGTGGGGACTTGTTTTTTAGAATCAGAATGGCCTTTACTGTTATTATATAGAATGTACAATGAGATTGGCTGTGTATATGTAGGTGTAAAGGAAGCCACATGATGGTATTAGCTCTATGTATCATAACACCTAACCTTCAAACAGTATTGAGTATATCAGGATAAAGGCTGCCTGTGAGTTGGGTTTTCCCTCTCCTTCTTCAATGCTGTCGGATACTCTGAGGACCCCCTCTCTCCTTCAGATTAAATTGCCTGTCATGAAGCTCCTTGTCTGACTGGCAGCTCCTCTGCTCCTCCAAAAGTCCAGTCTGGAAAAGACTCTCCAAGAATGCAACATAACAACCTTCATAATGACGTCCGCTATCGATTCAAATCTGTCTGTCAGCCACCATGGAGGTTTGAAGGGCCGAGCAAAGCTGTCGGTGAACTTGTAGGACTCCATTTTTTACGCTGAACTTTTGGCAGGAAACAGACAGCTCTGACAGCACGGGTAGATTAATTCACAAATGGGGCTTTTGACACAAAGGAGGCAAACAGCGAATGGCTGTATAAATCATCCTCGATTATGCAGAGAGGCAAAACAATCCAGAAACTATCAGGCCATCGCTGCATAATCATATCACATTCAGGGTTAAGACTTTCCATCATTTTAGTTTCTTATAGCACTTTGCTGCTCTCGCTTATAGCCGCAATAAATTCTCTTCTTTACAGAGTCAATTACATTCAGAGCTGTCACTGTGATTAATGTGGTACTAATTTGAGAATAATTCCAGGCTGAAAAGACAAAGAGCTGGGCTGCTGCTCGTCAAAGGAGAAAAACTCCCTGAAGGCAGATCCATACTGTGTGGATTGGGGCTTTAGTCAACCAAAGATAACTTTAAGACATTCAAAGAACAGATAATATTATACTTATATTAATTAAAGTGATAAAATACTAACCCCATTTCCACTGCAGTTTGATGGTGTGTAAAACGCATGAAAACAGAATACAATGATTTGCTAACTCTTTTTGACCTCCATTTAATTGAATACATGACTAAAACAACATATTTAATGCTCAAACACATAAACTCTGTTGTTATTTTACAAATATTCACTCATTTTGAATGTGATGCCTGCAACATGTTACAGAAATGCTGGGTCAGATGCATGTTTACCTTTGGGTCATTCCACATTTTCCTTTAACAACACTTGGTGTGCATGAGGACACTGAGGCTGCGGTCGAATAGTCATCTCCTACGCCCTTTCCTATCCACTTTTCCTTAACCCTGATGGAAAACGTCATGAGGTTAAGGAAAGGAGAATTCAGAAGGACTTAGGAATGGAAAACTGCCGTGCAGAGAGAATTCAACTACACCTTCACTACGCTGCATCATCGTGACGGCGGATGGTACTGCTGCAGTGAAACTACAATTTTCCGAAGATGGACTACAAAAGACGCATCTTGTATCTTAACAATGTTGTTCCTTTCAGACAACCCTGAACATAATTACCCGGTAAAAATTACATCTGCATAACCGATGTTGGAAGTGAGGATTTAAATAAATCTGTCCTCTCATTATCAACATGAACACCAAGCAGTGCATGAAAATAAATGAACTGAAGGAAAGAAAGGCACAAACTGTTAAGACCACAATCTAATAGTGTACAGATTATTAATACTGATCCAAGCTTAAAGTATAATCAACATCAAATGTCTCGTATACTGCTCACTTCAGAGAATCAGACTGCTGGAAAGTTAAGGCACGTTTTGGTAAACTTTAGAAAGGATGAACAGCAGAGGGAACTCACATGTTGTCATTATTTGGTTGAATTTGGAAACAGTCTGATAACGCGCTGTTTATAAAAGCTGTTGCCGAGGAGAATTGTGGGACAGAATAATCTCTTCTCCTTTCGTAAAGGATGGTCCGGTATATCCTATGCTAAAGGAGATAATAAAGGAAGCATTGAGCCACCTTTCCTATGCATTTAAACTATTCGAACAGCTCTAATCACAAACTACTTCGGGCTCATTTCATTCCGTAAGGAACCTTCCTAAGCAAAAAGGACTATTGACCGCAGCCTAAATATCAAAGTTTTGCAGGTGGCGGTTTTGAACGCACCCTTTGCACCTGACCATTCCTCATTTTGAGACAAACACATCCCTGTGTGCAAGCGTATCAGACAGCATGTGTGCAGGACATATAAATAACTTATGTCAAAACACGTGCACCTCAAAATGGCCCTGACTGCGTTTTGACTGCCCGCATCAGCTGAGGCTTTCAAACCAGATGTTTGTGTGCGACACTACCAGGGTCATCCTGTTGTGACAGCCCAGTATCTCTTCATATTCACAACTCCTCTTTCACTCGGAGAGTTTTTAAAGAACCTCAATAAATCCCCATGAAACAAGTGACTTGAGTCATTGAATAACTGAACTGTGTTATTCTGTCCATCAGGACATTCGAATCAGCTAAAACTAGAAATCAAGAGAGCACAAACATCCACAAAGGCAGCTCACATGCTGTTGTTGATATCTATAATTAATAGTTCCACAATTAGTTTACCATCGTAATGTAATTGACTGATGTTTCACTGGGGAAAATAATGCTGCAAGAACAATATGTCCTGCTTCATTTCAGTGTTAGATAGCTGTTAGCAAACATGGAAAGCACTGAAAGTACTTTTTAATTTAGTTAGTTAATTGTAGCTTCTGCCTAAAATATATTTTAATTTAAAGGTGTAATCAGTGATCTTCTAATCTTTTAATCTAATACAGTATTTGTCAAAATCACCATATTCCTCCTCTTCATCCACAAGATATCACCACTGACAGCATGTTGAAAAAAAAGTCCGGTTACAATACACAGCCTTGGCTCTGAATTTCAGCAGGTAAATACTGTGGCTCGGGCCGAGTCACCAAAACAGAGTACACCCCCCCACATCCAGGGGGCGATCATACTCATGCGCAGATCAGACTGAGGGGGGAGGGGGAGTCGTAGGTTGCATGGTAAAGGGAGTTAGCGTAACAGAGAGATACAATATGTGCAGTAGCAATGGCTGAAAAACAGCCCAAAAGAAAAAGGTCAGAGGAGTGAAAAGTGAAAAAGAAGGGCTATGACCATGGAAGAACGAAGACCCGGGTCAACATTGGTGTTGCTTTCCAACGGTGGAGGGAACTCTGCGAATTGAAAGACCTGAAAACAGACGCGAATATTGCCGTCTTTCTGCTGGACAGGTAAGAAACATTAGCTTTGTGGTGCTTCACATAACAGTAGCAGCTGTCAGACATTCATCTTATTGTCTAATCTGCCAGAATGTACTGTTGTTGTGATGTTATCAATAATGTCAGTCGAGTTGTCTGACGAGTCAGGGTTACCTTAGCTACGTTGGTCAGCTATGCAGTTTCTACGGCCGTTTCCATGACGATGCACGTCCATCAGCTTTCGGGGGTAGAGCGAGGCTTGTGGTATGAAGGGAGAGGCGGGTCTAAATTCGTTTATCAACAACCTCTCCACTCTTTTTCCCCCTGCTGACTACACCTTTAAGACATAATTAGTCTGTAAATTGTTTTAATTTTAGCCTAGTTTTAGTTGATGAAATCTACTGTAAACATAGTCGACTAAAATATGAAGGGCATGGCAGAGCATCTCAGTTACAATACCAGAACTGACAACAAACAGTGAACCTGCTCTACATGAATATATCAATTCAAAAAGAAAGCAACTCTGATTGGATCGCTCCACAACTTATCCCACCCCCACCAAGCTAAGGCAGCTGTGATTGGATGTCCCTCTGAACGCATCCAACCTTTCCACACAACCAAAGTAGCTGTGATTGGATAGATTTCTAACTTGTCTCTACTTTCTACATGACCAAATTAGGGCTGTGTCCGAAATGGCATACTAACGTCCTACTCATACTAAGTGTGATGTCAAAATGAGTATGTAGTGTGTTCACATTCGATAGTATGAAAAGATTGAGTGTGCGAGAAATACCTGGATGTATCCTATATCGGAAAAAAATTTAGGTATGCGAGGTGGGCGTACTAGTCACACTCAAACGCCCCATAATGCATTGCGAGCCCCATAATACATTGCGCCATGCAAACTTCCCATTTTCAAAATAAACGTGCTTTTATTGTCTCCTTTTAGTTCTTTAACACTTTTGTAAATGGGCTCTTGTTTTGGAGCCGACCGGAAGTTTCTTCGATAGCATAGCGGAGTGTCCGAAATGCCGAAATGAAATTTGTATCCCTGTGTTTTATGGCTCAAATGACCACATGTTGGTATTCTACGTTGTGACTTTCTTGCCTAAAATGCCCTCTGAACTTTCAAATGTGGCGAATCAACAGAGATATTTGATAGCCTGGTGTGCTTCTGATTTTTGTCGTCGGAGGTTTGAAATGCATCATGGGAAACTTAGTAGTATACTACAGTGTGAACGGTTGGCATCCTAATCATACTTACAGTATGTAGTATACAGTATATACACATGAGTATGTAGTATGTAGTATGTAGTACGTTAGTATGCCATTTCAGACACAGCCTAGGTCTGATTGGATTAAGTCTCTGGCAGACATTTTTGTTTAGTTTTTATTTGTTGGTGGAAATATCAGTTAATTCAGTTTTAGTTTTTGTCTATGTGCTTTTATTTTTCTCAGTTACTGTATAATTTTTGTCAGGAAAAATGGTTGCTGAAAAACTATGATGAAATCAGTCAACAAAATAAAAACTGAACAGTCGTGCTGTTAAAAGCCAGTTACAGGCTCATCTCTCCACTAAATCCAAGGTATAGGATTGTCAGAAATATTATATGCTACTATTACAACTGAGGGGGGGGGGGGGGGGGGGGGGGTGTAAGGCTTGGAGCTGGTGTTGTATTGGGCACAAAACTGAATGGATTAAATTATCTGTACATTTCAAGCAGATGTTCCTCCAATGGGATTTCATGAAATGCTCAATTTAAAAGTCAATCAACCTCCTGAGGGCTGTCAGCTCTTGTGTAGGGCATTAATACTCTTTGAGTAACTGGTTAAAAATACTCAGAGGAAAGTGAAGCCTTCAGCTGTGTTTCTTTATTGGTGGCTGACATGTTATAATTTAAGTGCCAGTGCATTACTGTCCATTTAGAGTGTGAAGTGAGGCTGGCTGAAAGACTTCCCACAGCAGGTGCATGAGCCCACCATCTATGTAATTCAGGCGTATAATTGGCCCACTGCAGTGCCCTCGTCTGAAATATGTTTTGTAGTAGAACTACACAGGCTGGGATTTTTGTAAGATGGCCATTTCAAAGCAGCAAAAGGCAACATTTTATGTGGAGATCAGGCTGTAAAATCAGTGAAAGGGAAAAAAGACTCCCAATTTAAATATGCGTGCTGAGAGAATATGGGCCTGCAAGAGTGAGAACTGTAAGTCTTTCTTTTAACCCCCTCTTTATAATGCATTATGCAAATAATAGAATATATATATATATAATAGCATATTATAATATATGATATGCTGCATAATCAGAGTTATAAGAATTTGCACTCATTTATAGTTCTTAGTTATCATTAGGGGTGTAACAAAATTTCATGCCATGAAATATCGCGAAATAGAACATGACGAAATAAAATTCAAAGACGCACGAAATAAAAGCACGAAATAAAAACACGAAGGGAGACTGGTGATTTTTTATACCCTCCTTGCCTACCGTAGCAAAACACTCGCTTCAAAATGGAGGAAGACAAGATCGAGGAATTAGCTGACGCTCCTTCGTCAAATAAATCGGTTGTGTGGACCTATTTTGGCGTTCCATGTAAAAGACGAGAGAACAGTGAGATGATTGCGGACAAAACAACAACTGTGTGCAAAATATGCCGCTACAGTTCGCCGTGTACTGCGGCGAGTACAACTACCAACTACTTTGAACTGGAGACAGGCAGCAACTGTATGTTTGTGTAAGTCTGCATAAAAAAACAATATTTGATTTTTGCATCTACTGTTGAGTTGACAGAATTTGATCATACTTGAAGATCAGAAGTATATGCACTGTTATAGGCTAAATATTATACTTCACAGTTCAGACATTTATAGGTCTAAACTGCAGCTCTGAGGACTGCAATTTGTTTTCCTTTTTGTTCAAGAATGTACTTATCCTGATTGTTACAACAACAAAGCCCTTCTTATTGAGATTTTATGTTTGTATTTGCACTGTAGTCTAAATAAGGGGAAAAAAATACAATTTTGTTTTTTAAAGAGCATTTATTGTGTACTGATGCAGCAATATAATTGTATGTCAGCATTAGGAAGAAAATAAAGAAAATGAGATTTTTGCACAACTTCCTACTGTTGGGGATTTTCTATAATCTTTATTTTGAATTGTGAGTATTTCGTATCATGAGCCCTGCTTCGTATTTCGTATCCTTTCATGAGTTGACCATTTTGTTACACCCCTCGAAATCATACATTGTAATAATGCCAGTGCATAGGCATTACAAACATAATTACAGTGTTTTACTTTGCACAAAGCTAAAAGATGCCACAAATATTCATAATGCTTCAGAACAAACATCACGAGATGGTGTTGAATGTTGAATGAATACAACATATTTGCAGCTCATCAATCAATTTTTATTTGCATAGCTCCAGCTCATAACAAGTGTTATCTAAGGTCACTTTACTTTAGAGCAGGCTGGAGCCATACTCTTCATTTTATAGAAACACATATATGCGTATGTACAAACACATTTAAAGCTATGGTCTACGATTTGGAAGCTTGGTACATCTTACAACAATAACACCGTTTGTAAGGCCGTCATGGTCCTATGGTCCAATCTACGCAATATAAAGACCAAAAAGAATGAAAAAAATCCATTCAGTATATTCACTGCAAAGCGGCATATTAGTTTACCAATCCGAACCGCCGTTCGATTGGTCCGTGAGTCCATCCAATCCCCTGTCTCCCCTGCTCCGCACCGTCCTGCCTCCTCCCCACTACCTCCCTGAAAACCAGTGAGCAGCTGGCTGCACAGCTACTGAAGCCTCATGGAGCTGGAGAAGACCAACACCGAAACCGGGAGGCCGCTTTTGGAACGGGTAGGCTCTGTCAATAGATTTCAGCATAAGTTAACCACTCATCATTGGCATTGTAAACTGAGCTGGTGAAGATACGCCCACAATCGGCTCTGCTCTGATCGGCTAACAGTGGTGACGCCAGACCCGCTTCGCTGCCGGTCCAATTGATATGGCTACCGCTGTGTGTTACAAGGGGGATGGCTGTCATGTTTGTTACTTCCAGCTATGAGAAATCTCATTTATCTTCAACGCCAATGAATATTTTCTGCTGACCGGCTTCTTGCTCTATCACGAATGCCCAGATCATAAATCTGTCCACATCACATTTGTTTCTGAATATAAATTTAATCAATCAATCCTTGTTTGTTTAGAACCATATTGGTCTTTGTTGAATATAAACTAATGGTAAGCCCATTGAGATATGGTATCCTCAACAGTATCATCTAAAATAGATATAATTTGGAGAGGACTGATGACTTTTGCACTTCAGGCCAGAACACTTTGCAGCAGAAATACACTAGAGCTCCAACTCACTCTGCACTGGATGATTTTGACAAACAGAAACAGCACAAGCCTTCATAAGGCCTACTTTTTATAAAACAGGCTTCTTCAGTGGATATAGGTCATTGTGACTTAGATCTCAAAGTGAAAAACACAATTAATATGGAGTGAAAAAAACAGTTTGATTACAGACAGTAGATTCCAAAAATGCAAAAGCAGGTAAATACTGTCTGTAGATGATTTGCCACTTAAATGCAGCCAGTACCCCATGAAAGTATCTACTATAACATCATTTTATATATCTATTTTACAAAGAAAGGAGTGTAACAGAAATCTCCCACAGAGAAGAGTGCAGACTGTTCCCCTGGAAAGACACCGCAGACTCGTTTTCCTACCTGCAAGTTTATTGTGTTTGTCTGACAAACAGAGGCAGACAAATTTAAAATTAAAAATGAAAAACAAACTGAGCTGCAAACAAAAATGATTGCTGTGTGCGCACAGAGTCATCCAGACACAACAGTATCTGTCACCTGTGGCTGCTATTTTTAGGACTGCAAGTGTGTAAAGTTTAACTTGGAGTCCTGAAATAACATCAGTCACTGTTCATTACCCAGCTTTTCTGTATTTCCTTTGTGGATTTGCCTTTTGAGCTTTCTTTTCTACCTTATACTTTGAATTCTCCTGGATCTTTTACACTATAAGAATGCATTTACACAACAGATTGATTAGGAACAGTGTTATTCATGGCACTATGTTTATGTTGTTGTTGATCTTTTCTCTTTGTAGCTGCAGAGGATGAAGAAGAAGCTCAACTCCTGAAGCTTCAAGCAGCATGCAGGAAGATCTGACATGAAATACACTTGTATTTGGGGTTCGGGTTCAAAGGTGTGTGAGATGAATCCTCTGGTTAATGCTGATGTTTTGAACAGGTGGTTGTCTTTTTTATCGCAAACATCTACCAACCCTTACATGTATCTTTAGGGTGATATCATGTTAAAACATAGGCCTGTCACGAAAATCAATAAATCAATTAACCGCACTATAAATGAAAACATCCTCGGTAAGTTTGCCGGCCTCGATAAGCTGACGTGTGCATGCATGTTTGTTTTCCTCATCTCTTTCTACCAAAGAGGCTAAATGAGAAGATGGCTCACTCTGTCCATCTTTGTTAACACCAGGGTGCATCGGTTCTATAGCGGATTTAGCAGATTTATAGTGGAGTGAGCATCTGTCACTCATGCAATATTTGAGGGGAGGCAGGGCCGCTCGCGTGTACACACAGAGAGCTGAAGTGAGCGTCCTGAGGAGTAACGAGGAAACAAATACTAATATGAATGATGGCATGAAAGCTATGGTTCTTAAGCAGGCTGCGACAGCCCCAGTGTGGGAATGTTTTGGTTTTCAACAGAACGAACAAGGTGTGAGCTCACGAACACTGACGAGCCGATATGTCGCATTTATTTGAAAGTAGTGGCGACGAAGAAGGAGAGGTGCAGCAGAGCCTTTGTCCTGACAGTCAGCGCTTCCTGAGACGTTTGGTTGGCAAAGTAAATATAAATAAAACAGCGTAAAATGGTGCTCGCTCATAGACAGTGTCGTTCAATACATTGCAGAAGAAATGCAACCCTTTCAATATGGTTGAACAGCCTGCAATGTTACAAACATTAGTACGGATTAACTGGGAGAACGTAAATCTCACACTTTCGGAACTGTATATACTCCATTTTATTTATTGTTTTATTGTTGTGTGTGTTTATATTGGAGTTTCATTTTTTCTTTACAAAGATATGGTCTATTTCTTATTGTTTTTGATTAGTATAATTATTTGAATTTACATGCAATTTTTCCTTAAAGAGAGTCCATTTCATTTTCAATGTTTTTTTCTCTTTTTTTGTTTGTTAAATTTATTATGTTGTTTAATTTATTTTATTTGATAGATCTTGACCTTCCAATTACAGTTAAATACTCTAAAGAAATTCAAATTTATTGCTTTTGATATGGTGTACTCACTTTATTATGACATATATTATGATTACATTAATGAAAAAATTTCAAAATAATATTGATAATAATATCATGTATCAGCTATCATTTTTTGGACAATTATCATCTAGCAAAGTTTGTTATTATGACAAGCCTGCTAAAACATATGTCTTTCATATGTAGAACCATGTTTGCTTTTACAGCAATATGAAGAGAGACTGAACAGCTAATAGCTTGCATATTAGAAAGGTTTTCTTGCCCATAAGAAGGTTGTGGTGCCCTTTGTGTTGTGTAGATGTGCATGTGTTTTCAGGGTTGTGTGTAATTACACAATCACAGTGGTGCCTCACAGCAAGAGGGCTGTTGGTTTGCACAGACCAAAAACATGCTTACAAAGTTGGGGTGGGGGTGATATATAAGAGGAAAAGTTAGGAAGATATGACTGACACAATATTTTAGGTATGTATCAGTCTTCATGCTTCCCCTACAAAAACAAACACATAAAACAGTTTTTCTTGTTTTCATAGCTAAAAGTAATATTTAGGTATTTTGCATGGCTAAACTTTAATAGAATGGCAGTCAAAAACAGGCCCTTTAGAACATTTTTAGAGGATTTTAGTGTCATTTATGCATTTTTGTAACCTTGCTCAGCAGCTGCAATGGCCTGGCTAAATGTATCATTAGACAGATCCATCCTGCCAAGCTCCAATCTACAACAACTGTGAGCGGTCCAAAGTGGCCCAATCAGAGTCCTTTAAACAGGAAGAGGAATGAGCTACATGCAAGAGTGAGTGCACACACAGAGTCCTGCATCTCCTGATGTAGATGCATATACTGTACTGACGTATATTTATGTATTGTCATGCCATAAAGTTCATTGACCAACTGTAGAGCTCCTTCATCGCACCTTTTGTATATATTAAGTTGTTTTTGTTCTTTGTTTCGTGCAGAATCAATATGTTATATGTATGTACAACATGTTCTTGGGATACTCACAGTGCAATGCCTTTTTTGATATTTATCACAGTTTAGACACAGCGAGCGTTCGTTTACCCGGAAGTACCGAGCTTATCAGCCTGCTGCTAGAGACCGACGCTCTGGACTGCACTAGTCAGTTTTTAGTGCACTTTTCACTGCCTGCTACAGTTTCTGAGATATGACTGTTGAAGCAGCATCAACTTTTGCACATTTCTGTGAAGTTACAGCGTGGTCACGTGACCTACACACCTAAGCTCCAGTATCTATAATGTTCAGCAAACATTTTTATTGCACATTTCACACATTTTCAGCCGTAATTTACTGCCCACAACTATTCATGTCACATTTTCAACTTTCTTTGCATTACCTTTAGCAATTTCATTTCATAGTTTCAGCAGTCACACTCAGCATTTCAACGCATTTCCTTCATGGAAATGCAAATTCTCTAGTTTAATTAGGACTTGTACCTGACTCACTTCCCAGTTCGGTCTTCAGCTCAAGCCCTAACAGACTGACTGCACTGCCACATTTTTTGTATAATATAAAATCGATTAAATATGAAGAAAAGTTATCTGAAAAATAAGTTATCTCCAGCTGTTTCAAATGGGAGACAGGTTAGCAGCTAGAGATTCTGTCTAATCTAGAACAGTTAGTAAGAATAGTAGGGCTTGACAAAGCTTGAGTATTATATTCTTAGCTGTGAATTTGTGTGAATGGTTATCTGTCTCTTAATGTCAGCCCTATGATTGGCTGGCCCAAGACGTACCCCTGCTTGAGGTGGCTCCAACTTCTGTTACCCCAAATAAGATAAGCAATATGTATAAATGAATAATGTAGCCAAAATAGAACAATGTAGTCGGTACTGTAAATAAAAAAACACTTGAAGTTAAGAATTAAAAAGAAAGACAAACGTTAATATTACCTGCTGCCCACAGTGAAGCATCTGATGTTACCAAAGCTGGTCTCTGTCAGCAGAAATCTTTCCAGTCACACATGTTAAAAAAAGACAAGAAGAAGAGAGAAAAGTTAACTTTTTGGTTTTATGGTACAAGAAAGTATTTCAAGATAACTCTGGATATTTGCTCCACAATCCTGTACCATTCAAAAAATATTTATATATCTCATTCTGAGGTCCCGGCAAGTCCCTGAATCGATAACCCAAGGCTCCAGGCTCTGGGCTCCAGGCAGGTGTTGTGGACAGTTTAAATAATTAAGTACATGGAGAGAGGCAGAAGTGAGGCCTACGGGTCGTCATATCACAGTGAAGGATACAGGCATCATGTTACAAAGTTAAAAGCAGGTAACTGGAGTGACTAATTGGCCAGTTTGGGTGCTCAAATCGGCCTGAAAGTGCTAAGGAGACATGGCAGTACATTGATTACAGGCCCCTGGGGTCTGAGTGCTGGCTGCAGACATTAGCTGTTTGGGTAAAGGCAGGGCGGAGGACTGTTATAGGAGCCATGCTGACCTTGATAGTTCAAGTGTACAAAGTCAGCTTCAAAGAGTCAGAGGATGGACATCTTAAATGTAAAAATCATTTTGTGTGTTAAACTAACCTTTGTAGTTTTGATCTTGTTCCCTGTGGCACAGCTCCAGCCCTTCAGATCAGGAAGAACTTTGCACTCCTCCCCGTCAAGGCACGGATGCATCTGACACCACCACTTCTGCTCCACTATTGAGGCTGGAGAAACATAGAGATGAGCAAACAGTAATAATTACGTTAGAACTGATGTAGGCAATAATGGGGCGTTCCAGTTGTAGTCAGAAGTCAGAATTTCCCAGTTCCAAGTAGGAAATTTTATCTGGAACGCCCGAAGTCAGAATTTCCTACTGGGAACTCAGGGAAACCTCGCCACCCCCGAGTTGACAATCGAAGATGGCAGCCCCCAGTGTGAACAGTTATTTAGCTCCTGTAATAATCAATTTATTTGCACTTCTGACTGGGGTGTGTCGCTCTAAGTCAGCTGGACACGTAGTAGTGTTAGACTTTTTTTTACATTTACAAAAATGCTGCCATAGTGATATTCACATTCTTCATGTGCTATTTGTGAACAACAACGCAGGGTGTGCTAACAACCGCTAACAATAGCCTGTTCGATCGGCATGTTTTTTTCCGTCTTAAACTGGATAAATTGGACCGATAAGTCGGAGATGACGTCACTCTCATTTCCCGGTTCGCAGTTCCGAGGTAAATGGAACGCAGAATAAATTCTTCCACCAAAGGGCTCAAAACAACTATCCTGACATGCCAGAAGGACAGTTCCATATTAGAAATATTTCACTAATTCATCTGGGGAGGAGCTGTGCAAAAAAACATTTTCAGGGGCAGAACCATCAAACAACAACAGCAGCATGTGATTGAATGATCATTTGGCTCATCACACTCATCACAGACCAATCCATATCAAGCAACGCTGCTATGACATAACATATGTAGCGGCTAAACGTAGTGGCTAACGGCTAACCATTAGCCGCTACAGCTAACAGCTTACAAGGGAAAATAACAGTTAATGGACTTTTTAATGGCTAACTGTTGTTAGCGAATGGCTTATGGCTACGGCCATTAAGTGTTGTTTGCCCTTGTTAACGGACTAACGGACGTTAGCCAATAGCTTAACTACCTTAAAGGTGCTATGAGGAGAATCTATTTCCAGTGACATATAGAATCTGCGACCCATGAGCACGCGCAGTGGCTGTCGTAAAGACGTGACCCAAGCCAAAGCGTGCGTTTGTTGTGATGCTAATTAATGCAGCTCGGACCTTCCTCAGAACTCTGCATTGCTTTACAACTTCTTTTTTCAACAACTTACAGGATGCAAAGCAATGAGGTAATGTACCTCTTTCTAGTTACGTAGCGGTAGTTTTTGATGTGTGACATCAAGCAATTTTTGGAAAACTTATTATCGTAGTTTTGTAGCCCGCTATATATCGCTACTTACAGCCTGGTGCTCTAAGACGTGTCTGAGTAATATAAATTTGCTCTTGTTTAAATTGTCTTGTTCCTGAAGTTGAGTATCCAGGCCAGTCCAACCCTGTCAGAACTGACCACAAAGCTAAGGAATAGCAATTATAGATAACCTATTTTGATGCTATAAAACTCATCTTAAAGTGTGTATTTCTATCAGGCATATATCTAAAAGTGAGACTTTTTGTAATTACTTAGAAACTGCTCATAGCATCTTTAAGACTATTGTTTCACATTAAATTACACCACACAGATGTATCATTGAACACTTATAGATGACAAGAACCTCGTCAAAGTGAATCCTTTAGAAGTAAACTTATGAGGAGAGCAGATTTCGCCAAGTATAACTGAGTAACCATGATGAGCACAGGTTAACTGACATTAGCCACTATTACTTGTACAACAGGAAGTGACTTTACTTCCTGTCAAGTCACTTCCTGTTGTTGTCACGCCCACAGCTCCCACTGCTCCCGCCTCTCTTCCCTGATTGGGCCATTAAGCATTTAGCTGAGTGAAACCATTGGACAGTGGAGGCTGACAAGACAGAGATGCATGATTTCAGAATCAGGCAGGTCTGTCTGCTCTGCAAGGACACAAAACTTTAACAACAGATGACAATGAGAGAAGCAAGGAATCATGGGACATCTTCCTCAGCTGTAAACTCCAAGCTTTGCATGAAACATTGTCTGTCTTTATTTGGACCTGTCTGCACAATCATCTGTCTCAATCATAATTTTGTTTAGAAATACTGTTCATCCAACTCCCTGTTTCATGACAGCATCCAAGCGTTTGTGTGTTTCTGCCTGTGTCTGGATGTGTCAGAGTGACTGTACACAGGAGAGGGAACACGGGCAAATCATCTCTCAATTCTCCACCTCCGGCCAGTTTTGTGATCGACAACTCCTCAAGTATCTCGTATTCGACCTTGACAGATTCATCTGGGTTTTGGATCTATGTGCGTGTATGTGTATATGAATCTATAAAATGAACGGTGTGGCTCCAGCCTGCTATATTGTTAAGTGTCTCAGGATTACAGTTGTTATGATGCTATACAAATAAAGGTAGATAGATTGATAGATAGATAGATAGAAAGATAGATAGATAGATAGATAGATAGATAGATAGATAGATAGATAGATAGATAGATAGATAATCTATCTATTTATATATGTTTATAGATACTTTTTTTATTAAATGAATAATCTATTTATTTTGCTAAACTTACTTTTTGGATATCTGCATCTTGTCAAACTACAAGTTTAAAGGATTATCCCATCATATACTCATCATGCTATTAAACAGTATCTACACCTCATAACCTCTTGTCACAGTGTTGATATCGGTCACCGGTACAGACCAATCCTACGGCTGATCTGTGGGCGTCGCCATTATCAGCGGCTGCCATTACTGCGGTGGTGGAACAGCGCATCTACTACCACCTGCTGTCTGAGACAGCGGCATGGACGTTTGTAATCAAAACGTTATAGAACCATAAGAGTACTGTAAAATAAGGGCTAAAACTTTTGATATATTTCACAGATGAATGATTTTACTTATGCCAAATATCTAAAAAATAACATCTACATTTTACATGAACTATGTTGCTCACCCATTTACGATTTTGATCTTTGTTCCCCTTAAACTTTAACATGCAACCGTGAGAAATGGGTCTCTAGTTCAGCCACAGTTGAGTACTGTCCTCCATTTGTTAGTTTAGAGCTGTCATTTTGCTGTGTATCCCTCCATCGGGCTGTACGTCCTCACTGCTGTTAGCCTGGATAGCCTTAAGCTAACCAGCTCCTACTCTATATTCAATTAGCCATGTGCTGCTTAGTGTTTGGCACTGAACAGGAGGGAGTATCACTCCATGATAGTTACACAAAGAGAGCTGGTTGTATAAAATACAAATAATGAATATAAAACAATGTAAGAACAATATAGTATGCAACTGAGAATCATAATTAGTTTACATGTGCGATTGGTTTGTGGGCGCGACCATCTTGTGGCGTCATTACTATCAAAAGTACAGTAGTGCTGTAGTACTTTTCAAAAGTTGTAGTTTACTACTACTGTTGTGGCAGCCTAAAACAGCACACGTTCTCCCAGATCGTCCTGGCATGTTTTTACGGTGATTAGAAAAAAGAAATCGATTACTGTTCAGTCTACTCTCCTGATCACTCTCACTCATACGTATGCCAGCTGCCCGACTTACCACTGCAGTAATTCAGGCTCGCAAACTTCCGGTATTTCTCAGGATTGGTCTATATGAGGTACGATTTGTTTTTTGAACAGAAACATTCAACAAATGTGTTCTGGGAGTTCAAATGAACAAAATTTAGGGGTGCTGGTTTGGCGTAGTGGTTAGCACCCCATGTACATACTTCTGCCGGTCCAGGTTCAAATCCCGCCTGTGACCAGTTTGCAGAGTGTCTTCCCCTACTCTCTCTCCCCCTTTCACAAGCCTATCCACTGTCTCTCTCCTATCAATAAAGGCACAAAATGCCCAAAAAATACATTAAAAAAAAAAAAAATGAACAAAATTTAGAGGTGTGTCATAAACATGTGATTGAAGAAGTAAGTATAAAAGATGTCACTTAAAGGTGTAGTCAGAGATCTTCTAATCTAATGCACTTTTTGTCAAATTCACCGTATTTCTCCTCTCCATCCACAAGATGTCACCACTGACAGCATGTTGAAAAAAAAGTCCGGTTTCATTACGCAGCCTTGGCTCTGAATTTCAGCAGGTAAATACTGTGGCTTAGGCCGAGTTACCAAAATAGGGTACATCCCGCCCCCCCACATCCAGGGGGCGATCATACTCATGTGCTGATCATACAGAGGGGAGAGGGGGAGTCGTAGGTTGCGTAGTGTGTGCAGTTAGCATAAGAGAGAGAAACAATATGTGCAGTAATGGCTAAAAAAACAGCCCAAAAGAAAAAGGTCAGAGGAGTGAAAAGTGAAAAAGAAGGGCTATGACCATGAAAGAGCGAAGACCCGGGTCAACATTGGTGTTGCTTTCTGACGGTGGAGGGAACTCCGCCAATTTAAAGACCTGAAAACGGATGCGGATGTCGCCGTCTGTCTGTTGGATAGCTAAGCAACATTAGCTTTGTGGTACTTCACATAACAGTAACAGCCGTCGGGCATTCATCTTATTGTCTAATCTGCCAAAATGTACTGTTGTTGTGATGTTATCAATAATGGAAGTCGAGTTGTCTGACGAGTCAGGGTTACCTTAGCTACGTTGGTCAGCTATGCAGTTTCTACGGTCGTTTCCATGACGATGCACGTCCATTCAGCTTTCGGGGGTGGAGCAAGGGGTGAGGTATGAAGGGAGAGGCGGGTCTAAATTAGTTTGTAAACAACCTCTACACTCGTTTTCTCCCACATCGCTGACTACACCTTTAAGTAATTCAAGGGAAAAATCTTCATCTGCAGTATGAGAACCTCCATAAAAGAGACTGCAAGCTTTCCGTATCCTATTGTTCAAGTTCTATTCAAATTCTGACTATTTCCCTGGTCATTATCTATGATCAGCCAGCATTACTTCTTCTCCTGATGAAGACGACAAGTTTTATAATCCGCACATAACACCAGAGCATCAGCGGCTTAAATTGCATTAAACAGATACCTCATGACAAAGGAGAATTAATTTGATTCACAGAGCCTCAGTTAGAGCTGCAGTCTGGTGTAAAACAGGCGTCAGGTCATCTGTGAGCAGATGGTGGTTGTGTAACAGCAGATATTAAAAGCCACAAAGGTTCTTTATGAAATGAAATGGGAATATTGATAACTGAGCGTACATAAAGTGCGTAGGATCCATTTCACTCAGCAGTAAATGATGCTTTAAAACATAATGGAGGCTCAGAATAAGGAACATCTGGTGGCAAAAATTATGTGTTTGTAAAAAATGTTTTGGCCAATAAAAAAGTTAAATTAAATTAAAAAGACCTTTGTTTGACCTTCTCCTTATGGAGCATTTCAGATATACTCAAACTGAGCCAGAGCTTATTAACTCAAATTTTAATGAGGAGAAATTATTTTCAGATCCTTTTCTATTAAATAAACTAAAAAGATGAGATATTTAATGTCCAAACTGGAGCACTTCATTGTTTTTTCAAACACACTTATTTTTAATTAAGATACCTGCCATACTTTCCAAAAAAGCTGGGACAAGGGCATAAGAGACAGAGAAAGTTGATCAGTGCTCAAAAAACACCTGTTTGGAACATAGCACAGGTGAACAGGTTAAAGGATAAGTTCGGTTTCTACAGCTTTCACATTGTTTATAGAATGAAGTAGAACAATATACTCACCCAGAAGGCTTTCCTGATCCAAACAGTGCTTCAGGAGATATTTAGATCCAAAATCGAGCGGCGGACATCTGTATAATGGTAGCACACGGGGCATGTATAGCACCGCTCCTAAAACTGCATTAATCGTCCAAAAACTCATTAGTTTCACCAATATTTCATCATGGTCCGCTCGCACTACTCCTCCATTACAGTCGGGTGTCGCTCCACCCATGTTTTTGCGACTGTGATGACCTCTGAACTGAAAAGTTTCTTTACGGCTGCCATGCGTGCGCAGTATGGCTCATTGTTTCAGCGGAAGACAGCCGGCTACTCAACAACTTTCTTCTTCCAGTTTTGTGCAAAATGGACGAATATCTATCGGATGAAGATGTTGTGGAGGGGAACTTTGAATATGATGGGTGTCCTTACAGTTTCGAGCCAGAGTTTACAGATGAGGAGCTCATCGAAAGGAGGACGCGAAGGCAAAGAGAAGAACAGCTGGCCAGAGAGCAGTCTTCAGTTCAGAGATCAGCACAGTCACAAAAACATGGGTGGAGCGACACCGGACTGTAATGGAGGAGTAGTGCGAGCGGACCATGATGAAATATTGGTGAAACTAATGAGTTTTTGGACGATTAATGCAGTTTTAGGAGCGGTGCTATACATGCCCCGTGTGCTACCATTATACAGATGTCCGCCGCTCGATTTTGGATCTAAATATCTCCTGAAGCACTGTTTGGATCAGGAAAGCCTTCTGGGTGAGTATATTGTTGTTCTTCATTCTATAAACAATGTGAAAGCTGTAGAAACCGAACTTATCCTTTAACACAGTTTGTCGGTACGTCTACAAGCGCAGATTAAAACTCAACCAAAAATCAATACAACAAATCACTGTACTGTTTTTATTGCTGTACAGAGTGTCCCAACTTCATTGGAATTTGAGTTTGTGATTAACTCAGGGTTAATCATATACAAGAAATATGCTGTTAAGAGTTTGTTGAATAAAACTTTTTTAATATGTTAACTAAGATGGGACTAGTGCTGGACTTGAGGCCTTTTGTTGTCGTGGACTGTTCACACTATGTAGTCACCAAATAGGCTCAGTAATGTTTCAGGCTTGTTAATTTTTTAAAACATTTCACATAATTCAAAGCATAATCTATCATTGTTATGTTATGTCAAATCATCATTGTGTTGTGATGGCCCTTAATTGCTAAGCAGCTATGAATCACTTGAAGACATAGGGCCAAGCAACCTGCGTGAGGCTGGCCCCCCACCCCACACAAAATTTGGGGAAAATAGTCTATTTCGTTAGTACTTTGTTTGTGCTGGTTTGTGTCGTAAAAATTGTCGTTTGTGCTGCTATGGTTTTTAAGTTATTACATATTATTTTATAGGTCATCCAGAGTTCTTCCAGCCCCCCATTTGCTCCAAAGGACCTGAAATGGTGCCGTTCGTTTGTGCTGGTTTGTGCCGTAAAAGTGTTGTTTGTGCTAGTACGGTTAGATATTACACACTTTATTTTCTGGCGACAACGTCATGACCGGAAATACTCTCATGCAAGTACTCTAAATTTGTGTTGGCTGCGGTCACACAAGGGATGTGTGAAGGTCTGTTATTAATGTTGTTATGACTGTTTTGTTTCACCTTCTAGTCATATTCAATAACATTTTCAAAATACGGAATACATTTGTGCTGTTTGGCTGTAGTCAAAAAACTTTTAAAATCCAAATGAGCGATTCACTCACCATGGCTGTGCGAGCTGATCCTTGTGTGACTGCAGCCAAAACAAATGAAGAGTACCGGCAGGAGAGCATTTCAAGTCGTGATGTCATCGACAGAAAATAAAGTGTGTAATATCTATAAAACTGTAGCAGCACAAACAAAAGTTTTAACGGCACAAACCAACACAAACGAAGCACTAACGAACTGCACCATGTAGGGTCCAATCAGAACAAATGGGGGTCTGGATGACGTCATCGCCAGAAAGAGTGTGTACTATCTCTAAACTGTAGCAGCACAAACAAAACTTTTTACGGCACAAACCAGCACAAACAAAGCACTAACGAACAGCACCATTTTGGGTCCATTTGGAGCAAATTGGGGGCTGGGTGAACTCTGGATGAACCTATAAAATAATATGTAATAACTTAAAACCATAGCAGCACAAACGACAATTTTTACAGCAAAAACCAGCACAAACGAAATAGACTATTTCCCAAAAATTTGTGTTGGGTGGGGGGCCAGCTTCACACAGGTACCCAAGCATACTCAGTCTGCTCACTTCTTTCCCATTGACTGCAAAGCCTGCCGTAAACTGATGCCACATTCACGCTGTTTCTTGATTAAAGTTTGTTTAAAGTGCAAGTTAACTTTGTGGATCTCCCTAAATGTTGTGACCTTTACAAACTGTTGTTAAGTTGTTCTTACAATAGTGCAGTCATTGCTGTCTGTAATGTTTTGTCCTGCTCTACTAAACAAAGTTTAAGGATGTTGTTGAGGCCCTGGGAAAAATTTCCATGTACAAACGTCTGTGGTTACTTAGACAAATTGCTATTATTCTATTATAATTACAGATAGTAAATTACATTTTTTGTAACAAAGCTGAAAAATGGTAACAGTAAGCATTTTTTAAAAAGAATGTTTCAGAAAAAAAATCAGTAATATCTCATTCTTAAGACTTAAGACTAGAAAAACAGAATTAGTTCAGTCTGAGTTTCCCCTTTTCTTTTAATCAGTTTTATGAAAAACACATTTTGTATAGAAGAGTATAAGGACCATGTAAGATGGAGAAAGTAATTTTGGAAAAAGGCAAGGTTAAAGTCAAAATTTCGATATTAAAGTTGAAATAGGATTTTGTGATAAAAGTCGACATGTCGAGAATTAAGTCGAAATACATAGTATGACGACTTTGTTTTTGACTTTTGACATCTTTTCTCAACATTTAACTTTAATATCATCATTTCAACTTTTGTCACGAAATTGTATTTCAATTTTGTTGTCGACATTTAGACTTTAATCTCGTCATTTCAACTTTAATCTCAATATTTCTACTGTATTCTGGTCAAAATTCTTTTTTCCGTCTAACATGGCCCTAATACTCTTCCGTAATCATATTTGCTCATAATAAAAACTGAACAGAAGACTCTGCTTCCATTTCTCTCTCGGGGTGTTTTCACACCAACCATATTTAGTGCGCACCAAAGAAGTTTTGGCCCAGGGTTTGGTACGTTAGTATCAATGTGAATGCAACCACCGCACTTTGGTGCGCACCAAATCAGCCGGTCCGAGACCTCCATGAAGGGGTGGTCTCGATCCGCTCCATCTCCCTACATTTGTTGTGGTTTCACTGGCGTGAAACAAAGTGGTTCGAACCGATCTACTTTTGTTGCATTACTTCCTGTTAATCCCGCAGTTGAATCTTTTGCTGACTCAATTTGTCGATTTGTTTATTCTGGTTGAGGATTACGATGATTTACGAGGGTCCAGAAGGTCACTGATGCCGTCTCAAACACGATAAAAAAACACACTTGAAGGAAAATGTAGAAGAGAGCCAAACGTAAACATTGGTTGTTTGGTGTAGGAAATGGTTACCATGGGAGCCTTTTCTTCGTTATCCTCCGTAGCAGGTTTGGTAACCAGTTACGTGCATATCGCCCCCTGCTGTTTCAAACTGAGTAAATACACAAGTGGGTCAGGGCACGGTTCTATATTGCCAGTGTGAATGCAAGCCAGCGGGGGAGGGGGAAGGGCCTGAACCCATGGCGTACCGCGCCGCAGCACGGTTCGAAACACGAGGGCCTAATGTGAAAACGCCCTAAGTCGCACTCAGCCCTGTTTGGTCAGAAAAGTGAGTTTCAGTCCTGTCATGATCAGACACCCATTGAATATATTAATCACAGAGATAAATGAGGATAAGTGTCACAGGTCAGTGAAGATTGTTGACTCAGGTTTATTGATATATAAATCAAATAGGCTCTGAATTAGTTAATGTTCTTGTGTTGGGGAGAACATGCACATCAGTGTAACTACTGTGTCATTCTAGATCGGGGTGGGCAACTTTGTTTACCAAGAAGGCCACAAAAAACTATTTTTTCCAGCCTGAGGGCCACATTGTTACTAATTTTTGGAAATTCTTCAAGGAGAAAAAAGGACGTTGGATGAATACCATTAGAGAATATGAATTGACCACTAAAATTAGCATACGAATATTCATAAATTACAAAACAAATACAAGTTATTATGCATAATCAAATGAACTTGACACAGAATTCAAACAAATTTAGCTAAAATACATGGAATTAAAGCCGATGAAGCAATTTTCAAATCAATGAAAATGATGAGTTTTTCCAAATCAGATTTTTCCGCTGCCATTTTTTAAATTTGGTATTAAGTAATACTTGATATGATGTTCCAATACTTCATAAAAGATATTTACATACGGTATAATAGCAAAGTAAGGTCGTAAATAACTCACAAAAGCCAATAAAAATATCAGTCAATAATATATATAATTTTTAGGATTAGATATTTGAGTTTTCTTCAAATTTACGATCGCTGATTTTTGAAAATTACTTACGGGCCACATTTAGTGAGGCGGGGGGCCGTATGTGGCCCCCGGGCCGCCAGTTGCCCACCCCTGTTCTAGATTAAAGTGTGTTAAACCTTCACTCAATTAAGGACCTATTTTTATTGGCTTCTTATGTTTTATTGATTGCACAGCTTGTCTGTTTTCCCTCTTTTTTTGTTACTTCCATGTCTGTTCTCTCTTCACTTGCACACCCTCCTTGCTTGTTCATGCTGTGATGTCTGACTGATTGTCTGAGACGCGTCTTGTGTGACATTTTTAGACAAATTCATTGGTTTCTGATCCTCCAGGCAGTGAATTTTGTCACTGAAAATGTAAGTGACGCTGTCATATGAAGTTAGATAGCACCACTATGGTTTTATTTCAATAAGAGACATTTATAACAGAATCATCCAGGGTCCAGACTGGTTCACAATGTGGTCTGGACTTGGACCAGAGTTGACATTTAGCGATGTCTGTCATAGATTATAAACACCAATATCTGCAGAAAACAGAATGAAGTCATTCACAGTATTTTTTCCCACTAAATGAAAGGAAACAGCCATGGGCTAAATCTGCCAGTCAAACTTGCATAAATCCAAAAGCTGTTGTAAATTCAGAGCCTTTCTCTTCAAGAGATCAACTGTGTTCATCACACTCCTGTGCCAGCACTGAGGATTACTGTGAGTGTGTAGCTGAGTGTCTCTGGAATATGGCCAAAGCATATACAGTAGTTTTGGCAGGAAAATGGCGGAGTCCAGAGCAAACATTACGACAGTTTGAGCCGTGTAATTATGCTGTAATGCAAAAGTGTGATCAAACAATGGATGCTCTGTCCATCTGAAGTTTAGCTGACCTTAAAGGACTTTGTTGTTATATAGAAATTAGTCCATGTAAGATTTTAATAGTCATGTACATTCATGTCAATACACAATCTATATTTACATTTGAACTCCTGGATTAATGTAATCCTGTCGGTTAGTTGAGCTGCTGTTGAAAAAGAAGCAAAGACCAAAGATTCAGGCCTCTTTTTTTCTACCTTCATCACCTTAGGCGCAAACCCTGGGGGGGATGTAGGGGACGTGGTCCCCCCTTCCAAGAAGTTGCCCCCCCAAAAAACCCTTCAAATAAGATTTTTCTAGTAGTGCAGTAACATGTTTTGACGGTACAATACAAGTAACACTAATTAAAAACACATTGTCAGGCAATTTTAACTGTTAAAGATTATAACCCCCCTCCCCTCACAATGGTTTGGTCCAAACTGTCTGTCCTGGATCGGTGCATGGATGTATTATAAGAACTGGATAGCGTGGCTCCGCCTTCCACCATGTAACGGATTTGAAGCCAGAATATCCCTTGTCAGGGCGCCGCCATTGTGCAGCCAGTAGAGAATCTGGACCATAATCTGGACGCAGCTGTCGTAAACGGTCGCAACACTCCGCAGCATACAGCGTACACAATCATTGTGAAGCTGCCGTAAACCGCGGTTATTTTTAAACTCTAATAACTAATAAAAAAGAAACTTTTCAGAAAAAGAGGACTTGGAAAACACGCAGCCCAATAATACTTTCATATTACCACAGCATACGGGTGGGAGAAATATTTCTACGAGGTGTAATAATTTTTTGAAGTTTCACTGCGGCCCCGTTCAGATGAATGGGGGAGACGGAGATTTGACCTATACTGCAGCCAGTCACCAGGGGGAGCTGTTTTCGTGGCGGCTTCAATTCAAGCTCAGCCACATGACTTCCATGTTTTTTACAGTCTATGGATCGGCGTAGCAGTTGCTGCAGAGCTGTGTTCACACAGAGGCAGGCGGTGATCGGACGAAGTAAGTGTATTAAAACACTGCATGGTTAATAAGTTGTTTATCACTCCACTTGTTCAACAAGCACAAAATGAAAAGCAAAATTTTATCTCCTGTGTTCGAAGTCTGCATGTTTTAAATGAACACAGCATGCAGCTAACGGTGTTTATTTAAGCCAAAATGAAATTTGCCTGTATGTAGCTCATCTTTTCATCTTTGTTTGTAATGAATGTGTGAATTGTCCAGAATTTTTCTCTCCTCTCTGCCTGATGCAGCAGACTGTGACAGTCAGAGAAGACAGACAGGTGACATGCTGATATCCTCATCCTATCATATATGACACAAATATTAAATTTATAATATAATATTTACAACATTTACAGTCTTTTCATTCAAGAATGTAGTTATCCTGATTGTTACAGCAACAAAACATATATTTTTGATTTTTTATGTTTGTATTTGCACTGTAGTGTAAATATGGGAAAAAAAAACTACAATTTAGCTTTTTTTCAAAGAGCATTTATTTTTTACTGATGCAGTAATATTTTTGTATGTCTGCATTAGGAAGAAAATATAGAAAATGAAATCTTTATTTTGTATCATGAGCCCTGTTTCGTATTTCGTATCATTTCGTGAGTTGACCATTTCGTTACACCCCTAATATATATATATATTTATGTTTGTATATATATCTTGTTATATTTTTTTCTGTTGTATTAAATTGCTACTGAATAGTCTAGATAGAAAACAGCAGTCCTGAATGTGTTTTGTCAGCTTACCTCAGCTGCCCTGCTTCACTCCTGAGACACTTCTCTCTGACGTAACCCCGTCACATCTGACTTTTTCACTCGGTGTCTGATGGATCCAGGAGCGGCACAAAGAGTCTGCTGAAGGCTCTCTAATCACCTGAATAAAGGTGAAGCTGTTCTCTTCACACTGTAAAGTCAGTGACCTACAGGGTCTTTAGCATGCTAATGTGTTTGACCCCCCGACTCGCCTGAAGTGTTGGCCCCTCTTTGGTCCGACCGGCGCGGCGTTCTGGCTAAACTCTGGACCCAATCGTGTTTGACCTATTCCTTGACATTTAACTATTGACATTTTCTGCAAATTAAAGCTGTGAGCCACCCGCTCCGGTTTAAAGCTCTGCGGGTGATTTCAGGAAAAAATGATCAGCACTTAACCTTTTAATTATTCTTTCTTCTACGAGAGAGGGATTACCTTTGGCTGCACTCAGTGTGAGACACTCTCAGCTTTACATGAAGATAAATGGACCTGCGAATATTCAGCAGATTAAATAGATGAAATGTGAGATCTGGAGAGGTTAAGAAAAAGAATATCACCAAACTCCTGTGACTTATGCTTGAAAAGGCTCTCTCTGCATGCTAACTTGTGATTTCAAATACAGAAACTTCAAAAACCTTGTTATAGAGTTTGAGCTTTAAGGTGTGCAAGAGTTCAATCAAGACAGAGATTTCCAGAATTGTCTCTTCTCTAACTTGCAGATCTACTTTGGAATAATTCTCTTGACTGGACTTGACTGTGATGGCTCGCTGCTGTTTGACCTTGAAAAAGAAAACTAGTGTTATTATAACTCCAGTGGCTGCAGCACAGAGACCATTTAATATTTCTAAGATTGTAAACATGAAGATGATAATCCCACAAATATTTCAGACTGATTTGCTGTAAAAGCTCTGTGTACGAAGGAAAAATTCATTGAACGTGAAAAATGTCAGCATTTAAGTAATAACTATAGTGAGCTGGTGAACGTTTTAAGATGTTCAAGAAATTAGCACGTATGACTGGTGTAGGGGTGTAACGAAATGATCAACTCACAAAACGACACAAAATACAAAACAGGGCTCACGATACGAAATACTCACGATACAAAATAAAGATTATAGAAAATCTCCAACAGTAGGAAGTTGTGCAAAAATCTCATTTTCTTTATTTTCTTCCTAATGCAGAACATTTTCAGAGTGCACCAGTTTCTCTCTCAGGCCAATGCAGAGACTCTTATCCATACTTTTTCCTGTAGAATTGATGACTGCAAAGCTCTGGTTTTCCTAAAAAGAATATCTTACAGCTTCAACTGCTTCAAAACTCAGCTGCATGTATGCTGACGAAGACCAGCGGGAGAGCCCACACCACCCCAATTTTAAATTCTCTCCATTGGCTCCCTGTATCTTTTAGAATTAATGTTAAGGTTCTTTTAATAGTTTTTAAATCCATGAAAGGTCTTGCTCCTTTTTATTTTTCCAATCTGCTTTTACCTTATGAACCCAGTAGAGCCCTCAGGTCTTCAGGTAGTGGCCTTTTGATAACACCCAAAGTAAGAACGAAAACATACGGTGAAGCATCAGTTCAATACTAGAGCCCTTATTTACCTATTTAGTATGCATGGGTGTAACAAAAATGACGGACCTTGGTTTTGGGGTCACGGTTCGGTACATTTTCAGTACAGTATGGGAACAACGCAAAACCATTTGCTTGTTTAGCACGTTTTTTAAACGAAAAATTTGTCATTATACAAACTGAAAACCAAAATATATTCAATATGCTGCTTGGTAATACTAATAAGTTAAATAAAATAAATAAGCAACAAATGTATGAAATTAAAAATAATGAGTTTCTTTTTAAATTCCTGGCTTAAATGTGGACAGCTGGGTATTTTATACCGGGGCTCAATCACCTTTAGCATGTGTTTAAAACCAGCATTTTCCACAACTGAATATGGTCTTAGATCTGATGCTATAAAAACGCAGATGGATGCTGCTATCGCTTTGTGGTGATCTGAATTGTCTGGGAGAGGCTGCTTAAATGCAGACGGCAGTTGAATTTGCACTACAGTGGTTTTTTTTTTCTTACCGTGGGAATCTTTACACTTGAGTGGTGCCGTTTCAGGTGAGTTAGCATGTTTGATGTGCTGTCGGAAAATACCTGACCTCAGTTGAACAGTATCGGTGCAACGCAGTTGTTTTATCCACCTGTCGTTCTCCGTTGCAATATTTCACCAGGAAGCCAAAGTGTTCCCAAACAGGAGATTTCAGCGAAGGGGGAGGGTCTCCGAGCTCTGGTGGTCTCCAAGTTTTTGTGGATACGGAAGCTCTTTGATATTCGTCTTCTGATTGTCCCACGGGACGTCACGTCCACATGATATGTACATGATCGCAAAAGCATGAATCACAGACCACTTTCCTCATTAATATTATTAAGAAGCCTTCCCTAACCATGCCAATCGTAGACGAGTACCTCCGTGAATATTAAAGAGCCATGTGCAGCGGCTAACGGAAACTTACTGTACTTGTTTGAGTACAGTAAGTTTACTGTACTCGAACCCCTAATCAACACAGTATATTTATGTGAAATTAAACATATATACTGAGAAAACTCAAATATTTTAGAAATCTTCAAGAACTTGTATATTGGACATACATTTTAAACAGGGATGAGAAATTTCAAACTGAATTCATTTTTTTATCCCCTCTCCTCTGTTCAGGATGAAAGCGAAAAGTTTTATTTGACTTTTTAATCAATAAATGATAATGTGCTTTACTATTTTTTTTGTGAAATTTGCAGACAGTTATAATTATATTTTCAAGCTTTTAAAATACTGTTAACCATTACTAACCATTACAGACACATAAAATGATTTTGGTAATTAACACTGCTGTTAATTTGGAGCAGCAAACAAATGTTAATCAGGTTTAATATCAGGTGATGTATGTCGAGTGTATCACTTATTTAAAAGTTCAGTAATGTCAGTGTCCAGATCCTGACGCCATTCCAGTTTCTTTAATCTTAAACTGATTTCTTCTTGATCTCTTTGTTCTGGTAATGATCTTTTTTATGGGAGTGTTTCACATTAACTGGCTGTTAACACTCTCTCTGGGCACATTCACGTCGGTGTTGAAAACGTGTTTTAACAAAATAATGTTAAAGTGTGACTTGATCACAGACCAACATACAACACCTGACTCTTTATTAATATTTTATATACTAAGGTTTTGAAGCATGCTTCTGTCCAGCTGTCCCTCTGTCTGTCTCTCTTGTTTACTGTCTGAATCTGTCCACCTCCATTTGTCCTCAGTGACCTCGGTGCAGCGCCTCAGACCTGCAGTATAATAAACATGGTAAATCAGAGCAGCTAGCGCTCAGCTAGGAAACTGAAGGTGTTATTTGCAGGCTCATGGAGACTGATGCACATCAGCATAGCTTAGGTAAAAGAAATAATAAAATCCAGATGACTGTGAAAATATTAAAAGGAAAAGAACCAAGAGAAAATGCAAGGCAATGAAACCAAAAAGAAATATATAAAATGCCCAAAAATACAGTAAAAAAAGACGTTAAAAAGGTTATAAGAAAATCTAAAATGATTAAGTGTAAAAATATAAACACGAAACCATCATAACAATTTTTTCTATAATGAAAACTCAAAACCTACCTTTTTAATCTAGCTTTTAGCTGATTGTATTTATTATTATTTTACATTATATTTAACTTATTTTAACCCTTTTGTTTTATTTCTACATTTCAGTTCAGATTTATAATTTGGAATTTTATTCTTTGTTAAATGTTTTACCTTTTATTATCCTATTTTAGCTGATTTTATTACGCACCTGATGTTACACTTTCTAATTTTTCCATATTATTTATCCAACTTTTATTCTATACTGTTATATTATTTTATTTATGTACTTAAATAAATGCGACATAAAGACTGCGCGTGCTCAAGCTACCCATGAGCACGCGCAGCGACTGTCGTAATGCTGCGTTCCAGTAACCTCTGAACTGGGAGTGACATCATCTCAGAGTTATCAGCGTTCCAGTTGAAGTCTAAAAAACATGCCGATCTACCAGGCTATTGTTAGCTGTTGTTAGCACGCCCTGTGTTGTTGTATGAAGAATGTGATTATCACCATGGCAGCATTTTTGTAAATATAAGTCTAAAAATACTATGTATACAGCTGATCGAGAGCGACACACCCCAGTCAGAAGTGCAAATAAATTGATTATTACAGGAGCTAAATAACTGTTCACACTGGGGGCATCCATCTTCCATTGTCAACTCGGGGGTGGCGAGGTTTCACCGCGTTCCCAGGAGGAAATTCTGACTTTGGGGGACGTCCCAGTTGCATTTTTCCACTTGGAACTCCAAATTCCTACTTCTGACTACAACTGAAACGCACCACAAGACGTGTGCAATCCAAAGCGTGTATTTGTTGTGATGCTGATGAATGCAGCTCAGACCTTCCTCAGAACTCTGCATTGCTTTACAACTTCTTTTTTCAACAACTTACAGGATGCAAAGCGCCGAGGTAATGTATGTCTTTCTAGTTATGTAGTGGTAGTTTTTGATGTGAGACAACAAGCAAATTTTGGAAAACTTAGTATCGTAGTTTTGTAGCCGGCTATATATCACTACTTACAGCCCGGTGCTCTAAGACGTGTCTGAATAATATAAATTTGCTCAAGTTTTAATTGTCTTGTTCCTGAAATTGAGTATCCAGGCCAGTCCAGCCCTGTCCAACCCGACCGGAAGGCTAAGGAATAGCATTTATAGATAACCTATTTAGATGCTATAAAACTCATCTTAAAGTGTGTATTTCCATCAGGCACATATCTAAAAGTGAGACGTTTTACTCCTCACAGTCCCTTTAAGTATCATTTTAGTTTTAGCTCCTGTGTTTCCTCATTTTTAATTCAAGATGCTGTTTCCTCAGTCCTCTAATTTAGTTTTCTGTCAGAATTTCCTTATGTTTTTGTGTGTTTGAGTAAGTGAGTGGGTATTTTGAATTTTGATTGGAGGGATTGTGGGGGTCTTATGTTTTCATTTTATACAATTTTCTGCGTTTAGTTCCACTTATTTTATTTTGTCTTTTTCGCATGTAAAGCACTTTGTATCACAAAGTCCTGTATGAAAAGTGCTATACAAATACAGTTTGATTGATTGATTGAAATACAAACAAATAAAAAAAGTATAACAAATGATCAAACAATGTGAATATAGTGTACATTTCATGGCACTTATTATTATGTTGAAATACTGAGTCAGCATTTCAACATATTGTTCTTCCTAAAATTTATTCTTCTTTTTCTTTTTCTTCTTCTTCTTCTTATTCCTTGAGATTTTGGCACCTTTCACAGGCTTCAAATTTGCACAGATTGTCAAAGAAAAAAAATTTACATATGCAGCATGTTCAGGAGAAGTGCGCTTGTATTTTTCACAGGTTAAACAGTTATACTTTTTATAGTAAAAAATAATTTCTGCATGTATTTTTACATTGAAATCAATGGGACATTTCGGCAGGTCTGCTGAAAACTTCATCAACTTTGAAGCTCCACAGGTTGGGCATGCTTCCACCTACAGACTTCATTCATGCTTTAAAAGCTGCACTGACTTCTTAACTATTTTTACATATCTTCAGCTTTTTGCTGGCTTCTACAGTTTTTTAAATATGATTTTTTAAGCAACAACAAGTTTTGCGGATTTCTCTGAAATTATAGCGCGTCACGTGACCCGTTAGAGCGGAGCGACCATGGGAGCGACTGCTGAAGTTCAGCAGAATTATCCTGTCATAACCTCGTCAAACTGTCTTCCACAGACATGATTTATACATCAAAACGTTGCTAGCCTTCTCCTCTTACACGTCAAATCCACTTCAAAGTCTAATCTGGCATCGTTTTGTCTCAGTGAGCTTCAGCTTTTGCGGTATGCCGCAAAATCTTCCATCTGCGGAAATGCAACTTCTCAGCTCTGGACAGCCGAGTGCTTCTCTTTGAAGCCCGCTTTTAACCCGCCACTGTGTCAACATTTTTAACAGTACAGACGTGAAATTACATCAGTCGCTTCAGCATGTTCATGGGATACTCACAGTGCAATGCCTTTTCTGATATTTATCACAGTTTAGATACAGCGAGCGTTCATTTACCCAGAGGTAAAGAGCTTATCAGCCTGCTGCAAGAGGCCGACGCTCTGGACAGCCGAGTGCTTCACTTTGAAGCGCTTTTTTAACTCGCCACTGTGTTAACATTTTTAGCAGTACAGAAATGAGAATTTTATTAAACGTTTCAGCAGGTTCTTGGGATGCTCACAGTGAAATCCCTTTCCTGATATCTATTCCGGTTTGGACACAGCGAGCGTCCGATTACCCGGAAGTACCGAGCGTTATCAGTGCTCTTATGAGGACAAATACCGTGCTTTCCATGACACAGCATATTCAGCCCCGTGGTTAAATAGTTAGCACAGCAGACTACGGACTGGGAGAAACGGGTTCAAATCCGGGTTGAGGCAGAGGTACTTTTCTTCTCCATCTAGGACAGATTCTTCTTTACAATGGCGTAATCATGCTTGTCTTTACACTCTCAACCTTACCTTGGACGTATTACACTGACTGGCCACTTTATTAGGTACATCTACAAATATCAACACATTTAGCCATGTTACAAAACAGTCATTCATTTTCTGCTTTCTTTCACAACTGCAAACAGTTTTTAGTGCACTTTTCACTACCTGCTACAGTTTCTGAGATATGACTGTTGAAGCAGCATCAACTTTTGCACATTTCTGTGAAGTTAGAGCGTGGTCACATGACCTGCACACCTGAGCTCCAGTATCTATAATGTTCTGCAAACATTTTTATTGCACATTTCACACATTTTCAGCCGTAATTTACTGCCCACAACTATTCATGTCACATTTTCAACTTTCTTTGTATTACCTTTAGCAATTTCATTTCATAGTTTCAGCAGTCACACTCAGCATTTCAACGCATTTCCTTCATGGAAATGCAAATTCTCTAGTTATTATTTTATTACTTTTTACCTCAAGTTTGTTGGTCTGTTCTGCATTTATGCCTGTCTTTCTCTTTGTTGTTGTGCGCTATGACAACTAATAAAATGTAAGGAAAAAGTGGTGTGAAAGCATGTAAAGATAATTGCTAATATAAATCTCATGTGGGAAATAAATATTTCAAAATGTGCATTGTTTTAGAGGACTGAACACCCACCAGTGTTAATTTTGACAGCAAATTTTAATTTAGTTTTAGTTATAGTCTTTTTCCTAAAGTATCTTTTGTCTTAGTCATAATTTAGTCGACTAAACTGTTTTAATTTTAGTCTAGTTTAGTCGCTGAAATTTCACAACATTTTAGTCGATGAAATCTACTGAAAATTTAGTCAACTCAATTATGAAGTGTTCAGAGTAATGCATCTTTTGTGTTTCCTTGAATTTCTGAAGTCATGTTGTACTCTTGGATAAAATAAAACGTCTAATAACCCTTTATTGAATGACAGTAAAGTCTGAATGTATAAATAAACTTTTGTGTGAAATGCAGTCACCTTTATTTAGGCTACCTGGCAGAGCATCTCAGTTACAATACCAGAACTGACAACAAACAGTGAACCTGCTCTACATGAATATATCAATTCATAAAGAGAGCAGCTCTGATTGGATCGCTCCACAACTTATCCCACCACCACCAAGCTAAGGCAGCTGTGATTGGATGTCCCTCTGACCTCATCCAACCTTTAACACAACCAAAGTAGCTGTGATTGGATAGATTCCTAACTTGTCTCTACTTCCTACATGACCAAATTAGGTCTGATTAGATTCAGTCTCTGTCAAACATTTTAGTCTGGTTTTTATTTGTTGATGAAAATGTAAGTTAGTTTAGTTTATTTTTTTATCCATGTGCTCTTTTTGTATTAGTTACTGTCTAGTTTTCATCAGGGAAAAAGAGGCTGTTGACAAAAACTATGATGAAAATAAGTTAGCAAAATGAACACTAACACCCAGTTTGTTTTAATATCTTAATTTCAATGAGGTGAGGCCCTGTCAGAGTCAGACCCTAAAAACGTCACTTTAATCCAGTAGGGGAACCTGGTACACCATATAAGGCTGAGTGGACTGTTTAACCATCATCAGTATAAAAACACTAAATATGATTGCAAGTATTGGATGATTTGAGTTGATTATTTAGCAGCATTAAAACCTGATTATGGCATCACTATTTTTGTCAGCCTGCAAAATTCAACGATTCCATGCAGTCATGTCCTGAAGATGCTTTTCTGGGTTTACTTTAACCTGACTAACATCGACCTCCCCACAGCACCTTTGCAAAAAACATCAAGCGAGTTAATGTCTGCTTAAACACCGGTGTCAGCAGAACTAACCCCACAGATTTGTGGAAAGGAGTATCAGCAAAAAAGAAGATGGTCCATGAAATATTCAGTCAGAACGTACCGTCTACACAGGACGGGGCAGCTCTGGTGGTTCCAGCCACTTGCCCGGGGAAGCAGGAGCACTTCACAGTCTGCGACCGCTCCTCGATTTTGTTCTTGTTGCAGCAGCGATGCAACGCCACCACCTCGCAGGTTCCTGTTCTGACATGGTGCACCGCTGGAGAAACAACAGGAGAGAGGAAGTGATCAAAAATAGTTTCAATCACGAGGAGTTAGAAATATCTTTTACCCTCTGATATACATCCACACTGCCGGCCTGGTCTGCTCTCTGTTTCCAGCTCTGGATCCAGGAGGAAAAATGAGAACAGAAAGAGAGGACTCAAGTTTTCCCCCACAGTTTTCTCTTATAACAGAGGGTGCAGTCGTCCTTTTTTGTCATTCTCTCTAAAAGTTTGTTTGTTTTCTTTCTTAAGGTAGAATGAACTTTAAACTTCATCTATAGCTTGGTTAAAAATTAAAATATGCAAATATATTTTTAATATCTCACACAGATGTCACACAGAACATCTCATTGACATGTTTAGGAGTGTACAAAGATAATATATGAAGATAACGTGACCTAAGGCGGTAAAAAGTCACAACAAGCACACAGGACAGTTGCTGAAGAGAAAGAATTGTCTATCTGCTTGTCATGGACTAGGGTCTAAGGCAAGACTTGGAAAAAAAGTTGGTGTTTCACTTCAGCTTAATGCCACTTAGGCCTGTCACGATAACAACTTTTGCTGGACATCATTGCCCAAAAAATTATTGCCGATAAACTACATTATTGTCAATATTATTTTGAAACGTCATTTTTTCTTTAATGTAATTATAATATATGTCATATTAAAGTGAGTACACCACATCAAAATCAATAAACTTTAATTTTTTAAGAGTATTTAACTGCAATTGGAAGGTCAAGATCTGTTGAATAAAAAAAAAAAATACAAACAATACAATAAACTTAAAAAAAAGAAGAAAAAGCAATGAAAATGAAATGGATTCTCTTTGAGGAAAGAATTTGCATTGCAATCACCATGTTAGGCCCCAGTTAGCTTGTCGTATTTAGCATGTTTTGTCTGTTAGTGCCGCTTGACATTGAATTCCTTGAAAACAGTTACATTCTCGTGGCAAATTAGGCAGACACAGTTTTTTCATATTTCGGCAAAAAACGACTCCAATTTCCACTTGTTCTGGAATCGACGGCACTTGCTGTCAACTTTTCTTATTTTAGCTACAGTCGCCATGTTTGAAATAGGATGGGCTGAAATGATGACAAAAGGTCAGGTGTCAAGTGCCACAAGGATGTGGTCACAGCGCTACTGCCATCTTCTGTTGAAATGTAAAGTAGGTTTTTTGTACAAGAGTATTTTATACAGCAGTCAATGGTGCAAGAGGGCCACATGTAATTGATTTTATAACAGAGACTGTGGGCCAGTGAAAATTTGAACATGGGCCGCATTTGGCCCCCGGGCCTGACTTTGGATATGCCTGGCCTGACCGCGTTAAACTCACAGATGATGCTGCTGCAGCGCTTTAGCTGCAGTGTTTTGTGTTTGATAAGTGAGTGAAAAGGAAACAATAATGTCAGCTTATACATCCTATAATATGATGTATGATACGATCGCGGTGAAACTGGAGCGGGCGTGACGTCACCGAGCGACGGCCGACATCAACGGTGATCAAAATGACCTATTATGGACGTGAGTTCAGTGGGCACCGCAATTTTGATCGCAGAGTCGCTTGCGTTGTGAACGCAGCATTAAACACTGAGAGATGTCAGAAAGACTAGAAAAGAGCAATAAAGCTCAAGTCCATTTCCAACAATTCAACTCAAGGTTAGAAAGTGTACACAGATATAGATGTCTTGCTTGGGATGTCCAGAGATGCAGCTTAAAGCTGTTAAGTTGGGTAAAGAGATAAGATTCATTCATTGTTGATCCTGAAATAATCTTTCCTCTTATTTATTCAGTAGAATACATTTTTGATATCTACTTAGGTATGACGTCAATCTTGAAACTGATCCCAGTCCACATTCCCCACAACAAGCAGCAGCTTTAAAGACAATGCAGATGTGTGAGTGGAAAAGCACAGCTCTGCAGTATTTGGAGCCAGTTTCCAGATCATCTCCATCGTCTGAATTATTTAGAGCCTGAGCTGCTCCATTCTCTTTTAATTGCATGTGACATTTTCTTGAGGTGTCCTTCTGCTGAGAGTCTCAGAGCTGCTGCAGTAAACACTAAATCTGAAATGACTGTGAAATCCACTCCACTGTCTCCACTGTGACAGCTAACCAAACCTGGATAATTATACTTCACTTCAGTGTGTTAGGACGGTGGACAGTAAGACTTTGGAGCCGCTCAAACAACAAACAACTGAGACTAACAATGATGAAATCAGCAGCTGAAACAAAACTCCGACAAAGATTTGTTTTGTGTCACACTGCCTGAGGGATCGGGCTTTTCTTTTTACAACTGAAGTTTAGAAAACATGACTGAAAAAAGCCTGAGCCTGGCTGACACCACAGTTAGCAGATTGTTGTCCTGAAATCTTAGATATATTGGTGAGTAGTGATTTGAGCGTTTGACATGAGCGTCTTTGGTGGCATTTATTCATTCACACTACATTCACACTCTGATTAAACTAATCACATTTTTATGAATCCAAGCCACTGAAGCAGCAGAGTGAGCAAATTAAGGTTAAGTATCTTGCCCAAAGACACATTAGGGATGGGTGTAAGTACTAATTTATATTTTATATTCCTTTTGGATATTGGTCTCTAGTCATAAATCAGGTGTAGAGCCATTTCACAATGAATGCGTTGCAGTGATGGGCAAGTTACTTGAAAATTGTAGGACACTGAGTTACTTTGAGTGACCATATTCTGAAACCCAAAAAGAGGACCCTCAGTAGCAGGTACAGGTAGGTACATTGAATAATGCCAGTGGTCCAGTGCAGCACTTCATTATAAAAACACTTTTACTACTATGAATATATTGGCTGCCTGGTCTTCTTTGACTATTTTGTCAATAAAAGTGTCAGAAAATGCCTTTGAGTAAATTATCTTGCACCCTTTTTCATGTAAAAATAAAACATTTGAGCAAATATTTGTCATTATGAAGTAGAGCTGAAACGATTCCTCTAATATTCGCGAGTACTCAATTACAAAATATCCTCGAATTAAATTTTGTGCCTCGAAGCCTTGTTTAATGTATAATTGTACATATAAATATATATCTAGACTACTATACAGTGCACGGTGCTCGACACGGACGGTCATTTCTGTGGCACACCTCACCTGCTACCTCCGCTGCTGCGCGGCTTGTAAAATCATGAAGGAAGAGAAAAGAGAGGGACAGAAAGGAGAGAGTCCACAGAAGAAACGGCAGAGAGTGTCCCAAGTGTGTGGTCACTACGAGAAGGGACGAAAAGAAAACACAGTGCAGTGTGTCTGATGTCAAACAGAGTGAGCTTAGCACGTAGCTTTGCACAGCACGTTGTCAGGGCTGCAACTATTACTATTACAGCATTTTAAATATGCTCATCACAGACATGGAGGACACAGGATTTAAGAACATGATCAAGAATTTCAATCCAAACTACACAATGCCCTCCAGAACACACTTCACAAATATAATTTCAGAATTATATTACTGCTTTGTGAATCAGAATTGTATTGGCTTTGTTTTAAGCCAGTACTGGTTTAAACTTTGAAAGTTGTTAAAATAAAAACCCTTTTCTGAGGAATACGCATTTGGTTGCTCATATTTAAAGCCCTAACATGTTGCATTGTATACAATTTATTTATTTGTTTAAAAACAAAAAAGTATATTTTAGTACTCGAGTACTCGAAGAAATAATCGATAGAGTACTCGATTCCAAAAATACTCTATAGTTGCAGCTCTATTATGAAGTAGTAAATGCTTAGAGCAGTGTGTAATTACAAAAGAAAAATATTAAGTAAGTATATTTTTAAGTATTTATGAAATCCATAAAACATTAACTATGATGAAAAAGATAATGACAACAAGATGTACTACCGTAAAATACCAAATAATAGCTGGGGGGTTTATTTGTTTCACTATTTGGAACCATAAATCCATTCCCACAAAAATCAAAAATATGGTAATGTAATTAAATCATTTATTTACACCAGTATGAATATCACCCTTACAGCAAGATTACTGTAGTTATACTCTTGTCTTTTTCTTTCAACTCAGCTCTTTCTAAACACTCTTAAAACGGGTAAGGAACTACCTCACAAGTGGTAAGTAGTAAAGGTTTAACTTCCTTTTTTGGCTGCATCAAAACAATGTGCCGCTAACTGACGTGTCCAGCCACCTGACGCTAAGGGAAAATAACCAGCAGCAGCAGCGGCAACGTCTTCTTCTTTGGATTTGTGAAGCCCTAGTGTGTAAGATTCCGGCTTTTTGCGCTCCAGTGCCCTCATTATTTTTACTCATTACAGTGAGTGTAACTGCACTGTCGTGAAACAGAGCGAAGAACACTGACGTGCATTTTGTTGACATACAGAGGAAGGAGAAGCCGACAGGACATCCAGAGAGACAAATAAACCATGTGGACTGTTAAAGTTCAGTCTGATCATGTTTCTTTTCAGGCGTGCACTGTCAGCTTTGAGCTCAGCGTTCGCATGTGTGTCCTGTAACTTCGACTGTAGCTTGTAGGCTGTGCCGACTAAATTATGACCTGCGTTTATTTGGAATGGGCGTCTATTTGTCAAAATGCACTGCTACACTCCGCGTTTATTTGGAAACCGGCGATTAATTGGAACTCTGCATTTATTTGTTATTTTACGAAATGTGAAAATAAACCCAAAAACCAGTGAAGTTGGCACGTTGTGTTAATCTTGAATACAAACAGAATACAATGATTTGCAAATCCTTTTAACTTATATTCAATTGAATACACAGCAAAGACAAGATACTTAATGTTCAAACTTTATTTTCTTTTGCAAATAATCAACTTAGAATTTAATGGCAGCAACACATTGCAAAAAAGTTGGCGCAGGGGCATTTTTACCACTGTGTTACATCGCCTTTCCTTTTAACAACACTCAGTAAACGTTTGGGAACTGAGGAGACCAACTTTTGAAGCTTTTCAGGTGGAATTCTTTCCCATTCTTGCTTGATGTACAGCTTAAGTTGTTCAACAGTCCGGGGTCTCCATTGTTGTATCTTACGCTTCATAATGTGCCACACATTTTCAATGGGGGACAGGTCTGGACTACAGGCAGGCCAGTCTAGTACCCGCACTCTTTTACTACGAAGCCATGCTGTTGTAACACGTGCAGAATGTGGCTTGGCATTGTCTTGCTGAAATAAGCAGGGGCGTCCATGAAAAAGACGTTGCTTGGATGGCAACATATGTTGCTCCAAAACCTGTATGTCCCTTTTAGCATTAATGGTGCCTTACAGATGTGTAAGTTACCCATGCCTTGGGCACTAATACACCCCATACCATCACAGATGCTGGCTTTTGAACTTTGCGCCTATAACAGTCCGGATGGTTCTTTTCCTCTTTGGTCCGGAGGACACGACGACCACAGTTTCCAAAAACAATTTGAAATGTGGACTGGTCAGACCACAGAACACTTTTCCACTTTGCATCAGTCCATCTTAGATGAGCTCGGGCCCAGCGAAGCCGGCGGTGTTTCTGGGTGTTGTTGATAAATGGCTTTGGCTTTGCAAAGTAGAGTTTTAACTTGCACTTCCAGATGTAGACGAACTGTAGTTACTGACAGTGGTTTTCTGAAGTGTTCCTGAGCCCATGTGGTGATATCCTTTACACAGTGATGCCGCTTTTTGATGCAGTACTGCCTGAGGGATCAAAGGTCACAGGTAGTTTGTGAATTACTGAGCATTTCCGGGAAGCTGCTTTTATACCCAATCATTGCATCCACCTGTTCCCAATTAGCCTGTTCACCTGTGGGATGTTCCAAATAAGTGTTTGATGAGCATTCCTCAACTTTCTCAGTCTTTTTTGCCACTTGTGCCAGCTTTTTTGAAACATGTTGCAGGCATCAAATTCCAAATGAGCTAATATTTGCAAAAAATAACAAAGTGTACCAGTTCAAACGTTAAATATCTTGTCTTTGTTGTGTATTCAATTGAATATAGGTTGAAAGGGATTTGCAAATCATTGTATTCTGTTTTTATTTACAATTTACACAACGTACCAACTTCACTGGTTTTGGGTTTTGTACTACAACACAAGCTGAAAATATGGCAACAGAACATCTGTGTAGATTCTCATTCCTGCAGGTCATGGTTATCTTTCAGATTCAAAACCGAGGCAACTGGACTGTGTTAAGTTTTGGGAAGATGCTTCACTTCTCATCCAAGAAGCTTCTTAAAAAAGTTCAGATTTGTCCTGCTTAGTTCAGAATGTGCAGTCTGCCACTTTTACATCAAAGGGTTTAAAACAGGAGTAATGCTAACCTGCCCTGCCAAAACAAGTGTGAATGTAAGAGACAAACACAGCGAGCCAAGCTGCTTCAGAAGTAGGAGACGAGCTGCCAGGATCCTTCTGAAGGACACGTTTCACACAGAGAGGCTGTGCTTCCTCTGACTGGATTTGGAGCTGTACTTGGCGCTCTGCTCCTCCTGACAGCATATACAGAGAAATCATTTCACGTGGGAATCCCACAGTCCAGCTTTGAACCTGCCACAATGCTGCTGACAGAGAGGATCCCCCCAACACTGCACGGACACACTGCTGATGCTGCTGTGGTTGTTTTGTAGATGCTGTTTCAAAGTTTTATAAGACAAGTACAATACCAGGAGGGCCTCCTGTAAGCACGGCGTAAAAGAAACACAAGGTACGTTATAAAAGTGAAATCCCCTGTTAACCTTTTTGCTCTACACAAGTTTCCTGTCCTCTGCGTATCTGAGGCTGTCCAAAAATGGCAAACTGACATCAATAAATAAAAGTACAGCATAAAAAATAAGAGATTGTTTTCAGGGGAGCAGCCAGAAAATGGTTGCAGTAGTTCTGTTTGAAAAAAAACAAGTGGGAAATTTGCTGCAATGTCAAACTCAGATAACTCACAGTGAGTGTTTCTGTCTACAGTAGGGATAGACCGATTATCGGCACCGATATTCATCATTTTGAGGCATATCGGCATCGGCCTTTTTTTTAATCCGACGGCCGATGATAAATTTATTTAAAACTGGGTTATTTTGGCTCTGGTGTAGCCGCTTCTCTCTGTCTGCAGTCACGACTCTGTCTCCAGCATTGTCCAACCCACAGCCTGATTGGTTACATGCAGAGCCATGGCTCAGGTGACAGCCAATCAGCTTTCACAGCTGTGTGCCTGCACAATACATGCACGGTGCATGAAGGAGAAGAGGAGAAAGTTTTGCCAAGTGGAGAAGCACTGGAGAGCATATGTTTCCAAGGTAAGTAAAGGCTGCAGACTCTCCTGAAATGTAATAAACATCCCAGTCCTCGACAGCTCACAACTACCAGTAACGTTACTGTGAGCCCAATAACGTTATAAGCGGCAGCTCTGCTCGCCTGAAGCCCTTCCATACGTATCTGTTAATCACTTAAAAAGGTTCTGATTACATAGAAATGGAAATTGTCCGTGATAGTAGAAGTGTGTTTGTGTCTGTGTCTGTGTGTGTGTGAGACAGAGAGAAAGAAAGAGAGAGAGGGAGGGAGTAAAAACCTTAAGTCCTAAACCGAAAGTCTGCTAGCTTAATGCTAACATCAATTGAAAATCTCATTGACGGGCTAATGCAGTTAGCATCGTGACTATCTTAATGTCTAGGAGAATATCTGTTGTGGTAGAGAGTAGTGTGTGTTTGTGTGGAAGCCACATGAGAAGCTTTACATCTCACGACCACTAACGTTATTGCGAGGTCCAATACGTTAGCGGCAGCTGTCTGTTCCCATTTTTTTAAAAACACCGGTTATTAAAGCGAGGATGCTTTAGGCCATTTAGTATTTTCAGAGGTTCAATCACAATCTGGTACTGCTCAATTGGGACTACTAATTGATTTGAGGTTCACATTTTGGAGCAAATTTTATTTTATTTTGTTTAATTTCCTATAAAAAAACTTCAGGATTTATTTATTTAAATTTTCAGTTAAGTCTAAAAGAGATGCTGCTAACCCTGGGAACTCCCTACACTATCTTTTGTTATTTGAACTTACAACAAAGAAGAGTTAAAGATAAAACAACACATTTCTGAGCGTTTTTTTGTTTCGTTTTATTTCCTTTAAAAAGCTTCAGGAAGATATTTTTTACCTAAATTTTTAGTTAAGTTTAAAAGAGATGCTGCTAACCCTGGGAACTCCCTGCACATTGTTTTCTTATTTGACCTTAAAACAAAGAAGAGTTAAAGATAAAACAACATTTCATTTATTTTGAAATTCTGGATATTTATGTTTACTGGATAAAACTTTAGGCAGCTAATTTATTTGAGTTTATTTAAATGTTATAAGGCATGCTGCTTAGCCTGAAATAAACATATGCTTAAAGGCTTTGAAACAAAGTCAAGTGTTGGACTTCGTTCTATCCAAAATTTGACGCCAGTATTTTCACTTTTACTGCAAATGAATATCGGCTTCAAATATCGGTTATCGGCCTCCTTGACTACTGATAATCGGTATCGGTATCGGCCCAAAAAAAAACATATCGGTCTATCTCTAGTCTACAGGGGTGCATTTTCACTTAATTTGGGAAAATATTTTGCATATGGTGTGATTTTTAGAGAGAATTTTTTTTTCCTTGACAATTTTTGAAATCCTGAATTCTCATTTTCCAGTGATTCCATGAAAGATATAAAAAAATGTGTGAACCTTAAAATTCCTTTCCCTCAAACTGGAATCACCACGTAAATCATTTCTCTCCATTATGATGACGAACATATTCTGAAAATGTCATCAAACGGTAGGGCTGGGTTTCAAAAATCAATTTGATCAATTTTAATCGATTTCCCTTTAATTGGTTCGTAATCGATCCATAAAATCCAAGGATCGATCTTTCGACTGGTAGTTTCTACATCATTTGACATGCAGAGAAGCAGCCTGTGGTATCAACCCTGCTAGTCTCGCGTGATCTGCATTTAGCCCAGCTTTACACTGAACAAGACCTCGCGAGATCTTACTGCAAGCACTCAAACAAACATGGTTGCTTTGCAGTCCTTCTTACTTTAGCCCTGCAAGCTGCACTAAAAGTTCCCACAGCTGCACGCCTGCTTGGTAGAGTCGGACGCATCACCGCATTTTCTCATCATAGCACAACAGCAAGTCACAAACTCAAAGGAAACAAAAGGTACTGGAGCTTCCTGTACATAAGCTGGTGACTGACGTGGTGACACGATGGAATAGCTCACTGGAGATGCTGGACCGTTTCCTTGAGCAGGAACCAGCTATTTCAGCAGAAGTGCGCAGGAATGAACAAGATCTCTGTACTTTGACAGAAATGGACATGACGATAGCAGAAGATTTGGTTAAAGCTCTTCAGCCACTGAAGGCAGCTACACTTGTCATGTCTGAGGAAAAAAAACAGACTGTCAGTCATTGCACCCCTGCATTCACAGCTGTTGGAGGAGATGAGCTGTGCACCCGAGGACTCCGCAGTCATCAAAGAGGTCAAGACAGCTGCATACAACAGCCTAAATTCAAGGTATGCTTAAAAAGTGTGTGTGTGTGTGACTGTGTTTGCATGCATGTATATTGTGTGATTCCATGAGGCTGGTTTATGTTCATGGTCTTGTTCCCACATCCACACCTTAGTCTCTAGATGCTCAGTACAGTTCAGAAAAAGTGAGTGGGCCCAAAGGAAGCTCTTCCTATGGCTTGGCAGTCCATGTGCTCAATAGACTGGAAAGGAAGCTCAGCTAAAATGTCCCCCAAAAAAATGAGCTTGTGTATTATGCTGCTTTGTTTACTTTGCATTGAGTAACTGGCTATGAATACTTTTTTTGTCTTTTGTTCAGAATCAGCTACTCTATCACAGGTAACTTACGACTTTCCTGCTCATCATCTCCTTAGCGGCTGCAGTCTTCACTAACCAGAGCGTCTTCACACTCTGGCATGAGCGTCCCACTGGGTGGGGGTTGATGAGGCAGTGGCTGGTCCTCTTGATCAGTGTTGGCTGGTGGACTTTGTCTGCAGATTGTGACGCTCACAGTCTCTGATATTGACAGTGAAATGAGCCAATCAGCGATCGCTTCTCCACGGAGCATCTGATGATTGACATTCAGTTGTTCTGGAGAGAGCTTCCTCCTGTTTAAAAGTGGCCAAGTCTTACACTCAGACAATGGGCCAAGGCTCGTTACAAACAGCTAGCTCTGCTGGGCATTTAGAGCAACTGGTAAAATCCCTAACAGACACCTGGTTCACAGATCATTTCAAAAGGAACACTGGTAAATTTGACATTTAAAAGAAATTTATCTTCGGAAAAAAAAAATTCTTTAAATGAAAAAACAACAGTGCAGATGTCCTCCGAAAAATGTGTTTTGAGGGCAGCATGACAGGACAGCTGCTAACAACAGTCATGGTCCTCTTGAGAACAGATGTGTTTTGGGGGTCATGACAGGACAGGTCCCACTAGAACAGACCTCAAAATGCTCGGAAAGAATAGGCTCTTTAGCTGCATCATTTTCTTTGGAGATAGACATATCATTTATGTAAGTAAACGAAGGGGTGGCCAACCTGTCAGTGCTCAGACCTTACCCAGCACACTGCATCAGATTGGTCTGCATGGCTGCCATCCCAGAAGGAGGTCTCTTCCAAAGTTGGCAAGCTGAAACATGGATTAGTTTACTGAAGTTGTCACTATGGATTACTGGGACCATAGATGAAAGATAAGGTGTCATGCATGCAGTGTTAGATATTACTGGGACCATGTCCTGGTCTGATTTAAGTTCAAGATAAAAATAAAAAAAGGCAGAAGTGTGTCTTGCCTACAGTGAAGCATGGTAATGGGAGTGGTTATGAGGAAAATTACGCAAAGTCTGTGCATTGTGTTTTATTTGAGCTATACTTCATGAAGGGAGACATGAATGACAACATGTACTGTGACAGACTGAAGCAGAACAGTATTTCCTCTCTCCAGAAGGAGAGCTCCACGGAGCAGCATTCCAACATGATAATCCCAAAAACACACACCTACAAGACGACCACTGCCTAAAGAAGCTGAGGGTAAAGGTGATAGACTGACCAAGCATGTCCTCAGACCGGAACCCTGTTGAGTATCTGTGAGGCAGCCTCAAACAGAAAGAGGAGGAGAGGAAGGTCTCTGCATCCATCCACCAGCTCTGTGATGTCGTCATAGGACGTAGAAAAAGGATTCTAGTGGCAAAATGTGAAGCTTTGGTGAGCTCCATGCCCAAGAGGGTTATGGCAAAGCTGAAAAATATCTGTGGCCACAAAATATAGACACTTCTGAAGCTAAGATACGCCACGCACACGCAAACAACAGCGGAAGTAGGCGAATAAGGATAGCGCATGCGCAACGCATGCACAAACCTTGTTTATCTGCTTCCGGCTTAGCTTAGCTTCGAAAGTGTTTCTTTTAAAAATGCATAAAAATGTAATATTGGTTTAAAAACAGATAACGTTCCATCATGCGATCAATAATAAATATCAATATAAGCACACAGGACCGTCTAGAGTTATCTGATATGCCTGTACCCAGAGGCAGGCTAGAGTGCACCCCAACACTCCCTGTGTGGAGCCATGCTAAGCTAGCGGCTGGGGTAGGAAGTTTCTTTTAATACTCGGTACTGGACCTACAGTCAAGAGAATGGTCGCTACTTGCTTGTTATAGACTGGGGACTGAGGTAAGACACCAAAATGACGAAAATGTTGGACTATTCCTTTAAAACCAAGATGTAATCTTACCACACATTTTGTCTAAGCTTGTTTTTCAGTATTACTATGTATGTTTAAAAAATACTGTTTACAAGACCATGTTCTAAAAGCCTGACTTTTTGCACTATTTCATTGTCCTTGCATTTTTTTGAGTCAACAAATGGTTGTTTCTGTTCTTCTGATACAGTTGTATGTATGAAAACCTTTACAGGATTGTTGCACTAAAGCTGTAAGACAGTTGCAGGCAGGAGCTGCTAATTGAGTGTCCTGTTAGTTATGTCTATTGCTACTTTATATTGTTGGCCTTGTAATTTATTTTAATTTAAGTTAGAGTAATTCATTTTTTGTCTGTTGTCAGGTGGTCATGTTTGAATAAAAGTACATGATTAATGTAACTGCTTTGGGTTAAATTCTTAATGTAAAAATGATATTCAATAATGTACCAGGTCAAAAGGTCACTTTTTAATTTTACAGCCTTTTTTTATATCCCAGATTAAATCAAAATCGAATCGAATCGATTTGAGACCTTACCATATCGAATCAATCCAGGACATTTAAATCGATACCCAGCCCTATCAAAAGGCAAGAAAAACGTATTCATTTATTAGTAAAAATGTGGAGAAAATTGCCCCATCAAGCATTGTTAAATCTTTTTTTTTTAAATCCTGAACCTACATCTGGACTGGGATCACAATCAAAGCCTTATCTCTTGTTCCTTGTACCATGACCAATATATCTTGAAAAATGAAATCAAATTTGAGAAGTAATGGAGTTATTAGTGAGAATGAGGACAACTGCCCCAATTGCACAGTGTTAACAAATCCTTCAAAAAATCCTGGATCTGCACTCTGATTGTGATTACAACCAAAACTGCATCACCTCTGTCTTATGCCATGACCAACATTCTCTGAAAATACCATCAAAATCTGTAGAGAACTTATAGTTATCATGCAAAGTAAGTCTTTGTTTTGCAATGACCACCAAAATAGCATCACCACTATGTAAGTCATGACCAACATTCTCTGAAAATACCATCAAAGCCATTCATAACTTTTTGAGTTTTCTTGCTCACAGACAGAGAAAAATACCATCAAAAACAAAACCTCCTTGGCAGATCAATTAATCAATCAAATGTTCAGAGATTATTTAAACTTTCCAAGTTAATGTTCCTCTTAAATCACATATCTGATATCATGTATGCGGAAAGACAGAGCTATGGCATCAGTACTGAGTGTAATGAGCTATTAATTGAAACACTATGCTGCCACAAGTATTCGCTCACCTGCGTTGACTCACATATGAACTTAAGTGATGTCCCATTCCTAATCCATAGGGTTCAATATGACGTTGGTCCACCCTTTGCAGCTATAACAGCTTCAACTCTTCTGGGAAGGCTGTCCACAAGGTTTAAGAGTGTTTATGGGAATTTTTGACCATTCTTCCAGAAGAGCATTTGTGAGGTCACACACTGATGTTGGACGAGAAGGCCTGGCTCTCAGTCTCTGCTCTAATTCATCCCAAAGGTGTTCTGTCGGGTTGAGGTCAGGACTCTGTGCAGGCCAGTCAAGTTGATCCACACCAGACTCTGTCATCCATGTCTTTATGAACCTGCTTTGTGCTCTGGTGCGCAGTCATGTTGGAAAGGGGACAGCTTCAAACTGTCCCCACAAAGTTGGAGCATGGAATTGTCCAAAATGTCTTGGTGTGCTGAAGCATTCAGAGTTCCTTTGACTGGAACTAAGGGACCGAGCCCAGCTCCTGAAAAACACCCCCACACCATAATCCCCCCTCCACCAAGCTTTACACTTAGCATGATGCAGTCTGACAAGTATCGTTCTCCTGCCAACCACCAAACCCAGACTTGTCCATCAAATTGTCAGATGGAGAAGCGTGATTGGTCACTCCAGAGAATGCATCTCCACTGCTCTAGAGTCCAGTGGCGGCGTGCTTTACACCACTGCATCGACACTTTGCATTGCATTTGGTGATGTGAGGCTTGGATGCAGCTGCTCGGCCTTGGAAACCCATCCATGAAGCTCTCTCTCTGTTCTTGAGCTAATCTGAAGGCCACATGAAGTTTGGAGGTCTGTAGTGATTGACTCTGCAGAAAGTTGGCGACCTCTTTTTACTATGCGCCTCAGCATCCACTGACCCCACTCCGTCAGTTTACGTGGCCTACCACTTGGTGGCTGAGTTGCTGTTGTTCTCAAACACTTCCACTTTCTTATGCTACGGCCACACCGGACGCGAATTGGCGAATTTAAACGCGTGTAGCGCCCGAGGCTGGACGCTGGACGATTTTGACAAGCTGAGGGGCGACGCGCGTCACTGCGCGGGCGCAGTAGAGAGCCGGAGCTTGTCGAACTCAGAGATGACCCGTGCAGGCAAATTCAGCTGGAAACGAATATTTACAGAACTTGCCTTCAAAACCTGTCTTCTCAGCGACTTTCACCCAAGCCTGCTCCTTTTTGTTCCGGTCTCTGTAGAGTACACACGTCGAATCGTATAGCTCCGGATGACAGCAAACAGTGCAGATAAACCTCTCCTCCATCTTTCAGAGGGGGTTTGAGCAGGAGCGTCACACATCATCAAATAAATGACGTTGGGGGAATGCCATTGCTGATTGGCTGCCGTGCCACAGCGTCATGCAAATTTGCGTCGAAAGTTCAATATTTTCAACTTGAGCGTCGAGGCGAAACGCACTGGATGCTCCAAACGTGCCGCCCCACGCCAAATGCGTCCGACACACCGCCCAGGGGAAATCCGTATCCAAACGCATCTTTGCATTGACTTTGTATGTGATCTAGACGTGCGTCTTTGCAAATTCATGTCCGGTGTGGCCACACCATTATAATCCAGGTGACAGTTGACTGTGGAATATTTAGTAGTGAGGAAATGGCACGACTGGATTTGTTGCACAGGTGGCATCCTATCACAGTTCCACGCTGGAATTCACTGAGTTCCTGAGAGCGACCCATTCTTTCACAAATGTTTGTAAAAGCAGTCTGCATGCCGAGGTGCTTGATTTTATACACCTGTGGTCATGGAAGTGATTGGAACACCTGATTATGATTTTTTTGGATGGGTGAGTGAATACTGTTGTATGTACAGTCTTAGACTTTGAAATGAGTATTTGAGGAGTCTTGCCTGAGGCTTGTTACATTGTTTTGTCTGCAGATTTAAAAGAGATGTGTAAAATGAAACAGTACATTCTGAAACAAAAAGAGAGCAAGACAAAGCACTTCCATGTCTCTTTTTATCATATTTCTGGTTGAAATCCCTGTCTGTCTGCTCTGTTTTAAGTGCTATTTGCTCATATCACTCTAGCTTTTGCAGACAAGTCCTTAAACTGTTCCCCAATACAAGCTCTGAAAAGAAGAAACCACAGGCTCTTAAAAAACCCTGTAATGTTCATCACTCTGGCTCAGAATCTGACAAACCAAATGTCTGGCAAACAACCTGGTCTGAGATGACAATCTTTAGAATTGTGAGCAGTCAGGTTGGTTTCATTTCCCTCAACCCTCAACTGATCCTCTTCTAACAGATCCCCGAGCAGAGAGGTCTGATGTTTCTGTTTTGATGACACTCATCAACAGCTTGTGTTTGAAAAATGAAGACGCTGTTTGCATCAGATGTGGGAGCTCTGAAAAGCAACACTCAGTGAGCCAAAAGCATCAGTCAGCTCGCCAAGAAAAGAAACCTTGTTTGAAAAATAAAACAGCAGCTTTCATTGCTAATCAGAGCAGACTGCAGAGCTGCTACACAACAGCAAGAATGAATCATAAGCCCTTTTCACACATGCAGCCCTGATATTATCAGGATTATATCCAGGCAGCTTGCTCAGGAAATTCACTAAATTTTTGTTCACATTTGCTCCTGTTGGCAGAAGAATACACCTGCTGGAAGGTGGAGAAGTAGTGGAGGGGAGCAGGGGATATCAAAAATACGCAGCAGAGGAGATTATTCGATAAATGATAACAGACAATTCATCTCACAGTTTAAATCTTAACTTCATTGTAAAAGTGCTTACACACCTGACGCTACTTGTATTACCTCGGGGATCACTCTCCATGCAAAGTCAATGTACAGCCACGATGGGGCGGGGCTAACCCTCCCGCGATGCAACAGCCGCGTACAGGAAGATCACTCATCGCGCGATGTCAAAGTTAAAAAAGGGTGATCTTTTCAGACGATGTCGTGTGTGGCAACAGCCAATCAGCGGTGTGTGCACATGTGACGGTGCCCGTGACGGACAGTTTTTCATCTGGACTACAGAGGAACAATTTATGTCCATGTGGAAACATTAGTCAGTGAGGACATTAGTTCCGCCTAGACGGACTGCAGAAAACTCACAGATGCTGCTGCAATGCATCAGCTGCAGTGTTTTGTGGTTGATAAGTGAGTGAAAAGGATACAGCTGGAATAATATCCACTTATACATCCTATTATATGATATATGAAATGAGGTAACGCTGACCAAAATGAGGTATTTATGGACGCACATGACTTCAGTGGGTGACGCGATTTTGATCGCAGAGTTGCTTGCGGTGTGAATGCAGCATTACAAGTTAAAAAGCACATCAGAGGAGCACTGAAGCACACAGAAGTTTTTATTTATTTTTTTTAAATGCATTTTTTGTGCCTTTATTGATAGGAGTGAGACAGTGGATAGGTTAGGTTTGTGAAAGGGGGTGAGAGAATCAGGGAAGACACTCTGCAAACTGGTCACAGGCGGGATTTGAACCTGGACCGGCAGAAGCATGTACATGGGGTGCCTGGTTGCTGACCACTCCGCCAAACCAGCGCCCCGACACAGAAATTTTTATGATGTAGCGTCACTTCGTGCATGATGTTTTAGCTCCGTATTCTCTCTTTAATGGAAACAACACACCCAGCGTCCAGACATGTTTGAGTTTGTGTTACTCTGCTTATAATCAGATAGTCTAGTCCAGCAGCAGCAGCTGTTTTGATCCATCCTGTGAAGTCTCTCTTTTCCTGGTGCAGGTACCAGATCTGTCCCCCTGCCTGATGACGTTACATATCTGTGGCAATTCTACATGGACAAACTACAGTACGCTAGATAGATCGATATATGTGTGATAATATGATACATTTATGAGTCTGTATCGCATTATTTGTATTACTCATATTACTCATATTAGGTCAAATTTAATTTTTTGCTGTAGATCCGTTTGAATGCTGTTGTACAATTAAAGGACATAATATTCACGTACATAACTGTCTAAAATAACGTAACTGTCACAACATCGTCCTAACGGCAAGAATTTGAATATACTTTCCATAGATAAGTATGGTAATTATTGAAAAGAAATTATACAAAGGGATGTTCCTTTTAACACTGAATACTTTAGTCACACATTTTTGGATGAAAAAAGCACTGAAATCTACATCAAATGATCAGCAAAAACTACAAAAGTCTACGTACAATTTCTGTCCCATCATGTTCCCATTGAAGTAAAGCTGAATTGAAAAACTCAGCTCTTTCTGTTCACACATACGGCTTACCCAGATAATGTCCCGATATTTTCAGGAATTTTTGGCCAGTGAGAATGGGGTTTTGATTTGGTTGATCTGCAGGAATCACTGAACTGATGTTTTGAAAAATGACTAAAAGAAATGATGTGCTCACTTGTAATACATAAACCATTTTCCACCTAAAGGACAACTTGATTTTTCATTTCCATGCTTTATCCCTGTATTCAGATAGGGTAGGACACTCTATGTCAGAACCTAAAAAGAGTATGAGGCATGACATGCAGGGAATGAGCCACAAGTTGGATTAAAACTGAAGTCTCCTGCTCAAGGACTGCAGCCTCTATACAAGAAGTATGCCAGCGTTACGACAGGGCTATCAGTTCCCCAAGAAACTTCACTTATAAAGGAGTTTTGGTGGCCCATGTGGATAAACATGGTATTGCAATATGCAGTCCATCTGGTTTAAGGTTATGGATTTTCAATGCTTTATGAGAACAACAGATGGACTGGTGAAATATACTCAATATATTAAATATGTTGACCTGCTTTGAAGCAAAATGATCCTGTACTTTCTCTGAAATCTTGATGATAGCTCAGTTCTGATGAATCAATATATCTATCTATCCATCTATCAATCGATCATCTGTCTGTTTGTCTGTCTGTTTTTAATTTTTAGTTTTTGGTTCTTTTCCCCTTGGTAATGTTTCCACCTTTACATGTGCAGCTTCAACACCTTTATTTTCAGGATGACTTCAGAGCACATCATGGGACAGGGTCTTTGTCCCGTAATGGCACCCTGATGTAAACTGGTTGAAACAAGGGCTGAAGTGATCGTGTTTTAAATTAGATATTTAAAACAAAGGGCAAATACAGCAAATGCAAAATAGGATCCTCCTGTTAGCACCTTTTAGGCTTCATAATTAACACATTTTTCAGTCTGTACAAAAATAGAAAATCAAACTAAAACAACACATCGCTTTGAGGTTGCTAGGAAACAAGCAGAGACTTGGCTGAGGTATAATTGAAAATATAATATTTAATAGCCCAGTCATGTCCTGTGATTTACAGTAGGGGCTATCATGTCTTGAACTGAATTATGATACAGTCAAATGTAAACGCTGACTATCTGATGGCATTGTGCTTTTTCCAGACATTTGCTTTAATAATGAAACTGTGAACAAACCATGCCTCAGCACGAAGTGATGCGCCATTTTCCTTTTATTCATCTCGTCTCCAGAGACAAATGAGAAACTGCAAATGATGCATATTGTGTACCATTCATGAAGCCGTTGGGAATGATATTATAATCATTGCTTTGTGTGGGACCATAAATAGCACCTCCTGTATATTGAAATTATGTCTAAAGGAGAATCCCTGAGCGTACGTGGAGCTGCTTCTACCCTCAAACTGTCCGTGACATTTTCAGAAGCAGTTAAGAAGAATGGCAGATGAGCAGCTTCTGAGGAAAGAATTACAAATCAGATACTGAGAGAGCATTTATGAATAAGTTTCTGGAATCCTGGAGTGTGACTGTTAGTTACTGGTCCCTCAAGGGTGTGAGCAGAGCTTTGCTTTCTGGGCAAGATGCTTCTTATGCATCACATAAGTCTTTTTTATTACAGGGTGCAGAAAGTCGAAGGTGCAGAGCAAGCAGACATCGAGGTCATACATCAGAGCAACTTCCCCAAGAGTAAGAAAAGTTACCTTGAAGACACACAGTAGATACAGTGTGTCGAATTTATTCTTATAAAAGTTTGTTCTCAGAGTGTTTATTCCACTTAGGTTAAAGTTCACCTGAACTAAAATGTGCACCTTGATTCTTGCTAAGTGGTTGATCTTTCTGGAAACAAAATTGAAGGCTGTAACATGTCTGAAGGGATCACTATGGTGGCCCTGACAATAAAAATCCAAACAACAAAAGCACAAAAACTGTAGCAAAACAAAAAAGAGCCTCCTCCAGTTTGTGTTTTTTTTTTTTTTGTTGTTGTTTCACTTTGGCTTTTTGGTCACTACAGCTTTTGTCATGTTGCTTTGGCTTTTGTTATTTAGCCTTTGCTTCTGTTGTTGTGTTTGCTTCAAATGTGTACAAAACAAAGAAAGTAAAATTTAAATAATTTGAAGCTGTCTGAATCTCAGTTTTCTCATGCAAAAATCTTTCCAATGAGTTTGGATGAGTCGATATGCTGATGATAAACTTCTATACATTGGTTTAAATTTGCATAACCTTATAACATATTGATTATCGTACATTAATCGTGTCATTTATTTCTACAAAAAATACACAAAATGGTCAGTCTATACTTTTATTTCTGCCATATGAAAGGGTTCATTTCGACATCATTACACTATGTTTGGCATTAATTTTTTTTTCTTTATTGCCCTCTGTAGAAAGTTTTGCATGACAGCAAATTGGTCCATAAAATTAAAACATGAATATGATATGATATACAGAGTGTCCATAAAGTCTCTTTACAATTAAAAAAAATATTGCTAGGGCAGTTGATGATATTCTAACCAGATGTGTTTTATTTTAATCAGTCTTTATTCTAGTTTTTATTCACATTAAAATTTTGTGTTTCAGATATTCTATTCTTACATGATTGATGTTTTCCTCAGATATTCTTAGTCATCCACTCCTCCCTTAATCCAACACTGTCCCTGTCTCCATAAATGTATTGTTCCATGGACCAATTGAAGGACGTGATGGTGGATCTCTTCCATACTCAGTTCTGCAGTTTCGCTGAGTCTGCACATCTGATTTTGTCTCAATAAACCAGGAAATATATTGTGCTTTCTCTTGAAGAGTAGCCATTTTATAAGGGTTCATTTAACAGCTTTCCTTCCATGAACATAATATCTGAAACACAACATTTTAATATGAATAAAAACTTAAAATTAAAAATAAAATTAAAAAATAAATACAAATAAAATGAATTTGTTTTACAGTAAAACAAATCTGGTTAAGATATCTCAACTGCCTTTGTAATACATTTTTTTTAACTGTAAAGGGACTTTATCAACACCTTGTACAATATGAACAAATCAAACAGAAGGTAGAAAATAAAGCAACACAGCATTAAATAAATAAAAACAAGATCTTAATAAAGTAATGGGCATTATCAAGTAAAAAGAACTTACATTATAAAGATCAAACAATAACAAAGAAAAAAGCTTAAAGTAAAATTAGCGACAAATACAGAAACAGGGCTTAAAAGAAAGTTAAACAGAAGTAAGATTAAATCAGAAAGCACTTGGAGAGCGCAAACCTCCAGCAAGGTAATGCACACGTCTGTTACATCATGATGAAGTTACCATCATAATATGATTCACTGACTCTGAAAATCTGCACTTAGCACTCAGAATCATGTTGATATCTAGGCCTGTCACAATAACAAATTTTGCTGGATGATAATTGTCCAAAAATTGTCGATAAACAATATTATTGTCAATATTGTTCTGAAACATCCTTTTTTCATGAATGTAATTATAATATATGTTATAATAAAGCAAGTACACCATATCAAAAGCAATAAACTTTAATTTCTTAAGAGCATTTAGCTGTAATGGGAAGGTCAAGAGCTCTTAAATAAAATTAACAAAACAACCAATATAATAAATTAAACAAAAAAAGAGAAAAAAAACACAATGAAAATGAAATGGACTGTCTTTTGGGAAAAAATGCATGTAAATAAAAATCATTATATTAATCAAAAACAACAAAAAATAGACCCTGTCTCTGTAGAGAAAAAACACCCCAATAAAAACAATAAATTAAATGGAGTTTATACAGTTCCTGAATTGTTTGTGACATGTAGGTTCTCCCAGTCAATTTGCACTGCCTGTCATATGTTTGTAACATTTCCAGAAATGGTGGCTTTTCAACCATATTCAAGGGCTGCATTTCTTTTGCAATGTAGCGAACGACACTGTCTGTGAGCGCACACCGTTTTGCTCTGTTTAGTTTATATTTACTTTGCAGACCAAACGCCTCAGTAAGCTCTGACTGTCAGGACGAAGGCTCCGCTGCACCTCCCCTGCACCTCCCCTTCTTCATCGGTGTTCATGAGCTCACACCTTGTTCATTCTGTTTAAAACCAAAATATTCCCACACTGGGGCTGTGACATTCAGCTTAGGAACCATCGCTTTTGTGCAATCATTCATATTAGTGTTTGTTTCCTCGTTACTTCTCAGGACGCTCGCTTCAGCTCTCTGTACGTATGCGCGAGCAACCCCCAAAGATTGAAGGACTGACAAATGCTCACTCCGCTATAAAGCCGCTAATTCCGCTATAGAACCAATGCACCCAGGTGTTGAGGTGTTGCGCCAAGTGAACCATCTTCTCATTCAGCCTGCTTGGTAGAGAGAGAGGAGGAAAACAAACCTGCATAGGCCGGCAAACTTACTGAGGATGTTTTTATTCATCCTGGGGTTAATTGATTTATTGATTATCGTGACCTATTGATATCTTTATTAGTTTGACAGTTATTGGTTTTTGAGCACCAAAATCCAATCATTTTTAAGCTGGAGTTTTTGTGCGACCTTGCTAAAACACAAACAAATGGACAAACAAACAAACATAGACCAGCAAAAACAAAACCTCCTTGGTGGAGGTAACAAAGATGAAGACGAGTCTGTAAAGTCAATTTTTAAAAGCAGTCTAAAAGGTCTTGCTGATTCTGCACACTGTGCCTCCACAGGCAGGTTAAAGTTCAGGGACTCTGATTGAGGAAGTCAAAGGTCCCCTTCAGTTTTGAGCCACTAAAGTTGAAGAAAATGCAAAATAATTTGTGAAATTGTCACACGGCTGTGGCTGCTTTTTGTTCCTCCATGATTTATTGAATCATTTAACATCTTTAGTGCTGGTGTTGTAAAATTAATAAGTAATCATGGCTTGTAATTGAGATCTTAATATTAATCAAAAAGTCTAGTGTGTGACAGTTTCTTTCTCAAGCCAATGCAGCGACTCTAATTCATGCTTTTATTGATTATTGTAACGCTCCTATTTTTGCTCTTCATAAAAAGAACATTTCACAGCTTCATCTGCTCCAAAACGAGCCCACATCACTCTGATGTTATGGTCTCTGCACCAGCTCCCAGTGACTTTCAGAATTGATTTTAAGGTTCTTTTATTAGTTTTTAATCTCTTAATGGTCCCAGGCTTTTTTTTTTATTTGCTTTTATCAGAGCTGGTGAGAGCCCTCAGGTCTTCAGGTGGTGTTTTTTTAATCAAGCCAAAAGTTCGAACAGACTCACGGTGTATTACAGCACATTTCTGTGGAACAGCCTGCAGACCTAAGGCCAGCACAGAGGGTCAGTATTTGTTGTTTTTAAGATTATTTTTTGAGATTTTTTAGGCCTATATCGACAGGGGAGAGAACAAGGCAGTGGCCAGGCTTGTTGCTGCAAACATGCCACGGGTTGGATTCAAACCAAGGTCAGCAGAGTCTTTTATGTGCGTCATGCATGGTGGCTTACCACTCCACCAAACCAGTATTTCCAGGGTCAGTATTTTTAAGAGCAAACTAAAGACCCACCTTTCAGTTTTATTTTTGCTTTGTTTAAAGTAGCCATAGTTATGTATCTTTCTATTTGACCAAACACTCTGCACTCTGCAATAACTAGGAGCGTAGAACAAGAAATCCCGCATTCTGCTGTGAGCAACGGAGCCGTGGACAGACACAAGAGGGGTCAGCAGAATGTGGGATTTCTTGTGTTCTTGTTTCTTGTTCTACGCCTCCTAGTTATTTCAGAGTGCGCATTCCTTTGGTTATGTGAGGCACCCGTAAGTGTATCATAGAAATGCCAAGTAGTACTGTTTAGGCTATACACATGTGCTAAATGATGTCGTTTCGAGTAAATGGTGGACGCAGCCAGGACACTTGGATTACAGACACAGTATGGAGGAATATTGACGACTTTTTGTGGACTTTTAAGGACACTGTTCGTTCGGGCTCTTATCTAAGTCATGATATCAATGTCAGTGGACAGCGAGTATACCCCCAGATCTCCGGCTGCATCCTAGATGTTCCAAAAGTACTCCACAGTGTTGTTCAGCATGAGGGTGAGTAGAAAATGAGGCCAAATCGTTGTTTGGGTGTAGTGTTCCTTTAACATGTTTTCTTTAATCATATCTTTAAGTTGCTTGTTTAATTATTCTTACCATTCTTTTATCATTTATTTATTTATTTTAACTCTATTATTACATGTATTCTGTTTTATTTTTTTTACTTTTTCTTTCAGTGTTTTCCCATCTTGAAGTCATGATGGTGTTTCCAAAGTTTCTCGCTCTCAAGCCCCTTCCCACCGCTGCCCCTAGTCATTTTAATGAGGAACGGGCGGCAGACGGGAAGCGGTTTTAGCTGCGGTGGTACGACCCAGAAGCAGTTGCCGCCCACATGAACATGTGGGACCAATCACATTGAAGGAGGGAGAGAACCTGCAAATAGCAGGCTCCACAGGTCAATACAAACAATGAAGGAACTCTACAACACAGCTCTACTTTTGGATAATGATAACCAGGACAAAACTGGGCATGGGATAGTATTTCTACTAAAAAGTGTTAGGGGAGGGAGTGTTGTAAAGGACTTTTGGGTGGGCTCTGCAGTGATGTTTGCCTAATCACCTCTCCGTTACTGCCGCCTTGGACTTTGCTCGCACCGTGATGGCAGCAGCCACTGTAAAAAACGCTCTGCATCACGGGGGACTCCGCTGGAAAGGAGGCAGTTTTTGGGGCTGTTGCTGTGCAGCAGTGTGAAAGGGGCTTTACACACAGTTCTGTCAAATCAAGCTTTTTGACTTTTCGATGTTTTGTGTTTGTTTTGTTTTTATTTGCTTAGTTTGGGTTTGTTTTTTCTTGTTAATGTAAGTTCTTCTACTTGTTAGCTCCGCCAAGGAGGTTATGTTTTCGGGAGAGTTTGTTTGTCCGTCTGTCTGTGAACAAAATAACTCAAAAAGTTATGGATGGTTTTTGATGAAATTTTCAAGAAATGTTCAGCATGGGAAAAGGAAGAAGTGATTCAATTTTGGTGGTCAACCGGATCACCGTCTGGATCCAGGAATTGTTCAAAGGATTCCTTATCATTGGGAGATACGGAACTGTGCTGCTTGGCGGAGGTCTGTGCTCTCCGAGTGCTTTTCTAGTTTTCTGTTCATTTAAAGCACTTTGAAAGCTAGACAAATAAAGTTTGATTGATTGATTTATTATATTTTTTTTTTTCATCACCCAGCAGCCTCAGTGCAAACTGTAATTTTACTGTATTTTACAAGACTGTCGAGTCATATGCACAAACATTCCAGCACCAGCCTGAAAGTGAAACACACCCTAAGGCTGCGTTTACACGGCGTCGAAAACGGTCAAATCCGATAAGTTTTCATTGCGTCATTTGGCATTGCATCTACATGGAAACACATTGAAAACGGTAACTTTTGAAAACAGGCTCCAGGGTGGAAAGTTTCCAAAACGTTTTCCATGCAGCTCAGTGTAAACCTGCATCGGAGCGTTTCAGGGTGCAACGCTGATGTTACTGCATGCACAGTACTCTTTCAGATGAAGGCTTCGCGCACATACAAGGAACAACAACAGCTTCGGCCGCAGAGTAACATGTGTGAGCCTCTTACGGTGCTCGTTTTGCTATCCATACAAAACTATCCAGAAAGATTTGTTGTCCGAACTGATTTGTAGTCCAGAAAAGAAACTCCTGTGTTGTTTGTGAAAAATTCTTCTTCTTCATACGTGTGTTGTAGCAGCGCTGCCTCTCTGCACACCTACAGCGCCATCTACTGAACCAGCATGCACACTACAGCGGATTCACTCGTCTCCAGTATCGTCGTCTGAATGCAGAGGAATTTTAAAACACGAAGGAAAAATCTTTGCGTCTTTAAGTCAGGAGTTTCCATGTAAACGTAGCCTTATAGTTGCTGTCTCTGCTACAAGGACAGCCCTGGACACCTCTTAAGTACATTCACAAACTATTAAGGAGTAAGTAGCGACATACATACATAATGTCCTATTACCGATTAACTTCCTGTTGTTGGTTTTCTTCTTTGTTTTAGAGTTTGGGGGAAAAGGAGGGCATCAGTGGAATTTAGAAAGGGGCGTGTGTAAACACAGAGGAGCAGGTAAGTCAGAGGATTGATGACAATTACCTCTAATGAAAACAAATCTGTTGTTCTCACAATTTGTGAGCAGAGTCAACCTGGGACTGAATCCTGCGTGCCCCCTCTCTCTGCTGTCTGGTCGATACAGGACAAGCTCAAATGCAATCAGAGTGACCGCTGACACTTTACAGGTTTGTGCCGTAAACACCCGCAGAAGCAGAGGATGGGCTTTTTGTCCCTTATCACTGCCTCACAGGGTAATAACAAACCTTTTACCAGATATAAGAGCGGAAACTAAAACTAACATCTGACAGCTTTATGTCTCTGTGTGATCTACAAGTGCAAGACAGCAAAGGTACAGTGGCCCTGGTGGTTTTTGCAGTTGTGACAGAATTTTCATGAGCGTTGTGGTGAAGCTGAGGACTAAAGATCAACTAATCCTTTAACCACGGAGTCAGTGAACATTTAAGTGTGGCCATCCACTAATTCTTTGGTAACACTTTAGAATAACGATATTGAACTAATCATGAATAAACCATATATATAACTTGTAAATGACTACTAAACCAATTATAACTAAACAAACCAACATTTATTCATGATTATAAACCATTATTTGTACATGATTTATTCATATTAACTACTGTTATTTTTATGTGTAGAAAACATTTTTAATGATTTAAGGCAGCATTCTTTAACTACATGTATTGATTTTTCATGATTAATACATGAGTTGTAATTAGTCAGTATAAATCATGTTAAGTTGTTTTTGCAGCTCAAGCATTTGTGGAAAGAATCATGTTTTTATAAATGTAATAATCATTAAAAAAATGCCATTTATTGATAAATGCTTTAATAATCATTTACAAATGTATATATGGTTTATTCATGATTGGTTCAATATCAACTAATGGCTATAAATGTCTTGTAACGAGTTGTAAATGATTTAATAATCTTTTACAAATGTATTCAAGTCGTTTGTTTATGATTAGTAAACTATCTCTGATATCTACAAATAGTTTATAAATGCTCTACAAATAATCGTTATTCTAAAGTGTAACCATTTCCTTTATTAAAATATAAACCATGGCCTCAAGTCACTTCACAGGTCTGTTGTATGTTATGTATTTTTTATTGATATCAGGCCCCAGACACACATTCCCATTTCACATGGCAATTGTTCATAACTGTGCACGATTGGAAAGGTTGATTTGGTCGTCATTAGGAAGAAATTACTGACTCCCCCCGACACACCCCACCATCAGTAACACTTCTATGTCACTTCCACAGTGCTTCAGGGGCGTTTGTCCTGCTTTAATTAGGTCAATAGAACAATATGACAAGGATTCCATGAATTTCCATCCACTGGCAAGACATCAGCTCTGTTCGAGCCCAGTTTGCGAAATGCAAGCGTCATAATTAAGCCCTGGCGCTTGCATTTCCGTCGTGTTCACCTCCCGTACAAGATACTTAAGAACAATGCTGTGAAATTGCCTCAATCGGGACGCAGGCGGGACACAATGGGATACGTCCTTATGTGCAACTCTAGTGCTGTTCGCCTTAATGCTGCGTTCACACCGCAAGCAACTGCAATCAAAATCACGTTGCCCACTGCAGTATTGTGTCCATAAAAACCTCATTTTGGTTACCGTTGCCGTCAGCTGTCACTCGGTGACATCACGTCCACTCAAGTTTCACCGGGATCATATCATATATCATATCATAGGATGTATAAGTGGATTTTATCAAACACAAAACACTGCAGCTGATGCCCTGCAGCAGCATTATCTGTGAGTTTTCTGCGGTCCATCTAGGTGGAACTAATGTCCTCACTGACTAATGTTTCCCACACGGACATAAATTGTTCCTCTGTAGGCCAGATGAAAAACTGTCTGTCACGGGTACCGTCACACATTCACACACACTGCTTGGCTGTTTCCGCACAGCCACACACGACATCGACTCAAAAGATGAACTTTCTTTTAACTCTGGCATCACTGGATGAGTGAAGTGATCAGGGTGTGTCCAAATAGTCCTTTTTTGATAAGGAACCTTCCTAACTGAAGAAATGATCCGGAAGCATTTAAGCGTCAGCCGTGATAAGTGCTGTTCGAATTCTCCAAAAGTTAAGGAAAGGAGGGTTGTTGCTTCCTTTATTATCTCCTTTAGCTCAGGAAACACTGGACCATCCTTCCGAAAGGAGAGAAGAAAGGAACGCCCCATAATGCCCTGCGGCACGTGATGTGCGTGTATCGGCATCGTACGGAAACTTACTAGGGAGAAAGGACAAGTTTTGTGGGACTATCAAGATATGTGGGCTATATAATTCAATTATAATATAATATAATAATATATAGTATAATTAATATTATATATTAGTTACCAGATTTCTATCAATCTTGATTTATGAAGTAAATCATGCCTATAACAAGACAGAACAATGGGGTCTATAATAATGTTTATTAAAAAAAACAATCAATAGAAGGACAAATGAGGTATTTTACAATACTTAAAATATAGTAACACTGTTTAACAATGTGTATAATGATATATGTGAATGAAACAGGGATAAAAGTCTTCCTGAAACATTTTTTTGTTTTATCAGACTTCAGGTTTTTTCCCGTGTGCTGTCAAAGGGGTAAACATTTATAGAAGCTCTCACCTAACCTCACATCTGTGAGCAGGAAACACACACTGCATGACCAACGGACAAAACACCATCACATGTCTGATCATGGATTGTTAATGTTAACAGGTAAAGCTGACACAAAACAACTCTGTGACGTAGAGCAGATGACAAGATGCTTCTTGTAGTCCATTTTTAGAACACTGTAGTTCGTTGTGGTTTACCTACGTCACAGGAAATCCTCGTCACATAAATATGACACCAAAGTGAAAGTGCAGTCGAATTCCTCTTTTAGAGCAGTTCTCCTTTCCTTTCCTCTTATTCCTTCCTTTCCTTGACCCTGTGACGTTTTTTTATCGGAGTTAAGGTAAAGTGGATAGGAAAGGACTTAGGAAGGACTATTCGGATCCACCCACTGTCTTGTACGCAGCAAACGCATCGCGGGAGGGTTAGCCCCGCCTCATCTTGGCTGTACATTGACTTTGCATGGTGAGTGATCGCCAAGGTAGCACAAGTAGCGTTCGAGGCGTAAGCACATTAAGACTGCATTAGGCTTTCACCACCGAGAGTGGCGATTTCCACGTCAGCTTTGAACTGTTAAAAACAGTCAGGACCCTTTCCCATTCCCCAGCATTCATCCACGACTATACAACACTGATGCAGATCAAGTAGCGCATGCACCACGACCAAAGCACATTTCATCAGGATTATGACTCTCATGCACAATAGCTATGAGAAATGGGAATGTGTGACTCGAGCATAAGGCGTTATATTTATAAAACCCCAAGGACTGATGTTTGGTGAAATGACAAAGTTTCCTTTTTGATAGTGATATTTACCTAAGTTTAAACACATTCCTTCCCTCTTTTCTGTAGCAGCAAAATATGGCAATAAAGTGAGTGCAGAGAATTACTGTATAAACCTGTAACATACATATTGAAAACAGTGGAGCAAGAAACTCACATTTGGAGATAGATGCTGCAGGCCATCTTGTTTCTCCAATGTATGGCTGCAGCTGACAGGAAAGGGAATTTCAGTGGATCTTCAGGCAGTGTATTAAATGTTTATTATTCTTTTTTTTTTAAGTTAAATATCCACTTATTTTGAATTCAAGGCCTTGCAGCATGTTCCAAAAAACGCTGGAACATGGGCAACAAAAGGCTGAGAAAGTTTAGGAATGCTCAAAAACAAAAGTTCGGAGCATTCAACAGGTGAACATGTTAATCTGCTGAACGAGAGTACCTAATAACTTGCCAGACTGTAACACCTCTTACCTGAGGTGTACCCAGCGAGGTGACACAAAAGTGTTTCCACAGCTGTCAGACCGAAAAAGCATGTGTCATGGTGCAAATGTGATCCCAGCGTTTCTGACACAAAGAAGTGAGAGCTCAAATGTGCATTAGTACCCAACCATCATCCCTGCTTTGACAGGCTAAAATTTGGCCTGCTTGTCAGAGAGTAAGCTCACTTCTCTCTTTGTGTTCTGGAGCAGAAATACATATCTTCTCATTTGGACATATTCTGGGTTCATTTCATCCTCTGAGTGATAACACGTTTACAGCTACAGAGATAACACCCCAGGGAAATTAGGGGGGCTGCGTTGGCTATCACAGAGAAATTGAATGCATGCGAGATTATTCTGATCCACTTCCTGCTGGAATGATGAGCGCCTTGAGTGCAGATCGCTGCCAATCAAAAGACACTCGCATCAAAGTGCCGCACTCCAATCTAATTGGTCGACAAAGGGAGGCGAGGTATGCAGACTCTCCTCGCAAATGGACATCCTATCGCGCTGCAGCTCCGCCTGTGCACCACCAATTACCTGCAGCCGTGTACTGTCAGTAGGGCTCCTGAAGATGAAACATGTGGGTTGGCCTCTACTTGTAATGTTGCTGAGTTTCCATAATTGATCTCGGCGGGTTTGCCAGTGACGACTCCACAACACTTTTAATGAGGCAAGAAGGGGAGACGAGTTTGAGTCATACCTCCAAAATAGCTGTTTCAATCCAATTACTCCCCCATTCACTATGGTGACATTTTTATTTGTGAGGCTGCACGGTGAGAAAATCCTCTCCAAAAACAGTGCATCAGAAGTGGCAGCACCTGTGGCACTGATCGATGTGATTGTTCTGCTTCTCTTCATGTTTAAGTGCAGAGGGTCACTCTGGATTTGATGAAGCGCCCAAGTTTTGTAATTGATCGAAAACACTTATTTCCATCGCGACAAATTCCATCCTGTGCTCATCAAATAAGTGTATAAGTGCGTTCACACCGAATACGACCATTCTCCGACACGATCTGGACGACTTGGTCACGGTACCCAGATGCTTTGGGTATACGATAGGGTCGTGTCGCTCAGTCTCGAAAGTTGGAAAATTTAAACTTTCAGGTGATGTCACATGTGGTTCTGCTGTGACAGCCAAACAGCATTGTGTGCATGTGTGGCAACACCCAACAACTGTTGTCTCTGTTTCTTGTCTTGTAGGTGGTCTGGGATCCTTGGTGTAGACTGCCTGCTGCTGTGGAGTCACGAAGACTCAAAAACTACAACATCAAACATGACACATAGTTGGCCATTTCATTAGGAACATTCCATTCCCATTATCATTATAGCTGTTAATGTAGATATTAGCATGATCTCTCAATCCATGGTTGGTACATCTATAGTATCTATATTTAGCACCACATAGACATGAGGTCCCTCTGAAAATGGGATGTCACATCTCAAGAGGCCTTTAGCACATTTATACTGAACAGAGACAAATATGGTAGGGATGCACTGGTGGCCTGGGCACCCATGAGTTCGTCACTACCATAAATTCTTATTTTCAGTCAGAATATCATTGATTATACTTCTATAAAATGATCACCACAACCATTCAGACATGAGGGCCCTTCTGAAAATGAGATGTAGCATCTCAAGAGGCTAACCTCTAATAAATCAGACGACAGGTCTATGGTTCATTGATCTGTCACTAACTTTAGTTCTTACTTTAGTCCACTTGTCTCCTCTTACCTCCCTTCCTTCACCCTCACACCAACACAGCATCGTGTGGATTTGCTGTTCATCATGAGACTGGGATCCACATTCAAGATTTCCTGCTGCTTAACAGAAGGTTTTTTCTTGAGCCATGATGGAGGGATTCATGATTGGCTATATGGATTCATGTTGGCTGTTGGATGTATATATTTGTATATATATGTATATATGTATTTTATATGTATATATGTATCTATGCATATATGTGTATCCATAAAATAAAGAGCTGTATGCTCTATTGTAAAGTGTCTTGAGATAACACTTGTTAGGAATTGGCGCTATAAATAAAGATTGATTGATTGATTGAACTGTTTTTACCTCGGATCACACTAGAGTGAACACAGAGTGATCACATTAGAGTTAGTTCCTCCTTAATCAACACAAGCGGCAGTTCTCTGCAGTCATGTCCTTCCTTATGTGCATCATCTGCAGTGTTTTACGGTTGGTAGATGAGTGAAAAGGATACAGCTGGAATAATCTCAGCTTATACATACTGCAGTGAAACTCAAGTGGCATGACGTCACTGAGCGACATAATGGAGCCAATATTTTATGAATAGGGAACACTTTCTCGATCACCAAGTCGTGTTCAGTGTCAACGAACCTTGAGAACCATCTTAGAGACCATAGCTTCCAGGTCCACTTTTTATAAGAGACTTTGGGCCCCTTTTTGAAAAGTTGCTTGTAGGTATTGGCAGTTGTGGGTTGCATTTTTTTGGGCTTGTTCCAAAAGTGCAATTGCTCATTTGGGCTTGTTGTGCCCAACACTCTACTACCAATATAAACTTAACTCAGAAGTTACACAAACTATTTGTACCACTCCAAACACAAATGTAAATTTTACTTCTTATTTAAGTGGAAAAATCTGGTAACACTTCTGGAGATTGTTTAGCTGCTACTTTAGACAAGTTAAACTGCAAGTAAATCCAAAAAGATAACCAGCCAGTCACATGATAGAAATCTACATACCTCAGTCCAAACAGATTAACTGCATTGTTATCATTTGAAATTATTCACTTATTTTGAAATTTGATGCCTTGGATGGGACCATGGTATGCTGCAAGAACTTTAGCAGAGTCAGTCACAGGTAGGAGGAGGAATGAAGAACAGAGGACATGACTGATCAGAAGTTGCATAGTGGTGCAGATGAATGTAGTGTTGTGCTCAAGACCACACTATCCGAGACCAAGACTTGCCCGAGACCAAAACTGCACAGAGAGCAAGACAAGACCAAGACTTTTGTGAGTCCAGACCGAGTCGCGACCAAGACGAGCCGAGACCGGGACAAGATCAAGACCATTAAAATCTATTTCCAAAACCATGACAAGGCTCAACAGTTATGGGGGGGGGGGGTCCCACAGTCAGAACACCAGGAAAGTTGCAGTCATCACAGGGGAAATAACACTGTTTTTTTACCAAGTGCTCCTCCTTGTTAACATTAATGAGGTTGATGAACAGCAGAACAGTGCTGGTCCTGATTGGTCTCGACGGAAAGTCCCAAGTCCGGCCAGACCGAGACCGAGACAAGACCGAGTAGAAGTGCTTTCGAGCCAGAGACAAGACCAAGACTTTCAAAATGTGGTCTAAAGACCGGCCTCGAGACCAAGATCGGTCTTGAGTAACACAACACTAGTGAACTGTGAACCCATGTCCATAAACTTTGATGCTTATTACTGTCACAGCGGGACTTTAGGTAATCCTTCAAACTGCTGCAGTGACAAAGTTCTGATTGGTAAACTAGGCATTGCAAACACAATTTTTTCGCTGCAGAGAGGTGAGTACTGATTGTCCACATTTCAATCACCAAGTGACAGCCCCATCACAAGATGAAATGTGGTCAACACAGGAGCGACCTGCAGCACTCTGACCTGATCTAAAAGAGTGGAGCTACTGGTGGAAGAAAACATAGCCTTTTGTTGCATCCAGAATCGTCCTAAACACAGGGGCTTTGTTGAGGAAAAGTTTGGTTTAAGAAAAATTTATATTTGTTGTTTCCTCTTACAACCTGGCCAGCTGATCCTCCTACCCCTATGATATGACAAATAAAACATACAAAAGCATGTTTTATTTGTGTCAAGGAAAGTTAAATGCTGTAAAGAATCTCACTGTGGAGCATTGTCAAGCCAACAGTTTTTGATTAATTTTACCCTCAAAGTGGTTTATTTAGCGTTCTATGACACCATGTAACTTCAGTGTTCTCAGGGACTTAGCTTGCAAGTTCCTTTATTGGCAATTATAGTGTCATAGGCCTCTACGAACCCCATTAAAAAACTTTACTCACCCTTCAAGATCTGTTATAAAAAATATTATGCAATTGAAATAAATTAAAATCCATCCAACATTGTTTATAGACAAGGCCAGTGTTTCAGGTTTACTTGTTTTTTTTTTTTAGCAGAAACAAAAAAAAACTTGAATGACTGAATTGTTTTGTTAGTTGGAAACATCCATCAGCTTTAACAGCTGCTCTAATCAAACTTGATAACCTGAAAACAACACCACATCACAACAAGCTATTACCAACCTTACACCTCTAACAGAGCTGACATTTGACAAATTTGAAAAGGATACGCACCGATGAGAGCTCAAGCAACTGAGTGAAAGTGTTAGTCTCTATTTGTAAAGTGATCTTTGAGTGTCTCTGGTTTCTTTTTCCAGAACGATCTTATTGAGCACATGCAGATAGTGAAACAAACAAAGCAGTGCCCTCATTTTTATACCCTGTGATAGAGACATTTGGGTTTTCCTGCTTGTATTCCTCTTTGGAACTTTTCTCTTTCACACATCTCCCGCAATAACAATCTTAAAAGGGAGCTTCAAGTTTGCACATGAGTATCAGTGTTCTGGTTGAGGAGAGAGTGACTCAGCTTGTAAAAAAACTTCTTAAGTGTTACTGCAGCTCTGGTGGAGCTTTGTATAGTCAAAGAAAGATAACTTGATGGGGTCATACCTATAACCTTTCATTTCAAATACAACAGAAAACCTACAGTGCAAAATTAAGTGTGGAGTTTTACAGAAGTACAGATCAACCTGAAGGAGAGCATACAAATAGCAAAACTTTACCTCATATTAAAAAATCAGATTCATGTTTCATCTTTGGAGTGATTAGGTAGTGAACATGAGTATCACAAGCCTAAAGGTGCTTACACACTGCACGCTACTTGTACTACCTAGCAAATCACTCTCCATGCAAAGTTAATGTACAGCCGCGATGGGGCGGGGCTAACCCTCCCGGGATGCTTTGCCGCGTACAAGACGATCACTTCACTCGTCGCGTGAAGTCAAAGTTAAAAAACTGTTCATCTTTTCAGGTGATGTCGTGTGGCTGTGAGGCAACAGCCAATCAGCGGTGTGTGCGTGTGTGACGGTGCCCGTGACAGACAGTTTTACATCCGGACTGCAGAGGAACAATTTATGTCTGTGTGGGAAACATTAGTCTGTGAGAACATTAGTTCCGCCTAGACGGACCGCAGGAAACTCACAGATGATGCTGCTGCAGGGCATCAGCTGCAGTGTTTTGTGGTTGATAAGTGAATGAAAAGGATACAGATGGAATAATGTCCACTTATACATCCTATTATATGATATATGAAATGATCGCGGTGAAACTCGAGTGGACGTGACATGATGGCTGATGGCAACGGTGTCCAAAATGACATATTTTTGGACACATGACGATACTTCAGTGGGCGACGCGATTTTTGTAGCTGGGTCGCTTGTGGTGTGAACGCAGCATAAGTGTTCAGGTCAAAGATACATTGCACGGATGCATCATGTGATGTAACCTGGAGTCTCTGGGTGTTTCAGTCTTTCCCCCTCGGACACTCTCACCACCATGGCTGATCAGACCCCCGCCTGTTTCCCGGCAGCGTTTGCCCACGGCCCTGCCCTCCTGATCCATAACCACCTTGTGGCTTTCTCTGCGGCTTCAGTTGCAGCCCTGATGGCCTTCCTCTTTACCTCCCTGATGAGGCCCAGCACTGTGAATACTTTTCACAGCGAGTTTTCCAGCCTTGCCTCCTGAGCTGGTGCTTCCTCTCGTTGGTCTCTTCTATCTGCTCTTCCCAGGGCACTGTGAGCTCCAGAATGATCAACTGCCTGGTGGAATCTGACACAATGATCATGTCGGGGCAGAGCCGTGTAGATGTTATTCTGCCTGGGAACTTCAGCTGCTTGCCAAGGTCCACTCCCAGGTGCCAGTCAGTGGCAACAGTCAGTACGAGGTTATGAAGTTATTAGCACAAATGAGAAAAACTGCCCTTTCTTGCAATGTTAACAAATCCTCTAAAGCAGTCTTGAATCCACCTCCACATTCAATAACTAGAAAAGCACTCGGAGAGCGCAGACCACCGTCAGCACCACAGTCCTCTCCCGTATTTTGATTTTTACCATAAATATTAGTCCTACCTTTATTTCATGTAAATATTTAGATTCCTTGACCATGAAAACATACCATTAACAATTGGTTTCATAATGATATCTATTTTAGTTCAGTAGTTATTCACGAAAATCGCATTTTTCATCATGGCGGATCCAGACGGTAATCCAGATCAACACCAAAATTTAATCACTTCTTCCTTTTTCTATGCTGAACATTTCCTGAAAATGTCATCAAAACCCATCCATAACTTTTGAGTTATTTTGTTCACAGACAAACTCTCCCGAAAACATAACCTCCTTGGCGGAGGTAATCACTTCTTCTGAAAAATGCCTTCAAAATCTGTTAAGAAGTCATTAAGAAGTCAACATAAATGTGGAAAACTGCCACGTTTGGAAGTGTTAACAGATCATTTAAAAAATATCCTAGATCCTAAAGATTAAAAAAAAAATAGGATTCACATCCTCAGATCACCACCAAAGTTTATTTACTTCCTCTTTGTCTACAGCCAACATTCCCTGAAAGTGTCATCAATTTCGGTTTCTATCTGTTTTTATTTATCCTGTTAACTAACTAACAAATGCTGGCAAAAACATTACCTCCTTGGTAGAACAAAAAAAGAGAATTAAGTAATTTGGAATCATTTGTAATTACTTTCTAATTCAAGCATCATTTTACATACTCAGCACTAACTAATTAAGCAAATTATTCATTACATCTGTAGCTCTTTTCATACTCTTTACCACAAATACTGTTATTTCATCATGTTGACAGGCAAATGTCATAATTGGTGTCCTGAAAGAGGCTGAAAGTGGCCATGCTTGCATCAATAGCCCTAAACTGTTGTAGTTTATTAATCACACTTGATATAAAATGTAGTCCAAGAAAACCTTTTCACAGTTTTACTTTCATTTTTTCTTCTAAACTCTGGCAGATGTGCAGCTCTCATGATATAATATGTTTACTGTGCTTGTTTACATCTAGGCTGTGGGGTCAGAACCTTCGTCAGAGCAACATAATATTTTAGAGTACCTGTGAAAATATTGGTGGACTACCTAGCTATTCTGATACTGTCTGGTGAGTCGGATAATACAAAGCCAGATTCCATAAAACAGAATGCAATGATCTGAAAATATTTTCCATTTAAATTAAATCATATATACTGCAAAGACAAGATATGTAATGTTCAAACTGATACTTTTTTTTACCTCCGCCAAGGAGGTTATGTTTTCGGGAGAGCTTGTTTGTTTGTCAGTCTGTCCGTCTGTGAACAAAATAACTCAAAAAGTTATGGATGGATTTTTATGAAATTTTCAGGAAAGTTTCAGCTTGGGAAAAGGAAGAAGTGATTCGATTTTTGTGTTGATCCATGATGAAACGTGATTTTTGTGAATAACCACTGAACTAAAATAGATATTATTATAAATCCAATTGCCAATGGTATGTTTTCATGGTCAAGGAATCTAAATATTTAGATTAAATAAAGATAGGACTAATATTTATGGTAAAATCACAATATGGGTGAGGACTGTGGCGCTGGCGGAGGTCTGCGCTCTCCAAGTGCTTTTCTAGTTTTTGTTTGTTTTTGCAAATATTCCTTAGTTTTGAACATGATTCCTAAACTCCTTCTAAAAAAGCTGGGACAGAGGCATGTATACCACTGTGTTACATCACCCCTTCCTTTTAACATCATTCAGTAATCATCTGAGAGTTGAGGATGCTAAATGTTGGAGCTTAAGGTGGAATTCTTCATTCAACTTCAGGTGCTCAATAGCCCATTGGTCTCCATCCGTCTTTTGCACTTCATGATGCACCACATGTTTTCAGTGGAAGACAGTTTTTTAGTACCTTCACTATTTGACTACAAAGCCTCGTTGTTGTAACACGAGCAGAACGTGTCTTGGCATTGACTGGCTGAAAAAGCAGGGACTTTCCTGAGAAAGAAATTTATCAGTTTTGCATTGAATATCTTGTCTTGGAGTATTTAATTTAACATAAATTCAAAATGATTTGCAATTCACTGAATTCTACTTTTAATGACATATTACACAATGTCCCAGCTTCAATAGAATTGTTGTTTGCATTCAGTTGCATGGTTGACTGAATGCTCATATTGCATGGTAAGAAATGTGTAAAATTCAAGGTCACTTTTGCAAGATCATGTAACTTTCTTGCTGTGAGGTGACAACACTACCAGCTGCACTACCTTGCAGCCACATGGTTGATTACATCCTTTCGTGGTGGATGGCAAATAAAGACATTTTCTTTGTTATTGTGTAATTGCTTTAGTGAAATTAGTCATTTATAACACAAATTAACTCTTTTTTTTCCTGTTAGCATTTCTGAATGGAAAGCCTGCGAGACAAAATCAAGATTCAAGATTAACTTTATTGTCTCACAAAGTGAGAAATTCGTTTTGGGCCCAACACCCATGCTGCGGCCACATACATCAGACAACACATCATACACACATTACATACACAGAATACCTAACATGGTGCCACTACAATATAAAAATAGTGAATACATAATAGCAAGTAAATAACAACAGTTAAAACAAATGAATAAATAGCAAAAGTGCTAACTGTGCAAAACATGCAAAAAAAACAGATTACTGGTCTCAACTGTTCTTATAAAATAACAATGTTTTGGCCACCATGGAGCTAAAACTAATTTTCCTAGAGATCATCGCTCGATAGCAAAGACTTTCCTGGACTGGACATCAGAACATGGCTTCTGGTTTTGCAAGCTTCATCTGACCACATAGCTTCTAAAACTCAAATTTAGCCCCGAGGCCATGTGGCGATACCCCCAAATCACAATCAGAAACGGGAGATTAAAAGTTTCATTTCCCAATCAAAAGCAGATTCTGGAAAATAAAAAAACTCCCAAACAGAGCAAGTGAAAAATGTAACTCACCTGTAGCTCCCTCCGTCAGCACAGTCATCTCCCACACACTGATTATAAGCACCATTACAAGAAGAGCCCCTTTACTTCCGATTTGTGTGTATCGCTCACTCATCCTGGGAAAGACAGAGAAAGGTGCTGCTATTAGACTGTTGTTAATAACTGTAGTGTGAATGCCTCAATAGGTAAGACATTCACCTTTAAAGACATGTGGCACAGGCATGAATAATTTACCCAAGACAGAAACTTATTTACTCTGATGTATTCAAACGAAGGAGGCAAACCGAAGGCTTGGGCTGTTTCAAAAATGGCATACTAACACACTACTCATACTAAGTGTGACCTCAAAATGAGTATGTAGCGTGTTCACATTAGATAGTATGAAATATTGAGTGTGCGAGAAATACCCGGATGTATACTATATCAGAAAAAATTTTAAGTATGCGAGGTGGCTAAACAACATTAAAACTGTTTGGGAGCAAGATTTGAATCAAACTTTGTCTGAGGACATGTGGGACAGAATTTTTAAGTTGGTTAACTCTACTTCACTCTGTGCCCGACACTGCTTGTTGCAATTTAAAGTTGTACATAGGACCCACATATCCAAATCTAGATTGTCTCGCTATTATTCAGATGTAGATCCATGTTGCGGTAAATGTAAGAGAGAGGAAGCTTCCCTTTTTCACATGTTCTGGACATGCCCTCGCTTGGAAAAATACTGGAGGGAAGTCTTCCAAACGTTATCCTTGATTGTCGGCTTGAACATGGAGCCCGACCCTTTGATCGCTCTCTCTGGTACCACTGACTGTACCGATGTGCATTTGACTCCTGCTAAATGCCAAACCCTGTCCTTCGCCTCTCTCCTGGCCAGACGTACAATACAGCTGAGGTGAAAAGATGCTGTCCCGCCCACTCATGCTCAGTGGTTGAGAGATGTTATGTCTTGTTTAAACCTTGAAAAAATACATTACTCAATTTGCAATTCCAAAGAAAAGTTTCAAAAAGTTTGGGGACCTTTTCTAGAATACTTCCATAACCTACAAGCTAGCTAGAGACTGGATACTTACTCGCGCTTAACTTTTTGATTCTCAATTCAACATCACTTGTGTATAGACCATCTTTTATCTGGGGTCTCCCATTGGTAAATGTGGGGGCTCATAACTAATATTAATATATAACTCTTACTGACTTTCTATTGCATTTATGTTGTTTTATTTTATCCTCCTCACTAATTGGAACCTGACTTCCAGCTGCTGCCCGTATAACTCCAGGAACAGAGCACTTTGCTCATTGATCATGTCGATTTTTCTTGGGATAAATCTGACTCAGAGACAATGGGTGGGGTGGGTGGGTTGGAGAAGTTGTCTGTTTTGTGTTGTGTTCTTGGCTCTTTCTTTCTCTCTTACTGTGTACGGACTGTTCTTTTTTTGCGACCTGAGCTGACTGTACATCTCACAAATTTACCGTCAATGTTTTACACTTGGATCATAAACTTGTGAAAATTTAATAAAAATATCTTTGGAGAAAAAAAGGATGCGGTGGGCATACTAGTCACACTCAAAACGCCCCATAATGCATTGCGAGCGAAAATAGATGACTTTCCCGGCCCCAGTAATACTCCGGAGGGAAGATATAAATGTAAGAACCCAGTGTTTTCTAATTTTATGTGGCCAAATAGTCGTTCTGATCACCCACAGATTTGAGAAATAGGCAATCTCTGCTCAACACCGGAGGCGACAGACGGATTGTCTTCGGTGTCTGTGGGCAGTCAACATTTAATTCTATTTGGGAAGTTACTGATTATAATATTATTAATATCATAAAAGTGAAATCGTCTTGACACCGGCACTCAGTCAAAAATTAGTCACAAGCAAACTTCCCGTTTTCAAATTAAAAGCATCTTTTATTATCTTCCTTTAATTCTTTAACGCTTTTCTAAATTGGGCTCTTGTTTTGGAGCTGCCCGGAAGTTTCTTCGATAGCATAATGGCGCGCATAACGGAATGTCAAAATGAAATTTGTATCCGTGCGTTTTATGGCTCAAATGACCACATTTTGGTATTCTACGTGGTGACTTTCTCACCTAAAATGCCCTCGGAACTTTCATATCCACAGAGATATTTGATAGCCTGGTGTGCTTACGATTTTTGTCGTCTGAGGTTTGTAATGCATCATGGGAAACTTAGTAGTATACTACAGTGTGAACGGTTGGCATTCTAATCATACTTATAGTATGTAGTATACAGTATATACACATGAGTTTGTAGTATGTAGTATGCTAGTATGCCATTTCGGACACAGTCTTGGTGTCTCAGTGGAACACCGATTTCCTCCAAAACTGACAAACAGTGAGTGCAAGTGTTTTTTTTTTTTATTGTTGTAGTTTTTCCCAGTAATCTGTATTTGTGGATACACAGTAATAAATCAGTAATGAGATTTTTTTTAATCACATTTTGCAGATGAAAAATGTAAATGACAAACAAATGCATTGAATTAAAAATCAAAAGGGTCAAGGGGCTTTTTCTAGCATTATCCTAGGGCCCCAATTCTTCAAGAATTGGCGAATCCTTCAAAGCATCTTTGAGATATTGGCCTCTAATTTCATAGACCAGGCGCAGTACACCTGCCCTGCACGTCACTGTGTGGGCCAGCTCGCGGGGCAGATGTAATCTGTTCCTTTGTCATTAATAGGAGTGCAAAATTAAGTGACAGACATTTAAACACAGCAGCAGGCTTATCAATTCATGCTTGTTATCGACCTGCACTCCTGGTCTGTCGCATCGCAGAATAGCAGAACCTTTGGTGATATACTGTATATTCTCACAGAATCTGCTCCTCATCCTCCTTATGTAATGATGTAGCCTACTCTATCTTTTTGGATCCCGTTCAGAATAAAGATTAAAACAGAGAAATATGGGCAATCACAGGTAAATCTTTAAGACACTGAGTGACATACATTTATTGTCTCTCTTGTTTCTCTGTCTTTTTCTCCCTCTTTTCTTTTTATTTCATGAAATACGTGAAGCTGGATATATACTCCGTATTGGATGATAAGGTTGATAAGGCAAACTTCCAGCTGCCGTCTGGTTAAGTTTCCGTTATGACAAACAACTTTACTCCGACACCTGATGTTACGGGACAATAAATAAAGCTCCAAATTTATATGCTGGTTCAGACGGTTACACTAAATAATGGTTGCTGTAGTTTTTTATTGCATTAAAATGTGTTTGATACTCTGGATACCTCTGAGGGTTTGGTGACATGTGCGCACATGTGCGCCTGTCACCAAATTACAGCTGCGGAGGGTGCACTTCGCCTGCGCCAATGATAGACCAGGTTGGAGTTGGTGAGCTTTCACAACCTTCCACACTGTTTTTGGCAGGAAATTGTCAGTTTACCAACATGAATCTGTCGGCACCTCCTTCTGGTGCGCTGTCACACCCATGTCGGCGCAAACAGTCTACCAAATTGTCAAATTAGCACCACCCTGCACTGCGCCACGAAATTAGGGCCCATTGTGTTAGAAATAAATACAAAAATACAAAAACATACTTGCATGGACAGTCAACCCAAAAACATTTGGCTTCTGGCTGTTGCTCTTGTAGGTGACAGAGCATTAACAGTTCCTTTGCAGGACATCTTTTTTCTGGGTGGTCTTCAAAGAGGATTTGTGAGATCTCCCACAATTCTACAACTTCCAGCTTAAAATACAGCTAAACAAAACCATCCCCTTGATAACAGAGTTGAAGATTTCCCAGCCTGACTGTATCACCAGAGAAAAATAGCAGCTGGTTGTGTATAATGAACGGCAGAGAACAGAGGGGGGCTGCTGTTCCACTGACTCATAGCTTCACTTCACAATAGCTAAGCTTGTCTGAATGCATATTTGCTCTTATCATGCAGAGAGACAGGCTCTTATCCGTCTCCTTGCGTCTCAAAACAAACCACAGCCATAAATGTGCACTAGATCACTGTCTCCAAATCCTCTCACTGCTGCGTCTCCCAGAAGACTCTTACATCCAGCACGAACAGAAGGTGGAGACCCCGTGCTGCCTCAACAGGCTTCTCTAAGCTCCTCAGGAGAGTGGAGGGGAGCGAGCGCGGGCGGCAGCGGCTAATCCATCCCTCTACAGTCATACCTCTGCACTCGCTCTCCCTAATGAAGAGTGTGAGGGCTGAGGCCACACTGCATAAACCATCTGGCAGAGTGTGTTATCATTGACTGACAATGATCAAATTTCAAACAGGGATGCAGGAGCAGTGCGGTAATTACTGGAAGAGGCCCGGGTGTCGTATGGCGTGAGCGTGCAATGTTACAAGCTGCGTTTACGCCTTATTTACCGCCTCCCGCCTCTTATCTGCCTGCCTCATTGAAATATGGATTGGCTAAACCTCATTGGGCTTCTCATATTATTTGTGTAATTGCGTTTATTTTGGCAGGCGAACATGACCTTTCGTGCAGATTTTTTATATCCCTGACTGCATGAATTAGTTGTGTGATGTGTCAAAATATAGCAGGCAGGAGCTGCATGTTCAGTGTGCCCTCTGAGATTATAAAAGATGTCTATCACGAGGACATGCAGGCAAGGACGACATGAGCATAGGGCAACAGTTTGTTATGCAAATGCGTTTCCTGTCTGCAAATTAGTACAGCCACCCCCTTAAAACATGGAGAAAGACAGACTACTTCAAAGCATGGAGCATAAAATAATTAAATAATGTGTTTTCTGTGCCTGGTAGTCTGTCTGTGACTGTCAGCCTGTATTAAAATTGGTTCTTAATTGTGCCAGTTCATTTCTGTGCAGAAGCATCCTGCTTTAGGGATGCTGCTCAAAGTAATGCGAACAGATGTGTTTGAAAGATGAATGTCATACAGCCTATGGCAAGCCCTTTTGACATTTAAACAATCTGGCTGACATGTAGTAATTTAGTTTTCACTTGTGGAAATTACATTTCAACATGTCAAAATTTTATTTAAGCATTTTTACATGTTACAAATATATTTCAACTTATTTGCAGATATCTTTAATTCAATTTCAGATATCACTAATTACTTTTTTACTAGTAAGTATTATTATTACAGATATCTACAATTGAATGTACACACGTTGAAAAGGGATTGTTACAAGTGGAAATGTAATTTCCCATTTCAGATATCAACAATTGCAGTTTCGGATATGTGGGTGGGACGAGCCGTCATAGTAGCATACAATACAGCCATTGGTCTACTTTTAAATAGTTCAAGAATATACAACAAATCCTCCCGCCATTGGCAGTGACAATCGTAGATGGCAGTGGAATAGAAGAATATGGTGAAGCAGGTGATCAGTAAAAGTCAGAAAGCTAACAATACTGTACTAGTAGCTTTTGGTTAGTCACTGCCCATTTACCTGACATTTGATGTCAGGCATGTCTGTAGAAGCATCTGGTGGGAGAAAATATGCCATTGTTTTTTTTTTTTTTTAAATGTATTGTTTGGGCATTATGCGCCTTCCTTCATAGGAGAGAGACAGTGGACAGGCCCGTGAAAGGGGGTAAGAGAGTATGGGAAGACACTCTGCAAACTGGTCACAGGCAGGATTCGAACCTGGACCGGCAGAAGCAAGCACATGGGGTGCCTGGTTGCCAACCACTCCGCCAAACCAGCACCCCGAAAATATGCCATTGTTACTCTGCAACAGGTCCTGTCTGGCCCAATCAACCACATTAAAAATTCTGTCAAATGCAGAAACTGCAGTCTCAGTGTTTCCATCTCGCTCCATTTTTTTAATCATTGTCTCCCAACTGTGTACATCAGATTCAACGCTAGTGGAGTTTCCCCATGAGCCAATCCTGTGACTCGTTAAAATGAAAATTGTAGATATCTCTAATATAGTTGTTACACGTAAGAATGCAATTACAGATATCTGAAATAAATTTCAGGTATCTGTGGAAAATGAGATTTTTGCACAACTTCCTCTTGTTGGGGATTTTCTATAATCTTTATTTTGTATCGTGAGTATTTTGTATTGTGAGCCCTGTTTCGTTTTGTGAGTTGACCATTTCGTTACACCCCTACAATTTACTAATTTGGACTTGGTTTTGAAAAAAAACACTAAACTGTTGTCCTGCAGTCTAATAGCAGCTACTTCATTCAGGTATTTTTTTGTTGTTAGACCAGCTCTTTTCACTTATTCATAAATGAGAGCTATTTCTGTATTCACTTTTAGAAAGGATGAGAGGTATGTAAACACCATGTCAAACATCTAGCACAGGATGAGGGAAAACACAAATCAACTGAAGAGATATATTTTATTCATTCAGGGTTATTTTTTAACCATTTTGACAAAAATCCACACTAAGTCCAAGACTGCTTGTCCAGTTATTGTTGGCAGGAATCATGGTCTGCATTACAGTGAGATAGGGATGCTTTTAGAATTGAGGAGGGAAAGCAACACAAAAAACTGAGATTTTTTTTTGCTTAAATTGGTCTTGAATTGGACACGAGGACGATCACACTTGAGAGGAAAATTGTGCACTTTTTACCTTTGAAACAACAGATTTACAGCTGCTGGGTGCTCAGAAAATAGAGGCTGTGTTGAAAATGTGTCAGATGATCTTCTGTGTGTGTGAGTAGAATCAATGGTCACTGGTGACAAAGAGCTGGGTTTAGACCAAAGATATCATTTGTTGGGTGCTGTCTGAGGCTGCAGTTCTAAAAATGACATCTCATTGTCCCTGAATGTGCCGTGTTGTCAGTGGTGGGGCTGTGTGCTTGGCAAAGTGAGCTGCTGAAGATTTGTTACAGTTTGAGGCCATTTCACAGGCTGACGTTGTCGTGGAGGTCCATAGCAACCTCAGATAAAATCCCAAACCGCCTGCCGTTTCAAGTTTCAACATTTTTCTTAAAGGGCCCATATTATGCAAAAACCACTTTATTAAGTCTTTTGGTGAAATTTTGAGGTCTGTGGCTTTCCCCCCAGCCCAAAAAATGTGATATTTAGTGACAAATCCTGTGCTGCGTGGTGCTGGTGAATGTAAATCCGCCCCTATTGAGGCATTCTTTCATTAGAGTTGTACCGACGTCACAGGGGAATTTTTTGACCAATCAGGAGCAGACACCCCCACCCCGTCCCCGCCCACTCCTCTCTACGCTGCTGGTGAGATCGCTATGTGCAGAGCAGCCATGATGGATTTATGTCACCGGCAGTGAGACATCGGACTTCAGCTTGAGTTACTGCTGCAGTGTTGTGGGCTGTAACAAGCCACAAACTGCCTTACACAAGCTGCCTGACTCTGAAGATTTAAAAACTAAGTGGCTGGAGTTCATATATGATGGAAAAGTGCCAGAAAAACAAAGAAAAAATGTGCATGTTTGTGCCAGTCACTTAACAGCTGACAGTTCCGCAAACTTTGGACAGTACACAAAGGGGCTCGCAAATAGACTGGTCCTTAACCCAGGATCAGTGCCAACCATCCACCAGCAAACCTCGGACCCTGGAAATGTGAGTATTTCAAATGCTGTGTGCTGTTATTTTGCTAATTGCTACGAGCTGCTAACAGCAGAGGGAAGAGGAGCAGATGTAAAAGCTATTCCTTTGTGTTAGCGTCAGGAGGCTAAGCTTAGCTGCGGTTAGCCTGTTGTTTTAGCCTGTAATGTTACAATAAACGAGCTTTGCTGTTTTCTAACCATATCGTGTCTTTTCTAGGCCATAATATTAGTCTGTTGTCTATTACTTTGCTGCTGTGAGATGTACCGCTGTGTGAGTAGAAGCCTGCTACTCTCTCTGAGACATTGTAATTAATAAATTATCTCAGAAGGTATCAAAACTCATTTCGTGTCCAAACTGAGGACATGGGAAACGACCAGTGAAGGCTGTGTCTCTCTGTGTTTTGCAGCGCAGCATGTAAATATTGATAACAGGGGAAAGTATATTTCTACGCTAACGTCGGCTCAAAACAGCGTATCTGTAGATGTGTTGACTGGCTTTATTGGCCACAGCATCGTCATCACCAACAGGTTTAATCAGATTTAGATGTTTGAATATTCTCACAGTAGTAGAGGAGTATAACAGCTGGAGGATAATTATTATTCCTTGTACAGCCCTCCTCTCCCCGATGCATCTGTGTTAGCTCTCGGGGGCTAAGCTTAGCTGCGGTTAGCCTGTTGTGTTAGCCTGTAATGCTACGAGAAACGAGCTACGCTGTTTTGTAATACAGGCTATGTAATCGATAAAGTATCTCAGAAGGTATCCAAACTCATTTCATGTCTAAGCTGTGGATGAGGGAAACGATCAGGCTTTGTTCCTCTGTGTTACAGCAGATCATGTAAATATTGATAACAACAGAGAGTGTATATAACGTGTGAGGCTAACGCTGCAGATGTCGTTATCACCAAACTAATTTAATCAGATTTCTGTGAGTTTAAACACTCAGGAATGCCCACAGAATGCTGTCATATGAGCTGTGTGACTGGGGATAAGTTACAATTACTAACACGTCAGTGATTTACGAAAAACGGAGGGAGGCAAATAAGATGTCTGATTTAATTATCCTCCCGTTTTATTTACTAACAATATATAGGCATAGACATTTTATAATGCATCACATAATGTGACATTTGTAAGTAAAAACTCATTAACCCTTGAAAAGCTTGTATCTTATTTGAGACTTACTTTTGGTATGTGTCTGATCAAAATTATCAAAGAATATCACAAAAAACCCCCAAATGAATACAGTCAGATAAATGATAAATATAAAAGTCCTCAGCTGAATTATCACTTGCCAGAAATACCTAATGTATCTATTGAGTAACAATAACTATTTGTAACATCTCATGTAATTTATTTAGATTTTAGTACAACATGAAATAAACATTTTATCAACAAAAGAGGTAAAAATGCATGGCTATTATTTGTGTTTTCATACACTAACAGGTTAAATATTTTTCTTTCTTGTGTCTATGCTGGTCGACCTCAGGCAGCATCTTCTGATGGTGAACCGCTGGTTACAGTCAGCTTCTCAAAATCCAAGGAGGAAGGATGTACAGCAAAGCCAGTGAGAGCAGAGCCAGCTTTCCGTAAGTTAAACAATTCTTTATTAAAATCAACACATTTAAAAACATTGGCAAATAGGCATAGCATGGAAAGGAAAAGATAAAGGAAACTGGAATAAAAATGTTATCAAAATGGAATTGAGAATATATAATCAATAAGGATATTGTGACAATAAAAGACTATGTAAAAAAATTACAACCCTGCAGTGAGGTGTTTTGGTTCATTTCTTGTAAACATATATTTTTGTGTCTTGTATTTCAGATCATGCAGATGCACTGTTGGACCTTGTCTTTGGGAAGGTTTTCCAGGACCCTGCTCCACACCTGAAGGAGCTGCAGAAAATACCAGACCATATGCTCCTTTTCCAAATACCAGGAAGCGCTGACCCTCTCATACTGGTCTTCTGCATCAGGAAACTCTGCAGTACAACACAGGCAGCATCAGCTCACAAAGGCTCTGTAGGCCAGGCATCTGTAAGGGCTGGACATGATAAGATTATGTTAGAAATGAAAATTACTGTCATAGGTGTTTTTCTCTAGGTGTTCATATTTTTATCAACATGGCTATGGCTTGTGTTTAAAATTCCTTTTTTTTGTTCATGCCTTTTTTACCTCCTTTATGTAAAAATGTCTACAGTACCAGCCGGTACATTTGGTGTTTTTATATGTCAAAATATCTTTCACAATAAAAAGTCTACATGAACTGTTTTGTGTGTTTTCAGTTTTCCATATGTTACATGTAATGTTAATAATTAAATAACAAGAAAGACAAAAAATGAGATGGAGGAAACAGTTCTTTTAATCTTTACTATTTTTGTTCAACAGTCATGGAAGTGTTTATATCAAAATACTTATGCATTACTCCTCTTAGATGTAAAGGCTCATAGTCTGCTCTATAAATATAGAATGCATGTTGTAGTGAAAAACACACTCAGAGTCAGAGTCCAGGATGGTTGGACTGGGAGTTCCTGCAGTTTTCCTCTGACCTACTTAATTTAAACAGGTAAGTCAGTGACATAGTACAGGAAAGGTAATGTACTATATTGTTATTTAGCACTAATTTTTCACAATACCTTTGGTATCTCCATGTAACAAACATTTTCAGGCTGTAGGAATTTTCACATAATTGCCACAGGAGCACCTATGTAGGAGAAGAGTGAAAACAGGATGTTCAGGAGAATTTTTATCTTAAGGAAATGTTCTGTTATTGTATAAGAATATACACAGAGCTGTCATAACATACAATAATGCAAGTGAAGAGGTTTTTAAGACAGCTACTGTGTGGCATATAGAAAAGAAAACCTTTTAAAATAAGGTTCACAGAAAACTGTTGGCTGCTCTCAGTTTCAGGTAATAAACGTTCTCAGTTACTGTTACTGTCACTAAAGGCTATGGCTTTATTAAATGCTGTATTCTGATGGGTCAGTCACATTACTAATGTTATTTCTGTAAAACAGCCTGTTGCTCTGATCGGCTCTGAACAGCCCAGACATTATTTACACATCACAACAACAGAGAAGACCCCTCTCTCTGTCTTATTTCACTATCAGCAGCAACGGCCCCTTCAGTGTTACTTAGAAGTGAAAGTTAATTCACATCGGTGTTTTAGTTAATTCACGTCTCTGCAGTAACCAGCTCACTCTACATTAGCTCTTACTAGACTCTATTTAACGCCAGTCTAAGCACAGCACGTCTGCTAACAGACATGCTAACATCGACAACAACAGGGGGAGGGGGAGAGGAACGGCAGAACAACTTTGATTCGTCAACATTATAGCATTGAAGAAACAAACTTTACATACAGACCGCTGAGAAACATCCCGGTTTATCCTTGGTCCTCGACTCTCTCCTGGTTCCTCTTATTTTCGGGTTCTGACTCGGTTAAAGCGTTCAGTGCTGCGCTCCTCATGTAGCAACACAGACGCTAACACAGAGCTCTATTGACATAGTCATGCGCATGCGCCGACACGGAAGTGCGGGGCGGTTTCAGCGGGGGCTCATTAACATATAGTTACGCCCACAAAATCCGAGTGTTGTTCAGAGAGGCTCCTAGAAGGCATAGAGACGATACGGCTGGGCGTGTTTTATTGAGTTTTTTGACCAAAGCATGCTACTAAGGCTTCATGAAGAGATCAAAGATCAATATTACACTGCAGAAAAAGAGCATAATATGGGATCTTTAAAAAATACCAGAAAGCTGTTCCTCTGCTGCTAATAAAGAAATAGAGAAAGTATCTCATCATGTTGTGTTGTCTTTTTTTCCTCAAAGACTCGTATAAAGCTCCCTGACCATGGCTAACAAAACAAAACTTAAGGATGTCCAAAATGTCAAGTTCCGATTTCCACTCCTTGTCCTTAAAAAGAACGGAGCACAGACCGAATCCAAGTATGATACTAGTTTATTAACGTCCCATGGATGAACATTAAAAAAGCAGCTTGGATGAGTTGAATTAGCTTCTGTCACCCAACCTAGAAAAGTCCATCCCTTCTTAAAATTCACTTCACTTATTCCTTAAGATGTCATACAAATCCAATGATGTCCAGAATTTCTTTATCTAATAATTCTAATGTATACCATGATATTTCCCTTTCTTATTCCTGATTCAAAGTGGCTTCTGCTTGTTCTTTCTGCTGAATCAAAATGGCTTCTCTGTTAGCTTCCAAATATGGTATTTCCTCAAACTTAAAATAGACATCATTAGGTATGTACTTTGGCTCTCTGTATGGTAAGGCTGGGTATTTCCGGCAACTCCACGATACGATACTTATCCCGATACTGAGACCACGATATGATACTTATCCCGATACTGAGACCACGATATGATACTTATCCCGATACTAAGGCCATGATACGATACGTATCCCGAAACACATACTTTTGTAAGCTGTTAACATTGAATGCCCTTTTAACACTATTCCCAGCAACTTTTGTTTTTTATTACAAGAAGAAAAAGAACAAGGATGAGTTTTAAATGGCTCTACAACTTAAGAACATTGATTCAGGTCCCCAAAGATGGTAGACACCTCAGTTTAAATTTGGAACTGTGTTTCATTATGTAGCTTGGCTTCTACTTTGAACTGTGCCACTGTTAACATTAGCCAAAGAGTATTTACAGCACAAGTCTAAACATTGAGGCCGTATCAATTCTGTCGTATCTGTATCAATACATGTATCCCCAAGGTGTGCATGACGATATTTTGTCGTATCGATATCTTGAGCCCAGGCCCAGTGTATGGGGAAAACACCAATTAGGAACATTTATGCTTTTAAAAACAATTACTGTCAATTAAAAAGATTACCTGAAATATAATTTGTAAAAATATTATCTTCAACTTTGTGAGATTCTTAACTTAAAACACTCTTGTACCAATCATAAGGCATACATGTATATTGTATAATATTTGCAACTAAATAAGGTACATAATGTGACAATTCTAGCTAAAACATTCTGTGTGTGTGTGAAGATTTTGTGAGAGGCCTACCATCTAAGAAAACATATAGGGCATATAAAGTGTAAAATGAAACTCATGCATCCTTAAGCATATAATAAGTAAAGCATGAAATGAAATATATGAAATAAGCACTAAACATAGACAAGCCAAAAATTAAAGTAAATCTTAAAGAAAATCATTGATGACAAAATTGATACCAATAATGGCCCTTTCCCATTAGCCCTACTTGACTCTACTCGACTTGTGCTGCTTTTCCATTAGCCCCAGTCGCCTGTCCAACAGGGTGCAGTGTCGCTGTAAACAGCTGAGCAGAATTGCGGTGACGTCATTTTGAGTGCGACACAACAATCTGTGGCTTTTTGTCTCAAACCGAGTAAAAAAGGAAAGCAGAAGAAGGCTGCAGGTGGCAAGAAGAAATACCCCTTGAGAAGCACAGGAGAGTTTTGGAAGCTATACAACAGAATGAAGCCGAGGACGAGAGCAATCGAGCATACGAAGACGGATGAGGGTAAGCTAATGGTAGCTACCGCTAGCATGCTAGGTCGTCGCGCTCATGACTCATCAATGACAACATTGTCTGACCAATCAGTAGCCGGCAGTTGATGACGTCATCTTTTAGTATCGACTCTGCTCGCTTGGAACCAGAGCGGAGTAGGTACTAAAACTAGCTTGTTTTAGGAGGTACCAGGCTAGTGGAAACACGTTGCAAATAGAGTAGAGCCGAGTAGAGTAGGGCCAAGACGTGCTAGTGGAAAAGGGCCATAAGTTAAAGTAACGACCAAAACAATTGACTAAAACCATCAGTGATTAATGTTTTTCCTCTGATTTATATGCTGCCAAATAGAATGATGAAACTAAAAGTAAAAAGTAATGTAAAGATTTATTAACAGACATCATGTAGTGTCCTTGCTGGCCCTTTTTTTTTTACATGTTTAAACACTCAAAGTTGTTCCTTTCTGTTCTGTTAAAAGCTCCTCTGGGATTTCACAATAAGTTTTTCCTTGCGTTTACATTGCCTCAGTCACAGCAGGTTAACATTTTTCATCATGCCACAGCAGCCTGGAGTATTTTTCAAGAAGTAATTGGTGAAAATAACAAGCATCTCCTCATGGACATGGCAACCCAAAAGCCAAAGCTCATTCATCAAATGACCAGGAACATGACACCACATGAATACAAAGTTGCTCTTTGTTTGCCGGATTTGTAATTAGGTAATTATTTTACTAGCATGAGCAGCATAATTACCTCATACATGATATAATGTAAGTGCTGTAAGAAAAGTAATTAATACCACTTTAATTAAAGTCAAAACTAATTGAATCTCACCCGAAGCGAAAGCTTAATTGTCTTGAGTACAAACATGCTGCAGCTTGTGTTTGAGTGCAGAGCTTCAGCACAAACTCTCAGTGCAATCACTGAAATCACACTTTTTAGAAGTGGCTGAAAAACGAGCTGCTTTGAAGAGATGAAAAAGCTTTTATTGAATTTGGCCTTAATGATAAAATACTTTGAAGCAGGTGAATTTTCTAATGTGAATTTTTCTTTTTAATCGTGAAATAACTCAAATTCAAAAGCTGTTAACCCTCTCAACTCCATGGGTGTGCTGCTGTAAAGCTCACATTGTTTATTTTGCATCTCTGGTACTGTACAATCGATCTGTATGGCAGGCTGTCCAAACTTTTCTTCACTAAGGGTTGATTTAGGATAAATATCCAGATGACTGACCACCTTTGATACATCCCAAATTAACCCTTTAACTTCCAGCTTAATGGTTTGGCAAAGGTCAATAAAGTCATGAATATTTAGTATAAAGAAAAATAACAAGACATTGTTTTTTTCAAGTTTTTAGGATGCAGTAAAAAAAAACTAACAAACCAGAATATCTGTTATTCTCTTTGTGTGTGATTTAAAGGCCCAAAAAACTAAAAACTGTTGTTATTATAACCATTATTATCATTATTAAATACTTAATCACTCACTGATATGATTTATATATGTGAAATCTGTTATTCATGAAAAACATTTTTAAGTTATACTGATTTCTACTTTGTTCGCAAACATTTATGCCTTTTCTGATGGATATTTTCCCAAATATTTATGCATTTTTATGTCATATATTATCAAATATTAACTGTTTAAACCTTTAGATCCCACACCAAAATAGCTGGTGTTTGGTTTGTTTGTAGTTTTCTCTGTTCCCTGAAACATTGACAGTCATATCAATGATCTGATTTTTCTCTTGAAAATACTAAATATCCCTGAATTTATTGAGGACCTCTGCCAATCAGTTGAGCTGGTAGTTAAAGGGTTGAAGTAAGTTACACAAATGTTATGTTGAAACCAGTGTTGTTTTTGTCGACAATGACGATGACATCATTTTGTTGACGCCCCTTTTATTCATAACGATAACGGGACAGGGTGGAGTTAAGCATGGCTCTTCGATGACTAAAACAAACAGGACTAAAATGTCAGCAGTTGGTCTGTCAGATGATTGCAATGCGTGACACTAATGTCTATTTTGCATGTAATCCGTCTTTCAAAGCGAAAAATGATGCTACTGCATCATATCTGTCACACCCACCACCTGCATGCAGCGCTCATTCAGCTGGTCACACAGAAACGCTTGATCATTCACACATGTACCACGGCTGCAGCGCCAGCAAAGAGGCTTGGTGGTCAAAAACAACGAGATGACCTATGGATATTCTTTCAATATAATCCAGCAGAAAGAAGAACAGAGTGCATTTTAGAGGGAGATGGAGGTAAATGTTGCGCGTACTGCTTCCACTGCTGATACCGCTCTGTAACATGGCTGTGCAGACTGCAGACCGTGAAACCATGCAGGAGAGGGGCAGAAAAAGACTCAGTAGAAGAAACGGCAGAAGGTATCACCAGTGTGGGATCACTGCAAGGTGAAACGAAAGTGCATTATAGCTCAGTGTGTCTATTGTAAAATGAAGTTAGCTTAGCATGATAGCACGTCGTCAGTGACTTAGCACCGTCACAGTAAATATCCGGTCTGTGTGTCAAGTCTCAGAGCATACACAGGTGTAGAACATCCTTTCTTATATTTAATAAATGTGAAGATGCTTGTTAAAATATGTTGCATATGAGTATGATGTTAATTCAGCCTAGTACCAAAACAAGATCAATCAGAGCCACAATACAGAAGTTAGCAATTACAGCAGTAAAGCCAAAGGTATGGCAAAAAGAGATAACCATGAATAAAAACCATAATAATAATAATAATAATAATAGTAATAATAGTAATAAAACTAAAAAAAAGTTACTAAAAAGCAAGATATGGAACAGAGAAAAAAATAAAGCTGCAAGAACAACGGATAAAACAAAGTGAAAAGTTAAAAATATTTACACCATTGCAAATAGGTAAATTAGATTAGATAATCCTTTGTTAATCCATTTGAAAAACTTCCTCAGGGAAATTTAGAAATATCAGTATCATTTGATTAGTTGTTACTCTAGTAACTGTAACTTGTAGAATGCTTGCATAAGTCAAAGATGTTGGGGTTGCTCAGGGATGCATGATGCTGGGGTTGTATGATGTCTGTTTTTACAAATAATATGCATCTTACTTGCACTGGCAGACAAGGTGAAGTTGAGAATCAAGTTCCTTATTCACTGCTGATATTATGGACATGTGTATGTTTATTTCAGTTTAGCTAATTCTCTGAAATAAAGCCACAATTCCCAAAGTAAGAATTCTTTTGTTTCGTACATCAATTAATTTAACAATTTGTTTAAAGACTAAAACCTTCCTTATTACCTAAAACCAGACTTAAACATTGTTAAGTTTTCAACTAAAACTAGACTCAAACTGTCATGAATAGAAATGACTAAAGTGTAACTAAAACTATCAAACATGTTCATCAGAAAGACTAAAACCAAATCTAAAGTGACTGCCAAAAACAACACTGGTCAAAAAGCAATTTTGTTTGAGTGTTGGTGCCTAAAGAATAAATTGGTAGTACGTTTTGGTGAAAGGATTTTGAGATAACATAAATAGCAGAGCAATTGTGCATATGTGTATGCTACAAACTATTTGTCCACATTCATCAAGGCATTAAGGCTTTATCACTTTAGTTGTAAATATGTTTACTAGGGGTGAAACGAAATTTCGTGCCACAAAATTCGCAAAATAAAAAAATGACGAAATAAACTTTAAAGACGCACAAAAGAAAAACGCGAAGGGACGCACGCGTGACTAGTGATGTTTACCCTCCTCGCCTAACATAGCAAAACACTCGCTTCAATATGGAGGAGATGTAGTGGAGGAATTAGCTGACGCTCCTTCGTCAAATAAATCGGTTGTGTGGACCTATTTTGGCCTCCTTTGTAAAAGACAAAACAACAACCGTGTGCAAAATATGCCGCTACAGTTTGCCGTATACTGCGGCGAGTACAACTACCAACTACTTTGAACTGGAGACAGGCAGCAACTGTATGTTTGTGTAAGTCTGCATAAAAAACAATATTTGATTTTTGCATCTACTGTTGAGTTGACAGAATTTGATCATACTTGAAGATCAGAAGTATACACACTGTTATAGGCTAAATATTATAGTTCACAGTTCAGACATTTATAGGTCTAAACTGCAGCTCTGAGGACTGCTATTTGTTTTCCTTTACATTCAAGAATGTACTTATCCTGATTGTAACAACAACAAAGCACTTTTTATTGAGATTTTATGTTTGTATTTGCACTGTAGTCTAAATAAGGGGAAAAAAATACAATTTTGTTTTCAGAACATTTATTTTGTACTGATGCAGCAATATTTGTTGTATGTCTGCATTAGGAAGAAAATAAAGAAAATGAGATTTTTGCACAACTTCCTATTGTTGGAGATTTTCTATGATCTTTATTTTGTATCGTGAGTATTTTGAATCATGAGCCCAGTTTCGTATTTGGTATTGTTCCTAAGTTGACCATTTCGTTAAACCCCTAATGTTTACTATTCATGCTATCCCTCAGTTTTACAGAGAAGTGAAAAACAGTCAAGTAAAATCTTCACATCCCTATCTTTTTCATGAATTAGCCGAGTGCCAATAGAAGGCCTACCACGTATGCTCCTGAAAGGTTCAGCACATCCCAAACATTTTCTATGAGCTGTTGCCAAGATGGACAAGTGATCTGGTGTCAGGTAAGAGTTTTGGGGCACAAAGTTAATAAAGGTTGATTTTTTTTTTTTTTTTTCCCCTTGTCTGCATTATCTTTACAGCTGAGCACTGTGTCCGGTGGCAGCATTGGAAAGATCACACTATGCATTTTTCTGAATGTGAATATGATTCACTGCTATAGTGACCATCACCAGCCCTCCCTGTAGGCTACTCCATCATATAAAACTTTATTTAACCCCTGATGGGAGCTGAAGGGGAGGGCTGTGCCACACCACAGTGTGAAAGAAGGGGAAATAGTGACAGACAAGACATGACAAGACAAGACAACTGGGAGAAGAACAAACAGGTATTGTAGCTAGTTTAAGATAGTTCGAGTGCTGTTCTGATGCAAGTCCATACTGGAAGTATGTGTGGTGTGTATGAAGAGGGTGGCTCATGTGTGTGTGTGTGTGTGTGTGGGGGTGAAGACCCTGGTTCGGGTAGTGGAGGTGGAGGGGAGGTTAGGAAAGGGATGAAGACCCTGGTTCGGGTAGTGGGTGTGGTGGGGGGGTTGGGAAGGGATAAAGACCCTGGTTGTGGTAGGTTAGGATAGGGAGGGTTGGAGCAGGATGAAGACCCTGGTTCGGGTAGTGTGTGTGGGGAGGGGGGGTGGGAGTGGGAAGGGGATGAAGACCCTGGTTCGGGTAGTGGGTTTGGGAGGGGGGAGTAGGAAAGGGATGAAGACCCTGGTTCGGGTAGTGGATGAGGAAAGGGGGGTGGGGGAGGGTCCTATGGAAGAGACATAGGAGGTGAGGAGATGCGTAGGAGTGCCTAACTCAGCATGTTCTGACGGGACCAACCGCTTCTTTAGAGTTAGTCTCAACAGGAGCTCGAGTGTCTATACACACATGCGTGTCAGGTGGTCACTGAATACCCAAGTAGCTGCCCATACCCCGGGAGACCGTGGCCAAGGGCCTCCCTAGAGCCACCAGGGCACCCGAGGCCCACCCCACGGCCGCCAGAGCCACAGGACCCAGACATAGACCCAGAACCCAAGGAGGCACCAACCCATCCCCACAAAGGCACCAAGGGACAGCACCAGGACATCCGGGGCAGCCGCCCCACCGCAGACAGCACACACCCCCCCCCACCACCCGTCCACCCCGCCCCAAGCCACCCCCACCCCAAACGCCCAACCACTCCCACCCCTCCACGGCAGGCCAGAGGCCCCCAGCCCCCCAGGAGCGAAACCCCCGGGCCCAGGCCCCCCCCCCAGAAGGGGGCGCGACTGATTCTACGCTGAGCCAGATACCAACCGCAGCAAGGCCAGGTGGGGAGGAGTGTGGGCATGCGGCAGTGGGGTCGCGGCTACGCCCCGCCCCCCAGGAGAACCAGGGCCAAGGCGAGTGCCGTAGACCGCTGCCCAAGCGCCAAAGGGGGCCCCCGAATCACCCCCAAAGAGCAGCGACCCACAGGCAGCCACCCACGCCGAGGCCCCCGGCGAGTGACTAGCCGACGGACCCCACACCACAGGCCGCCGAGGGATGCATGACCCAGCAGGGCCCACCTGCCCCCAGGGCACAACCACGGGTCCCCACCCGTAGACACCGGAGCCCAGCCGCACCCGAAGGCCACCGCCACCGCCCCAGTGGATGGAGAAGGGCTCCCCTGCATGGAGCCATGGCCAGAAGGGGCCAGACCCCACCAGCCACACCAAGCCTAAAATAGTGAAACACCCCCTGTCCCCCCTGTTATTCTGTATCCTTGTTTCCTGACAAGGATACATTAACCCTCCACCGTGCCTTAGTGCTACTACTCTGTGTGTAGTGTGGTGCATTAAAACTGGGGAGAAGTAGGTCGAGTGGGAGCCCGCCGACTCCCCCCCTCCCCACTACCCACCCCAGATAAAAGGTTGATTTTTAAAAAGTAGTCTTACTTTATACTTTCAGTGTTTCAAAACTAGAGGCATAAAATCACACTATGATCATACTTTTGTAGAACTGAAGTTTAAGGGAAAGTATAAATAAACTTCTCAATCACAGCCAGAGCAGTAACTATGAAAAATGTGCCAGACTTCTTAAAAGAGTGCCAAATGATGATTAATGCAGCACAAAAATAAATAAATTCCACAAGGGAAGATGATTCATGAGCCTATTGATGGATAATGTTGGCAAAATTACTCTACATATTCTCAGCATATTTGGTTGAATTACTGAGTAGAATCAATTTCAACAACTCAAGTGTAAGATTTAAACTGTCAAAAACCGCAGGTTAAGTTTTGATTTACTGTTACACAAAGTCCCAACTTTTGTGGAAATGGGATTTGTTTCTGTAACTGTTCCTGATAACTTCATACAGTCAAATCAGTTGAGAATAACAATCAGAATGACCTTGGTAAAGACTAACTTTACTACGTATTGTGGTAGGGTTTAATTTATTTCTTAATGTTTTATATTTGAATAGGGATTTTTTTGTCGCTTGGGAAAAATGTAAATGTGCCTTTAAATCTGACAGTGCCTCATCTATAATGTATACCCATAGTCACAAAATATTCCCTCAGGTTTAACTTTTAATGTGCAAATGACTCCCACAAGTATTATTATTGAACATGAACCTGAAGTTTGAATGATGACAGAAAAAATAAAAAAAGAAATACAATAAACAGAAGCTTCAGAGAACTGTCTAATCACCCTCACACCTGCAGAGCTTTACTCCTCCTGCCTGAAGAGACTGAACATTTTCCTCTGCTGTATTTAATTCACTGCACTTGAGGAAACGTTCAAATGCAAATGGACGCCTTTATTTTGGAATAATGCAGACTCTTTTTATTGATGACACCTCAGTACTTCTCCTTGATTCCTGCTCAAATTTATCCTGAGATGGCTCTTTTATCTCTTTGTTATGAGTCTCTTCTGTGGTGTGTTATTCTGTATCAGCCTGCAGTGTAGATCATCAGATTCCCTTTCAAGAGTACAAAGTGAATTTGTTAAAAACCGAATGAAGCAAGAAATCCCATCTCTGAACTAAAGCTCTGTTCAACTCCCTTCTTTTCTTGAAGCAAACTGGAGGAGTGCAGACCAATAAAAACATCTTAAGGAGTAGCTAAATCCCAAGAACAACTTTGCAGGTAAACCTAATGTAAATATTTTATTAGTGATGTCGATCATTTCAAATCAAATCAAACTTTATTTATATAGCACTTTTCATACAAAAAATGTAGCACAAAGTGCTTTACAAACAGACAGATGAATTAAATGAAGGATTTATGACCCAAACCCACTCCACCACCCCTTGAACCTACCCACACCGCAATCCATACACATTGTTGATAAAAAGCATCATAAATAAAAGACAATAATAAAGCACACAGCTGTACCCAGTACGTACTGAGGAAACGCCATCTTAAAGGTTTAAAAATGATAAAACACTGGAGCTTAGGTTGAAAGTGTCAAACTAAATATATCATAAAATAAAATAAGTTAAATAATTTTAAAAAATAAAAATAAAATAATAAATTGAAATAAAGTTAAAAAATAAAATAGAATAACTAGAAAAAAATAAGGAAAGATAGCAAAAAAGTTAAAAAAAAGGATTAGAAATACAATAAGACAAAATAATAATAAAAGTGGGTTGTAATTAGAATAAACAAAAGACCAAAAGGTATTTCAGGTAAAATCTTGACTAAAAAGGTAGGTTTGAGTTTGTTTTTAAAGATATTAACATTAGGTGCAGCCCTCAGATCTTCAGGTAAGCTGTCCCATAAGCGGGGACCATAGAAGTAAAAAGATGCCTCACCGTAAGTTTTTGTTTTAACTTTGGGAACTGTTAACAAAGAACTACCTGAAGACCTGAGGGCTCTAATGGGCTCAATAGTAAAAGCAAATCAGATAAATATGAAGGACTAAGACCATTAAGAGCTTTAAAACCAGTAAAATAATCTTAAAATCTATCCTAAAAGAAACGGGCAGCCATTGCAGAGACCTCAAAACCGGTGTAATGTGGGCTCTCTTTCTGTGCCCCGTCAGCATTTATTGTCCAAGTGTATAGTGATTCTGCATACTGTGGTAGAAACATGCTGCCCTCTCTAAGGTGAAATACAGGAACAATGAATGTCTCATGGTGGCTATTCAGATGGTAAATCAATCACGCAATCTTTACCTGTATAGTACCAAATCATTAGGCTATCTCAAGACACTTTACAAAACCACTGATCCATGCCATACTTTTCATTTTATGAGTATTCTATTTTTCAGTTCCAAACCCCAAATAAATCCACCATGGACAGCAGTTGGCAACAAAAAACTCTGTTAAGCAGCAGGAAATCTTGAGCAAAGCCAGATTTATGATGGACAGCAATCCACTGTCCACCAGTGTCTTGGTCAACTGTCTTTTAATAACTACAGTCCCTCTCAGCTGGATCAGCTTGTTGATAGATCTTCTGATTTGCTGAGATCCACTTTGGACTCAATTGCCCCACTAAGACCAAAAACTACTAAAATGATAGCTCTGTACGGCATGCTCAAGCTGACTACTACTTGCCACTTATCGAGAAAATAAAATCAAGGTACCTTTTCAGTACTGTACACACAGAATCAGAGCTCTATGAGAGAGCCTGTGATTCCTGTAGTCTTCAGCAGTGAGAACTTAATGAGCTTCTTTAATGTTAAAATAGTTACATTAGAGATAAAATAAAGAGACAAAATGAATAACCCTTTGGATTTCACCTGGGCCTGTTGTGCCATTGAATTTTGTTTGACCCGACTTAAACTGCTTTTCTCCAGTTGCCTTCAGGACCTAAATTCTCTTGTCTCCTCCTACAAACCATCAACCTGCCTTTTAGATTTGATCCCAACTAAGCTGTTCAAGAAGATCTTTCCCTTAGTTTGTTCATCCTTGTTGGGGACAGTATCTTCATCAACAGGCTAGGTGCCACGTATTTTAATATAGCTGTAATCAAACCACTTCCTAAAAAACCTACCTACCTACCTTGTTTCTTTATTGTCTTGCAATTACCATTTACCGGCCACAGTTCGGGAGGCAGACTCCCTCTTTTCCTTTAAGGTTAGACTTAAAACATTCCTCTTTGATAAAACTTTCACTTAGGGGCCAGCTTACAGTCCATAAATTAGTCCATAAATTAGACTCATAGGGCTCTAATTTCGTAGACCAGGCGCAGGCGCAGGCGCACCTGCCCTGCACCGGCCTTCGCCGTGCGCACAGGGTGTGACCGGTGCACTTTGCAAGTTTCCTGCAGTGCCAAGAGAGGCGCACAGGGGCGCAAAGGAGCACATCCACGCCCACGTCTATGCCCCTCGGCGCAAATGCCAGAGTAGGAGGAGAAAAGCCGTGAGTGGGTTTAACACAGCCGAGCGCTGTCTTCACCAATCAAATGACTGCCTCTCCTTGCCTTTAAATGCGCTGTGGGCGAGGCACAGCGTCTGATTGGTCTGAATGATCCCCGCTGCTCTGACCATCTCCGCGGGAGAACGGTCTCCAACGGAGATGGTCAGAGCTGCTGTCACTTCAGCAGCTGGGAGAACGGACTGGCCATTGGGGCTTGCATCTGAGGCCACGAAGCACGTCACCATGTAGGCCAGCTCCCGGGAAAGATGTAATCTGTTCCTTTGTCATTATAGGAGTACAAAATTAAGAGACAGTTACACAGCAGCTGGCTTATCCATTCAGAATACTTTTAATCCACCTGCATTCCTGGTCTGTCATCACCAAATAGCAGAGCCTTTGGTGATATACTGTATACTCTCCCGGTGTCTCCGCCTCATCCTCCTTACAATAATGTACTCCATCTTTGTAGATCACGTTAAAAATAAAGACTAAAATAGAGGAATATGGGAAATCCCAGGTAAATCCTGAGTGACATACATTTATTTTACCTCCTTTTTCTTCGTCTTTTTTCTCCCTCTTTTCTTTGAATTTAATGAAATGAGAGAAGCCAGATTTACACTCAGTATCAGATGTTAAGGCTGTTTATTGTTGACTTGTAAGATGTGCATCAAACTTCCAGATGCCGTCAGGTTAAGTTTCCATTATGACAAACGGCTTTAATCCGACATCAGATGTGACGAGACAATTGATGTAGATACAAATGTATATGCTGGTTCAGACGGTTACATTAGATAGTGATTGCTGTGATTGTTTATTGCAATAAAATGTGCCTGACACTCTGGAAACCTGCCTCTGAGGCTTTGTTGACATGTGCGCACATGTGCGCCTGTCACCAAATTACAGCTGCGGAGGGCGAGCTTTCAGCGCACTTTCTGCACTGTTTTGGCACGAAATTGTCACTGCGCCAACAGATTCATGTTGGCGCAGTGACCTCCTCCTGGTGCGCTGTCGACTCCCCCTGGTGCGCAGTCGCACCCATCTCTGCGCAGATGGTCTACCAAATTGTCTAATTGGCAGCACACGGCGGTGCGCCGGACGTAATTAACACTGTGCAGGGGTGCACCAGGCTTGCGCCTCCTGCGCTGCGCCACGAAATTAGAGCCCATAGTGAAGATGCAATAGGCCGAGACTGCCGGGGGGGATCTGGTACATTGGGCTCTATCTCCCTCTCTCTCTCTCTCTCTCTCTCTCTCTCTCTCTCTCTCTCTCTCTCTCTCTCTCTCTGGCTCTTGTCTTGTTGGTGGTCATGAGACTGGGATCCACATTCAAGATTTCTGCTTAACAGAAGAAGGTTTGACCATATCATTAGGAACATTCCATTCCCATTATCATTATAGCTGGTAATGTAGACATTAGCATGATTGCCATATCCATGATCGATACATCTATAGTATCTATATTTAGCACCACATAGTCATGGGGTCTCTCTGAAAATGGGATGTCACATCTCAAGAGGCCTTAAATACATTTATGCTTAACGGGAACAAATATGATAGGGATGCACTTGTGGTCTGGGCATCCATGAGTTCGTCACTACCATAAATTCTTATTTTCAGTTAGAATATCATTGATTATACTTCTATAAAATGATCACCACAACCATTCAGACATGAGGACCCTCCTGAAAACGAGATGTAGCATCTCAAGAGGCTAACCTCTAATAAATCAGACGGCAGGTCTATGGTTCATGGATCTTTCCCTAACTTTAGTTCTTACTTTAGTCCACTTGTCTCTTCTTACCTCCCTTCCTTTGCCCTCACACCCAACACAGCATGGTGTGGATTTGCTGTTCATCATGAGACTGGGATCCACATTCAAGATTTCCTGCTGCTTAACAGAAGGTTTTTTCTTGAGCCATGATGGAGGGATTCATGATTGGCTATATGGATTCATGTTGGATGCATATATTTGTATATATATATATATATGTATATGTGTGTTTGTATATGTATATATGTATCTATGCATATATGTGTATCCACAAAATGAAGAGCTGTTGCTCTATTGTAAAGTGTCTTGAGATAACACTTGTTACGAATTGGCGCTTTGCAAATAAAGATTGACATTTTTTGCAATTACCAAAGGACACCCCCACTTTAAACAGTTGCATTTAAACTCCAGTTAAGCTCCTCAAAGCTACACCGTGACCCTGGACTACACCTCTGAAGAATGACTTTACAGATAGGAGCAAAGCAAAAACCACCCTAGTTACAGTTTTCCATCAGTGATGCAAATGTATTCCTCTCTCTTTGCTTGAACAAAAACTGCATAAACTGATGTTAATTTGAATAAAAGTACAAATGAATATTATTTAATAGCTCCAGTATCCGGTAAGAGTTTAAAAGTGCTGGGGAAAAATTAATGGAAAAGTTTTGACAGCACAAACGCAGCACTGCCCTGGGTCTACTCTCTCTTTATTGGCGTCGATGGAGAAATAATAACATTTGGTTTAGTGTAGCCTGGAGGCTCAGAGAACAACCCCCGAGCTTGACACAGTGCCCAATGACTTTTTTTCTACCTTTTGTACTGACAGAAACTGAACAATACATCAAAAGTTTCAGGTTATGTCCTTCTAATATCCTACACTGTGAAACTCCTGCCAAAGTGGAGCTTTTTCCTTTTAAGAGCTCATTAGCGCTCCAGCTAATTTAAGGTATCTAGAGTTTCATTTCAGAAGAAGCATCAACGGCCCAGTTCACGCTGCCATATTAAGATGGAAACTGGCACTCACAGTAACATTTTGTGTCAACTGTAAATGTTGCAGAAACAGACTGAGGAGGACATTTAATCCTCAATTTGCTACAAGACCAGAGGTGGTATCTGGTATTTCCCCCTGTGTGACTAATAAAGGTGTATCTTATCTTATCAGAGGTGATGTTGGTGGGAGGGGGGCACTGGCACTTGAGCTTAATAGACTTGAGCTTATATCGGGCTTTGCTACATACTGATGGCTCTTTTTCTGTGGAAGCATTTGCTCACACTTTCATTCCTATTTACACACCACTGATGCAGCAGTGCGAACAACTTGGGGTTAAGTGCCTTGCCCAAGAACACATTGACAAGTCACTGTAAGAGCTGGATACACCCATCCCTCCTATTACTGATAGAGAGCACCAACAGATGGTGTCCCTCCAGTCCGAGTCTCAAGCAAGTCCCAATTTTTTTCTGTTGTGGGCAAGTCAATTTGAGTCGAGTCGAGTCACAGGTTATGACGGGTCGAGTCCCTCACCATTGTTCCCCAGTCCACCCAAAAAGCACTCAGATTTTTATCATGAAGAAAGAAACCTTATCTTCCCAGTCATACAACACACATACATCCTCTTTACTAATGTTAGCTTTGCTAGCTTTATATTGACCACAGGTCAGGCTAACATTCCTGCCATATTGACCTATGGCAGGAATGTTAACTACCTGGCTAACATTTGCAGGTTTCACTAACTTGGCCTCATGTGTCCTCAGGTCCGATGTTGTGCCCTCTTTTTCACTTATCGAAGCGTTGCAGGTCGTGCACTAGGCGTGTCTTTGTTTTCCACCTGATTGAAATTCTTTATATACAAAGAAAATAACTTTGGGCACAGAAGACATCATGGTTGCCAATTTGAAACCCGCGTCCCGTGCACCCTGCCCACTGATCATCACTGCAGCAGATGCGGGTGTGTGGTAGGAACCTATATGTGTAGTACTGTGTCGTGTGGGGGACAATAATAGGTGACGGACAAGTGTACTGTGAATGGAGCATCAATAAAGTGAACCTAAAACAAAAGAGTGGAGTATATCTCCTGTCTGACTCTTCATATAAAGCCTGAGTGCGCGCAATTTTCAGAATCATGTCTCAGGTCGAGTCTGGAGACATTTTATCCAGAGTCCGAGTTGAGTTGCAAGTCGTCTCATTAACGGCTCAAGTCAACTCAAGTCCGAGTCCCTATGACTCGAGTCCAACCGTCTCCTAATAGGACAGTAGCTCTGTGAGTGTGTCAGTGTTTGACTGTCATGTTTTCTTGGGCTGTATCACACTTTAAATGAACACAAATATCAGTTTGTGTGCAATCAGTGTAGTGTAATGATGGGGCTTTATTGCTGAGCTTGTGTTTGTAAAATATTTGACAGTGTCCAAGTGAAGTCAGCCCTTTGGTCACTGTAGGGTGTGACTTGTCTGGTCAGGGGTGTGGCCAAATTGAGGCTGTGGGTCCATGGAGTTTTGATTGGCTATACCATTAGTCAAAGTCCTGCATTGTGATTGGCTGTATGTCATATTAGAAATCGGGTTCATCAGATCTGGACTGCATCTCAAATAAAATAAATTCAGATATTTTTATTTTGAACATGCAAATACAACAAAAATGGTACAGAAAATAATTTCAAAAATCATAATATAATACAGAATTGAAGCATATCCTTATCACAGGCTCGTACGCTTGAAGGCTTACTTTTCCAAAAAAGAGTGGGAGGAACTTTACCCTTGTTCAATCCCACCCCTTCTTCATAATTCATTATATATTATCTATCATGTATATATTATCTATCATGTGATCAAATTAATGTAGCATTATCAAGTGTCCTAGACATATTTGTGCTTAGAAATGAAAATGGTTTCAAAAATAAAAAATAAAGCATTATGCCTGTTAATTAGCATATATAAATCTATAATGTTGTCCTCATATAAATCTATATTCTGTATAATAAGATACTACAAAATGAAAATCAATCAAACAACACTGAAAGCATTTCTTTGTTGAAAGGCTATTTTTCTCTAATTCTAAAATGAGTTTTTTCTGTGAAATGGTTCACATTTTGTACTCTAATGGCTTGCGCTGACAACATTATCTGATTGGCTGTAATGGATGTAGTTGATGGAATAATCACCCAAACACAATAATATGCTTCTGAAATGTTCCGCCCGTCCCAACACTTTCTATGGGCTGTTGCTCAGATGAACTAGTGAAACATATCAAAGTGTTTGTGACTTTAACCTTACCTGAGCTAGAACATTTTAATGTTCCATGTCCTGTCAAAATGGCCGTTTTCAAATTTGCCTACTACATACTGCGTATTAAAGTAGTATGTAGTAGGCACTGCACAGTGCCTACTACACTTGCATGTACTCTGTAATATGACTGTTCTGTCAGGTTTATTTTGTAGTATGCTATGCTGGTTTCCTGTTTGAGCAATGCAGAAGTTGGCTACAGCTCATTTATTTTCCAAACTTCATTTTTATTGTACAAAACAAACAAACCATGAGTACATGTATACATGTATACAATATATTGCCAGAGCAGCATTTCATATAAAACAGTCAATGGTGATGAATATGTATTATTTCGGAGAGGAATTATTTTGTATATTTTTGTGTGACGGCGTACAACGGCATATTAGGGCCACTTAAAAGAAAAAAAAAAAACATTAGCGGAAAAACAACAACAACAGACCTTTTTACAACTTATTACACAATAGTACGTGTTGAAAAGGTAAAGATAACAAGTAATGGCTCTTATATTTGTTTTTGACTGCTGCTCCTGTTGTTGAAGCTTCGCTCTCAGTCATTTTCAATTCAGGCACTTTGCATTGTGGGTAACAGCAGGTGAAGCAGACTGGTCTGATGCAGACTGTGAATTTTCTCCCAGTACGTCATCAATCAGTACATCATCCAGGTATTTTTTGCATACTGCAACTTCGCTTTTGTTCGCATACTGTATACTGCATACTACATTTTGGGGAATCAGTACGCACTGCTGGTGTAGTAGGCGAATCAAAAACTACCTCTGTCTTTGTTTTCTGTTTTTTAAAAAGAGTTTTGGGGAGTAGAAGAACACAACATCTTAACCCTGTAAGGCCCAAGACCATAGATTATAGCCAGAAAATACTAATTTTTTGGAGCTGAAATGTTTGTTTCACTTTCTGCTAAAATCCATAAAAATCAAAATGTCCACAAAATTCAACATATAGATTTTTCATATGTGTTTTTGGCAACTGATAATCCATTTTAGGACATTTTTATCATTTATCTGATTGTATTCAGATGTGTTTTTTTGTAATTTGTTGATCATATTGAGTAGAAAGAGGTATTATAAAAGTATGTATCAATTATGATACAATTGGCTTTATAGGATTAATACTAAACTTGATTTCACAGAGAGATGTGCAATGCCACTTTAAAGAAAATGCCCCTTTATATGCTGTTTTTACTTCCTGGGGTTTATTATGTCATAGCGATACAGCCTCCATCTACATATGTCTTCTGCTTTACAAAGCATATGCCATGACTGTTTTAAAATATCTCTCCATATTGTTTTGGTCAGCCAATCAGTGTAGAGCTCATTATCATAGCCTCCCCAACCCCTCAGATCTGAGCATATCTGAAGAGGAGAGAAAAAGAGCTGCATCTGATCTTCTGCAAGGATGTCTTCTTTTATAATTATATTTAGATTAAATTTAAATCCTTGCTTAACAGACGCCCAAGACGTGATGTAGACAGTCAAACACACCAGAACATGAGACCTTTAAATTTTTAATCTCCTTCCCTTTCATTCTCTCATTGGTATAATTATCAGCCTTTACATATTAAAGTCATTCATAAAACAGTAATACTTGTTAAAAGTCTTGCTTCAATCAGATTTTGCTTTTTGCAAATCAGGTCAGAAATGTTTTGTAATCAAAGACAAACAAATATTAGGCTGTCTACTCTAATGTTAGAGAGCTGAAGTAAAAAAGCTTCAGGCATAATATTTAAGAGATTTCTGTTAAACTGTTTAATTTCTCAGAGAAATCCGTCCTAGAACAAGGACAAACAAATCAAACATCTTGTGTCTTTTTTTTTTTTAATCAAGAACAGCACAGGGTGCTTTAGTAAGATCAAGGACTGCAAATAGTTCCTGAGTCTGACCTCTTTTCTTATTGTTGTCCCATTTGTGTCACTTATTTTCCCACTTTGATGGGCTCAGACAAAGCCACAATACTTTTATTAGCCAGTAAAGGACACCTTGGCCTATAAATAGCAAATGTTGTTAGCAAAGTAGAATAAAACCAGGGAATTCATCCTTCACCTGCTCTTTGCAGGCTGAGAACACTTTTTAAGGGTAATTGCAAATGAAATGGAAAAAACTTTTTCTCTGTGAAAACCATGATGGATCTATTTTTGAATATTAAAAGTTAGTATCTGCCAATACTTATAAAACGTCAATATTACTGTGTATTCCTTTAAGGCTGATTAACCACATCTGATATCTTCTTAGACACCATTCCAGTTAATGCAGTCTGCAACAGAAAACTTCCATTTAAGGTTTGGTGAAGGAAACATACAATCAACTGGACTCGAGTCTGGAACAGTTAAACCTTTATAGGAGAGATTTTGGGTTCCTGTACCATTACTTATACTTTGGCTGCTTGAGAAACAACATAATTCATAATAAAACATTTTGGTCCACAGCAAAGGTTTTTTTTTCTCCCAATGAGGTTGCCACATTCAAGCAGTCAAGCTGTTTCCCACGGTAATCATTACCGTGTCCTATTGAAACTACAATTTTACCGTGTTTGATCACCACACTGCGTCAATAACGCTCAGTGATGCTGCTCTTTGCCTGGTAAAGCCTGAACTATGAGTCTGTTCCTTAATGGAGCAGCCTCAAAGGAGGCGCGCATGCACAACAATTTGCATTGTTTGGCCTCTGAGAGCAAAAGTCTCAAAACAGACTCTTAAGTCTGGTTAGATTTTGGATTTTACAAGGATGCCGTGGGGAAACTGATAAAAGACAGTCACCCTGTCTAAACATGAAGCTGTGGCGAAAGAAAAAGACGTGCGCGATTAAAGCAGCTGTAACTCCTCCAGTAAATAAGCTGACCGAGCCGTAGAGGTAGATGGGGAGTGAGAAGATTCAGTGAGCCATACCTGAGAGAATTACAGTCTTGGGGAATATTGGTCAGTATTCTCTGTCTAAGTAATGTATAAATCTTGTAAATAACAGCATTAGTATCATACTGGACTGTGTTCTTGCCGTTTTTTTTGCCGTGTATTCACCGTAATTTTGAAATTGATCGTCTTTTTCCGTCAAAGTTCGTGTTATATGGATTTAATCAATCGTAATTTGGAAATATTAAAGAAGGAGATGTCAAGAGATCTGTCAGGGAGAGGGGAGACCAGAGGAGAGTCACAAAGGGGGCTAACTGCTTCAGGGACTATTGTCAGTAAGAAAAAAACAGAACTCCTGGAAATGATCTAATATTACGAGCTGTAACATGGCCTCTAATGCTGCGGCCAAACAAAAATGTGTGAGTGTATGCAAAATAGGTTATTTGTTGTTCATTTTCAATTGTTTATGAAGAGAATCCTGTTTAAAATTAAAATCTGTTGTTTTCTTTTCTTGTAATCACACACTGTTCAAGCATTTATAACATGATAATGACAATACAAGAATTGTTTACTTTTACTTCTCATGAAAGAAGGGTAAAAAAAGACCTATCATGATTAAAATATTAAAGGGGTTAAATAATTTCAATTGTGTATTAAAGTACTTTTTAAACATTTTGAGCACACTGCATCAATACTGGGATAATAACAATAACCGTGATAATTCTGATCACAATAATCGTGATATGAAATTTTCATATCTTTACAGTTTATTCATTTATTTATTTGTTTATCAGGGACAACGCATATTAATCAACACTTCTTTTTACGTTGATAGTGTAAATATGCCAGAGTTAGCCATGAGCTAATTTTCATCTGTAGTGCCTGAGCAGGTTGTTAAAAAGTGGAAAGTAAAAACCATTCATGCAAAAACAATACAACACAATACAATACAATACGAAGACAAAAAAAAACAAAACAAAACATGAGGGTACAGAACGTCTCTAGGGAAGTATGGGCGACACCAGTGACAATGTTTGGCTTATCCATGATTACAGATTTGGTTAGCTTTAAGCCACCTCTTGAGGTTGAATTTAAAAGTCGAATAGTTAGTGGTCACTCTTATTTCATTCGGGAGACTGTTCCAGTGGTGTGAGCCTCTGACAGAGAAGACTGTTTCACCAAACATACTCTGCCTGAATGGTACCTCACAGTCCCCTCTGGCAGTTACCCTTGTTGTTCTCAGACCACTTTCATTTTGTTTTATAAACCTGTTTAGTGGTGGAGGTGCAAGTCCGTTTATTATCTTAAAGATCAAGCAAGCGTCTGAAAAATGTTTAAAGCTATCAAAGTTAAATAAATTGTATTTTTGGACTATATGACAACGGTGGCAACGGTTGGGCTTTTGATCAAGTGTTTTTAATGTCTGTTTGTATAGGCATTCTATGGGTTTCAAAGTCGTTAGTTGATAGTTAATCACCTGACGTGGTAGTTACCAAGTAGTGAGTATACTGGTCTTAAAAAGCTCGATTTAGTCTCAATTCTGGTTCATATATCTGATTTTCATCATGTCAGTAATGTTCAAAGAAACCCTCTAATTTCACAAACTTTGAACCTGTGATAAACTTTTATTCTCACTCTGTCTGAGGCCCCATCCTCATCTAGCCCCAGTGTTTGATTAGCTGACCAGCCTGCTCTGTATCTGCTCAACAATTCTGCATGTTCTCCACTGTCTTTACTCTGCATCAGGCTTCAGACACCAAACTAAAACTGCTGATGACACAATGGTAGGACCTCACACTGCTCTATTTGGGCTGGTGGTTGCTTGAACCAATCCAGCTATTGCAGACTTGTTGTCTTGTACATAGAAGCCCCCTTCTCATGTGGGGAACATTTATAACTAGTCTGAGTATCAATCTAAATATAATTTGCATTTGTGCCAACAGATTACATCCTTAGGCTGCTTCCACATTGCACAATATTGATGTTATGCATTCACAAGAGGCAGTCAGCATAAACAAAAAAAGATTTGAGGAAATACAGGTGGTGGACAAGAGACTGATAAAGACTAAAGGGTGACTGACTTTAATACATAATGACACCAACAGTATACCCTTGCACAGCAGCTGGATCCACTCAATTCAATGTCTGTAAACAGGCAGGTCTACGAATGTGAGCGGCCCAAAGCAACGTGGCCCAATTGCAGTCCTTTGGAGCAGGAAGGGGTGAGAGATACAGGCATGATGCTGCAGGGAGTGGCTGTACAGAGATTAGAAATCAGGCTAACAGCTTCAGTAGCAGCTTTATCAATTGTGAAACTCTTTATTAAATGAAGAACAAACAAAACTGCACTTTTCAGAAGCGATGAGAGTTTTGTTCCACTTCCAATATGGCTGAGCGATAGTTTGTCAGATTTGCTTTTGAAAGGTTCTGCACATTCCCAAACATTTCCTATGGGATGATGCCAAGATGGAAGAGGTGTGTCAGGCTACCAACAGCACTCAATGTGTTGGTGGAAACATCAACAACTTGCCATATCATCAAATCTTACTGCAACTCAAAAACATTGCATGACTACAGATAGATTATCTACAAGAGTCAGTAATGGACTGATGAAGAACTTGACTGAAAGGTAATAATGATAATGGCAAGGGGTCATTATCTTTTAAGCATGGCACACATAGTGGTATTTTAAATATTAACTGGTTTTAAAACTTCACACATCATGATCAAAGACTTATCGTTGTACCAGTAGAGTGTTGTAGGACAATGTAAGGAGATGACCAACGCAGTACTCTACACACCAACAAACTCTCTCACCAACAACCAAGTTCTGTACTGTAGCAGTTTGTATTTAAACTTTCATGTAAACAAACATGCAGACCACATATAAAAGCTAAATGCAGCTAGCAGTTAGCTTTCTCTTACAAAACCCAAAACCAGTGAAGTTGGCACATTGTGTAAATCGTAAATAAAAACAGGATACAACGATAGGCAAATCCCTTTCAACCTATATTCAATTGAATACACAGCAAAGACAAGGTACTTAACGTACGAACTGGTAAACTTTATTTTTTGCAAATATTAGCTCATATGGAATTTGATGCCTGCAACGTGATGCCTGAAAAGCTCAGTCATTCACAAACAAGGATGGGGCGAGGGTCACCACTTTGTGAACAAATGCGAGAGCAAATTGTCCAACAGTTTAAGAACAACATTTCTCAACCAGCTATTGCAAAGAATTTAGGGATTTCATCACCCACGGTCCGTAATATCATCAAAAGGTTCAGAGAATCTGGAGAAATTACTGCACGTAAGCGGCAAGGTTGAAAACCAAAATTGAATGCCCATGACCTTCGATCCCTCAGGCGGTACTGTATCAAAAACTGGCATCACTGTGTAAAGGATATCACCACATGGGCTCAGGAACACTTCAGAAAACCACTGTCAGTAACTACAGTTCGTTGCTACATCTGTAAGTGCAAGTTAAAACTCTACTATGCAAAGCCAAAGCCATTTATCAACAACACCCAGAAACGCCGCCGGCTTCGCTGGGCCCGAGCTCATCTAAGATGGACTGATGCAAAGTGGAAAAGTGTCCTGTGGTCTGACGAGTCCACATTTCAAATTGTTTTTGGAAACTGTGGTCGTCGTGTCCTCCGGACCAAAGAAGAAAAGAACCAGCCGGACTGTTATAGGCACAAAGTTCAAAAGCCAGCATCTGTGATGGTATGGGGGTGTATTAGTGCCCGAGGCATGGGTAACTTACACATCTGTGAAGGCACCATTAATGCTGAAAGGTACATACAGGTTTTGGAGCAACATATGTTGTCATCCAAGCAACGTCTTTTTCATGGACGCCCCTGCTTATTTCAGCAAGACAATGCCAAGCCACATTCTGCACGTGTTACAACAGCGTGGCTTCGTAGTAAAAGAGTGCAGGTACTAGACTGGCCTGCCTGTAGTCCAGACCTGTCCCCCATTGAAAATGTGTGGTGCATTATGAAGCGTAAAATACAACAATGGAGACCCCGGACTGTTGAACAACTTAATCTGTACATCAAGCAAGAATGGGAAAGAATTCCACCCAAAGCTTCAAAAATTGGTCTCCTCAGTTCCCAAACGTTTACTGAGTGTTGTTAAAAGGAAAGGCGATGTAACACAGTGGTAAAAATGCCCCTGTGCCAACTTTTTTGCAATGTGTTGCTGCCATTAAATTCTAAGTTGATGATTATTTGCAAAAGAAAATAAAGTTTCATAGTTCAAACATTAAATATCTTGTCTTTGCTGTGTATTCAATTGAATATAAGTTGAAAGGGATTTGCAAATCATTGTATTCTGTTTTTATTTACGATTTACACAACGTGCCAACTTCACTGGTGTTGGGTTTGTACATTCCACATGATAGCAATTTCACAAAACTCTACTCTTTAACAGAATGGTTACAGCTAAGCTGGTCCTCCATTTTCTAATTTCATTCACCTAATGTAATGATTCATGTTTACTGTTGTCACCATGGCTACGTTCGTTTTGCTGTTTGTTCTGAAGCCAGTATGCTTCCTGATTTTTTACTCAACATTACTTTATTGAAGCAGACCATGCTGGAAACATGGTCTGCTGCAGGATTTCTGACCATAAACATTGAATATGTTTTTTTTAAATGTATATTTTGGGGCATTTTGTGCCTTTATTGATAGGAGAGAGACAGTGGATAGGCTTGTGAAAGGGGGTGAGAGAGCAGGGGAAGACACTCTGCAAACTGGTCACAGGCGGGATTCGAACCTGGACCGGCAGAGGCATGTACATGGGGTGCTAACCACTACGCCAAACCAGCACCCCAAACATTGAATATGTTTTAATAACTGGATCTAATATTAATATAATATAATTTAATTTCTAATTACGTTTTTGCTGAATTTGACTGAAGGGGGGTTTTGACTGAAAACCAGCTGATTGTCTTGTAGTGTGTGTGTTCTTGGCTACATTAACTTGCATCTTAAGTCATGGGCACAGTAGTTTCATTTTATTTGTTGCATTTTTTTAAGGTGTAAAATGTGAACTGGATCCAACTTAAACCTGGTCTGAGTCTAGAGTCCATCCTGAATTATCCTTTTGCTCTTGTGTCTTATAAGGCTGTCAGACATGGTAATACATCATGCATTCTTGTTTATCTTGTTCCTCACCAACAAGGGTACGCACCAGCCCTACAACTACTTAACACCAGTGCATTTACAAAGTGCTTAGAGACAGTGAACTTTTGCTTTTTGTCTGTCATCTTGATTGTTTTGTACAAAATCTATCTGCATTGGCTGCCTGTGTCTTTAAGAATATATATTAAGGTTCCTTTATTAGTTTTCCAATCTCTTGACGGTCTTGCTCCTGCCTATTTATCTGATTTGCAATTTTCTGCTTTTTATTTCACTTATGATTTCATTTTATCTTATTCCCTTGTAAAGCTCTTTGTATTACAAAGTCCCATATGAAAAGTGCTATACAAATAAAGTTTGATTGATTGAAGTTTGAAATATTAATATAAGGATCAATCAAATATTTAGAGTATTTTTTGTTTTTTTTATAAAAACTAATATGTTGATAAATTTATATTGTGTATTATGTTCCAAACAGTGCACTTTTTATTGATGCCTGTGCCTCAGTTTATGCTCTTTCAACAGCTTCACCCTTGTGACTTCATTCGCAGGAAACAACTCAATAATGTCTGACCTAGGTGTCATCTCCTCAGTGGTGGGTGGAGGTGGTGAAAAAGTTGAGCAAATGCTGAGAAGTTAAGGCTTTTGTGGACAAAGAGCTCACAGATATATAACATACGTATAGCTTGTTTGGCCCTTGATTGTGCTGCAGTGAAAGTAAAGCACAAAACTGATCCTTGAAAAAGAAAAATGAGCACAACTACAGCTGAGTGACTTAGAGAGAGAGCATCGACTGTCCACACAGTTCCAACTTCGTTACTGGAATGCTGATAACTTGGAGATCACATCATTCACACTCCCGTCTTCCCAGTTCCCATGTAAATGGAACGCAGCATTCTCCACACGGACAGACATGAGCGGAGACTCGGATGTCCAATTGGAGCGGAAAAGCCACTGCCATGACTGAGCTGATTGTTGGAGTGTTTTTCTAGTTTAATGTGGGCCCTCTGAAAATTAAAAATGCTGTCCAACAGATCTTAAGTCATTAGTAATCAATGAGGTGTTTTGTACATGCACTTCCGCATGTATTTTATTTGATAATAAAGTTAAACACTGTACCTGAGAGAGCTGTTAGAGGCTGTGAGTGCAAAGCCTAAAACTATTACAATTAAAACAGTTTTATCAGGAATGTTTGATCTGACACCTGAAAGCCATTGTTAGCCAGTATTTAACCAGGGTAACAAGTAAACTGAGAGTCAAAACATAGCAGCCCAACACACTACACAAATACCTTTGTGGATCGTCCTCTTTCTCCTCTTATGTATATATATATATATATATATATATATATATATATATATATATATATATATATATATATATATATACATATATGTGTGTGTGTGTGTGTGCGTGTGTGTATATATGTGTGTGTATATATCTATACATATGTATATATATATATATATATATATATATATATATATATATATATATATATATATATATATATATATATATATATATATATACATATATATATATATATAAATGTACATATATATATTAACTAATACATATATTAGTGCTGTCAGACGATTAAAAAGATTAATCTAATTAATTACCGGATTTATAATTAATTCATCTAATTAATCACATTTTAATCTCATATTTGCTTAAAGTACCCAAATAAAGAATTTGAATTCTAAGATATTATAAAATTGTAGTGCATGACTAATCAAATGAATACACTAAGAAGTGAAGATTTGTAAATCCACATTTTTAATGTTGACTAAATAAAACCAAAGTCAGGGCATCTTGTCCAGAAAATTCTAAGCTCAATCAGGCAACTCAAATTACACTTTAAGTGTGTTTCATAAATCAAATTCAAAATAAGAAAAAGGTCGAGGACATCCAGCAAACCAATTAGGCCTGATGCATTATTAAAGAATGTAGTACAAATATAGATAAATAAATTCAAAAATAAAATAAGACTAAGAGTGTTTTCACACCAACCTCATTTAGTGCGCACCAAAAAAGTTTTGGCCCAGGGTTTGGTACGTTAGTGTCAATGTGAATGCAACCACCGCACTTTGGTGCGCACCAAATTAGCCAGTCCGAGACCTCCATGAAGGGGTGGTCTCGATCCGCTCCATCTCCCTACATTTGGTGCGGTTTGACTGGAGTGAAACAAAGTGGTTCGAACCGATCTACTTTTGATGCATTACTTCCTGTTAATCCCGCAGTTGAATCTTTTGCTTACTCAATTTGTTGATTTGTTCATTCTGGTTGAGGATTACGATGATTTACGAGGGTCCAGAAGGTCGCTGATGCCGTCTCAAACATGATAAAAAAACACACTTGAAGGAAAATGTAGAAGAGAGCCAAACGTAAACATTGGTTGTCTGGTGTAGGAAATGGTTACCATGGTAGTCTCTTCTTCGTTCGCCTCCGTAGCAGGTTTGGTAACCAGTTTCGTGCATATCGCCCCTTGCTGTTTCAAACTGAGTGAATACACAAGTGGGTCCGGGCATGGTTTGATATTGATATATAGTGTGAATGCAAGCCAGCGGGGGAGGGGGAAGGGGGCGAACCCATGGCAAACCGCCCTAAGTCTTAAATATGCCATTCCTGTTGTCACCTGGGCTTTGTTTGGTTTGACTAGAGACGCATGTGTGAAGTGACGTGCCACTGCCATGTATGGGTCCTCCAGCTGGACAATTTCAAAATGTTTGTGTGCTATGATTAATCTTGCAATAAATTTTTATAACGCATTAATTTGCGGTGTAATTAATTAATCTAATTAATGCACTTAAGTGACAGCCCTAATCTATATATATATATATATATATATATATATATATATATATATATATATATATATATATATATATATATATATATATATATTTTATGTATGGTTTCCAGCACAGCTTATGGTCAACCAGAATACCCAAGAACTTACTTTCATAGACTCTATCCATAAGTACACCATCAATTGCCAAAATTAATGGTATTTTATTTCCAAATACCATTAATTCTGTTTTATTAACATTTAGTGATAGTTTGTTTTTGTCAAACCAGCATTTCAGTTTACACAATTCATTCTGGACCATATTTAACAGCTGCTCTGGGTTATCTCCAGCACATAAAATATTGGTGTCATCAGCAGACACAATTTAATTTTAATAAGTCAGACACTTTGTATATATTGTTGATATATATATAAAAAAAACATCTTAGGACCCAGTACTGACCCTTGTGGGACAGCACAGGTAATGTTCCTGTGATGACCCACCTGAACAAACTGAACTCTGTTGCTGATGTAGCTCTTCAGCCAGTCTAGAGCCACCCCCCTTAAACCATACTTCTCCATCTTTTTCAGTAAAATGGCGTGGTCAATGGTGTCAAACGCCTTCTTTAAATCAACAAATATTCCAAGAGTGAATTTCTTTGAATCAAGACTTGTAGATATTTCCTTCATGAATTCCATCAAGGCCAGGTGCTCTACCTGATCTGAACCCATACTGACATTCCATTAAAATGTTGTTTTCTCAATGAATTTATCCAGTTTATTGTTGAAGAGTTTTCCCAGAACTTTTGAGAACTGTGACAACAGGAAGACCGGTCTATAGTTCATGAATGAGTGTTTATCACCAGATTTAAAAAGTGGAATGACCTTTGCAACTTTCATTTAGTCTATTATTACTTTTATTATTACTATTACTTTTATTATTACTATTATCTTTTTACTCATTTTTTTCTTCTAATATATGAAATAATTGAGCCATTTAATTCTTTATTCTATGTATATTTCAATAAACATGTCACTAAACCACTTGGATGCAAATGGAAAATGTAAAAGAGAGTGTAACAAAACTTTTGAAATCTAAGTTTTATGAGTGTTGCCAGTTTTGCAATAAAGATTAAGTAAAAAAAAAACATGGCAGCCACAGAGAGTAAAAGGCTCAATACCTTTAGAATGGGTGGGGGAATTTCCAGTGGCATGAAACTTGGTCAGTAATTGGCTGGATCCTGGCAGTCACTTGGCTAGAAAGGGAAAAAATTAAAATGGCTGCATCTGTGTTTTAAGTCCAAAATATTTCTATTAGTTCATTTTTTTTTTTTTTTTTGCTTAAATCTGGTCAATAAAAAAAAGGCTCCTGGACAAATTTTGTCGATGAGCCCTTCTTTAGAGAGTTCTAAAAAAAGTAGTTTTGGCCCAAAACGGGCCAGACAAACATGCAGACAGAGGAATATACAAATGGACAACTTAAAAATGTAGAGCTGGCTAAGAGGCATAAAAAGAGAGCAGCAGTCTCCTGGTATAAAACTCAGCTTGTCACATAAACCAAAGGTCAAAACCTGACATCATTAAATGGAAAAGACACTCATGGAGTTTGATGGTGTTTAAGCATCATATTCATCAGAATTTAGAGGTTCCTGTCTGTTTAGGCTAATATTAGATCCAATAAGTCAGGCATATTCTCCATAAATAAATATCTGCCCTGCCTGTAAAGCAGCTTTAGTAGTAAACCATGATGTGTTCGACTTTTGTGGCGTTAATCATTTTAAAAGTGTAAGATTCAATTTTCATCTCCACACAATTGAAGGAAGATGCATCCCTGAAATGCAAAAGGCAAGTGTGTAATCCACTGTATCGCAGAGATTGCAGGGTGGACTGAGGGAGTGTTACTGAACCATAAAAAGCTGGACTTTTCCTGCTCCGTTTCTGCCGCTGGATTCGATACAGGGATTACGCCCCTCCCTCCTCCCTCGTTCTGCACTCCCCCTCATCTCTATCTAACGCTATACTTGGACCGTGACAGACTCTGTCACCTCAGACGGCTGCTGGGAGCTGATTGCTCCGCTGCAGAACAAACATCCCTCATTCGCCAAAACACAGATGTTCCCTTCTGACAGTTGAGGAGTGAAGCTCTCAACCCTGACACGCCGAACAAGGGAGTTTGCCCACTCTTTGTCACGCGCCTTGTGAAGCATCTGCCAGCAAATCCCGCTCAGTTCACTTCATAAACGCAGCGAGACAGCTGTCAGGGCCGTGTTGAAGTTGATGTATAAACTGGGGACTGTAAAAGGAGCTTCTGCGATGGCACATTGTCCCGACGACTCGCTAATCAAATCATTATAAGCCAGCCCGCAGCGGGACCGAGACACTCCGCCGTGTGATTCTCAATCCAGGCTCTGTCAGAGGACTCTAAGTGGCTCGGCTCAGTCCTCAGGCCGCCATGCTCACCCCTGATTTACTGCTCACATCTGATTATTTTTGGAGGGCTGTTCATATCAGTTCAAGAATATAATTCCTCTAATAAACCAAGATCCTTGCAGCTTTATGAAATACCCACATAAAAATGTACATCTTTGCAGTAGAGACAACACTTTGATGGGCCAAACAGGGGCATTTACAACCATTTGCCATTGTCAATCAATAAATGAATTAGCGCATGACAGCGGATTTTCACTCCTGTCCTGTCCCACTCCCAGAGAAAAAGTCCCGTCCCGTCCCAATCCCGGGCCAGAGTATAAAAAATAATCCTGTCCTGTCCCACTCCTGTAGAATGACTCCCACTCCCATTACGCTCCCACTCAAAATTACTCCCACTTCTGTCCCGTCGCCGTTTGAATAAAACCAAACATGCAGAATTTTTTTTTTTTTTTTAAGTAAAAGTTCAGTGCATATAAAAGACTGTGCCTTTAAGTTTCACATGCCTGACATTTGGTCAATGTAAACAGCTCTCTTTTCAAGGTGTCGTCTTCTGCCTCTGTGTTGTCTTGTTTTGTGATGTGTGTCACCGGCAGCCACTCTGAGTCGCTTTTCACTTCTGGTGGTGACAGGAAGTCAAACCACTTTTGTAGTTCTTTTGTGCTGCTAGCGCGGTCAAGAGTGTTGAATCTCACTGAGAGATGACTACAAAAATGGACGCATCTGTTCATCTGGTTGAAAACGGCTGAAAATGATCATCAATCAATGTCGCTCCCGCTCCTACCCGCTCCCATTGCTTGTTTTTTCCCGTCCCGTCCCGATCACTGGATTAATTAAAAAATGACTCCCATTCCGTGGGATTCCTGCGGGAATCGCGTGACCCATGGGAATTCCCAAAAAATGTCATCCTCTAAAATCAATCACCATTCTTGAGATGCAGAGAGGAGTCCACATGTACACCCCTACCATAAATGAACTACTTTAGGGGCACTGTCTACAAATGTAACTTTTTGAGCTGTTGCATTAGCATTTTCTTTAACATCTTGCTGTCATTCAGGGTTTTAGTTGATTCTTTAGAAGTCTTGAATTAGATTTCGATAATATCCAAATGTCACAGTGATCCTTGTTTTAGATACTGGAATGGCATTATTCTGGGACGCACTCTTAAAGGATAAGTTCGGTTTCTACAGCTTTCACATTGTTTATATAATGAAGTAGAACAATATACTCACCCAGAAGGCTTTCCTGATCCAAACAGTGCTTCGGGAGATATTTAGATTCAAAATCGAGCGGCAGACATCCGTACAATGGTAGCACACAGGGAATGTATAGCGCTGCTCCCAAAACTGCATTAATCGTCCAAAAACTCATTAGCTTCACCAATATTTCATCATGGTCCGCTCATGCTACTCCTCCATTACAGTCTGTGTCGCTCCAGACATGTTTTTGTGACTGTGCTGACCTCTGAACTGAAGAAGAAGAATGTTTGCCTCCGCACATGCGCAGTACGGCTCATTGTTTCAGCGGAAGACAGCCAGCCACACAACGACTTTCTTCTTCCAGTTTTGTGCAAAATGGACGAATATCTATCGGATGAAGATGTTGTGGAGGAGAACTTTGAATATGATGGGTGTCCTTACAGTTTAGAGCCAGAGTTTACAGATGAGGAGCTCATCGAAAGGAGGACGCAGAGGCAAAAAGAAGAACAGCTCTCCAGAGAGTCCTGCGATGCGCGGAGGCAAGCATTCTTCTTCTTCAGTTCAGAGGTCAGCACAGTTACAAAAACATGTCTGGAACGACACAGACTGTAATGGAGGAGTAGCGAGAGCGGACCATGATGAAATATTGGTGAAACTAATGAGTTTTTGTACAATTAATGCAGTTTTAGGAGTGGCGCTATACATGCCCCGTGTGCTACCATTATACGGATGTCTGCTGATTTTGGATCTAAATATCTCCCGAAGCACTGTTTGGATCAGGAAAGCCTTCTGGGTGAGTATATTGTTCTACTTCATTATATAAACAATGTGAAAGCTGTAGAAACCGAACTTATCCTTTAAATCCAAAGACAAAACATACATGAACAGCCTTCATAAGGTACGAGCACCTGCTTGACTACAAACCACACAGGCCCATTGTTTCACATGTCATATAGTTCCTTTCCTTCAGTTGTAGGTATGACTGCAGTTTCAGAATTTCAGTTGAGAAATAAGAGAAAATCCTCTTCTCTTTCAAAAAACTGCAAAAAGAAGCACAGCAAAACTTTCCCCCAGTCCCTCTGATGTAGAAGAAATCCTTCTCGTCCACTTCCAGCTGCTGCACGGCGATCAGAGGCTCACAGAGAAAAGCCTTGATTTCAAATTTCACGGAGAAAGAAGCTGAGGAGGAGCAAATATCAGCGCTGTTATCCGACACTGATGCTGAGTGCCCTTTCAGAGAGTTAACCACCAAGACGACCTTCCGTAACGACACGTCGAGATGCTATCCGAGAGGCCGCGCTCGTCAAAACCGCAGCAGCCAAATGGTCTGAACCCGAGTTTTCCTTTGATCAGAGTGTCCATGCATCACCGTCTCATGATCCAGAGGGCTATTTCAGTCTGAGTCCACCTTCACGACAGCCTGGCACCAACCGCACCAGCGGCGTTCATGCAGATCAGGGCGAGCTTCAAAAACGAAGGCGTTATTTTCTTTACTCTGTCGCCTCATTACAGGCCACCCTGTTGTTTGTCCCTCTGTGATCGTTCTGTTGGCAGAGGACGAGGACTGTTTAAACGCTTCAGCATATATCTGCCCAACTGTCCCATAAAAAAGCAGAAAAACTGGAATTTAACAAAATACTGAACTCATATCGATGTTAATGTGAAACAGTTTTGCATTTAAATGTAACAGTTGTATTTATGTCTTGGTGCATCATAGCATTACTTAAAGTAAATTTACACATAGAGCAGGTTTAGCAAGAAACTGAGGTGTTTTATGAATTTTTGAATTCATGAAAATAAATCAGTTCAGTTTTAACAATTAAAACACACATAAGCTCTAAATTACCTAACAAACTATGTTATTAATACTTATAGGAAAAAAACAACATAATAAAAAAGACAGTTTTCTTTAGTTGTGTGATTTCGATGTTTTTCTTTTTCATTATTGTTTGTAATTATTACTAAGTCAGTTGTGCTATTGTGCAAACAGGAAACTGTGTTTCAAAAGGGTACTTCAAAATATCCCCATATATATTACAAAATCACTGTCAGTTTATGATTGGGTTTTACATTTACAGGCTCACTATATTTTGCTAGAATTTATCTAATTAAAGTTACATGCATAAGTCAACATTTAGAGAAAAAGACTGGTGAATGATTAATAGTGTGGTTTACGAAATAGGAATAAATGTTGACACAATTACCAGACATGCAATTTGTAAAATAAAAATAATAATGAGAAGAAAAAAAAACTATCTCCTTTGGTTAATGCTTAAAGAAAATTATTATTATTATTATTATTATTATTATTATTATTATTATTATTATTATTCTAAATTATTATTATTATTATTATTATTATTATCATTATCATTATCATTATCATTATTATTATTATTATTTTTGTCACTATTAGTAGTAGTAGTAATAGTATAAATAAATTTAATTCATTGTTTTGTTTGTTTGCTGGTACTTTCTGGTTGTTTTTGCATGTTTGTTTTTGTGGTTGTATTTTTTATTTCTTGTAGCATTTTCTAATAACCTGTTGTATTTTCATTGTTTCTAATTTTACGTTTTTACATATTTTGTTATATATCCCATAGTATGCAACACTTGAGTTATAATTTTCTTACATAACTGTTGTTGTCATGATTGATACTTAAATTAAGTCTAATTTAATTGTATTGCTTTATTGGCAAGCACAGCCTAAAGACAACGCCTTTAATATCAGTGATGTCTGTTGTTTCAACATTTTTAACTTTAAGAAGTGAAATAAAAATATTCCATAAGGAGGTGTTGATAGAATGCTGAAAATGCCTCCTAAAAGTAAATAGTCATCAACATTTATCTGTTACCATGGTCACCACTAACTTGGTAGACATCTAAACATAGCCTGTGCAGTTGTATCAGGGCAGTCAGAGTCTGATGGATTGCTGGTTATTAAAATAAGAGAGAAAAGCTTCAGCTCAGCCACAAAAATGTCCCGTTTAAACCCGACACTGTTACTGAAGGACAAGCAGGGAATTATGTCAAACTGTCAAAACTTCATCGAGGTCCAGAGAAGGTTAAATCACAAAGTGGCGTGTTTGTCAGCTTCTTATAAAAATATATCAATGTCACATTGCTGCGTCTGTGCCGCCGTGGTTATGGAGTCCTTCCTGTAAGTGGAAGGACGGCGGTTTGATCCCCGTGACAGCCTTGGCGTCCTTGTGTGCGATGCTGAATCCCTCTGCTGCTGCTGTGGACGAGGGTGTCAGCACAGTGACTGCAGAACAACATCAAGGTGATAAATAAATGATGTATGAAAAATTATATTTATCCCCGCTCGTCAGGTGTGAGGGAGTCAGAAGGGAGCTCTCTGTCCGATTTTGTTTCAGCTTCATAGGTCACAGTTTTGCACAAAAGTGCTTTTTGATGCAGGAATACAACGATTTGGTAAAACTTGAGTCATTACAACATATTAAGGACATGACGGAGAAAAGCTGAGACAAATCCATCAGGCCCTCAGAGCAGGAGACAATTTTATTTTCCCAATTTTCTGCAGTTTCACAGAGGAATTATCTGGTTATGCCTCAGTGCATGTCACGGAATATTAAATGCTAATTTACCAATTTGATAACAGAAAGGAAATAGCATTTCTATCAGAGAGCAAATCAAAGTAGTTCCTAAGTTGTAAAAATGTTCATTGAGGAAACCAAATGTTTTAAAAATATTTCGAACAATTCTTCCTAATACAGTCTTCCATTTATTTGGGTTCACCTGTCCAACTGTTCATTAACTTAAATAGCTAATCAGTGCTAACTTTGACAACACTTTTTCATTTAGTTTTAGGTAGGGGTATACGAAATTTCGTGCCGCGAAATTTCTCAAAATGAAAAATGATGAAATAGAATTCAAAGACGCACGAAATAAGAAATGCGAAGGGGCACCGCGCACCGCTGAGACTGGAGATTTTTTACCCTTCTCGCCTCCCATTGCAAAATACTCGCTTCAATATGGAGGAAGACGAGGTCAAGGAATTAGCTCCTTCGTCAAATAAATCGGTTGCGTGGACCTATTTTGGCTTCCCATGTAAAAAACAAGAGAACGGTAAGAAGATTGCGGACAAAACAACAACTGTGTGCAAAATATGCCGCTATAGTTCACCATATACTGTGGTGAGTACAACTACCATGATGTACCACTTACAACGGCATCACAAAGAGAAGCTACTGGAAGCTACACGGAAAAAACAACCAGCAAAAGACCAAGCAACTCTACAGAAAGCATTCGCTGCACCATTGCTGGAACATTTTGTTTTGAACTGGAGACAGGCAGCAACTGTATGTTTGTGTAAGTCTGCATAAAAAACAATATTTGATTTTTGCATCGACTGTTGAGTTGACAGAATTTGATCATACTTGAAGATCAGAAGTATATGCACTGTTATAGGCTAAATATTATAGTTCACAGTTCAGACATTTATAGGTCTAAACTGCAGCCCTGAGGACTGCTATTTGTTTTCCTTTTCATTCAAGAATGTACTTATCCTGATTGTCACAACAACAAAGCACTTTTTATTTAGATTTTATGTTTGTACTTGCACTGTAGTCTGAATAAGGGGGAAAAAACTGCAATTTAGTTTTTTTTTCAAAGAACATTTATTGTGTACTGATGCAGCAATATTTTTTTTGTATGTCTGCATTAGGAAGAAAATAAAGAAAATGAGATTTTTGCACAACTTTCTACTGTTGGGGATTTTCTATAATCTTTATTTTGTATCATGAGCCCTGTTTCGTATTTCATATCGTTTCGTGAGTTGACCATTTCGTTACACCCCTAGTTTTAGAGTTTTTAGCCTAAGACATCTTTTACTTTATGTTATCATTTAGTCATCTTCATTTATATTTCAATCAGTGAACTCCACTGTAAATTTAGTCGACTACTATATGAGGTGTAAAATGTAAGGTGTTTTTTTATGTTTCCTTGACTGTCTTAAGTCGTGTTTTACACTTGGATAAAGTTAAACATCCAGTGACCCTTTATTTAGTTCTAGTACACAAATACACTTTTTGTGTGAAATGCAGTCACATTTATTTAGGCTACCTGGCAGAGCATCTCAGTTACAATACCAGAACTGACAACAAACACTGAACCTGCTCTACATGAATATATCAATTCATAAAGACAGCAGCTCTGATTGGATCGCTCCACAACTTATCCCACCACCACCAAGCTAAGGCAGCTGTGATTGGATAGATTCCTAACTTGTCTCTACTTTCTACATGACCAAATTAGGTCTGATTGGATTAAGTCTGTCAGACATTTTAGGTGTTACAAGGGCCCCTTGACAGGTGATAACCCACCCCAATCCTTAAAACCTTGACTTAACTACACTAAATGAGGTGCAGCAAGTGGCTCAGTCGTCCAAGTTTTCCTCTTTATTTGGCCCTCAATGTAAAAAGTTTGGACACCCCTGCCCTAAGTTGTTCAGCTACCCATGCTTTACATCTACGTTTGCAAACATTTGAAATCCAGCCAGTGGGACGTTGGTAAATGTAACAATCAATAGTACAGTGTTTCTCTCTGCTTATCATCGACCTCCATTAAACACAAGAAATCCACCTCAGGAACTTCTCAACATCAGCTACGATGTTAACGTGTGATGTCTCTTTATGCTACAGCAGCAGTGTGATGAGTTAACTCGTCACCGTTTGCAGTGGTGTAAAGGAACGAAGTAATAGTACTTAGTTACAGTACTTAAGTATGTTTTAGGAGTATCTATACTTTACTTGAGTTTATATGTTTTTTGCAACTTTCACTTTTACTTCACTACATTAAATAATAAAAAATGATACTTCTACTCCAGTACTTTTAAATTGTCAACTTAGTTACTCGCTACATAAAAAAATGTGAATATAAGCAACACTTATTTTCACATTTTATTTTAAAGAGGACCGTACAGACTGTTCATGCTCTCGGGCGAATATCCGACTCTCTCGACTCATCTCAGCGAGACCACGCACGCAGCCTGCATATGATCGTCAGTGTCGACAACAACCAACAGCGTGATGGAAGCAGCCTCGTCTACTAGCAAAACCCCATGGATGTATTATAAGGTCATATGGACCTACTGAAATCGTTCCCTGCCATCTGCAAGTTGTCAGTCAAGCTGAACACACCTCTGCCTGCCTCTGCAGCCTGTGAACGACTGTTTAGTATTGCAGGACTTGTATTCAGGCCGTGAGGAGCACGACTGAACCCATGCAATTTTGAAAATCAACTTCTGCTAAAGATGAACTGCAACTTTGTGGACTTTACGTAAGGGAGGAATGGAGAGAGGGAGTAAGAGGTGAAGGGAGCTGAGGGAGGGAGGAAGAGTAAAACTTAAAGCTGGGGTTGGCGATTTGATTTAGACACACTTTTTGTAATACTGGTTAAAATGGTCTTTATGACCCGATAGTAATCAACTCATAATGTGTTCTTAAAACACATTAAGAAAAATATCCGCTATCTACAGTAGGAGTAAAATAGGGAAAACCCCAACCAATAACCATGCCGGGACACCTGCTTTTAAACCAATCAAATCCCGTTGCCATTCTGCCCGCCTACTGCGCATGCATTTTCCCGGCGTGCACAGACTGGGTGCGTGTAGCCGAGCTCATACGTATCAAGAGTCCGCGGGAGAATGCTTACCTTTGGTTTGGCGGAGCCCTGAGGAGATACTACTTTCAAATTCATGCTAGTTTTCCAAATCGCCAACCCTAGTTTTAATAAAGCTTGGAAGAGCAACAAAAATTTGTACCTGTTCTCTTTCTTTGTACTTTTACTTTTAATACTTAAGTACATTTAATAGTAGCTACTTTAAGACTTTTACTTAAGTGATTTTTTAATGAGTGACTTTCACTTTTAGTTGAGTATATTTTATATAAGATATCTTTACTTTTACTCAAGTATGGGTTTCAAGGGCTTTTTACACCACTGACCGTTTGTGCCAGCTGATAGGTTGATTGTGTCCTCACTGCAAATGATCCAAGAATGAGCCAAGACCACCTATTTCAGAATTTAAGAATAATATATGACTGTGATAAAATTGAAAACATACAGACTAAAGGAACTGTACAATACATCTGAATAGGATAATCAAAGGTCATGGCATTCAGTGTTGGTTGTTGGCCTTGCTACATATGTGCAAAGATTTCTCCACATTCTCTGAATATTTTGATTACATTATGGACAGCAGATGATCAAATCTCTGAACTCTTGTGATTGTACAACTGTACAAAATATAGAATTTTTACTAAATTGGCATGTCTTGGATTTTTCTTATCAGACTGCTGAATACTAAGAACTTTTGTCTCATTGAACAAGGACAGTCTTCAGTCTGTTTTTTGAGCTGTAACCCTGTCCTCCACCCTTAAAGAACACCTAACCTTGCATTTTATCAGTACACACTTTGATTCAGCGCAGCACAAACCCTAACATGTTTTTCATCACAGTGTTTTGGATCATGCTATATGCATTCACTTCAAACTGTGTGCACATTTGCCAAAAGGCAGTTTAGCAGTTTGAACGTTAAATTCTTGTCTTTATGGTGTGATCAATAAAATATAAAAGGGAAAAGGATTTGAAAATAATCTTACTCTGTTTTTATTTATGTTGTACACAATGTCTCAACTTCATTGGAACTGGGGTTGTAATCAAAAACACTAATGCAAGCTTAAACAGAAAGCGTATTTTCAATCTAATAAATTATATGTAGGCCCTGAGAGCATTTCTTTTGACTAAACCAGAGTGAAGAAAGTCTCTTAAAGCTCTCTTGATGTTATTACAGTTTATCATGTAGGAGTCAAATGTTTGGACCCTCTCTCATATGCTGAATGTTCAACAAGCTCCTAAATGCATCTAAATTCTTATTGTCTCTATGTTACAAAAGCCAATAGCCATAGCATTTCATCGCAATGGAAGAGCAACATCTTTACGTAACCTCAACCTCAAATTTCAAGTTGACATATTACATTTTAAAACAAATGCAAAGAGAGGACCCAGAGTGCCCCTGGTCTTAACTGCTTGGAGAAAGAGAGAGCAGGGTGAGACGCTAAGGACGGAAAGGAGTAAAAATAAAAATCAATTTCATTAAACAAGAGGTTTAGCAGGGCTCACAGGCTTTAAAATTAAATTGCACCTATTTCTTTTTTTTGTTACACGCCTCTGTTTTACATCACAGAACAACGAGGCTGGAGTTATTTTTGCCGCGGCCCTCGTGAGGCTTGTAATCCAGGCTAAGTGACAGGCTAATTTGTGGTATTAGATTGCTTTCATCAGGTCGTTTGGGCCCTGCTTTGAATAGTTAGCACTATGAAAAGGTTGCTCTGCCTCAGCGGTCACATTGACTTGTATGCTGTGTGACTGTTGGGAAAGTGAAGGTGGTGGGGGGTAAAAGAGGGCATATTTTCTCAGTCATGCTTAATCTTTTCTCCACAGATGGAGAACAAAGAGGGAGGATGGAGACCAAGCTACATGAAATGGTGCTGTGGGAAGATACTGAAGCCAAGCAGGAGATGGCCGTTCAGTTTCTTCCTGATTTGCTGCTTCAGTTGTTTGTTGTGGCCTAAATTTTATGACTTGACAACAGCTTTGAAAAGTTTAAATTTAACCTGAAACATAGAGGGTTAAATCTTTTTATTGATTTCATTGGTAATTATTTACAAAGTGAGTCTGATCGTCCAAAACTATAACATCAGCGTAACAGTAGCTAGAGCAAATTTAAAGCCTCATTTTACTCAATATACAATCCCCAATTCCAAAGAAGATTGGATGTTATGTAAAAATTAAAAAATAATGATTTGCAAATCCTTTTCAACCTTTATTTAGTTGAATATACTATATAACAAACTATTTGATGTTCAAACTCAAATTGCTCTTTTTTTCTCCCTGATATTCACTTATTTTGTGTTTGATGTCTAAACAAGAAAAGCTGGGACAGGAGCAACAAAGGGACGGGAAAGTTGTGAAATGCCCAAAAAACAGCTGTTTGGAGCATCCACAAGTGCACAGGTTAATTAGAAACAAACACTTTCTATGTGAAGCCAACATTTATAATGCATTATAATGCATGTATGCATGTATAATTCATAACTACACTCATAATGTTTTATAATACACTATATCAACAGTCTTAAAACATTATGATAGCATCGATAGAGCTAGTTATTATAATTCATTGTAAGTGATATAATGTTTTATGACTGTTGATATAGTGCCTCATACAGCATTATGAGTGTAGTTATGAAGCATTATGAATGCCCTCATAATGCATTGTGATTGTCAGTGCTTCATACCTCATAAAGCATTATGGATGTAGTGTTCACGAGTATTCATGAGCATCCATGGAACAAGTCATCATAATTCATCATAAATGACATTATAATGTTTTATGACCGTTGATATAAAGCATAATGAAGCATTGTGTTTGCTTATAAGTGTAGTTATGAGGCATTATAATGCATCACAGCATCAATGCGTCAATGCATCACATTATAAATGTGGGCTTCATAGAAAGTGTTACCGAAACAAGTAAGTGTCCCTGAAAAGCTCAGTGGTGCACAAGCAAAGTTGGGGCAATGATCCCCACCTTAAGATCAACTGCAAATAGACCAACAGTTTCAGAACATTTCCCAACATATGATTGCAAAGAATTTAGGAACCTCATCATCTAAAGTCCATGATATAATCAGTAGATCCAGAGGATCAAGTCAAATTTCTGCATGTAACTGGAAAAGCCAAAAACCAACATTAAATGCCTGTGACCTTCAATCCCTTAGGCAGCACAGCATTAAATACAAACATCATTCAGTGAGGTAATATCACCACATGGGCTCAGGAACACTTCAGAAAACCACTTCATTAGTACAGTTCTGGGCGGAGCTCATCTGAGATGATGCAAAGTGGAAAAATCTGCTGTGGTCTGAGTCCACAATTAAGAATGTTTTTGGGGATCGTGGACGTGGTGTAAAGGACCATCCAGACTGTTATCAGAGCAACGTTCAAAACCATTATCTGTGATGGTATGAGGGTGTGTTAGTGTCCATTGCATGGGTAACTTGCACATCTGCAAAGGCATTATTAATGCCAAAAGGTAAATTTGAAGCAGTATATGCTGCTATCAAGCACTGTCTTTTTCAGTGACACCCCTGCCTATTTCAACATGACAATGCCAAGACACAGTCTAGATGTGGCTTAGTAAAACATAACAGATACTAGACCATCCTCTGCAGTCCAGACCTGATCCCACTGAAAATGTGTGATGCTGGTTTTAGAGTCTCTGCATTGGCTAGCTGTTTCTTTTAGGATTGATTTTAAGATTCTTTTACTGGTTTTTAAAGGTCTTAATGGTCTTTAGCCTTGCAGAGCAGACAGACCTGCCTGATTCTGAAATCCTGCAGGTCCGTCTAGCCAGCCTCCGTTGTCCAATGAATTCACTCGGCTGAATTCTTAACTGCCCAATCAGGGAAGAGAGGCGGGAGCTGTAGAATGCGGACGTGACGACAACCGGAAGTTGAAAACCGGAAGTTGAAACCGGAAGTTGAGAACGGACTTGCCGATTAGCCTATTGTTCTCATAGATACTTAGAAAAACTTGGCGAAATCTGCCCTCCTCAGAAGTTTACTTGTAGTGATTGTCTTTGACGAGGTTCATGTCACATATAAGTGTTAAATGAATCATCTGTGTGGTACAATTTAGTGTAAGACCATAGTAAAAGGCCGTTAGCTGTTAGCAGCTAAGTTAGTTGCTAACGGCTAACGGTCATTAACTGTTGTTAGCTGTTAGTGGCTAAGTTAGCGGCTAACAGCTAACAGTCATTAACTGTTGTTAGCTGTATGCTACTTTTTTTTTTCAATTCTTTATTCAGCCATTTCAAGTAACAAACAGGCACATTTTGCATCATACAGTCTTCAAAAATCACTGAGCAGCATCAGCAACCAATATAAACAAAATAATAAAATAAAATGTATATATAAAAGAAAAAAAAAGACAAATTCAATGAAAACATTGCTACATTATAGGAGGCAACCCTGCTTGATGTGGATTGGTCTGTGATGAATGTGACAAGCAAAACGATTATCCAATCACAAGCTTGTGTTTTTTTTAAACGTTCTGCCCCTGAAAATAGATTAAAAGGGCTCCTACCCAGATGGACTAGTGAAATATTTCTGTGGCAGATATATGGAGCTGTCTATCTGGCTTGTCAGGTTAAATGGTCTTAGTCCTTCATATTTATCTGATTTGCTTTTACCGTATGAGCCCATTAGAGCCCTCAGGTCCTCAGGAAGTTCTCTGTTAACAGTTTCCAAAGTTAAAACAAAAAGTTACAGTGAGGCATCTTTTTACTACTGGCCCCGCTTAAGGAACAGCCTACCTGAAGACTCAAAACCTACTTTTTTAGTCAAGCTTTTACCTGAATTACCTTTTAGTGTTTTTATTTATTCTAATTACGGCCCACTTTTTTTATTATTTTATCTGATTTCATTTTATCTTTTCTATCTTTCCTTATTTTATTTTCTAGTTTTTATTTTTAACTTCATTTCAATTTATTATTTATTTTTATTATTTTTCTAAAATTCTTTTTTTTAATTTTATTTTATGATATATTTAATTTTACACTATAACCTAACCTCCAGTGTTTTCTCATTTTTAAACCTTTAAGATGGCATTTCCCCAGTATGTACTGGGTACAGCTGTGTGCTTTATTATTGTCTTTTCTTTATGATGCTTTTTATCAACACTGCATGGATCCTCCATTCTGTTTGTAAACCACTTAGTGCTACATTTTCTGTTTGAAAAATGCTATATAAATAGTTTGATTTGATTTGATGCTTATTGTATGTTAAAAAATGGTAAACATGCTCCTGTCTTAGCTTTCTTGGAACCTCTTATAGACATCAAATCAAAATTAGTGAATATTTGCAAGCTAACAGTTTGAACATTAAACATCTTGTCCCGACTTCAGTGAAATTGGGGTGCGTATATAGCAAGACTTAAAGATGCTGTGAGGAGTTTTTAAGTAATTACGAAAAAGTCTGACTTTTAGATATATGCCTGATCGAAATACACACTTTAAGATGAGTTCTATAGCATCAAAATAGGTTATCTATAAATGCTATTCCTTAGCTTCACGGTTGGGTCGGACAGGGTTGGACTGGCCTGGATACTCAACTTCAGGAACAAGACAATTAAAACTAGAGCCAATTTATATTATTCACACACGTCTTAGAGCACCGGGCTGTAAGTAGTGATATATAGCCGGCTACAAAACTACAATACTAAGTTTTCCAAAACTTGCTTGTCGTCACACATCAAAAACTACCGCTACGTAACTAGAAAGAGATACATTACCTCGTCGCTTTGCATCCTGTAAGTTGTTGAAAAAAGAAGTTGTAAAACAATGCAGAGTTCTGAGGAAGGTCCCAGCTTCATTCATAAGCATCACAACAAACACACGCTTTGGCTTGTGTCACGTCTTTACGATAGTCGCCGCACGTGCTCATGGGTAGCAGAGTCTTTATGTAGCCGGAAAAAGACTGTCCTCATAGCTCCTTTAAATGTACATTATTTTGCTTCTATGCGTCTTCATGTGTGCAATTTTTTTCACTTGAGTAAATGGAAATATTAATTTTTAAACGGGGAAACTCCATTTCACCAAGACCCACCTGGGTGGATTCATGCAACAAGTAATTCAATTAGACCACCAGTTTTACCAAAGAAACAGAGGTTTTGCCCTGAGAAATTCATGCAGGTGTTGTCCAAAGTTTCTAAGTCACTGGAGGGCTGTCAAATCTGAGATGTCCAGATGAGAGTTCAAACACATGGCACTCATGGGACCCCTGTTAAGTCGACATACTGCTGGTGACCGTCCACAGTGTCAGGGCCTGGAACAAGTAATTAAAGGCAATAGAAGAATGGGAGGATTAGTTCAAATTAATCCACAACTTTTCCCATTTTCCAGCAGAAAATACAGAAATGGAAGGATATAGAAAAGTAGCAGAGCATGGCAGAACTAATGGCTTGGCAGCTCTGGCCCCCCCTCCCACCTCCCTGAAATGAGAAGGCACTAATGGATCCGCAGCTCTGGCTAAGATGGCTGAGCCAGATTGCATGTGGATTTAAGTGATTAAGAACACGGTGGCCCCGGTCCTGCTTTTGTCAGAGAAAATGTAATATATGACAATGAATGCAGAAATATGAAAATTCCTCATTTAACGACTCCCATCGCTGTCGTGGAGAATTCAGGGTACAATTCACACATGGGATTAGCTCAAATGAACGCTGTTTGAATGCAGAAAGTGTTGGAAGTGAAGGCAAATATGCAAAAGTCTGCTAGTATGTACTGCTCCAATAAAAGTCGGGATTTAACTTTGATTAAAATTTTTTTTCCATGAGAGAAGTTTTACTGAAATGACAAGAAGAACTCATTACCATCAGCGGCTAAAATAAAATACTGCATTTGTGACAGGCATGATTTATTTTCATTTATTCTGCTTAGTAAGTCATCATTTTAGCATAATAGTAGTGCTGTATTAACTGTGACAAGTTGTAATAAAAGGAATAATTTCATCACATTAGAGGGCCTGAATAGTGTCAGCATAATTATTACCTCATTATATAACATTTCACACACAGATGTAATAGCTTGTAATGAAATACTGATGTTAGAGTGGATTGCCTCACCAAATGTTATTGCATTTTCAAGTCATTTAGGGGAACAACTTTTAACGCCTTTCCAAGTTATTACATCATCTATCAGTGGAATAAAAGACCGGAAGGATGTGTGTGCACACTACATGAAAATAACGTAATTCAATGTTTAAATTATGACATCAAAAATGAAGTCTTAAAGTTATAAATAATGGATTAAACTGCATTATAGAGTAGATTTTTATCAAGCCAAACAGAGTGTCATGAAAAAAACAATTTCAAATCACATTTTATGATATCATATAAAGTTAAATAAATGAAAAATGCCAAGTTTTGTATAGTCAATGGTCTGCAAACAGCTCCACTCTCCATTGTAAGGGTGCTTCAAACCTTGGTATCCACAGGGTTTCCCATTGATCTGGGGTAGGTCTCTAAATCACCATAACCTCTTTGTTCTTGTGCTCATGGATGTTCTCCACCATTGGTCTTACTCCAACCATCTTTGGCAAGTTTTTGTGCCAAGTAGGGATGTAAAGATATGAAAATTTTGTATCACAGTTATCATTATCATTATTATCGTGGTATTGTTGCAGTGTGTTAAAAATGTTCAAAAAGTACTTTTAGACACACTTTAATCACTTAACCCCTTTAATATTATAATCTTAACAGTTCTTTTGTCTTTTTTTATCAATTAATGTGTCAATAAATGCCCTTTGAGTACATTTTTTACCCTTCTTTCATTAGAAATAAAAAATAAACAAGTCTTGCAAGTATTTTTCATTATTATGTTATAAATGCTTGAACAGTGTGTTATTACAAGAAAAGAAAAAACCTGATTTGAACTTTAAACAGGATTCTCTTCATAAACAATTGTACATGTTCAAAGTTTTGAGATGACAAAAAATAAGCTTAACCTCACATTTTTATTTGCCTGCATTATTAGTGTCCATGTTACAGCTCGTTATATTAGACCATGTCCAGGCTTTTTTATAGTCCCTGAAGTAGTTAGCCTGCTTTGAAATTCTCCTCTGGTCTCCCTGCAGATCTCCTCTGGTCTCCTTCTTTGATATTTCCAAATTAGGATGATGAAATCCATAAAACACAAACTTTGATGGAAAAAGACGATCTATTACAAAATACGGCGAATACACGGCAAAAGAACGGCAAGGACACACTCCAGAATGATCCTAATTATGTTGTTTACAAAATTTAAACATTTTTTAACAGAAAATACTGATAAACCACCTGTTATTACTCAGGTATGACTCACTGAATCCTGTCTCTCTCTTTCTTGTTTACTTGTGGAGTTACAGCAGTTTTAATCTCGCACGTCTTTTTCTTTCGCCCCAGCTTCGTGTTTAGACAGGCATCCTTGTAAAATTCAAAATTCAACCAGACTTCAGAGTCCTTTTCGAGAGAAAAAAATCTTTGCTGTGTCTCTACCTTCGCTCTCAGACTCAGAGACCAAACCATGCAAACTGTGCTACTCCCGTGACGCTGCTTCATAGAGGAACCGACAGGCTTTTTCCAGTCAAAGAGCAGCATCACCGTGAGTTATTGACGCAGTGTGGTAACACGGTTTAACAATAATTTTAAAAGGATACGGTAATGATTACTGTGGGAAATTTTACAGTGGTTTACCATTTTACCAGTAACCGTTACATCCCTAGCGACAAGCAAAATCAGCTGGCTTTAAGAATGGATGCTTTAATTTCCAAGCCTGCTCGTCATTAACACATCCCAACAAAGCATCGTGGATGGTCCTTTTCCCAGCATTTTCCCAGGCTACTGCTCCTAGAAGAACATTTCCATTTGGCTCTTACTTTAGCGACTCCTGCTGCCTCCCTGACTTATCTGCCACTGAACACATTTAAAAGCTTTTACTCTGCTGCAAGCAAGCATCTTAGTTTTGGTTCAGATTCACTGCCACATGTCCCTTGGGTTTTTCAACATGCTGGTATTGCTAGTCGTCCAAATTAAGTCATTGCAGACGTGATCTGTAGTCTGCATGGCCAGTCAGATCAGTGTGAAGGCAGAGGATTGTGACACAGTCAAGACACCCGCAAGAGCGACTATAAAAGAACATTTTAGAGACAAACTGATCAAACTTGTGTAATCTTCAAGCAGCAAACCTCATATTTCAGCAAGTTTTCAAGTCAGAAATATCTAATACACTTACTCTAATCCACAACCACTTGGAAAGTCCAGAAAAATATCCTACTACACAAAATAAAAGGCAAAAATAAGCACTGAATTGCTTATAATGATAAGTTAATATCTCCCATTGGAGAAACAGCAAGTTTGACTAAGTGTAGGTCTCAAGCTCAGGTTTAAAATCTGCTCTGGATAAGGAAAAGTCATTTCAAGATTATTTTACTTATTACAAGCAGCTCAGCCTTTGTGTTCAGTGTTTCTATTTTCACATAAGATCTTAATCCAGACACGTCGGAAAATTGTGGCTAAGAATTAGTCCAATGAAGTAGGATAAATACTCTCATCTAGATCTTAGTTTTTGCAGTGCAGTGTTTTTTAACAAATCTGAATTTTTATTATTTATTGAGCAACAATGTTCCGACACTAACCATTGTTGTCTTTTAACCATATCTATCTAAAAAAAATCTTAATTAAAGCAGAGGTGTCTGCTGTGCTGAAACAGAAGTAGCTGTTAAAGCTTTTCAATTTTTTATGAGCTTAGACTTTATAAATATAAGATAAAAGGGGAAACCCCAACTGCACATTTCCAATTTTTTCCTAAGATAATTCTATTCAATTTGGCTTTTTTTGGCCACGCTGTGATGGTTGAATTCTATGTTATTTATGCATCAGTATTACCAAACACATATATGCCCTTTCACACAGCAGTGGGAGCAATGCACCATGTGACACCCAGAGCTGGGCTTGAACCCGCAACCACCTGATTACTGACTGAGTGCACGATAATGGCCCTTTTCCACTAGCATGCCTTGGCCCTACTCTACTCGGCCCTTCTCGATTTGCAGCGTGTTTCCACTAGCCTGGTACCTGCTAAAACAAGCTAGTTTTAGTACCTACTCCGCTCTGGTTCCAAGCGAGCTGAGTCGATATTAAAAGATGACGTCACCGACTGCCGGCTACTGATTGGTCAGACAATGTTGTCATCGATGAGTCATAAGCGTGACGACCTAGCATGCTAGCGCTAACTACCATTAGCTTACCCTCATACGTCTTTTCTTTGCAGCTCGATTGCTCTTGTCCTCGGCTTCATTCTGTTGTATAGCTTCCAAAACTCTCCTGTGCTTCTCAAGGGGTATTTCTTCTTACCACCTGCAGCCTTCTTCTGCTTTCCTTTTTTACTCGGTTTGTGACAAAAAGCCACAGATTGTTGTGTCACGCTCAAAATGACAAAATGACGAAATGACGTCACCGCAGTGCCGCTCAGCTGTTTACAGCGACACTGCAACCCGCTGGGCAGGCGACTGGGGCTAATGGAAAAGCAGCACAAGGCGAGTAGAGTAGAGTCAGGTAGTCGAGTAGAGTAGAGTAGGGCTAATGGAAAAGGGCCATAAGACTGCGCCATCAATGTCCCAAATGTCCATCCTTATAATCTTACATAAGACATCTTGAGGGATACAGCAATATCTTTTTTTTCATGATGTTTGCTGTCTTGCCTCATCCCCAAGTCCATGACAAGGAGACAAAGATAACCATATGTGAATTAGCTTAGCTCAAACACTGGGAGTCAGTGGGAAGGTCAACAAAGCAAAGTATGTCAATGGTGGATGTGTGCATGCACCCTGTGGTTTTGTTTGATTTGAATTTCTTTTAAAAAATTACACAAAGAGCTTATATTTGTCTAAAAATCGATAACATAATCTAAATGGTTAAAAAAAAAAAGTCACAACAAGCACACCGTTTAGAGTTATTAAAGTGTTTGTCAGATGAATGTAGGCAGAGGCAGGCTAACGCTATCCACTGACTCTCAGTCTTTGAGCTAAGATAATTAGCACTGGGCTAGCTCTGTCTCTTCCTTGTTACTTCACGCATCGTTAATAAATGGTGTCCATCTGCTTGTCATGGACTTTGGAGTGAGGCAAGACACAACAACAAAGAAAATGTTGGTGTATCACTTTAATATCAACTTTTGTTGTTATTATATCACGGTTCTGGCTTTCTTCCTACGATGGACAACCCGAATTGTGCTCGTAGAAATGTTGTTCATGACTTAAGCAGTTCAGTAGTGAACATGACGCAATCCAAGGGACATATGCAAACAACTGAGCTGAAGGTGTGAAAAGGACCTACACCGATAAGTTTTTCTTTGCTTAACTTCACACTCAATAAAAATAAAACTCATTAGCCGGACCTGTAGCAGCTGACATCTGTGTTTGTTCATCATTTGATAAAACACAAAAGCTGCTCTTTGGGGAATAACACAGAAATCCTGCAGAGCTGAATTTTTCCACTTGTGTTGTGCTGCTGCTGGATCTCAGATGATAAAGAGTAGTGAGCTCTTTCATAGAGCTCCTCTTAAATATATAATTTATCGTGCTCCTGCCATAGCAAACCCTCCCCTCATTATGACAGAAGACAACACGCAGGAGAAAGCAGAAAGGTGGGTTTGCATTCATGCAGCCTGGAAGTGCTGCTCCGTACAGCCACGACCGACTTCGACAGGTGCGAGCGGATAATTGGGCGCCGTGCAAGCTACCACCGCAGTGCTGCTGTCTCTTCCAGCTCATTACTATCACTCAGAAGTTCCCCTTAAAAACCTGCGAAGCCACATGACTCCTCGTATTTGGCAAAGCGACGACTGAAATCTGTTGAAGCGCTGACATTAAAGGGGCCTGTCAGTGTGCAGGCTGCTGACGCACTGTTTGGACGGGTAAATGATTGCACTCAGCATGTGGTGAGCTTGGTAAGCATAAGGGTCGACGCACAGGTTCAGCTGCATGCAAACACACATATGTGCTCGGGTGCAGTGCAGTCTTTTATAAAACAAATGTATATCTGCTGTTTCTGAGCTGGTGGTGACAGCTCTGAAGCACGACTCAGTCTGCCATCATCACACTGTCAAAGCCAGAACTTTATGATCGACACAAAAATGGACTGTCTGACCAAATTTAGAGAAAACACCCAGTAGAGTGTGTTCTGTTCTGCCTTTTTTGTTAACATTTGGAATTTCTATTTCAGCTTTAGTTACCTCAGAACTTTGAAAGCAGCTTTTTAAAGCTTGATGAATATCTAAACTCATCAATGTTCCAGTCTAGGGTACGCGAATCCAGGCCAAAAGTGCTGTAATTAGGGCTGTCACTTTAGTGCATTAATTAGATTAATTAATTACACCGCAAATTAATGCGTTATAAAAATTAATCGCAAGATTAATCATAGCACACAAACATTTTAATATTGTCAAGCTGGAGGACCTGTACATGGCAGTGGCACGTCACTTCACACATGCGTCTCTAGTCAAACCAAACAAAGCCCAGGTGACAACAGGAATGGCATATTTAAGACTTAGTCTCATTGTATTTTTGAATTTATTTATCTATATTTACTGAATTCTTTAATAATGCATCAGGCCTAATTGGTTTGCTGGCTGTCCTCGACCCATTTCTTATTTTGAATTTGATTTATGAAACACACTTAAAGTGTAATTTGAGTTGCCTGATTGAGCTTAGAATTTTCTGGACAAGTTGCCCTGACTTTGGTTTTATTTAGTCACCAATAAAAATGTGGATTTACAAATCTTCACTTCTTAGTGTATTCGTTTGATTAGTCATGCTCTACAATTTTATAATATCCTAGAATTCAAATTCTTTATTTGGGTACTTTAAGCAGATATGAGATTAAAATGTGATTAATTAGATTAATTAATTATAAATCCGGTAATTAATTAGATTATTTTTTTAATCGTCTGACAGCACTAGTTGTAATATATGAGAAAAAAATTAAATACGTGAAATCAAATCAACCTGTTCTTCATTTATTTTAAATAAAGAAGCTTAACTGAATTAATGACAAGGGTAAGGGATTTTTTCAGTTAAATATACTCATTATTCATCCCTGTTATTGTTTTAGAAAAATTTGTTTTATTTTTTCACATGTTAAAGTATATTTCAGAGATAAAAATAAGAATATAATTTGAAAAGAAATAATTACGGAGCTGACAAAAAACTGGGAAAATTTGTACTACACATTTTCAGTTGAAAAAGATGAAGAACATTGAAATTTTAGTTGAAAATTGTACTTTTTCAATCTTTTTAACTTTTATTTTTGAACATTTTTTGCTTGGATTTATCTCCATACTTGAGCAGCCACCATGATTAGATGGAAACTCTGGATGTTTCAGGTGTTTTGAGCTGCTGTTATGTTTCCATATCAGTTATGACTATGATGGACCAGGATTATTCTCCTCCACTGGCTGCACCATTCATCACCAAAGTTCCACCCATATCAAACATCCTCATCCCCCAATTACTTCGGCCCCAACTTCTACATTATGGCCCCTTTCCACTTGCAGCTTCCTCCTTTCTATGAGCTCCTCATCTGTAAACTCTGGCTCGAAACTGTAAGGACACCCATCATATTCAAAGTTCTCCTCCACAACATCTTCATCCGATAGATATTTGTCCATTTTGCACAAAACTGGAAGAAGAAAGTCGTTGTGTAGCCGGCAGTCGCCCCTGAAACAATGAGCCGTACTGCACATGCGCGGCAGCCATAAAGAAAGTCTTCAGTTCAGAGGTCAGCACAGTTACAAAAACATGTCTGTAGCGTGAGCGGACCATGATGAAATATTGGTGAAACTAGTGAGTTTTTGGATGATTAATGCAGTTTTAGGAGCGGCGCTATACATGCCCCGTGTGCTACCATTATACGGATGTCCGAAAATGTCGATTTTGGATCTAAATATCTCCTGAAGCACTGTTTGGATCAGGAAAGCCTTCTGGGTGAGTATATTGTTCTACTTCATTCTATAAACAATGTGAAAGCTGTAGAAACTGAACTTATCCTTTAACCTACACTGGATTGTTTTTTTGTAGTTGTTTTTAAATTGACTGACTGGCCCTGTCACCCTCTCCTTTTTCGTTCATGCCATCAGTGAAAAAAAGTGGACACCCCTGATTTAAAGGCATTCTCTCTACCCCCTGTCTTTGAAATTGTCCAACTCATTAAAAAACAAAAACTTCAACCTGCCAACTTGACCCCCCTTCCTACTGTCCTTGTCAAAGCTGCTGCTCCCTCTCTGGCCTCTCTCATCACATCCATCACCCACTCTTCCCTCACCCCTTAAAACGGCTGCTGCCACTCCTATGGAGTAGTGAGAGTGCCAAATTACAGAAATAAATCTATAAAAGAATAAATAAATGAATGAATGAATAAATAAATTATATAAGAATCCATAAAAGAAAAGGCTAATAAAAGTCGAAATATAAAGACAAATAAAAAAAAAGAAGAAAAGTGCTTAATAAAGAAAGAAAGAAAGAAAGTAGCGGTATAAAGTGATATTAATTTTTTCTGCGCATATTATTGTAAGGAAATATGCGCAGAAGAATATGCGCAGTAGGAATGTCGTTGTACGCAGGCGCCGAAGGAAACCTATCGAGGAAGAAGGATGGCAGCTGAAAACTTGACAGCAGATTTTTAAGACTGGCTGAAATTACAGAACACAACAATTACGATCGAGAATATGTATTGGGGATGGTAGAGGACGTAATAGAAAGTGTTGGTATTATGTGTGCGCTGACCATAGACTGTAAAAAACATGGACGCCATGTCGCTGGGCTTAAATTGAAACCGCCACGAAAACTGCTCCCCCTGGTGACTGGCTGCAGTATAGGTCAATTCTCCGTCTCCCCCATTCATCTGAACGGGCGGTAGTGAAACTTCAAAAAATTATTACATCTCGTAGAAATATTTCTCCCATACGTATGCTGTGGTGACATTTAAGTATTATTGAGCTGCGTGTTTTCCAAGTCCTCTTTCCAAGTTTCTTTTTTATTAGTTATTAGAGTTTAAAAATAACCGCAGTTTACGGCAGTTTCACAATGATTGTCCACGGCGTATGCTGCGGGGTGTTGCGACCGTTTACGACAGCTGCGTCCGGATTATGACCCAGACTCTCTACTGGCTGCACAGTGGCGGCGCCCTGACGGGGAATGTTCTGGCTTCAAATCCGTTACATGGTGGAAGGCGGAGCCACGCTACCCAGTTCTTATAATACATCCATGGCGCTGACCAACACGGACATCAACGAGCTTGTGTGGTGAAATCTTGAGAATGTAACTAAAACAGACACAGGAAGATAGACAGACAGAGAGAAAGAGGGGGGAGAGTAAGAGAGAGACAGAGAGAGAGAGAATGAGAAAGAGGGGGAGACAGAGAGAGAGAGAGGGAGAGAAAAAGAGAGGGACAGGGAGAGGGAGGAGGGGAGAGCTGGAGAGAGAAGCTGGAGTCTAGCAGGTCCACAGCAGCAGGCCGTCTTGCCACACAAGCTCATCGATGTCTGTGTGGGTCAAAGCACACATAGTACCTGCACTTTCCATTACGTCCTCTACCGTCCCCAAAACATATTCTCCGTCATATTTATGTTGTCCTCTAACTTCGACGAGTTCTTCTGTCAAGTTTTCCACCGCCATGTTTCTTCTCGATTGGGATTCCTCCTGTGCTTGTGACGCAACCACATTCCTACTGCGCATATTTCCTTCGCTTTTAAAGTGACATCATAATGTGATTTAAATACTTTTATTTATTTGTCTTTATATTTATACTTTTATTAGCCTTTTCTTTTAAGAGTTTATTTTTTGATTAATATCACTTTATATAGCTACTTTATTTATTTATTAAGTACTTTTCTACTTATTTTTTTATTTATCTTTATATTTCAACTTTTATTAGCCTTTTCTTTTATGGATTCTTATATAATTTATCCATTTAATCATTCATTTATTTATTTATTCTTTTATAGATTTATTTTTGTAATTTGGCACTCTCACTACTCAATACACTCCTGCACTTAAGAAACCCGGTGCCGACCCCAATAACCTTAACAATCTCTGCCCCATCTCCAATCTCCCTTCCATGTCCAAAATTCTTGAAAAAACATTGGCATCTCAACTTCACTCTCACCTGTCTATCAACAACCTCTATGAGCAATTTCAATCTGGTTTCCGCCCCCTTCATTCCACCGAAACTGCCCTTCTGAAAAAAACTAACGATCTGTTGCTAGCTGCTGATTCTGGCCAGTTGACCACTCTCATCCTGCTTGATCTGAGTGCGGCCTTTGACACCATCTCCCACAGCATCCTCCTAGACAGACTGCATTCCATTGGCGTCACACACACACCCCTCTCCTGGTTAAATCCTAACTCTCTGGCCACACTCAGTTCATTCAGCTTGAATCATTTACTTCCCATCCACTCCCAGTCACCACAGGTGTGCCTCAGGGCTATGTCCTGGGGCCCCTGCTCTTCATCATTTACATTCTTCCCCTTGGCCGCATCCTCCGTAAACACAACATACAGTTTCACTGCTACGCGGACGACACCCAGCTCTACATCTCCACTAAACCTGATTCCCTCCTCCCACCTTCCTCCCTCACCAAGTGTCTCCTCGAAATAAAGTCCTGGTTCACAGTCAACTTCCTCAAACTGAATAGTGATAAAACAGAAATGTTACTAATTGGCACTAGCTGCACCCTCAAAGTTTTTGATGTGTGACAACAAGCAATTTTGGAAAACTTAGTATCGTAGTTTTGTAGCCGGCTATACATTGCTGCTTACAGCCTGGTGCTCTAAGACGTGTCTGAATAATATAAATTTGCTCTAGTTTTAATTGTCTTGTTCCTGAAGTTGAGTATCCAGGCAAATCCAGCCCTGTCCAACCCGACTGGAAGGCTAAGGAATAGCATTTATAGATAACCTATTTTGATGCTATAAAACTCATCTTAAAGTGTGTATTTCCATCAGGCATTTATCTAAAAGTGAGACTTTTTGTAATTACTTAGAAACCTCTCACAGTCCCTTTAAAACAAGACTTAAAACTCATCTGTTCAGACCATCATACTCCCTCTGATAATTTTCACTGTCTTTGTATTGTATGTTTCTTCTTATACTTGCTTTTTATGCCTGCTTTTAATGCACTTTTTATTTATACTTCATGTGCTCTTTGTTTGTGACTCATGTAAGGTGACCTTGAGTGATGTGAAAGGGGCCTTAAATTAAATGTATTATTATTATTATTATTGTTATTAAAGTGTAGCTGAAACGTCCTGTACAGTATGGGTGCAAAATGATGTCTCATTGCTTCTATAAATTCTACAGTCAACATGTAAACTCCATACTAAATGTAATATTAATATGCTACAAACCTGATATTAGAATCACATCAAAATAATTCAGATTTAAAAAAACATGCACACAAAAAACTTCATGCAATATGGCCTTTAAAAACTATGATCAATGCTGACGTAAGTATCAGCCTTTTGATTGATCACGGCAAAGCACAATCTGAATGAAAATGTTTGATCCAATCAAAGGGAATCCATCGAAAGACGACAACAACCAGAGGACGATGATGATCAACCTTGTGATGTAAAAGTCAAAGAAATGAAAATGTGCTTGAACTGTTTGCTAAAGTAAAATACAGATATTTAAGTATCTCACCAAGCTGCTGTATCCATGCTGTAGAACCCTTCCCATCATCAAGCACAAGTTTTGTTGCTGTTTGTGTGTTTATTGGACAAACACTGATTTACTGAAATAATACCAGAGTGTCTTTGTCAATTAGTGACCTCAACCCTGTTCTGAAATATTTAAGATGTAAGTTTGATTTAAGAGTCTGGATTTGTTTAATGTGACAGATAAGAAGAGCATTTAAACTATATGAGCTCTGTCTGGGCTTAATCAACACTCTTAATGAACTATGCAATAAATCACAGTGTAGGTGATGAAGACGTGTCATGACAAGAGCACAGAGTGTGGAGCAGATGGAGCGGTGCCTCCTGATCTGTGAACTAAAGCACTGTCATTGTTCTTTTTTTTTTACACCAATTAGACTATAAGAAGCAACTCTGTAGCACATAAGAATGAGTAACTTTTAAATTATGAAAATAAAAATCATCTTAGTTTAAAGAGTTAAAGCTGGCTAGGAAGTTATTTGCGTAAAAAACATAAACATGAGCAACACTTATATAGATGTATTGATTTGTTTATGATCCTTTAGTACAGACTCTACACTAAAAGAGTATTTTTATTGATCACTTCAGCAGTGCGTGGAATTCTTGGCTTTTGGCAAATATGACAGAGACTTCTGCATCTTTTTTAAAAATCACATCATATTCATCGAAGCTGTACGTTGGCTTTTCCACCTGGATAATTCAAAGGGACAATGTGTAGCATTTTAAGTAATTTATGAAACTAAAACAATGTCTACTTTCATAAACACTAAAAACAGCTGTGTTATTTTACTCAACCAAGGGGTTATGAAATGTTTTACCCATTATGGTTCTATTTTTGTGCAACTCAGGTGCTGAGTCAAAATCCATCAACCCAACATACATTGGTTGACTCAGCAACTGGGTTGTTTGTGCTCGAACATCATCAGTTCATCATGTCGACAGACGTGCTCCAACATGAATCCACACACCGTGCCAGGCTCATTCGCCGAGAGCTCACAGGAGCACCTGACTGATCATCCTCGTGGCGAAGCAAATCAACAGTAAAAGGTCTGTGGACACTACATATCTAATTCACATTGTCTGTGTTGTCTTTATATTGATTAATTTATATAGATGTTATATTAATATCTTTATATTGCTGAGGCTAGTTGGTTGGTTTGGCTAGCAACGTAGCTAGCCATTTAACCGTTATCGTGGAAGCACAAACTGACACAGCATTTCTGTTTGGTCTCGGCCATTTACCGAGTGAATTGATGAAACTAGCTCATAATGCACATGGGCATATGGTCATGTTCATTTTGAGTTTGCCAGCTAGCTTACCTGTTTGCTTGCTGGCAAATTAGCAAGCTAGCTAACTAGTAGACTAATTTGCCCGCTAGTTAGTTTGCTAGCTAGCCAGGTAATTTGCCAGTTTCAGAAAAAGAACTGTTTTGTCATTGTAAGGGGGTGCAATGAAATTCTGTTAGAGCAGCAATATTTACTTATCATAGAATATGATGTAATATAAATAGTAAAAATAAGGTGCAGGTGAGCAAATGAGGGTTTTCATTTTGTTTGTGTAACGCTGTTGACGGAGGAATATACTGGAGTCACCTGCTACAAAAGCACCAAAAAGCTTAAGGTTTATACCAAATGATTGTTTATTACGTCTAAAACACTGTCAAGATGACCAGTATACTTGTTTTTGTCAAGATTTTTGTTTTTGGCAATGACAATCCACATTGAATTATCCAAAAACAAAACAAACAGTACCCCTGTTCTCATAAATTAAAAAAAGAATGACCTACACATGTGTTTATAGGCCAGGACAGGAAATACGGTACAGTTTGTTTTACTATACTTGTGGGGACAGGCATCAAAAACAACTTGACAATAGTCTGAAAATTGCCTATCTACAAGCTTATAATGTGTTGGTCACCATCAAAACATCCCGGGCTTCGAGAGCATCTCAGCAGTGCCACAGGCTGGTCACCTCCGTACCACACCACACTGATGCAGTGATTTGTTCTAAAATGGGCCCTAACAAAGTATTGAGTAGAGAAATGAACATATTTATAAGAAGGTTGACACTTTTGTATTTTAACCCATTCGGACCATTCTTTCTTTTCAGCCTGGAACAAACATGGTGGAGTGCCTACATGAGGCCAAGGCATCCAGATCACACCCCTACGTCCTGACACTGGGAATTGACGATCAGCATCTCAGGCCGTTGCCTTGTTGCTGGACAGGCTTTGGAACACGACACTCTGCTTCAGGCCATCGCTGTCTGCTTCAAGGCATTCTTTATCTTAGACATTAAGTACCCGAAACCGTGTGAACATGTGTGGGAATTTCTGCAGAGTGCAGTCTATGAAATGCCAGGAGGGGAGTCCAAACTGGTAAAGTTTCTTCAAACTAGAATACTTGCTTGCAAGTAGAGCTAACAGCCTCAAGGACAGCTTGCTACTACCAGGCAAACAGCCATTGAAAAATGGACACTAGGCCTGTTAACTGTTGTCAGTTGATTTGCACTGAATGTTTTACTGACTAATTTAAACTGTTCCAGTGCTTGACCTAAATGATAGAACATTTTATATTGTGGATATTTTGTGATAATAAATTTCAAGGCGGCACCTTGTAAAGATTCCAGTATTTTTTAAAGTGTTTATTGCATAATACATACTTTGCATGACCAAATCTAGCATGTATTTTGTTATAGGTTATGGTTTTATAGATATGGGTAGTCTATTGCAATTTATTTTCTTATAGATTGTACTGTAATGTGTTAGAATTGATCTGGCATATTGGATAACCTGACCAAGCATTTGGATAGATTACTGAACAAATATATTTAGTTGAAACACCCCAGAATTGTAGTTAATTTGACCCAGTATTTGGGTAGAGTAAATAACAAATATATGTAGTTGAAACAACCTAGAATTTTAATGAATTTGGCCCATCATTTGGGTAGATTATCTAACAAATATGTGTGGTTGAATTTACCCAGGTTTGCAGTCAATTTGACCCAGAATTTGGGTAAAATATTTAACTCATCTGTTGGGTTAAAATGGACCAACCCATCTCGCTGGGTCAAATTAACTACTGCTGGGCTGGTGCTATATTGACCCAGCGGTGGGGTATAAAACAGTGCAAATTGGGTTATTTTTAACCCAGCAGTTTTTGTGTGAATATGTCCTCATTTGTGTCAAATCACCTCTGCCAACAATCTGACTTGTCCTCCTGAGCAAAGAATTTCTTATCTGTATTTACATAGAACGGTTAAGTCCTATGGAGGCTTCAATGCCCTTCTGGGCTATAAAACCTTATGAACAGCTGAAAGGAACATAAAGTACTACGTACGTAGTACTACAGACAAGGGCTAAACACTTTTTCGCTCTGAGCCAGCGTGACTAAAACAGAGAAGGAGCAAAGCGAGACGTGTTTGTCACTGCAATGATAAAATTGAAAACCTAACACTAATAATTCAATGCAGTTTGCAGTTTGTTTGAATTAACATACCTCTTCACCAGAAAGAAAACTCGAAGTGTCAGATGACATGTTGACATAGCTTCGAGGCACATACAACTACCATAGAGTTCAGCTGTTGCAACCCACATTTGAAAAGTGCACTATTACTTTGAATGTAAAATCCAGTTTCACCTTGACAGTGTGGCTTTAAGAAAGATTTGCATATATAGACACTGCAGACTTGGCCTTGTCTTGCACAGTTGCCCCAGACTGGACCGTTCAGTGTATTAAACTCGTCCAGCCGGGAAAGAGCCCAGAAAAAGTATTTGGGGAGGGGAGAACCTTTCAGAGGCTAAGCTTTTACATTTCATAATAAACAGATAACCAGTGGTCCATCTGATCCATGCACCTGGTGTGCACAGCACTCACTACGACATTATGTCAATCAGTTTAGAGTCTGAGTTTCATAAATTCTCTGATGAACTGAGAAACATTAGTTCAGGTAATAAAACATTATTTGTGTCTCCTTCGTGTGCTATGTAGGCTTGGGAACTGAGAAACACGCCAAAGTTTTCAAAATATTCACAATCCATAGGGAGCGTGTGTTTTGGTTCCACTTTCTGGTGCCTTTTCAGTGCTTAAATCGTCTTTATTGACTAAACTTCAGGGGTAATACTACCATCCCTACGAGCTTTGTTATCTAGCAGTGCAGAAGGACCTGCCTGACTCATTGTCTGTCGTGCCAACTGTCAACCTCCAATGACTTCATGGCCAACAGCCAAAAGCCAGGCGGCCAAATCAGGGGCGGACACTGAAGATGTGAGGACTGCATGTTTGAAAACAAAGGCGGCTTCTGAAACGGTTTCCATGGATGCGGCGTTATCTGCAAGAGGCAAAACTGAAAACGATCGCCTATGAAGCCAGCAATTCCATGTCTGGCCTGTAGGTGGCAGGTTAGCATACTGTGAAAACCACAGAAGAAGAAAGTTGTGAGCATGCACAATCAAAACAGGAAGAAGTCGTCTTATGGTCTAACTGAAACTGCTGAAGTTACCTTTAAGGAGATGGCGAAAAAAAGATTTGTAGAGCTGTAATGAGAGCAAAAAGCGCAAAGCGCACAGAGATAGCGCACAGCCATCATCGTTGTTGTTGACAACCGTTGTTAGAGTGGCTTGATGCTAGGCGCTTGACGTCATTGCATCAGCCCCAGCTTTGTTTAACATCGCTACGCTGACCCACACAACCGGATATTTTTATTATTTCTCCACTTTTCTATCTGTTTTAAATATCTTTGTTTATGTTAGTGAAATTGCCATGTTCGTGTGGTTGGGAGGCCCAATTGGACGGAAAAATGTGCGTTTAGGAATATATTGCATTCTCGTGTTCAAGGCTTCCATTTCTTCAGAGAGGAGCAAAATGAAAATGTAAGAAAAAAGCTTTTCTTACAGGAAATCATGTCTTTGCTCTTCTCCTGACTGGGGATCACTAGTGGGAAGCTGGGAGAGAAAACAGAAATCGTCTGGTCAATGTCGGCAAGTGTATCATAGTCGCGATTACTCAGTGATACTTGGCAAAATATCCTCTTCTCATAGTTACTGGGAGAACTTGGTAGGGATTGTTGTTAATGAGGTTCATGTCACATATAAGTGTTAAATGATACATCTGTGTGGTATAATTTAATGTAAGATGTCAGTCTACGGACTGAACCGTAGTTTAAGCTAACAGCTAACAACAGGGTCTAGCTGCTACATCATACTGTGGTTTGATATGGTCTGTGATGAGTGTGACTGACAGACCGATCGTCCAATCACCAGCTGCAGTTGTTTTTGAAGATCTCTGCCCTGCCGTTTCAGAGTTTGCTGTGTCACCAGCACTATGCCACGTGTGACATGTGTACAAAAAGTTTTGAGAGGGGAATCATGGCGGAGCAAAGCTTGAGTAGACTCAGCATAAAAGCTAATGACTTCTCCTTCAGAAGACATTAAAAAGGACTCTTCCACAGCATTGATATGAAAAAAACTGTTGTGTTATGATTTCCTATCCGCATGGGCAACAGGTAGCTGCAGCGATCAGTGCTAACTTTTCCTTACACAGGATGTGAAAACACAGCCAGGCTCACATTCATGTTTCCGTGAAGGTATATGAATCATGGCGACAAACATTTCTAACACATTTTTTGACAGATTTATTGTATATCACGCAGCTTTTGGGGTGCCACGGTGGCACAGCAGGCAGTGCTCGTGCCTCACAGCGAGAAGGTCTGTGTGTGGAGTTCGCATGTTCTTCCTGTGCATGTGAGCGTTCTCCCCGGGACTTTTTCCCACAGGCCAAAAACATGCTCTCTAAGTTGTTTGATGAGTGTGTGTGTAAATGTAAGTGTCTCTCTATTTGACCCTGTCATTGGCTGGGGACCAGATCAGGCTATGCTCTGCTGCTCCAATGTCAGCTGCCCTAAAATGGATATGTGGTATAGGTAAAGGATGCATGGATGGATGAATAACTAATATATAGATATACACAGTAATTTCAGCATCTCCACATTTTTACCTGGTTTCCTATTATCAGTTTATTAATGTGTTAAATCTAAAGTTACTGAAATAAAATAACAAAAACAAAAACAACACATCTGAATTGGTAGTTTTTAGTGTTTCTATTATTAAACACACACACAAACACACACACACACACACACACACATATATATCACATATATATATATATATATATATATATATATATATATATATATATATATATGTATTTGTATACACATATATACATATAAATACATATATATAGATATAGATATAGATATATAGGTATTTTGATATGGATATGGATATATATATACTCACACACATATATATTTACAATTATAGAGAGATGGATAGATAGATCAATAGATATAAAGTCTTTTTTCATTGACTTTTAATGATAGAAATGAAACTTTGTTGCATAATTGTGGTGTTTTTTGATATTGATGCAGCCACTCTATCTTTCTAAGTTGTTGTACAAACACACACACATATATGTATATATATATATGTATGAATATTCATCTATATCTATATATATATATATATATGTGTGTATATATATATATATATCTATATATATATATATATGTGTGTGTATATATATATATATATCTATATATATATATATATATATATATATATATATATATACAGCAAAAAACTAAAAAATATGGTAAATGTAATAAAATTATTTATTTACACCAGTATGAATATCACCCTTACAGCAAGATTACAGTACTGTAGTTATACTCGTGTTCATCTTTCAACTCAGCACTCTCTAAATGCTCTTAAAACTGGTGAGGAACTATCTTACCAGTAAGTAGTTATGTTTTTTGGCTGCACCGGGGCCATGTAGATGAGCAGCAATGTACCGCTAACTGACGTGTCCAGCCACCTGACGAACCTGCAGCGGCAGCAGCAACGTCTTCTTCTTTGGATTTGTGAAGCCCTAACGTGTAAGATTCCGTCTTTTTGCGCTCTAGTGCCTTTAGTGGACGTTGTTTAACTGCACTGTCGTGAAACAGAGCGACGAACACCAACATGCCTTTTGTTGACATACAGAGGAGGAGAAGTGAGCCGACAGGACGTCCGGAGAGACAAATAAACCATGTGGACTGTTAAGGTTCAGTCTGATAATGTTTCTTTTAAAGCGTGCACTGTCAGCTGTGAGCTCAGAGTTCGCATGTGTGTTCTGTAACTTCGACCATAGTTCATGGCTGCGCCAACTAAATTACACCGGGCGTTTATTTGGAGTGGGCGTCTATTTGTCAAAATGTACTGCTACACTCCGCGTTTATTTGGAATCTGGCGATTAATTGGAACTCTGCGTTTATTTGGTATTTTACGGTATATATATATGTACCTGCTCAATCCGTGTATGGTTCATTCTTTCGTCTTTCTGTTTCAAAACAAAATCCAAAAAACGAAAGAATGGTCTTGTTTTGTTGTTTTTCTGTTTTAAAACCAAAACAGAAAAACTACGCTTCTGTTTTGGTTTTAAAAATGAAAAACGAAAAATTAAAAAAAAAGATATTGTTTGAATTGTTTGTGGGTGTATATTTTGACATCAAACATGAACTGAAACCAGAAACGCCAGGGATTTTGATTTCCACCCGTGAAGAAGAGCCAGAGGAGAGAGAGAAGTGCACTGCAACGTTTAACCAGAGGGGATGTCAGAACCCGAACGGCGATGGCGAGTTCCAGCGCGAGCTACCTCATGTTTCAGGGAGCAGGCGACTCGCTAAAAGAGCAGAGGATCTCACAGTCGAAAAATCGCCATGGTTTTTTCGTTTTTCCATTTTTAAAACCAGAACAGAAAAATGTTTTTACTCCGTTTTTCTGTTTTCATTTTAAAAACAGAAAAACAGCAACAAGACAAGTTTTTTCATTTTTTTGATTTTGTTTTAAAACTGAGTAATGAAAGAACGAACCAAACACAGATTCTGCTCGATTTATTGTTGGAATTTTAAGGTCTGTCTTATTAATCACATTTTTTTAACCTTTATTTAACCAGTGATGATGATGCCTGTCTTTGAACTGATGTGCCATTTTTGGGGAGGTTGGCCTTCGTTTTAGGGTTTTATTTCTTATGGTCTTTTTCTTTCTTGTGTTTGTTAAATTCTTGAAAAACAAAAAGAATATTCCTAAAAAAATCCCTGCATCATTATATCAATGGATCCTAACAACGAAAGCAGTACTGACCAGCAGATGCCATTCTTAAAAACGTCATCATATTTTATTCTCCAAAATTTTTGAATCAGATTTCAGAACCATTAAGAACCAGAAACAATGAGCCAGAATAATGGAGAACTCAATGGCATCCAACTTTAGTGTTACAGCAGGCTCCAAGCACTTTCCTAACTATGCAACTTCTCATCAGTAAATGAGGTGATAAGTTACATTAGAAAGGGCACACAGACTGTTGGCTGCTTCAGGCATCAGATGTTGTGTTATGAAACTGGACCAAAGAGTAATTTCAGGGAGCTGATTGACCAGAAGTAGAGTTTAGCTGTAAATGACACTTCAGTACATTTTGGTTCCCATCATAAGCCATTAATGGACTCACGCTGAGCTGCCTGGATCATCATCTCGACTCTTAACAAGGCAGCAGATCATCATATCAAAGGCAAAAGAATTTCTCTGTGGATTAAAACAAAATATTAAAGGTGCTATGAGGAGAATCTCTTTCTGTCGACATAAAGACTCTGCTACCCATGAGCACGCGCGCCGACTATCATAAAGACGTGACCCAAGCCAAAGCGTGCGTTTGTTGTGATGTTAATAAATGCAGCTCAGACTTTCCTCAGAACTCTGCGTTGCGCTACTTCTTTTTTCAACAACTTGCAGGATGCAAAGCGACGAGGTAATGTATCTCTTTCTAGTTCTGTAGCGGTAGTTTTTGATGTGTGACAACAAGGAGTTTTTGGAAAACTTATTATCGTAGTGTTGTAGCCAGCTATATATCTCTACTTATAGCCCGGTGCTCTAAGACATGTCTGAATAATATAAATTTACTCTAGTTTTAATTGTATTGTTCCTGAAGTTGAGTATCCAGGCCAGTCCAGCCCTGTCCGATCCGACCGCAAAGCTAAGGAATAGCATTTAAACTAAGATATTGTTTGAATTGTTTGAGGTGTATATTTTGACATCAAACATGAACTGAAACCAAGAAACGCCAGGATTTTGATTTCCACCCGTGAAGAAGAGCCAGAGGAGAGAGAGAAGTGCACTGCAACGTTTAACCAGAGGGGATGTCAGAACCCGAACGGCGATGGCGAGTTCCAGCGCGAGCTACCTCATGTTTCAGGGAGCAGGCGACTCGCTAAAAGAGCAGAGGATCTCACAGTTTAAAAAATCGCCATGGTTTTTTTTTTTTTCCATTTAAACCAGAACAGAAAAAATGTTTTTACTCCGTTTTTCTGTTTTTCATTAAAAAAAAAAAAACAACAACAACAAGTTTTTCATTTTTTTTTTTTTTTGTTTTAAAACTGAGTAATGAAGATGATCTGCTTTCGATTTATTGTTGGAATTTTAAGGTCTGTCTTATTAATCACATTTTTTTAACCTTTATTTAACCAGTGATGATGATGCCTGTCTTTGAACTGATGTGCCATTTTTGGAGGTTGGCCTTAGGTTATTTCTTATGGTTTTATTTCTTATGGTCTTTTTCTTTTTCAGACACAAAACCTCAAAAGAATATCTGCATAAATTTAATATTCTATCTAAGTGTATAACATTGGTGTGACCAGCAGATGCCATTCTTAAAACGCCATCATATTTTATTCTCCAAAATTTTTGAATCAGATTTCAGAACCATTAAGAACCAGAAACAATGAGCCAGAATAATGGAGAACTCAATGGCATCCAACTTTAGTGTTACAGCAGGCTCCAAGCACTTTCCTAACTATGCAACTTCTCATCAGTAAATGAGGTGATAAGTTACATTAGAAAGGGCACACAGACTGTTGGTGTTGAGGCTAAAACTTGATTATAATTTGACCAGAAGTAGAGATTTCAGGGAGCTGTAAATTGACCAGAAGTAGAGCTTTAGCTGTTCCAAATGAGCCATTCATGTTCTCACGTTAGACATATGATCATCATCTCTTCATAAGCCACATCATCATCTCATCATCTCAAAAACAAAAAAAAGGCATTGATGTGTAGTTAAAACAAAATATTAAAAGGTGCTATGAGGAGAATCTCTTTCTGTCGACATAAAGACTCTGCTACCCATGAGCAGCGGCAGCGTGAAGATTGTCCCAGGAGAGCAGCCAGTGACTGGAGGGATCGACTGAAACATCCAAGAAAGCAGTAGATTTGTCACAGATATCTGATTTGAGTCTAAAATTCACACAAAGCATGATGGAGCCAACTGTACTGGTTGCTATTCTGTTTATCATGGTGAGCAGAAAGTTAAAGACTGAGCACTTTACCTATGTTTTCTGAAAATTTAAACAAACTGACAAAGAGAAGTGAACAGGACTATCACACATGTCTCACTCTTATCACCAATTAAGAAGCTAAACTATGAGCTTCTTACAACTTTCTTACAACAGAATCAGGACTTGGATTTGTTGGCATGAACATTTACCCTTACATGGAATTTGACTTGGTAATTGGTGCAAAAAACAATCAGCATATAGTAAGAATAAAAAAATCAAGATGAATTAAAAAATCAAATAGAAGATGGTGCAAATAGAATGAGGTAAATATAAAGAATATTAGAAGTACATAAAATATAGAATAATCACAAAACACATGACAAAAAGGTACGTCTGCACCTCCTGCTAACAGGGTGTGTCCAGCGCACTTTGCAAGTTTCCAGCAGTGCAAAAAGAGGCGCACTCCAAGCGCAGAGAGCCGCAACCACACCTCCGTCCCTGCCCTTCCGTGCAAGTGCTAGAGAGGGAGGTGAAAAGGCATGAGTGGGTTTAACACAGCCAAGTGCTGTCTTCACCAATCAAATGACTGCCTCTCCTTGCCTTTCCCCGCCACCACACAGTGTGCTGGAAAGACCCGGTAGTGGAGACGGTCAGAGCAGCTGTCACCGTTACATCTACAAGAGAGTGGAGGGGCTATCGGGGCACGCATGAGAGGCCACGGAGTGGGCCACCTCCCGGGACAGATGTAAGTTGTTCCTTTGTCATTAATAGGACACAGCAGCAGGCTTATCCATTCATGCTTGTGATCCACCTGCACTCCTGGTTTGTCATCGCCAAATAGCAGAGCCTTTAGTGATATACTGTATACTCTCCAAGTGTCTCCTCCTCATTCTCCTTGCAATAATGTACTCCATCTTTTTAGATCATGTTAAGAATAAAGACTATAACAGAGGAATATGGGCAATCACAGGTAAATCCTTAAGACACCAAGTGCCATACATTTATTTTCTCTTTTTTTTCTCCCCCCCCCTTCTTTGAATTTCATGAAATGAGAGAAGCCAGATATATACACAGTATCGGATGTTAAGGCTGTTTATTGTTGACTTGTAAGATGTCCATCAAACTTAGTGGGACCCGCCTTAGCCCTTGAGTGTGCAGAAAAAGAAGACCAGTCCAGGCTGCAATGAGGCTAAAAACTTGATTATAATTTGACATTGAATAATATGCTGGTTCAGACGGTTACATTAAATAGTGATTGCTGTGATTTTTTATTGCATTAAAATGTGCCTGACACTCTGGAAACCTGCCTCTGAGGGTTTGTTGACATGTGCGCACATGTGCGCCTGTCACCAAATTACAGTTGCAGAGGGTGTATTTTGCCTGCGCCGAGAATAGACCAAGTTGGAGCAGGCGAGCTTACAGCACACCTTCCGCACAGTTTTTTGGCACGAAATTGTCCCTGCGGCAATCTGAATCTTTCGGCACCTACCCCTGGTGTGCCATCACACCCATGTCTGCGCAGACAGTCCACCAAATTGTCAAATTGGCTGTGCACGGCGGTGCGCCGAACAAAATTAACACTGCACGGTATGCGCCAGGCTCCACGCACCCTGCGCTGCACCACGAAATTAGAGCCCATAAACTTTAACAGATTAAGACAAGCAGCAAGAAGCTGTAAACTGCTAATGTGTCTTCATGAATTGAACTTCTGAAGCAATGAAATGTTCAGTGTTCATTAATATACAGCTCAGGGTTTTACAAAATATTTGATGTATTTATCAATGCCAAACATGATTGCACTAAACCTGTAAAGGTAAGAGCTGTCTTTAAAGTTCTCCAAGAGCACTAACCTCCACACAGACATTTCCAGCACTGAAAAGTTATTAAAAAAACTGCTGATCAAAACTCCTGGCTCTGGATCCAGATTAGAAACACCACCAAAATCAAATACTTATTCATTAAAGAGTATGGATTCAACCTGCTCTGTTGTATGTCTTACAATATCACTTGTTTGAATGGTGCTCTAAAAGTAAAGATTGAGATTAAAGATTGAAATTCCTATGACCAAAATCCTCTGAAAGTTTCAGCAAAATCCATTGACAACTTCTTGAGTTATCTTGCTCACAGACAGAAAGGGACAAACAAATGGACAAACATATAACCTCCTTGGTGGAGGCAAAACGTTTTTCTAAGGCACATATTCTTCATAATAGCAATAAAATCCTGTTAATATAGATAAATATCAAAGGTAGTTTCCTTTCTTAATACAATTTTGCAAGTGTGAATAACTAGTGGTTCTTTAAACCTGTGTTCTTTGGCTTGATGTTGTCTTTTCTCTGAGAAAAAGTAATATATCCCGTTAGAACAAAAGTAGCGGGAGGTTGCTTGTTTGGGCTTATTTGTATCGGCCTGGTTGCTCATTTCAGCAGACAATTATGGCAAAACTGGAAGGCTAATATCTTTCTCCTTTAATGCATTTCAACCACAGTGTAAGCAAAGGACACTGGACCACAAATAGCATCATTAGCATCTTGAGCTATCAGGTGATGAAGCTGGTCTGCAAAAGGAATCACAGAAAAACAACATGGAGACTAAAAAGTTCAGGTCAATAAACTGATGAAGCTAATTAGCTTATAGTTAAAAAGTTAGCAGCTAGATAAAAGAGACAAACATAAAGTTTCCAGTTCATACCTCCCTGTGGGCAGATCAGCCAACAGACAGCAACCATAAGCTGAATTTTTATGCCTCACATGTTGGATCTATATCAGCTCTCATTTTCTTGATGGGGCAGTCTCCCCATTACTGATATTTTCCATGCAGTTCTGCCTTAACATGATAGTCCGCAGCAGCAGGGTGAGCTGTCTTAGAAAGAAAGACATCTCACTGTGAATTTTCCTCCCTCTGGGTTTAGTAATTAGCTGTCAGCACCTTGAGCTTGACAATATAATTGGTTCCTATGCTGCTTTAAACTCATTAGAGTTGACTATTTGAGAGCCCTGCATTGTGCTTCGTCCTTCAGAGTGACTGAGAGGAGAATATACAGTTCAGGCAACAGCAGCTGACAATCCTGAATCAATGCAAACACGTGGCTGTGAACAGCTGAAGGCCTCACTCTTATTTAATTATTATTATTATTATTTTTATTATTATTATTATTATTATTATTATTATTACCATTTTCACAATGTGTACATCAGCCAGAATATAACAGAAATATAAACAGATAAAGCAGCACACTACCAGACTCCCACCCAAATCCCTCCCACATACACCAAAACTTTCTTTGAAGAAGTTAAATAAATACAAATTCATAATGCAACCATCAACTTAAACAAAAAAAACAAAAACATGAAAATTCAACATTTCAAGCAAAAACATATATATAAATTCATAAAACACACTTGTGCCTGCAAGAGTCGGCAAAAATAGATTTGTCATAAACTCACAACCATTGCTAAGCCAGGTATAAATTCATGGAGGAGTTTAACGGCAGTTTCTGATTATTTCAGGCTTTACAATATGCTATGGTTTAGTACATGGTGCTCTAAAATGTTGCTAAAGATTGGAGCTAAAGGTCTTCAAAGATTGAAATTCCTATGACCAAAAATCACTCTGAAGTTTCAGCAAATTGTAGGCCCTGTTATTCTTTTCTAAAGTCAGTATCTCTAAAGGTAGAAACTCAGAAATCTGCTCAAGAGACATCTTAAAAGTCGGGGGGAATTTATTTTTCCAAAATAAAAGAATATACTTCTTAGCAAAATATGTTGTTATAATAATCATTTTTTTCTGATCAAATTGAAGAACTAGTTTGTTATTTAATAGATACACACTGGGTTTTTGATCAAATTCTGTTTTTAAAGCTTTTTTTGTGAAATAATGAATTGAACTCCAAAAGCTTTTTAAAGTATCACAGTGCCAAAAGAGGTGCATAAATGTTCCTTCTTTAACTTTACATCTTGGACAGTTTGGAGAGATATCTTTGGATATTTTATGCATCCTTAATGGGGTTAAATAAAGACCTGAAGGCCTCACTCTTATTACTCTTTTGGACTGAAGGCATTTTAGGGGCTCCACGAGGGACCCTGAGACCCCGAGAAAGGAAACCACACAGCTGAAGTAGACCAAGGTAAGAGACCTACAGTGAGTAAGGGTTCAGAAAAGAGTGTAGGCATTAAGTACTGTGAGGGAGAAGGAAATACAGGGGTTATGTTTAAGGTCAGCGGAGCTCATGATTGGGCAATGTAGATTATTTTAGCTGGAAAGTTTGTTATTTCAATAGAAAGGGTTTGAAATAAGTTTAACAGCCTGATACTGTGTTAAGGTCTGCAAGTCAACACAAAGTACATTTTATAGAGCCAGGGCTCCAGAGTGCAATCATTTTGTGCGCACATGCACCCAAAATTTGTGAGAGTGCACCTAACATTTTTTCTTGGGCGCAATGGTGCACCAAGAAAAAATGTTAGGTGCACTCTTACAAATTTAAGTTGACAAAAGTAACTGCAGTAGCGGAAAAATCTGCCGAAAACGGACAAGACACAGCACCTGCTTCCTCTCTTTTCCCTGCCCCTGCACTTCATCTTCACAGGCTGCAGGCTGTAGACCCGCCCACATGCATACACAGCCCTCAGTCATCCAATCAGCTGTTAGTATGCAAATGAGCCCATACAGAGCCTAACTGTGGTGTCAGGTTTTTGCACGGGGAGGTAACTCTAAAGAAGCAGCAAAGATTTGCCAAAGTCGTCTTGGTTACTGTCAGATAATTAATAATTAACAACAATATAAAGTAAAACAAAGTAACTTTAACTGTAACATCTATATTTGTTCAGTCCTTTCTCTTGTTAGTGGGATTTCTCATTCACACAGGCACAGAGGTGAGTGTCCACACTCACTGCCTGTAGACTGAGAACAAATGATGTGACTGAACATAAAGCTGTAATGAAAAAAGGCCACCAAAAGAGAAAAACAAAAAGAAAAAAGTCAAAAAATGTTCTGTAAATATTTTATATAACTTGAGATGTTTGAGTTGAAATGTTCAATTTCAGTTCAGTAAAGCACTTTAAGCATTTTTATTTGGCAACTAATTTTTGTGCTGATGCATCTTGAAAATTTTTTTAGGTGCTCCGTTGCAACCATTGCAAAAAGTTAGCCTGAAGCCCTGAGAGCCGATGAAAAGAAAAATGTAACCCAGGTTATATCACTTAAAATATGTATTTAAGTAAGAGTGTAACTTAAATATAAGTATCCATTTAATATTTCTTAACTAAAAATTAAATCCTAACAGCCCGTTGTATCATATTTGATACATACGCTTATGGTACCTCTATCTAATCAATAAGATCAACATATTACTAAAAATGAAACCATCTTAATGCAATAAGATATATGATGAACATGTCCTCAACTGTCCTCAAGTTTTTGATCAGCATCCCAAAAACGCCTAACGTATCAAGTGAGATACAAAAAGTATATATGTAAATTTTATCTAAATTTTGATTTTATTTATTTCCCTAGAATCTGAAATAAAAAAATTCAGCTCCAAAAAAATTATAATTTTCTGGCTTTAATTTTTGTTTTCAGGCTTAAAGGGTTAATCTTAGTTATCTGAATTCAAAATAATTTTCTTTACATTTCCAGGAATGAATGCATGTTTTTTGAACAGGCCTTTAATTTAATGGTTGCACTCATCACTATTTCTTTTTTCAAGATTTAAGTGTTTGATTATGTAAATTTAACAATCATCAGTTGTTGCAGAAAGCTTAAAATATTAGATTTGGATGTGCTGGATATTCCAATATCCATGCAAGCATAACCCCCAATTTCCACCGGACATCCTGAAGCCCCGGTGCGCGCCTAGGCGCGAGAGATACGCTTCAGGTCTATTTTCTGCGCGGCCGATTCCAAACCTCGTAAATTCAGAGTCATTAAGGAAGCAACAGGCAGGAAGTCACCGTGTGGAGTAACCGGAAGTTTCAAAATAAAACACAATGCACGGACTTTTGCATGTAATTTTCCTCAATTAATTGTCATTACGTCGAAACCGGAAGCACGAGCTTCAGGTCAGCAGTCGGTCAGAGGGTCCCAGAGACAACACGACACCATGGACGAAGAAAGTGAATTGTAGAGGTACAGAAATATACAACACTGCATGCATGACACCATAGTCTTTCTACACGGATGTAGGCGGACAGAAGTTGAATAATTCACGAAGCTGTGTAGTTGGGACCAGCAGAGGAACCTTAGAGAAGTAAAGTGAGGTGTTGTTTATTGCTTTTCTCAGTCTACATGTTTTATGAGCGTGTGACATCGCTATTCTCAGGAGAGCCGTCGTTCTCCGGGGATCAGCCCTCCCCCTCCGGATTGAGCTCCGCGGCTCCAGTGGGTTTTGAGATTCGGAGCAAGATCGCGGCGCTCCGCTCCGCGGCGCGGCAAAGCGCTTTCGCATGAGGTGGAAATTGGGGGTAAGGGTAAAAATCTACAGAAATTGTGAATGTAGATTTTAACTTTAACTAACTCTCTCAATCTCAACAGCAAGGGAGCACAATGGAGGACAGGCTAAGTCACTCTGAGCAGACAATAAAAACATGTGGTTGCACTATGGGCTCCACACCGCCTATGGCAAAATAAACATAGACCAGTCTGTGAGCCTATTATGTGTGAAGCAGCTGGCTCACTCCTCATCCACGACAAATCTGCAGGCCCATTTGTCAGCCTTCCATCCAAGTGTCCAGCAGTGCCTCCTCATAGTACTAAGCCATGTGTGACCATGTCCTCCTCGGCAGGCCAGCAGGCAGAGGTATAAAAAAAGTTTAGCAAAGATCAGACTGAAAAATTTGTAAGCAAAAACATGAGGGTCACTGGTGTGGTCTCAGTAATCACTAAAATGATTTTATGGATATGTTTTGCAGCCAGACCAGGGAGTCCAAGTGTCTTTGATTATTAGTGATTTTTTCTGATTTTTGGTAAAAGTAACACCCCTACTGCAACTTCTGCAGCAGTATAGATGAAGGTTGTGAGGATCAGATCACAACACAGTCATGCAAAAATACAGTCCCTGCCAACAGAAAGATCCTTATCCAGGTGTTTGCTTGCATGTTTGGCTCATACTTACCAGCATATTGGACTACCTACACTGCCACAGAAGAAATGGAAATTGAAAACCACCTTGAGTTGAACAGGCGCATGAAGGAATTAAAACTATTTTTCTTTTGCTCATTAAAGGTGCTATGGGGAGAATCTATTTCCAATACCTACCATACACAAACACTCTGCTACCCATGAGCACATGCGGTGACTGTCCTAAAGACGTGACCCAAGCCAAAGCATGTGTTTGTTGTGATGCTATAATGAATGCAGCTCAGACCTTCCTCAGAACTCTGCATTGCATTACAACTTATTATTTCAACAACTTACAGGATGCAAAGTGACGAGGTAATGTGTCTCTTTCTAGTTACGTAGCGGTAGTTTTTGATGTGTGACAACAAGCAATTTTTGGAAAACTTAGTATCATAGTTTTGTAGCCGGCTATATATCATCGCTACTTACAGCCCGGTGCTCTAAGACGTGTCCGAATAATAATAATTTGCTCCAGTTTTAATTGTCTTGTTCCCGCAGTTGAGTATCCAGGCCAGTCCAGCCCTGTCCGACCTGACCACGAAGCTAAGGAATAGCATTTATAGATAACCTATTTTGATTGATTTTGATTTGTGACTTTTTTGTAATTACTTGGAAACTCCTCATAGTATCTTTAATTCCCCTATCACTTCCTTTGACTTTGTTCTGCAGGGACATGGGGTAGAAGCAGTTGAAATTATGTCTTAGTTACAAGAAAAGATGCTTACTGTACAGCTTTAAGTGGATAGATGAGCCACTTGCAGAGGCATGTATCTGTGTAGCGACAGCATTGAACATCAGGAATGTCGGGTGTTTGACATTGTTGCCACTGAAAACATGTAATGGCCAGCTTTATCAGCTTTTTGAAGTGTTAACAGCTCTGGTGTCAATAAAGTCTTTACAGTTCCCTCAGTAACCTCAATGGTAAAACTGAAGAGTAGCAAATAACCTTACTAACGCCAAGAACAGCTCTTTAGAGAAGTGCCTTTGCCATCTGTTTGTTTATGGACCGTACAGAATTGGCCAATATTACACTGCTGATCTGTTTGGAGCATGAAGGAAACACATGATGCTGTGGCTTAATGATTACTGAGCCGTGACTCCTCACGCTGTGGAGACGACATCTAACCACCTAATCCCTTGCTGTCATTACAGGGAGATGCATAAATGAAGTCTGTTGAAGGTGACAGCAGATAGACACCATTCTTTCGACTATGCATCCAGTACCAAGGAGGAGACAGACAAAGTTCACCCATGTTAGCTTAGCTCAAATACTGGGAGTATATGGGTAGTGCTTTAGCCGGCCTCTGCCTACTGTAGTCTGATAAATCTAGATGGTCCTACTTGCTTGTTGTATTTTTTTATTGATTGTGTGATGTTGTCATGTATTTTTAGACTATGATTTGCACTTTGTGCAATTTTTGAGAGAAATACATACAAAACTAAGCCATAGAAACAAGAGTCTCTGTGTACGAGTAGATTATTGGTACTCAGGATTATTGACTTTATAAGAGAGGATGAGGATGATTTCTTCTGGACTGACAAAGATCCACAACCTTACCCATTTGAACTAGAATATATGGAGGAGGAACTACATGTTTTGGAAGCTGAGTGTGTACAAAGAAAAGCTGAGACAGTTGAACAGTTAGTTTTGTATGTATGTCTTTCAAAAAATTACACAAAGTGCTAATCTTAGTGTAAAAATAGATAACACCACATAGTCACTAAAAAATGCAACAAGCACACTAGACCATATAGAGTTATCTGATGACTGTAGGAAGAGGCAGACTTAAATACATGTATACTCCGAGTGTTTGAGCTAAGCTAACTAGCGATGGGTGAACTTTGCTGTCTCTTCCTTGTTGCTGAACACACAGTCAATAGAATGGTGTATTTTTGCTTGTCATGGATTCGGGAGTGAGGCAAGACATGACAAGAAAAAAATGTTGAAGGGTTCCTTTAATTGGACTGATGGATAGAAACCGCTTTAGCCTAAGCCGTTGGAGCTCCTGTCACTTTAAGGCCCCCTTCCTCAGCGGGTCCCCTGCTGTTCTGCCTGGTTGATTATTGCTGCTTGCTCAGGCAGTTTTGCCAATTTTTAGGAAATAATTACACAAACACTTAGATTCATTGTACAAATAATGCATTTTCTAAATCTCAAAGCCCGACTTAGAATTGGCGATATTGATATTTACACCATTGATCCATCCACCCCTGGTCTAAACCTCCAGAAATGACGTGACATGAGGGAGCAGAAAGCTAATATTGTGGAGCCCGGAGCTCAGCTGCTAAATAAAGCAGACCTTTCAAGTTAAGGCCAGCCACATTAGCCCTCAGCTATCTACACAATCTTGTTTGCTTGCTTGGTGACCTTTAACAACATGAATGTCATGATCACTAATGAATAATATGATAACTCACATTATTTTTTCATTTATTTATGCAAACCAGGATTCGTCTCTCGAGTCTCCTTTTTGCTCCTAACATGTTTTGTTTGTGCTGCGTTTATGAGAGTGTGGATTTGAATTAAGATGATGGGCTAGTTAGCCTAAAGGGTTAAATCCTGTCATGCAGACTGTCTTTTGTTTTTAGGGGGTGATCTTGGGGTCTTACATCAGCCTCTATTCTTCCTGTCTGACAGAAAAAGACAAATCTGTGCTGAAGAATAAGAACAGTGGAGGCGTTGATGAATAAACCACCACGTCTCTGCCTCTATAGCTACATCCTCTCTGGCTCCACGTCAGGATACTGTACACTCCTGGGAGAATAAAAACAAATGCATTCATGTTGGCTGGCAAGTACAGTGGCATGCCAGATATGAGTAATAAGCAAAGCTCCAGACTGCAGAGCCCACTGAGCGGCAGTCTAGAGGCTCGGGGATTTGATGATTTGCTGATGTGCATGCCAGATGTTCAAGGTGCCATCTGAGATATTTGACAATCTGTTATAGCAGTGAGACGGATTTGTGTTCAGATCATTCAATTAGAAGCTTGTGAATATAATCAGAAAAAGAAACAATAAAATAAAGAATTTTAAGCTGTGTTACAGTGACCTGATCAAAATATCTCAAATTCATTCCAAGCTTGTGTTATTTTGTGGAAATTAAACACCTGTCTTCAGTTTACTCTTTACACCAAATAAAGGAGCTTTAATTCAAGGGCCTTGAACATTCATGATGCAAAGATGGAGTCTGTATTACTTAATTGTGTGACCTTGTGATTTGACCTTTTCCTTTTTATATATTAATGACCTATGTAAAGTATCATCTATTTTAAAGATTTTTTTTCTTTTTTTGTTTGTTTTTTTTGCTGATGACACACCACCTGATGACAAGAGGTGACCAAGGTAGTGAACCAAGGCCTAAGCCAGACAAAGATCTGGTTCCATTACAGAGAGTTATCATTAAACTTAAAGGTGCTATGAGGAGAATCTATTACCCGCGACATAAAGACTCTGCTACCCATGAGCACGCGCGCTGCGTTCCAGTAACCTCGGAAATGGGAGTGACATCATCTCCGACTCATTGGCGTTACAGTCGAAGTCAGAAAAAAACATGCCGATCTACCAGGCTATTGTTAGCTGTTGTTAGCACGCCCTGCGTTGTTGTATGAAGAATGTGATTATCACTATGGCAGCATTTTTGTAAATATAAGTCTAACAATACTATGTATACAGCTGATCTAGGGCAACACACCCCAGTCCGAAGTGCAAATAAATTGATTATTACAGGAGCTAAATAACTGTTCACACTGGGGGCATCCATCTTCGATTGTCAACTCGGGGGGTGGTGAGGTTTCACCGAGTTCCCAGTAGGAAATTCCGACTTTGGGGGACATTCCAGTTGCAGTTTCCTACTCGGAACCCAGAAATCCCTACTTCTGACTACAACTTGAACGCACCAAAGACTGAAGCCAAAGTGTGTTTGTTGTGGTAAATGCAGGTCGGACCTTCCTCAGAACTCTGCATTGCTTTACAACTTCTTTTTTCAACAACTTACAGGATGCAAAGCGTCGAGGTAATGTATCTCTTTCTAGCTACGTAGCGGTAGTTTTTGATGTGTGACTAAAAGCAATTTCTGGAAAACTTTTTATCGGAGTTGTAGCTAGCTATATTTTGCTACTTACAGCCCGGTGCTCTAAGACGTGTAATATAAATGATAAAATAATATAAATTTGCTCTAGTTTCAATTGTCTTGTTCCTGAAGTTGAGTATCCAGGCCAGTCCAGTCCTGCCCGACCCGACCAGAAGGCTAAGGAAGAGCATTTATAGATAACCTATTTTGATGCCATAAAACTCATCATAAAGTGTGTGTTTCGATCAGGCATTTATCTAAAAGTCCTATATAAAATATATATAGCATATAAAAAAAAGTCCTCATAGCATCTTTACGCTATGAGGAGTTTCTAAGTAATTACAAAAAATTCTCACTTTTAGATATATGCCTGATCGAAATACACACTTTATGATGAGTTTTATAGCATCAAAATAGGTTATCTATAAATCCAGGTCGGACAGTCAGTTTGAACAGAGCAGGACTGTACTACTGTTTTCCCAAGCTCGTGTTCATCCACAAGCTAAACTTGGTGTAGTAAACACAGCAGGTTCAGGTCAGAGGAAACTGCTGAATTTACAGAGTCAAATTTCCTACAGGACAGTGCTCATGGGTTCAGTAAATTAGTAGATGTCGGGGTGATTTACAGGTCCAGGTCCAGGTAGAAGAGCTCATTATAGAAATGGTGCATGAAATTAGACTATACAGTTGCATGAAAAAGTATGTGAACCCTTTGGGATTACTTTGATTTCTGCTTAAATTGGTCATAAAATATGTTCTGATCTCCATCTAAGTCACAGCACTAGACAAACACAGTCTGCCTAAGCTAACACCACACAAAAAATTATACGTTTTCATGTTTTTATTCAACACAGTATGTAAACAGTCACAGTGCAGGGTGGGAAAAGTATGTAAACCTTTGGATTTAATAAATGTTTGACCATCCTTTGGCTTACGTTTACTCTTTACACCAAACAAAGAAGTTTTAATTCAAGGGACTTGAACTTGATGCAAAGATGGAGTCTGATAATGTATTACTTAAAGTAGACATATCATGCTTGTTTCTCCTTTTCACTACGCCAGACTAGGATACCTGTAAAGCATTTCTGCCCTCAGTACAAGTCATTTAGTTCCTTCATTGCCCCACAATAGCGTTCTCAATATCCTCATTTTAGGCCATTATCAAGCTCTCGTTGAAACGCTCGGATCTCAGGCTGACCTACAGTAACCTCGCAACGTCACAGCCCTTAGTGCTCTGATTGGTCAGTTCTATCGGGGGTAGAGCCAGCCTGTCCTTCTTCTTCTACTGTATTTTCCAGCAGGCTCAAAGCAGTGACCGCGTATTGAGTCCCCCTACAGGCCAGAGCTGGTAATGAGTGAGTGTGAGCTAGGGATCTATATACTGCTGCTGGGTGGATGTGTTCCTCTGTGACGGTTTTGTGGTTAACGGACATCACAGAGGAGGAAGTGTTTTATCAGATTACTCCAATAAAAAGAAAGGTACCTCGTGTCGTCACGATGATTTAAATCTCACGGTCATCTCGCAATGACCTACAATGTTGTATTTTCAGAGGCATCAAATCTCATTCTAGGATATCAGAAAAAATACAATATTTCATTTTTTTGAAAATTAAGGGGGTGTAAGGTCTTGTTTTCAAATTTATTATATTATATGTAAGTATTAAATCATGCATCAGCATGATATGCCCCCTTTAAGTTTGTGACCTTGTAATTTGACCTTTTTCTTTTTATATATCAATTTCCTATTCAAGGTATCATCTGTTCTCAATTTTTTGTTTTTTGCTGACGACACCAATATTTTTTGCTCAGGGTGATCCGGACCGCCCCTGGCCAAATTGGGGCCCTAAGCAGAAATTCATTTTGAGGTGGCCAAGTTGGTGAAACAAGACTAAAGCAAAAATAAAGATAAAGAAATCTACATAAAGTGTGTCAATTTTCGTCCTCATTACATTTCAATATCACAGTGCCAAGCATCTAAATGTTATGTTGGGGGGCTGGGAGATAATCAGGGGGATTCACACAGACAGAAGAGCCCCAATAAGCAACTTCACGTTTAGAAACAAGCCCAAAAAGTTGCGCCCCGCGGCCTTGACTCACGAGATTTGCAGCTCTTAGATGCTTATAACGAGCAGACTTGGCAACACTGCTTGTGTTTATGTGAGCAGCTGAGAAGGCAGCACCGGTGTCAGATCTGTCTGTGGGAAAAGTAACATCACGCCGCATTAAAAAAGGAACGACTTTTCGTTACCAAATTTTCAGTAGTAGTGCGTTACTTTACTTTTCACCTGTACAAGTAGAAACGTTACTGTAACACTGCTCATCAACCATCGAACTGACTGGAGGGAGCAAGCTCTGGTCTTTTAAAAAAGTTCTCTTCAACACTCAAAGATAATTCTGATCAGTAATCATGATCCTGATACGTGTTAAAGTAATGATTATTATAATCCCAACCCAAACTGTGCAGCCTGAAGACATATTTGCATATTAAAAACTAACATGCCTCTCTCCCAGCTGCCTCTCCGTTTCTCTCTCTCCCTCTTTCCCCCCCTCATATCTCCAGCTGTCGCCTGGTGGAATGTAAATGAGCCTCTCAGCGCAGAGCCTATGATGGTGTCAGCCCTCTCCTTGGTCTCTGCTCTCATTAGAAGCCTAGTGTAGCTGACATTTACCCGGCCGCTGTGTTGACTCGCTCTTCATGTGGGCCACGTGGGTCAAAACAATACACAGAGAAACTGCAACAGTCTAAATCTATGTGGAAAGGAAGGTCGCTAGAGCCTGTGGAATGACTAGAAGATACTGAATCACCAAAATAGAGCTTTGAAATGTAAAAAGTGTGAATACGCATCCCTGCATACGTGACCTTTGTGTGCTAATTTAAAGTCCAGGCTAAATTTGAAGCTTCATTATCTGTGTTGTTGTATGTCCTTGCTGAATGTTGTTTGAGTTTGTGCACAAAAGCCACAAAAAATATATTCCTTATTTTAAGGTGCAGTGTGTAGAATGTGTAGAATTTGGCAGCATTTCGCCAAACATAAACGGTGAATATAGGTTATAATGTTTCTATTTGTATGTAAAGTCCATCAAACTAGGAGTACAATCATCCCCATTAAATGTTTATTTTATTTTTATTTAGTTAGATAAAGCTTTAAAAAAAGACATTACCGCGGGCCGCCTTCATGTAGGCCGACATAACGATCTGCTGTGTTGTCTACGGGTGGATTTTAGGGACAAAAAGAACGAAACGCAAATCAATCCACCGGTTCTGAATGTACCTGGAATGCAGGCGAAGAAGGGGAGAGAGGGCGGCGTTGGATGTATAGACAGTTGTTACTCTGCACTAGGGATTTAAACTGTGTGTATTTTACAGTTAAAGCTTCGGAAATGGAGGACCACATTTATTCAAAATCACTCGTGAGTCAAGAGTCCGATCAACTTCTTTCGAAAAAAAAGAAAGCACGACCAAATGAAGCTGAACCATGGCAGAAAACGTCAGAAAACAAGGGTAGACATTGGGGTTGCTTTTACAAGGTGGAGAGCCTTGTTTACAAAGTTATGTCTGAAGACTGACGCCAAAGTTGCTTGTTTTCTGCTGGACAGGTGAGGGTGCAATATGCAGTTTTATTACGTTTTGTAACAGTGTTTATTATGTTTCAATCGCATTGTTTATTGGATCATCACAGACTGTAAACCACTGAACTGCTACACAACTCCCGTATTGTGGTGGCATTGTAAATAACGCCCATAAGCGGTAGAAAATAAATACTCCATTAATCATATTAGAAAACTCTCATTTGTCTGGCCCAGCTTTCCACCACATTGTACTCTCTCTCTCTCTTCTTCACCTTATTTCACCGAATCCACATCAGGCTTGATCTGATTAGCATTAATGCACTAATGTTTGTTTCTGTTACTACAAGTTTACAAAACCTACAATCGGCAGCTCAACTGACCTATAATCTATAAAAATAATGGTTACAAACCTTGTCACTTTAGTAAATGATGCCGTGTTCAGGATCCTTTTTGGTCCTCACAGGATTCCGTTGCTCAGCGACATGACGTCTTGGCTACGGTTAGGTTCATTCTAGAATTTGAATGCTAGATGTCGCTAAAATGCCAAATTCTACACACTGCACCTTTAAAGTAACGATTGGAACAAACATCAAATATTAAAAATATATACTTTTTTGAGCAGAAATGCACCTGAAAGCTGAAATTTCAGATCTTGTATTGCACGCCTAGAGCCTGCTCATTTATAGGAGTGTTAAGTGAAGGTAAATCTTAAATCAGATTTTTCTTGTGACCACCTTGTGTCCTCAAACCACCAGATCTTGTCTGTATGAAGGCTGATTTAAATTCAACTCATTTAATCCCAGACCCACTCCATGATGCAGAGATTAATGCTCTGTGGGAGCCGCAGCTCTTTTGGACTCCTTGTTCTTCTTTATGCTGAACATACTTTTTAATGACATTGGCTGTATGTTTTGGGTCGTGCTGCTCAGAATAAATGTGAGGCCAAGCGAACACCTCCCTGATGGTACTGTATGATGCTAAAATATCTGTCTGTGTTTCCCTGCATTGAGGACGGCATTAATTTGGCCAGGTTCTCAACCCTAATTTCTGAAATGCAGATCAAAAACTAGCACGGACCTCTACCATGCTTCACTGTTGCCTGCAAACATTCATTACAGCCATATGTGCAGCAACCCCTGTTCTTATATTTTTGTACCTTGGCCTGGATTGGCTTTTTGGCTGCAATTCTTCCTTTAAAGGACCCATGTCCTGCTGTGTTTAACTATTTACATCATGTCCTGGCTGTCTAGTATAGATTTGATTTAATTTGAATTTAAAAAATTGCCTAAGTGGAGGATCATATGCAGCTCTTTTCCCTCCTATTTGGAAATGCTCTGATATTGGGAGGGAGGGTGTTATAGGTGGCAATGCTGGCTTCCAAAATAGTCATGGTGTCTGTCTATAATGATCAGGAAACACAGATATATATGTGGAGGCTGAGGGGGTAAAAAACAGTAATGACTAATTATTCTTATCATAAATTTCATCATCAATCTTTTTCCCTGATGAAAACTTGACAGTAGCTAATAAAAAAGTGCACATGGACAAAAACTGAAACTAAATTAACTAACATTTTCATTAACAAATAAAAACTAAACTAAAATATCTGACAGAGACTTAATCCAATCAGACCTAATTTGGTCATGTAGGAAGTAGAGACAAGTGATGAATCTATCCAATCACAGCTACTTTGGTTGTGTTACAGGTTGGATGAGTTCAGAGGGACATCCAATCACAGCTGCCTTAGCTTGGTGGTGGTTGGATAAGTTGTGGAGCGATCCAATCAGAGCTGCTCTCTTTATGAATTGATATATTCATGTAGAGCAGGTTCACTGTTTGTTGTCACTTCTGGTGACCTCTGCCGAAGAGGTAATGCCATTGCTGGGCGTCTGTATATTTGTCTGTTAGCAACATAACTCAAAAACTTATGGAAGGATTTTAATGAAATTTTCAGAAAATGTGTGGATTGGGACAAGAAACAAATGATTCCATTTTGGGATTGACCCGGATCAGCTTAAAACCGCCATGCCAAAAATTGTGATTTTCGTGAATAACTACTGAATTAAAATAGATATCATTATGAATCCAGTTGCTAATGGTATGTTTTCATGGTCAAGGAATCTAAATATTTAGAAGAAATAAAGGTAGGACTAATATTTATGGTGAAAATCACAATATTGGTGATGACTGTGGCGCTGACGGAGGTCTGCGCTCTTAGAGTGCTTTTCTAGTATTGTAACTGAGATGCTCTGCCAGGTAGCCTAAAATAAATAGGACTGCATTTCACACAAAAATCTATTTGTTTTCGATTCACTGATACATTCAAACCTTACTAGCATTAAATAAAGGGTTATTAGATGTTTCATTTTATCCAAGTGTAAAACAACCAAATTTAAAGCAGATTTCATTGTCTTAAATGTGAATTTTTAGAACCTTAAACTAGACTAAAATGATTTAGATAACTAAATTATGACTAAACTTAAAGATTCATTAGGCAAAAGACTTCAACTAAAACTAAATTAAAAAGTGCTGTCAAAATAAACACTGGTGTGAACAGCATTTTCAGGGGGATTATCTTCACAAAAGTTTAGCCCATTCATCAGTAAACTGAGAGTTTAGAAAAAGGTGCCATGTTCTTCTGAACTCGAACCCCTGTTACAATAAGAAAATTAAAGAAAAGAAAATTGCATTTTGCTGGATATGGGACCTAAGTGTTTTTAGTGTTCTTTGGTTAAGACAAAAAAGGGATGGTTACCTTGACATGTTTCGACGTTACTCTGCCGTCTCCTTCAGAGATTGTCATCCTGACAGCTGTGACGTGTCTTTATCAGCTGTTTCCGGGAGTAGCCGGCAGGACAGATTGATCACGTGATCTGGCTACTCCCGAAACAGCTGATAAAAAGACACGTCACAGCTGTCAGGATGACAGTTTCTGAAGAAGATGGCAGAGTAAAGTCGAAACATGTCAAGGTAACCATACCTTTTTTGTCTTAACAAAGGAATACTAAAAACACTTCTGTTCTAAGAAGACAAGATGAATCTAATCAGTAAGTGGACATGGGACCTTACAGATCACTTATGGCAAGAAGTCCATACAATGAAAAGGAGTACCCAGGTCCCACTGGTTTCTGAAAGTTCTGAGCTGATGGTACTGCTTTTTATTTGAAAGGAAAGTAACAATGATGCATCTCAGGTCACTTGGAGATCAGATATTCACTCATCTGTCCTGGGATGTCCATGTAAATTCTGTAGTCGGGTGCAACAGCAACCGTTTTTTAGAAGGACTGAGATTAAAACTGGTATATGACAGATTTAAGGCGTGGGCCATTTCTGTGAATGTGCCAGCCTGCAGGCTAACACTGCTTTTATAGGTATTGATAGCTGCAACTGCAAAATCAAGGCGCAAACTCTTTTCCATTTGTGCTCTGCACCTGATTTTGTGCTGAGATCTATGCTCCTCCAAAAAAAACCAAACACGCTAAAACTCAAAGTCGAATGGTTTCGAACATGCACCCAAATAATCTAAGATATTCGATTATCGACCCTTTCGGTAAAGACCCTCCTGAGAAGAACAGTCACAGGGTTAAACTCTTGACGAAGCGCCGCAGCACTTGGCCGTATAACTTGGATTAAAAGCCAACGGTTGAGCCCGCAAATTTGATATGGAGAACGAGTGACTAAACTGCATTTCACATAACACACAGCCTGGTCTTTGATTTTAATTTTGCCATCAACCGTGTCGAACCAAAAATACTTCCACATAGCTCTCCTCGGATGATTCAGAGCTGTTAATGTCCGCTCGCAGTCAAAACTCTTATTACTGAGGTCCACTGCTCCAGGCGCCGTGATGTGCCGCTACACTCAATATTTTGCATTCAAATATTTATTTACATTCAGTTACCGATATTTATCCTCATATTTGAGTGGTTAGTCGAATATCGAATATAAAGTGACAGCCCTATTACTTAATTCCGATTTGACACCAGAATAATCCAGCCACTTACTTCGGAATTAAGTTTTATTCGGAATTATCATTTTCAATCTGAATTAGGTGTTTACATGGTCATTTTTAATCTTTTCTTTAAAGAAGACTTAAGCTTTATTCGGAATTAATGGGGAATTAAAGTTCTCATGTTAACGTGATATTGGCTCCCACAGCAAAGGTAAGGAATTGGTCTTCTTGAGGTCTCTTTGATTTTGCCAGTCTCACAGATCCTGATCCTAAGTTTGGAAAAGTTTCCAGAGCTGATACCAAACCCTGTATTCCTCTATCATGACATGCACTCTATCATAAAACGCACCCCATATTTTCACTTTTTTTTTTCCTGAACAAAACACTGTATTCTAATGTAACACACCCAAATTTTGCCCAAACCTTCCTCTCTCACATAACTCAAAAATAACCTTTATTCATAGTTTTAATCAATGAAATTTCAGTATTTTTACAACAAATACCATACATGATTTTGTCTCTCAAACTGATGCACAAACACCTTTTGTTTTACGCATGCGGAATTACTTGATTTCTGCCAGAGCATGCTCACTCATAGTGTGCTGACCAATCCAATCACAGTCCAGCTATTTTGCATCCCCTTGCTCACAAGATGGCAGCTTGTGTTTGCACTAGTTTTCACAGGGAAAGGGAATATTCCGGCTTTTTGTATCAGATGTTGGCAAGATGAAATATGATAAGTATTTTGCTTGTACTCATGTATAATGTAGCCTTGCAGAGCAGACAGACCTGCCTGATTCTGAAATCCTGCAGGTCCGTCTTGCCAGCCTCCGTTGTCCAACAAATTCACTCAGCTGAATTCTTAACGGCCCAATCAGGGAAGAGAGGCGGGAGCTGCAGAATGCGGACGTGACGACAACCAAATGTTGAGAACAGGAAGTTGATAACGGACATGCCGATTAGCCAATTGTCCTCATGTCTACTCAGTGAAACTTGGCGAAATCTGCCCTCCTCAGAAGTTTACTTGTAGGGATTGTCTTTGATGAGGTTCATGTCACATAAAAGTGTTAAATGAATCATCTGTGTGGTACTATTTAGTGTAAGACCATAGTAAAAGGCTGTTAGCTGTTTGCAGCTAAGTTAGTGGCTAATGGCTAACAGTCATTAACTGTTGTTAGCTGTTAGCGGCTAAGTCAACCGCTATGGCTAACATCCATGAACTGTTGTTAACTGTTGTTAGCCATTAGCTGCTACATTAGCCGCTATGTATGCGACATTATAGGAGGCAACCCTGCTTGATGTGGATTGATCTGTGGTCAATGTGATGAGCCAAACAATTGTCCAATCACAAGCTTGTGTTTTTTTTTTCACTTTCTGCCCCTGAAAACAAATTTAAAGGGCTCCTACCCAGATGGACTAGTGAAATATTTCTGTGGCAGATATATGGAGCTGTCCACCTGGCTTGACAGGTTATGTATAATGTGCACCCAAAAAACCCCACCTTATTCAAGAGCAAAAAACTGCATGTTACAGTCAAGAAATTACAGTAATGCTGCCACTCCTTGTTCCAGAAAAACAGCTTTCAGTTTCAGGAGATTTTGGCAAAATTTTGGGTGCTATCCACATCTTTAGCTGTTAAATAGATTCCACAAATGTAAGATATTTACAGGTTGTACCCATAGACCGTATATAGTGGACAGCATGGCTCAGCCTTCTACCATTTAACAGTTTTGAAGCCATAATATCCCCTGCCAGGGTGCCGCCATTGCACAGCCAGTAGAGAATCCGGACCATATCTGGACGGAGCTGTTGTAAACGGTCGCAAAACTCTGCAGCATTCACCGTACACAATCATTGTGAAGCTGCCGTAAACCGCTTATTTTTTAAACTCTAATAACTGATGAAAAAGAAGCTTTTCAGAAAAAAGAGGACTTGGAAAAAACCCAATAATACTTTCATATCACCACAGCATACGGATGGGAGAAATATTTCTACGAGGTGTATTAATTTTTTGAAGTTTCACTACCGTCCGTTCAGATGAATGGGGGAGACGGAGAATTGACCTATACTGCAGCCAGTCACCAGGGGGAGCAGTTTTCGTGGCGACTTCAATTCGAGCCTAGCAACATGACGTCCATGTTTTTTACAGTCTATGGTTGTACCTTGTTATAAAGGTAACTTATTGGGCTTTCCAATGATATAAAATACAATTCCACTCAGTTTTATTAAAGGGGAGAAAAAATTTGCCACAATAATGTTTCCAAACTTTTTTAAGGAGTATAGACAGATATTGTCAGACATGCTACCACACACCTCCTCACAAGACGTTTTGTGCTGTCACAAGTAGGCCCACGGCCTACAACGACCTAAATTAGTACTGAGTAGTACAGTAGTTATAATTACACTCCACCATTTTAAGAAGTTAATTCCAGTGTGCTCTCATTTGGGGTGCACAACAGGCGTCTCCTGAGCCCCACAGTTAAGCTGTAGAAAAACCTCCATGAGTTTGAAATTAATACAAAGGCCCAGGCTATTTCCTGACTCCTTTTCCTCTGGGGACCCTGCAGCTCTGATTTTCTGCGGTCCTCTCATCCTGTTACTCATGCCTGACTCTGTGTAACCCTTATCTCCATGCTCACTACATGGCCTGATAGGGCTCTGTGTGTAAGCAATTAAAACGGCTTATTTGCCAGATAAGTGGGGGGAGCGGTCGGATTGGAAGCCGCAGGCTGCCAGTATTGGGTCTTTAGGTTACAGCCCCCGGGTTAAATAGCCCGGGGATGTGAGTGAGCCAAACCAGGCGTGCAGCGCAGGGTGTGGAGGGGATGAGTGTCTGCCAGAGGGACACACTCACAAACACACACACACACACTAACACAAGGCCTGCTGTATGTTCACCACAAAACTGACAAACACCGTGATAAATATTTAACCCTCATCATAAATAAAGATGATACATGTACTGAATATATCCATGCATTAAAATGTTCAAATGTAGCTGTGTACAGATATGATACATATTTTATATCCATGTCTAAGGAGGGGAACAGATTCTCAATGGAGAAGTTCATGTCTGAAAATCAAAGCTGGTTTCCTGTGGATTTCTAACTGTCAGAAAAGAGCCCTACTTCTATCTGTCTGAGTAACTGTAGAGTTTTACTTTTTTCTTTACAGTTTGAGAACATATTTTTACACCAATGCTCTACAGATATTATAAAGCTCTCAGTGGACAGGCACCAGTCTATCTTAAAGAGCTTGTGGTGCCGTACAACCCCTCTAGATCATTACGCTCCCAAAATGCTGGCCTACTTGTGGTACCGTCAATCTCCAAAAGTAGTATGGGAGGTAGAGCCTTCAGTTATCAGGCTCCTCTTCTCTGGAACAATTTACCGACCACAGTTCGGGAGTCTGACTCCCTCTCTACTTTTAAGGTTAGACTTAAAACATTCCTCTTTGATAAAGCTTTCAGTTAGGGACCAGCTTATAGTTTATAAATTAGTTCATAAATTAGACTCATAGTTAAGATGCAATAGGCCTAGACTGCTGGGGGGGATCTGGCACATTGGGCTCTATCTCTCTCTCTCTCTCTCTCTCTCCACATCTGCTTTTGCCCCTTTTGTTTGCTCCTGTACTCGTCTCTGGCTCTTGTCTTGTAGGTGGCCTGGGATCCTTGGTGGAGACTGCCTGCTGCCGTGGAGTCACAAAGCCTCAAAAACTACAAACCAAAAACCAGTGAAGTTGGTACGTTGTGTAAATCGTAAATAAAAACAGAATACAATGATTTGCAAATCCTTTTCAACTTATATTCAATTGAATACACAGCAAAGACAACATACTTAACGTTCAAACTGGTAAACTTTGTTATTTTTTGCAAATATCAGCTCATTTGGAATTTGATACCTGCAACATGTTTCAAAAAAAGCTGGCACAAGTGGCAAAAAAGACTGAGAAAGTTGAGGAATGCTCATCAAACACTTACTTGGAACATCCCACAGGTGAACAGGCTAATTGGGAACAGGTGGGTGCCATGATTGGGTATAAAAGCAGCTTCCCTGAAATACTCAGTCATTCACAAACAAGGATGGGGCGAGGGTCCCCACTTTGTGAACAAATGTGTGAGCAAATTGTCCAACAGTTTAAGAACAACATTTCTCAACGAGCTATTGCAAAGAATTTAGGGATATCATCACCTACGGTCCGTAATATCATCAAAAGGTTCAGAGAATCTGGAGAAATTACTGCACGTAAGCGCCAAGGCCAAAAACCAGCACTGACTGCCGGTGACCTTCGATCTCTCAGGTGGTACTGCATCAAAAACTGGCATCACTGTGTAAAGGAAATCACCACATGGGCTCAGGAACACTTCAGAAAACCACTGTCAGTAACTACAGTTCGTCTACATCTGTAAGTGCAAGTTAAAACTCTACTATGCAAAGCCAAAGCCATTTATCAACAACACCCAGAAACGCCGCCGGCTTCGCTGGGCCCGAGCTCATCTAAGATGGACTGATGCAAAGTGGAAAAGTGTTCTGTGGTCTGACCAGTCCACATTTCAAATTGTTTTTGGAAACTGTGGTCGTCGTGTCCTCCGAACCAAAGAGGAAAAGAACCATCCGGACTGTTATAGGCGCAAAGTTCAAAAGCCAGCATCTGTGATGGTATAGGGGTGTATTAGTGCCCAAGGCATGGGTAACTTACACATCTGTGAAGGCACCATTAATGCTGAAAGGTACATACAGGTTTTGGAGCAACATATGTTGCCATCCAAGCAACGTCTTTTTCATGGACGCCCCTGCTTATTTCAGCAAGACAATGCCAAGCCACATTCTGCACGTGTTACAACAGCATGGCTTCGTAGTAAAAGAGTGCGGGTACTAGACTGGCCTGCCTGTAGTCCAGACCTGTCCCCCATTGAAAATGTGTGGTGCATTATGAAGCGTAAAATACAACAACGGAGACCCCGGACTGTTGAACAACTTAAGCTGTACATCAAGCAAGAATGGGAAAGAGTTCCACCTGAAAAGCTTCAAAAATTGGTCTCCTCAGTTCCCAAAAGTTTACTGAATGTTGTTTAAAGGAAAGGCGATGTAACACAGTGGTAAAAATGCCCCTGTGCCAACTTTTTGCATTGTGTTGCTGCCATTAAATTCTAAGTTGATGATTATTTGCAAAAGAAAATAAAGTTTCTCAGTTCGAACATTAAATATCTTGTCTTTGCTGTGTATTCAATTGAATATAAGTTGAAAAGGATTTGCAAATCATTGTATTCTGTTTTATTTATTTAAGATTTACACAACGTGCCAACTTCACTGGTTTTGGGTTTGTACAATTATAGACATGACACATAGTTGGCCATTTCATTAGGAACATTCCATTCCCATTATCATTATAGCTGTTAATGTAGATATTAGCATGATCGATACATCTACAGTATCTATTTTTTTTATCACCACATAGTCACAGGGTCCCTCTGAAAATGGGATGTCACATCTCAAGAGGCCTTTAACACATTCATACTTAATGGAGACAAATATGGTGGGGATGCACTTGTCGTCTGGGCATCCATGAGTTCGTCACTACCATAAATTCTTATTTTCAGAAAGAATATCATTGCTTATACTTCTATAAAATGATCACCACAACCATTCAGACATGAGGACCCTCCTGAAAACGAGATGTAGCATCTCAAGAGACTAACCTCTAATAAATCAGACGACAGGTCTATGGTTCATGGATCTGTCCCTAACTTTAGTTCTTACTTTAGTCCACTTGTCTCCTCTTACCTCCCTTCTTTTGCCCTCACACCCATCACAGCATGGTGTGGATTTGCTGTTCATCATGAGACTGGGATCCACATTCAAAATTTCCTGCTGCTTAACAGGTTTTTTCTTACCGCCATGATGGAGGGATTCATGATTGGCTATATGGATTCATGTTGGGTGTTGGATGTATATATTTGTATATGTATATGTGTATTTTATATGTATATATGTATCTATGCATATATGTGTATCCACAAAATGAAGAGCTTTATGCTCTATTGTAAAGTGTCTTGAGATAACACTTGTTGTGAATTGGCGCTATACAAATAAAGATTGATTGATTGAGATATTAGCACATCAATAGACAGCCCTATATTTGCCATAATGTTTACCTCATCACTCAATGTCTACTTTAAAAATCAAGAGTATTATTCAACAAAGACTCAAATGTTTTTCTTTCTTTCTAACACAAATATACTGTAATTATTAAACGAACAGATTGAGTCAATTTAGTATATACTTTGAGCTCTTGACACAAAATATCAGTATTGATTTTGGTATCAGCGGTAATGACCTTGCAAATATCCACATATTGGATATCCGCAAAAATCCAACATCCCTAATCATCAAACTCTGCTTTATTTGATAAATACGTATATCAAGTCTTGAACATCCAATGACGTCCACACATCAGGCTTTATTTGGGAATCATATCGTTGTATATAAAAAAATCAGAACATTTCTAAATTTTCACTTGAACTACACAAACACAGCACCCTTCCTCTGGCCCATTTAGCTCCTCACTCAGTGACACACACAGGCATTTGGCTCTGAAACTCTCATTCGCCTCTCTTGTGTTTGCTGTAGCTGTGTTTGTACCTCTCCTGTTTAATCCAAACTAATGTTGTTGATCTGTGTGCGCATCCATGAGTTTACATTGTTCTGTACCACTATAACACAAGTAATGATGCTTTTGACAAAGCCATCGTCCTCATTGTATTACTCCCCCACAATTAAAACAGATAAAGAGTAAAAAAATACATGAATTTAATGAATAACTGCTGAGGAAGAACAGTCGGTCATCAGGAGACACAAGAGAGGGAGGGGAGGGCTGCTGTGGATATGAAGAGAGGGGTAACATGCATGTTTGTGAATGTCTAACAGTGAAGACTGCATGTGTTTTGGAGGTGGGGTCAGGATCACATCATTGGTTTATCTTTAGAGAAACTAAATACATAGCTACTGTAAGTACAAGTATTTTGAGAGCACAAAGCTTCACAAAGGCATGTTCAAAACTGTTAAGAAAGTTATTGTCCAAAATGTGTAAAACATGAAAAGAAAAAGGAATAAGAGCTGTTAGTACACTTACAGAGATAAACAGATTTAAAACCTTTGAAAACTTACAGAATCCTCCAGAAATGTTTTGTTAGCATTGTAACCTGGTCTGAGCCTCATACATCATCAGTTCCTCTCATGAAGAGACTCAAAATTCTTCCCATTAATGACATTAATATTTTTCAAATATGTTTTTATTTACAAGATATGCCATATTGCCAAAGGTATTCGCCCACCTATCTAACCATAATCAGAATCAGGTGTTCCAGTAACTTCCATGGTCACAGGTGTATCAAATCAAGCACCTAGGCATGCAGACTGCTTTAACAAACATTTGTGAAAGAATGGGTCACTCTCAGGAGCTCAGTGAATTCCAGCGTGGAACTGTGATAGGATGCCACCTGTGCAACAAACCCAGTTGTGAAATTTCCTCACTCCTAAATATTCCACAGTCAACTGTCAGCTGGATTATAAGAACGTGGAAGTGTTTGGGAACCTCAGCCACCAAGTGGTAGGCCACGTAAACTGACAGAGAGGGGTCAGCGGAGGCCGAGGCGCATAGTGAGAAGAGGTCGCCAACTTTCTGCAGAGTCAATCTCTACAGACCTCCAAACTTCATGTGGCCTTCAGATTAGCTCAAGAACAGTGCAGAGAGCTTCATGGATGGGTTTCCATGGCCGAGCAGCTGCATCCAAACCTCACATCACCAAGTGCAATGCAAAGCGTCAATGCAGTGGTGTAAAGCATGCCGCCACTGGACTCTAGAGCAGTGGAGTTCTCTGGAGTGACCAATCACACTTCTCCATCTGACAATCTGATGGACCAGTCTGGGTTTGGCTGTTACCAGAAGAACGATACTTGTCTGACTGCATTGTGCCAAGTGTAAATTTTGGTGGTGGGGGGATTATGGTGTGGGGGTGTTTTTCAGGAGCTGGGCTTGGCCCCTTAGTTTCAGTCAAAGGAACTCTGAATGCTTCAGCACACCAAGACATTTTGGACAATTCCATGCTCCAACTTTGTGGGAACAGTTTGGCCCCTTCCTCTTCCAACATGACTGTGCACCAGTGCACAAGGCAGGTCCATAAAGTCATGGATGACAGAGTCTGATGTGGATCAACTTGACTGGCCTGCACAGAGTCCTGACCTCAACCCAACAGAACACCTTTGGGATGAATTAGAGCGGAGACTGAGAGCCAGGCCTTCTCCTCCAACATCAGTGTGTGACCTCACAAATGCTCCTCTGGAAGAATGGTCAAAAATTACCATAAACACTCCTAAACCTTGTGGACAGCCTTCCCAGAAGAGTTGAAGCTGTTATAGCTGCAAAGGGTGGACCAACGTCATATCGAACCCTATGGATTAGGAATGGGAGGTCACTTAAGTTCATATGTGAGTCAAGACAGGTGAGCAAATACTTTCGGCAATATAGTGTACTTTCAAGTAAGGGCAATATTCCTGAACAGTTCAAGATGTATTTTAAAGAAAGTACACAGATTCATTCTTACTCTACCCGTGATTCTTCTGATCTTCATCCTCCAAAAATTCTTACCTGCAGCGGTCACTTTTCATTCCGATATAGAGGTAGTAAATTACAGAATAACTTTTCTCACCTGTTAAAGAAATTTTCCTCAACAAATCATTATAAAAGATGTTCAAAGGATCATTTAATTACTGCGTAAAAATAGTTTATCTCTTTCATGTCAGTTATGTGACCTTTTTTTTTTTTTTTTCATTTGTGGTTTCATTTTATCTCTGGAGTCAGTGGCAATACGATCATACACACCATTCATCTTTTCTATTTGATCTTTTCTTTTTTCTTCTTTTTTAATTGTGATGGTATGTATTTTGTTACGTTTGTCATAACATCTGAGTAATTTGTGTTAGTTAGATTGCTGTTTTTTCGTTCTCTTTTGCATATTATATGTAAGTATAATAATGTGTAACTTTAATATACTTTAGGTAGAGGCTTCAAATAAGCCCTTTGGGATTTTCGCCTTTTCCTGCATGTCATATAATTTGTTATCTTTCGCTATTTCATTATTGTTGTCTTCTGTGTATTTCATAATTGTGCAAAATAAATGAAATAAAATGAAATATAAACGTCTCATCTGAGAGCTAAAATACCTCTGACATCTTTATGACAAATAAATAAAATCTATAAATACTTTGCACATCAAAAAACTCGAGCGACAACTATAAACTTTAAGATAAACACTGTCTAACTTGCAGGAAAATCATCCATTTGCAAAGTTTAGTCTCTGATCTTCATCAGGCAAACGATGGGCTGCCAACACATGGCAGCAACTTAGTGCATTTAGGCATGTAGACATGGACAAGACACCCTGCTGAAGTTTAAACTGAGTATCTGAATGGGCCAGAAAGGGGATTTCAGTGACTGAATGTGGCATTGTTGTTAGTGCCAGATGGGCTGCTCTAAATATTTCAGAAACTGCCAATCTATTGGGATTTTCTCACACAACCGTCCTGTTTTAGACAGAATGGTAGGAAATAGAAAAAATATCCTGTCCAGTTCTTCAGGCAAAAATGCCTAGCTGATGCCTGAGGTTAAAGGAGAAAAGGTTTAATTTAATAAAACTAAAGACCAAAACATACTCATTAGGGTTTATAAGTGACTGTAAATGGATGTCTTTATGTGTTTTCTTATTTTGCCTTGCTGGTTTTAGTTCGGCTCCTACTGGAGCATTGAATCGAGTTATGTAATGCCATCAATTCAGATAAGTTCCTCTGTACTTCCTCACCAGTTTTCCCAACAGTGATGAAAACTTAAATAACCTCAGAGATGTTCTGCCCTCTGATGAAGTCAGAATTTATTTAAAGTTATTATCATCTGCACAAACTAGAAGAGGACAAAAATGTGGACAAAAAAGGGACAGTACTCCCTTAAACAGTGTCCTGTAAATGAAAATGCAGTTCTGTTTTAGTAAGTTTAGAAATATTCTAAACTAGAGTCTTTTCATGGGAATTATTCCAATTTGTGGAAACTACATAATTTGAATAAACTGAATCATATTTCATCATAAATAAACATTTTGTTTCGCCATTGGCAGACATCAATACAAAACATTCAATCCAAATACCACATTCCAATATAAATATATGAGTATATACACTCAACAAAAATATAAACACAACACTTTTGTTTTTGCTCCCATTTTTCATGAGATGGACTCAAAGATCTAAAATTCATTCCAGATAAACAATATTACCATTTCTTTCATATGTTGTTCACAAATCTGTCTAAATATGTGATAGTGAGCACTTCTGCTTTGCTGAGATAATCCATCCCACCTCACAGGTGTGCCACATCAAGATGCTGATCTGACATCATGATTAGTGCACAGGTGTACCTTATACTGCCCACAATAAAAGGCCACTCTGAAATGTGCAGTTTTGTCTCACAGCAAAATGCCACAGATGTCGCAAGCATTGAGGGAACCTGCAATTGGCATGCTGACAACAGGAATGTCAACCAGATCTGTTGCTTGTGCATTGAATGTTCATTTCTCCACCATAAGCCGTCTCCAAAGGCGTTTCAGAGAATATGGCAGTACATCAAACCGGCCTCACAACCGCAGACCACGTGTAACCACACCAGCCCAGGACCTCCACATCCAGCAGGTTCACCTCCAAGATCGTCTGAGACCAGCCACTCAGACAGCTGCTGAAACAATTGGTTTGCATAACCAAAGAATTTCTGCACAAACTGTCAGAAACTGCCTCAGGGAAGCTCAACTGCATGCTCGTCGTCCTCATCGGGGTCTTAACCTGACTCCAGATCGTCACCGTAACAGACTTGAGTGGGCAAATGCTCACATTCGATAGCGTCTGGCACGTTGGAGAGGTGTTCTCTTCACGGATAAATCTCGGTTTACATTGTTCAGGGCAGATGACAGACAGCGTTGTGTGGGTGAGCGCTTTGCTGATGTCAATGTTGTGGATCGAGTGGCCCATGGTGGTGGTGGGGTTGTGGTATGGGCAGGCATCTGTTTTGGACGAAGAACACAGGTGCATTTTATTGATGGCATTTTGAATGCACACAGATAACGTGATGAGATCCTGAGGCCCATTGTTGTGCCATACATCCATGAACATCACCTCGTGTTTCAGCAAGATAATGCATGGCCCCATGTTGCAAGGATCTGTACACAATTCTTGGAAGCTGAAAATGTCCCAGTTCTTGCATGGCCAGCATACTCACCGGACATGTCACCCATTGAGCATGTTTGGGATGTGCTTGACCAGCATATACGACAGCGTGTACCAGTTCCCACTAATATCCAGCAACTTCGCACAGCCATTGAAGAGGAGTGGACCAACATTCCACAGGCCACAATTGACAATCTGATAAACTCTATGCGAAGAAGATGTGTTGCACTGCATGAGGCAAATGGTGGTCACACCAGATACTGACTGGTTTTGAGGCCCCAGACCCCCAATAAAGCAAAAAAAATGCACATTTCAGGGTGGCCTTTTATTGTGGACAGTCTAAGGTACACTGTGCACTAATCATGGTGTCTGATCAGCATCTTGATGTGGCACACCTGTGAAGTGGGATGAATTATCTCAGCAAAGCAGAAGTGCTCACTATCACACATTTAGACAGATTTGTGAACAATGTTTGAGAGAAATGGCAATATTGTGTATCTGGAATGAATTTTAGATCTTTAAGTCCATCTCATGAAAAATGGGAGCAAAAAACAAAAGTGAAAAATATAAACACAACACTTTTGTTTTTGCTCCCATTTTTCATGAGATGGACTCAAAGATCTAAAATTCATTCCAGATAAACAATATTACCATTTCTTTCATATGTTGTTCACAAATCTGTCTAAATGTGTGATAGTGAGCACTTCTGCTTTGCTGAGATAATCCATCCCACCTCACAGGTGTGCCACATCAAGATGCTGATCTGACATCATGATTAGTGCACAGGTGTGCCTTAGGCTGCCCACAATAAAAGGCCACTCTGAAATGTGCAGTTTTGTCTCACAGCAAAATGCCACAGATGTCTCAAGCATTGAGGGAGCCTGCAATTGGCATGCTGACAGCAGGAATGTCAACCAGATCTGTTGCTCATGCATTGAATGTTCATTTCTCCACCATAAGCCGTCTCCAAAGGCATTTCAGAGAATATGGCAGTACATCAAACCGGCCTCACAACCGCAGACCACGTGTAACCACACCAGCCCAGGACCTCCACATCCAGCAGGTTCACCTCCAAGATCGTCTGAGACCAGCCACTCAGACAGCTGCTGAAACAATTGGTTTGCATAACCAAAGAATTTCTGCACAAACTGTCAGAAACTGCCTCAGGGAAGCTCAACTGCATGCTCGTCGTCCTCATCAGGGTCTTAACCTGACTCCAGATCGTCACCGTAACAGACTTGAGTGGGCAAATGCTCACATTCGATGGCGTCTGGCACGTTGGAGAGGTGTTCTCTTCACGGATGAATCTCGGTTTACATTGTTCAGGGCAGATGACAGACAGCGTTGTGTGGGTGAGCGCTTTGCTGATGTCAATGTTGTGGATCGAGTGGCCCATGGTGGTGGTGGGGTTGTGGTATGGGCAGGCATCTGTTATGGACGAAGAACACAGGTGCATTTTATTGATGGCATTTTGAATGCACACAGATACCGTGATGAGATCCTGAGGCCCATTGTTGTGCCATACATCCATGAACATCACCTCGTGTTTCAGCAAGATAATGCATGGCCCCATGTTGCAAGGATCTGTACACAATTCTTGGAAGCTGAAAATGTCCCAGTTCTTGCATGGCCAGCATACTCACCGGACATGTCACCCATTGAGCATGTTTGGGATGTGCTTGACCAGCATATACGACAGCGTGTACCAGTTCCCACTAATATCCAGCAACTTCGCACAGCCATTGAAGAGGAGTGGACCAACATTCCACAGGCCACAATCGACAATCTGATAAACTCTATGCGAAGAAGATGTGTTGCACTGCATGAGGCAAATGGTGGTCACACCAGATACTGACTGGTTTTGAGGCCCCAGACCCCCAATAAAGCAAAAAAAATGCACATTTCAGGGTGGCCTTTTATTGTGGACAGTCTAAGGTACACTGTGCACTAATCATGGTGTCTGATCAGCATCTTGATGTGGCACACCTGTGAGGTGGGATGGATTATCTCAGCAAAGCAGAAGTGCTCACTATCACACATTTAGACAGATTTGTGAACAATGTTTGAGAGAAATGGCAATATTGTGTATCTGGAATGAATTTTAGATCTTTAGGTCCATCTCATGAAAAATGGGAGCAAAAACAAAAGTGTTGCGTTTATATTTTTGTTGAGTGTATGTAAGTTTTAATTATTTTTATTTAACAGTCAATTTCAAATCCACTTTATGTAGTCCATGAGCTCATAAATTCAGAAATCATCTGTCATGTGATGGAAGAATAGAGTGGTGCAGGAATGAGTCTGAAACACAAAAGTGAGTCTGCATTCAGCAAATCCTGGTTCCCAACCCCATTAAGTAAACAGGATGTGGAATACTGGTTTCAGATAGACGCTAGCATGACAACACTAACTGCTTTAAAGGACTACACCAAATGGCAGAGGGCCCGACTTGAAGCATTCCTGATGGTTTTCAATAAACAAAATTTATACACTACTGCCACAGCTATGAGGATCAGCTTGATCAGGTCACTCCATTATGAAGAAGCTCTCAAACAAGAGGCCACAGTAAGCTATTATAGACTGGAAATACTGTAGTTGCATCTAAGTTGAACTGACATGTTATACTACCATAGTAGTTTACCAACAGCTTTTCAAACTCGCTAAAGCTTATGCCCCAGTCACACATTCCTGTTTCTCATAGCGATTGTGCACCCCTGGACACACCCCGTAAATACACCGTCAGTAACGCTTCTACAGCGCTTCGGGGGTGTTCGTCCCACTCAAGTTAGGTTAATACAACGATATGACAAAGAGTCTGTGAATTTCCATCCCGCTGACACGACATCAGCCCCGCTGGAGCTCAGTTTGCATCACATAAGCCCGGAGTGAGCCCCGACACTTGCGCTGTCTTGAACGGGACACAGTCGGGGCACAAACAGATACAACTTTGTCAGTCGTCCTCATAAAGCTTTCAGGATTGAGCCACGATCAGCCCGATTGAGCTCCATACATGCCACGCTAATACCATTCACCTTAGGACTGCATTAGGCTTCCAGCCCGCTATACTGAGAGCGGCGATTCTCCACGACAGTTTTGAACAGTTCAAAACTGTCGGGACCCTTCCACGTTCCCCTCCGTTCATCCACAACTATACAACGGTGATCCAGTCCAACTAGTGCACCACGACCAAAGCAAGTTTCATCAGGATGATGACAATCATGCACAATCGGCATGAGAAACGGGAATGTGTGACTGGGGCTTTACCCAAACTGTCCATGAACAAGAGGCAGCTTCTATCTTGGACTGATCTCCAGTCAATCGTACGGCTGTAGAAATACACCCAAGTATTAACACCATCACACTTTAAGGCCTGGACCACACGTATATGGATAATTTTTTGACCGGATATCTTTGTCCTAGTTTTAAAAAAAATCTCTGTCCACACCACAGAAATAACTCTGTCCATACGAAGAGGCAAAACTGAAAACAATCGCCTCTGAAGCCTGCAATGCCATGCCTGGCCGATAAGTGGAAGGTTAACAAAATGTGAAAACCATAGAAGAAGAACGTTATGAGCATGCGCAGTCAAAAACAGGCAGAAGAAGCAGTCAACAGAGTAAACCGTGGAAGACTGGGACAATTTAATAATACTGCGTGCAGCAGACGTTGCGCAGCAGTGTAGTGCCTTTGAATCAACAACATTACATTCATTTGTAAAGCTGTAATGAGGGCAAAAAGTGCAAAGAACACAGCTAGCACGGTAAATGTCGGCCATCGTTCTTGTTGTTGGCAACCGTTGCTACAGTGACTTGTTTCTAGGCGCTTGACGTCATCGTGTCAACACCAGCTCCATTTAACACAGCTACACGGATCCACTCAACCGGATATTTTTTAATTTCTTCACTTTTTATCCGTTTTAAAAAAATCTCCATTTATGTAGGTGTAATTGCCATGTTTGCGTGGCTGAGAAGCCCAATTGGACAGAAAAATGTGCGTTTAGGAATATATCCATATTTGTGTGGTTCAGGCCTTAGGCAATTAATAGTAAACAGTCAACCTATGAGTGTCTGTGAAACAAAAAACGATCAGTCAAGCAAACCCCACCCATGCAAGGGTAAAACTTTCAAAGTCTACAATAAAGTATCTGATCAAACCAGTAACCAACATGTACCAAAAAACATGTTGAAGTACACTCTTGCTTTAAGTGATGCTGCCCCAAAACACATCTATATATTACTATACATACATATAAAATTGAGGGCATTGACCCTCTTCCTTTGAGGGCATGGATTTGCACCTGAATTGTGCTCCTTCTAGATAACAAATATGGATGGAAACCCCACCGACTACTGTACACCAACAATCAGAATTTTCTGGAATTTCCCCCTGTGGGACTAATAAAGGTTTATCTTATCTTTTCTTATCGGTGGCATTCAAGGCTCTCGAGACATTCAGACAACTCTCTTTTCAGTGAGGCCCCTTAGAAAGTTTTCATCAATATCTGCGTTAGCTATACTCTAATTAAGAGTCAAATGCAAATGCAAGACAGTGGCAAAATATGTACTTGCATTTTCACGGTGTCTTAGCCTGTGTAAAAACATTTAACATTTTTCTTGTAATGACCTTTTACTTCACTAAACATTAGACAAGCATGGGCTGCTCCTGACCAGTAACTAAAATTAGAAAGTTGTCAGGATCTTTTATCTAAATTTTTGGTAACACTTTTTATGAAGGTCTCGTTTATAATGCATTAGAAGCACATGCATAAGACGTTATAATGCATGTATAATGCTTCATAAGTGTCATTATAATGGTGTATAACCATGTATAAGAACTTGTACCAAGGCTTATAAAGTATTACAAGTGTGGACATAATGTATTATAATCAAGCCTTTATAATGTTTTATAAAGGCTTTATAATGTAGGCTTTATAAGGCTATAGGCTTTTTAATGTTTTATACCTGCATAGAGTATGCAGGTATAAAACATTATAAAGGCTTGATTATAATACATTATGTCCACACTTGTAATATTTTATAAACCTTGGTACAAGATCTTATACATGGTTATACACCATTATAATGACACTTATGAAGCATTATACATGCATTATAACGTCTTATGCATGTGCTTCTAATGCATTATAAACAAGACCTTCATAGAAAGTGTTACCAAATTTTGTTATAAAAAATAAACAGACTAAAAGAGAAAAAAACAGCAATAACTGAAGTTCATTCAGGAGATGATGCAGCAGGAGAAGACTTTGACCTTGGCCGTTACAGAACAAACTCTAATTAGCTTTGAACTTCTGCCTTGGCTCAGGATTATTGTGGTTTTCAGAGTGCTGAGAGCTGGTAAACAGGATATTGAGTCCCACAAGGGTTTGGCTCATATGATGAAAGTACTGTATGCCTGCAGAAACACAACCCTACAGCTGAAGGAACATGACGGAGAGAGTAATGGGTGGGAGGCAGGAATGGGAAAGAGAGATGTTTCTGCTGTCCAGAATGTGTGTCGGTGTATCTGTTTGGAGGAAGGAGTTATCCTGCGTGACGGGCACATGTTTAGGAGCCAGTGGGCCACACACTGAGCAGCACTAAGACGCTGCTGAGGAGATAAAAAGGACAGAGGGGGGAAACTTGGACCATCAGAACTCCGTCTTATCTTCGTGTCTTTCTCACTTTTTCTCACTCTGCTTCCAAGTCTTGTCTTCCTTCTTCCCCTTTTCTCTTCTCTCCGTGAAATAGGATCACAGTTAACATGAAGTAAGGCTGCTGGATCAGGAGAGAGATACTGTGAGCACAAACACGAAAGGCCAGGGCCGGCCTCGCTGAAGATTAGGTAAAGAAAAAAAGTCCAGAGTGCTGAAGCATGTGCAGAGAAAACCATAGACCACAAAGACCAGGTTTAGTCTGCTCCCAGGTTTATTCCAACCTCATTGATTATGTTTGTTGTCAGATTTGAGAAGATTGATTATTTAAAGATCTACCAGAGCACATCACAGATTTAACATAGATTTTTGACCGTCTTTTCGATGATGTAGGTCATCATTAGAGACGCAGAGCCTTAAAGGGATACACCAACATTTTTGTGTGTGTGACTTGGCTTACTCCAGAGTCCTTGACAAGCAGATAGACACCATCTTTCAACTGTCTGTGCAGTATCACGGAAGAGACAGGTGGAGTTTGCCAACAGTTAAATACCTTAACTTGAACACTGGGAATCAATGGGTAGCGTGGGCCTACCTCTGCCAACCGTCATCAGATAAACTCTTCAGCAGCTCTAAACACTCCTATGTGCATGCGCAAACTACCTAACCTGACAAGCCAGATGGACAGCTCCATATATCTGCCACAGAAATATTTCACTAGTCCATCTGGGTAGGAGCCCTTTAAATTTGTTTTCAGGGGCAGAACGTTAAAAATAAACACAGGCTTGTGATTGGACAATCGTTTGGCTCGTCACATTCATCACAGACCAATCCACATCAAGCAGGGTTGCCTCCTCTAATGTAGCATAAATAGCGGCTAATGTAGCGGCTAATGGCTAACAACAGTTAACAACAATTCATGGATGTTAGCCATAGCGGTTGACTTAGCCGCTAACATCTAACAACAGTTAATGACCGTTAGCCATTAGCCGCTAACTTAGCTGCTATGTATGCTACATTAGAGGAGGCAACCCTGCTTGATGTGGATTGGTCTGTGATGAATGTGATGAGCCAAACGATTGTCCAATCACAAGCTTGTTTTTTTGTTAGCTGCTAACAGCTAACGTCCTTATACTATCGTCTTACACTAAATTATCCCACACAGATGATTCATTTAACACTTATATGTGACATGAACTTCGTCAAAGACAATCCCTACAAGTAAATGTCTGCGGAGGGCAGATTCCACCAAGTTTCACTAAGTAGACATGAGGACAATAGGCTAATCGGCATGCCTGTTCTCAACTTCCAGTTATAGATTATAGATATGCCCACCAGTTCTCAGAGAGGAAAACCCCCAAACCAAACTCCAATTGTCATGGCTAGCATGATTTGTAATATAATGGTGCAATGATTTTTGGTTACACCTCTGCATGAGATAAATACAATGGAAATGTCACATTCACTCATGTAGTTCAGCTTGTCAGATGTTTTAACAAATGACAATAACATTCTTTATTAAAAAAAAAACAAAAAACTGTCTCATACTGTAACTTCTTTCTGTGACTATTTTTAAATAAAGTTTACAGGGCTTTATGCCACAGATTTGCAGAATTGATCCCGTGGTCAGAGCTAAACACCCACAGTGAAAATATTTGGAGAAAGTCTGAAATAAGTATGTGACATGAAGCCCTGCTGCGTGATTATTCTGTTAAAACCAGACAGGCTGTAACTCTGAAAAGGAAGGAAGGGCCTCTGGGTCAAACTGGGTTTTTAGAGTTCACAGCACTGTGGTTAGAGGGTGTTGGAGCAGAAGAATGTAAAAATCGATGGTGGGAGTTACAGTCACATTTATCAGACACAGTGCACAGAAGTCCACAACAGCCAATACAAAGAGTGGTGAAAGGAGTCAGTAATGGTCACCAGGCGAGTGATAAAAAAATGATGCAAAAGAAGAGGACATGGGTCAATATGAAAAACATACCAAAACGAGATGCTAGTGTTCTGTCATTTCCACAGGGGTCCTGTTTATTCAGCGGTGCATTTGTTTGACTTCAAATGAAACAGAGGGAGAGCAGGGCAAGCACATCAAATAGAATATGAAAGAGAGAGGAGAGAGAAAAGGCCCTCACTCCCTCCATACTCACACAAGCTCTCGCACAGTGGGTACCAATCAGTTGCCAATATTTTTCATGAATTCTACTGGTTTTCAAGAGCATGAACTGGTCTATCAAGGCAGCGCAGATGAACTTGTTGCCCCTTAGGCCCTGTTTACATGGAGACACTCTACTCTAAAACGCAAAGGTTTTTCCTTTGCATATTCAAACTTGATCCGCGTTACGATGGAGACACTAGTAACAAATGAAACCACTGTAATATACATGCCAGTCCAGTAGATGGCGATGTAGGTTTGCTGAGAAACAGCACTGCTACAATACATGTACGAAGAAGGAAAACTTTTCACAAACAACAACGGCGAGTAGATGCGCAAAGACACAGGAGTTTCTTTTCTGGACAACGAATCAGTTCGGACAACAAATCTGTCTTGATAGTTTCGGATTGATAACAAACTGAGCACAGTAAGTTGCACATGTCACTTGGTAGACAGCTAAAGCTGTTGCAGTGACGTCAGAATTAAGCACTCCAGGCACTGTTCCAATGTAAAAGGGAGGCCAGAAACTAATGAAAACTCCTCAGATTTAGCTGTATTCATCCAGGGTAAAACAGGCCGGTAAAAAATCATAAGGTGTCAATACAGTGGAGAAGGTAGCAGCTCTGCATTTAACATACACTGAGGCTCTCACCTTGTGATGGTGGCCTGAATATGACTTAAACCCAGGGCCCTTTAACACGTAAAAATAATATAGTCTTATCAGCATCACAAAAACGAACATGGACATTATTGTTTGTCACTGAACATCTACAAGAACCACAGGCTGCATAGGAGTTATTTTTAAAGGTGCTATGAGGAGAATCTATTTCTGGCGACCTAAAGACACTGCTACCCATGAGCACGCGCACCGACTGTCGTAAAGACGTGACCCAAGCCAAAGCGTGCGTTTGTTGTTTTGTTGCTAATGAATGCAGCTCGGACCTTCCTCAGAACTCTGCATTGCTTTAAAACTTCAATTTTCAACAACTTACAGGATGCAAAGCGACAAGGTAATGTATCTCTTTCTAGTTACGTAGTGGTAGTTTTTGATGTGTGACAACAAGCAATTTTTGGAAAACTTAGTATCATAGTTTTGTAGCTGGCTATTTATCGCTACTTAATAAAATCATAATGCAATTAAACAACTCAAAGGCAAAAGATACATTTGGAATTGATGCTTCATTTTTGAAGAAGTATAGCACCATCTTGATAAGACCATTACTCCATTTGATAAATCTGTCCATTACGGAAGGGAAATTTCCACAAAGCTTTAAAATGGCTATTATCACCCCAGTTTATAAATCTGGTGCATTAACTGATGCCAGTAATTATAGACCAATATCAATCCTCCCGGTAATGTCAAAAGTACTTGAAAAGGTTATCGCTAATCAATTGATGATCCATCTTGAAAATAATCAGTTTTATCATCCAAAACTATTTGGATTTCGTAAAAAATTTTCAACTGAGATGGCATTGTGTCACTTCATTGAGAGAATAAAATGTTCACTTGACAATGGAAACGTGGTCGGAGCAGTGTTTCTGGACTTGAAGAAAGCCTTTGACACTGTAAGTCATAAAATACTTGTTAGCAAACTAAGACATCAATTTAAATTTTCTGCCACTACTGTTAGTTGGCTTAGCTCATATTTAGAATATCAACAACAGTGTGTTCGCTTACAGAATGTGAAAACATCTCCTCTGTACAGTAAGACTGGACTGCCACAGGGATCAGTCCTAGGTCCTGTCCTTTTTTGTTTATATATAAATGATTTACCTACTATTTGTACAGACACTGAATGCCAAATGTACGATGATGATACAGTGTTTTATGTCTCAGCAAAGAACCCCCATCAAGCTTCAGAGATCTTAAGCAGACAGATGGTTAGTGTTTCAGAATGGTTACAAAGGAACCACTTAACACTTAATTACAAAAAAACAGTGTCAATGTGCTTTTTAATAAGAAAGAAAGTTCTAGATAAATTTCACATCACTATTGATACAAAAGAAACAGATGTGGTAAATGATTTTAAATATTTAGGAATAACTTTAGATTCTCAACTTGAGTTTTATATACATATAAAGAAGTTATCTAAAACTGTGATAACCAGTCTGGACTGCTTTAGACTTATCAGGTCATGCCTCTCCTTTCAGGCAGCTCATTTATTTCTGCATGCCATGGTTCTTTCACATTTGTCCTATTGCATCACTTCCTGGGGCCACGGACTCAACTACAAAACCTTTATTTTCACTTTATAAACAAGCTTTGAAAATTTTAGACCAGAAGCCACAAAAATGGCACCACTGCAAAATTATTGAGAAATATCATTTGTTGACCTTTTCCAACTTTATAAAATTATCTTTTCTGAAAGTTGTTTTCAAGTGCTTAAATGGACTGGCTCCACAAGTGATATCCCAGAACTTTACAAAGACAGACAGCTGTAGGACAATAACAAGGAACAGTACAAAACAAAACTATAAAATCCAAAGGTGCAGGACAACATTTGGGCAGTCATCCCTCTCAGTGCAAGGCATACACCTGTGGAATTCCTTACCATCTGAAATTAAATCTCAAACAGAACTTAAAAAGTTCAGTGCAAAAGTTAAACAGTGGCTTAAACAGCAGCAGAAATGTGAACATTAATTTTTCACAAGTAACTATCAGTAAACTATTTTAATAATCTTTGATGTTAAATGTAACTTGTGTTTTAGCTCTCATTCACTACAACTGTCTATTTATTTATGGTACTTATTGACTGTATTCACTGTATTACTCTATTTGTATAATTGTATCTATATCCTGTATAATTCATTGTACTGTAAATCCTAACCAGGGACAAAGGACTGCAAATTAGCTGAAGCTAGACGTCTTATATATGTTCACATTTTCCCATTGTGGCAATGTTGTATGTATCGTCCCTGTCAAATAAACGAATAAATAAAATAAAGCCTGGTGCACTAAGACGTGACCGAATAATACAAGTTTGCTCCAGTTTTAATTGTCTTATTCCCTAAGTTGAGTATCCAGGCCAGTCCAGCCTGTCTGACCCGACGGCGAAGCTAAGGAATAGCATTTATAGATAACCTATTTTGATGCTATAAAACTTGTCTTAAAGTGTGTATTTCGATCAGGCATATATCTTAAAGTGAGACTTTTTTGTAATTACTTAAAAACTCCTCATAGAGTCTTTAAACACTTACACTAAATGCACCTGAAATATTTCCCAAAATTACACATACATTTTGGGGTTACAAGGGCCCCTTGATAGGCCTTAACTCACCCCTAAATCCTTAACTTGTGCAGCAAGTGGCTTAGTTGTCCGTGTATTCCTTTTTATGCGGCCCTCTGTGTGAAAAGTTAGGACACCCCTGTACTAGCTGTTCAACTTCCTACTCTCTGGGAACCATTATATCCTAGACTATAGCCTAGCTTCTTCACCACAGCAATACATCCTTTAAATTAACTTGAATATGCAATCACTCTAGAATGAAAAAAAAATCATTTACTTGATCTGCATTTTATCATTTTTACGTGTTATCTATTCATTATTTTTTAGTGTGTGGGTGTTTGTGGTGCATGTCTTTTTTTGAAGACCTGACAGGAGTTGCATCAATGGGTTTGTTGGATCTTTTGTAGAAAATTTTACTTATAGCAGCTATCATGAAGAGGAGGATGTTTTCTGCCCCTTATCACATCTGACAGAGCCAACTGTGCCTTAAGGCGTTAATGTTTGTCCATTACACAGCTTTGTTTGTTTAGAAAAATAAATATAAACATGAACAAGCAGCACTGGTCGGGTCCTTGCTCCGTCACAGGTTCCTCATGCCCGTTTGAGTTAAGCCTGGCTCACACGACAGGATTTTAAAAATCTTATTAGATTCTGAAATCAGGTTGTATCACACACATAAAGAGAACCTTGACAGATTATCTTTTCTTCAATCTTAAGCACACACACACACTACAAGATTAAAAAAAATCGTGACCAGCGCACACTACAGGATTTCATCAAGATTATCAGACCAGAGCGATGCTCAATGTGTTCCTACGTCATCTTACCATGCAAACAAAAACACGAAAGATGGAGACTAGTGCGGTACTGCTGGCTGTGGCCGTTATTTGTAGCGAAAAAAGGAAAAAAAAGGACCAGACGCATCTGGATGAAGAAGTGGTTGGGGAGACGTGGACAAATATGGAGCCAAATAAATGATTAAACAAACAAATAACTATTCCTTTTCACTTATTACGGTGAACTATATTAAAATGTGCTTGTATAGCTGATGTATAGAAGCAATATCACATGAGAGCGAGTGCTGTTGTCCTGGATATCAGCGCGGGGTGATTACCTGCGGCACTCTGTCACATTATTATCTCACCTGGAATATTTAATGCTGATGTCATTTCTCTCCAGCGCTTGTCCTTTTCACATCTGTTGTGATAATCTCTGCCTGTATACATATTTGTTACTGTCCTCCATCTCCGCTGTCCATCTCACCCGTATGCTCTTTGCGCTTGCCCTTTTTTGCCTCTGATAGCTACTGTCTCGCGGTCATTTCTGGTCATCATAGGCGGCTCTTTCTGATTGGCTACTGTCATCCTCAGCGAATACAAGTTGCATAATCATCCAGATAAATATCAAACATGTTTGAAAATTATCGGGGCGGCTCCGACGAGATTGTGGGGCTTAAGATTCATCTGTCACCTGCTCACACTAGAAGATCACTTTGGCTGAACGTAGGTGCCGATTTTAGTCCCCGACCAGATTTCTTCCCCGATTGTCAGGAGGAGTGAATCTGGGTTAAATCGGGCCAAGAATCCTGTAGTGTGAGCCAGGCTTTAGACACCTTTGGTATCTTTTAAAGCAGCACAACGGCAGATCCCCGCTTGATCGCAATGAGAACTCAACTACCCATGAGCTCTATCGAGCGCCTACTGTCGTAAGGATACAGATCTGCTGGTCGCGTGCATTCGTTTTGTAGGCGAATCACAGAAGCCAGGACTTCACTCAAAAGTATTCTTATGTCTTCAGCAGCGGTTTGCAGGATGGATAGCGATGAGGTAATGTATTTATTTTTGACTAAAAGACGATGTTAAAAATCGCTAAGTTCAACTTGGTTTTATTGCCGTGAAGTCGCACCTGCCCCCCTCCTGTTGAAGCGATAAAGTGAATAAAAGTAAAGACAACGATGAGCTGGCGATATCACAAACTTGAAATAGTTCTGAACAAAACTACAGACTGGTACGTTCTGGATTTGTTGTGCTGTACTTTTTTCCTGTCAAGTTTTTTTGAGGAACTTCGTCATAAATGAGTCGCCCAACATACCTGATAGTAGTCGGACATCCCTCCTCGTCTTTTATTTCACGCCAGCGAGTGAACGCCGAACCGATGTTTATTCTGCTCCGAGCATTCAGCTTGTTTTTCTCTCGCTTTCTTTGTTTTGTATCCTCCAACAAAACTTTTCTCTTCCTTACGTTCTTTGTTGCCTCCGCCATGGTTACAGCGATCGGCTTTCGCCAAGACTTCCGTGTTTTTTTTATGTCTCTAATTGATTATGGTGATGTCTTGTACATGAGTGCCTTGAACAAATGTCTCCGAACTCTGGACACTGTGTATCACTGTGCACTGCGTTATGTTACTGGCTGCAGTCACTTCACTCACCATTGTGAACTCTATGCCAAAGCTAAGGGCCCTCTTTGAGCTCCTGGAGATATACCCACTGGATGCTGTTGATTTATAAATCTCTCCTTGGTCTGGTTCCTTCCTACCTCTGTTCTATTCTGCAGAAATCGAGGAGTACCTATGCCCTACGCTCTTGTGCAATTCATCACCTAAATGTGCCCAGAGTCCGAACTGAACTCTGGAAACGGGCTTTTAATTGTGCCGCTCCCACAGCCTGGAATACTATACAGACTGAACTGAAAATGTCAGAACTGGTGTCATTTACAGCTTTTCGTTATATTCTACTCACAAGGCAGCGAGAATCCTATGAGCAATGCTTGTGTTTTTAATTTGTTATTGTTCGTTAAACTACAGCACTTTCACTGTAAAGTTTCTGAATCCTATGAGCAATACCTGTGTTATTTATATTTAAATTGTTAATGTTCCCTAAAACTTATTTAGTGAGTGCCTTCCCATATTTATTGTTGTGACTTGCTGTTTATTCCCATACGGAAAAGAAATACAAAAACCTTATAAAATTATTATATGCCTGCATGTTAAATATTTATATTTTATATGTGTAAGACTTATTTGATTTTCTCATGATTTACTCATGAAAGTGGCCACTTTTGCATTGTTTTCATACAACATACTTATAAAAATTTAATATGTTGCATTAAACTTTATATATGTTATATATAAAAAACTTAATTGAAAGATATGCTTTCCTTGTATGGTCCATATATGTTATTTAGTAATTACCTACATATTTTTACTATGTCACAGTATTAAAATTATATCCATTACATATGTATTTTTTGTATAAGAATTGTAATTAATTTATATGAAATGTTCCATTGTTTTCTATAAGAATGTTTTCATCATTGTCTCTATTCCCTGCTATCCGTTTTGGGGTTGCAGGGGGCTGGAGCTTATTCTATGGGGCATATCCCAGCCATACACATTTGAGAGGTGGGATTCACCCTAAACCCAGAAAGGCCCTCCCAGCCCGGGAATCGAACCTGGAACCTTCTTACTGTGAGGCACATGCTCTACCAGCTGCGCCACCATGCTGCCTGAACATCTGCTGTTCTCAAAATGTCAAATATTCTATTTGTCTAAAATAATTATACTACTTTGACAACTTTAGCTGTGATGGTGTGCCAGTCCTCCAGTCCTCTAAATTCAGTATTGGCCAATACTGTGTTGTGTCAATGAAATAACCCTGACAGTAGAGACATATATAGATCGATCGATCGATCGATCGATCGATCGATCTATCTATCTATCTATCTATCTATCGATCTATCGATCTATCGATCTATCTATATACATACATATATACATGTATGTGTGTCAATGACATGCCACACATATTTTTCTGTCTGAGTACATTTCCTTACAGAATGAATTAAGCAATTCATCATATGTATTACTTTTAAGTACAAAATCTATTTCATGTTAATATATCTCTAGCACATTCATACAATTTGTTTTTTGTTTTTTTTGGGGGGCACCTCAAACACCAAAAAAAATTAGGTGGTACAACTGTCCGAGCAAATGAACACACTGATTAAACTATAAAATTAGCATGTCAGTGATGCTAAATAATAAAAAAAATGCATACTGTTGCATTATTTCATTTTTGAAACATTTCAAATAAAATACTTCTTGCAAATAAAACAGTTTTTAATCTGTTGAGGTAGCTCAGAAACTTTTGTCCTGCAATTTTTAGTTTCCTAAATATCAGGATGGTGCAACTGTAACGTTGGACTTTTATTTTGAAGTGAAAACGCGATAACAGTAAAAAGGATATTGCATCATCTAGAGGATCCCAACTGACACCTGAGACCAGGTGAAAAGTTTTGTAGATTGCTCTCAAATACTGATAAAAATTCATATTTTTAGTTCATCGGTAGACTGATACAATTTCCATGTTAGGTGGTACAACCAATGTAATACTATTGAAATATCATTTTAACTTAAAATAACAAATTTTATCTAAAATGACACATACTTAATGACAAAGGTTAATGCTTGTACAGTTGCCTTGGCAGATGCCTGTTTAAACTGAAAATAATTTATAATGTCAGGCGACGCAACCAGTGAGTCAGTGGCACAACTGCAGGGAATGTCACTTTAAGAGGTAAATAGATTAATAGTTAGTTACATTTCTATTTTATTCTTCTAATTTTTAGTTAAAAATGTCATAATTTAAAGCTTTTGTCATAATTATCATTTTGTATTGAGAAATTTTATTTATACCAATGCTATTAAGGTTCCTGCTAATCGATCAATTCTTCAATGATTCCCTTATTGATTTCTGTAGATTTTTCCTGTGAGCAAATGTTGGCCTGTAGATTTTCAGTGTCAACAGTGTCAAACACATGTCACAGCATAGATAACTTCTTCTGCAAGTTACTGGTATTTCCACTCACTTTAAGTTTTGCAGTAGGCGCCTTTTGTAAAAGATTAAGCCATAATTCTGATGTTTCTGAACCCTGCTAGTGGGAAGAATTGATAAGGGAATTGATTAACAAAAAGACTCTTGATATTGATTATTTGATGGAGCTGTTAATGATTTTCAACTGGAATTGGTGTTCAATTTCCATCCGTAGTAAATGTTGAATTAACTAATCATTTCCAAAGGTAATTCTTTTTTCATCATTGATTTATCTTTAATTAATACAGTTGCATGAAAAAGTATGTGAGCTCTCTGGGATTACTTGGATATCTGCTTAAATTGGTCATAAAATATGTCCTGATCTTCATCTAAGTCACATCACTAGACAAACACAGTCTGCCTAAACTAATATTGCACAAAAATAATACAATTTCATGTTTTAATTCAACACAATATGGAAACAGTCACAGTGCAGGTCGGAAAAAGTATGTGAACCTTTGGGTTTAATAACTGGTTGACCCTCCTTTGGCAGCAACAACCTCATCCAAACATTTCCTGTAGTTGTAGACCAGACCCATCTTCTACACCATGTTTTCTGTCATTTCCAATGCGGTCAGGTGGCACAACTGTTCCTTGTCAGTTGGTGTGACCAGGTAAAATAGTAATTTAAACCATCTAATAACAAGCTAAAGTGAACAAAAGTAGATAAGTGGGATGAAAATAGCTATTTTATTGAATTCATTTATTTGCAAATTTTTGATTTAATTTTTTTGTCTTGAAATATAAAATCAATTGACAAAAATGCTTAATATCTGGACTCTAGAGTGTAACACGCTTGAATTATTGTAGATAAAAAAAAAAAAAACACACCCACTAATTCATAATGTATGAGTCACCGCAGACACTTAAGGAATACTTCCCCAAAATATCACATAGAAAAAAACTAACAAAAATATACATATTCTTACATATTATTGGTTGCACCACCTGACATTTTCTGGGGTGGTAGAATTAAAAACACTTCAAAAACTAATTTGACATGAAACATAAAAAATGTTAGTTAACGTCTGAAATCCATTAAAACGCTTTGTCCTTGTCTCAAAAATCTGCATTATATCCATTTTCAAAGAACTTTTTAAAAACACATTTTTGACCCCTTAAATTTGTCATTGACATATATGTGTGCGTATATTTGTTTTTATAAATACACACACACACACACACACACCAGGTTTTGACTTTGTATGTACCTCAACACCATACACACAGGCCTTTGAAATGATCAAGAATCAGGTATCTCATCTATGTGCTATTTTACATAGGACCTCCTGTTTTTTATGTTTCTTGCAAAACTTTTAATTCCAAATAGTATATGTAGGACAGAGCAGGTATCTACTAAGAATATTGTTTGTGTTGTATGTGAAATAGTTGTCATATATAGTACTTGTAAGTATGCAAATTGTATATTCTTCATTTTACAAAACTTTTGTGTGGATCTTGTATTTTCTTTACTTGTCATGCAAATTATTTACAAGTGTCATATATGTGATACAGTTATTTTGTAAAATCCTACAATGTCTTTTCCATATGGGTTGCCTTAAACTTTAACATGAACCTGTATAATTATGATGTGTGCTGCTGACCTCTTGGCCAGGTCACCCTTGTAAATGAGATCCTGATCTCAATGGGTTTTATCTGGTTAAATGAAGGTTGAATAAAAAAAAATTCTTTACAACATTCTTACTGGGTGTAACAGCTGTTTTAGGGTGCCTAAGGGGTGCTAGAGAGCTCTCATGTAGGTTTTTTTTTTTTCAGTTTTACCAAGTTTTTTGCCAAATCTGAGGTGTGTGCCAATTTTGGTGAGGTTTTGAGTATGTTTAGGAGGTAAAATTAAGGTTTAAGACTCAAGGAATAATTAAAAGGAAGATAGAAAGTTACAAAAAAAAAATCTACCTTCAGCTTGAGGGGTCCTTTCCTGTTGGGTGAGGACCCTACTTAAAGGTGCAGTGTGTAGAATGTGTAGAATCTGGCAGCATTTTCGCCAAAACATAAACGGTGAATATAGGATATAATGTTTCTATTTGTATGTAAAGTCCGTCAAACTAGGAGTACAATCACCCCCATAAAACTTTACTTTTATTTTTATTTAGTTAGAAAAAGCTTTTTAAAAAATTACATTACCACGGGCCGCTTTCATGTAGGCCGACATGGGCGATCCTCCATGTTGTTTACAGGTGGCTTTTAGGGACAAAAAGAACAAAATGCGAATCAATCCACCGGTTCTGAAATCTACCTGGAATGCAGGCGAAGAAGAGGAGGAGAGAGGGCAGCGTTGGATGTACAGATGGCTGTTACTTTGCACAAGGGATTTAAAGTGTGTGTATTTTACAGTTAAAGCTTTGGAAATGGAGGACCACATTTATTCAAAATCAGTCGAGAGTCATGACTCCGATCAACTTCTTTCGAAAAAAAGAAAACACGACGAAATGAAGCGGAATTGTGACAGAAAACGTCAGAAAACAAGGGTGAACATTGGTGTTGCCTGTACAAGGTGGACAGCCTTGTTTACAAAGTTATGTCTGAAGACTGACGCCGAAGTTGCTTGTTTTCTGCGCCAGGTAAGGGTACAATATGCAGTTTTATTATATTTTGTAACAGTGTTCATTATGTTTAAATGGTTTTGTTTATTGTAAAGAAGCACAATTTCAGCAACAGTGCCGGCCGTTAACAAAGCAAACGGCTTTAAACGTTTAGCAACGTTTTTTATATATATTTTTTTTCACACAACAGATTGACTATAGAACTGACAATCATAATTTTGCCTTTGTGAGATAAACTAATGGTAGGGGTGCAGGACAGGTAAGGGTACAATATGCAGTTTTATTACGTTTTGTAGCAATGTTTATTATGTTAAAAATGGCATTGTTTATTGTAAAGAAACCCAATTTCAGCAACAGTGCAGACGGTTAACAAAGCAAACGGCTTTAAACAATGTTATAGACATATATGTGCATATATATATATATATATATATATATATATATATATATATATATATATACACACACACACACATATATATATATATGTATATATATATACATATATATATATATATATATATATATATATATATATATATATACACATATATATACTCAACAAAAATATAAATGCAACACTTTTGTTTTTGCTCCCATTTTTCATGAGATGGACTCAAAGATCTAAAATTCATTCCAGATAAACAATATTACCATTTCTTTCAAATGTTGTTCACAAATCTGTCTAAATTTTTGATAGTGAGCACTTCTGCTTTGCTGAGATAATCCATCCCACCTCACAGGTGTGCCACATCAAGATGCTGATCTGACATCATGATTAGTGTACTGGTGTACCTTAGACTGCCCACAATAAAAGGACACTCTGAAATGTGCAGTTTTGTCTCACAGCAAAATGCCACAGATGTCGCAAGCATTGAGGGAGCCTGCAATTGGCATGCTGACAGCAGGAATGTCAACCAGATCTGTTGCTTGTGCATTGAATGTTATTTCTCCACCATAAGCCGTCTCCAAAGGCGTTTCAGAGAATATGGCAGTACATCCAACCAGCCTCACAACCGCAGACCACGTGTAACCACACCAGCCCAGGACCTCCACATCCAGCAGGTTCACCTCCAAGATCGTCCGAGACCAGCCACTCAGACAGCTGCTGAAACAACTGGTTTGCATAACCAAAGAATTTCTGCACAAACTGTCAGAAACTGTCTCAGGGAAGCTCAACTGCATGCTCGTCGTCCTCATCGGGGTCTTAACCTGACTCCAGATCGTCGCCGTAACAGACTTGAGTGGGCAAATGCTCACATTCGATGGCGTCTGGCACATTGGAGAGGTGTTCTCTCACGGCCCCATGTTGCAAGGATCTGTACACAATTCTTGGAAGCTGAAAATGTCCCAGTTCTTGCATGGCCAGCATACTCACCGGACATGTCACCCATTGAGCATGTTTGGGATGTGCTTGACCGGCGTATACAACAGCGTGTACCAGTTCCCACTAATATCCAGCAACTTCGCACAGCCATTGAAGAGGAGTGGACCAACATTCCACAGGCCACAATCGACAATCTGATAAACTCTATGCGAAGAAGATGTGTTGCACTGCATGAGGCAAATGGTGGTCACACCAGATACTGACTGGTTTTGAGTCCCCAGACCCCCAATAAAGCAAAAAAAATGTACATTTCAGGGTGGCCTTTTATTGTGGACAGTCTAAGGTACACCTGTGCACTAATCATGGTGTCTGATGAGCATCTTGATGTGGCACACCTGTGAGGTGGGATGGATTATCTCAGCAAAGCAGAAGTGCTCACTATCAAACATTTAGACAGATTTGTGAACAATGTTTGAAAGAAATGGTAATATTGTTTATCTGAAATGAATTTTAGATCTTTGAGTCCATCTCATGAAAAATGGGAGCAAAAACAAAAGTGTTGCGTTTATATTTTTGTTGAGTGTATATATATATATAAGGGGTGAAACGAAAATTCGTGCCACAAAATTTTGCGAAATAAAAAATGATGAAATAAATTTCAAAGACACTCGAAATAAAACGATGAAATAAACCCTCCTCGCCTCCCGTAGCAAAACACTCGCTGCAATCGGGAGGAGGACAAAGTGGAACAATTAGCTGACGCTCCTTCGTCAAATAAATCGGTTGTGTAGACCTATTTTGCTTCCCATGTAAAAGACGACAGAATGGTTAGAAGATTGCGGGCAAAACAACAACAGTGGCAGCAGGTATATTGTAACGTTCGTCTGACGTAAAAATAAAGGTGACTCCAGTTTGTGAATACCTGCTTTTATTTAGCAGTCACTGTGGGCTGTGACCATGCCAACTACAATTTTAATTCAGGAACAAAACAGTGAGTAGTAATCTCTAGACCTCCTTCTCACAGCTCTCCCTCCTTGCTCGAACAACACACACTAACTTTCCCCTCTGAACCATGGATGTATTATAAGGCCTGGATGGCGTGGCTCCGCCTTCCACCATGTAACGGATTTGAAGCCAGGATATCCCCCGTCAGGGCGCCGCCATTGTGCAGCCAGTAGAGAATCTGGACCATAATCTGGACGCAGCTGTCGTAAACGGTCGCAACACTCTGCAGCATACGCCGTACACAATCATTGTGAAACTGCCATAAACCACGGTTATTTTTAAACTCTAATAACTAATAAAAAAGAAACTTTTCAGAAAAAAGAAGACTTGGAAAACACGCAGCCCAATAGTACTTTCATATCACCACAGCATACGGGTGGGAGAAATATTTCTACGAGGTGTAATAATTTTTTGAAGTTTCACTACGGCCCGTTCAGATGAATGGGGGAGACGGAGATTTGACCTATGCTGCAGCCAGTCACCAGGGGCAGCAGTTTTCGTGGTCGCTTCAATTTAAGCTCAGCCACATGACGTCCATGTTTTTTACAGTCTATGCTCTGACCTCTGACCCTCTCACCCCGCCTATCTGGTCCATTCACTGACCGTCAATTCATAGGAAACATTAAAATCCACATTGAACACATAAACTGTAGAACTGCTCCACTATGTTTGTGTAAGTCTGCATAAAAAACAATATTTGAGTTTTGCATCTACTGTTGAGTTGACAGAATTTGATCATACTTGAAGATCAGAAATATATGCACTGTTATAGGCAAAATATTATAGTTCACAGTTCAAACATTTATAGGTCTAAACTGCAGTTCTGAGGACTGCTATAGATATCCTGATTGTTACAACAAAGCACTTATTATTGAGATTATATGTTTGTATTTGCACTGTAGTCTGAATATGGGGGGAAAAATACAATTTTTTTTTTTTCAAACAGCATTTATTTTGTACTGATGCAGCAATATGTTTTGTATTATTTTTTTGGATTAGGAAGAAAATAAAGAAAAAGATTTTTGCACAACTCCCTACTGTTGAGAATTTTTATTAATCTTTATCTCGTATCGTGAGTATTTTTGTGTTGTGAATCGTTAGTATTGCGTATCGTTTCGTGAGTTGACCATTTAGTTACACCCCTAATATATATATATATATATATATGTATGTATATATGTATATATATAAAAACACCAGATTGTCTATGTTTCTAGAACTGACAATCATACTTTTGACTACATGACATAAACTGATGGTTTGGTTGCCTATGTCTGATATTAACCAATCAGTTCTCTTTCAAACCTCCCTCGGTATCTCACTATGGGAAGCGCCCTCTGGCGTGACCGATCATGGAAGCTCCAATGACACCACGTCTTCCATCTGACAGACCAATCATCTCGAGATGCACGGGCCAGCCCGCCCCCCTTATAAGCGCCTCTGCGCTGCACCCGCCATTCTCGCTTTCTTCCACCGTGAAGATCACAGTGCTCCTCAGCTGTCCTGATTGGATTATTCATTCAACTGCTCTTCCGACGCGCCGTCAAGGTAGTCACCGAGCGTGGATATTCTGTATTCAGGATTACTGCCTTAATTCATTTTATTACTGCTTTCGTCACGAAAGTTGTGCTTATCGCTACTCACGCTAACTGTTAAGGTATTAGGGTGGTGGTGTTTTTACGACTGATCGTCGAGGTTAGATATGGCTACCGTTTCCTCTAAGGGGACAACGGCTAGCGGCAAGGTGAAGGACGTCGAGTCCCGTCCTTGCCCGGCCTCTTGCGGTTTCAGCATTTCAGGGAGAGACCCACATCCTCTCTGTATTGCTTGTATGGGAGTCCAGCATGCTCAGGCGTCCCTCGCGGACCCCGAATGCTGCCAGCACTGCAGCGCTATGCCAACCAGGATCCTGGAGCGGCGCCTCCAGGTGTCAGCCAGTTCAAAAGCCGACCCCTGCCTCTCCGACAGCGTGGCAAAGCCGAAGCTGGCTACGGCTAGCATGAGCTGGGATAACCCCCCGGTGGAGGATTTCCCACCGCTGTTTGACCAGCTCCTCGACTCGGAAGATGAGTATGGAGGAGTAGGCGCGGAGGAGGACGATAATCTCGACCTTCTCAACGATGAGAACGAGGAGGATGACGAGGACGCCATCCTTCCTCCGACTCCGACATCCAGACCCGGCAGCTCCGTCAGCGGGGAAAATCGGCCCCCCTCTTTCTCCTCGGAGGTCGACCTGCATGAAGTGTGCAAGCGGGCAGCATCCCGGCTGGGGATCGACTGGCCCGCGTCTCCGGATGACAAAGGTGAGGAGAGGGATCTTTATGACGGAAAAATTCTGCCTTCTCGACAGTCACCGAAGAAGCAGGTCATGCCCGCCGTCCCGGCATGCATGAAGGAGATGAAGGGGTTTTGGGACAAACCGTTTTGCCACAGAGTTCCCGTCAAGGGTTACTCCAGCTTGGAGGTGGCTGACAGCGATGAGTGGGGCCTCGGAGATCCCCCGTTAGTGGAGCAGGCGGTGGCATCCCACCTCCACCCCAGCCATCGGTCCGCGCTCGCTGCAGCGGGTCATACCCTCCCGAGCAAGACGGAGCGCTTTTCTGCCTCCATGTACCAAAAAATGTACAAATCAGCAGCCCAGTCAGTGAAAAACTTAAATGTTATCACCCTGCCGACAGCCTACCAGGTGGAACTTTTCCAGGAGATGGGTCTCCTCCTGGATAAAGGCTCCCCAAGCCCGAAAATATGGGAGGAAATATGTATTGTCACGGACCTTACTCTCCGTGTCTCCAGAGGGGCGGTCCAGGGCTGCGGCCGTGTTATGGGGCTTGCAGTGGCGGGGGAGAGAGCGGTCTGGTTAAATCTCTCCAGCCTGTCGGACCAGGAAAAACAGGTCATCATTGACGCTCCTTTCAACCCGTCAAGGGCTAAGGGCTTATTTGGTGAGGCTGTTACGGCCATGCAGCAAACCAGTGACCTGAGGAAGAAGCAGGGAGAAGCCTTCGACCTCTGCCTTCCTCGCAAGGTCACTCTTTGCCCCACCCCGCCACCTCGTCAGGGGTTTGCGGCCACAGCGAGAGGGCGCAGCAGTGGCTTTAAGGAGCCCAGGCCACGGGTGTCTGAGCAGCCAGCGTCTCACCAGCGCGGAGCTCAGCCCCAGAAGCACTGGCCCAAAAAGTCATTTGCAGCTGTCGCTGCTGCTCCAGGCACCGATCCGAACCGGACGGGAAGAAAAAACGGTCGACATAGTTGTCATGGTTCGCGGAAATAGAGGCTCAGCAGTCAGCACTCATGGAGATCCCTGCTCTGAGCCCCCCCGGAACAGACCGGTTGTTTCCCTCTCCTCCCAAGAAACGGAGGATGGATGTTTTGGACCAGTGTTCCGGTCAGCGCTGTGTAACGGCCCCGTTCGGTCATCCCGTTCACAGACCAGAGAAAGCACTCGTTCCCCCAGTGCAGTGTTTAAATTCCCCCCTTCAACGCCCCACAGGGACAGTTCAGAGGGAGGTGGTAAAAAGTGCAACGTTCACACAAAGCACTTCACTTGGTTTTTCAATAAAAAACACGCTGTCGCAGCCAGGTTCATTCATAAAGCTGAGGGCACAGCGAACACAAAACAAAAAGGAAAATCAAGAAGTGCAGGACAGTCTGTGTCCCCCAGAGGGCGCAGCTGGTCCGATGTTAAAGGAATACGACTGTTTTGGACCCACGCCCTTTCCCTATCATTGACAGAGTGAGACAAGCTCAAAAATACCTTTTTTGTGTCTCTGCGTCCAGTGGCTGGCTCCCAGCTGTTAGCTCCGTAGGTAGCTTAGGTCAATCACTGGAAGTCAATAGGAGTCAAAGCCGGACTGACGAAAGTGGACAAAATACTCCTTGCAGTGGTCCTGTGGAGGGCGTATTAGCACCTAAAGTAAATCCCAATGGCTATAAAACATTTTAAAAGACATGTTTTCTTTCTTAAATCCGTTAAAATAACGTTTAGATAAACACAGACCTGCGCATGCGCAGTGCTCCGCAGACCGGAAGTAGCAGCCGGACTGACGAAAGTGGACAAAATACTCCTTGCAGTGGTCCAGGGGATGGCTTATTAGCACATGAAGTAAATCTGAATTGTTATAAAACATTTTAAAAGACTTGTTCTCTTTTTCAATCCGTTAAAATAAAGTTTTGATACACACACAGGTCTGCACATGCGCAGTGCTCCGCGGACCGGAAGTAGCAGCCGGACTGACGAAAGTGGACAAAATACTCCTTACAGTGGTCCAAGGGATGGCTTATTAGCACATGAAGTAAATCCGAATTTTAAAAGATGTGTTTTCTGTTATAAATCCGTTAAAATAACGTTTTGATACACACACAGACCTGCGCAGTGCTCAATCCGGCTTCTACTTCTGGTCCGCGGAGCACTGCGCATGCGCAGATCTGTGTGTGTATCAAAACTTTATTTTAACGGATTGAAAAAGAGAACACGTCTTTTAAAATGTTTTATAACCATTCGGATTTACTTCACGTGCTAATAAGCCATCCCCTGGACCACTGTAGGGAGTATTTTGTCCACTTTCTGTGTTTATCAATACGTTATTGTAACGGATTTAAGAAAGAAAACATGTCTTTAAAATGTTTAATAGCCATTGGGATTTACTTATTGACTTCCAGCAATTGAGCTAAGCTACCTACGGAGCTAACAGCTGGGAGCCAGCCACTGGACGCAGAGACACAAAAAAGGTATTTTTGAGCTTGTCTCACTCTGTCAATGATAGGGAAAGAGCGTGGGTCCAAAATAGTCGGAGTATTCCTTTAAGCTTCAGGCCCCCTGGTCCTCTCGCTCTTAACGCAGAGGAGTGGCGCGCATGTGCAGTCAATCCCTGGGTGTTTACAACAGTTACCAGGGGTTACAGGCTGCAGTTTGCAATGAAGCCGCCAAGCTTCAACGGGGTGCTAATGTCAGAAGCTATGGGGGAAGCCGCAGAGGCTTTAGAGAGCGAAATATCTTCTCTATTAAGCCTAGGGGCGATTCGCATTGTACTGGAGAGAGAGAGAAATCAGGGTTTTTATTCCCGGTATTTCCTCATTCCAAAGAAAGGAGGCTCATTACGTCCGATCCTAGATCTGCGTTGCCTCAATTTACACCTCCGAAAGTACAAATTCAAAATGCTCACACACAATGTTCTGTTCCGATCCATTCGACCAGGCGACTGGTTCACTTCAGTGGATCTGCAGGATGCTTATTTTCATATAAGCACATATCCAGCACACAGAAAATATCTCAGGTTTGCTTTCAGGGGAATGGTCTACGAGTATCAGACCCTGCCTTTTGGGCTCTCACTAGCACGGAGGGTTTTCAGCAAATGTGTGGAAACAGCCCTGAACCCGTTGCGAGCATCGGGCCTCAGAGTGTTCACGTATCTTGACGATTTTCTCCTGTGTGCTCCCAGCAGGGAGAACGCAGAGATAGATACGCAGAGACTGATAGACAGGCTGCACAGCTTGGGCTTCAGTATAAACCTCTCAAAGAGCTTTTTGTCTCCTACTCAGAGGATCGAGTATTTGGGCCTCGAAATAAACTGTGTTTCATTTCGGGTTTTTCTGTCTCCGGCTCGGGTCGAGAAATTTCGCCAACACCTGGCTTTATTTCAACGGGGAAATTCAGTGTCATTACGAGACTGTCTCCGCCTGTCAGGGCTGATGGCGTCATCGATATCCGTCACTCCTCACGGGCTGCTGAAAATGAGGGATTTTCAGCGCTGGATATCCTCTCTCTCGTCTGGGCCTTGCAGCGTCACCTCAGGCGGATGGTGAGGATTTCCCCGGAATGCCTCCTGGCTCTCCGTCACTGGAGAGACCCGGGTATTTTCACTACCGGCGTCCCATTGGGAGCGGTGGTGATGAGGAAGACAGTCACAACCGATGCCTCGTTAACGGGGTGGGGAGCGGTTTTCGAGGGGAGGTGACCTGGCCCCCGACGCTTCATCAGGCTCACATAAATTACTTGGAGCTGTTGGCTGTCTTCCTAGCCCTCAGACATTTTCTGCCTCTCCTGGGGAAGTGTCATGTGTTGGTCAGAGCGGACAACACGACAGCAGTAGCCTACATAAACAGGGAGGGAGGCACGCGCTCCGTAAAATTACACAGACTAGCTCAGAGTCTGTTATTATGGAGCAGCGAACACCTGTTATCGTTCTGTGGCGCACGTGCAGGCGCACTGAACAGCGGGGCGGATTTACTCTCCAGAGGGAATCCCCTGTACGGCGAGTGGAGACTGAACCCCGAAGTGCTCCTCCGGGTGTGGGAGAAATTCGGCCGAGCGTCCGTAGATCTCTTCGCATCGCGCGCCAGTGTCCCTGTTCTTCTCATTACGAGACCGGGACGCACCGCTGGGTGCGGACGCACTGGCCCACCCGTGGCCAAACGTGCTGCTGTATGCTTTTCCCCCTCTCTGCCTCATCACTCCCACTCTGATCAGAGTAAGAGAGCAGCAGCTTTTATTAATCCTGATAGCTCCTTACTGGCCCAGCAGATCGTGGATGGCGGAGCTGATACAGCTCACCCACGGCCAGCCATGGCCGCTGCCGTTACGCACGGACTTGGTGTCACAGGCGCACGGGCAGATTTTTCATCCGAACCCCGAACGGCTGGCTCTCTGGGCTTGGTACGTGAGAGGGTGAATCTACATGAGTCTGGTCTCCCGACGAGGGTGATTGAGACTATTCAGTGCGCGAGAGCGCCTTCCACGCGATCATTATACGATAATAAAAGGCGCGTGTTTGAAAGGTGGTGTGACATTAAAGGCATCATCCCGTTTCAGTGTTCTGTCTCGGATGTGTTGTGCTTCCTGCAGGACTTATTGGAGGCTTTTTCCACCATTAAGGTCTATTTGGCTGCTATTTCAGCTTGTCATGTGGGTTTTGGAGGTGTGCCTATCGGGCAGCATCCTCTAATAAAGAGGTTTATGAAGGGTGCGCGTCGGCTGCGGCCCTTACGTAAACCTCTGGTTCCGTCATGGGATTTACCCACGGTTCTGGAGGCGCTCTCTGGGTCGCCCTTTGAGCCATTAGAATGTGCTGATTTAAGAGTGCTGTCTCTTAAGACTATCCTGCTGCTGGCTTTGACGTCAGCTAGACGGATAAGTGAGTTACAGGCTCTGTCGGTGCACACCTCATGTCTTCAGTTCTCACCAGATTATGGGAAGGTGATGCTGCGTCCTAACCCACCGTTTGTGCCTAAGGTTAGTGACTCTGCCTACAGCTGTTCCATGCTTGAGCTGCTCGCTTTTCACCCACCGCCATTTGCAAATAAAGGTGAGAAGCTGCTCAATTCACTTTGTCCTGTGACAAAGCATCTATAAGCATCTATATGGACAAGACTAAGGGATTTAGGAAGAGCAACCAGCTCTTTGTATCCTGGGCTCCCTCTCACAGAGGGAGGGCCCTGACGCGCCAGCGCCTGTCACATTGGGTGGTGGAGGCTATAATCTTGGCGTATGAGAGTCGTGGGTTGCAGCCCCCGGAGAGGCTTCGGGCACACCCCACCAGGGGTATGGCCACCTCATGGGCCCTGTTCAAGGGTACATCAGTGAGGGATATTTGCGCCGCTGCCAGCTGGGCATCCCCACACAAATTCATTCCATTTTACAGGCTGGACGTGACTGAGACATCTCTGGCTCATTCAGTCCTGAGTGTGGGTCCATCTTAACTGCATGCTAGCCCTTGGGAGGGTTTCGGGTGTCGACCCAAAGTGGGTCGCGGCTTTGTGGGCTTCGGAGCATGCAAATCCGGGAGTGGGCTATATCTCCCATAGTGAGATACCGAGGGAGGTTTGAAGGAGAACGTTAGGTTACTCACGTAACCCCGGTTCTCTGATAACCGAGTGAGGTATCTCACAACACTGCCCTACTTGCATCAGTGGGGTGGAAGAAATTTGCTTGAGAATGGCGGGTGCAGCGCAGAGGCGCTTATAAGGGGGGCGGGCTGGCCCGTGCATCTCGAGATGATTGGTCTGTCAGATGACAGACGTGGTGTCATTGGAGCTTCCATGATCGGTCACGCCAGAGGGCGCTTCCCATACCTCACTCGGTTATCAGAGAACCGAGGTTACGTGAGTAACCTAACGTTTTCAAGTTATCATGTGATCATAAAAACTTTGATCCATCATACATTTACAAGTTGGGGATAAGTTAAACCTAAGGTAAAAAAAAAAGAAAAAACATAATATTTTCTCTGTTTCAAAGTTTACCGCATGGTTTTCATCATTAATCATAACATGATAAAAGCAGCTGCTCCATGTCGCTTTCTTGCTGTTGTCTCTTCAGTTATGAGAGAGGTCCGTTGCCTTCAACTCCCTTGAAAGGAAAAGTTCTTCATGAAGCCGCTCTTGCACTGTCCAGTATTTGTCCCTCAGGTGAAAATGACGGGTAAGTAATGTAATAAGTTGTCTGTTATACAAGAAATAAAATGCTGCTGATTATTAGCTTTTCCTATTTTGCATTTGCTGTTGTGGCTATACAAGTGTGAAATATAGAACGTGCTCTGCTTATGTTTACGGTGATGACAGTGACATGCAGGTCCTTGAACAAAGGTATCCGTATAACCGCTAAAGTTACTTTTAGACACTTTCTTTACTGTTAAATATTCATAAACCTTTTTATTAATTGTTTTGCAGCTTACAAGACGAGCATACACAAAGAGGAGATGCAGGAAAATATTTTAAATGACCCCTTGAATAGTGTATAAGTAGTAGTACAATTTGATGTCTTTATGCCTGCTTCATCTTTATTTATAAATGTATTCTCTTCTGATTTTTCTTTTATTTAAAGAATTGATTGGTATGATGGAGGCTCTCATTTTAAAGAAAATTGTGATGAGGAGAATACTGGCAGTTCAGATGAGGAGAATTTTCCACCAAGTAGTATCATTGGGCTTGATGAGACAGTGCATGACCATCCATCACACGAAGACCCTCCAGATGAACCTTCTCCTTGTGATCTGGCACAGGTTTTCCCAGTCCCACTACGTGTTCTTTGTGAAGAGGACATCATAGGTGCCAGAGCTTCTATAGTGTATCAGGACAGTATGAGAATTGGCTACACTTGTGACCCTCCCTTCCAACAAATGCTCGAGTCTCCTAAACAGTGGAGAGGTGTGCAACTGCACTGCTCCATTTGAGATAAAAATCACCCCAGGGGCACAGCACTGACAATTGTTTGGGTAAGCCATGACACTGTGTACGTGTATGACAGCAACACAGTGGTGTACTTAACAAGTGATAACTTTTATTTAACTTTAAGGTCTGTCCAAACGGACACAGTGTGTGGAGGTGGTGTTCTCAGCCTGTGATGAATTTTGGGATGTTAGCTGGAGATTTTCTTTTGTCTCCAAACATTTTGTTGTCTGGCAATAATTACTCAAAGGTTGCCCTCCTGTTCAAATTTATGAACATGGGTATGGTAACAAAAACACCTTTTTCACCATTCAGGACACTTACTGTGCTGACAAGGTGAAGGAGTACTAAGAAGAGGAGGGCTGAGGCCCTCAGTCGCCTCAAGGCAAAGATGTTGTGGTACTCGGTGAGTGACTTGTACTTTTGGTTACAAAGCAATACAAGTAATGAAAATCAGGCAACACAGTCTGATTGTATCCAGTCAGCTAACCAATGTTTTTGACTTTGATAACTTTTTTAAGCGGGTGGAAGGAACGACTCCCCTGGCAATAATGCACAGTACTGCAGCTACAGTACCATGGAGAATGAAACCAAAGAGATCATTCATGTAGCCACCATAGACAAGCGGGAGACATCCTGGAACTCAGTAATTATGGAGAAGGAGGGTTTCATCCAGACTGTTGATAAACTGACATCTGAGATAAAGCTGGTGGAGATCTGCACGGATGCTCATGCTCAGATTGGTGTCCTTATGAGTAAGAACACCTATAAAACAAAGTGTATGTGTAGCAAAAAAAATGACTTTTAAGTTTTAATTTGTAATTTATCTTAACTTCACAGATCCAGACAGAGGCAGGTACAAGGACCTTAGAATCCATCACAGTCTGGACATGTGGCATGGTGCCAAGAACCTGGCCAAAAAAATAGCTGCAGTAAGTTTATAAGTCGCTCATACTATTGTATACATCTTAATAGAATACTGAGTAGTACTTATTACAGAAAAGTAATTTGAGCCATGTGCCATCAATGGCAGAGAATAAGATTCCATTACAAAGACAACAGATGTTCAGTTAACTGGTTAGCTTTATGTCCATGCTATGTGTCAGTCAATAAAACTACGCAATCTCATCTTTTTTGAGATGTAAACCTGCAAACTCTGCTCTCCATGGGATATGTTTAAAAACATGCCTTATGTAGATATGTATGTTTTTTCTCCTGTCTACAGGCATCAAAAATAAAAGGACAGACTATTCTCCTCAACTGGCTGAAGGACATTGTGAACCATTTTTGGTGGTGTTGTAAGATGGCCAATTCAACGGAACAGTTTCTGGTTAGCAAACAACATGCAACTCAAAACAATTCATTCTATTATGTTCAGACATTTCTTTTGGAAATTACTTTTGTGTTATTTTTAAATTTTTGTCAGGCACTTTGGGTAGGCATTATCCACCATATGTGCAATGTTCACACCTGGACCATGGGGAGCTGCCAACATGGGCCCAGGAAAGGACCACCTGAGAAAGAATGGATCCGGAGAGACTCAAAGTGCCACAAGGCTTTGGTGGACATTGTTTATAACAAGCGTTGGCAGAAAGATATTCACAAATACCTACATTTCAGGTAAAGTGGTGTGGCAAAAGATTTAACACTATGTAAAAGTGTAACACTATGTTACGGAAGAGTATTAGGGCCACCCGAGAGAAAATAAAAATGAGAGGGGGTAGAATTTTTTTTTTCATCATGCACTTCGAGAAAAAAGTCAGTGTCGAGAAAAAAGTCAAAATGTCGAGAATAAAGTCGGAATATAATGGCGAGAATAAAGTTGAAATGTCGAGAATAAAGTTGACCTTTTGAGACTAACAACCAGCGTACTGTTTCTACAAAATGCCGTCCAGTCAGTTAGATGAAATTATAGTGAAATTATACTTTGGACTCGGCTTTAATAACAAAGAAATACTTTCTCTTTTAGCCCACTTTTGAGCCCCGGAGGTGTCAGGGTGCAGAATATTTTATTAATGCGAGGGAACGCCTTCTGTAGTGTCGGCACGCGTTATTGAAGCGTTACCTCACTATAATAAAGTGAGGGAACGGGATAAATAAAGCATTACCTCGCCATATTATAGTGAGCCGCAGCAGTAGCCAGAGTGAAATTTGCTTCATAGACTAGAATGGGAGCAAAGTGCTCTGCAGTACGTTTTGTGCTGCATTGTTGAAGCACCGGCGCGCGCCAAGGCGCTGGAGATTTTCTGAGCGGCCGCTTCCAAGCCTCGCAAATTCACTGTCAATGCAGGGACTCACTTTATTTATCCCGTTCCCTCACTTTATTACAAGTATTTCTTTGTTATTAAAGCCGAGTCCGAAGTATAATTTCACTAATTCATCTAACTGACTGGACGGCATTTTGTAGAAGCAGTGCGCTGGTTGTTAGTCTCAACAGGTCGACTTTATTCTCGACATCCTATTTCAACTTTATTCTCGCCATTATATTCCGACTTTATTCTCGACATCCTATTTCAACTTTATTCTCGCCATTATATTCCGACTTTATTCTCGACATTTCGACTTTATTCTCGAAGTGCATGATGAAAAAAAAAATTCTACCCCCTCTCATTTTTATTTTCCCACGGGTGGCCCTAATACTCTTCCGTACTATGTAAAAGTCTGATGATATGTAAAAATAGTGTTTTCTTTTATTTACTTATAAGGACAACTTCAGATCTAGAGGCATTCCAGAACCACATTCTAATGTATGCTAGCAAGCGCTAAGCTTTTAGCCCCCCCTTCTATGAGGCAAGAGTTCTGCTTGCAGCTCTGTACTACAACTTCCACCGGAACAGACCAACAGCGAAGACAGCTGAAGGAAAACAGATGTAATGTTCACACTGACAGTTCTATGAGAGTAAAATCTATTTACATGAGCAGGGTTGCCAGTTCTTTTCATAAATAACTGATATTAATAGGATAAAATATTTTTATTGCAGTTTTAAAAGGCTGTACAAGAAAAAGGCAAGAAGGTACAGTGTTTACGCCATCAAATCTGAGAAAACCTACGCCTACATTCCAGGGCTGCAAGTGACAATTGTCCATGGGAGGCTTGCTAGTGGTTCTGGGATGCCTTGAAGAAGAACCCTTCGGCAGGATGACCCGAGACGACTTGGTTTGGTGCCTCCCATACCTGCACCTTCCCTATCAGAGTTGTTGGAGACAGAAGTCAGGAGAGGTCTTGGTAAGAATTACACATTTGTCAATGTGTCTCGATAGCACAATATCTTAACTACATAAAATTAGCATAACTGTACAAAATATATTAACTTTAAGCAATGGTTGGTTTTAATTTAAAATACACATTTTCTCTTACAGCTCCTGCCTTACAAAGAGCTCTAGGTGAAGAAGAAGAATAAGAAGAAGATTATCATTGACCTGGATCACAAAGAGCACTCCATTGCTGCTATTCATCTTCCATTGTCGTGGGGTTGGGGAGTCTCATTTCAATATTGTACATATAATTTTGTGTTGATAAGATCAATTTTTTAAATCCATTAATAACTAATTCTGATTACTAAATATATACTACTAATGGAATGGCCTTTAGGTAGAATATAATGGCATTTATTATATTAATATTAGGACTGTCACTTTAGTGCATTAATCAGATTAATTAATTACACCGCAAATTAATGCGATAAAAAAATTTATTGCGATTAATCATAGCACATAAACATTTTTATATTGTCCAGCTGGAGGACCCATACATGGCAGTGGCACGTCACTTCACACATGCGTCTCTAGTCAAACCAAACAAAGCCCAGGTGACAACAGGAATGGCATATTTAAGACTTAGTCTTATTTTATTTTTGAATTTATTTATCTATATTTGTACTACATTGGTAGCCTAATTGATTTGCGGGATGTCCTTGACCTTTTTCTTATTTTGAATTTGATGTATGAAACACACTTAAAGTGTAATTTGAGTTGCCTGATTGAGCTTAGAATTTTCTAATCCGGGTAATTAATTACATAATTTTTTTTAATCGTCTGACAGCACTTATTAATATGAATAAGTAAACAAAGTAAATAGTAAATAATATAATATATAAGAATAATAATAATAATAATGAATATGTGACATACAATCATAACAATGGTAATAAAATTAAACAATATATAAAGATGTATAAAAATATAAAAATGTATATGTGTATGTATATTTATAAATAAATATAAATCATTTAAATGTATAAATAAAAACAAATGTGGACTATGCTACAATTTCTTTCTTTCTTTATTAAGATCAAAAACAACAACAAAAATACATTAAAAAAGAATAGATTTTGATGCCTTCATGACTTTAGATACAGGTGTCTGAGCACTTGCGATACTGCATTGGCACTCCAGAGGCCTGGAAGGGAACCTAGAGGCCAGGTATGAAACCGGTGTATTGTCCAGAAGGATCAGGAAACTTGTCCCTGATCCTCCAAACACAGCAACTGGGGATGACAAGCCGGTTTCCCTGGCCCAAAGAGCCATGCTGCTAATAGATGAAATGTCTATATGCAGCATATCGGTACTCCCTGTTGTCATCCCCAGGCTCCCTGGTTTCACCTAATACAGTGATGTCCTCCCTGTACTGCCTATGAATCCGTAGTACGCCTTCATCAAGGCAGTACTGGGAGAAGTGTGGTATTAGACTCAAACAGTTTGTAGAGTCCTGGCCACAGCATTTCCTCTCCCGGTCCGTAGGCATGTCCCTACAGTAACCACAAGTACACCATGGTACTCCTTGCACTCCAGCTAAAGGTGGAGCACTATGCCTGCGCTGATGCATCATCAAGGCATCAAAAATCAACCCCAGCTGCTTCCGAAGGAGTTCTCCCATGAGCTCCCTGTGCTCCTCCAGGGTCATGTTTTGTAGAAGTCTCTGGGGAAAAAAAGAAAAAATAAAGATGTGCCTCTTTGTATTCAAAGTTTCATTCCATCAGAGAATATGTCATAATATCAGTGCATTATATGGATTATATGCTGTCTTGTAGCATTGTTGGTTTTGTTGATGTCATGCAAAACAGTATGAACAAATACTTTTATTAACAATATTACAAACCTCAGTTGCTTCCCTTCGTTCTGCTTGAAGGGCAGCCATCCTCTCCTCTTCCTCCGTTTCACCTGCTCTTCTCCCTCGTCTAGCCCTACCCGCCACTCCTCTACCTCGCCCTCTCCCTTTTCCTCTTCCTCGCCCTCTTCTTTTAACCTCCTGTACCTCACACTGCAAGTGGATAATAAATATACATCCTGCCAACACAACTTCGCTTGTTATAAATCTGTAGCTCTGTGTCAGAAATGATAAAGAACCTTTTTGTTTTTTTCCTTGCTACTGTAAGCTAGTGTTACAAAAACAAACACTTATCTATTCTTCAATGGTCTACGGCGTATCTATATCCTATAATAATAGTCATAGAAATGAATAATTACTCACCTCATCACTTGATATGACACTGGAAGATGTAAAAGACGCCATCCTGGTAGCTGTCTCTGAAATACAGTTGTAATAAAATTATTAATGGACTTTTGCAAATTAAAAGTTTATTGTCATTACTGAGGAAAGATCATAATAGTCGGGCATAATGATTATCTTCATACTACTAATTACAGAGACAGGTTATACTGCTGTTACAAACTTTAACAATCCACACAGACTGTTTCTACACAACTCTATTGTGTTGATATTGTAAATAACACCCATAAGCGGTGGAAAATAGATACTCCATTACTCATATTACAAAACTCTCATTCGTCCGGCCCAGTTTTCGCCACAATGTACTCTCTTTCCCTCTCTTTAAAGTTGTTTTTTCCAGATCATTTGGCAGGCCAGATATTGTTACTGGTAGCTATTCTCTAACCCCTGCTCTAGTTTGTGGAACAACAGTAACTTAGCAACGGTTTCTACGAGAACAAAGAATCTGATTGGTGGTAAGCCAATCAGAGACCTGACAAAGGCACAAAATAAGAAACAAAGCCTTGATGGGACATTCCGGAACATTCATGCCTTTGATCTAAAGAGATGTGATCCTATAAATACGACCGAGCAGCTTGTGTCAGCACAAAACACAATCCAATATGACAGACTACGATTCTATTCCATATGGACTGAAAAGTCTGATTGAGTGCAAGTTACGAGCAGTGCTCATCGCACAGCCTGACAATGTCTCTGACTTCTTAGCTCAATACACACAAGAATTGATGGACTATTGTGACTCTCACCATGAAACAGATCCAAAAATCGCTTCATTCAACTTCGAGGAAAAGTGGGAGGCCATGTATTTTTCAAAAGGTGTGGAAACCTCAACAGAAACCCTACCTACAGACAACCCTGCAGTTTCAACAACAAAAACAGCTTCAGAATCAACATCGAAAAAAGGCATCGAAAAAAGGCAATTTATTGTCCAGAGCTTTGCAAGAGGACCAAGGAACAAAGTGACAGCATCTCAGGCCAAGGTCTCAGAACCTGGAACTGCTACAGCCAAACAAAACCTCAAAACAGCAGAGAAACCTATGGCAAAAAAGACTGTGGGGTTTTTAACACCTGGACCTGCAGCAGCATCTAGGTCTGTTGGTCCTCTCGCCAAACCTTTGGCAGGAAACACTGGTGGGACTGGTGGTGTACACAAAATAGCAGTGAAACCCAAGCATAAGGACCCACAGACTGGGAGGGCTTCAACATCTAGGTCTTTTGTTCCTCCCACCAAACCTTTGACCAGGATCACTGGTGGTGTTAGCAAAACATCAGACAAACCTCAGGATAAGGATACAGGGACTGGGAGGGCTTCAACACCTAGAACTGCAACAGCATCTAGGTCTGTTGTTCCCCCCACCAAACCTCTGAAAGGAAACACTAGTGGTGTACAAAAAACATCAGACAAACCTCAGCAAAAGGATACAGGGACTGGGAGGGCTTCAACACCTAGAACTGCAACAGCATCTAGGTCTGTTGTTCCCCCCACCAAACCTCTGAAAGGAAACACTAGTGGTGTACACAAAATAGCAGTGAAACCTCAGCATAAGGACAAAAAGACTGGGAGGGTTTCAACACCAGGAACTGCAACAGCATTGAGGTATGTTATTCCCCCCACCAAACCTCTGAAAGGAAACACTAGTGGTGTACAAAAAACATCAGGCAAACCTCAGCATAAGGACAAAGAGACTGGGAGGGTTTCAACACCAGGAACTGCAACAGCATCTAGGTCTGTTGTTCCCCCCACCAAACCTCTGAAAGGAAACACTAGTATTGTACAAAAAACGTCAGACAAACCTCAGCATAAAGACACAGAGACTGGGAGGGTTTCAACACCAGGAACTGCAACAGCATCGAGGTCTGTTGTTCCCCCCACCAAACCTCTGACAGGAAACACTAGTAGTGTACAAGAAACATCAGGCAAACCTCAGGATAAGGACAAAGAGACTGGGAGGGTTTCAACACCAGAAACTGCAACAGCATTGAGGTCTGTTGTTCCCCCCACCAAACCTCCGACAGGAAACACTAGTGGTGTACAAAAAGCATCAGACAAACCTCAGCATAAAGACACAGAGACTGGGAGGGTTTCAACATCAGGAACTGCAACAGCATCATCTAAGTCTGTTGTTCCTCCCAACAAAGCTTTGGCAGTGACCACTGGTGTACACAAAACAGGAAACAGAGTTTCAGTACAACAGGCGAAAGCAAAGGGATTTCCCTATGATGTGCCTTTGATTCAGTCCAAAACTCAAACAAGTGAGACTGAAGCTCCAAAGCCTCCTTGGGTAGATATCCCAATTACTGCACCTGAACGCAATAGAGAAAAGAGAGTTCAAGGTTCAAGGGCTGATGTGGGTGACCAATGTCACAAATCCTCTGATGTGGGTGACCACTGTCACATATCAGCAACCTATCATCGTCCATATATTGTTACCAATGTATATAGATATGCTAAGGTTGAGATCAGGGTTAAGAATAAAGACCAGTGAACCCCCATGGTGTTTCCGTCGGGGGCAGCATCTTGGGAGTGCTCTGCCTGAGTTGGGTATTCAGTGGTTGTTGGGTTAGTGGTTCTGGTGCAGCAGTCCGCTGTGAGTTGTTAAAATGTGTATGACAACGCAAGGTAACAGTACCATGAATGTTCAAGTGTGTTTTGTTGTCATTCAGTAGGGGAGAGGCAACTTGTGGGAGGGGTGGGATCAAGATGTGTTTTACGTTTTATTTTGTGATTTTGCCTTTCATACCAGTGTGTGTATGTGTGTGAAACCACAAGCTGTATCATTCTATTATGACATTTACAAAGGCAAAATCCAAGTCTGTGAATCTCCCATCAATTGCAACTGTTCAAGGTACTGAAATTGAGACAGTGTCACAATTTAGGTATCTTGGATTCATAATTGATGATTCACTGTCAATTAAGCCTCATATTCAGCATTTGGTCAAAAAGTTGAAGCTGAAACTGGGTTTTTATTTTAGAAACAAGGCCTGTTTTTCCTTTTATTCCAAAAAGAGGCTTGTTGAATCAACTTTTATGTCCGTACTTGACTATGGCAATGTCCTTTATTTACATTCATCTGCTCATTGTCTTCTTGCGTTGGATACTGTCTACCATGGAGCACTGAGATTTATTACAAACCTCAGATCTCTTACTCACCACTGCTCTTTGTATGCCAGGGTTGGATGGTCTGCTCTGTCCGCCCATAGACTCAATCATTGGCATGTCTTTGTTTATAAGGCCATTCTTGGCCTGCTTCCATCATACTTGGGGAACTACAGTTGTGCCCAAAAGTTTACACCCCCCAGCAGAATTTCTGATTTTTTGGCCTTTTCTCAGAAAATATGAATGGTAACACAAAAACCTTTCTGTCACTCATGGTTAGTGGTTGAGTGAAGACATTTATTGAAAAAAAGATTAGTTTACTCTTTTTAAATCATAATGACAACAGAAACTTCCAAATTGACCCTGTTCAAAAGTTTACACCCCCCAGTTTTTAATACCTTGTATTTCCCACTTTAACATCTATAACAGCTTGAAGTCTTTTGTGGTTGTTGTGGATGAGGGTCTTTATTTTCTCAGATGGTAAAACTGCCCATTCCTCTTGGCAAAAAGTAAATTCTTGGGCTGTCTTGCATGAACTGCACATTTGAGATCTCCCCGGAGTGGCTGAATGATATTGAGGTCAGGAGACTGAGATGGCCACTTTAAAACCTTCACTTTATTCTGCTGTAGCCAATGGCAGGTTGATTTGGCTTTGTGTTATGGATCATTGTCGTGTCGGAATGTCCAAGAACGTCCCATGCGCAGCTTCTGGGCCGATGAGTGTAAATTTCCCTCCAGTATTTTCTGATAACATGCTGCATTCATCCTTCCATCAATTTTGACCAATTTTCATGTGCCTTTGTAGCTCACGCATCCCCAAAACATCAGTGATCCACCTCAGTGTTTCACAGTAGGAATGGTGTACCTTTCATTATGGGCCTTGTTGACTCCTCTCCAAATGTAACGTTTATGGTTGTGGCCAAAAAGTTCAATTTTGGTCTCATCACTCCAAATATCTTTGTTCCAGAAGTTTTGAGGCTTGTCTCTGTGCTGTTTGGCATATTGTAAACGGGATATTTTGTGGCATTTGCGTAGAAATGTCTTTCTTCTGGCGACTCGATCATGTAGCCCATGTTTCTTCAAGAGTCTCCTTATTGTGGATCTTGAAACATCCACCCCAATTTTTTTCAGAGAGTCCTGCTTTTCAGCTGTAGTTATTTGAGGGTTTTTCTTTGCATCTCTAGCAATTTTCCTTGCAGTTGGAGCTGAAATTTTTGTTGGTCTGCCTGACCGTGGTTTGATTTCAACAGAATCCCTCTCTCTCCCCTTCTTAATTAGAGTTTTAACAGTGCTTCTTGGCGTCCTCAGTTCCTTAGATATCTTTTAAAATCCTTCTCCTGTTGAAATATCTTTTCTCGCAGATCCTTTGACAATTCTTTTGCTTTACCCATGACGCAGAAACCAGAAACTTCAACGTAGCACTGAGTGAAAGATGCACATGTCTGTCAGGAGCTCAGAAACTCACTGAGCTTTTATACACACACACACAGTTTACAAGCTAATAGATCACAGAGAGGATGGTTACCTTTAGTAGACATTCAAACCCATTTGTGTCAAATTTTGTGCATGTTATCAGGCCAAAACTGCCAAGGGGTGTAAACTTTTGAACAGGGTCAATTTGGAAGTTTCTGTTGTCATTATGATTTAAAAAAAGTAAACTATCTTTTTTTTTTCAATAAATGTCTTCACTCAACCACTAACCATGAGTGACAGAAAGGTTTTTGTGTTACCATTCATATTTTCTGAGAAAAGGCCAAAAAATCAGAAATTCTGCTGGGGGGGTGTAAACTTTTGGGCACAACTGTATCTTACTCAAAAAAAGCACTGGGAGTCGGAACCTTCGGTCCCAGGACATGTTTCTATTGACTGTACCGAGGGTCCGCACCGCACTAGGTAGCAGGGCTTTCAGCTATGCTGCCCCTTCTGCATGGAATGAGCTGCAAAAAATCTTAAAGTTAAAGGATCTGGTGTCACTTGATGCTTTTAAGGCTCTTCTGAAAGACTTGGAAGCAAGTACATTTGGCTGTAGATCTTTTGACCGCTGATTTTGTTTCTATTCTGTGAACTTGTTCTTTCTGCTTTGTTTTTGACTGTGTTGTTGTGTGTTTTTTGCAACTCTGTGTTTGTGCTGCTGCCTGTCTTGGCCAGGACTCTCCTGTAAAAGAGATTTTTAATCTCAACAAGACTTTTTCCTGGTTAAATAAAGGTAAAATAAAAAATACAAAAATTATACTAGCATAAAAGTGTTTTGATATGGCTATGTCTGACCCACCTGTAAATGGGAGTAATGAATGCAACATTAGGGTAAACTTTATAAGTTGGAATATTAAAGGGGCTAATCACATTATCAAACGTAACAGAGTTTTATCCCATCTGAGAACAATGGATGTAAATATCACCTTCCTTCAGGAAACTCACCTGAAGAATACTGATCATAATAGATTGTACAAAGGTTGGGTGGGACAGGTATATCATTCCTACTATCAAGACAGGTCCAGGGGGGCTGCTATCCTTATTAATAAAAACACACCATTCACTGTACAAAATATTTATGCAGATCATCAAGGAAGATCAGTGGTGGTTACAGGCCATCTCTATAACATTCCCCTGATATTGGCTAATGTATATGCCCCGAACTGGGACGATGTTCAGTTTATGAAAACATTTTTGTCTTCACTTCCTAACCTTAACATGCATAAGCTGATACTGGGAGGTGATCTTAATTGTGTATTATATCCAACATTAGACCGCTCTTCGAACACCCCTTACAATCTAACAAAAACAGCAAACACTATTAATGCATTCCTTAAAATGTATAATGTATCTGACCCATGGCGTTTTTTGCACCCTGTGACAAGACAATACTCGTTTCTTTCCCCTGTGCATCACTCTTTTACTCGGATTGGTTATTTTTTAATTGATAATCATTTGCTAACTTCCATCAAGACTTACAGATATGAGAGCATCGTCATCTCAGATCATGGGCTCCTACTAATGCAACTAGATTTCCCAAAGAAAGCTACTCGCCGCCCTTGCAATGTTCTGCTTGCTGATGAGGCATTTGTTAAACATATCAATTCACAAATTGATTTTTTCTTGTCCATAAATGATAGTCCTGACATAAGTAGATCCACTCTCTGGGAAACCCTGAAAGCTGTGCTAAAGGGAGAAATTATTACTTCCGCCAATGAGGTTATGTTTTCGGGAGAGTTTGTCCGTCCGTGAACAAAATAACTCAAAAAGTTATGGATGGATTTGGATGAAATTTTCAGGAAATGTTCAGCATGGGAAAAGGAAGAACTGATTCTATTTTGGTGTTGATCGGGATCAGCGTCTGGCCGCCATGACGAAAAATGTGATTTCTGAAAATTTGGATGAAATAAAGGTAGGAGTAATATTTTTGGTCAAATTGACGATATGGGAGAGGACTGTGGCGCTGGCGGAGGTCTGCACTCTGAGTGCTTTCTAGTTTCCTATGCGTCTTGGGAGGGCAGGACTAGAAAATCACGTCTAAAACAGATTTCTGAGCAAATAGCAGAAATAGATCGTAAATATTCAACTGCACCATCCCCTGAACTTCTTAAAAAAAGGTCAGCTCTGCAGACAGAGTTTGACTTGATGACTACAGGTCATATAGAGCAACTAGTATTGCAGTCTCGTTCCAATCTATATGAGCATTCGGACAAAGCAGGAAAGGTTTTACCCCAGCAGATTAGACAATATTCTACATCCACTTCAATAACAAGTATTCGTACACATAATGGTCAGATCTCTTCTGATGAGCAGGAGATTAATGATGAGTTTAAAAGATTTTATTCCACTCTTTACACCTCTGAAGTGTAGTATAACCCTGAAAAACTTGATTCATTTTTTCAAAGCATAAACTTGCCTCAGTTAGATAAAACATTCATGGAACAATTGGAACAACCACTTTCTTTGGTGGAAATTAGAACAGCTTTCTACAATATGCAGAATTCAAAGGCACCAGGTCCTGATGGATACAGTGTAGAATTCTTTAAGAAATTTGAAGATAAGTTACTCCCGATCTCACTATCTGTTTTGGAAGAATCCATTTCACTAGGTCATCTACCACCTACCTAATGTCAGGCCTCTATTTGTGTTATACTGAAGAAGGATAAGGATCCTTTAAATTGTGGATCATACCGGCCCATTTCTTTACTCAATGTGGATTTTAAACTGTTAGCTAAAAGTCTTGCTCACCGACTGGAATCTACTTTACCATCTATTATTTCAGTGGATCAAACTGGGTTTATTAAAAAACCTCTCTCCTTTTTTAATGTCCGGCGACTTTTAAATATTATATATTCCCCTGAACCTAATCAAAGACTACCTGAAGTAGTTACCTCTCTGGATGCCGAAAAGGCGTTCGACAGAGTTGAATGGACCTACCTTTTTCAGTCTTGAGAGATTTGGATTTGGACCCAAATTCATAGCTTGGATACAGTTACTATACAACTCTCCATTGTCCTCTGTTCGTACCAATAACACCAGTTCTCCTTATTTCCCGCTGCAGCGTGGCACAAGACAAGGCTGCCCGATCTCCCCCCTCCTGTTTGCTATTGCAGTGGAGCCTCTTGCAGTTGCGTTGTGATCTTCGTCTGATGTACGTGGCATTAGAAGGGGTGAAGTGGAGCATAAACTGTCTTTATATGCCGATGACTCACTTTTGTATATAACAGACCCCCAGATGTCTTTACCTTCTGTTATGATAATACTCAAGAAATTCTGTGAAATTTCAGGTTACAAGATAAATGTTTCCAAAAGTGAGCTTTTTCCATTAAACTCGACTGCACAATCTTATCCATTTGACCCTTTTAAGTTAGCTTGTGATTGCTTTACATATTTGGGTGTCATCATAGCTAAAAGAATTCATGATCTCTTTAAGCTCAATTTTGCTCCGCTTTTGGAACACACCAAAGTGACTTTTGATAGGTGGTCATTACTCCCTTTTTCATTAGCTGGCAGAATAAATGTAATAAAAATGAACATTTTCCCGAAATTTTTATATCTTTTTCAAACTGTACCCATATTTATAAAAAAAACTCTTACTTTTCACATCTTGATAAGATTATTTCTGATTTTATTTGGAACAAAAAGCTACCTTGTATACGCAACAAATTTCTACAGAGACCTAGAGCTCTAGGGGGCATGGCATTACCGCACTTCCAGCATTATTACTGGGCGTGTAACTTGAGAGCTTTGTCATATTGGCTTCAGGCTTATGAAGGAGACAGACCACCCTCCTGGCTACAGGTTGAAGCAGACATCTCTGGTCCAACATCTTTACCTGCTCTGTATTACTCAACAATGCCTATCGCACAACAGCATATGATATCCGCCCCCCTTATTGAACCAGTCTTTTCGTATCTGGATTTAATTTTGGTTGGCATGCAGGATCAATTTGTGTCCCACTGTTAGCAAATCCTCAGTTTCTTCCCTCATTTCGCTGTAACTCTTTTCATGTCTGGCATGAGAAAGGAATGGTGTCATTTAAAGACCTGTACATAGCAAATATTTTTGTCTCATTTGACCAGCTTAGAGCAAAATTTGACTTACCAAACTCTCATTTCCTAAGATACTTGCAAGTTCGCGATTGGCTTCGCAACCACACCAGATCATTTCCAATAATTCCTGAACAGCAGCCGATCGACACTTTGTTTCCAGCTGATCCATCCTCAAGGGGCAAAATATCTATCTTATACTTAAAGCTCTCATCTTATCAAACAGCTTCTTGTGATGCATTAAAAGAAGCATGGCAGACAGATCTAAATGTTAACTTTAGAGAAACTGAGTGGTCAAATACAATGTCAAGAATACATTCCTCATCAATATGTGCCAGGCACGGACTGATCCAATTCAAAATAGTACATAGACTTCATCTATCTAAAGCCAGACTTTCAAAAATGTATCCATCAGTAACTGACTCCTGCAATAGATGCCGTAACTCTCCTGCAACTTTAGCTCATACTTTCTGGCATTGCCCAAGACTTTCAGAATACTGGTTATCCATTTTAATGCACTGTCCAAAATACTTGGAAGACCAATTACCCCAAACTCTCTTACAGCCATTTTTGGAATCCAACCTGAGGACAGCAATCTGCCAAAGACTCAGTCGAACTGTATAGCATATGTCACTCTCCTAGCTAGAAGGCTTATTTTAACACAATGGATACACCCCAACCCCCCTCATTCAAACACTGGGTTAGGGAAACATTATACTACTTGAAGCTAGAAAAAAATACATCTTTCACGGCAAGGATCTAAGGACAAGTTTCTCCGTATCTGGCAACCTTTTATTTTGTATCTGTTGGAGCAGATATAGCATAATTATATTACAAGTTTATCTGTAAGGACAGCTTGTTGGTGACTGCACACGCACCTTTTTTTTTGTTTGTTTTGTTTTTCTTGTCTGAACTGTTCATGTTTATTTCTCTTCCTTAAAGTTTTATCTTGTCTACTATTACTTTCTATATTCCTTCTTGTCATTTTTTTTCTTTTTTTGCTGTACTATTAATAATATAAGTATTGATACACATTTCTTCCTTTGTTGTCACAACACATCGAAAATGATACAAACCAAAAACGAATAGAACAAAAACCCCATGATAATTCCATTCTCTTATATTCTATTTTTAATTTCAAAACAAAATCAAAACAGCAAAAAATAGGCCGTTATTTGTTTTCCGATTTTTGATTTGAAAACGAGAAATGAAATAAGTCGTTGTCCGTTTTCCGATTTTGGATTCTAAAACAGATATGTGTGAGAATGAACGAATGATACACTGATACAATTGCTCCACCTGAATGCAAAAAAGCAAATCAAGGTTCAAGGACTGATGTGGGTGCCCACTGTCACATATCATCAACCCATCATTGTCCATATATTGTTACCAATGTATATAGATGTGTTAAGGTGGAGGTCAGGGTTAAGAGTAAAGACCAGTGAACCAAGATGCTCATCAGTACTCCAAAAAATAATTAAATAAATAAAAATAGTAGAATAAATTTTAAAAAAATAATCATTTTAGCCTGAATAATCTTCAGTCAACTGAATGAATTCAAAACTTTTAAGCAATCTTTTTCTTCCATAGCATTACATGTTTGGGAAAAGGGGCTTGAACACACATGCTGCTGAAAGACTGAAGCTTGTCTGTAATTCATATCTGAATTAATAGTTAGCGCATTTATTCAAAATTTGCCTAAATACAGAAAAAAAATATTTAGTCATTTGTGTTTGAGCCATTTGAGTAAGAATAATACAAGACTGGCCCCTATTTAAAACTGTCATCATTATGTAAATATGACTCATCTAGTACAGATAATGGACTTGGGATGATAGATGTTACAAGTAAGTCGAGAGCAGACATCCATTTTAGAAATTAGCTTTATCACAGACACATAAATTCATCCACTCCCGCTGTTTGTGTTCCTCATCGTCAGTCAGCAGAGACATGCTGTTTTACATTAGCTACAACACAGAGACAGACTAAACAAAGTACAAGCTGTTCACAGTTTTGTAGCTTCACCACTTTGGGACTCCCTGTCAACACAGTGTTATTGTAATGGAGCATATCTGACACATGACCGTATGGATGCTCCCGAGCTTCGATTAAAAGAGGAAATAAAGGTTACCTGTATTTTCTCCTTGAAATGTTATTATTCAATTAAGGTCACAATAAGACAGGCAGGATTTGCAATTTATTGAACATTTGATTCAAAAATGAATGTGAATCAGCAGCATCACTATACAGGCCAAGTGTTACCCCAAATCCAGTGTTTCCAGAACACAAAGGATAAATTGCATGTTTCCATATTAAAGAAAAGACTTGGATAACCACTCAGTGGCAACTTAAATGCAAACCCCCTACATGGCATGGTCAAGGCTTGAATGCTTTTTCTTTATGTGGGATTTTTAAAGGTTTTAAAAGCTAAAAGCTATTATTATTGTTATCAACATTACGATTTAACGTACTTAACCATTTACTGATATTCTTTAGGTACATAAAAAAAAAAATCTGTTATTCATCAGAAATATTTTGGTTTGTTTTCCAAACTCAAATCCCAAGTATTTTAAGTTATTTTTTGATTGCTGGTTATTAGGGGTGAAGCGAAATTTCGTGCCACGAAATTTCGCGAAGTAAGAAAATGACGAAATAAAAAAATACAAAGACGCAAGAAATAAAAGCATGAAATAAAAAACGCGAAGGGGCGGTGATGTTGACCCTCCTCGCATACCGTAGCAAAACACTTGCCTCAATACGGAGGAAGACGAAGTGGAGGAATTATCTGATGCTCCTTCGTCAAATGAATCGGTTGTGTGGACCTATTTTGGCCTCCTATGTAAAATACCTCCACCTCGTCTTCCTCCATTCTGAAGCGAGTGTTTTGCTAGGGTAGGCGAGGAGGGTAAAAAAATCACCAGCGCCACTTCGTGTTTTTTCTTTATTTTGTGCTTTTATTTCATGCGTCTTTGAATTTTATTTCGTTATTTTTTATTTCGCGAAATTTTGTGGCACGAAAGTTCGTTACACCCCTTAAGCACAGCGCAGAAAAAGCACTGACTGTTTTCTACCATCCTTGGAACAGACCGCCAACACCAATACCTAAGCAGGGCCTCAGCCATCACCAGTGACTGTACCAATGCAAGTCACTGGCCTAAGGGGTGTCCAAACTATGGCCCAGGGACCAAATGCAGCCAATTGCCCATTTTGAATTGGCCCTGCAACAGTTGAATGAATTAAGACATTTCACATCAATCATGCACATTTTCTGATTTAATTTGTCACGACAGGAGAAAAAAAGACATTTCCCTGTGATGTGCCATTGATTCAGTCCAGGGGCCCTAATTTTGTGGGGCAGATGAGTGCACAGATGACACAGTAGGCCATACTGATAAAATTGCTCACAAGCTGATCAAAACTTGCGAGCAATTTTCCTATTACTTGAACAGTTTCGAAATGAGAAAACTACATATGTATATATATATATATATATATATATATATATATATATATATATATATATATATACACATATAAATATTTGTTAAGACAAAAGGAAAAAAAATCTAATAAGCCTCTGACTGGCCATAAAAATACTGTTATATGTTAATAAATAAATATATGTAACTGTATATAGAATTTCTTTCCTTCGTTTTTCAATCATTAATTTTTCTGAAAATGAAATGAGGAAAAAAAGTGCAATGTTTCCTTTTGGATAAAACTTTAATTGAATTAGACTGTATGAACATTGCAATAAAGTTACAAAAAAACATACTTAATGCAAACAATAAACAACCATAATCAAATTTCAAAATAACTCATTTTCACCCTTCATATTTACAAGGTTTTATCTACTTTAATTTTTAATCCTTGACACTTTATTATTTATTATGAGTCCTTTTTGTCATGTCTCCCCTTTAGGTTATTTTCTGCAAATGACAAATGATCTTTTTTGTGCTCTGAATGATAAATAATGAATGAGAGACAATATAAACAACTTTCTTTCTGTTTTTATCCTGTCATGACCATTTTAATCAAATCAACCTCAGATAAATCCATTTAAGTTTTAATTTTATCAGATGCACAGACAGCCCCCATCTATCAACACCCAGCAATTGTTAACATGCAGAGCAGTATAGATCTGGTTTTACATTTAATCAGAACAACAAAAATCTGAGAAACTGGGGGCTACCCATGAAACAGTTTTCAATTGGGTGCAGTACATCCACAGTTCATATTTTTCATTGAAAAAATACTTGGCAAGTATGAAATGTCCCTTTGTTTCACACTGATTGCCCAATAAATCATTTTTTAATTGTTTTGGACAACAATTTTAATGAATTCCTTCTGTGTTTCTCCATCTTTTAGAGCGCTTGTTCGTAAATGTAGGCTCCACATCTTCCCTGGTTCTGTATAATTAAAAAAGATGCTTCATAAATAAAATCGGGTAAAAAAAAAAACAAAAAGCACAGACAGAAAAATTCAAAGACCCCCCGCCGCTGTGCTGCATGTCACAGCTGTTCACAGGCACGGAGCAGCAGACCATGAAGCCTCTGTGTCACCACTTTGGATCGATGGCGAGGCAGCGCAAGGTAGAGGTCACTTCAAGGTGACATTGGCCGATGCACCAGAGTTGGCCAGACACTCAGCGCCGGGTCGCCCAGTCGGAGGGGAGAGCGGTCTGAGCCGAGCCAGACTGCTTTAAACCTGAATGTTCACTGCTGCTAATGCCTCCAGATAAGTTGGGAGAGCCGGGGCTGCCAGGGCTCTGCTTAGGGAAGGAGATGTTGGCTGCTAAAAAGTCGCTGGAAGTTGCCAAAGACGTCATTATGTGATTTAAATCTCTCTAAGCTGAGACAGCAGCAGAGGAAGCACAAGAATTTCTCAAAGTACTGACTCGACAATGTGAAAGCACTTAGTCCCAATCATTTTAAAGGTAAGAGAAGTTTTTTTGTTGTCGGCCTCCTCTGCAGACTCGCTTCCTGTAGTTCGGTTGACCCATCCCAGATAGCATGAGTCTTTGGGCCGGATCAGTTTTAAAGCTTCCAGATCCGGCTGTAACGCACACACGGACTAAATTGACTTGCCAGATCTGGTCCGAAAGATGATAAAACATGTAAAACGGCCTTTCAGTTTGTGGGTGCCAAACGGTTGTGGCCCGGACATGTAATACAGACTTCAACCGAAAGCGCCAAAAGCTGAGGTTAAATGACAATGTGTGTGACAAACCGGCTTCGGCCCAAATATGTTATACACACCTTGAGCCGAAGGCGCCAAGTACTGAGATCAAATCAGCGTGTAATGTGCTGGTCGGATCTGGGCCAGATCACATTAAATCCATAAATACGGCGATGAGGGCTGTACCATAATGATTACAGGGGCATTATAATTTTAAATATGAAAAATTAAATAAATGTGCCAATAAAAATGCCATACCAGGAACACACTGGTGATTTGGGTCAACAATAAGACAATAAATATTTTGTAAATTGCTCTTTTCGGGAAAAAAAAAATCATTTTCACGAAGCTGGTTCTGTCCCAACGCAATGGACTACTCCACCTCTCAATCGCAGTTCACGTCATTACCTGGCTGCTTCTGCCAGTTGCCTGTCACCCCTGCTACATCACAGCCTGACAGAAACGGTAAGTGTCCCTCTTTAAGGTGTTTGTAAAAGTAATAGGCCTTAGCCTGAATGCTACTTACGTTTACAACTATTGAAACAAAGTTTATGTCAAGAGAGAGAGTGAGTATGACTCATAATTCGAAGCAAGTGGTAGCTCTGTTGGTTGATGAGCTAGCTAGCTGGAGCTTTCTCCCCGGTCAGTTATTTTATTTTTATTTCACAGCAGTGCATTTTGCGGAGAAAATGTAAAAAGCCCACACTGAATTACCGTATAACCACTACGAAGTGAGCGAAGATAAACCGGCAGGGTTTTGTTACTTTAACTTTCACTTTCCCGTTATTAAATTCGTCTTCTATGTTATGAAACGGGGACTTTACTAAACCCAGGGCTCGGACAACAGGGACAACAGAGGACTTGATGGCTAACTGTGTGAAATAAATTCATAACCTGACGTCTGACCAGTTACGCTGATTGGCGCACAATCATCCACTCCGTCACATTTGTCAACAAAAACACACTGACTTAGGTTAAACAGAACATCACATGAATGAAACATTCGCTGATTTAAGCAACTCTCTCTCACAGAGCAGAGAAAGAAAGGAAAATATGAAGAATAAGGGAGATGGACGGGACATGTACCGAGATTATCAGTGAGACTAGAACATGCGCGCGCCTGAATGGAACCGTGTTTTCGGTAAAACATTCACTTTACGCTCGTGAGAACATGGTAATAATAGGGCTCCACGAGGATGAAGACGCGCAGTGCGCGGGACAGAGCTCGTGAATCTCTCTGTGTGTTTACTGTAATTTAAACGGTGTCTCGGCGCTCACGTGCGCGGTTTACGTGAATAAAATTATTTATAAAGGAGTCCGCCTCTCGGTTAATTAAAACTCAACATTCCTGAGCAGTCTCTAGTTCTGACTTACTCTTATCATAATGATCCTGCATCACTTATTCTCCCTGACATAAGACCACTCTGTAAAGGATCAGGCTCCCAGTGCAGTCTACTGCTGCAGTGGTTCAACCTGTGGGTCAAGGTCCAAAAGTGGGTCTGAGAGCTGTTTTCAGTGGACGGTGTAAAATCAGGTTAAAATGTGTCAAATATGTCTTTAGTGTACAAAGGCCCAGAGCAGACACACTTTCATATATTTATTTTACTCTGTTTGGCTGTATGAAGTAAATAGTATCTGTTCTCTCAAGATCTCAGCATATCCTGTCACCTTAGCTTAGAAATTGGGGGTTACCTATGACAAAACTTTTGACTTGAGATGTCTAGAAAGCATCCAACATATAATAAATATTATGCAGAGAAACATAGTGAGTAAGATTTCTGGAGCGTGTTCTCCCAGTGATTATGGGATTATTATTATTTAATGTTTAGAAAATTTTTCTCCAGTGTCTTTGCACAAAAATGTTTTTTAAATTCAATTTTACATCCAAACTGCAATGTTTTTAGACTGAACAAATTAAAGTGTATGATCTTTTTGAGATTTGGGTCATGTTGATTGTTAAGATGGTGATTGTTTCTTAGGATAGAGCTGTAAGAGCCACCACGTTACTGTATGTTTTATCTGAAAAAATAAAATAACACTTTTTCCTACCAAATCCTGAAAGAACTTATGCTAAAACCATTTATAGATTTCCAGCAAAAGGACAGTCACACCCAGAATTTACTTTGTTTGCCAAATCAGTCATCATACATGAAATAACAAGGAAAACAGTGGGTCATTCATTATTGGTAAAAAGTCTATTTTTCTCTTGTATAATTGGTCTTTAACTTAGCAAAATGTGTTTTATCTAATTAATCTATGTAATTTTAAAATTATTTAAAAAATAAAACACAAAAGATGTATTTTAAAAAGAAGTCTTGAGGCATGTGAGAAATATTATTGTCTACATGTACATGTATATTGAACATATATATGTTGTCATGGTTTGACATCAGAAAACCACATTGTCAGGTAAAATAAGCTATAGGTGTATTTTTTCCACTGACAGTAATTAATAAAACAAAAAAACATTTCTGAAAGATGTCTTTTAGCATGTGAAGGATATTAGTATGTATGTTGCACAGTTGGTTTGACATCAGACAGTCACATGGTCAGGAAGAAGAGTCGCTTTATATCCATTTTCTTCCACTTAAGAAATAATTTTAAAATTTACCAAAAATACGTTTAAAAAAAGAAATCTTTTGGCATGTGACAAGTATTTGTATTTATGTTGTACAGTTCATAGTTACCTTTTGAACTGAGCATTAATTCATAATTTCCAATGCTTGTCTTATTTTTCAGGTTGAGGACATGACTGAACCCCAAGTCTGTACAGCCAAGGTATCCCTGACCACACAGACTGTTTTTGATTCTTTCTTTCTTTAAAATGAGCCGCCACAACAAACCGGTGTCAGATTCTGCTCTGGGGGAGGAAGCAGAACTTGGTATGGATAAAGAACCCCACTACTTACCAACATCCGTTAAAAATACAAAAGACAAATTACTTTTACATTTCATTTTACATTGTATCAGTCCTTTTTTGACTTAATAACTAGTGTTTTTGTAGATATGGTTTCCAATAACTGCTTGTATTCCAGGGTTAGCTACAAAGGGTTGATGTATCATTGGGGTTTTGGTGTTCACTCTGCACTTCATATGGTGTTAACTCCTTGTTTTTCACATCTTTGCCCAGGTTTCTGCTTTAGCAACAATTGGAGTCAGACCCAAAAAGTGGCGTGGAACATCCTTACGCCTGTATTCACGGCGTTGCAGAAGATCAACTGGAAAGGGGTGAATGGGAAGAGAGCCTTCCACCAAATGGGAGCCAAAGTCTTACTGATGTGTAAGTGGCTAATTCATAGCTCTATTAGACCAGAGCAAAATTATGAGATAAATGTGCTAAAACCATTCTTTGTTTTTACTTGTGTGTAGGTGCTGTCTGGAAATGCGCAACTTCTGGGGCAGCAACAAATAGGGAGAGCTAGCAAGAACATGAACAGCAACAACACAAATATGAACATACGGCATGGCTGAATCCTACATTCAGAGGAGAGCAGACTCGGCTATTTCAACTCATTTTGGACATAAAACCAAAGTACCTCGTGTCAAGTATTCTCCTGCAGCACAGTGTTCCTGCTGAGGAGCGTCCGCCATGTTTGTGAGGTACTGCGTGTGCCCGCGGGGAGGAGCAGAGGTGTGTGTTTGCACTAGCTCTTGATGAGATCTGAAGGCATCTGGTTGATTCAGAAAGAGCGGACCGCTCTTTTTGATTGGTCAAGGTTTTTACAGTCCTGTGGCTGCTACAGATGTCTGATTTTTTTACCTCCCATTTCAGTCTCATGTTGTTTTGAATACTCACAGGATGGAAGGAGCATATCACCCAGTATGACAAAAATGACTTTGAACAAGATTACATACCCTGCCTTTATTTCTGATATATTTTGAGTTGATTTGTTGACTTGATAGATTGATATGTTTTCTTCATTTTGTAGATTGCTCTTTGGGAAAATCCTGATAATTTAATTTAACTTTTTGTGCTTAAAATAAATTTTCATTGTATTATTTGTGAATTTTTATTTAATTTGCTCTTATATTTTCTTGTTTAATTCTAATTGTATTTTTTACTTGTTGTTGATATTTTTATGAAATGCACTTTGTGTGCATGGTTAAAGGAATATTCCAACATTTTCATAGTTTGTTGTCTTACCCCAGTCCCCAGTCCATAACAATCAGGTAGAGAACATTCTTCTCCAGTAACGAGTAATATGATGGACTTAAGACCCCAGCCACTAGCTTAGCATGGCTCCACACAGAGATTGCACGGTAACACCCAGCCTCTGGGTACAGGCATATCAGATAACTCTCAACGGTCCTGTGTGCTTTTCTACTAGTATGTATTATTGACTGCATGATCCAACTTCATCTGTTTTTATGTTAGGATTACATTTTTACGCATTTTTAAAATAAATACTTTCGAAGCTAAACTACACCGTGCATGTGCAAAACACAGCGGGAGTGGGTCAACAAGGTTTGTGCATGCGCAGCGTAGCTTAGCTTTTAAAGTATTTCTTTTAAAAATGCATAAAAATCTATTTTTGGTTTAAAAACAGATAACGTTCCATCCTGCAATCAATAACAGGGAGTCTACCCATACACTCCCTGTGTGGAGCCATGCTAAGCTAGCGGCTTTGGTTGGAAATCCCTCAAAACACCTACTACATGCATAGTCAAGAGAATGGTCTCTACCTGCTTGTTATGAACTGGGGACTGAGGTAAGACACCAAAACAACGGAAGTTTTGGTGTTTTCCTTTCAGGATCCTGCCAGCATACCCAGGTTATTCTTGTTTGTTTACCTCACTTTTAAAGAAGTCATGGTTAATGGTTTTATTATTGCTTATATGTCAATGAACTTCACTTGAATTTCAAAATATATTGTCAAAAAATACAGTCTGCAGTGTCTGCATTTTTGCTTGATTGAGCATTAGCCTGTTTCACTGACTTCATCTGTCTGCATGCCCCTCTACAATTCAGTCATCAGTCATTCAGTGCAGGGTTTTTACAGCATTGAAAAAAATGAAGCCACTCAAAAAACATCAAATGTTTTTGATTAACTGGTATGCAGTAAATATGTGCTGTGAAATTGAGCTGGGTCAAAGCTGATCTGGAGCTTATTCATGGATCTGGGCCGAATCTGGATATGAGGCTATTTCTGAGGGAGATCCTGCATCTGGACCGTATCTGGGACAAATATGAGGCTTTTAAATCAGAACTGGACCAGTTCTGGAACTGATCTGGGCCTGATCTGTAATTGGGATGTGGGCCGGTTTGGGGCCATCGTGCGTCTAGACACTGGACCAGATCCGGTACCCGGATCTGGGCCGGATTTCACGATAGATTCGGCCCCGATCCGGCCCAGTCTCTCTTTGCTATCTGGGATGTTGTTCATGATGGATTCATGTTGAGTTTTGGATGTACGTTTGTGTATCTATGTATTTTCTATATGTACAGCGCTGCATGTGTGGTGTCAGCCTTCATGTTTATTTGAAGCTCTCATGTTCGTCCGAAGCCATTTGTGAATTGAAACAAATATTACATCCTCATAAATGAATTTGTAAATGTATTTAAATTAAAGATTGATGGAGATCTATCTATCTATAAAATGAAGAGTTTGTCTTCATCCTGCTCTATTGTAAAGTGACTTGAGCTTAGCGCCCAACCAATATGGATTTTTTGAGGCTATTACCTATATTTGGCAGAAAAAATACAGATTACTGATTATTCAGCCGATAAATTTAAAAATATATATTTTAAATGATTTTTTTTATAATTCTTCCTTAAACACAACAGTGAATATATGAATTACTGGCAGAACATTTTATAGTTTAACAATACTCGGCCCTTTAGTATTTTTTTTTTACTTTACACCAGTGAGAAAATTTAAAGTACAATGACACGCACAATAGCATTGAACTTCTGGGACATTAATTATAAAACCTTAAAAAAGAGCCACTCTGTATGTTGTACTTCTTTTTTAATGAAAACAAAAGGTAGGTTATAGTAAAGGTAGAACAACTCCTATAAGAGTTGTAAACAGATACCTTAGTGTTTTTGTTGCTTTCCTCTCACAGTTAACATTCTATTCACAGGCATTTTTATTTTTCTCGGCAGCTTTCAAGAACAAAATAAAACAGTGTGCAAAACTGCAGCAAATTCCCCAAAAATAAAACAAATAACCTTTTTAAAAGTGTAGATATATAGATCATTTATGAACTCTTTGTCACATCTGCCTTTCAGTTCTCATTCGAACATTAGAAGTAGATTTAAGTGCAGGTAGAAACACTTTTTTATTGGATACATGAGGTAATAGGTGTGAGGAAATTAATATATTTTGTGGGTCAGTGCGCATATTTCCCAAACTTATTTAAACAGGCTGATTAAAGTCCCCAGCTACGCTGAAGTCTCCCCTGGATGAGCCTGCTGGTGGTGAGCTCCAAGCAGCTTAGCCAACGCTAGCATAGTTAGCTCACTAGCTAGTTAGCTTAGCTGCCGTGTCGGGAACAAGTGGGTGAAGCCAGATTTCCGTCATAATCACAATAAAACAGTCACGGCTAAACTGATCCCCCGCTACCAGAAGGTCCAGTTCATCAGTATTGACGACAGAGGTTGCGTCGGTCAGAAAACTGTTTGGCGGTGCCCGGTCTGTCTGTGAGGCTGATCTGTAGCTGAACTAGCAGAGAGCCCGGTGGTCTCCCTGTGTCTAGCAGCATCGGGACATTGTGCACTACTGAAAGTTGCTCGTCATGTCAGACCTTCAGGCTTAAAAGAACAACTCTACATGCAAGTGTAGACGAGTCATCCATACACACAGCATCAGCTGAGAGCCGCTTCAACAATGCAAGCAGTGCAGTCTTACACGTCATCATTCCGTGTGGCTTGGACACAGAATAGCGTTTACTGTTGTAATAAAAAATTAAGAAAATATCAGCGTTACATCAGCAAAACTCTGGCCTATGTCAAATATTTACAAAAGGCTATAATCGTCCGGCCGATAAATCGGTCAGGCTCTACTTGAGATAACACGTGTTATGAATTGGAGCTGTAAAAATAAAGATTGATTGGTTAATTGATAAGTAAAAGTACATATTTTATCTTGTGTCTGATCCCTGATTTAGAAATAGGTTGTATTTTAATACGATATTAACATTTCAATGTAATTTCTGGACCTTAAAGTGGCCCATGAAAAAGCCAGATAGAATATTTAGAGGTTTAGTCTGGGTTTTTGAAGTGGGCTAAAGACCCATCAGTCAATCAATCAATCATCAATCAAACTTTACTTACATAGCAATTTTCATACATGAAAATGTAGCACTAAGTGCTTTCCAAAAAGATAAATTAAAATAAGATAAAAGGAAGTATGACCTAAACCCACTCACCCTGCAGTCCATAAACAGTAATAGTTCATCATAAATAAAAAACAGTAGTAGAACAGGATCATTGTTGTACAGAGTACACCATCTTAAAGGTTTAAAATGAGTAAACACAGGAGGTTAGGTTAAAGTGTAAAATTAAGAATATCATAAAATAAAATACAAATAATAATAAATAAAAGTTATGTTAATTACAAAATAAAAATAAAAAGGAGCTGTAATAAAAATAAAGCATTAAAAGGTAATTCAGGTAAAAGCCAGACTAAAATGTAAGTCTTGAGTTTATTTTTTAAAACATTAACATATGTATATATGAGGACCAATAAAGAAACTTGCCAACTTTGTCCCTGGAGGGAGTTGAGCTGGGTCGGAAGGTAGCTGGGACAAAGCAGTACATGGTGCCACCAAACACAGGACTACACATCCTTCTACCAACATCTTAGAAAACTCCAGAGTTCCTTTATTTGCACTCATTTACTCGTGCCATGGGCCTCTCGCAAACCCAATTCCAAAAACCCAAGCTAACCCTTTGAAAGGATGTCATTTTTATTATGGTACTTGACTGTCAGGGTATTTTATCTTAGAAAATAATTTGATCTAAGTACCTAACCAGATGCATCAAGACCTGGTTTTGAAACACATGTCTTTCAAAGATACCAAAGATATGAGAGAGCCCTGGCTGTATACGACTGCCTGATGTTAAACAGACAAGAGACAATCTGAGGATCTGAAACAACAAAACAACTATCAACAGAAATAACCATATGTTCACCACATTCATGCTTAAATGTAGCGTACACATAGCTAGAACTCAGCACTTCACAGTAGGCCACATTAATGCTGTTTTGTCAGGCCGTGATAAATGCATTGGCGCCAAGCAACAGCAACTCCAGCAGTGACTGGATGGTCAATCCATCCATCATATTTATCAGAGGCCATAATGCACTTCACTTCACTGTGTGAATACATAATGAAAGCTACAGTTTAAGCCACAGTATTAAATTGAAGCTGTTAGCATTTATGCTGATCGTTATTTAAAGGTGTAGTCAGCGATCTTCTAATCTTCTAATCTAATGCAGTATTTATCAAATTCACCATATTTCTCCTCTCCATCCACAAGATGTCACCACTAACAGCATGTTGAAAAAAAAAGTCCGGTTTCAATACACAGCCTTGGCTCTGAATTTCAGCAGGTAAATACTGTGGCTCGGGCCGAATTACCAAAACAGAGTACACCCCCCCACATCCAGGGGGTGATCATACTCATGCGCAGATCAGACTGAGGGGGGAGGGGGAGTAGTAGGTTGCGTCGCATGTGCAGTTAGCGTAAGAGAGAGATACAATATGTGCAGTAGCAATGGCTGAAAAACAGCCCAAAAGAAAAAGGTCAGAGGAACAGAAAGTGAAAAAGAAGGCCCATGACCATGAAAGAGAGAAGACCCGGGTCAACATTGGTGTGGCTTTCCGACGGTGGAGGGAACTCCGCCATTTGAAAGACCTTAAAACGGACGCAGATGTCGCCGTCTGTCTGCTGGATAGGTTAGCAACATTAGCTTTGTGGTGCTTCACATAACAGTAACAGCCGTCGGGCATTCATTTTATTGTCTAATCTGCCAAAATGTACTGTTGTTGTGACATTATCAATAACGACAGTCGAGTTGTCCGACGAGTCAGGGTTACCTTAGCTACGTTGATCAGCTACGCAGTCTCTACAGCCGTTTCCATGACGATGCACGTCCATCAGCTTTCGGGGGTGGAGCCAGGGGTGAGGTATGAAGGGAGAGGCGGGTCTAAATTAGTTTATAAACAACCTCTCCACTCATTTTCTCCCACATCGCTGACTACACCTTTAAGTAATCATTCCTGTTGTCATCCTTCTAACACTTCTTTCTGCTTTGAAGGATGCTGATAAGGTCACGCTGAGCCCTGTTGATAAGCTCTGCAAGATAGAGACACAGAATCATGTGGATCCAGCTGCACTGCAAGGTTTGGTTAAAGCTGCAGGTTGTGGAAACCCACTGATTGAAAAGACTATCTATCTATGTATGTATGTATGTATGTATGTATGTATGTATGTATCTATCTATCTATCTATCTATCTATCTATCTATCTATCTATCTATCTATCTATCTATCTATCTATCTATCTATCTATCTATCTATCTATCTATCTATCTATCTGTTCCATTTCTTTATTATGACATTAATGAAAAATATTTTCAAATGGAATCTCTGTACATTTTTGACCATTTTGGTTGGAATTCTTAAAACACTGATAAGTTGCAATAAATTCTCTTGTAGACTTAATCATGAGGGGAAAAAAAGACCAAATACAGTTTTGAAAGATGTTGTAACACCAGATTCAATTTAAATGAAAACCATTGCTACCCATGAAATCTTGGAAGGTCCAAATTTTATGCTTTTTATGGCCTTTTAATGAATTCTGTGTTTTTTATAGGCAGTTAAAGTATGTAAAACTATATCTGTAGCCTTACCTTCTTTAACAGTTTTAAGTTTCAATTAAATATTTAAATTAATAAAAAGCACTTAAAAGTAGCATCATCTATCATCTTGATATCTCAGGACTGACTGACCACATTCAGATTCAGAGGAGTCAGTTTATTTTCTTTTTGTTTGTTTCATTAAACGTTCTGAATAAAAGATGTGAGTTATAAAATGAAGGGCCTCGGGGTGTAGCCACAGTTGTGTGATGTTTGACAAAATTACAGAGAATTTTAAAAATGATGAAGTGTACATGAAAAGAGGCTTTTCCATGCTGATACTAGTGTGACACAAAGTTTTGTTCTTGAGTTTGGCCTCCAGCATTTACCTTTTCTGTAGCAGAGGTGAACAGAGAAATCAGAAGAACAGTCATAAACTCAGCTGTTTGTCTTTTTGGTTATCAATAAATCACTGCCCTCGGTCTTTTCAGTGTCCCTGTAGTGTACATCAGCATTTTAACAGTTCACCTTTTCTTGGAAACAGACTAAAACACATTTAAAGTGTTGGTGAGTGGAGATGGGAGAGAGTGGTTCAGCCACTGTGTCAGTGAGTTTCATCATCAGAGAGGCCGAGTCGTGCCGTTTGCCTTAGGTGAGCTGACATTAATCTCAGTGCTGGAGGTCAAATCAAACATTTACATAAGTCGACTTCTTGACCGGCACTTTGATAATGACACTGGCTTTGGCAAATACAACATTTACACCAAACTGGGACATTTTAATGCGTATGAAACTGACACTAAAATGTATATTTTTAAGGATAAAGATGGAATCAAAAGCACTAAAGACAAAAAGTGTGTGTGTGTGTGGGGGGGGGGGGGGGGGGGCCTGAGAGGGTGTGGGTAGCAGAGGGAAATTGAAGCGACAATTTAAACTCAGCTCTGAACATTTTTGACATCACTGTCACAAACGGGGTGTTAGTGGCTCAATCTGGTTGTACGTTTTACCAACAATTCAGATTGTGGGTTTGAGCCCAGCTCTGGCTCTGATGTGTTAAAGGCGCTATGAGGAGAATCTATTTCCGGCGACATAAAGACTCTGCTACCCATGAGCACACGCAGCGACTGTCGTAAATGACATGTTGTGATGCAAATAAATGCAGCTCGGACCTTCCTCAGAACTCTGCATTGCTTTACAACTTCTTTTTCAACAACTTACAGGATGCAAAGCGACGAGGTAATGTATCTCTTTCTAGTTACGTAGCGGTAGTTTTTGATGTGTGACAACAAGCAATTTTTGGAAAACTTAGTATCGTAGTTTTGTAGCTAGCTATATATCTCTACTTACAGCCCGGTGCTCTAAGACGTGTCTGAATAATATAAATTTGCTCTAGTTTTAATTGTCTTGTTCCTGAAGTTGAGTATCCAGGCTAGTCCAGCCCTGTCCGACCCGACCGCGAAGCTAAGGAATAGCATTTATAGATAACCTATTTTGATGCTATAAAACTCATCTTGAAGTTTGTATTTCAATCAGGCATATATCTAATAACAAAAACACGCAGAATTCCAGAATCATGCCGGCTCTCCTCGGCTAGGCAAAGTGGTGGGACTCCTCCCTGCTGAATGGAGTGAGTGTGAATGACAATGTCAATGAATTACCCGAACAGGCTGCCCAGACTTTATCCTGATAATAGGACATGTGTGAGAAAGGCTAATGATGCACAACAAAACAAATTCAAGTCCAAGCTGAATTACAGTAAATGAAAAGAAGAAAGTTTGCATGTAATAACATTTATATTCTGTAATAACATGAAGTTAAGTGAATGAACTACCACTTTAATCTCCCTTAACTATGAAGGATAATTGTTGTAATTTTGTTTAATACAGCAGGCAGTCAGCCTTTGCTGTTTTTGTGGCTTGTTCTTCTAAAACTCTTTAAATAATACATGGCTGGTGGCCCAATGTGAAGCCATAGGGGCCACCCGCCTGCTCTTGCTATACAGATGCAGAGCTGATCTTCATCACAGCGTCTAAAATTCAGCCATATACCTCCCAAACCCCCATCAAAAATCCCTTAGCTATGATGTAAACTAAAACCAATATATCAGTTTTCTGTCTTCATTTTTGCATGATGAATGAACTAAAGAAAACAAACTGTGCTTTTGGTGTGAAGAATGAAACCTGTATGCGCGCACGTTTTACCCCTCACCTGAGGCTCAGTACCTGCCCTCTTCCTGTCTCATATAACTGTCTCACCACAATCCGTAAAGGGAGATAATCCTAGAATATATGCTCATGCCTCACAGCAAGACTTTTGGTTCACCTCCCTGCGGTCACCAGGGATCTTCTCTGTGTGGAGCAGAGTCACTCCTACCCAGTGTGGCGCCCTGGGCGAATTTTCACATGGCCCCACTCCATTGGAGCTCAACATCCACTGACAAAAGGAATCATATAGAACTGTTCTGACCTGTGTCTTTCATTTGTTAGACAACATGTCGCTCAATTTACATACTGAACAAATTACAAACAATTAAAAATAAATGAAATACAATATAAATGTCATTTCCACCAAAAAAACTGCAAGTAAGTGAATAAATTATAGCAATAACAATAATAAATGATAAATTAAACAATCAGCTTATTGTGTGATTAAATAACAGCACAATAAGATACAACAGACTGTCCAATAATGATATACAAAAATGTAATGAAATGGCTATATACACTAGTTTGGTATTATCTATCTGTAGATTAGATTGAACTGGATAAACATTAGTAAATTTAGATACCAGCAGCAGCTTTATATAGCAGATAAACATATATACATATAAATAACATATATATGAATAAATATAAATTATAATGTAACTAAATATACATACATCTATAAATAAAAATATGGCTACTGGCTGGTTTTGTAGTAGTATTATTTGGGCTTGGCTTTATATTTGAATCAACGTGAGCTATTCCATTTTTAAGACTTAATTATTATTGCTAGTATAATTATATGGAAGTGGGGTTTTTCTTAGATTTTGTGGCGCCCCCTGGGGGCCACTGCACCCTTGCCGGCCCGTTTTTTCATCTTATCCCCATACCTGTGTGAGCACTCTGGTCCTCCCTCAGACTAAAATCGTGCACATTAGGTTAATTGGTGACTCTAAATTGTCCTCAGGTAGGAGTGTGAGTGTGAATAGTTGTCTGTCTGTCTCTCTATGTGGCCCTGTGATTAACTGACGACCGGGTCAGGATGAACCCCTCCTCTCACACAATGTCAACTGGTAAAGGCTCCAGCCCCCCTGCACCCTTAAAGGGATTATATGATGGCCTGGATGAATTCTAATTAAGACCGTCTTTTTACTACATAAAGTTTATCAAATAAATTCCAAAACAAAATCACAACAAGCAGAAAGTTGCTCCAACATACTGAATGACTTCACTAATGATTAATGAATATGATTTTACAAATGAGTCTGGGAGGTTTAATAACACAACAAACATATCAATTGGAAAGGACAAGAAATAATAAATAAATAGACGGGAAAATACACTGTGTTGTTGGTGTAAGACAGTTTTATATATTAAAAAATCACTCATTTATAGACGACTAGGCTGTTTTATACCAAGGTGACCATTACAAACAACAAACATATCAGTTGTGTTAGTTTAATCAAACATCAGAGCGCATCATCCCTAAATTAACCTTAGGAACAGACTTTGGGAACATAATTGCTGATCTATAAAAGTGTGGATGATTCTTAAAATAAAATGATTTTGAATCAGGTTTTGTTGTATAAGGCTAATTAGGACATTACCGTAAATTTAGGCATGAAGCTTTGCCAAATCAAATCACTTTAACAACAAATGATTCATCATGACATGCATTAATTTAATGTGAAGAATTTCAGGCCAACTATACCAAAGAACAGACAACTATTTCAGTAACTTAAGTAAGCCAAATTAAATCTAAAACTACATTGCAGCATGATAAGAACGAAATTATATTAATTATGTATTTAATCCAAAAATGAGAAAACTCCTAGTTTCCATGGTTGGTTGCAAGAAATGATCAGTCAGTTACATATTGAAAGAATCAGATACAGTGTCTCCTTTAACTCTGCTACCTTCAACAAAATGTGGAAACCATTTTTTATTCTATCTGTTAAAAACAACGTAAACCCTGAACTGTGGTGCACGTACTGACTCTCTGTGCTGACTTTGTTCTTCATGTTTTATGTTATCCTCTGAAAGTGAAATGCTTTAATTTTTTGGATACATGTACCCTTTCAGAAAGATTTTGTTTATTTGCAAAATTTGAAAAAAAAAATAAAGAAAATATTTTATTTAAAAAACTATACCAAAGATATTTATTTCAGGTATTATTTCAGTAACTTAGGTATGCCAAATTAAATTTAACACTACATTGCATCATGATAAGAATGAAGTTATATTAATGATGTATTTAATCCAGAAATGTAGAATTTCACCCTAATGTATTCTGCAATAACATGAGCAAAATAAAAATATTAGATCTCTAACACCACCATATACAAATTAAAAAGTTTGTGAATACACATAAAAATATCCTTTTAAAAACATTGTAACTGTAACTGATTTTTGTAAACTCAACAGTATATTACAGTAATATCTACAGCTACCTACTGTAAAAAAACAAGCAGTAAACTACTGTACACGCCAATGTTTTGTGGGAGAACATACTGATTTAAGTAAATTAACAGCCTTTTCCATGAAGTTACAGTTACCAACTGTAAAATGTCTAAACAGTAACTTACTTGAAAACGACAGGGTGATAAATGTAAATGTAAATTACCCATAAAATTGTAAAAAGGTATAGTGAAAAAAACTAAAATACAGCAAGGTGGCTGTGATTTGAAACACATAGGATAAAATACAGCCTGATACAGTGAATGGAAATAGTAATTCTGATGTAAATTACAATACAGTATTGATACCTTGAATAAAGATTTAAATTCAGCAATTATGCTACAGATTACAACCAGGCATTGTAAAGATATTTAAAGTAATTTACTGTCATTTTGTTGCTGGTAAGTTAATGTAAAGTTAACAGCAACCTTTTTACAGTGCAAGCAAAGTTGACCACATAATAGCTGGACAACATAACATGGATATATAATCAGGACTTTTGTTTTATTAATGAAGTATGTAGAGTTATATTAAGAGTTAAATTGCTGTGAATGACAGGAAGTTACACCTTATAAAACAAGCTTGTTTTGATTAAAAATGAGTAACTTTAGGCACTGAAGTTTGGTAATGTTGATTTTAATAGGGGAATCACAGGAAATAATACAGTTCTGTACAATTCTGCAGTAACATGAGCAAAGATGAATATTAAAATAAATAAAATAATTGCTATGAACAAAACAACCTGAAGATAACCTTTGTGATTTAAAGGCTAGGTCAACAAGCTATCTAACACCAAGTTGACAACTTACACGAAACAAAAGATGTTTCTATTTCAGTATATTCATGCAGCTGAATTCTATTTACAACTGAAAAACAGTGGATGGAAAGCAGAAAATGCATTTAATAGAGTAGAGAGTTGATTCTATCAACAAAAAAAGGCAAATACGTTTTTTAATACATGATGCAAATTAACAAAATTCATCCTCTTTTTCCACTTCATATGGATAAAATGAGCCTTTGAAACACACCACTTCACAGTTAGGTTTAACAAAATAAAATAAAACTATCCCCCACCCTTGAAATTTAAAGTGCTATGTGTTGGCAAGTTTTCCCTTTGTGTAGGGGGGATAAATTCAGGACCACCCTTAAAAATTAGACCATTTTAAGTCTGTATTGCTAAAAATTGACAAACATACTCAGCTCCGGAAAGGATACACTTTTGTTTTGATCTTAATATGTATGATTTTACTCTTAAGTTTGGAACAAGAGGGTGAGATTTAAGATAAACTCATGAGCAAGAGATGCTGTTTTTGAGTTTCCACATTAGAAATATGCAGAACATCTAAAACAGTTCTCTTAATCCACTTTATTTGATTAAAATGAGTTTGTCAAAAGACATGACTGCACTTTTTGCAAAATAAAATAAGATAAAAGCATCCAACTAAGGGAAAAACGCTGAAATATCAACCGCTTGGCAATTTAACGGCAAGAAGTCTCCTCTGTTTAAGGTGGGTTTATTACAGACCACCTTCATGAAAAAACAACAAAAAAAAGCACGCCGAATTCGTTTAAATTCTGTATTGCAATTAATGACAAACATAGAGCAGCTCTGGATTGGATACATGTCTGATTTTATCCAAAAATATATGATTTTACACTGGAGTTTGGCTCACGAGGTTGTGATCTCCGGTAAGGTCGTGGGCTAAAAAAGCATTGTTTAAGATTTCACGATAATGTGAGTAAACAAACGTAAAATTTATCTCTAATTCAACTGTGCAATGAATAAAAACATGTTCTGGCACTTAAAAATTTGAAATAAAATCTAAATGTATAGGAATTTATGAAGAAAACATTGTTATTGTTGGTTATTGACAGATGATGAAATTGCCCCTTTTCACATAATCACCTCCAGATACTTGGAAAGCCGTTGATATGCACCAGGCTTCCTTTTTAAGGGTATTTTAGATTAATTAGTACCTCAAACTCTGCTTGTTTTAGCCCTGATTGATTGTTGATTGATTAAAATCGGATTCTTTCTGCGGCTGAGTGGATCTCCGCACCTGTGTGCGCACTCACCGGCGGGCAAACTCTTACAGCAGCCCCTGTAAAGAAAATGAAGTTAGATATCAGCTTGAATAGCTCTTACCTGTTACTGTCCCACTCCCTTCCCGCACCTTAACGCCCTCTCAAACCATCAGCGGGGCTGCTGCTGCTACAATCCAGTGTTGTGTTTGTTAAGTGGGGGCATTTGCGTCCTGGATTTGCGACCAAAGTGAAGCTGTGGTGAAATCAAACACCTCCAAAGAGGATCTGACACGATTCTTCTCCTTCTATTTCTTTTTTAAGGCGGTGAGCGTGGGCACCTCCACCGCCGCGCAGCCCAGTCTCCACTGCATCCAAAAACCTGCTGTGTGCTTTTATTCCGATCGAGTCCAAATGCAAAACCAGGAGCCTGCTGAGATGTGGATGAGTCCTGTATGTTCAGCCAAGAGGATCAAATGGCACACCTCATATGAAAAGATGAGAGTGAAATCGAACCGGATCAATCACTTCAGCATCTCCAGTCTCTCCCCTCCCGCGTCTCCGCTCGGTCTGACAGCTCGGCTTGTGCGCACTAACTTTTATGGAGACTCCAGAGCGCACAGCCTCGCCCGTTACGCGGCACAGTGCGCAGATCACCGTGAAGGCTTTGTGTCATTTTTTTTATTGTTTGAAAGTCACGAAGGTTGACCCGAGAAGACGCACGCGTATTTCCACTTTTGTCACAACCTGATGAGATCACCTTGATGCCTTATTTCATTTCCAGAGACAAATCAAATGTGGTACAACATCGCCATAAACTAAAGGATAACTGCTCATCTTTGAAGGAGTGGATGGTTCATGAAAAATGATTTTGCACCTGATTTTGTTGTATTAGTTTAATTAAGACATTATCATAAATTACGGTAGAGTTAAGCAAATATATCTTTTTAAAATCAGATGTTTTTAATGCTGCAGTTAATGGGCCCAACCCCCCCCCCCCCCCCCCCGAGATGTCATCAAACTCCCCAAAAACAACAATTTCACAAAAGATTTGAAAACATTAAACGATCATTAAGTAAGTAGATTTTTTGCAACAATAGCTACCATGAAAAATAATAGTTTATTAAATAAATGATATTTTAAGTAGGAACTCCAGAGCAAGTTTGATGACTGAGGAAAAAGCATTGCTGCTTAAAAATGGTCCAGCACTGTCATCTTGTGGACAAAAGCTGCACCTCCACAGCTCACAGAAGCTCTTCAAATACAAAAGCAGGGGAGAAGTTGCTAATTATATAAAGAAAAAAAGGGAAACAAATCAAAGCTTCATGGAGTGGACATGGTCCTGGAACCATTCCTCAGAGATTTTGGTTCATATTGAAATATCATATACAAAAATATAGTATATACACGTGTGCAACACTGCTGGTATCCTTCCTTAAGAAAGAAAACCCACAATGGTCTCTGAAATAACTTGAAACTGACAAAATTACATTTACTGAAAAGTAACCAATGAACAGACACTCCTTTTTTTTAGTTGTGTAACATAATTACTTAAAAAAAATAAGCTCATGAAACTGGCCTCAACAATAATGATGGTACCCTTACATTAGTTTTTTTTGCACAAACTTTTGAGTCAGTCACTGTAATCAGGTGATTTCTGTAGTTCTCAGAGAGACTTCTGCACCTGTCCACAGGTATGTTGGCCCACTCCTCATGAGCAAACTGCTCCAGCTGTCTCAGGTTTGAAGGCTGTCTTCTCCAGACTGCATGTTTCAGCTCCTTCCACAAATGTTCAACAGGATTTAGATCGGGGATCATAGAAGGCCACTTCAGAATAGTCCAGTGTTTTGTTGTGATCCATTCTTGGGTGTTTTTAGCTGTGTGTTTTGGCTCATTATCCTGTTGGAGGACCCATGACCTGTGACTGAGACCAAGCTTTCTGACACTGCACTGAAACTGATTTTTGTAAACTTTATAGCATTTACTGTAACATCTAAAGCTACCTACTGTAAAGTAAATTACTGTAAATGGCAAAATATTGTGGAAAAAATAAGATTTTTGTAAAATTTAGAGCATTTACTGTATAATCTACAGTTATTTGGAGTATATGTCCACACAGTTAACACTGAAAATGGTAATGATCAGGAGAAAAAAACACTTTTCCCAGGAAAACTGACCAGTATCAGGTAGCATTTTTAGGTAATTTTTCACATATTTGGGTGAAACCATTGCTTGAGTAAATATATTTTATTGGCTATAAAATAAACTTTATTCATATACATACACACATGTATATATGTGTGTGTGTGTGTAAAAGGCTATGTACTTTATCTTTTTCATATTTTTACAAACCAGGAATTTACAAGTAAATGAAATTAAATGGCAGAGAGAATAGAGCTTTTTATAATGTTTGATACATGTTATTTCAAACATGTGTAATATATAAGTGAGCCGACTGAACCAGAGAGCAGAGAGAGGATTCAGAGAAGATCATGAGTCATTTTTTTAAAACATCTTTTTCTTCATAAGTCAAGTTTTACGGGTTTTATAATTTGTGGAATAATGTAAATAATAAAAATATAGATAACATGAAATAAGTTGAGTATCTGTTTTGTCTTGACAAAAGTGTTTTACATGTTCATTTAGAACTGTTTACAAGGAGAAACTTGTTGAAAATTTAAATCTCTTTTTTCCCGTCACTTCTTGTCATACACAGTTTTAAGCATTTACAACTTAATGACAAATACGTGCTTGAATGTTTTGCTTGAAAAAAAGTTGCAAAACAATTACTTAAAGAACATTTTCTGACACATTTTTTGACAAAAAAGGCAGCCATTAGTATGCATAGTAGTAAAAGAGGTAATATTTATTGTAAAGCGCTGTACTGGACCACTGGCATTATTCAAGTGTACCTACCTGTGAAGATGTTGAGTGCGCATGTCGCAAGGGTCCTCTCTTTGGGTTTTTACAATATCTTAACCCTAATTAAACTTAAATAAAACATGCTTACTTAATAAGACACCAAAGCATGTTAAAAAGAAACATGCAAGGACATGTGACCTTTCCCTTTTTCTCTTATCTCAGACATAAATTCTTTCACATACCACAACATGTTTCACGTTTCACACCTTCTACCAAATTACACTTCTCAGGAAGGCGGAAGTTTCCTCCGAAACATGTCGGGGTATGTGAAAAATACGTCTGATATAAAAGAAAAAAGAAAACTATTTCCAAGAAACTGAAGACATATTGAAGACCATTCCACTAGGACCTTAAAGTTTGCTTTATAAAGAGCTGAAAAATCCGCACAGGAGCTTCAGACTGATTATTAGAGTTTGAAGTAAAGTCCACGGCAGGAAAGTACAGTTTGATCAAAAATGTTTATTCCACTGTGAAAACATTCCTGTCACACACGCACACACCCAATTTTCTTTTTTACAAACAGCAAAAATCTGCAGAATAATGCATGTGAGGAGACGTTAAAAATCAGAAAAGTGACGTAAGCACAAAGTGATTGGCTTTTGCAGTTCATTCAGGAATAAAAGGGAGCACTGACAAGTCCTTCTGTCCGTCCATCAGGAGAATCAAAACGTCTGCAGGGGACGTCCTCAGACCGATCACATGTCGTGTCTCTCCGACTGATACGAGCAAACGTCCACAGGCTCGGCTTTTAGCGACGATTGTTCGGGCTGCTTCTGAAAGGCATCGGCGGCTAGTTCATGGACTCGCTTTCCCAGAGTTCCTATGCATTCCTCCTTGATGTAGGGTTGTTCGTATGAGTCGGACTCCAGGTGCTCCAGCCGGTCCGTCTGTCCGTTCATTATCTCATCGGGAGTTTTCATGAATCTGTTCAACAGAAACAGCACCCATTAGCTCCTGGAGCTGAACAGAAGTCTTTCTAAAGGGTTTGTGTGTTCACTTACCGGAACAGAAGTCTTTGTCCTGGTTCTTTCCTGATGATGTTCAGTTTGTAGTAGTGTCTCAGTGCTCGTGACATCTTCTCGTACGTCATATTGGTCCTGTTCTGTGAGTTTAACACACACAAACTTGTATTAGAAATAGTCATGTGCTGTTGGATCAGCAAAAGTCAGTGCTCTGTAAAACTGAAACAATACTTGGGAAATATTTTTCCTTCTGCATGTGATTTTTCAAGAGGATTTTATGATAAATGCTTATTAAATCTACAAACTCTAATTCTAATGAAGCTGGGACATTGTGTTAAGCATAAATAAAACAGAAAACAGTTATTTGCAAGTCCTTTCTGGACTACATTTAATCAAACATGCTACAAACACAAGAAATTTAAACCCAATCCACACGAAGACAAAACGTTTAACAGTTCAAAAAACTATCGACATAAAGACGAAGGCGTCTCAGAAAATGTGTGCATCTACATGAATGCACTCGCTGAAAAAAATGTAAACAATAAGATGTTTTACAGCAGGCCACAGAGCTTTCCCATTGGCATTAAACACGCCATCAGAAAATGTAATACCAACAGCAAATTTATGGTAAATTTAAGACAAACCTTAATTACCTGGATTTTAATTTAAGACATTGTAAGACTTTTTAAGGACCCGCGAGAACCCTGCACGATAAGTTATTGATGTGTGTGTGTGTGTTGCTGTCTTTTAATGTTTCTGTTATGTATGACTGCTGGATGTATGGACCCCAGGAAGATTAGTTGTTGCTTTGGTAGCAACTAATGAGGATCCTTTTAAAAAAACAAATAAACAAATCACTGTTATTCCATCATAAACAGATACAAATACATGGACCCTGTTCTAAAGCATCACACCAAAACCGTCTTAACATTCCAGACGGGCTGATTCTGTTCAGTCACCTAAAGCTTGATCAGACCTCACAGAGACTCAAAGCCCAAAGGCCTCTTACTATGTTTACCTTGTGGTTTCCCCAAAGCCTGGCCAGGCCATTGGGGTCCATGATGCGGAAGACTTTGCTCTCTGGATCCTCCCAGCGGATGTAGTTTTCGTACCTGCTGTCTGAGAGGAGCTGGTAGACATAGTCCCACAGCAGCCTGCAGTCTACGAAGACAGGAATAAGGCAGAGCAGACTGAATGAAGGATCCATCTTTAAAGCTTTGGATTTACAGAAGTGGTCTTCAGACCATCTTTGCCCCATAACAAACCAAAATCTCAATGCATCTCTTATTGCCGTATTTTCCGCACTATAAGGCGCACCTAAAAGCCTTTAATTTTCTCAAAAAACGACAGTGCGCCTTATAACCCGATGCGCCTTATATATGGATCAATATTGGTCACTAATTCGGTGCTTGCTGTCATTCCGGGTGGATTGACTAAAGAACTCCAGCTGCTAGATATTGGTGTCAACAGGGTGTTCAAAGCTAGTCTGCGAACTATGTGGGAGCAGTGGATGACAGAAGGCAAACACACATTCACCAAGAGAGGGAGACACCGCCGGGCGACATACGCCACTATCTGCCAATGGATCGTGGATTGTGAATGCACTAACTTGTTTTGGGAGTGAACAGAGTTGTCAGAACGCTGGTTTGTATTCTATTAATAAAGTTTGACAGACTGACTGATGTGACTGTTTTGTTGACATTCCCTTTAGCGCAGCTCCATCTAGTGGACGCATAACGCAACCCCAGTCACTACAGTAGCTTCCATTCTTTGCGCCTTATAATGCGGTGCGCCCTATATATGAAAACAGTTTTAAAATAGGCCATTCATTGAAGGTGCGACTAATAATCCGATGCACCTTATAGTGCGGAAAATACGGTAATAACTTTACGAAAAAGTCTGAATACATCAGATACATATTTTTATTAAAAACACATGCCAACTGTTTTTTTGTGTTTGTGTCTTGCCTCACTCCCGAGTCCATGACCGCCATTCTTTGGACTGTGTGTACAGGAACAATTTTGTGCAACTTTAATCCTTTAAAACCTCCCATGGACTGGTGTTGAATATTAGCATTGTGCTGTAACACTTCCAGCAGTGCATTTGGGACCTGTGCATATTTAAATATCACAGCATCAATGTTTTTGTGTGTCTGTGTTAAAATAAACAATAAATAAATAAACAAGGAAGAGACAGGCAGAGCCCACCCAACACTTGTTAGCTTAGCTCAAACACTGGGAATCAATGGATAGTGCTAGCCTGATAAACTTTTCAGCAACTCCGAACAGTCATGTGCTTCTTGTGCCTTGTTTTTTTTTTTTTTTACAATGTTTTGTGACATTATCTATTTCTAGACTGAAATTCGCACTTTTCAAAAGAAATTCAAACTAAACCGCAGGGGGCATGTGCAAACCGCGGAAGTGCTTGTATGTAGGTCAATAAAACAAAGCAGTAATTAGCAGTAAAAAGCTTTTCCCGTCTGTTCCCTGTTCATGCATGTACAGCAGGGCTGAACAATTAATTGCAAATTAGATTAAACCACAATATTACTTGTTGCAATTTTCAAATCGCAGAAGGTTCAATATTTTTAGCCCAAAATGTTTTTGGGCTAAAAATCACTTTGGCATTGTGATGTAGTCTTAAGCAATTTCCTGCCTATTTTTTTTTTTTTTTACCTCTATTCATACACCTTTTTCCCACTTTAGGACAATTTTTACCTTTTTTTTTTTTTACCCCGTTTTTACAACTTTATGCCTATTTTGCCCCATTCATCTTTGTTGGCCACTGTCAGAACCATTTTTGGAATTTTTACATGGTTTTTGAAATTTAATTTAAAATTTAACTCCCAATTTTGCTGCCATAATCAATTTTCCTAAGCCACTTTTGGATTTTTTGCCAATTTTTCCCCATGTTTTTTTGCATTTTCATACCTATTTTGCACCTATTTATGAACCTTTTTCCACTTTCATACCATTTTTACCCAGTTTTTACAATTTCATACCTATTTTGCTTCTGTTCTTCACTTCTCCACTTTTTCTCAAATCTTTTAGATTAATTTAATGTCATATTGGTTTTACCGTAAAAAGATCTACTGCTTATGTTTGTCTAAGAACACATAAGATGAGGAACATTAAAACAATTGCAGAGTAAATTGCAATATTGGGGAAAAAAATCACAATTAGATTATTTTCTCAAATCGTTCAGCCCTAACGTACAGTTGAAAGACTGCTGTCTATCTGCCTGTCATGGACTCAGAAGTGAAGCAAGACATGAAAACAAAAAAGAAGTTGGTGTATCCCATGAACAGAAATGTGAATCATGTCAGTATCAACCCTACCCTCGTTAACTTTTCTTGTTTTTGTGTTACTCATTTATCCATCATTCATCAGTTGTAGTTCAGTACTCAAGAGCCACACCTTTAAAGGCTTAAACCTGACCTGCTATCCTTCCGATGGGCATCTGCTGCTCCTCGGGTGGAGACACTGGCATGATGACGTGGTTCCTGTAGAGCGCCTCCTCCTCCTGCTGCATTAGGTGCTGCTGTTGTTGCTGCTGGGCCAGAGGTATCTGATAGTGGTGGCTGTGGACTTTGCCCTCGCGCCCGTTCTCCAGCGCCCCCTTAGACTGCGGGGCACCTCTGTTATGTCTGAAGTCCATGGCCCCGCCCCCGCCGCTCCTATTCGGACTGAGGAGCAGGGGGTTTATGATTGGGCTGGGCATGAGCTGGATGACGCGAGGAGGGCCTGCCTCCTGGCCGCCAGGGCTGCCCGGGCAGGGGGCTTCCCGGGGGGTGGAGCAGCGTCCGTTGGGTGCGGAGGGGGACACTGACAGAGGGTACATGTCCTCAGGCATGTGGTGGTTGCTGTCGGGCAGCTGGGAGAATGTCTGCATATGGTCCTCCTTGCTTGGGTGGGGGTGGTTTGGCTCTGGAGGGGATCGCCTGGGGTTCGGGTGGTGGGGTGAGCGGGAGCGGTGCCGCAGCTCGATGGTTGGTGGATGCTGGGGGAGGGGCTCTGTACCACGTGGTGGTCGCCGTACCGTTTCTGGAATTGACACAAAGAATTACAAAATCCAATTAATCCAACATTTATGACTTTTTATAAGATTATTTTGGGGCATTTCAGACCTTTATTGACAGAAAGAGAGGCAGTGGATGGGCGACAGAGAGAAGGGAAAGACTGCGAGCTGATTCGAGCCCAGACCAGAAGAAGCATGTATACGGGTCATGCCTGGTTACTTAACCATTCCACCAAACCAGAACCCCTGGGCTTAAGACGTTCTTTAAAACAGATCTTTAAGGTATTTTAACAAAACCAACATGATTATTTGTGCTTCTTAATGCTGTTTAAATCCTTCAAGACCATCATGACATAAAGACCCTGCTACCCATGAGCACGCGCGGTGACTGTCGTAATGCTGCGTTCCAGTAACCTCGGAACTGGGAGTGAAATCATCTCCGACTTATCGGCGTTCCAGTTGAAGTCTAAAAAACATGCCGATCTACCAGGCTATTGTTAGCTGTTGTTAGCACGCCCTGTGTTGTTGTTCACAAATATCACATGAAGAATGTGATTATCACTATGGCAGCATTTTTGTAGATATAAGTCTGACAATACTATGTATACAGCTGATCTAGAGCGACACACCCCAGTCAGAAGTGCAAATAAATTGATTATTACTGGAGCTAAATAACTGTTCACACTGGGGGCATCCATCTTCCGTTGTCAACTCGGGGGTGGTGAGGTTTCAGCGAGGTTCCAGTAGGAAATTCTTCAACTTTGGGGGACGTTAGAGTTGCAGTTTCCTACTCGGAACTCGGAAATTCCTACTTCTTTGTTTTTTTAATTCCTCCTTCTGACTATAACTGGAATGCACCAAAAGACGTGACCCAACCCAAAGCGTGTGTTTATTGTGATGCTAATGAATGCAGCTCAGACCTTCCTCAGAACTCTGCATTGCTTTACAACTTCTTTTTTCAACAACTTACTGATGTAAGTAGTTTTTGACGTGTGACAACAAGCAATTTTTGGAAAACTTAGTATCGTAGTTTTGTAGCCGACTATACATCGCTACTTACAACCTGGTGCTCTAAAGTTGCGTTCACACCGCAAGCGACCCAGCTACCAAAGTCGCGTCGCCCACAGATGTAGCGTCGCGCTTCTATAAATACCTGTTTGGTCGCCGTTGGCGTCGGACGTCGGTCGGTGACGTCACGTCCGCTCGAGTTTTACCGCGATCATATCATATATCACATAATAGGATGTATAAGCGGACATTATTCCAGCTGTATCCTTTTCACTCACTTATCAGACACAAAACTCTGCAGCTGATGATGCAGCAGCATTATCTGTGAGTTTACACCGTTCCGTCTGCAAATGTCCTCACTGACATTAGTTCCGCCTAGCAGGAAGTCATCCGCCCTGTAGTCCAGATGAATAACTGCACCGTCACACGTACACAGACCGCTGGTTGGCTAATGCCACACAGCCACACACGACATCGCTTGAATAGATCAACTTTTTTTTTAACTTTGACATCGCGCGACGAGTGAAGTGGTCGTCTTGTCGCCGGCTGTCGCATCGCGGGAGGGTTAGCCCCGCCCCATCGCGGCTGTACATTGGCTTTGAATGGAGACTGATCGCCGAGGTAGTACAGGTAGTGTCCGGTGTGAACGCACCTTAAGACGTGTCCGAATAATATAAATTTGCTCTAGTTTTAATTGTCTTGTTCCTGAAGTTGAGTATCCAGGCCAGTCCAGCCCTGTCCAACCCGACCAAGAAGCTAAGGAATAGCATTTATAGATAACCTATTTTGATGATATAAAACTCATCTTAAAGTGTGTATTTCCATCAGGCATATATCTAAAAGTGAGACTTTTTTGTAATTACTTAGAAACTCCTCACAGTCCGTTTAAAGGATGCACAATGTTGCCTTTCCACAGACATCTGACGTGCCAAAACTTCTTTTGTTCAAAAGCATAAAGTCTTCACTTGCACTGTGACAGATCATTTGAGTTACAAACCGATGTAAAACAAGAAAAAGTATTTTATTTTACCATTGACATGTAACTCTAATCCCGCATGACCATACCCTAAAAATGTCAAATCTCTAGATTTCAAAGAGAGCTAACCTTGGCATATAGCAGTTGGGTTAATCAAGGGTCCTTCTCTGTGATATCATTTTCCTGCCACATGATCTTACAATAATTTAAAAAATGGCTCGCTGAATGTTGGTTACACTTTGTTGACAATTTAGAAATTCCCCAAATCAGTTATAATATTCAGGACAGTGGTGTTGTTTATTTATTCATTGTTAAACCAGACAAATGTAGGATTATGCCAAACTAGTTAATAATGTGTTTTATGGAGAATTTCACCTTTTTGAACAGGTTGAAGTCTCTGGTTCCAAGTTTTTTATGGAAACTCCGCATTGACATTTTTACCATTTCCTCCCATTGTTTCTTAAAATTGATCATATCCAGAAATTTAAGACAAGGTCTTCAAAAAGAGAATGTATTAAAGTCATTTGTGAGTTTATTTTAAATTCTAACCTTTAAAATTGAACTTAACCATGGGAACACAAAACAAAATTGCATCATTTCATTAACCCATTTATCTAGTCAAGGCCCAGGTCCTGACTCACATTCTGCTGTGTGTGAGCAAACAGCTGAGTGTAACCAGACTTTACATAAGTAATTTACCTGGCACTCCCCTATTATTTTTTTTGCATTAAGTCTATTTGCCGGGTCATTCACTGAGGGCGAGGAGGGAGGGATGATGACGTCATCCTGTGCAACCAGCATGAAAGCAGTATGAAACAGGAAAAGGGAGACTTGCCAGGCCGGGTAAAAACAACCACTGCTGCAGGAGAAGTTTATTTGATTGCAAGTAAAGTAAATAAAGTGTTCCCACTGCCAATCAGCAAAGTTCTGTTCAAGATTATGCTGCTGTTGGATATGGGGCTAAAACACTGCAACTTTCTTTCTCTGACAGCTTCAAACTCACTTCTGCGTGCTACAGTGATCCTCTCAACTCTTTAGTTGATGCTACTGATACTGTTTTAAGGAACACTTCAACATTTTTTTGTTTTCATGTCTTACCTCACTTCTGAGCCCATGACAAGAAGATAGACTCCAGTCTTTCAACTGTTTGTCTAGTAACAAGAAAGAGAGGACCAATGCTCGTCCACTGCTAGTTAGCTTAGCTCAAACAATGGGAGTCAATGGGTAGTGTTACCCTGCCTCTGCCTACAGTCATCAGATATACTCTTCAGCAACTCTAAACAGCCCTGTGTGCTTGTTGTGACTCATTTTTTTACTCCTTTAAAGTTACAGTATTTATTATCTTCTGATTATCTTCTACTCCTAAACTGAGGCTTTGCTTTGTTGGCCTACTTCCATGGTGGCTTGCCCTAAAGATGTTACATTTGCAGTCTTTTGAAAAGTCACCTTAAGTGAACGATTTGCTCTTTTTAGTTAGCTGGTCTTAAATGCAAATTCACAGCAAATTTAAGAAATGAATGGCTAACTCAAAACTGCGAATCGGCTCTCATCATTCACTTAAAAGAGCTTTTCAATAGACCAACTTGTTTGAGAACATGTCTCTAGCAAAAACCACTGCGGAAGAAGGCCAACAAAGCAAAGCCTCCGTTTAGGAGTAGAAGATAAGAAGATCAGAAAGATAACATGACGTAAAGGGCTAAGAGGCATCAAGAGCTTAATAAAAAACAAAAATTTTCCAATTACTAATTGTACAGAGGAAGAAACTCTGGAACATTTACTTACAAATTGTTATAGGACATGACAAATAAGATCACTTATGAAAAATGTGGGTTTTGACATTGACTTAAATTACAAATCTGTAATAAATGGAATTTTTAATGTGGCATTTACTGACAACAAAAGAAGACTGTTTTGGCTCATTATGTGTGTAATTAATACACAAATCTGGAAAACCGGAGCCAAAACAGTCTTACAACAACAAATGATAAATGCTGACGCTGTGGTCAAAAATATTGTGTGTTCCCTGAGAAGACTAAAGACCATGGACAATAAAAGTAGTAAACCTCTACCCTGGGATACAATAGATATATATAGAGAGAGATTTCTCACCTACTTTGTAGATTTTCTTTTTTCATTCTTTTCTCTTTTTTTCAAAGCTTAATGAAAAAAAGCCCTTTTCATTTTTTTTTTAAATTTTATCTTATTATTATTTACTTTGTTAATTTTTGAAAATTGTGGATTTTAAGTGTAAAAATGCCTTCCTTCCGATATTTTAAAAAGAGACATAATAATAAAGATTAATAAAACTATTAAATATATATATATATACATAAAAAAATTTATATTTACAAGACTTAACGACAAAGCCCACTACCACTCGAGTGAGAGGAAAAATACAAAAAAAAAAAAAAAAGGGTGGCAATTCGGAGTCTTGTTAAAAAAAAAAAAAGACAGAAAAAAGTAAGAGGTATCAAATGCTACCCATTGACTCCCAGTGTTTGAACTAAGCAGACAGACAGCTTTGTCTGTCTCTTCCTTGCCACTGGATGCACAGAATGCCGTCTATCTGCTTTTCATGGACTCAGGAGTGAGGTAAGACACAAAAACAATAAAAATGTTGGGGTGTTCCTGTAACATCTAGAAACAAAGTTTGGCTTTACATTGTGATCATAGGGTAATGCTCTGCTGTGTCATCTGATATTTTATGAAGACTGACTTCTTGCCTGGTATTTTCCTGGAAATACCCGGGTATCGTGTTAAAAAGGTTTCAGAAAACCTGCTGTTTGTGTTCACACATGCTGCTCACCCAGATAATTTTAGGATAATTGTGTTACCTTCAAGTATGAATGGGGTTTTAATTTGGCACTGCCGTGACCCTGACACTATTCCTGCTAGCTTGTTGATGTTAAAGCCAGTAATAAATTCGCATTAAGCTGGCATAGATGAACGGTCCACTCCCAGTCCATTCTAATGCAATAAAGTCAATAACTTCCATTTTATTGGATGCATTTCCAGGAACATTCTCCCAGGAGATATTAGAGTAACTTACTGGAGCAGCCTGTGTTATGTTTTTGTAACAAAGATGGACCTAAAGTGAAAAGATATTGCTTATAAATTGACAAATAAGAGAAAAGTACAAGCCTGATACAATTCATTTTTCCCCAAATTGCCCTGAAATGTCATTATAACTTTTAGCAGAGATAACAAGACACAATTCCAACATTTTAGCTTTATTTCATGTCCTACTTGCTTTTAAATCTTGTTGTCTCGACTATTTTTCCATGCCCCAATTTGTAATAGGAGCTTGTTTCTGTCCAGCAAAAGGCGTAAAAAGCAGGAATATGATCAGCAAAGGAAAAAAACAGAGCAGAATATGAAGATATATATATCCCTGATGCACTGCATACATATTTATATCTATTTTTATATTTGTTTATATCAACTTTTTTGTATTCTGTCTTTTAATCTATTTCTCAAACTGCTTCTGGAATCTTAATTTCCCTGAGGGATGTTTCCCAAAGCAGTTCATTACGTTCTATCTAATCCAATCTAATCTAATGTAACATAATCTAAAACAATTATAGCTGATCATTCATCAGCTCCCTGAGTATCATTCATGTTTTGGAGGTTGACGTCATCTGATAATGGGAGACGGAGGGTCTGCCTTCCCTATCACTAAACTTTCATGCTCATTTCTTTAAATTCCATTAAGAAGTGTTCTTACAAATGCCTCGACTTGTCCCCGTTTCCACATAGAAAAAAGTTTTTTTAATGGATTAACTTTGCTTTCCAGGCTGTTGTTTTACACAGAAACACCACAGGGTGTCACTAATGTCCTCCAGTTGGCTGAAAGTGTGGCTGAGTTTCAAAAGCACGTCTTAGACGCAGCTCCAGTGCGTCCTGATTGTCACTTACAGCACCATTGACATAGCTGCACCCAGAACAAGGAAGACGTAGAATAAATACCATCAAAGTGATTAATTTGCAGCTGCAGCTGCCTGTGGTTTGATTCACTGCACAGCATTTCCTTGTGGAGCAGGTTTTCTATGAACATGAGAAGTTTTAATGTTTGACATGGTGTTACATTCTCTCTGATCACAAACAGAAACCAGCCTCAGGTATTGTTTCTAATTTTATCATTACTTCCTTGATGACTAAGACTGAATCAATGTGAAAACAGCAGGACAGTTGATGTTTAATCCTTTTATTTCTGGAAGGATTAAACATAATTGTTTTTTTAGCTCTTGCATCAGCAGTTTTTAGTATTTCAGATTCCTTATAGATATTGTTTTAGACATCCCTTTGCAAACCTTTATTCACTTTAAGGAGCAAATTACTCAATGACATAGCAGCAACTTTGTGTATTTAGGCACGTAGTTAATCATAATAATAATAAGTTAATAATTCTACAAAACCCAAAACCAGTGAAGTTGGCACGTTGTGTAAATCGTAAATTAAAACAGAATACAATGATTTGCAAATCCCTTTCAACTTATATTCAATTGAATACACAGCAAAGACAAGATACTTAACGTTCGAACTGGTAAACTTTGTTATTTTTTGCAAATATTAGCTCATTTGGAATTTGATGCCTGCAACATGTTTCAAAAAAGCTGGCACAAGTGGCAAAAAAGACTGAGAAAGTTGAGGAATGCTCATCAAACACTTATTTGGAACATCCCACAGGTGAACAGGCTAATTGGGAACAGGTGGGTGCCATGATTGGGTATAAAAGCAGCTTCCCTGAAATGCTCAGTCATTCACAAACAAGGATGGGGCGAGGGTCACCACTTTGTGAACAAATGCGTGAGCAAATTGTCCAACAGTTAAAGGACAACATTTCTCAACCAGCTATTGCAAGAAATTTAGGGATTTCATCATCTACGGTCCGTAATATCATCAAAAGGTTCAGAGAATCTGGAGAAATTACTGCACGGAATCGGCTAAGCCAAAAACCAAAATTGAATGCGCGTGACCTTCGATCCCTCAGGCGGTACTGCATCAAAAACCGGCATCTCTGTGTAAAGGATATCACCACATGGGCTCAGGAACACTTCAGAAAACCACTGTCAGTAACTACAGTTCGTCTACATCTGTAAGTGCAAGTTAAAACTCTACTATGCAAAGCCAAAGCCATTTATCAACAACACCCAGAAACGCCGCCGGCTTCGCTGGGCCCGAGCTCATCTAAGATGGACTGATGCAAAGTGGGAAAGTGTTCTGTGGTCTGACGAGTCCACATTTCAAATTGTTTTTGGAAACTGTGGTCGTCGTATCCTCCGAACCAAAGAAGAAAAGAACCATCCGGACTGTTATAGGCACAAAGTTCAAAAGACAGCATCTGTGATGGTATGGGGGTGTATTAGTGCCCAAGGCATGGGTAACTTACACATCTGTGAAGGCACCATTAATGCTGAAAGGTACATACAGGTTTTGGAGCAACATATGTTGCCATCCAAGCAACGTCTTTTTCATGGACGCCCCTGCTTATTTCAGCAAGACAATGCCAAGCCACATTCTGCACGTGTTACAACAGTGTGGCTTCAGAGTAAAGAGTGCGGGTACTAGACTGGCCTGCCTGTAGTCCAGACCTGTCCCCCATTGAAAATGTGTGGCGCATTATGAAGCGTAAAATACAACAATGGAGACCCCGGACTGTTGAACAACTTAAGCTGTACATCAAGCAAGAATGGGAAATAATTCCACCCCAAAGCTTCAAAAATTGGTCTCCTCAGTTCCCAAACGTTTACTGAGTGTTGTTAAAAGGAAAGGCGATGTAACACAGTGGTAAAAATGCCCCTGTGACAACTTTTTTGCAGTGTGTTGCTGCCATTAAATTCTGAGTTGATGATTATTTGCAAAAGAAAACAAAGTTTCTCAGTTCAAACGTTAAATATCTTGTCTTTGCTGTGTATTCAATTGAATAAGTTGAAAAGGATTTGCAAATCACTGTATTCTGTTTTTATTTACGATTTACACAACGTGCCAACTTCACTGGTTTTGGGTTGTACTTTAAACATGAGAAATATTTAGATTTAATTAAAATCAAAACTGCACATTTTTGGTTTGATAGAGCATGGTCAAATGTTGGAGGTCAATAACAAGAAAATTAAAATAATTCAATAATTTGTGTTATAATGTTGCATCATTACTTGATATAATATACAAACATTACAGTGTAACAACCAGACTCATAAGGTAATTGTGGGGGCAAAAAAGCACCTTAACTGAATTAAACCAGTTTTAATTTGAAAATGATTAGATCAAACAGATGGTTAAAATCCTCTATAAACTATCATACCCAAAGGTCAGCACATCATTTCACATTTCAGTAATAAAACTACCAAAATTGTTTTGTATTTCTTTCTTGCCTCAGGTGAAATGTTGCTGTTTGTGTTCAGTGAGGACATAATATTGTCTTAAATCAATCGAAGGCCCCTGAATAGTATCGAAATCAAATCATGACTTTGTGATAATGCCAAATATAGTATCATTGTCCAAAGAATTGATATTGTATCGTCATGAAACTGGTGATTTACACCCCTAGTAAAACCCCACAGCCTTCCTGAGCATTGTTGCTAACCCTTTGTGTACACATCTACTTCCAGCAGAATAAAATGCCATGTCACAAAGCTTAAATCATGTCATACTGGCTTTTTAAACATGACACTGAGTTCACCACACCCTAATGGCCTCCACAGTCACCAGATCTCACTCCAAAAAAGCAACACTGGGATGTGGTGGAACAAGATGATTTGTATCTTGAATGTGTAGCACACAAACCTGCAGCATGATGCTGTCAAGCCAAGATGAACCAACATCTCTGAGGAATGTTTCAGCTCCTCGTTGAATGTTTGCCACGAAAAATTAAGGCAAGAGGGGACTAGCAAGGTGTACCTAATGAACTGGCCTGCCCCAAGAAATTTTCATTCAAGTTTATCTAATGAAAGATGTTTCAGTTTGGGCAGTGGATGGAACAAAATGAATGAGAAAGGACGAAGCAGTCCTGTTAAAAGGTCGTTGCTGATGTTTGTTTGATTTGAAGTTTTGGGTGAAGCGGATTAAAGAGGTCATGATGAGAGCTAAAACAAAAAGCTGAGGCTCACTTTTAAATGGATCACTTTGATAATCCAACAACATTTGGTAAATCTGCAGTGTTGGGCATGCTTCTTTAAAAAAGTAATTAGTTATAGTTACTTTCCCAAAATAGTAACTGAATTACTAATGGAATTACTCCTTCATAATTGTAATTAGTTACCAGGGAGAGTAATTGATACATTACTTTTTTGAAAAAGCTTTTCCTGCTTGAACTGTATGTCTCTGTCTCTGTGTCCTTCCTTGTTGTTACCTGCTGCAGCAGCTCTGACATCATCAGCAGAATTCTCCGTGTTTTTGGTCTCTAGATTTTAGATTTACTAACAACAGACAAACACTTTGCTTTAGGACATAATGGACACTTCACATGTGTGTTCTTGCCTTTTACTTCTTTTACTTCCATCCTGAAAACTCCAGTTTTAACTCCACAGACGCTTCAAACTCACTGTTGCTGCAGCTAGCTGCGTTGCCAAATTTTGCGATTGAATTAAGCGTTTTAAAGAGAGAAACCTACATGAAGTGTGTTTTAATTTTTAGCCATGTTAGTCATATTTCTTCTTTTTTGTCTCTTAATTTACTTCTTAAACATTTTTTTGTTTGGAGGTGGAATATCCTTTTCTTTATACAGAAGTGAAGGGAGGGGCTACTGTTATTTATAACTCAGTTATTGATAAACAGTTTGTCTAACCTTGATTTTTGTAACCAAAAAGACATGTCAGGCATTTATCTAAGTTTTATCTTAATCTTCCACAGCTTTATTATGGTGAAACCAGTAGTAGCTACATTAGAAATCAATTTAAATCTGGCTATAAGGATTTATTTTGGGTGGAAGCACCTTTTACTGTTATTTTAAATTTACTAATTAGATTCATCTTTTGTCTTTAGTGTTCTTCACAGATTAGCCTTTATCAGCTGTTTCGGGAGATGGGAATGCCGGCGGGACAGATTGATCACGTGATCTGTCCCGCCGGCTACTCCCGGAAACAGCTGATAAAAAGACACGTCACAGCTATCAGGATGACAGTTTCTGAAGCAGACGGCAGAGTTACGTTGAAACATGTCAAGGTAACCATACCTTTTTGTCTTAATAAAAGAACACTAAAACACTTATTTTAAATTTGTTTTAGGGTGGGATAAAATCATTTTAATAACCTCTGAATTTGGTTTATATTGATGGTAGATCATGCAGCAGGTTCTTTCTGTGTTTGAGGGCTCAACAAGCCCAAATGATCCACTGCACTGTTGGAACAAGCCCAAAAAAGTACAACCTACTACTCCCAATATACACATGCAAGTTAGAAAAAGAAAAAGCCGAAAGTCGCTTATAATGAGCAAACCTGGCAACTGTGGTATTGTGTATTCTCGTCTGTCTGTTAGCAGTGCAGCTCCTGTCTGTGTCTGGCTGAGCAAGGCAGGACGAATAACAGCTGCTTGACATTGGTGCAAAGTTTCACTGTCAGTAACGGTAACAGTGTTGTAACGAAAAAGTAATTTATTAGATTACCCGTTAGTAACGACGTTACTTCTAATGCCGTTACTCCCAACACTGTAAGTATGAGTAGAAACTCTTCAATATATATATTAATTTTAATTTTAGATATTTTTGTTATCTTAAAAACTTCCGTATTCCATGGTTGTCAAGTGGTCTTGATCCTGGATGATCCATTTTGATTTCTTAGACAATATTTTTTCTCGCCTGACTCTCCTGCCACACGTGTACTGATGTTGCAGAGACACTTTGTTAGGCTGGTGCTGCTGCAGAACTGAATGATTGTGCACAAACTTAACTACTGGGTGTCTTATTTCATTCTTGACTCAGCCATCTTTGGTCCTTAGTCTTGTTTTGGCCTCTGAGGGTGTTTGTTAATAACATTTTGCAAACTGAAAGTGAATAAATAAAGTGTAATAAAGATGTAGATCATGGGATAAAGCAGCTTTCCTGTCCCACAATCACATGAAAAGTTGGCTTGTCATCACAATAACTAAATTAACATAAATTAGACAGTGATGTCTTGTGGGATTCCTCTTTCTGTTTTTTCAATCATATATTCCTGACTTACTGGAAACAGCCCACTTTGGGGCCCTGACCCACCAGTTGAGAATCACTGGAGGTTTGTGAGAGCTGTCAGTGAGGAAGTGAACATCATGCCTCGTCACTCTGTTGACACTTTGCTGGTTGAACTTGAGAAAAAAATGTGAAAGATGCTGGGTAAGGAGCGAGTTGTTTGGGTTTTATGGTCATGAGCAGCAGAAGTGCAGAAACCTGTATTTCCTTCACCGTCTGTTTCAGGCCACGTCCTCACGTAGGCGGGTATTTCAGAAAAAGGAGGTTTGTCTCGTGTGCTTAGAAAAAATCCTGTCACACACAAGAAGCTTCAGAAAACATCCTGATCCACATGCAGTGGTGACTTCAGTTTCATATCTATTCCAGCACAGGTCTAAATGGTGTTACTGTTTAAATTGTAACCATGTTAACTGATGCTGGCAGGCGGATTGGGAAAATATTTCTTGGGTTGTGTTGCAATCCAGAACATTCTTCTGAGCTCGATCAGATCCTGTAATTAGAAACATTCACTGGTACCAACACCAGCTTCAACCACAGCAGGGGTCACAACCTGTACATCTTGATCCATGCCATTGGTTCTCTTACTATCTACTAGTGATGGGATGAAATATAGTTTGGCAATATATCGCGATACAGTACATAACGAAATGCATCGAGTTTGAAAAAAATGGATCGCGAAATAAAGACATCACATCCGCTAATAGCGCATGTGACCAGAAGTGACGACAACAAACATTAGCACCAACTACCTAGTCTCCAAAAAGCCGAATGATGGACTCGAATGAGGTCGAAATTGAGGACGCTCCGCCTGGATACAAGTCATCTGTCTGGCAGTATTTTGGCTTTCTCATTAAAAAAGACAAAGACGGCGAAAACGAGCCTACCGCTTGTTAGCATACACTCTCTCTAACCTCTCAAGGGTTAGAGAGAGTGTTATTGTTTGTGTTTGGCCTGTTAGGCCTTGTGTTTTCCTGTGTGCAACTCAAACAAAAACAAATAAGCTGTAATTACACAGTAATATTTTTTCCTTTTTACTTTATTGGTATTGTATCGGGACGTATCGTATTGTGACCCGGGCATGTCGAGGTGCAACGTATCGTGAGTTTAAGTGTATCGTCCCATCCCTACTATCTGCAGTGGCCCCTTTAGGAATAAGAAATATTGGATTGGCTTCTAGGTTTGCAAAACAAAATTCAAGTACTTGTTGCTTTACTTTTTTGAAAAAGCTTTTGCTGTTTAAACTGCGGCGCAATCTCCATGTCCCTCCTTGTTGTCCTGGCCTGATACCAGCAGCTCTGGCATCATCGGTGTTATCTGTGTTTTTGGCCTCTAGCTTTTAGAGTTACAACAGAAACACTTTGCTCGGGGACATGATGTTCACTTCACACGTTTGTTCTTTCCTTTTACATCAATCACAAAGCAGTTTTAACTCTACAGACCACTCCAGACTTGCTGTTGTGGCATCTAGCAGTGTTGCCAGATTTTTGTCTTTTAATTTACTTGTTCAGCATCTTTTTGTTTGGAGGTGGACCATCAGTTTGTTTCTACAGTGGTGAAGGGAGGGTCGACAGTTATTTATAACTCTGTTATCACTAAACAGTCTGTCTAAGCTTGATTTTGGTAACTAAACAGACTTTAATCCAAGTTTCATGTTGATTCTCTACAGCTTTATTATGCTGAAAACAGTAACAGCGTCTTTAGAAATGTATTCAGGTTTGGCTTTAAGGATCTCTTTTAGGTGGAAACATAATTTTTGTCTCTTTTTGAACAGTAAATTTTACATTTGCATTTGGAGAGGGCCGAAATATTTTGTAACTTCTGAATTGCGTTTTTATTGATGGTAGAGGGAACATCAGATCCCTCCAGGTTTGGGAACATAACAAGTCCAAATGAGCAGCTGCCTATTTACAAGCAACTCCCCATAAAAAGCCAAAAGACGCTTATAATAGGTGGACCTGGCAACCCTGGCAGCAAGTTCTCTTGTGTGACACTGGCGCAGAATAACACGTCACGTTTCACTGTCTGTAACTGTAATGGCATGGTAACATATGAAATAACAAATAAACAGATTACAGGTTACTAAAATAAAAAAACAGTGTTAATAACGCTGATATTTTTAATGGCGTTAGACCCAACATTGTGCAGCACAGGATTTAAAAAATATGCGAGTCAAGTCAGTGTTCATCATATGAAAGTGGACGAACAACTTCTAACCTAATTTCAGGGATATATGTTAAAAAGCACATCCAGCCTTTGCCAAGGGAAAAAAATGTTAGGAAAAAAATCCTGTGCTTTTATTTTGAAGGGGATTTTTAAGCAGTGGAGATTTGCCTACTTACACTATGCTTCCATTACCTAAGAAAATTATTACTTGTATATTTGGTAAAGTCTTGGACTATTAAATCCTTTGAATCAGAAACTATTGCAGGTCAGATCTGCAGACTAAAGCCGAGTGAACAAATAAGGATTTCCTAGTTCTGAGGAGTGTTTTACATTACAATAAAAATCAGGCATTGAACAGTTTTGATTGTAATGTGTGTGGTGATAATCCACAGCTCACCACACACATAATCAGTCTGTCCCACCGCTGATCAAGAGTCTAGTCCTCCAAGACAGAAATCTGATCAAACATGGTCTTGGAACTACTTTTGATGGAAAAATTCATTTTTGAAATTTACCAAACTTTATGTTTCAGGTCGGCCATTTTTGTTTTTATTTACGCCTACTTCCTTGTTCCTCAGTCAGCTCGATTCTTAATTGGCTACATTCACGTCACAATTCACGGAGTTATGACTCGGAAGTCGCCAGCTTTCCTAACACACATGACGATTTTTGGACATATATTGAACATGTTTGATATTTGCAATTGTTGGCCCCGACCTATTTCAAATCCAATTATCAGGAAAAACAATACACTCTTGACATCTCAGACCACAGGATAATCTTACAGGATAATCTTATAAAACCTAAAACAATCTTACAGGATATTCTTTTAAAACCTAAAATAATCTTACAGAATAACCTTATAAAACCTAAAATAATCTCACAGGATAATTTTATAAAACCTAAGATAATCTTGCAGAGTAATTTTATAAAACCTAAAATAATCTTACAGGATAATCTTATAAATCCTAAAATAATGTTACAGGGTAATCTTATAAAACCTAAAATAATCTTACAGGATAATCTTATAAAACCTAAAATAATCTTACAGGATAACCTACTAAAATTTAAAATAATCTTACATGATAATCTTATAAAACATAAAATAATCTTTCAGGATAATCTTATAAAACCTAAGTTAATCTTACAGGATAATCTTATAAAGGCTGAAATAATCTTAAAGGATAATCTTATAAAACCTAAAATAATCTTACAGGATAATCTTATAAAACCTAAGATAATCTTACAGAGTAATCTTATAAAACCTAAAATAATCTTACGGGATAATGTTATAAAATCTAAGGATCTTACTGGATAATCTTATAAAACCTGAAATAATCTTACAGGATAACCTAATAAGACCTAAAATTATCGAACAGGATAATGTTATAAAACCTTAGATAATCTTACAAGATGATTTTATGAAACCTAAGATAATCTGGAGTTGTACTTTCTTGGTTGTAAAGGAGGAAAGTCAGGACAAAAACAGCCCGATAGTCTTTATGTGTATCCTGCTTTCAGACAGTAGGTGATTTGTTGCACTCACACACCTTTGTGAAGCTGTCTTGAGTTTGTGAGTCTGCTGTGAGTTTGCTTTTTGGGATTGATCCTTATGACTTTAAGCTAAAGAAGCGACAGGGGAGCAGATCCAGAAGAAACAATCTCTATATGGCCTTTCGGTAGCACTAACCTCAGCTGGGTTATGCTGTTTAAGTACCAGCGTTTTTGGGAATGAGTATAAAAATAATCAAGCACCCCAATTAATGCTGCAGCTAAAACACAAATGTACGACCCCTGAATGATATGAATAAAAAGCTTACTGCTGCGGTACAAAGCAGAGAGAGTTAGAGGTGTTTTAAGGAGGAGAACTTCGACTTGACCGACCTTCAAGCTTGAGGTGTTGCACAGCACTCTCAGGTAGCGAGTAGAAGGAGTTCCCAGGGAAATACGCAGACGGGTAAAACACGTGGGGCTTCCTCTGCTTCAGGATGTGCTGCAGCAGCTCATACAGGACGTCCCCTGCACAAATACAAAGGTCAAAGATCAGCATGTGTCTCCTGGTAGCAGTTTACAGCTGCAGAAAACGGGAAAAATACAACGGCGTCATCAACCCAATCATGACCCCCTCCTTCTTCTTCTTTTTGGCTTTCCAGGCAGCAGGAGCTTGAGCAATGTTGGAAAAGACACTGGGGGGGGGGGGGGGGGGGGGGGCAACATGTTTTTGGGAGGATTTCAAGACAGCGTCACAACATAGACCAATGATTACAACAACGACAATTGTGCAACTTTACAAGCGTGAAACAGATTTGGAAGAGTTTACTTGATATTTGATTTGATGAAAAATAAAGTGATTGTAACTGTGTTAAACCTTTTATATTAATGTAAATCAAAGCATCTGTGAGGACTTGTAGCTCGTTGTGAAACAGACCTGAGTTAGATCATCTTCTGTGGCCCACAAAAGAAAACAACTAATCAGGGATGCAAGGTAATAACTGTAATAAGACAACTTTATCAATAAATAATGATGCTCTTTAGGATCTTTTTTAAACAGAAGTACAAATTCAAGGATTACAAATAACTTATTTTAGCATTAAAATTATTATTTCAGTTAAAGAGCTTCTAAATACTGGTGTATTAAACATGTTGTCACCAATGCAGTAGTGGCATGAACCTAACACTAGGTGGTGGTCTAATACATTTGTTACGCACTTTACATATACATTTACATATATATCTGTATATATACACCCCCAGCTCTCTGAGCCTAAGACCATCTATGGACTGATTCAAAGTGGAGAACCTGCTGTGATCTGAGTCCACGTTTCAGACTGCTTTTGTAAATCAGGGATATTGTGTCCTCTGGGCTGAAGAGGAAAAGAACAAATCAAAAGGCAGCATCTGTTATCATGGGGTGGTGTCAGTGCCCATGGCATGGGTAACCTGCACATCTGTGAAAGCTCCATTAATGCTGAATGGTACATACAGGTTTAGGAGCAACATGCTGCTAACCAACTTACATTTTTATTTTTTTTTTCAAATGTATTTTTTGGGGCATTTCGTGCCTTTATTGACAGGAGAGAGACAGTGGATAGGCTTGTGAAAGGGGGAGAGAGAGTAGGGGAAGACACTCTGCAAACTGGTCACAGGTGGGATTCAAACCTGGACCGGCAGAAGCAAGTACATGGGGTGCCTGGTTGCTAACCACTCCGCCAAACCAGCACCCCAAACTTAGATTTTTTAAAGAGACATAACCTAGAAAATGTCAAGACACATTCTGCTCATAATACATTAGCGTGGCCTCATAAAAGAGTGCAGGTACTAGACCGACCTGCTGCAGTCTACAGAAAATGTACAAGTGAAATCTGAAAAAAGGTTTAACCTTCTTATTAATTCATTGTTTTAACTTTTGCTCACTATTGTACAATATTTTTAAAACTTAAAGTGCAAACCACATCCCTCTTTTACAACTGGAGCCACGTCTGAATTTAAAATGTCTCATAGTAAAAGTAATCAGGAATTGGCAAGAGAGAGCAACTAAAAAGAAGCCAAAGTAAGCTGTGAGGGGAAGAACCTTCACCTTTATATGCACAAAGTAAAAAAAAAAAAGTAGAGGGGGACTCTCGTAAGTATTCACTAAACTGTCAGTAAAAATGTGTTTTCTTTGTCTTCTTTAGACGCGAGGATTTGTGATCAGGTCGAGAAGAGCCGACAGAGCAAGAACGAACAATATAATGCACAACAACACGCATTAATACAGGCAAAAATAACAAGCCATTAACAGTTTTTAGCAGGCACAGCGTCTCTCCCTCCAACTTTTTCAGGTGTTCCCATCACAGGTGGTTTTGCATGCATCCCATGCTGCTGTTATAAGACAGTTTTCACTAAACAGTATTTCCACTGGTAGTTTGTTTGAAAAACTGCCACACAGTGCTCCGCTTGATGTTCACTGCCATCGCGTCTCTGAGGCAACCTGAAGTGACGCGACACTGTGGCTGCAGATCTTTTATATTAATGTAACATTGCACCCAATTCATCATCTATTATTGGCCCATATGCGGATAACTGCACCAGTGGAAACATTTAAGTGTATAGCCTAGTTGGTTAATATTATTATCTAAAGCTTTCAGGCAACATTGTCACCACTAAAAATAATATATAAATTAGTGAGAAATGAACGAGGATGAGGAAAAAAATGACGTGTGAACGGTTATTGATTTTTCTAAACGGTTATGATTTGATATCCGTGTATCCGTTTACACGTTTAGATGTTGACACCCCTAATGTGCAGTTAACTTAATTTCTGCCTGCGCATGCTCGGTCTTAGGGTACGGACCAATCAGAAAGCAGCTATCGCCATTCAAATGTCTTCGACCAATCACAGTGCAACTATTTTGCCTCCCTTTGCTCACAGGATGGCAGCACCCTGTGTTTGCATGTGTTTTCGCAGAGAAAGAATACTTTGGCTTTTTATATCAGATATGATGCAGTTGCGATGTTGGTGAGAGGAAATATGGTTAGTAATTAGAAATGTTTCATGTCTGAAAAATTTGAGCTTATTTAAAAGCAAAAAATGCACGTTATAATTGAGAAATTATGGTAATCTGTATTTTTTTTACAATGTCCCAACATCATTGGAAATGGAGTTTGTAAGTGTTGACGGGTTAGTAAAGGTGCAGCTTTACATCAGCATGAGTCATAAGTTTCATCTTAGTGCTTACAATTTGTTTTGTTCTCTCTGTTTGTATTATTGTTTGTCTTTCGACATGATCAGTCTTGATATTTTATTCTCTTCCTCTTCCTGCTTTATTCTTCAGAGCTGATTCCTGAAATGATTGAGATCAGCTTTGTCTGACTCATAAAAAGTCAGATGTAAGCAGAGCACTTGGCACTTTTCAAGCTCCTTAGCAGAAAACAAAAACTTTTTGTGGCTCTACAGAGACTCTGTTTTCTTTTCTTTAAGTGTTGGTACAGTTAAGGTGACAAAAGGCACAAAGGCTGAGGAGGAAGTTCACTCAATGATTTACAGCTGTTTGTTTTCCCTTAACACTGATAACCACGGCTCCTCTCCCTTTGTGACAAACATTTACACAGTTAACAGACTTTACGTGAGTGCGGAGATTGTGATTTTATCATTCAAAAACAGCGATCACATATTAGCTGAAATATTCCTTTAAAGGTTTAATATAAAAAGGAAATGATCCAAATAAAGAAGGTAAGGCTGAACAGGCACACCAACACAAACGCCTCTTTCAGTTCTCACTTTGACCGGTGAGAAAAAAAATCTGCTCTCTACACAGTGATTGTGGTTTGAATTTAGATTTTTATGTTGACTTTTGTCATTATATTTTGCCAATGAACTTAGTACAATTTATGTATTTAAAGATGCTATGAGGAGTTTCTAAGTAATAACAAAAAAGTCTCACTTTAAGATATATGCCTGATCGAAATACACACTTTAAGATGAGTTTTATAGCATCAAAAAAGGTTATCTATAAATGCTATTCCTTAGCTAAGTGGTCTGGTTGGACAGCCAGCTACAAAACTACGATACTAAGTTTTCCAAAAATTGCTTGTTGTTGTCACACATCAAAAACTACTGCTACGTAACTAGAAAGAGATACATTACCTCGTCCATTTGCATCCTGTAAGTTGTTGAAAAAAGAAGTTGTAAAGCAATGCAGAGTTCTGAAAAAGGTCAGAGCTGCATTTATTAGCATCACAACAAACCCACGCTTTGGCTTGGGTCACGTCTTTTGGTGCGTTCCAGTTGTAGTCAGCAGTAGCAATTTCCGGGTTCCGAGTAGGAAACTGCAACTGGAACGTCCCCCAAAGTTGGAATTTCCTACTGGGAACTCGGTGAAACCTCGCCACCCCCGAGTTGACAACGGAAGATGGATGTCCCCAGTGTGAACAGTTATTTAGCTCCTGTAATAATCAATTTATTTGCACTTCTGACTGGGGTGTGTCGCTCTAGATCAGCTGTATACATAGTGTTGTTAGACTTATATTTACAAAAATGCTGCCATAGTGATAATCACATTCTTCATGTGATATTTGTGAACAACAACGCAGGGCGTGCTAACAGCAGCTAACAATAGCCTGGTAGATCGGCATGTTTTTTTCTGACTTCAACTGGAACGCCGATAAGTCGGAGATGATGTCGCTCCCAGTTCCGAGGTTACTGGAACGCAGCATTACAACAGTCACTGCGCGTGCTAATGGGTAGCAGAGTCTTTATATCACCGGTAATAGATTTTCCTCATAGCACCTTTAATCAATATGAATTCCAATGATTTGGAACTTAAAGAATTAGGAGGAAAAAGTCTTGACGTGGGTCTTAAGTGAAGCAGGACAAATGTATTTTTACTCAACATTTAATATTTAATTGTTTTTCTGTGTTCATGCTTATTGATAATAAAGTGTTGCAACAGTAAGGAGGTAAGTGCGAAAATTAGGAGAACAGATGCATAAAAAAAAATACATTTGTCCCTGGTTCTATCAACCAAACTTTCTCAAAGATCTGCAAAGAAAGTCCTGCTCATCCAACTTTTGTTCCCAAACCTCACTTACGCGACAGGATGTGAAAGTCTTAGCAGAGCTGAGATGGAAACATCCAGAAATGAGCCTGACAACAGCTGTCAGCTGGGCCGCATGTCTCTACAGATTATTCCTCAAAGCATGTAATAAGATGTAAAAAAGGGAAACAACGAGGTCTCAGAAAATATATCCAGAGACAGAGGAAATGTCACTTCCTCTTACACCAAGTCTTCAGACGTGTGAAGTCTGGATTTGAGTGAGAAATGTGATTATCAAGAAAATATTACGTTATTATTTAAAAATCACCTTTAAGCTCCTCGACTGAGTGTTAGCGGGATATGGAATAGAGTGAAATATGGGCTTCAGAGGTAAAGAAGACGATCATGCAGAGACTGCAGGGATCATTATAAAGGCCTGATCAGTGGTGGTTCATTAAAATGAAAGTTTATTGATGTCTCCTGCAGAAAAGACTCAAAGGTAGTATTAGATTTTACTATGATACAGTTCTGATTTAGCCTTGCAGAGCAGACAGACCTGCCTGACTCTGAAATCCTGCAGGTCCGTCTTGCTAGCCTCTGTTGTGCAACAAATTCACTCAGCTGAATTCTTAACAGCCCAATCAGGGAAGAGAGGCGGGAGCAGCAGAATGCGGATGTGATGACGACCGGAAGTGGAGAACTGGAAGTTGTGAACGGACATCTGATTAGCCTATTGTCCTCATGGCTACCCAGTAATACTTGGCGAAATCTGCCCTCCTCAGAAGTTTACTTGTAGGGATTATCTTTGATGAGGTTCATGTCACATATAAGTGTTAAATGAATCATCTGTGTGGTACAATTTAGTGTAAGATGGTAGTATAAGGGCATTAGCTTTTAGCAGCTAAGTTAGTGGCTAATGGCTAACGGTCATTAACTGTTGTTAGCTGTTAGTGGCTAAGTTAGCAGCTATGGCTAACGTCCATGAACTGTTGTTAACTGTTGTTAGCCATAGCCGCTATTTATGCTACATTATAGGAGGCAACCCTGCTTGATGTGGATTGGTCTGTGATGAATGTGATGAGCCAAACGATTGTCCAATCACAAGCTTGTGTTTTTTTTAACGTTCTGCCCCTGAAAACAAATTCAAAGGGCTCCTACCCAGATGGACTAGTGAAATATTTCTGTGGCAGATATATGGAGCCGTCCGTCTGGCTTGTCAGGTTACAAGACACTTAACCCCAAGTTGCTCCCACTGCTGCATCACTGGTGTGTAAATGGGCATAAAAGGGCGTGAATGTGTCAAAGATAATGATGGATAACTACGTAATCGAAACTCAGAACCATCAGTGAGTGAATAAGTGTGAATGTGTAGGTGTGACCTGCTGTGTGAAGCAGCTTTGAGTAGTCAAAGACTGAAAAAGTGCTATATGAGCTCAAGTCTGTAACCATAACCACTGTTACCAGCAGTCGGAAATTCTCACAATTAATTACATTAAAGTTTTTAATGTGGTCAAGGTGAATTTAGTGGCCCTGTGTTCACACCAACAGCTGCCCGTGAGGAGCTGTCCACACAGGGATGAATTCAGGTAGCTATATCTGGACAAGTTATCAATCATACACATAGACTAGGGCTGAAAAATGTATTGTTTTGAGAATGAAATCGCACTTTCAGACAACGCAATCATGTAAACGTCAAAGATGCAGTTTTTTGCAGCACTCCTGACTGACCCAGGATCTGTTTTTTCAACTTGTTTACAAGTTTGCAGAAAATTTGCATTTGAGGAAGTTCTGGTAAGCAGGTCAAAAACAAAGCCTCTGTTTAGAAGTAGAAGCTGTATCGCTTAAATAATGAGAACATTCTGAAGTTGGGCCATTACCAACATCTCCTGAAAATTTCAGCAAATCTGTCCTGTAGTTTTTTTATAATCTTGCCAACAAACAAACAAACAAACAAACAAATATACACCAGGAAAAGCATAACCGCCTTGGTGGAGATTACAATAGAAAAATCAATCTCTGTAGAGGATCAAACACAGCTCTTTTCTCCTCCTCTTTGAAAACTCTTAGATATGAGGGGGCAGGCAGGCTATGATCATGAGCTCTGTGCTGATGATCATAGCACTAAGCAAAGTCTGATGGGAGAGGGAGGAGAGGTTATAAGCTCTGGAGCAAACTTTCAAAACGGTCATGGCTGAAAACTCACATGCGTGACGAGGCTGAATGACTGTGACACAATAAACTCCAGGAAGTCTAACACGGGGCTTTTCTGCAGAGAGGCATAGAGCACATCTCTCTCCAAATCACCTTTCTTCTCCAATTAAAAGAAAAGAAAAATGATTTTGCATGATGTGGGACCTTTAAATTTTATTTGCACAATCATTTTTTGTATTCCTTTGAGATTGAGACTGAGGTGGGCTTTACACGAGGACGAATTTGTACGACTCCGGTAAAATAAACTATCGATCTGGTGATATTGACACACGAAGACGCGTATTTGTCCATGACTCCGCATCTTTTTTGAAAACGGGTTTGCAAGTGGATATCTGCGTATTCGTCTTCATGCCGTAGTTGGTGTAAACAGATGAGTCCGGAGAAGACGGTGACCTCATAGCACCCCTCCTCCTCCGGGGGATCCCCGCCCAACCCACGTTGTCACACACAATAACAACAACAATGGCGCCAGCCGAGCTGATTCTGATCTTGTTCTAGCAGCTATAAGTATTGCTACAACTTTCATACCAACATTTTCTCACAGAGCACGAACAACACCAACTACGGCAACAACAGCAACAAGCTTCAAGCAGAGACGCAGCATGTTACGCATGCATGAGCACTTATTGACGTGGAATCCACCTCGGAGCAGAACTGTGATGTTACGAGTGTAGTAACCCAAAAACTACATTACCCAGCATGCAATATGGGTTGGGAGCATGCGCGGAAACCCACAGGTATGTCCCGGCGTGGATTTTGCGTTCTCAAGTAAATACACAAGCCTATGTACAATACGATGTGTAAACAGCGATCCGTGTTTTGATGCCGACGCCAAGACAATACGGTGCCGTTCTCGTGTGAGGAGGGCCTGAGTGTGGCGGACAGTGTAAGCTTGGACACACTAAAGTATGGCTAATAACTTAAAAAACTGTTGTTTTACACTTAATTTTAGTAGATGCAATGTTCAGCATGGAAGCTCAGCCTGATAGTGCGTTTGTTCAGTCATTTAAGTTTGCAGGTTTGAGTCCTGTCCACTTAAGGTCAATCCCAATTGTACCCCTTAGCCCTTGGTTTTGCGCATGCACACCTAGTCAAGGGGTATCCCAGTTCTCCATAAATGCTAAGGGGAAGAGCTACACAGCCCTTGAAAGAAAGACAAACTGGGACATAAGGAAGGGGTACAAGAAATTTCCCATAATACACTGTGCTCGCAAGATGGGAGAGCGGACACCGAAAGAAGCACATAAATATAAGTAATTATTAAATTATTAAGTACACATCAATCATGTTTTGAATTTTTTGTCCTATTTTAAAATTGGTAGTTATAACAAGCTAGCTTTAACAGCCAAAGCTACATCTGCCTTCGACAGCCAGCAAGAGACTCCGGGCGATGACGAAGCAGGAATCAAGTGGCGTCTCGTTTGTTTCACTCCTTCCTCAGGGTCCTCAAAGGTTGAATCCAAACCTCTGGACTTCACCGCACTTGCGAACTCGTGGACTTTGCGGGCCCGTTCACGGGAAGTCCGGGAGTGCTGAGGGCTGTCCAAATCCACAATTCATCCAGTCCACAAGGGGCCTCAAGCGGACTTTCTGCAGACAGAAAGAGTCTGCTTGGGGTGCAGACTTCTGCAGACTACACTAGTTTGATTACCCACAATACATTGCAATACGGACGTGACGTTTTAATTTTTCAATTTATTTATTGCGTCTGGCCTATAAAAGCTGTGCAGTCTGAAGCCGAAATCACGAGCTGAGAAAAATATGGCGGAAAAAGGACGAAAGCAAGTCTTCCAATGTAAGTAATACCCAAATTAATTAATACTAGTCTGGTTGTGTAAATAAACATTTCTGTTTTTGGATGTGTATAGCCTATGTGTATAAGTGTTGATTTGTTCACTCTCAAAAAAAGCCTATAAATGGGATTTATATCTTATTTGCATGATAGTTTTTCATGATAGTTTTTCAAACAGTGTCACGGAAACGACTGAAATGGACTCCAAGTCTGTCTATTAGCTCCATTCATAATGCTGTAGACTCCCGCTCTTGCAGACTTTACGTGATGACGGTAAAGACGTCATATTATGTATGACTGAAGTCAGCGAGGGCTCAGTCTGCAAGTCCAGAGGGTGGAGATATGGATGCAGCCAAACAGTGGGTCAAGGGGAAGGGGTAACAAAGGGGTAGGATGAAGAGGGAGGTTGCTGCATCAGTGGCGTGTCAATGGGCATGAAATGCGTAATTGTGTTAGTTGATACTGAAGGACGACCGACAGCTACAACCATCAGTAGGTGAATGGTGTGATTGGGCAGATGTGACCTGCAGTGTAAAGCTGCTTTGAGATGTCTAAGAGATTATATAAGTGCTGTATCAGCATCAGCTATGAACCATATTTAAAGTTAATGCATCAAGCTTGTGACCATCAGTTTGACAACATAAAGACCATTTAAATAGAGACAGCAGGATTAAGAAAAGTCCTCCAAGTGCTTTTGATTCTCGTATATTAACTCAATTTTTTAACAATGATCTGTACAGTTCCCACACCTTCGTCCAGGCAGCGGAGGGATTTTCCTGAAGTCGATCTTTACATTTCCCAACACTGATCACTCACTTCATCCCACTCATGACCTCACCACACCTCCCTGACCGTCGCACAAAAAAGGGATCCAAAACTGAAGAAAACAGAACAGCTCATTTTACTCTTCGTTTTCCTGGTGTTGCTGTTGCTGGGGCAACAAGTTGAGGTTAGTTTCTACTTCCTGATCAACCGTCTCCTCGTCCCCACCACCCGGCCCCCCGCAGCATCGCTGTGACAGCTGCCTCCCTCCTCTGTCGTCTGACACCCTCTCCCCCTCTGCTGACTCCAGCTGACCTTATTGATTCTTAAACTCTGTAGTTCGGAGGAAACACGTTGATCTAAGGCGCAGAGGGAAGGGAAACAGGAAAAAATGCTTTTATTAATAAGAACAACTCTGGGTGCGTTCACACGAGACAGTCTGTACTATGCCACGTCCCGAACCAAAAAGGTCTTTAAGATGTGGAATATCTCATTTTAAGAGGGTCCTCCTCTCTGTTTGGTTGTAAAGGTTATTATTAGCAGTAGGAATCTTCATTTTCAAAAAGCCTGATTACTTTTTGACGGTGTTCGTTGTGGAGAATTTAGTTCCTAGTCTGATTTATGTGTACTAAATATAAATAAATTAAAGCTTTGGGCCATAAAATCATGTCTATGCAGGATTAATTTGCACATGCCACAGGATGACACCCTGTCATGTCTTAGCTTAAATCCAAAATGAGATAGATAGATGAACCCAGGCTTTCTCTGAGTCTACAGTTTGAACATCTGTTTAACTGTTCATGAGGCACCTTGGGCAACTAAACGTGAACGTTCTTCTGATTTTTATATTTTGATTCTCAATTTGTCCATCAGTATAAAGGCTGATTATATGAAACTTGGACATATTGTTTATTATTACTAGAAAAGCACTCTGAGTGCACAGTCCTCACCTATGTTGTGATTTTGACCATAAATATTAGTCCTACTTTTGTTTAACCTAAATTTTTAGATTCCTTGACCATGAAAACATACCATTAGCAATTGGATTCATAATGATATCTATTTTAGCTCAGTAGTTATTCACGGAAATCACATTTTCGGAATGGCGGTTTTACGCTGATCCGGATCAACACCAAAACCAAATCATTTGTTCCTTGTCCCATTCTGGACATTTTCTGAAAATTTCATCAAAATCTGTCCATAACTTTTTGAGCTATGTTGCTAACAGAGACACAAACAAACACACAGATGCCGGCAATAACATAACCTCCTTATATATTATTATATCTTCTAACTTCCATGATCTCGTCTATTGCGAGGTGTACAGAATTGGACTTTGCATATCTGTTTACACTCTTGACCCTAAGGACCGATTTGGTCCCACTGACTCCTATCATAACCACTTATTTTAATATAATGTAGTCCTGACATATTATCATGCTTTTCCCACGAGTACCTAATCAATCAAAGCCTCTTCCATCAAAATGCAGGGAAAAGGTTTTAGGTGTGATGACGCTCCTAAACCACCGGGGGCAGCAGAGCTTCATAAAGTTTGAGTGGAGGCCTGGTCCTCTTCACAAAATAAAGGGCATTAAAACACACCGTAATAATGGTCTTGGTGTGTTGTATGAATATGAAAGAGAGGTGTGAAAATTAGAACAAATTTTGTCTGTGTGTGAAATTTCAAACACTGAGGGCAAAGTGGCCTCTGTTTATATTTTCTTGATCAAGAGAGATCAGAGGCTTCTTATGACAAAAAGGGAATCACATCATTGAGATATAATAAAAAATAGTACAAATCTTTATATCATAATTCGGTCTGGAGTTGTTAAAAATATCTGATGCATTAAAGGTCAACAAAAATTATTTTATATATCACATCAGACCTTTATGCGAGGGACTGTTTGAACCTAAATGTAAAAAGAATTGTCATTGTTAAAATTATGCATCCAAAGCATTATTATCATCAGTTTTGACCAAGTCAAGGCTTTGATAACCTCATCCCAAACATTTCACTTTTTACCAAATTTTTGTAAATAATTGCATATTTTATGTTTTACCCACAGAAAGTCATGGGTTAATCTGCCAAAATGAGAATAAAAATATTACAAAAATTTTAAATTACAAAAAAACTTGACATCTGTGGTTTGATTTGAAATCACTGAAAGGGCTTGTTAAGGTGAGGTTAAAGTGAAAAAAAATATATACCACTTTTTTTTCACTGTTATAAGAGGCACTTTTGTGATCTTAGGGCTAAAAAGTGGGAGTTTCTTGAATAAACTCTCATTGGTCCAAAAATAATAATGTATAAAAAAACAATATCATCAATCATTGACCTAATCAAGGCTGTAATGACCTCATCCCAAATATTACACTTTAAACCTAATTTTAAAAATTATTGCATATTTATTGTTTTTCCCATTAAACACATCAACGGTTCTTATGGGAAAATGGCATAAAACATAAAAATATATTTTTAAAATTTAATATCAAAGTCAGGTTAAAGATTGCTGACAAGACTTGATGTGGATAAAGTGTAAAAAAAAGAAAATCACCTTTCTTTTACACTTTGAGAGGATAAAAAGGTGACATTTCTTGAATAAACTCTTGCTGACAAAAATAATGCATCAAAATGAATATTGTTAACTTTTGACCTCGTCAAGGCTGTAATAGCCTCATGAAATATTCTTCTTAACACCTATTTTTTTAAACTTATGCCTCTTCTATGTTTTATCCCATTGAAAAAAATCTGATTCTTCTGACAAAAGGGGCATAAATCATAAAAATGGCATTTCATACAGTAATTTAATTAAAAAAATAGATCTATGGCTAGGTCTTGATTCTTTCTAAAGACTCAATAGCCAGGTTTACATGCAGACTTTTTTTCATTCTGATTAAAATCATTCTGATTGAAGATCTCAGGTGAACTTACATGTGCCGGAACCTTTAATCAGAACAGCTGTTTTACAGACACGTGATACGCGCAGATCTATCTAAACATCATGTGATTTATCAAAGATGGCAACAAGTAGGTTTTTTAATGAATGATTTGAGGGTTGTGCTGTTTGGCCTTATAGTAACCAGCCTTCAGAGTTTTCCAGCGGTTCCTTATTTGTTGGACGTTTTGGTCTATCCCGGCTTTGCTGAGTTTTTTCATGGACTTTTTTAAATAGTTCAGTATTTATTGTTTTCCCAACATCTAAATGTGCAATAATGTTTAGTTCTTTGAGAGTTTGTATTAAAAACAAACTCTCCGACGCAGACCAGTGCTGTGTGCTCTGTTTGGAAGTCGCCACGTTTCCAAGTAAGAAAGCCTCACTGCTCGTTTACGTCAAGACTGAGCATGTGCAGACAGAACCCAGCCTGACAACTTTCTGATTCACCATTTACATGACAGGACTTTACCTTTAATCGGTTTGGGAAAAGGTCAATGAAATTCCATTCAGATTTGGCCTGTTTATTCTGATTGAGGTGTTTATATGGAGCATTTTTATTCGGTTTGGGCTCTTAACCCGATTCTAATCGGAATATAAGGCTCCATGTAAACTCGCTAATGTGGTGACAGTTAAAGGTGCTATGAGAAGAATCTATTTCCGGCGACATAAAGACTCTGCTACCCATGAGCACGCGCGGCGACTGTCGTAAAGACGTGACCCAAGCCAAAGCGTGTGTTTGTTGTGATGCTAATAAATGCAGCTCTGACCTTCCTCAGAACTCTGCATTGCTTTACAACTTCTTTTTTCAACAACTTACAGGATGCAAAGCAACGAGGTAATGTATCTCTTTCTAGTTACGTAGCGGTAGTTTTTGATGTGTGACAACAAGAAATTTTTGGAAAACTTGGTATCGTAGTTTTGTAGCCGGCTGTATGAGGCTACTTACAGTAGAGGCAAGATCGGGCCTAAAAACTCCAGCCCGACCCAGGCTCGCGGGTATTAAAGCCCGACCCGGCCCGAGCCCGATCAATAAACTCGATTTGCAGGCCCGAGCCCGAAACAAACCCGAAATTTTATATTTTATTTGTGAGGACTCAGGAGGAGGAGGAAAGGGAAAGGATGCGTCAGTCAGACCCGGACAGAGCACTGCTCCGGGAAAAGGGACTGGTTGCGATTTGTGTGATCACATTTGTGACGATGCCTGTGCACAATGATAACAAATTAAAGCCTGTCTTTTGTAACAAATTCTCACAGTTAAACAAGACTGTAAGATGCATATTCAATAAACATTTATATCTTTTATATTTGTGTGTCTGTTCTATTAGGTGTGATAGTTCATGCTTCATTTCATTGGCAAAATGCAGCAGCCCATTTGACATTTTTTTTAATTTCTTCGAGTTGGCAGAAAAAAACACAAGTTTTCTTCATGTTAAAATAATCGACATATTTTTATGATCATTATAAATGCATTTACACAATGAAATAACGCTGGAGAAGTTTGTTAAAGATATTTCTGTGTGTGATATTGTGCTCACATGGACGCGCCTCTCTGACAAGGAGAGGAACAGCAGCAGGAGCAGGTATGGGCTTCATTGTAGATCACAAGGAAGGGCATCTGAGATACACGGGGTAAAGCCTCCAGAGCGCAGCAGGTTCACTATAGTTTTCGTTACCAAAGGCGGAAACAAACAGACTTTAAAAATCCTCTGCTGGAGACTGCGCGCACGGATGAATCCATTCATACATATTTCTGGACCGGCTGCTGTTTGCAGAAGTCAGACCTGCTGAGGTAGGTGGTCCAGGGCAGTCATCTCGGTGTGAAGTGCGTATTGTGCGGGAGTTCAGTCTCGGGTCTCGTCCTCTTGAACATCTGGCATTGAGCGCTGCGTAAAGAGCGCGCGTGTCCCAACTCCTTCCCGACCGTAGTAGTTAAATAGCAATTACCATGCAGCGCCTTCTCTGTTTTATCCAAATTATTTATTTTATAACAAGTATTCCTTAGTTTAATATCCATACATCGTTTTAGTATACATAATATATAAATATATATTTATTAAAAAAAAGTAAAAAAAAAAAAAAAAAGATCTTACCTCTAACTTACAGCCTGGTGCTCTAAGACGTGTCCGAATAATATAAATTTGCTCTAGTTTTAATTGTCTACTTCCGAAGTTGAGTATCCAGGCCAGTCCAGCCCTGTCCGACCCGACCACGAAGCTAAGGAATAGCATTTATAGATAACCTATTTTGATGCTATAAAACTCATCTTAAAGTGTGTATTTCAATCAGGCATATATCTAAAAGTGAGACTTTTTTGTAATTACTCAGAAACTCCTCATAGCATCTTTATATGTTTTTATATCACATTTTATTATATTTTCATGAGATGGACTGTTTTTGGTCCAAAGGGTTTAAGTGTAACTAATTTTTAAAAAGGGCCTCAAGGCACGGGAAATATTCAGAAACCCTGATTCAAAGAAAAATGTCCAAAAATAAAATAAAAAGCCAAATGAATTCAGTTTTTCCACCAGTTTATGTTAAAATCTATGGACTTAAGTAACTGTTTACTGTCCAACCAGCTGTTAAAAACAGACTCTCTCTGCTTCTTTTCCCAGTAAAATGTTTTGACAGGTTGCTTAAGTTGGGCTGAAATGGGGAAATACACTAAATGCTGGCCCTCCAGCATCAGATCATTCTTTATACTCCTGAAAAAGCCATAAAAGGTGTCTCTAAGGAGGAGTACCGGAGTGTGGGGATCTATAGCGGAAGTCTTCCTTGGTGAGCAGCAGCAGCGCCTTGCCGTTCATCTGGAAAGAGCCGCTGGTGATGGGCCGCAGGGCGAACTCCTTCTCCGCCCAGCGCAGCCACTGGGCCACATCCTCCCTGCTCCAGAACACCGGCTGCAAACCTGGAGGGGAGAGAGGGAGAGGAAGTTACAGTCACAGTTTGATTTTAAAAACTGGCAACAGAGTGGAGGTGAAGGAAGAAAAGAAGAATGAGATCAGTAGAGAGGCAGAGGGATGGGGGGAGGGGGGTGAGGAAGGAAGAGCGAGGGGAAGGCAGGAAGGAGGGTAGAGTGGAGGGGGGAGGGGGAGAGGAAGGAAGGAGGCAGAGGCAGTAAAAAGGATATTGAGGAAGTGGAGATAAAAGCCAAAAGGAGGGAGTGATTACGGGAACGGCAGCAGAGATAAAGAGAAAAAAAAGATGAAGGAGGAGGCAGAGTCAGATGGGGAGAGGAGGTTAGAATAAAAGATTAAAAGACGATAGGTTAAGGCGCAGAATACCCAACAAATCAAAGGATAAAATAAGGAGCGGGGATATGAGAAAGACGCCCGCACTTTTATCTCATCTGCTGTTTCTGCTCTCTTCACTCCAGACAGAGTTTATTAGTTTGTACGGCAGCACACAAGGACACACCAGAGCACAGATAGCAGCAGCGACACTATCTTCTTCTTCTTTCACCTCCCTCGCATGCTCAAATGTTTCTTTCATTGCCGTGGGAACAGGAGTGTAAAACATCTGCACTGGTGAGCAACAAGCACTCACAGGCAAAGCAGGACGAAGAAGGCAGCGCGCACTTTTAATGTGGAGGAATAATTTAAGTGTAAACATGACTCACGCTGTCTGTGAGTGAAAACACAGTTGGTAAACTAAACAATTCAAATCCACAGAAGAAAAGCCAATTTAATCTTTATTAGGTCCACCGCTTCAACTGCTTATTGATCCAATGGGAAACCAGAAAAGCACTCAGAGAGCGCAGACCTCCGCCAGCACCACAGTCCTCTCCCATATTGTGATTTTCACCATAAATATTAGTCCTACCTTTATTTCATGTAAATATTTAGATTCCTTGACCCTGAAAACATACCATTAGCAACTGGATTCATAATGATATCTATTTTAGTTCAGCAGTTATTCATGAAAATCGCATTTTTCGTCATGGCGGATCCAGACGATGATCCGGATCAACTCTAAAATTGAATCACTTCTTCCTTTTCCCATGCTGAACATTTCCTGAAAATTTCATCAAAATCCATCCATAACTTTTTGAGTTATTTTGTTCACAGACAGACACAGACAAACTCTCCCAAAATCATAACCTCCTTGGCAGAGGTAATCAACAATCACATGGTGGCAACTTAATGCATTTTGGCTTGTAGACATGGTCAAGACAAGCTGATGACGTTGAAACAGAGTACCAGAATGGGAAAGAAGGCTGATTTAAGTGACTCTGGACTGGGCTTCAGAAACTGCTGATCTACAACCACACTAAAATATAGAGGCAATGGTCATGCAAAAGAGAAAATATCCAGGAATCGAGCAGTGTTTCCTGATTTTTCGACTGAAATAAGCAACCAGGTCAATAACAAAAAGCTCAAAACAAGCAACTAGCAACACCTTTTTTTTAGGCCTTTAATTGTCAGTATTATTTTGAAACATAATTTTTTTAATAATGTAGTTATATGTCGTAATAAAGGGAGTACACCATGTCAAAAGCAATGAACTTTAATTTCTTAAGAGTATTAAACTGTAATTGGAAGGTCAAGAGTTTTTAAAAAATAAATTAAACAATATAATAAATTAAACAAACAAAAAAAGAGGGGAAAAAACAAAGAAAATGAAATGGACTGTCTTTTTGGGAAAACTGCATTAAAAAAACATTATGATCATCAAAACCCAAAAAATACTGTTTTTTGATTGCTTCCTTATTTATAAACATTTTTTGTCTTTTTTGATGGATTTTGTCCAAAATATTCTTGCATTTGTATGTTATCACATTATCAAATATTAACTGTTTTCTTGTTTCCTGAAATGTTGACAGAATCATTTCAATGATTTGATTTATTTTTGGTTTTGAAACATTACATATCCCTGAATTTATTGATGACCTATACTAAACAGCTGAACAGGTAGTTAAAGGGTTAACTATACCTCTGTTTTTATTCTGTCTAACTAGTGGTGTGCGATATGACGATATTAGATCGTTAAGGATAATAACGTGGGGATGATCTCATAAAGCAGAAAGATCATCAGATCTTCTGTGTGGGTGCAGAGACTTTGATGTGCACCCGACTAGCCAATTGTAGCACATTACGTGCAGTGCATGGTGGGATCTCCTGTTTGGTTATGTAGCGTGAAGCCATGGCGGAAAGAGAAAAGGAGATAAAAGCTTGAAGATGTCTGAACAAAAATCTGTTCTAAAGCAGCTGTATTATTCACTCAGATTATAGACATTGCAGTTAGATAACAATTGTTTTAAATTGCTGCACTTTAAGAGATAATGTTGATATTGTTGTTCATTACCTTTATGTTTACATTTATTGCACATTTTTATAAAAACTGCACTATTTAAATTAAAACCTGTTCAGAAAGTTTCTTTGGCTTAAATTGTCTTTTTTTTCTGTTTAGAGTTTTACATGTTTAATATGTTAAACATAGGGAAAAATGGTCGAGCAGGCAAATTAGTCTAGAAAAATCAAAGAATTGTGATCAAATCGTGATCTTGATTTTATATTTAAAAAATCATGAAATGATATTTTTGCCATAACGCCCACCCCTATGTCTAACATATGTTTTTATGTATGACAATGTTTGTACCTAAGTGCTCTCTGTCTCATGTGCTGGTGAGCCAAAGAAAGTTTTCCACTTTGGTGGACATAAAGATTTATTCTATTCTAAAAGGAAGCTCAAAGTCACTTGTATGCCCCTTAATAAGTAGACCTGGTAACTATGTAAGCAGGCAGCAGCTCTCTGGTAGAAAAAGCCTCACTAATACTATAGGTCAGAGAAGAATGACCAGACTGATTTAAGATGATAGAAAAGCAACAGAAGCTCAAACACCACAACAAACCGAGGTATGCAGAAGAACATTTCTGACAGTACAAATCCTGAAGCAGGTGGGTTACAGCGTGAGAAGACCTCTGCAGCCTTTTATGGTAAACCCTTCTCCTACGGGTCTGGAGCCCCTTTAGCCCTCAGAATGTCTTTAAGTCTCTGTGGGATAGATTCAACTAGATGCTGGAGACGTTCCTCTGCTACTTTGGTCCATACTGAAATGATAGCAGGTTTGTCTGCAGCACATCCATGGTGTCAATCTCCTTTCCTACCACATCCTGAAGGTGCTCTATTGGATTGAGATCTGTTGACTGGAGGCTGCTGGAGCATTGTGAATTTACTGTCAAGTTCAAGAATCCAGGTTGAGATGATTCAAGCTAGGGCTTAACATTTTTAGTAAAAGATCTAATTAACAATTTCCAGCAAATTAAATTTGATTCACCATTTTCTTCAAATCAAGCTTCAGCGCAGTATTCACTACAGATCCTGGGTGAGTCAGGATCTCTGCAAAAAGGATCACATGGTTGTATTGTCTGAAATTACGATTGCGATCCAAAAAAGATAAATATTTCAGCCCAACTTTACTGTTTGTAACTTTTATAACGCAGAAATTCAGACGCTGTAAACTCAGTGTTTATTTTGACAGAACCTTTTAAGCTTGTTTTAGTTAAAGTCTTTTTCCCAAAATATCTTAATTTTAGTCATTATTTAGGCTCTAAATTGTTTTCATTTTAGTCTAGTTTTAGTCAATGACATTTCACAACAGTTTAGTTGACTAAATCTACTGTAAATTTAGGCCCAATCCACACAAAGACAAAACGTTTAACAGTTTCCAAAACGATCGTCATAAAGACGAAGGTGTCTCAGAAAATATGTGCGTCTATATGAATGCACTCGATACGTATGAAAACGCAGTAAAACACATACCAGACCTCTAGAGGGCTGTAACGATATGACAGAAACAAGCGGAAACAGATGAAAAAACAGTGGACGGCAAAAGTTGTAAACAGAGATTGTGATAAAGTGATCATAAAGTGCCGTAATGTGTCCTCGATAATTGTTTGTTCAACTTGGTGGTGATTGAGAAGAAGGAGATTTTGCTGCAACAGGGATAGTAGGGTCACTAGCTTCATCAGCACATATGCTACACCGTACGCCACCATTGTTGTTGTCATTGTCACGTGTGGCGCATGCGTGTCAATGAAGATATGAAACTATGACGTAAGCGTATCTGAAAAGTTGCGGAGAGCCAGTAATCACAGAGCTGCGTATACGGCATTTCAAAATCTTTCCACTTTGGAACCTGGTTTCAAAAATGATCGTTTACAGACCCCCAAAACGCCGTCTTCAAATGGATGATACGCAGATTCGGCAAAAAACGTATGCGTTTAGACCTCAGTTTGTCTTCGTGTGGATGGGGCCTTAATCACAAAAATATAAATCTAAATTGTTTTCATTTTTACCAAGTTTTAGTTGGTGGAATTTCACAATATTTTAGTCGATGAAATCTACTGTAAATTTAGTGGACAAAAATCTGAAGTGTAAAGGGTAAGGCATTTTTTATGTTTCCTTGAATTTCTGAAGTCATGTTTTACACTTGGATAAAATTAAACATCTAATAACCCTTTATTGAATGCTAGCAAATTCTGAATGTATAAATTAACAGGAATGAATGTTAGTTTTGAAATGCAGTCACCTTTTTTTAGTCTACCTGGCAGAGCATCTGAGTTACAATACCAGAACTGACAACAAACAGTGAACCTGCTCTACATGAATATATCAATTCATAGAGAGAGCAGCTCTGATTGGACATTGACAACTTATGCCCCCACCACCAAGCTAAGGCAGCTGTGATTGGATGTCCTTTCCACATAACCATGATTTTTCCTCCAAGCATAAATGTTGCTTCACTCAGTCAAATTTCCTCCTAGCTTCTCTGTTGCCCACTGCCTAAGCCTCTTCAGTCACCTTTCTTTTGAATGCTAGCTTAGAATGTAACTCTCTTTTTGACGACGTTATCGATGGTATTTTAATGTTGTACGATTATTCTCTCCAGACAACACCTTCTGACGGTCTTATGGTACTTGAAGCAATGACTTCTCGTCATATCACATTTCACACATCCCAGCATGCTCAGTCTTATGCTGCGTTCACACCGCAAGTGACTCCACAGTCAAAATCGCGTCACCCACTGAAGTATTGTTGTGTGTCCCTAAATACCTGATGATCGCTCGGTGACGTCTGCTCGAGTTTCACGGCGATCATATCATATGTCATATAATAGGATGTATAAGTGGACATTATTCCAGCTGTATCCTTTTCACTCACTTATCAACCACAAAACACTGCAGCTGATGCCCTGCAGCAGCATCTTTGAGTTTTCTGCGGTCCGTCTAGGCGGAACTAATGTCCTCACTGACTAATGTTTCCCACACTGACATAAATTGTTCCTCTGTAGTCCGGATGAAAAACTGTCTGTCACGGGTACCGTCAGACTCACACACACCGCTGATTGACTGTTGCTGCACAGCCACACACGACATCACCTGAAAAGATCAACTTTTTTTTAACTTTGACATCGCGCAACGTGTGAAGTGATCGTCTTGTACGCAGCAAACGCATCGCGGGAAGGTTAGCTCCGCCCTATCGCGGCTGTACATTAACTTTGCATGGAGAGTGATCGCTGAGGTAGTACAAGTCGCGTCCGGTGTGTAAGCATCTTTACTGTGCTGACCAACTAGAGTGCAGCTTTTTGGTCCACTTGCTTATAAGATGGCAGCACCATGTGTGTTTATATGTGAGCAGTACCATAACACAGAGAATTACACGATCATTACACAACTAAAAACCAAAATATTGGATTAGAACAGTTTCTTTTTCAGCTCTAAAACATGTTTGCTGTAATGTTTGGAGAGAAAGAATATTTGGGCCTTTTGAATCAGATATGTTGTAACTGCGATGTTGGCAAGACAAACTATTTTACATATTTTGCTTGTGCTCATGTACAATATGCACCAGAACATAAGACCATATTTAAGAGCAAAAAAATGTGTGTTATATATGACAAATTACTGTATCTGTGATTGGATACATTCCTAACTTGTCTCTACTTTCTACATGACCAAATTAGCTCTGATTGGATTAAGTCTCTGTCAGACATTTTAGTCAAGTTTTTATTTGTTGAAAATGTCAGTTAATTTAATTTAGTTTTTCCCATGTGCACTTGTTTTTATTAAGTACTGTCTCATTTCGTAAACAACCTTTTTTCCCCTGACGAAAATAATTAGTCAGCAAAAGTAAAACTGCTATTGAGAACTGGAGCTGCATCAGTCCCCAGACACCTTCTCACCGTTATCGGGGGAAAAGGTGTTTGAAGGCGTAGTAAACATGCTCCTGTCAAGTCTTTTTTAAAACATGTTCCAGGCCATAATTTCTACATGTTTGCCCCTTTAAGAAAACAGTATACTTTATCTTTTTTTCTAGACAAAATCTGTTGGTTTTTACCTGAGGGCTTAATGGTGCCCTTTGGTTCCTTGTGAACAGCGTTAGTGCCACCTCATCATATCATTTTGCTCCTCAGTGTAACCAAATGACTTACAGTGTGACTCAGACTCACCGCCCTCTCTCTTTCACATGCACACACACAAACGCAGACTCGTAACAGCCAACACCAACCATCACAACGCAGCATCGAGCTTTTCCTTCCTTACATCTCACTTATCGCCTGCCCTCAAACATTTCCTCTGGGACTCAGACAGCTGTTATCTTTGGCCGCCAATGTCACTGTCACATAAGTAATAGGAACCTTGTGCTCTCTTTCAGCCCCCTCCCTCTCTCCCCCCTCTGAATCCATCAAACAGAGGAAGTTTTCTGAGAGAGCAATCAATATAAAATGAAACCCTGTCTTGCTTGTCGGATCCCCGTTTCTTCCTTTCCCTTCATGTCCGCGACATTCAGATAGTGGCACGAGTCCTGTCGATAAGACCGGGGACGGCCTCGGTTATCTGAATTACAGCTTACAGCCTGTCAAGTTTTGACCCTCCGCTTGTCAACACCAGTCATGGAAAAGTGTCAGGGAATGGGATACAGGTGTTTCAATACCACAGAAGCTTGTAGTAAGAAGATAAGAAGATGAATGTCTCTATTTTTTGGCTTCTAGGCAGCAGCATCATCTCTGCTTTTATCCGGCTATTATGCTTCATGTTCTATAAATACTGTGGTTTAACAAAGAGTGACGCACCACAGAGTTTTAACTCATGAAGAGAGCTGTGAAATAATCAGTAAAGCTGCAGATATGATCATTTCTGTCCTTAGTGTGGCACAACAGTCAAAGCCCATGTTAAAGGCTTGGAGTTTTTAGGTTGTCTGCCCCTATGTTCCAAACTTCTCTTAAACTCAAAGAGGAAATAGTTCGATTTTGGATATCATAGTTCAATGGTCAAGGTCGTGGAGTCTCATGTTTATAATTTGTATAATCATAATCATTGTATAAGCATTTTCTTTGGAGGCAAAGTTCATTCCTCTGTGAACTGAGTTAAGCAATAGTTGTCACGTTCTTCTGCTCTCAAAGCTCCTTCTTACAGTATTAAAATAAAGAAATTGCAGGACATACAACCTTTACAATTTATTTTCAAGTTTGACAAACTGTCCACATTGTCAGGGCTTCAGACAAACTTTTTGCATTGGTTGCAACGATGGTGCACCAGCATAAAAATTACGTGCCCCCAATTTTTCTTTGTGTCACCTTTAACAACATAAGGTCACGATTTTATCACTCACCGTAACTTTTATATCATGTAAATTATTTTTTAAACAAGAATAAGGCGTAAAGAAATACTTGTCTTTATTTGAAGCAAATTTATATATTAAATGAAAAACAGAGCGTTTAAAGGGCTTCACTGAATGAAAATGACACATTCAAACTAAAACATTAAGCAAAATGAAACATTTCCAAATAGAAGTACTTGTGCTAAACGTGTTTTATTAAACTGAAATATAACATTTCAAGTCAAATAAAACATTTCAAAATTACAAGTGCTAATGTTTTAGGTGATATATGAATTTAACAACCAACAACATAACATTTACCTGGATGCTCTTATCTTCCAATAAATTTGGACCATAATAAGACTTCACACACTACAGTCAAAATTCACAAAACTGAAATTAAGGTAAATAGTAAAAATCAATTCTCAAACTAACATATAAAAATATGATATAATTTGGCAGAGCTTCACTGCTTCTTCAGAGTTACCGCTTTGTGCTGAAACCTGACACCACAGTCAGGCTCCGTCTGTGCTCACTTTCATACTAACAGCTTATTGGATGATGACTGAGGGCTGTGTGTATGTGTGCATGTGTTTGGGCGGGTCTACAGCCTGCAGCCTGCGAAGATGCAACGCAGGGACAGAGAAAAGAGAGGAAGCAGGTGCTGTGTCTTGTCCATTTTCAGCAGATTTTTCCACTACTGCAGTTACTTTTGTCAACTAAAATTTGTAAGAGAGTGTCTAACATTTTTTCTTGGTGCACCATTGCATCCAAGGAAAAATGTTAGGCACACTCTCACAAATTTTGGGTGCATGTGCGCCCAAATGGATGCACTCTGGAGCCCTGTCTTAGTGTTAGAATTTGTTTACGACTAACTCCTTTAGCACAACAAGGGGTTTTCTGCTAAAGATTATCTAGGCTGTATAACAAAAATAGATGTAGAAACACTCCAATGTGACTCCTTCATGGACTTTTTATCAATATTGAATCACACTGCCATCTGCACTGCCTACACCAGCTGTACACTCGTCTCTCGTGGCTGACTTGTGAGAGCCGCGAGGCCGGGGCCGGGCAGCAGTGCAGCCGGGGTCACGGGGTCATGGCTGCGGTATGCTCTCTCCAGGGCCGGAGAGAGGTGCTGCTCTGCCAAAACCCCTCCGAGATCCGGTCTGCCGGCCTCAGCCATCTGCACAGAGCCCAAAGGAGGAAGCAACAAGGGGAGCAGAAGGGAGGAGGAGGAGGAAGAAGGAGGCCCAAACAAACGCGTCCCACAACGCACTTTGGCAGGAAGCAATCCAGCGTGGGCTGTGTTTCAGCACAGGAAACTTCCTGTGGTAAGGTTAGAGAGTGACTCCAAGTGGTTTATTAACAGAGAGACACAAGGCATGTCATGAGGAGAGGAGTGGAAACAGAGAGGAGGGGAAAGTGGTAGAAAGCATGAAGGCTGATGAGGTGGAACAGCAGGAAGAAGAGGACCAAACAGAGAAGAGGGAAAGGCGAACAGGAAGGGAAACTCGTACAAGGAAGAAAATAAAACATTTCACAAAGTGGGACATTTAGCTCAGCCCCAATTTCCAGCTCATGTCTGATTTTCTTTTACTTCTTCAAACCTACTCTGAAATTTTACCACAAAATGAAGTGAAACCTGCAAGTTTTCTCATGAAGTCATCCTGAGTCAGGCTTGAATTACAAAACTAGGCTGGCCACTCTCAACATTTTCCAATCTTAACTCATTTTATAAACACTGGAGTGAAGCAAGCTTTAACCGAAACTTGCAAGATCAATTGTGATTTTGAGGCTGACAGCGTGACCTGGTGTCTGTCCCAGGGTGAATTCAAATAGAGTTTAACAAGACTGAGACTCGGGAGTCACCATTGTAAAAGTGACAAGTAACACGAGCCAGTAGCCCTGTGCTATTCATCCATATAAAGACATGCAAAATGACACCCACAGTTTGCAGTATGTGTGCCTGTCATGCTATTTCATAAGGCAGGGTAGGTCAGACAGTGACAACATGCTAAAACGCTAACATTAGCAGCTCATTATCATACAACTGATAGGATAGTAGGGATGCAACACTTTCAATACGCACCACTGAACTGCAGTGTTTCAGTCTGAGTGCAGCTTTCATGTATTGTTGCCCTTTCCTCTCCACAACAGACTAAAAGGTCCAATTCCAATGATGCTGTGTATCAAATAAAAAGCAGAAAAGAATAACTTCAAATACTTTTTAACCCATTTTTAATTGAATTCACCATGGGGGTGTGTTAGTACCCATGGTATGGGTAACTTGCACATCTGTAAAACCCCCATTAATGCTGAAAAGTACTGACGGATTTAGGAGTTACATGCCATCATGCATGCAATGCTGTTTTCAGGTCCCTGCTTATTTCAGCAAGACGATGTCTGTGGTGTATCCAACCGAACATAAGTCTAAAAATCACCTTACTTTGTTTTTTGTTTACACATCACATCAAAAAATCTGAATTATCCCTTTAAAACTTGACTGTGGTCGTTACTGACTGTTACTTTGGCACAATGTCAGGCTCATTTATAGTCCTGTGCTGTTACTACCAACTGCTGTTTAATACTAAAATCAAGAATATGGCTTCAGCCTGCTTTATTAGATTGGGTTAGATTAGATAGAACCTTATTTTTTCCCAATGTATTTTTTAATTTTTATTTCTTTCCTCTACAAGAACAAAGTACAAAGAGAAAAAGAACATCACAAAAGGGGAGTGAAAGAAAGGGAAACCTAAAATAACAAGTCTGATAGAAATTAATTAATAAACAATCATACATAATGTAAGGGAAAAATAAAATGGTAATATCATAAGCCAGTTCACAGACCAATATGAATACAGAGCAACATCCACCTCAAATACCAATGGCCTGATTTTTCACAGAAGAAATAAAAGGCAGCCAAACTTCGTCAATCTTTGTGTCGGTCCCTTGTAGCGTCTATCTTATCTTTTCTATTTTCAAAAAATGCATGACCTCGCAGATCCACCTGCCGGAAGAAGGTGGATGGTCACCCTTCCAGTTTAAAAGAATAAGACCCTTTGCTAAACTTGATAAATAAACCAAACTGTTTGTTGGGCTTTTGTCAGATTGGGATGACCTGATTATACTTCAAAATGACCAACAAAAGGACATGGTTTGATTGTTTAAGATCTCGGAGTATGCAGAGAATACTGAAGAAAGAATGCTGTTAATTTGGACCAAATAGTTTTAGACATATGAAGCCTGAGCGCAATTTGAAATTGAATAAGAGCATGCCTCCCACAGATGGATGAGGAGTGAATATTTTTAAACAATGTAGGTCACTGCCGTTGAGGTATGGTGACTTCTAGGGGTGTAACGAAATTTCGTGCCACGAAATTTTACTAAATAAAAATGGCAAAATAAAATTCAAAGACGCACGGAATAAAAGCACGGAATAAAAAAGGTGAAGGGGCACCGTGCACCACTGAGACTGGTGATTTTATACCCTCCTCGCCTCCCGTAGCAAAACACTCGCTTCAGAATGGAGGAAGACGAGGTCGATGAATTAGCTGACACTCCTTGGTCAAATAAATCGGTTGTGTGGACCTCTTTTGGCTTCCCATGTAAAAGACGAGAGAACGTTGAGAAGATTGCGGACAAAACAACAACTGTGTGCAAAATATGCTGCTACAGTTTGCCGTATACTGCGGCGAGAACAACTACCATGATGTACCACTTACAACGCCACCACAAAGAGAAGCTACTGAAAGCTACATGGAAAAAACAACTAGCAAAAGACCAAATAACTCTACAGAAAGCATTAACTGCACCACTGCGAGAACATTTTGTTTTGGTCTGGAAACAGGCAGCAACTGTATGTTTGTGTAAGTCTGCATAAAAAACAATATTTGATTTTTGCATCTACTGTTGAGTTGACAGAATTTGATCATACTTGAAGGTCAGAAGCATATGCACTGTTATAGGCTAAATATTATAGTTCACAGTTCAGACATTTATAGGTCTAAACTGCAGCTCTGAGGACTGCTGTTTGTTTTCCTTTTCATTCAAGAATGTACTTATCCTGATTGTTACAACAACAAAGCACTTTTTATTGAGATTTTATGTTTGTATTTGCACTGTAGTCTGAATAAGGGGAAAAAAATACAATTTAGTTTTTTTTCAAAGAGCATTTATTTTGTACTGATGCAGCTATATATTTTTGTATGTCTGCATTAGGAAGAAAACAAAGAAAATGAGATTTTTGCACAACTTCCTACTGTTGGGGATTTTCTATAATCTTTATTTCTTATCGTGAGTATTTTGTATTGTGAGCCCTGTTTCATATTTCGTATCGTTTCGTGAGTTGACCATTTCATTACACCTATAGTAACTTCTGAGTCCTTTTCCATATTTGTAGATAGCAGTATTTATATATACTCCTCCTCCCCCCTAGTGAGGAGTTGTACTGTCTGATGGCCTGTATTGTATTTTGAATCGTAAAGTGCCTTGAGATAACACCTTGAACTGAGCTGTAAAAATAAAGATTGATTATTTTCTGTTAAAGCAAATTTTACAAAATAAAGTGTCTTTTTACATTTCAAGTAACCAACAGCTGTTTATGTTTATCCTTTTCATAATATTACTCAGTATGCTGCCAAAACGATGACCGCTGAAGTTAAATCACTGCAGATTCATTTACATCTGGTGACTTGTGAATTGAGAAAATCTCTGTAACTGAACACATCGTTTTCTAAAACTACTAATTTTGTCTCTTTCTGTCCTTTTCTTTGAGGTCTCATCAGGTAACAAGGTGAAAAGCAGCTTCAGTTCTTCATCTGTCCTCCGTTCTTCAGTGTCACAGGCTCACACAATCTTAATGAGTGCGTGTTTGTTTGTGTGCGTTTTCTGAGTAGTATTTACATTGACTTAAACACTCAAGAACAACAGCAGCAGGATCCCAGGCCCTTGACTAAACCGTGGGCTCCTAATCCGCTCTGATGACACATAATTTTCACTCTGTGGATTCTCAGGCCCCCGCTCCTTCTCCACAACACACACACAAACACATACACACACACACAAGCAGCACACAAGTTACCAAGGCAACTCATAAGCGCTTGGGATGAATGAGGAGAGGAGGAGGATGAGATCACTGGTATCTAGTTTCGTTGTTGTGGTACAGAAGCCCTCGACTTCCCCCCTCGCAGCCAGACGAGTTAATGAGGTCCGTCCTGCTGGGAAGCTGAAAGGTCCCGTCCAGCAATGCAGCTTTTTCTCTGTACGTCTCACCAACACTCACACCGCTGTCAGGGTTGATGTGTGTCTCACCACATGGAAAACTAACACCCCTGCCCTTGTTCATGATAAAGAAGTGGTTTTTATGTGATTCTTATGTCACAGTTTAAGGGAAAATACAGAGCCAAAAGCTTTGTCCATTAATTTGGTCAAATTTAAAACAGGACTAGTAATGTATAAAGTAAGAAAGAATCTATTTAATACAATCTGGGAAATGTTTACAGAAAGAAAGGAAGGTTATAAACTCATTTTTCAAGGTTCAAACAACAATGAAAAGTTACTGCTTACTGAGCTGTGGGCTCACTTTATGGAACAATTTGGGGGTATAAAAGGGTATAAAAACAGTTTATAAACAAGTATATGGAAGAATAAGGGTGTTATCTATGATAATGATGGGAAAAAAACAAATTAAACATAATTACTATGTTGAAGTTGATGAGTTTTTGCTATACAGTGTTTGGATATTGACTGTAGATACAGTATATTTATTGGACAGTTATGTAATATGTATGTACATGTAAGGTTTGAATTATATTCATATATAAGTTTATGTCTATAATGATATTTAAAAGATATATGTATATTTTACATACATATATAGGCCTGTCATGATAACAAATTTTGCCGGACGATAATTGTCCCAAAAATGATTGCCGATTAACGATATTATTGTCCATATTATTTTGAAATGTCATTTTTTCATTAATGTAATTATAATATATGTCATAATAAAGTGAAGCAATACACTTCAATTTCTTAGGAGTATTTAACTGTAATTAGAAGATCAAGAGCTTTTAAATAAAATAAACAAACAATATAATAAATTTAACAAATAAAAAAAGAGGAAAAAAACAAGGAAAATGAAATGGACTCTTGGGAAAAATTGCATGTAAATAAAAATAATCATACTACTCAAAAACAATAAAAAATAGACCCTGTCTCTACAAAGAAAAATCAAAACTCTAATAAAAACACATACAGCAATAAAAACAATAAATAAAATGTAGTTTATACAGTTCCAGCATTGTTTGGGACATGTACGTTTTCACAGTCAATTCGTACTGTCTGTCAAACGTTCGTAGCATTTCTGGCTTTTCAACCGCATTGAAGGGTTGCATTTCTTTTGCAATGTAGTGAACGACACTGTCCGTGAGCGCGCAACATTTTACTGTTTTATTTATATTCACTTTGCAGACCAAACTTCTGACTGTCAGGACGAAGGCTCCGCTGCACCCCCCTTCTTTTTCGTCGTCCCCACAACCGTCAAACAAATACGACATATCAGCTCATCGGTGTTCATGAGCTCACACCTCGTTCATTCTGTTTAAAACCAAAAATATTCCCACACTTGGGCCGTGGCATTCAGCTCAGGACTTGTAGCTTTCGTGCCATCATTCATATTAGGCCTGCACGATATATCGTTTGAACATCGCCATCGCAATGTGTGCATGCGCAATAGTCACATCGCGCATGTGATGTGACTATTGCATTTCCCTCATTTATTAGGGAAATGAAAAAAAGCAATTGAAATTGAAACCTATTCTATTTTGTAAAGAGACATGGCCTCCTGGATCCCTTTTATATACAGCAATCTTCATCATTCACAGATGAACCCCCTTAGCCTGGATTAAAAGGTATTATATGAATACAATGGTGTCATTGTGAGTCAAGCAAATTCTTCCCAAACAGAGCTATTCAAGTCATCTGGTGAAAATTCTTCTTTTTTAATATCGCAATATATATCGCAATATATCGCAAACCCCTCAAAATTCGCAATGTCAGTTTTTTCCAATATCGTGCAACCCTAATTCATATTAGTGTTTGTTTCCTTGTTAATAAATACACTAAATCCGCCATAGAACCGATGCACCCCGGTGTTTAGAAAGATGGACAGAGTGAGCCATCTTCTCATTCAACCCCTTTGGTAGAGAGAGGAGGAAAACAAACATTCATGCACGTGTCAGTTTCTCGAGGCCGGCAAACTTACCGAGGGCGTTTTTATTTATCGTGCTGTTAATGGATTTATTGATTATCGTGACAGGCCTAACTGTATATATGTATATTATTATATTGGCAAGAAACAATGTTAGAGTAAAGGAAATCAAAATGCTATCCGGGTCCAAACCAAGAATACAACTTCCCAGTTTACCTGAGCACTGTAGTCCCAACAGGCTCAATGGCCACAGATAACAGAGATGGGTCGTCACAAAAAGAGCTGGCTCCCAGGAGAATGGATTCCATCTCAGCCATTACACCAACAGGGACATCTATGCTTTCTCATCTTCTCACATCCTGCCCTTAATATAAGGCTAAGAGAGGAATGCTTCCCTAAACAACAAATACATGCCCAGGGTTTAAACATAAAACTGATACTCAGAAAATCCCATCTTTACAGAGGGAAATGCAAAAACGTGACATTATTATGAAGTATTCGAGGAGCCACGGACAACCCGAGAAGCCTGAACAGACACACGCGAATATGCATACAAAAAAATCACAGGACAAAACAGGTATGCCATTGTAAAAACTGAGTAAAAAAATGGTACCAAAGCGGAAAAAAAGTTAATACAGTAGGTGCAAAATAGGTATGAAATTGCAAAAAAAAAAAAAAAAGGCAAAAAAAAAAATCAAAAGTGACTAAGGAAAATTTGATTATAGCAGCAAAATTGGGATTAAAAGTGGCCAAAAAAAAGATGAATGGGAGCAAGATAGTAGGGCTGGGATGATACACTTTTCTTCCAATTCGATTTTTTAAGATTTTTTAGGTGCCGAGTCGATTGAAATCGTGATTCTACAATATTGTCGATTTCTGCAATCTTTAGTTAGCTTTTTTAACACCAGTAAAAAGATGAACAATGATGATGCCTACAGACTATATCAGGAAAAATACACATCACATGTGAATCTGTTTTTAGGATTTATTCAGCAATATATTTAAACTGCTGTTTATACTCAAAAGGCTGGACTGCATTTAAAAGTGGCTTATTAACACAGACTAAAATGAAGCATTTACATTTGGAAAAAATCGATTTTTGAGCAAAAAATCTATTTAAAAATTGTCAAACAAAAATCCCAAAACTTTTGTGAATCGATTTTTTCTCCCACCCCTACAAGATAGGCATAAAGTTGTAAAAACTGGGTTAAAAAAAGGTTAAACTAGGCATGAAATTGCAAGAAACTACATCACAATGCCAAAATGTTCAATTGCAACAAGCCATATTGTGATTTCATCCAATTTGCAATTAATTGTTCAGCCCTAATACAAACTATGTTACCTTTAATGTTTGAATGAAATCAGTTTGCATCTTTTCTGTTTAAATGAAATGCTCTGGCAATACAGCTCTAAAACATCCATGACAATAAAGAGTAGAGGTTGTAATGGTACACAAAAATCATGGTTTGGTACATACCTCGGTTTTGGGGTCACGGTTCGGTACATTTTCAGTACAGTATGGGAACAACGCAAAAGTATTTGCTTGTTTAGCACATTTATTAAACCAAAAATTAGTCATTATACAAACTGAAAACCAAACTATATTCAATGTGCTGCTTGGTAATACTAATAAGTTAAATAAAATAAATAAACAACAAATGTATGAAATTAAAAATAATGAGTACTTTATACTGGGTACTTTATACCGGGGCTCAATCACCTTTAGCATGTGTTTAAAAGCAGCATTTTCCACAACTGAATGCGGTCTTAGATCTGATGCTATAAAAACGCAGATGGATGGCGTATGGCCATACTCTGATGATTTAGTGGTCAGCAGTGTCATGATTCAGTCTCAGCTCATGTCCTAAAGGGAAACAGAGCTCTTTGTAAAGGGCTGCTGGTTAGACAGACTGGTAAGTAACCAGGCAAACCATTTATGCCAGAGAAGAGATCCATTTGTAGAACGCCCTTCCTTTCTCTCTCACCCTGTTTCACAACTTTATTCACTGTCTCTCCTGTCAACAAAGATGTAATACACACACACAAAGAAAACGATGTCAGGAAAAGGGTCCTATTCCTGATGAAAAAACAAAATAAACAAGAAAAGTAGTTTCATGAAAAAGCTTCATTTGTATGACCTGAACAAATTAGTATTCACAACTGCCTCCTCTTTGAGAGAAAAACAGTTTTTTAAAAGATGAACAAAACTTCTGAAGCACAATGTCTGTGGTCCGAGTTAGACACTTATAAGCAACCTTCTCTTGTGAGATACAAAACAGTTTTAGGCTACGTTTACACGGACACTCTCTGACTTAAAAATGCAACAATTTTTCCTTTTCATAATCAAGTAAATCTGCGTTCAGACGGAGACGCTGATGGCAAATGAAACCGCTGTAGTGTGCATGCCGGTTCAGTAGATGGTGGTGTAAGTCGGCAGAGAGGCAGCGCTGCTACAATAAACGAACGAAGAAGAAAAACTTTTCACAAACAACAATGGAAAGTGGTCACACATTGACGCAGTAGTTTCTTTTCTGAACAACAAATCAGTTTGGACAACAAATCCGTCTGGATAGTTTTGTCTGGATAACAAACTGAGCACGGTAAGCAGCACACACGTTACTCTGTAGATGGCCAAAGCTGTTGTTGTTCCTGGGATGTGTGCACAGCCTTTAAGTGAAAGAGAACCGCACATGCATTGACGTTTCACCCTGAAACACTTCGACTTCGGTTTACACTAGGCCTGTGCTCAAAATATCGATACGGCAAAATATTATCATGCACTTCTTGGCGATACATGTATCAATACGGATTCTACAGAATCTATATGGCCTCAATGTTTGGACAGTAGACTTTGGGTAATATTAACAATGGAAAAGTTCAAAATAGAAGCCAAGCTTCACGATGAAACACATGTTCCAAGTTTAAACTTAGGTCTACTATCTTTGGGACCTGAACTGATGTTCTTAAGCTGAAGAATTATGGGGTGCTGGTTTGGCGGAGTGGTTAGCACCCCATGTACATGCTTCTGCCAGTCCAGGTTCAAATCCCGCCAGTGGCCAGTTTGCAGAGTGTCTTCCCCTACTCTTTCACCCCCTTTCACAAGCCTATCCACTGTCTCTCTCCTATCAATAAAGGCCCAAAATGCCAAAAAAATACATAAAAAAAAAAAAAAAAAAAGAATTATTTAAAACTCATGCTTGTTCTTTTTCTTCTTGTAAAAAAAAACAACAGTTGCTGAGAATTCTGTTAAAAGCATAGTCAGTGTTCACAATTCAGTATCGGGACACGTATGGTATCGTGTGATTGCTGGAAATACCCAGCCCTAGTTTACACGGCGCTGCATGGAGAGCGTATTGAAAACTCCCCACTCTGGAGCCTGTTTTCAAAAGTTTAAAGAATTGGGCAATCCGCAAAGAGTTCCCATGTAAACAGGGTCGAAACGCAATGAAAACTTATCGGATTTGACCGATTTAGGCCTTGTGTAAACGGCCCCTTAAACTTCACAAGTGAATTGATTCACACATTTCCAAAAGTATCTGTCATGGCAAAAATAGCATGATATCCAAACAAAAAGGTAAAAATCTATACTCAAACTGTAAAAATGTATCAGACAATTTTACAGCTCAGCAGCACACTGCTGTTTTAAAATAATCTTTATGTGTATGTGAGAGCCGTGGGGGGGGATTCATGTATGTATCATGTACAAATCAACAAGTCCATCCTTTATTTCAGACTTTTGTCAAACTGATTGGCTTTGTTTTGATCAATGTGACAACACATGGAAGATTTCTAATAGGAATCTTTAGGTTCACCAGATAATCAGGTTGTTGCTGACTCTGCTTGGAAGCAACCAATGGTTAGTTTGCACCTGTTGTCCTGATAGATGTTACCTCAACACGAAAATCTAACATTTATCAATATTACATTCAATAGACAAGAAAAACCTACACAAGTTTCATTGATGAAGTCCATTGTACACTCTTAAGTATACTGCACCAAATATATTTATCAGACATTTAGACATTTACATAAAAGTATACATCTGCTAAAATGTGTACTTAAACAAACAGATATACCATCAAAACACTACTCCAATGACGTATAATAAAACAAATAGATACACAACCAAAGTGTTATTATGATATTAGATAAATGAATGAATTAAATGCATAAAAAAATCTGTTTCAGTTAATATGTACAGGTCTAGTTTGATTTAGCCAGTTTAGCCAGTATTTCTGGTGGTGGTATGGTTATCTGAAGCTTGGTTTATAAAATAGGACCACTTCATTCACAACTTGCCACTTGCATGTCTCCGTGCAGGGGCAATGCTCGAAAGTTCTCTTCTATGTTAATCATATTTAGTATTGCCATGGGCCCTGAGCAACCCCACCTAAAAAAAAAAAAACTAAACCTTTAACAACTCCCTCTCTATGCAATCTCTATGCTTTGCAAATCAAGGGTGTCAAACGCTCATCATAAGCAGACCCCAGAGATGATATCCAAAACGTCTAAAAGAAGACAAAATGTTCAAAACTGAGGCTCAATTTTGCAACAAAGGAAAAGATTGAAGATAGATTAACTTTCTTCTATTTATCCAATCATAAGCTGAGGTCTGTTCTCCATGTTTGAATTTTGATTTATGGTAAAAAATACAGAAGCATTTATCTATGCAGCATGCCAAAAAATATCAGGACTGCCATGTGTCTGACAGTGTTGATCCTGAAAAGAAAACATAAACAAGCCTGCTTCTTTCCTCTCATAAAATCTATAAGAGAGCTGATACACAGAGTCAATAATGGCAATGGGATCAATAAAGTCTTATCAGTTCCTGTCCCTACAGAGAACTCGTTAAAAACATCCATAAACCTCGAGACAAGGGAAGTAGAAGTGCTAAAACACTGAATCACTTTCCCATTTAAAGCTCATTACTGCACCGCTCCATTGTATTCTACAGTAAACAGACATAAACCAAGACATGAGCAGTGAGCATGAAGATCTCAGAAGTCTGATTCCAGCTTTTCCTGACCCGACTGAACCAGAACTTAACAAAAAAAGAAGCATCACTGAAGATGGGACTTTGCTCTCCAAACTCAAAGCTCCTTAGTCACTCAGCTCTTCTGTAAATGTTTGCCTTTTCTCTTGACGCAGAAGTAGGCGGATATTGGACTTGCTATCTCAATAAAGAAAAAGGGTTTTCTTTCTCCAGACAGAGGAGGAGGAGGAGGAAGAAGGAAGGAGGAAGGAGGTGGGGAGTAGGGACGGCTGTGACCTTCTGACACCCTGACTCAGGGACATGTGGGTATGAGAGGAACTCACTTCTGTAGCTAATCCCTCTTCCCTCTCAGAGCTTTGTGTGTCTCTGTGCGTTTGTTCCCTGTCAGGTGGGTGCGGCAGGGGAAAATCCACCTCCGCACACTTTTACTTTTTCTTTTTTTTAAGTCAAAAGAACCCCCCCCTATCCCCCGCCTTCGTCTCATATTCATCCTCCGCTTCCTCCTCCGCCGGCATGCATGTGCCTGTCCCCCGTCCAGCAAACCTGGACTCCATCCAGTCAAAACAAACATAAAACAGATCATCAATCACGCGGAACTTTTACGGCCAGGAAGTAGCACGACCTGTTTTTGATAGCTTGTTGTTGAGTGCGGGAGCAAGCCGGCTCTTGTAGTTAGTTCCTGAATCCAGCGTCAACCGCCACTCTTCCTTTTGTTCTGGAGCCAATTTTTTTTTTCTTTCTGTTGGAAATGCAGAAGCTTCAAAGACGTTTGGTGTTTGAGACAAGCAGGGGCCTTTTGGTTTGGTTGACAAAAGCAAAAACACTCTCAGAGTGTGGTTTACTCTTTGTTTTCTTAACATTTAAACATGGTGAAGTCAGCATTTCTGCAGAGGTGATCATGCAAAGCTTCACTTCAAGTCTTTCTCAAGATTTTTTGTTTGTAATGTCAACTCTGTCACTCTCATTTTGATTGCATGATTCATACTGATAATGTGCATCTTGAGACCTACATCCATATTTTATTACTTCCACTAAGGAGATAAGGATGTTTTTGTTGCTGTTGGTTTGTTTGTTAGATTGTAAACACCATGACTGTAAAGTTCTGAAGAGATTTAGATGAATTCATCAGGTCATGCTTCAAGGAGGAAGTGAATAGATTTTGGTGAACACCAGATGCAGATCCAGGTTTTTTTCAGAGATTTGTTAACAGTGCAAGATCAGGCAGTTTCCACATTTTTGGCAAAAACTCACAAGACAAGTTTGGAAATGCACTGGCAGAGATAATTGAGCTTTTGTAATAGAAGTGTGATCCTTTGTCTGTGAGACTGCTATTAAAGTAAAACACCTAAGACGTGTTTCCACACAGGGTTTGGTTTCGGTCAGTACATTTTGGTACATTCTGCCGCTGGAATAGGAAAAGGACTTTAGCTTACATAGTGCTATTCCAGTCTTTGACTACTCAAGGCAGCTTTACACCACAGGTCACACTGAGACATCCACCCACTGATGGTTGGAGTTTCTATGCCAGTTGTCTATCGGTGTCAATGAACACATTCACACCTTTCTGCGTCCATTTACACGCCCCTGATGCAGCAGTGGGAGCGACTTGGGGTTATGCATCTTGCCCAAGGACACATCCCCATGTGACAGCCAGAGCTGGGCTCGAACCTGCAACCCTTCAACTACTGACCAAGCGTACTATCAGACTGCACCACCAATGCCCTGTGTGTCAGGCGGAGTCCAGACACCCTCCTGATAAATCTAATCTGCAGTCTCATTCTTTCATTCAATACTCAGAGGGACAAAACAGGCCGCTAAATTAAAAACGCTTTGCCTTACAGCCAAACTCCAGCTTTACCACATACTCAGTTCAACAGCTGCAACACTGCAGATACCACACGTCACCTCCCTCTATTACACATGTATGTTCTCAAAAAACAGAGACGGAGACACAGAAACACGTCGTCTCCCACAAGAACTCTACTGGATTTACCAGCTTCAAAGACAACCCTCCTAGGAACTATTATTATTACTGTTAAAATTTTAGAATTTGATCATTATTAGGGATGTAACAGTACATGTATCTGTGCCGAACCACTCGAAATGGACATTCTGTCCGCTTCGAGCGGTTCTCCATTCCAAAAACAGCACGGAATACAGTGCTGTATTCGAACAAGTACATTAAGTTTACGTTACCCGCTGCACTGGTCTGTGATTCGTGCTCTTGCAATCATGTACATATCATGTGGATGTGACCACAGCGAACCAATCAGAAGACGAATATCAAAGAGCTTCCATAACCACAAAAGCTTGTGTCTGAATTGTTCATTATGGCTACTGCTAGCGACCAACCGGGGCTTGGAGACCCTCCCCCATCGCTGAAATCTCCTGTTCAATCCTGTCCGATACTGTTCAACTGACAGCATGTCAAACACGCCAGCTCACCTGAAACAGCACCACTCAAGTGTAAAGATTTCCACGGTAAGGAAAAAAAAAACTGTAGTGCAAATTCAACTGTATTTAAGCAGCCTCTCCCTGACAGTTTAGATCGGGCCAAAGTGAAAACAGCATCCATCTGCGTTTTTATAGCATCAGATCTAAGACCATATTCAGTTGTGGAAAATGCTGGTTTTAAACACATGCTAAAGGTGATTGAGCCCCGGTATAAAGTACCCAGTCGTCCACATTTAAGCCTGGAATTTAAAAAGAAACTCATTATTTTTAATTTCATACATTTGCTGCTTATTTATTTTAATTAACTTATTTGTATTACAAAGCAGAACATTGAATTTATTTTGTTTTTCAGCTTGTATAATGACAAATTTTTGGTTTAAAAAACGTGCTAAACAAGCAAATGGAACCGTGACCTCAAAACCAAGGTACGCACCGAACCGTGATTTTTGTGTACCATTACACCCCTAATCATTATTATTTTTAGGATCATTATTCTTATCATTACAATCATTATTAATACTCCTGAGAAGGTCCACCACTGATTCATGTTTTCTCCATTTGTGGATAATGGTTGTCACCGTGGTTCACAGCAGTCCTAATGCCATAGAAAAGGCTCTCTCACCCTTTCAGACTGATAGATGATTTTACTTTGTTTGACATCTGTTTTTAAACCTCTTGAACTGAGACCATTTCGCCAACTTCACGTTTTCAGACAGGTTCTGTTTCAGTGCTTTTTTTATTCTACAGGTCTGACCTGTGTGTAGCTGCTGAAATGGAACTAAAAATATATTTTTACATTCAAAAAATGTTTGATTAATCACAGCTAAGTCAAGATTTAACAAGGGGGCAATTGCTTTGGACATAGGGTCAACTTATTTTGGATAGCATTTTTCCATAAATCAATAAAATCACCATTTATAAACAGCTTTTTGTATTTACTCAGGTAATTTTTGGCTAATTTGTTTTTTTTGATCTGAAACATTCAAGAGTCACAAAAAAGCAGAAACAGAAGAAGTCTGTGTGGGGACAAATACTTTTTGTAACACTTCATATACTGCATGTGTATTTTTATATGTGCAGAAATATTTTTATAAAATGAAAGTATAGCTTTGGCCTGCTCCATTGTAAAGTATCATGAGAAAACATTTGTTCTGATTAGAGATGAAAATTGAAAGCCAAGTCCCTCAAGGAGACGGTTATTCTTTTTGTTTAATGATGCTCTTATAATTCCCTTCCTTTTTGTTCTGCTTGATGCCCATCTCATTAGAGGCTCTCAACAGAAATGATAAAGAAATTGAAAGATAATCACAACAGACAGGGGGCCAAAGAGGTGAAATTTGTTGCTTAATATTCATTAAAAAGGACTTTTTAAACATTTAAAGGCTGGTGATTGCAGCAACTAAATGCAGAAGCACTTCACTGATGCAACGTGGAATTAAACAGCAGAGTGACATGTGTTTGACATTGCTGACACTAAAAACCAGTGAGTAGGGATGGTTGGTACGGTGAGTATTTTAGTCTTGATTATATTTATAGATGTTAAGATCACGATTTTCAAACCTTATTACTAACTGATTTTAAAAAAAAGCACAACACATGCTATTATTGAAGGCTGATGATTTGACACAATCATTTTAAACATTAAAAATGGGTGACAGACAGACTTTACTGTCCTCTGCTGGATATCTGTCTTAGTCAACAGTGCTCATGGCTCAGAGCACTATAGACATAAAAACCACTAGACAACATGAAAAAGTTACATAAGCAAGAGGTCGGCGACAGGCCTGGTCAGGAGTTACTGCACAAGAGGACGGAAGTGCAGTGTTTATTACAATAAGTGGTAAAATAAGTAGAGACATGAAATAATAGAAATAATAAAACAATGGATAAAAGCAGGATCATAAGAGACTGGTGGCAGTAAAATAAGTTGAAACAATATAATTAGGGGTGTCCCTATACAACTTTTTCACTTCTGATATGGTACCAATATTGAAGCCTTGAGTATTGGCCGATACCGATATCAATCTGATACGATATCAGCAGGAATCAAACAGACTTTTATTACTTATTCTGTAGTATAGACTGTGAGAAAAGGCTTGATCGGGTGAGATTACTCAAACAGAGAACAGTAGGCAGCAATAGTAGGTATGAGAAAAACTGACACACTTGTTATTAATCAATGGGTTCAATAAATTTGACCTTAAACATAAGAATATGTAACAATAAAATAAAATAAATAAAAAAACAAATTACCACACCCTGAAAAGTAACCTCAATAAGTCCAATAAAACCAAAAATATATATTTTATATTGCAAAATAGCCACTGTCTTTAACTTAAACAGAAGCATATTCTACAACAGAATTTTTTTAAATTGAAGGAGACATGGTCTTTGAATTCGTTTTTGTTTTTTAAACCCTTTTCCCGCAGATGCCGTCTGATGGTTATTTCGCTGCAGTCGGCACCAGTAAGGGCCTTAATTTGTTCCATAATGCTCAGGATCTTTCAAAAATTTTTTTAGAATGACTGTCTTACTGCGTCCAACCTCAGCAGCAATGGGACACTGCGAGAGGCCTTGCTTATGCAGCTCGACGATCCGACCACGTTCAAGAAGAGAAAGCTTCTTAGCTTTAGCCATCAGGAGGGCATGACCGTGTGAATGCCTGAGAGAAAATGAACATTTTGAGCAGATTTTGGCTTTAATAGCCTGTGGTCTTAAACTTTTGATCAGCTGATAAACAGCCTATTTCAGTTTACTTGTTGTTTTCAATAAATTACTTTCTCAAAGTGCTTTCTGTCACACCCCCCCTTCTTTCTTTTGCATATTGTAGCTCTACCTAAAACCTCATTAAGGTCCAAATGTGCAAAATGCATATTCTTGCAATTATTCAACTGATCTTAAGATTTTGATCAGGTCTACATCTGAGATTTTAGATGCAGGCTGATATATTTCGATATCTGTTTTTTTTGTTTTGGCTGATATCTGACCGATATCCGTTATCAATATCGGATCGTGACACTCCTTTAAATAAAATTACTAAACAATTGCAGAAGAAAAATTACTCTGGCTGTTTGTTGAGAAGAGATACGGAAGTCGGTATGCTTTCATAGTTATGGAAAATACTAATTGTAATTGAAATCAAAAGTTGATTATTTGGTGGGCGGCATGGTGGAGCACAGGTAGTGCATGTGCCTCACAGAAGAAAGCTGATACCTGGGTCAGTCGGGCCTTTCTGTGTTAAGTTTCCATGTTCTCCTTGTGCATTCATGGATTCTCTCCGGGCACTCTTACTTCCTACTACAGACCAAAAACGTGCTCATCAGGCTGGCTGGTGACTCCAAACTGCCCTGAGGTATGAACAGGGCCTGACAGTGCGAGGAGGTACTCGCATTTGGTACTAAAAATATTACAGTGCGAGTTGTGATTTGCATTTGGTAGCACCCGTGCGACTACAAAAAATGACCGTTCAATACATGTTTTATCTTGTGTTGCATACGTTGGAAGCTGTGGCCGGTGGTATTCCTGAACGCAGCCTCAGCTGGAAACATGTTCAGCTTTGAAAAGTTTGTTTTATTGACCTAACTGCGCTGCTAGCGAGCCTTCAGTACACTTGACATGCCTGCACTGCCCTGCATGAGGTACAGACGAACATAAGCAGGCGCTCCCAAAGCCTCATCTCAACCAATCACAGCACTGGACTGGTTGCCGGGCAACATACACTGACAGAACAGCGAGCGACATTTTAAACTATTTTAGAAGAAAGACCAAACGAGCAATAACCAAATAACTATGAAGAAAATCAGTTATTATTTCAAAAGATTAGCAAACCAGAACATGTGGACTCTGAATTGAGGCAAGAGGACGAAATGGAGCATGGAGGTGAAATTGACGGCGAGAAAGAGTTCGTGTTAGCTTCAGACGCTGTGTCTCAAGACGCCGGAGAGACAGTTAATGACGCCGCTGCAGTTCCCAGTCGTAAGAGGTACAAGTTTGTTTTCTCATTGACCGCATATCTTTGTATTAAAGAAAAACACACTACTAACAGATGGATGGACTTTGGGAATCCTTATAGAATCAAATCATTTATTAGAATCAATTATGGAATTAGCATCAATGTTTTTAATTCCCATCCCTCGTTATGACCTGACACTAGACAAATAAACACTGAATTACTGATTATTGACTGAATCAGTTTTTCCGTGTTTTCCACCCTGAGGCTGTACCTGTCCAGAAGACAACACAGAGCCGGGCCAGAACTGAAATGTTGTGTTTTTTAATTAAATACTTTAACACTGACCTTTTTGGGAGGCAGCAGTGTAATAAGTCTTTTTGCCTTACCTCCAAATATTTTGTGACTCAATTCCATGGAACAATTAGTGTGCGTGTGTGTGCTGGCTTTTTTTAATGAAAACTGAATTCTGCCAAAATTCTTCACTGGAAAGAATTCATCCTTCAGGTTGGTTCAATTTTTCAGGGAGTTTTCCTTTTAGGCATTCTTTGCTCAGTTTGTCATGGATGTCTCCTATGTAAATACCTTTTTCATTTATTTACCCAGCATGCCTTTGTCTTAGTCATTCCATACATACCAAAGTCATAACACACTTACTGTAAACGTGAGGGTAAGTTGTGTTTGGTTAAAAGTGCATGTCTCAAAGCTGAGGAGCTCGTCTGTAACTTCTCCGACTAAACCCTTAACGGGTTGATAAAGCGAGAGTGTGTTCATTGTGACGTTTGGAGTAAAGCGAGCCCCCTCTGTGCCTGTGCTGAAACACCATGTGGAGTGTGTCGCGAACAGGAAGAGAAGGGGGCTGCGCTCAGCTCGCTTGCTGGCATGTGAGAACAGTTTCCCTTTCACAGGAGAAAAGAGGGCCAGTTAAACACACACGCACACACAGATACACACATACACATAACAACAACAACAACATTTATTCAGGAAGCGCCGTCTGCCCACTCAGGAAATTCCTGAGGACAAGAGCTGCTTCCAGGGGCAGGAAATTTCCCCTCAGAAAGACCAAACACACACCCGTCACACACACACACACCTCCTGACACGATTCCTCCCTCACGTAAAACGCACAACAAAGAGAGAGGGAGAGACAAAAGGGAGGTGGGGAGGGAGGTTGGAGTCATGTACGTTAAAGCACACACATATAAATCTACAGTATACACCTACAAACCTCTGGAAAGCTTAGCACAAAGAGAAGATCCACACACACTCATCCACCCACTCCAACAAGCATGCATAGTGCAAACCCAGCTGTGAGCACACACACTCACGCACCAAGGAAACCAGCCAGTCTTGTTTCCATGGACATAGAATTTTTTTTTAATCAGCCGTTAAGATTTTTCAGCTCCTCTTTTCTTCTGCTTCCTCTCTGTTTACTGTAAAATAACACTGAGCGTCTCGTCTTTTTTTGGTCTTTAAATAATTCAGTGTTTTTGTCCTACTGACTGGCTCGCTCAGTTGCGTCATGCTCAGAGTACGTGGGCTCCATGTCGAGCAACGTTGCCTGGATTTGCAACTGAATTTAAACTTGACAAAGCCAGTTCATTGCTTGGATGTTTGTTGTGAGTGTTGTCAACAGAACTTCAGAGGCTTTTTAGGACCCGTCCCAACATAAAATAACAAAGAAAACATGACTGTGGGACAGCAAGAGGTGCATCCACAGGCTCCAACTGACAGATAATACCACGTAAAGAAAAGAAACTGTCTGAGATTATAAAACATTCTTTCAAAATGGCATGTACATTAGGGGTGTTAGAAAATAATATTTTCATTAGTGCATTGTAGGGCTGGGTTAAAAAAAAAACGATTTACGATTTTAATCGATTTCCCTTTAAATGGTTCATAATCAATCCATAAAATCCAAAGAACGATCTTTTAACGTGGGTAGTTTTTTCTTCATTGGACGGTCCGAGAAGCAGCCTGTGGTATCATCTCTGCTAGCCACGCGTTTAGCGTTGCTTTCCACTGAACAAGATCTCGTGAGATGTTACTGCCAGCAGTCAAAAAAACATGGCGGAAGCAAGTAGCACTTTAGGGGCATCACCGGAGAGTTTAAAAGTTGACGTTTGGACATATTTCAGATTTAACAAGCATGAAAGAAAAGACAAGTTGGACAAAAAACAAGTAACTTGCAGAATATGCATTAATGCACATCATTAATATGTGATTAATGTAACTGCTTTGGGTTCAGTTCTTAATGTAAGAAGTTTTAATAATGTACCAGGTCATAAAGTCATTTACAGCTTTATTTTTACAGAGATAATCAAATCAATTTGAGACCTCTTAATATCGAATCGAATCAATCCAGAAAATCTGAATTGATACCCAGCCCTAGTGCATTGTGATGTGGGTGTCAATAAAGATCGTTGATGCAGGGAGTTAATAGTCGTTAGATCTTGCAGAGGTTTACTCAGCGAGAATCAATTTGTTTCAAAGGAAGTAAAAACAAGTAAGGATCAGAACGTATTCATTTTTAGAATGTATTTATGTTGGTTTACATTCAGAAGACATTTTATTTGATCCCAATCATTTTCATCCGTTTCTCAGTCTGTTTCATGGTCAAGAGGTTCTAGCCAGATAAAGAAGTGGAAATTATATTCAGGACAGACTTCACTTTTAAATGGAGCAACTCTTTCTACAAATAAGAGAACTAAATACTGTAATTTCTCATTTATAACACACATGTTTTGCTCTTAAATTAGGTCAAATTTTCGCTTGCGTATTGTACACAAGCACAAGCAAAATGTGTAAAATATTTAGTCTTGCCAACATCGCGTTTACATCTTATACAAAAAGCCCAAATATTCTCTCTCTGTGAAACATTACCACCAAACTTTTGTAATTCTTATTAAACCGACTGTTAAACTGTTCAAATCCAACTTCATTTATGAACCTTTGTGTTATCCTCTGTGTTACAGTAACGCTCAAGTGTGTGTTGTATTTATATTTATATTGGCAGATCTAAAGAATGACTCACAGAAGTCTATGACACCAGAGTGATGCCAATCTGACAAGCCATAAAGACCCTTCAATACACCATACGGGCCAATCAGAGGCAGATGCAACTGCTGCAGCAGGGGCTTGTCTCTGTATGAGCAGTAACTTCCTGCTTTAGCTCGTAGCTTCCACCTTTTTCTGCTTTAAAGGACTGTGATTGGTCAGTGTGACTGATGGACAGTACAGAGCTTAAACCAGGGGATCCAGAGGCACTGCAAGGGTTAATTCATGAAACAGCCTTTGTACATTTTTGAGGATCCAGTTTTGTTGCTCTTCCTGTATTCTCAAGGAACTGTTCATTTCTATGCTTTAGCGCTGTATTTTGAAAACTGTCAAAAAGCACAAACCTCCTCCAAGGCCTTTCTGACGATGTTAGCAAAGTTATTTTTGAAAATATGGAAACTTTCCCATCGCACAATCCCTTGAACAATTCCTGGATTCACACCTATATTTTTATGACAACAACAGAGCACCTTTGACAAAAGAGCTTTGCATTATAGATGTGCTGCCTACAATCTTCAGCAATTGCTCAATGCTACCATGTCGTTTGTTTGTTTGTTTGTTTGCAAGACTACACAAAAACTACTGGACAAATTTTGCTAAAACTTTCAGGAGATGTTGGTTTTGGCGGAACTTTGGAATGATTCCATTTTAATGGTGATATGGAGTTAACATTGGGCCAAATTAAACAAAAAGTTATATCTCTGCCATTTTTAATGGATTTGCTTCCAGTTTTCAGTATAATATGGGGTCCATCTCTTTATCATCAAGGTCAATTTCATCTCGATCGGATCCAGACTGACGTCCCATAAAAACATTAAGCTTTATAATGGGGAATCCCAATGACCACATTCAATAATGATCTTGTGATCCAGGGTTTGTTGAAAAGCCACTGAGCTGCGTGGTGGAGCACTGAGTGCTGCTCTTGATTTGATGTCATGAAGAATGAAGCAGTTCTGGAAGCAAAAGTGGGTCCGAACTGGTATTAGCAATGTGTACCTAATGAAGTGGCCAGTGTGTGCACATGAATACTCAATATAGAGCTCAAAAATATACTTTTAAAGTTTGTTGTAGAATATCTCTTAACTGCAGAGACGTCTACCTGCTAAAATATTGCCTAGCTTACATGCTGATTAAAGGCCTCCAGGCATGAATGAGCAACACTTCATTTCATCTAAAAGTGCTGCACTAAGGTGCATCTCTGCTTCTAATACTTGACTTTTAACAAATTAGAGACTAAAATGATGAAAGCATCCTAGCTTAAAGAATCTAGAAAAATACATTTACAATGTAAAACTTGTTTAATTGAAAGACAACAATGAAATGAAGCCAAGATATGGAAAAAAAAGTGAGTAAAAGTGAAGGTATAAAGATGTGAATTGAAGGAAATGACAAACAGAGTCTATTTCTGAGAATAATTTTTTACAAGGTTGAGGTTTTCGTGAGTCATTTCTGCCTGAAAGGGTTAAATCGAGCCTGGTAGCATTCTTTGGTGTGAGGAGCAGGCTGCAACTCTCCCCGATCTAATCCACTTCCTCTCCAGGAAATGGAGAAGGCGGATTTCTGCCCACACTGCAATTTCCTCCCTCATTCTTTTTCTTTCTGTCTCTTTTCCCCACCTCTCCTCCCCCTCCCTCCTTCTTTACCCCCTCCCCCAGTTCTCTCTCTTCCTTCCCTCCACCCCCCTCACCTCAGGCCAGAACTCCCTCTGAGTGTGGGGGTTAATGGACGGCTTGTTTTCCAGCACGTGTGTTTACACAGGCTGAAGAGAAAGGACGAGCGGAGGTGCTCAGACGGCATGTGACAAAGACATGTCGCTGTCTGTCAGGGCGAGGAGAAACGATCCCGGGCGGACATAAACCAAACCCTCACGGAGGAAAGAAAGAGACATTTTCCTGAGATGTGTGACAGTGTGAGGAACTGTGTTTGAAATCAGATTAAACCAAAAGAGGACTTCCACGTGTCTGCGGATGTGAACTGACCCATCAGTTATCTCGACAGGAAACTCAACGGGGACCTGTTGAGCGTTCTTCCTTTTTCTGCAACAATGTAAAAGAGGAAGTGGGCTGAGGGAGTTTCCTGTGTCTCACACAGCCAACCGGCCCAGTGCCCCAGCTAAAGCCCTGAACTTCACACTTTGGAGAAAAATAAATATGCTGGTTAAATATTGACAAGGGTATGGACAAAGCAGCTGAGGGTTACTCTTTGAACACGGAGCATATCTCTTGGCCTGGTTCCAACCCCGCCTGTTTTATGATTGGTTAGGCAACCAAACCGGGGCCCTGAGAAGCCGTAAATGTCAGAGTGAAGCTGAGAAATGTGGAGTTTTTAAAACATATCGATATTTTCTGTATAATACAGCCTACAGTGTGATCCAGCGAGACTTAATGATCATTTGTAAAAGACTACAGTGTCTCATTGGCTTAGTTTGGAAGTCTGCTGTACCAATAATCAGATGGTTTCAGGTTTTAGCCCAGCTGTCACATGTCCATGTGTCCCTGGGCAAAATGCTCAAGCCTGTGTTGCTCCCACAACTGTGTCAGTGGAGTGTGTACATGGGTATGAAAGGGCAAGGATGTGTTGGCAAATGGATTACAATTAGAAAAGAATAGAATAGAACAGAACAGAGTAGAATAGTAGAATTGCTTGATATTATTTCCTCTGCCAAGGAGGTTATGTTTTTGGGAGAGTCTGTCAGTCTGTGAACAAAATAACTCAAAAAGTTACGGATGGATTTTGATGACATTTTCAGGAAATGTTCAGCATGGGAAAAGGAAGAACTGATTCAATTTTGGTGTTGATCTGGATCACCGTCTGGATCCGCCGTGACGAAAAATGTGATTTTTGTGAATAACTACTGAACAAAAATAGATATAACTAGAAAAGCACTCGGAGAGCACAGACCTCCGCCAACGCCACAGTCCTCTCCCATATTGTGATTTTGACCATAAATATTATTCCTACCTTTATTTCATCGAAATATTTAGATTCCTTGACCATGAAAACATACCATTAGCAATTGGTTTCATATTGATACCTATTTAAGTTCAGTAGTTATTCACGAAAATCACATTTTTCGTCATGGCGGCCAGACACTAATCCGGATCAACTCCAAAATTGAATCAGTTCTACCTTTTCCCATGCTGAACATTTGCTGAAAATTTCATCAAAATCCATCCATTACTTTTTGAGTTATTTTGTTCACAGACGGACGGACGGACAGACAGACAAACAAACTCTCCCGAAAACATAACCTTCTTGGCAGAGGTAATTATGAATCCAGTTGCTAATAGTTTGTTTTCATGGTCAAGGAATCTAAATATTTACAAGAAACAAAGGTAGGACTAATATTTATGGTGAAAATCACAATATGGGAGAGGACTGTGGTGCTGGCGGAGGTCTGCGCTCTCCAAGTGCTTTTCTAGTTGGTTGTGATTTTGATTTCGGTCGATATCAGTCTAAAAAGTTAACTGTCATGTTGGCCGATATTGAAATTTTTTTAGATATTTACAACGGATACATTAGCCACACATATTAGCCATACATGGGTTGGAATATTAAAAAATTAAGAGTTGAATGCTGTTTTTCTAATTTTATATCTCTTCCTTGCAAAAAGATACTGTAACTCTTACAAACATAAGTCCAGTTTTGTTTACTGCAGAGCTTGTGCTCTTGACCAGAAATATTGGTACAGGCAAAATGCTAAAAAAAAAAAAAAAAATATTGGCATATCACACATCCCTATGAAATATAAAGCCTTTTATTGTCATTACCCTTTATGTACAACGACACTGGAGAGTGTCTTCTTTGGTGCAAACAGATACTTAAAAAATAAGCTAAATAAATCCAACTCTACTTACAATATAACATAATAAAAAAAGGATAAAAGTTAAGAATTGAAGATATAAACTAGAAAACAAAAAAAACAACAAGAGTGCAATGTACTACACAGAACATATATTCACAGAGTGATTGTGTTTCACAGGATGGATGAATACTGAGGTGGATTTAAAACAGAGCAGCAGCAGCAGCAGGTACATATTAAGGCCCATATTAAGGCCCCTAGATGGCTCCAGGACAGGGCAGGGGTGGGCAACTTTAATTACCAAGAGGACCACAGAAAGAAGAAACTCTCGACAATGAAAAAGAATGTTGGATAAACAACATATGAGAATATTAATTTGTCATAAAATTAGCATACCAATAGTCAGATATTACAACATAAATGCAAGTTATTATGCATTATTAAATGAACTTGAATAGAATTCAAGCAAATTTAGCTCATATACATGGAATTAAAGCCAATGAAGCTTTTCTTTTTTAAATCAATAAAAAGGTGTTTTTCAAATTTTTAGAGCGCAAATATTTTGCTGCTGCCATTTTTTAAATATTAGTATAGTAATACTTAATATCAGGTTAATTGCTTCATGAAAGAGATTAAGAGACACTATAATAGCAAAGTAAGGTTGTAAATAACTTACATAAGATTACAAAGAGTTATTTCTATTGGATATCTGAGTTTTCTCCATATTTACAGCTGCTGGTTTTTGGGAATGCATGTAGGGCCACATTTACTGATGTGGAGGCCCCCGGGCCGCCACATGCCCACCCCTGATCTAGGACATCCATACACAGTCAGTACTAACCCAAAGCTTCTATTCTACCCAGCTAAATCATATTTGTCAGGTTTTGGGTATGTTTTTTACTTCAGAGGGCCACACACGGATGTCAGTGAGCATCTTCGTCAACGTGCTTTACCTTTCTTTACAGTCTCTGACATTCCCCTGTTGGTTATATTTTAATGAATACACACATGGTTTGCAAAGAGTGTTTGCCCTGTGGCGTAAACTAACTGTCTGATTTGGGTTTTGTTCGCCTATACCAACAACATAAATGTTTTAAAACTAAATGCTCACACTATTTTAAATACTAACAGGCAACACTGAAAGAGTGCGAACATTTGCCGAGTTGACAAGTAATTACTGGTGTTTAAGAAAAGAAAAAGATAACTTTTGCTTGAATTTAGGATAGACAGTTTACTCTGCGTGAGCCCCAGAATCTTTGTAAGCATTAATCCTCCCTTATGGACGGTCTTATCCACACATATTCAGTTTTTTTCCATATGTTTTGGCCTTTTGTTCACACAAAACAGCATCATTGCTCAGTAAAAACAGATCTTTTGGAAAAATTCAGCCAGGGTGCAAATTTTTTAAACTTCTCTTTGGGTGTCTTTTGACAGGAAAACTGTGTTTTGGGCCTAAAACATCACATTCTGCCCCGTCCTCTCCTCTGGGTGATGTCACACTGTGCAACAGTATCACTGTTATTGTCACATTATTGTGATACAGCCTGTTGCTGTTATAAGTGTTGCTGACTGGACTATTTACATGCTCGCTCATACATTTTGTTGATCCCACCGTGATGCTTGGCTTAAAACACTGAAATACAAATGACAATTTCAGGCAGCTGCTGCTATAGATTAACCTGACAAGCCAGATGGACAGCTCCATATATCTGCCACAGAAATATTTCACTAGTCCATCTGGGTAGGAGCCCTTTAAATTTGTTTTCAGGGGCAGAACGTTAAAAAAAACACAAGCTTGTGATTGGATAATCGTTTTGCTCGTCACATTCATCACAGACCAATCCACATCAAGCAGGGTTGCCTCCTATAATGTAGAAATGTTTTCATTGAATTTGTCATAATTATTTTTTTCTTTTATATATACATTTTATTTTATTATTTCGTTTATATTGGTTTCTGTTGCTGCTCAGTGATTTTTGAAGACTGTGTGATGCAAAATGTGCCTGTTTGTTACTTGAAATGGCTGAATAAAGAATTAAAAAAACAATACCGCTAACAGTTAACAACAGTTACTGACTGTTAGCTGCTAACAGCTAACAGTCAGTAAATGACCGTTAGCTGTTAGCTAAAAAAGCAGTTAGCTGCTAACAGCTAACTGCTTTTTACTATCGTCGTACACTAAATCGTCCCACATAGATGATTCACTTAACACTTATATGTGACATGAACCTCGTCAAAGACAATCACCACCAGTAAACTTCTGAGGAGGGCAGATTTCTCCAAGTTTACTAAGTATCTATGAGGACAATAGGCTAGTCGGCATGTCCGTTCTCAACTTCCAGTTGTTGTCACCTCCACATTCTACAGCTCCCGCCTCTCTTCCCTGATTGGGTCGTTAAGAATTCAGCAGAGTGAATTCGTTGGACAACGGAGGCTGGCAAGACGGACCTGCAGGATTTCAGAATCAGGCAGGTCTGTCTGCTCTGCAAGGCTAACTATAGATGGGGGGACAGGGAGAAGTCCTGATGCTTAAGACCTTTTCTCATGGGTTTAGTAGTACTCCATCATGTGAAGGAGACACGCAAACACACTTCAGGAGACTTAAAGCTAAAAAAGGCACAACATGGGCTCATTAAAGAAACTTTGGTGGAATCCCACACACTTTATTTTAGTCATTTAAGTCACAAATATTCATGATGTGTTGAAGCCTGAACAAATTGGTAACAAAAGGGACACAATAAAAACAAGCAACACATTTCTGAACAACACAGCCATTGTGTCTTAAAATGGTTCAAATGAGTGGTTGATGAAGGTTAACACCTGATGTGTTTAAAAGTTATTTGTGGAGAGACAAGCACTGAACAGTTTTGGTTCTGTAGTGTTTGACCTTCTGGTTAATGGTGGAGCGCACATTCAGTCCACACCACTGACACCCCTGTGGTGTCAACTTCTTTGTGTAAGTCAGGTGGAGGTTTTTGTCTCTTGTGGTCAAGAGCATGACTAAAGATCACGCTAATGTACAGTATGACAGATTAGATTAGATAGAACTCTATTTGTCCCTTTGGGAGACTCCCTCAGAGAAATTAAGATTCCAGCAGCATCCTTTACAGCAGATAAAAAAGACAGAAACAAACAGAAATATAAATGCAGTACAGGCCAAAAGTTTGGACACACCTTCTCATTCAATGTGTTTTCTTTATTTTCATCACTGATTACATTGTAGATTCTCACTGAAGTAATGATGGCCAATCATTTCTCTTAACTTAGTTGATTGGTTCTTGCCATAATATTAATTCTAACAGTTGTCTAATAGGGCTGTCGGCTGTGCATCAGCCTGACTTCTGAACAACACAAATGATGGTCCAACCCCATTAATAAGGCAAGAAATTCCATTAATTAACCCTGGAAAGGCACACCTGAGAAGAGAAAACTATTTCAGCATAAAGAGAATGACAAGAGTGTGCAAAGCAGTAATCAGAGCAAAGGGTGGATACTTTAAAATAAATGAAAACATGTCTTATATTCTAGTTTCTTCACATTTTTTTGTTAAGTACATAATTCCACATGTGTTCATTCATAGTTTTGATACCTTCAGTGAGAATCTACAATGTAATTGGTGATGAAAGTAAAGAAAACACATTGAATGAGAAGGTGTGTCCAAACTTTTGGCCTGTACTGTAAATTAAAATATAAATAAAAATATGGTTACTTCTGCTTCCCATCCTCTGTCTTCGTGTTAGTCGTCCTCCCCCAGTGAGGAGTTGTACAGTCTAATGGTCAGAGGGACAACAGAGTTACTGTTGAACAGGCTCCTCTGGTTTAATGATGGTGTGCACAGGGTGACTGGCATCATCCAAAATGTCCAAGGCTGTGTCCGAAATGGCATACTAACGTGCTACATACTACACACTCACGGTATACTGTATACTACATACTATAAGTATGATTAGAATGCCAACCGTTCACACTGTAGTATACTGCTAAGTGTCCCATGATGCATTTCAAACCTCCACAACAAAGATCAGAAGCACACCAGGCTATCAAATATCTCTGTTGGTTTGCCACAATTGAAAGTTCAGAGAGCATTTTAGGCGAGAAAGTCATTTCAGCCATAAAACGCACAGATACAAATTTCATTTCGGCATTTCAGACATTCCGCTATGCTATCGAAGAAACTTCCGGTCGGCTCCAAAACAAGAGCCCAATTCACAAAAGCATTAAAGAACTAAAAGGAGATAAGAAAAGATGCTTTTATTTTGAAAACAGGAAGTTTGCTGATTTTTAGCTGAATGCCGGTCTCAATACGATTTAACTAGGAATGGGATGAAATATCGTTTGGCAATATATCGCGATACAGTACGTGACGAAATGCATCGAGTTTGAAAAAAAATGGATTGCGAAATAAAGACATCACATTCGGCAAAAACGAGCCTACCGCTCGTTAGCATACACTCTCTCTAACCTCTCTAGGGTTAGAGAGAGTGTTATTGTTTGTGTTTGGCCTGCTAGGCCTTGTGTTTTCCTGTGTGCAACTCAAACAAAAACAAATAAGTTGTAATTACACAGTAATATTTTTTTCTTTTTTTGATATTGTATCATATCGTATCATGACCCGGGCATATCGAGGTGCAGCATATCGTGAGTTTAAGTGTATCGTCCCATCCCTAGATTTAACATTTATGATATTAATAATATTATAATCAGTAACTTTCCAATGTTGACTGCCCACAGACACTGAGGACGATCTGTCCATCCCGCGAAAGTCGTCCATTTTCGCTCGCAATGCATTATGGGGCTCGTGATGCATGATGGGGCATTTGAGTGTGACTAGTATGCCCACCTCGCATACTTAATTTTTTTTCCAATATAGTATACATCCGTGTTTTTCTCGCACACTCAATCTTTTCATACTATCTAATGTGAAGACACTACATACTCATTTTGACGTCACACTTAGTATGAGTACGTTAGTATGCCATTTCGGACACAGCCCAACTGCTTGTCTTGAGTTCTTTCCTCTGCCACCTTCACCAGAGAGTCCAGTAATACTGATAAAGCATTGACATTATTCCTTTCCACATTTCCTCGTCCCACTGTAGCTTCATTTTATTTACTTTTCCATTCCCGCCTCCACTGTGGACTGTTTGCCTCCAAGTTTCCTTCTTCTTCAATGAACATCTTAAACTCCAGGTAGTCTTATCTGGGTAAACATGGAGTCTCCAGCTGGATTTCCTTGTTCTGCACAAAGGAGGGAAAACTTCTCCTTGTGGTGTCTCTTTTATGGTTTAAGTTGGTTTGATTGGCCAATTAAAGGAAGCATTTTCCTTTAGAACAGAAGCCACATGAGTGCCAACTAGCTTGTTTACTTGTCTCATTAACAGTCTGATTTCATCCTCTTACGACACATGTCTGTCATTTATTCTCTGCTGCTTAGACCAGAGTCGCTGCTATGTAATTCCAAAATCAAGCAAACCTTAAACACAAGGCTGCCCTGCAAAAAGACAAATGATAGTTATTTTTCCTGCCCAAAATAAATGTATTACTTCAATACTAGTGGTTTAAATATATTCAGAGATCATTACTTCCAAAGACCTTGAAATACACAATACAACCACTCAGACATTTCTCTTTAGTTTGTTCTCCTAAAATTCAGTAAATCCTGCGTCAGATGTCACATCACATAGTCCCACACGCCTGCTGTCCACACTGCATCTGTTAAAAATAAAGCCTCAAACATGTTGTTTCCCCTTGTGAACAGTAAATCTGCTGCTTTGAATGTGCAACTAGAGAAAGTGAAGCACGTAATCCTTTGATTCAGTTTCACAGATTTGCCAATAACATGACAGGATGGTTGACAAGTCCAATTTTAATCCACTTTAAAATGCTCTGGTTGGCTCTGTTTCTCGTCAATAGAAGAATGGCAGCCATTTAGTACCAGACCAATAAAATCAATGGCAAAATCCTCAACGTCGGAAGCAATTCAGACGTAATTATTTTAGATTTGATTATCCTTAATGCAGACAGAAGCAGAGACTCAATCATCTAACTGCAGCACTCAATGTTCAAGAACACCCCCAAATTAATTTATGTGTGGAATGAGTTACAGAACATGAATAAAGAAACTTTCAAAACAGATAAATGACTGTTTCTGTTGAGCTATTTGACTGTTTCGCGTCTGACTGGCAGCCACCAAGCCATTTTGAGTTTAGTTTGCCCTTCCTCGTCTTTCTTCCTCTATCATTGTGTTCTCCAAACTCCACATTATGTGTACCTGCCTGCAGAGTAACTGCTGCTTATTCCAGCGCACTGGGTCTGTCAGTTCTGGTCCAGTGGAAACGTGGATACGGCCGAGGCGTCTGACCCCCGATCTGCTTCAACGCCTCCCAGCTGGGAGGTCCAGCATGAGTGGGCCAGCGCTCATGCAGTGATAATGCTGTGTGTGTGTTGTCATAATTGGATGTGAAAGGTTTGAGCCATTAAAGCTACATCTCAAAACACTGTTTATTCATGTTGACTCTTCTGGAAACACTCTTTATAGTTTACTGTTCTAATCTGTCTGATATTGCCACTTTAAGAAGCTTAAACCGGATCTACAGATAACCCATACAAGACGTCACAGTCTCACCAAAAGAACAAGACAACAGCAGATTCCCATGAAGAGTTAAATTCAACTGAAATAACTACATTTTTAATCAACCAAGAGAAAAAAATGAACAATTTACTAGGTCTTACTTTATAGGAGTCACTTGTGATTATTTAGAGCCTGATTTTGGACTTTTTCTGAGTTATAGTCCCCTATAAAAGCCTCTTCCACATTAAAGAGCACTTCTATGCACAAGACAAAAAGTTCCTCCACAGGGGCGGACATTAGCTCAGTTGGTAGAGCGTCCGCCCCTTGTACGGGGGCTGCCAACCCCCAGCAGCGGCTGCAGGTTCAAATCCCGGCCACAGCCCTTTGCTGCATGTCATCCCCCCCTCTCTTCACCCGCTTTCCTGTCTCTCTCAGCTGTCCTATCAAATAAAGGCCATAAAAGCCCCAAAAAATAACTTAAAAAAAAAAAAAAAAAAAAGTTTCTCCACATCTTTGGAGAACAAGAAGCTGCAGACAACGGTTCATCCCCCCAAAGAGATCTACCAAAGTGTTGTTCTACCATTTGATCAGCAACATATGGCCATTGGCATGTAGTGGGAAGACCCTTGCAGAGCAGAGACAGCAGAATGAATGCAGAGTTATTGACAACATGCTACAGAGCAACAGTGAACTGACCAACTACCACAGAGTAGTCTGCCCAACCAATCAGAGTAAACTTCGCTGATGTGGGGAAGCAAGCTTTAGTGGTGCAGCTCTAACATCTAAGTAGACTGAGAATACAGCTGATCAGTGCGAACATGTATGATTAAAACATAATCTGGTAGTTTATGAAATCAAATATGAACTTGCGGTAGCACAAAAAAATTAATTCACTTGAAAAACAACTCTTAATCTAAGATTGATTCTTATATTTTTCAAACTGATATTTAAAGACTGTTGTCCTCTCTAAAACGCAGTGCTAGTGCTGCCTGTCTGGCTTCAGTAGCCCAAAGCTGTGACCAGATGCATGCTGGAAGCCTGTTATATTGCCTTAGCTTGCTATGTTGCTTACTAGCCAATTAGCCAGCTGTGAGCTCACTGCGTCACCTGTAGAGAATGACATTTCTCGGGAATTCCCGTGGTTCACGTGATTCCTCTGGGAATCCCACGGGATGGGAGTCATTTTTTAATTAATCCCGTGGTTGGGATGGGACGGGGAAAAAAAGCAACGGGAGCGGGCAGGAGTGGGAGCAACATTAATAGATGATCATTTTCAGCCGTGTTAAACAGCCAGATGAACAGATGCGTCCATTTTTTTAGTCATCTCAGTGAGAGCCAACACTCTTGACTGCGCTAGCAGCACAAAAGAAGTACAAAGTGGTTTGACTTCCCGTCACCACCGGAAGTGAAAAGCGACTCGGAGCAGCTGCCGGCAACACACAACAAAACAACATGGAGGGAGAAGACGACACGTCAAAAAGAGAGCTGTTTACACCGACCAAACGTTAGACATGTGAAAATTAAAGGCCATGCCATTAATATGCACTGAACTTCTACCTAAAACTAAAAATGCAACATTTTTTCACCATGTTTGGTTTTATTCAAACGGGAACGGGACAGGAGTGGGAGTAATTTTGAATGAGAGCGGGATGGGAGTCATTCTACGGGAGTGGGAGGGGACAGGATTTTTTTTTTTTTACTCCAACCAGAGATTGGGACGGGACGGGATTTCTTCTCTTGAGGTGGGACGGAACAGGAGTGAAAATCCGCTCCCGTGTCATGCTCTAGTCACCTGTTGGCCAATTATCCCGTTCAAGGGGCCTGTTAGCTTGCTGCATTGCACATTAGCCCATCAGCTAACTGCTTTGATAGCCCATTAGCTCACTGACTCTGTCATAGCAGACACCTTGACATCCTTCATCCTTCTTTTATCAAACCCCTTATCCCTTACTCCTTCGTCGGGCCTGAGGCCTGGAGCCTGTCCTGCCTACATCAGAGCAGCGGGGCACAACCTGTTGATTGCAGGGCAACATACAAAGACAGACAAACACACACTCTCCCACACCTAGGGGCAATTCTAAAATTGAACCTAAAAGGCATGTTTCGGTCTGTGGGAGGAAGTCAGAGTGCCTGGAGAGAACCCATGTATGCACTAGGAGAGCATGTAAACTCCACACAGAGTGGCCCTGACCAACACAGGTTTGCTGCACCTCCATGCTGCCCCAGAAAACATCCTGCTACATTTAAAAAATAAAGTTTTGCTCTGAGTTTGAAAATTATTCACAGTCATTCTTTTCAATGTACCAACAGAAAATCAATTTAGTTAATTTTAATTAAATTCGACATTTTAGTAGGGCTGGGCAATTAATCAAAAAATAATCTAAATCGATATTTAGACCCTATTATCAAAGTATTTTTACTCATGACGATTATTTTAATTATTATCCCTGTACAGGTCACGTGACTGTGCCCCCTCCTTACAATCTACAGAGGAAAGGACGTGCCACCAACATGGAGGAGACAAGCTTCAATTTATCAGAGGACCTAGTCGCCAAGAAAAATACTGTCTCAATTATTTGGGCATATTTTGGATTCTGTGCAGAGGACATCAAGCAGAAAGAATTTAATTGTAACCACGTTGATGACCATTGGTATCTCCACTAATTTGTTCCAGCACAGCATAAAATTCATTAATCGTTATCGAGGTAAGACCTTCAACTAATCGTGATATTGAGATTAGGTAATATCGTCCAGCCCTACATTTTAATGCAAAACTCTGGGTATTGTGCCCTTAAATTGATCATTTGCCTGATTATTTACCTCAACTGTCTTGTAAAACAGTTTGTTTTCTTATGGAAAGGGGCCAAGTTAATTTATTAGCATGTCTCTTGTGTCACTGAACATCACTGCTTCTCCCTCTTTAGTAATTGGATAGCTGTTAGCTAGCAGCTCTTGTAGGTCTCACAGACATCACTTGGGATTAGGATGGTTTTACCTATAGGGTCCATCAAAAAATAAAAATAGAAATTCAAATTCAGATTGGTATAAAAGCTGCAGGTTGGATACTTTCCAATTCTTCAAAAGTCAGTGCCAATCAGTACCAAAAACAAACATTTAAAAGGCAGGAAGAAAGATTTAGAGGGGAAAAAAAGGTAAACATGAATTTGTCCAACTCAAATGACCAACTTATCAGTGTGAGTAAGAGTCCCAGCTCATCTGGGTGTGTGTTTGTGTGAGAGTGTGTGACTCACGCAGGTGCGCAGGCAGCCTGGCAGGCTCGTCCTCCATTCGGCTGGCTGGCCTCGCGGCGGGAGCATGGACGGGGGAGGAAGTGGAGTTTGGCAGCGGGTTCGCGGAAGGACTGAAAGAGCTCCTCTCCTGCTATGAATAGACACAGAGACACAAAGCATGGCTCACAAAGCTCCACGACGCACCGGCCCTGAACCCAAACAGCCCCACGCCAACTCGCCTCACCTCGCCGTGCACCCACAGCATCAGCTAGCCTTGGTTTTTGTCTTTGCACACAGAGGAGTATGCGGTGCTTTTAAACAGGCCTGACATGCTGGGGAAACACAGAGTGGGGATGCAAATATCCAGAATGCCTTGCATGCTTTAGCACATGTGTTGCTTTGCAGTGGAGTAACCTCTGATGAACCGACACTGTTTGTAAAAGATGCACCTCAGAAACATCACAGTGTTGTCTTTCTAAAACTATGGGACTGGTTTCATATTTCATATGCCTTTAATTTGTGTTGCAGGTGTCTTATCTCTCATACAGTTATATCATTACAATGTGTTCATGGGCTTCATCCCAGTACTGACAAGATGACTGCACACTGGACATATACTGTATATCCCATATATCTCCTGTTATGAAGATGAAATGTACAAAAAAACCCACTTTTTAACAGATTCAAATCCAGAAATAGATTTATTAATATCTGGTCTCCATTTTTAGAATTCACTATTTCTCTCTTGCTTCCTCCAGCTGAATGAATAACTTGCCTCCTCTTTACTAATCCATTTTTATATTACTGTTGATCAGTGCTTGTATGAGCTTAAATGAGCCTGGTTGCTGGGTGCTGTGCAGTTAGGTTTCCACTTCAATGTGTTGTGTTGAATAATCAAGCAGTGGTGCCCTTTGTGAATGATAGCCCCTCCTACTGCAGGATACTTGCATTTATGGATACAAATAGTTTTCGAACATATATATATGTATAAATATATATTTGTTTTTATTGTCATTATTTTGTTTTATTTATTTATTTTCCTTTCTTTTCCTTGTCTTTGTCAGGTGTCTTGATGTTTTGTTGTATCTCTTCTGGCATGTTCTCTCATTCGTTTGTAAAATGTGAAATACTATATATAAAGTTCAAAAACACTTTATCACTGAATACCAATGTTTAAAACCAAAACAGAACCAATTATCACACAATCAAATGTTTTCACATCACATCCTTTCACAATAATAATAGACTGTCACAATGAAACAAAAAAGTCAACACTAGAAAAGTAGAGAATTTGCATTTTTGAGGAAAAAAAAGGATTTTTATTGTTGACTATAGCATTCCAGGTGAGCTGAGCTAAAATTAAGCATATCATGCAGACCTTGCTGATGTCTGAATGACCTCCACCAATGGAGGGGTATTGCAGAGAACATTAAGCACCCCCTCTTTTCAGATCAGTAATGCTCAACAGAGTGCTGCAGGACTGAGTCCAGAGTTAGCATGTTGCACTTCAAAGGTTCCCAAGCCCAAGACGATATGGGATTCAGCATAGAGGGTACATACATGACATCCCGTTCACAAGTGAGTGGAACATCAATCACTGTGTTAACTCGCAATCAGAGGAAACTCAATAAATCATCTTTGTTTTTATAGCACCAATTCATAACCAGTGTTATCTGAGACACTTAACAACAGAGCAGGCTGAAGACAAGCTCTTTACAGACACATATATACACATAGATACATAAACATATATCCAAATACATAAATACTAGGGGAGTAACAAAATTTGGTGCCAAGAAATTTCGTGAATTAAAAAATGATGAAATAAAATTCAACAACGCATGTAATAAAAGCACGAAATAAAAAACGCAAAGGGGCGCCACGCACCACTGAGACTGGTGATTTTTTACCCTCCTCGCCTACCGTAGCAAAACACTTGCTTCAAAATGGAGGAAGACGAGGTCGAGGAATTAGCTGACACTCCTTGGTCAAATAAATCAGCTGTGTGGACCTATTTTGGCTTCACATGTAAAAGACGAGAGAACGGTGAGAAGATTGTGGACAAAACAACAACCGTGTGCAAAATATGCCGCTACAGTTTGCCGTATACTGCGGCGAGTACAACTAACCAACTACTTTGAACTGGAGACAGGCAGCAACTGTATGTTTGTGTAAGTCTGCATAAAAAACAATATTTGATTTTTGCATCGACTGTTGAGTTGACAGAATTTGATCATACTTGAAGATCAGAAGTATATGCTGTTATAGGCTAAATATTATAGTTCACAGTTCAGACATTTATAGGTCTAAACTGCAGCTCTGAGGACTGCGATTTGTTTTCCTTTTCATTCAAGAATGTACTTATCCTGATTGTTACAACAACAAAGCACTTTTTATTGAGATTTTATGTTTGTATTTGCACTGTAGTCTAAATAAGGGGAAAAATCTACAGTTTTATTTTTTTTCAAAGAGCATTTATTTTGTACTGATGCATCAATATTTTTTGTATGTCTGCATTAGGAAGAAAATAAAGAAAATGAGATTTTTGCACAACTTCCTACTGTTGGGGATTTTCAATAATCTTTATTTTGTATTGTGAGTATTTTGTATGGTGAGCCCTGTTTCGTATTTCATATCATTTCGTGAGTTGACCATTTCGTTACACCCCTAATAAATACATATGAACATATACCCAAAGCCGACATGAATCCAGCATGAGCAGAGAAACCGGGCCAACCAAACTACAGGTACGTGTGTGGGGGTGTAACAGTTACAGAGGCAGGAAGAAGCCTCAGTTTAGCTGCATGCTGTCAGACACCTTGATTCAGATGAAGAGTTTCAAGTTTTTGTTGTAAATATTCATAATGTTCACCACTGGCAGTGTAGATCCTAGGGATGGCAATCAAAAACGTATTCCACTTTAAATTAACTGGAAATATCTAGGGATGGGAATTGGTAAGATTTTATTGATACCAATGTTAGTGACATTATAATTTGATTTAAATACTTTTATTTATTTGTCTTTATATTTATACTTTTATTAGCCTTTTCTTTTATGGATTCTTATATAAATTATTTATTTATTTATTCTTTTATAGATTTATTTTTGTAATTTGGCACTCTCACTACTCAGGAGGCCAGTGTCTGCGAGAAATGTGGAAACAGCAGCAACATGCAGAAGCTCACGTCAACGCAACATAGCATTAAATATCAGGAGTGCAATCTGTTTGGTGTAGTAGTTCCTGCCGCTGAAAGTCTGTGTGCTAGTTTCTACACAAAAAATCCACATTTGGAGACGTAGTGCAAGATTAATAACGAAGACAAGGCTGTGATGCAACACCATCAAATGGCAGAGCACATCCAGGTAATGATGAATATGAACCAACATTTCTCTGTCCTCTCTTTTTTGTTTTTGTTTTCTTCTACTTGAAGTGACACTGAGGGCATCAGATCATGGTTTCATACTGGTAGCTGAAATAAAATATAACAGCTGATATAAAAAGTCAAAATAATTAAATTGATTGGACTCCAATTAGCTTATTACTGATGCCATTTTTCATGAAAAAGAAGTATCCAAACCATTTGTGTGTAACACTAAAAACAAAACATGAGGAGACGACTGTTAACTAGATTCTATAATCGTATGCCAGGAGAAAGTCTGAGTACATGGATCTAACTCTGGATAAACACAGACACACTGATTCAGGGCTGTAACGTCTCTCTCATCCTTTAACTCAACACTCAAAACAAGAGGTCACACCAAAACGTTATAAAGGGAAAACATTGTAGTTTCTGCTAAGCTGTAGTTGCATAGTAGGCTCATAACTAGGGATGCACAATACTACATTTTTGCAGATGACCAATAAGCCAATATTTTTTAATTGAACAGCATTTAACTCTACCAAAAATAAAATCCTTGATTTTTGAATGTACCCATGCAGTGATGAGAAGGTGCATCAATATTTTACATTTGTGTTATTTGTAGGGCTGTCCGGATATAACTTTTTCACCTCTGATACAATACCGATATTGCAGCCTTGAGCCTTGATTGGCCGATTTCAATATCAAGCTGACATGGTATCAGAAGGAATCAAACATACTTTTATTACTTTGAAGTAAGGACTGTAAGAAAAGGCTTGATAAGGGGAGAGAACAGTAGTCAGCAATAGTAGGTATGAGAAAAACTGACCCATTTGTTATTAACCAATGGACTGAAAAAATTTAACCTCAAACATAAGAATAAACTACAATAACATAAAATAAAAATAAATTAGAAGACCCTGAAAAGTAACCTCAAGCAAACATTTATTTTTAAATTGCAAAATAACCATTGTGTTTAACTTAAACATGAGCATATTCTACAACTGAATCAAATTTTAAAAAATAAATTAGAATGGACTGATCGTATCAGAGTGCTTACATCTGAGATTTATATGCAGGGCCATTATAATCAAATATTTGTTTTGTTGCTGATATCGGACCGATACCAATATCGGATCTGGACACCCCTAGTAATTTGATGATATTTCAGCTAATATATCACTGACATGTGTGGCTGACATATTGGCTGTATATAGGCCTGTAACATTAAAAGATTTTGCTGGACAATAATTGCCAAAAATGATTGCCAATAAACGATATTATTGTCAATATTATTTTGAAACATAATTTCCTCATTAATGTAATTATATGGCGTAAAATAGTGAGTTCACCGTATCAAGAGCAATGAACTTTAATTTCTTAAAGAGTATTTCACTGTAATTGGAAGGTCAAGAGCTTTTATATAAAATAAGTGAAACAAAAAATAGAATAAATTAAACAAAAAAAGAGAAAGAAAAACAATGAAAATGAAATGGACTCGCTTTTGGGAAAAATTGCATGTAAAAAATTATAATAATCAAAAACAATTTTAAAAAATAGACCCCGTCTCTCTGAAGAAAAAAAAAACAAAACTCAAATAAAAACACACACAACAATAAAAACAATAAAATGGAGTTTATACAATTCCTGAATTGTCTGTGACATGTACTTTCTCCCAGTCAATTCGTACCATCTGTCAAACGTTTGTAACATTTCCCGAAATGCTGGCTTTTCAATCGTATTGAATGGTTGCATTTCTTCTGCAATGTAGTGAACAACACTGTCTGTGAGTGCACCATTTTGTTCTGTTTTATTTATCTTTACTTTGCAGACCAAATACCTCAGTAAGTGTTGACTGTAAAGGATGAAACCTCAGCGGCATCTCCCCTTCTCCGTCTCCGCAACTTTCAAACAAATTCAACATATCAGCTTGTCAGTGTTCATGAGCTCACACCTTGTTCATTCTGTTTAAAACCAAAATATTCCCACACTTGTACTGTGGCATTTGCTTAGGAAGCATCGCTTTCATGCCTTCGTTCATATTAATGTTTGTTTCCTTGTTACTCCTCATGACGCTCTCTTCAGCTCTGTGTGTGTGTAAGCGCGAGCGGCCCCGCCTCCCCCACAAAAACTGAATGATGATTGACAGATGCATCACTAACCCTGACCCCGCTCATTCTGCTATACAACAAACATGCCCAGTCGTAGAGAAAGATGGACGGAGTGAGCTATCTTCTCATCCAGCCTGTTTGGTAGAGAGGGAGGAGAAACAAACACGCATGCATGTGTCAATATATCAAGGCCGGCAAACTTCCCAAGGATGTTTTTATTTATCATTATCATGCGGTTTATTGATTTATTGATTATCATGACGGGCCTAGCTGTACACATCAGCAAAAGTTTCAATATCGGCCGATACAACACTTAACTTTTTAGGCTCTTATTGGCCAATACCGATATCAAACCAGTAATATTGTGCATCATGTTAATAATGGCTTTTCATTCTCTCCGTTTATGTTAAAGATAAAAATTTGTTTTAAAATTGGTTTATATATATAAGATGCAGTAGAAAAGCTGCTAGCCTTCTCATTGGCCTAAAAAAGTCCATCATCCCTGCACTTCCAAACTCTTCTCTGCCTATGTAGTATGAAGTTCTGCTGCTTTCAAACTGAGTTGTTGTTCGGAAACAACAGTTGATGCACATTTCCACTGTGACTGTTCAGACGCAGGAATACTCAGCTGTGAGATTCTGCTTCAGTGTCACATGTTTTCAGTGAATACCAAGTTTAAAAGGTTTTCCAATTTGTGGCCGTTTTCTGTCGGCTGGTTTCCTTTCCTGTAAATGTGGGCAGAGCAAGCAGCCACTTCGGTTTCTTGAGGAAATGAAGCTTCATTTTTTTCTGTTTCTCCCCCCACTACACGCGTGCTGTCACCACCCGGCCTCAGAAACCTGCACACCAACTGTACGCACCAGGAATTTCCTGTGGAAGCCAAGCAATAACCTCTAGGTCTTTTATTTCCTCTCCTCAGATACGAAAGCCTCTTTTTCCACCGCTTCGCATCCACTTTTTAGAATTTCCTCTGTCCAGAAGAAGGTTAGCAGCCACCAGGGGCCATCAGAGCAGAGATAGAGATAAGGATGCTGCAGAAGCCGCAGGGGGATTTGAGACCCAAGTCTGCTGCAGTCGTGCTCACCAACAGCTGCGGTGGGAAACTTCTCAGAGTGATGAGCGGCTCGCTCTACAACTGCAATCATGCACTGACATCAGACTCCGTAATGACTAGACATCCCTCACACACAAAACACCATATTTCCCCTCCTGCCTCCGAACAGCTGGTACTGTTTTCAGTTATTTTAGGCAGGCGTCACATCGGAGAGAAACTTCTCCTCAGTTTCAGCTCGTGTAAAGATGATGAAAATATGACGGACAAACCAGTCCGGACTGTTTTTGTTTACTCATGTCAAAACCCTAAAACACAGCCTGACAGTGAGAGCAGACTGCTGGGTCAGGGAGGTGGGCTGGGGAGGTTTCTGTACTCATAACATAAGCAAGAGACGAACATGGGGGTTTCAGAGATCTTGAGCCCGATGTCCAAACTCTAGTCTTGAGTCAGACTCAATATTTGTGCAAAGTTTGGTAAAAATCCCCTGACGTCTTCTTAAGATGTTTTACAGAAATGACACAATGCCAGGTTCATGTATGAACATGTAGCTTTCTGAGCTGAAGCCTCTCTGAATTTAAGGTCACCACGTAGGCACAATATTATCATTTTAATATCTGTATCGACTGATATCAGCCTAAAAGTCAAGACAAGCAGTCAGACTCCATTCTTTTAACTGTGTGTGCAGTAACAACGAAGAGATGCCCAAAGCTCGCCCCTCGCTAGTTAGCTAGCAGTGGGCTTCATATTATCTTCTTCTACTCCTAAACAAAAGCTTCTATTGACTTACTTCTGCGGTGGTTTTCGTGGGAAATGTGATGTTCACGGTCGAGTCGTGTCTTTTGAACGGCTCTTTTAAGTTACAGGGAGAACTTATTCGCAATGGTGAGTAAACCCTTCATTTGCGAGCCATGAACACCTAAATGGTAAATGAACTTGAGCTTATATAGCGCTTTTCTAATCTTTGACTACTCAAAGCTGCTTTACACGGCAGGTCACACCTACCCATTCACACCCATTCACTGAAAGTTCAGAGTTTCTATGTTAATTATCCATCAGTATCTCTAAGGCTGTGTTCACACCGCAAGCTACCAAAATTGCGTCGCCCACTGACGTAGCGTTGCGTGTCTATAAATACCTCATTTTGGTCATATCATGTATCATATAATAGGATGTATAAGCAGACATTATTCCAGGTGTATCCTTTTCATTCACTTATCAACCACAAAACACTGCAGCAGCATCATCTGTGAGTTTCCGGCGGTCCTTCAAGGCGGAACTAATGTCCTCAATGACAAATGTTTCCCACATGACCATAAATTGTTCCTCTGTAGTCCAGATTAAAAATGTCCGTCATGGGCACCGTCACACACACACACACTGCTGATTGGCTGTTGCTGCACAGCCACGCACGACATTGTCTGAGAAGATCAACTTTTCTTTACTTTGACATCGCGCGACAAGCTATGTGGTAGTGTGTCACGCGGCTGTCGCATCGCGGGAGGGTTAGCCCTGCCCTTCGCGGCTGTACATTGACTTTGCATGGAAAGTGATCGCCGAGGTAGTACAAGTAGTGTGCGGTGTGAACACAGCATTACACATTCACGCCATTTCATGTCCATTTACACACCACTGACGCAGCAGTGGAGGCAACTTGGGGTTAAGTGTCTTGCCCAAGGACACATCGCCATGTGTCGCCCAGAGCTAGACTCAAACCGGCAACCTCCCGATCACTGACCAAGCGCACTATCCAACTGCGCCACCGACGCCCCGGCATCTGTGCAAAGTTTGAATAAAAGTCCTCATAGCATTTTAGTTATCGCATCTTCAAGTACAAAGTGAGAAAAAGGCCTAGGGCTGGACGATTTGACCCAGAAATAAAATCCCTGATGTTTCTCCACAACTTTCTTTTCCTTATAAAAAAAAAAAAAAACTCAAAGCGATACATAAATTGCATGTCAAGTTTTGCCTATAAGTTATGAAAATATATTTCCAAACAAAAATAACTTCCCCCCTTATGTCATAAAATGATTATGTTTGTCCACATAAACACTGAAGACTGATTTTTTTCAGTATATGAACATGAAAGTCACTGATCAATACTGAATCTCATTTATCTACAATTATCTACAATGTACAATTACTATGTGCAATAAATGTGCAATCCTCAATCCTCTAACAATGTGCAATTACAGTGTGGAAGTACACCCATGTACAATCACTTATCCCACGTGCAATTACTCAGTAAATGTGTATATAATCTTTATAGGATGTGCTTTTAGTTTTGTTTCCAAGCCATTTGTATGTTTTTATATTTTATATTTTTTTATATTTCATGTCTTATATAGGTAGAGTAATGTACATGCTGCTATTTTTTTATACTTAAGTCTATTTCTTATTCTATTAATGATGTCCACTTTGCTGCTGTAACACTGTAAATTTCCCCACGTTGGACGAATAAAGGTTTATTCTATTCTATTCTATTCTAAAAAACGAACAGTAGCCTAAACGTGCTGTTCAACACCTGACGGGGCCTTCCATCATAAAAACTGCTCAGTTTGAGTGTTTTTACTTTCAAACTGAAACAACTTACAGTAATACTAACCATCAGGGCTGAAAGATTTATAGTTTTCAGATCAAAATTGCAAGTTTTTAGACAGCCAAAGCCATGTGCTCGCCAAAGCTGCAATATTTTTTCGCAGCGTCCTGGCTGATCCAGGATCTGTTGCGTTTACTGGAGTGCTGGTAAGCAGGTCAAAATCACAAAGCCTCTGTTTAGGAGCAGAAGTTGGAGAATCCCTTAAATAAAGAAAGAGATTATTTATAATCAATATTAGATGATGAATAATGTGTTTGATTATTGATTTCCATACTGTTGTCTGAACTGTAAACATAGTGAAAATTGCACTGAAGCTTGATTTGAAGAAAGTCGTGAGTCAAACTGAAATCGCAATATCTACCAGAAAAATCGCAATAAATCATTTTTCTAGAAATTGTTCAGCCTTAGAGAGAAGTGAACTTTATGTTTGACTCCAGTGGCTGATGTGATTGGAGGCTGTTCATGCTCACTGTCCACTCCTACAGAAACAATAACACGTATTTACAGAAAAACTTTAAAAATAATGTTTCTATCTTTTGTGGACAAGACCTTTACATCATTCCTGAGATATCACACTAACTAGATCATGTTCACAAGCAAAGGATGTCACTCCATAAAAAACAAATAGCACTTCATATTGAGACTGCCCTTAAGTTTTATTAGTTCAACTTTATCAAGTTTAACTAATTAGACCTCTGGAGGTTTAAAGGCTTCAGTCAAGATATTATTAGCACTAGCATCAACAGTGAAAAAAAAACATTGTGACATGTATTGATATTATTCAATATTTTAAAACATATCATGGTCACGTTTTTCCCCATATCGCCCAGCCTTAAAGGGACTATGAGATGAATCTATTACCGGCGACATTAAGACTCTGATACCCATGATGCAAAGCGACGAGGTAATGTATCTCTTTCTAGTTACGTAGTGGTAGTTTTTGATGTGTGACGACAAGCAATTTTTGGAAAACTTAGTATCGTAGTTTTGTAGCTGGCTATATATCACTACTTACAGCCCGGTGCTCTAAGACGTGTCTGAATAACATAAATTTGCTCTGGTTTTGTCTTGTTCCCGAAGTTTAGTATCCAGGCCAGTCCAGCCCTGTCCGACCCGACCATGAAGCTAAGTAATAGCATTTATAGATAACCTATTTTGATGCTATAAAACTCATCTTAAAGTGTGTATTTTGATCAGGCATATATCTAAAAGTGAGACTTTTTTGTAATTACTTAGAAACTCCTCACAGTCCCTTTAACTGAAGGTCATATAAAATTTAAAAGCAGATTGTGGGCTCTAAAAAAACTACCATGATGAAAGATAGTTTATCAGATTAACAGTGGATGTTTGTGTCAAATGTGACTTCCTCCCCCCCCCAAAAAAAACAACTCAATGAGAACCAAGGACATATAATTATTTAGATGAGACCAATGATGGTTTCCTTTCCAACATAAAACAGCCAAATCAGCCTCCTTATTTGAATTTTCTATTGTGAACACAAGTTTAACTTCATTATGTTTTAACTTGTGTGTAAGCTACTCAGTGTTAGCAGGTCTCTTCAATAAATACTCATTTGTATGTCAACCCTAAGAAATATCAGATCAGAATCTGCAACTTAAAAGCATTCCTGAAAACCCTCATCAGTTTCAGTATCTGCTGTCAATGTGCTTACAGCCGTGGGTGAACAGTTGGCAGTGTTTGTATCATTTTAAAGCAGAAATCCGTAAAGGAGGAGCTAACAGCATGTTAGCATTGAGGTAGCTCAGACAGGACCACTTAAACCCCAATAATTTAGCAATGTGCACTGAAACAGGTGTAAAAACAGTCAAAATGTCCTACAGTCTGACATTAAAACTCTAGACTTTCTCCTTGACTGACCCTTACTCCACTTCTGAGCTGTGGCAGTGCAGTTTCAGGCTTGCATTTGTTTGTTTGGTTTTATACTATAAACTAGTGCAGATTTCAGTGTTTCTGTTAACAAGCCTTCCAAACTACAAAATTAATATCTGATGACAAAATTAGAGTATTTGAGGTATATTCAGTTTAGTTTTGGAACATACTTTAATAGCACTGGGACAAATATGGCTTCTTCACAGAATTACAATCTGATTCAGTTTTGATTTTCATTTCAATCCGATTCACAGAACATTTTCTGATGGGTGAAAAAGGTATTTATTCAGCCTTTGCTTCTTACTGCAGGGCACTGAAGATGGATAATATGATTCAACAAAAAAAGCACAATAACATGATCAAAATCTACAGCTCATGTTTTTGTACTTTTTCAGCTTCTAATGAAGGTGATAAAAAAAGACATTTATAAATTGATTCATGGGTGTTTAGGAACAGTTCTGAATCTATTCAAAGAAATTAAAGACAAATGTTAAATTATTTTTTGGACACTTCTACCTCACATCAGGTCACATACCTTTAGGAATGGGAATCATAAATTATTTCCAGTTAAGAATTGTAGGGATGTCCCGATCCGATATTGATATCGGATATCGGTCAAAAAAAAAAATATCGGATTATATCGGCCTGCATCCTCAATCTCCGATATCAGCACTCCGATACAAGCAGTCCATTCAAATATATTTATTTTTATTTTATTCAGTTGTAGAATATGCTTATGTTTAAGTTCAACACAGTGGTTATTTTGCAATTGGTGAAATATGTTTTTGTTTGATTTATTGAGGTCACTTTTCAGGGTCTTCTAATATTTTTTATTCATGTTGTTTTAATTGTAGTATATTCTTATGTTTAAGGTTAAAATTTATTTAACCTATTGGTTAATAACAAATGGGTCAGTTTTTCTCATACCTACTATTGCTGACTACTGTTCTCTGTTTGAGTAATCTGACCTGATCAAGCCTTTTCTTACAGTCCATACTACAAAATAGGTAATAAAAGTCTGTATGATTCCTGCTGATATCGTATCAGATTGATATCGGTATCAGCCAATACTCAAGGCTGCAATATCGGTATCATATCAGAGATGAAATAGTTGTATCAGGACACTCCTAAAGAATTGATAACAATTCCCCTGAGGAACCATTTCAATACCCTTTCTGCTTATCTATTCCCTCAATTCAATTCAATTCAACAATTCCTCCACTGTGTTCTGAATGTTTTGCAAATTAAGGACGTCAAACTTATGAGGCAGTCAGAACAAATGAAAACAAAGGAGTCAAAAATAATGGCGGACGGGGTAGAAGTGGTCAAAGTTGTGTCTTAATTTCAAACAAAAAAACATTTAATGCAAAGTTTTCAGTAAAAATTACAAAAGTTTTCAGTTATGCAGTGCTGCACCGACTATCAGAGTGTCATGTGTTTGATATTGTTGCCACTGAAAACCATGTAGGTCAAAGTTTTTAACACTCAGAAAATCAGCAGGAATTAATAAAAGAATTAAAACAAAATATTCTTTATATTAATATTATTTCATATTTATTACAAATAAATATCAAATTTATGAGCAGCATGCCTCCCATATATGGACTGTATTATAGGCATAATGTACAAATGCACCATGAAGGTTTACCTCGTCAAAACTGAATTTCCACTTAACAAATCAAAAGAAAAATGACAACAATGTGGAAAGTTAACAATGTTGAAAATTGAAAAAAAGGTCATTTTAAATAAAGTTTGTGCTCTTGAAAAAACATCAGCTAGGACTGCTTGATTATACCATAAAATCAAATCAGAATTATTCTGATTACCATTGAGATCTTCATTATTAAATCACATTAACCCACTTATTTTACATTTGTGCATCATACACACTTACAGATATTAGAAAAACTTAACATTTTATCACCTGGAGCACTTTAATAGGAAAATGAAAATGTAAATACATTAAAATAATTATATACACGATAAATAAAAACTATATACCAAAGAGTTTTCAGTGGTTTCGTGCAGACAAACATTTCTTGAAACGTTGAAATCTTTACAGAAGGGTGGACAACAAATCTATTCACAAAAGTATCAGGATTTTTTGTTTCACGATTTTTAAATAAATTTTTTTGTTCAGAAATCTTTTTTTTTTCCAAACTTAAATGCTTTGTTTTAGTCTGTGTTAATAAGCCTATTTTAAATGCAATCCAGGCTTTTGAAGAGAGATTATAAACAGCTGGTTAAAATATATTGCTGAATGAATCCTAAAAACTGACTCACATGTGATGTGTATTTTTCCTGATATAGTCTGTAGGCATCATTGTTGTTCTTTTTTCCACTGGTGTTAAAAATTCTAACTGAAAATTACAAAAATCGGCAATATCGTAGAATTGCAGTTTAAACGGAATTGGCACCTAAAAAATCGTAATAAATCAAATCAGGAGAAAAGTGTGTTGTCCCAGCCCTACTTTACAGAGACCGTTTAAAAAAAAAGTTATTCCCTCTACATGGACGGGGCCTACACCCACGGCTGACCTGAATACAGCGAGGTATGTGTTTTGGTCTAAGCTGTTAAATATATTTGACTGGCAAGTCTGGGCAACAGATCATAGAGAGTGTTTGGGAATGGGCAGAACCTTTCAAAAGCATATCCGACAGGTGATTGGACGATCATTCCGTCAGTCTCATTCATCACAGGCCAATCAGATAATGCAGCAGGCGGGCGCTACTGCAGCAGTGTAAAGTAGAAGAAACTCCCGACACAATACACCAGAAGTGGAGTGAAAATGTTTTTATTAAATAATAATTTGTGTTATTTTTTTTCTTATAAATCTGCTTTTGAAACATTTATGCTGATTACTGAACAAGCAGTCACTTATCTTGCTCGTAGCTCCTACCTTCTTCTGCTTTACAGGGCTCTGATTGGGCCGTCCCACTTTGGGCCGCTCACAATCACTTCAGATTTCTGTTTGGCTAGATCAGCCTGAAGACTGACATTGAATCAGCTGCCCTGTAAGGTTATTGCTGCATGGGGATTAATGATTTATGCGAGTAATCGTTAGACTGCAGCACCTCTATCTCCACTCTTTAGGGTTGTGCAGCCCTTCAGAGGGGCCGAAAAGTGGGCAGCACAGTTCAGTATTTGGGATTCCTTTCTCCACACTTGATACCATACATCCACACTGAACCCGACTGCTTTGGTGGAAACAAACATAACCGACTGACACCAATTTAAGGGGAAGCCTTTAGCTCTTGACAAGTTTGAATACTTATGTATTTTTAATGGTACTGGTGAAGAGTTCGAGGATATCTGAATTTTAAATAGCTGCAAAAATGCATTATGGTGCATCCCTACTTTCAACTACATGTTTTATAAGCTGAGAGCAACACTTATTTATGCGTTGTGCCTTATACTTAAATCTAAGATCAAATAAAAATGCAGTATTGCCAAATCCGTGCACGAAGACGGTCTACATGCGGCATGACACGCGCGTAAAAGGCGCACAATAGTCCTTTAAGGTAACCTGAGCTCTCACTGGCTGTTTCCATCCATGCTCCCTAAACTTCCCCTGGACATCAGTGTTTATTTATCAGAACCAACATGGTGGCACACCGGCTTGATCACTTTTGAGGGTCGTGGGCGGTAAAATCAAGCGTGTCTCGTGTCACAGGCAGTCACGACTTGTTCCCAACAGCAGCAGCAGCAGCAGCGGCGGAGTGGAGGCGAACTAAAGCGTGGAGCAACAGATGAGCAGCAAAACAAACTGACTGTGAGCTCCATGTCTGCCGCGGCGGTGCGCAGCCACCCCGAGCCCTGCGTGTCGGAGAATAAAACCTGCGCGGAGGAAAAGTGTCTGCAGGAGGGAAACAAAGAGGCCACAAGTGTGTTACCTTCTTCGCAGCGGAGGAGGAGGACGATTCAGACATTATCTCCCGTCAACTTCTCTCCGCGTCCTTCCACTTTTCCGCTGCGTGCTTCCCTCTTCTCCCTCTTTATGTGCCCCTGTTTCCCGGAGAAACCCACGCAGCGGCGGCAGAAGCTCGGCTCGGTGCTGGACAAGTTGTCTTTGTCATGTAGCCGCGCGAGCTCCGTGTCTATCTGCGGCTCGGCTTCATGGCGCGGCTGACGGGCTGAAAACTTCTTTGTCTTTGCCCGTGTTTTCCTTCATGTGTCGGCAGCGTGCTGGTTAATAATCCCTTCCTGGAAGAGCGTCTCTCTCTCTCTCTCGCGCTCTCTCTCTCGCGCTCGCTCTCTCTCTCATTGATCTGGATGTGTGTAAAACGGCGAAATGACGTGAATTCCCAGCATCGAGCCTTGCCCCCTTTTAAAGGGAAACCCGTAGCAGGAAATCGCAGCGGGTCGTGAGGCAGACGCAGAGCTAGAGAAGAAACACAGCCACACTGCTTGCTTTATTTTTTGAGTTATTTTTTAATCAAAGCTTAATGCAAATGCTGTTACACAACAGACTAAACCGCCATGATTTCATTAGACGGCGCGCAGAGCAGAAAGCGGAGGCCAAACTGTGGCACTTTGGAGGAGATCAACCCAAGAAAACAGCCTGAAGATACAGGAACTCCTCCACTGTCTTTGCTAGGGTGTCAACATTATACCTCTCACTAACACAAAAGGCTGGAAAGTAATAAATCACAAAACAAAATTTCAAAGAAGTTGGAACAAAATTGAACACAATGATGAACAAATCTTATTTTACTGTAATATCTACAGCTACTACTGTAAAAAAAAATATACACAGTAAGTTGCCGTATATGGTAAAAGACTGGGAAAACACTGATTTCTGTAATATAAACAGCATTTTCAACTGTAAAATGTCTATACAACTAATTACTCAAGAGAAAATTTAATTTTGAGCCACAAAACTAACAAACACCAGACAAGATCTCTTTGAGTAAATGTTTCACATTTTTTTAGTTTGGGTTTAATTAAATGTATTTTATTGGAATAAAAAAAAGGTTTTTTTATTTATACAAAATCATACCTTGTTAATTAATGATCAGTAAAAAAGGTAAAGATATAGTAATATAAAGCCCCAGTCACACATTCTCGTTTCTCATGGCGATTGTGCACGATTGTCATAATCCTGATAAAACGTGCTGTGGTCGTGGTGCATACACTACTTGGTCTGGATCAGCCTTGTATAGTCGTGGATGAACAGCGGGTAACGTGGAAGGGTCCCGACAGTTTTGAACTGTTCAAAACTGTCGTGGAGAATCGCCATTCTCAGTACAGCGGGGTGGAAGCCTAATGCAGTCCTAATGCAAACGGTATTAGCGTGGCATGTATGGAGCTCAGTCAGGCCGATCGTGGCTCAATCCTGAAAGCTTTATGAGGATGACTGACAAGGATGTATCTGTTTGTGCCCCGACTGTGTCCCCTTCAAGACGGCGCAAGCGACGGGGCTCAGTCGGGGCTTACGTGGCGCTAACTGAGCTTGAGCGGGACTGATGTCGTGTCAGCGGGATGAAAATTCAAGGAATCCTCATCATATCGCTGTATTAACCTAACTGGAGCGGGACGAACGCCCCCGAAGCGCTGTAGAAGCACTACTGACGGTGTATTTACAGGGTGTGTCCAGGGGTGAGACAGTTATCTCGTATCATAGTGATCACACCAGCCTCGCCAATCGTGTACAGTCGTGCACAATGGCCATGAGAAACGGGAATGTGTGCCTTAGGTATAAGCTAATGCTGTGTTCCAGGCACTAACTCGTGTTTTTCCCACCTGTAACTCGTGAAAGTGCGCTGGAACGGCAGTCGAGCTCGTAACTTCCTCCACATGCACTTGTACCAGATTGATGTATTCCATGTTACGACTTGTGACGTCACTTCACTGCCTAACCAATATGGCCGCCTCTTAATAATGACAAACACTGTAAAGTACAAGCTTCTGTTACCTTATGCATCATTTCCCCACTTCTGTTTCACTCAAATGAGTTAGTTGATAAAGCATAAATCTTACAATGCCTTCCATGTTGGTTAATTTACATACCAGAATTCCTTGCTCTCAAACCAAAGTCGTAATTTGCCTGGAACACTTTCAGGTCGGAACTCGGAGATTTCAACTTGGAAATATCCAAGTTACGTGTCACCTGGAACGCAGCATAAAATACAGCAAGTTCACTGTAATTTAAAATGCATGAAATCATTTGAAAAAAAAACAATGATACAGTCCATGAAAAGAACATTAAGGGTACTGTTCTTGAAATTACAGTAATTTAGTAGTTAATCGAAAGACAGAAATTATATCTTAAAGGTGCTATGAGGAGAATCTATTACCGGCGACATTAAGGCTACCCATGAGCACACGCAGCGACTATCGTAATGCTGTGTTCCAGTAACCTCGGAACTGGGAGTGACATCATCTCCCACTTATCGGCGTTCCAGTTGAAGTCAGAAAAAAACATGCCGATCTACCAGGCTATTGTTAGGCAAGGCAAGGCAAGGCAAGGCAAGTTTATTTGTAGAGCACAATTCATACACAAGGCAATTCAAAGTGCTTTACAGAACAAGAAAAATGCATTAAAATCACAGTACAAAATAGAATCAACATTAATGATTATAAAATTACTTTAAAAAATCACAATACAAAATAAAATCAACATTAATCATTATAAAATAGATTTAAAAAGAAGAGTGCAGATAAGATCCTTTCAGTCATATGCACAGTTAAACAGAGCTGTTTTAAGCCTAGATTTGAACATTGTCAAGCTTGTTAGCTGTTGTTAGCACGGCCTGCGTTGTTGTAAGAAGAATGTGATTATCACTATGGCAGCATTTTTGTAAATATAAGTCTAACAATACTATGTATACAGCTGATCTAGAGCGACACACCCCAGTCAGAAGTGCAAATAAATTGATTTATTATAGGAGCTAAATAACTGTTCACACTGGGGGCATCCATCTTCGATTGTCAACTCAGGGGTGGCGAGGTTTCACCGGGTTACCAATAGGAAATTTCGACTTTGGAGGGCGTTTCAATTGCAGTCTCCTACTCGGAACTCGGAAATTCCTACTTCTGACTACAACTGGAACGCACCAAAGACGTGACCCAAGCCAAAGCATGCATTTGTTATGATGCTAATGAATGCAGCTCAGACCTTTCTTCAGAACTCTGCATTGCTTTACAACTTCTTTTTTCAACAACTTACAGGATGCAAAGCAACGAGGTAATGTATCTCTTTGTAGTTACGTAGTGGTAGTTTTTGATGTGTGACAACAAGCGATTTTTGGAAAACTTATTATCGTAGTTTGGTAGCCGGCTATATATCTCTACTTACAGCCCGGTGCTCTAAGACGTGTCTGAATAATATAAATTTGCTCTGGTTTTGTCTTGTTCCCGAAGTTTAGTATCCAGGCCAGTCCAGCCCTGTCCGACCCGACCATGAAGCTAAGTAATAGCATTTATAGATAACCTATTTTGATGCTATAAAACTCATCTTAAAGTGTGTGTTTTGATCAGGCATATATCTAAAAGTGAGACTTTTTTGTAATTACTTAGAAACTCCTCACAGTCCCTTTAAATAAAAATACAGTAGTAAACCAGTTATAGCAAATACAGTAATGGTATGGTAAATAAAAATAGAGTTATGGTGCTGTAAGACATTTACAGTGACACTTACAGTCTCTAGTAAGTTACTGTAAAATTTACAACAACCCTTTTACAGTGTATATTTGCATGATCATGAACAGGTAATGTCCAAAATGATGCATTTTGTAGGAACAACTGCAATAAATGTAGGGATTTAATCATCACAGTCCATAATAATATCAATATCAGATTCAGAGAGCACATTGAAATCTCTGCATGTAAGCAGCAAGGTCCAAAACCAACACTGAATGCCCATGACCTTTGATCACTCAGGAGGCACTGCATTAAAAACTGACGTCATGCTGTTAAAGATGTTACCACATGGGCTCAGGTTTGCTTTAGAAAACCACTGTCAGTAAACACAGTTAATATGTACATCCATAAGTGCAAGTTAAATTGTACCATGCAAAGAGAAAGAAATAAATCAACACCCAGAAACACTGCCAGCATCTCTCAGATGAGATGGACTGATGAATAATGATTGCAGCACACTCTAAAAGCTGGGACGGGGGCATGTTTACCTTTGTCTTACATCACATTTTACTTTAACAACAATCAGTAAGCATTTGAGCTCTACCAAACTCGACTTTACCAAACAAGTTTTCATTTGTATAGAGTCAATTCAAAACAAGTGTTATCTCAAGACACTCTACGATAGAGCAGGCTGAAGCAGTGTTCATTTTGATAGCGCTTTTTAAGTTCAGTTTAGTTATAGTTTTTTGCCCAAAATATCTGTTAGTTTTGGTCATGCACTTCATATATTAGTGGACTATATCTCCTGTAAATTTACTCGACTAAAATATGAAGTGTAAAGGGTAAGGCTTTTTTATGTTTCCTTGGATTTCTGAAGTCATGTTTTACTCTTGGATAAAATCAAACATCTAATAACCCTTTATTGGATGTTAGTTAAGTCTGAATGTCTCAATGAACAGAAACAAATGTTCCTTTAGTGTGAAATGCAGTCACCTTTATTTAGTCTACCTGGCAGAGCATCTCAGTTACAATACCAGAACTGACAACAAACAGTGAACCTGCTCTACATGAATATATCAATTCATAAAGAGAGCAGCTCTGATTGGATCACTCCACAACTTATCCCACCACCACCAAGCTAAGGCAGCTGTGATTGGATGTCCCTCTGAACTCATCCAACCTTTAACACAACCAAAGTAGCTGTGATTGGATAGATTCCTAACTTGTCTCGACTTTCTACATGACTTTTTCTACGTCAGACATTTTTGTCTAGTTTTTATTTGTTGATGTAAATGTCAGTAAATTCAGTTTTTGTCCATGTGCACTTTTTTTTATTAGTCTAGTTTTGGTCAGAGGAAAATAATTAGTCAACAATATTAACAATGGGCTGAAACCATATTCTAGATTTTATTGATACATACATGAATATGCATATATACAAATCTATATAATAAATACATTTGCATATGCACATACTGACATAAATCCAGAGATGGATCCATTCAGACAGAGACAGAGACTAAAACCATATTTGTCTCTGCTGAATATAGACTCAATCAGTCATCTTTAATTATATAGCACCATATTTGTTGCATATAAATTTTCTGAAGGTAAGACCCTTGAGATTCATTGGCATTCAAGTGAAAAAGTCTGCTGTGGTCCGAGTCCACATTTCAGACTGTTTTTGAACATCATGGACGTGGTGTCCTCCAGGCTAAAGAGAGAAAAGGACCATCCAGACTGTTCTCAGAGCATAGGTCAAAACGGTGTGTCAGTGCCCATGGCATGGGTAACCTGCACTTCTACAGAGGCACAATAAATGCTGAAATGTACATTCAGGTTTTGGAGCAACATGCTGCCATCAGATTTTTTTTTTTAAGAGGGATGCCCCGGCTTATTTCAACAAAACAATGCCTAAACACATTCTGTTAAAACTGTGCAGTTTTGTAGCTAAAGAGTGCTGCTACTGGATTATGAAGTGCAAAATGTGACAACAGAGATCCCAGACTGTTGAGCAACTAAAGTCGTACATCAAGCAAGACAAGACAGAATTTTGCCCACAAAGCTTCAACAGTTAGTGCCCTCAGTTCACAAATACTGAGTGTTGTTTAGAGGAAAGGTGATGTAACACAGTGATGATCATGCTCCTGTCCTAGCCTTTTAGGATTGTGTTGCAGACAGTTTCACTTTCTAAGGCTACATTTACATGAAAAATCCTGACTTAAAGACGCAAAGATTTTTCCTTTGCATTTTCAAATCCTTCTGCGTGCAAACAACGATGCTGGAGACAAATAAATTGGCTGTAGTATGCATGCTGGTTCAGTAGATGGCGGTGTAGGTCTGCAGAGAGGCAGCGCTGCTACAACACATGTATGAAGAAGAAAAACTTTTCACAAACAACAATGGTGAATAGACGCACAGAGACGCAGGAGTTTCTTTTCTGGACAACAAATCAGTTCGGACAACAAATCTGTCAGGATAGTTATGTCTGGATAACAACCCGAGCAAGGTAAGATGCTCACACGTTACTCAGCAGACGGCCGAAGCTGTTGTTGTTCCTGGTATGCGTACGCAGCCTTCATCTGAAAGAGTGCTGCGCATGCGGTGACGTCAGCGTTTCACCCTGAAATGCTCTGATGTGGGTTTACACAGAGCTGCATGGAGAGCGTTTTGGAAACTTTCCACCCTGGAGCTCGTTTTCAAAAATATCCGTTTTTAGACAAAACACACGTTTCCATCTAAATGCAAGGCCAAAATGCAACAAAAACTTATCGGATTTGACCATTTTTGGCGCTGTGTAAACGCAGCCTAAGTCAGTCCATCTCAGATTAGGGCCCAGAGAAGCCGGAGACTTTGTGGAAGATTGATTGCAAAAGAGTGGGAAAGATTCACATTTACGCATTTATTGTTTGTCCTGTTATTTGTAGACATGACATTGTGATACAGAAAGGAAAAGAACTGCACTGCATAGAACACAGAAAAAAATAAAAGTAGAAATGAGCCTTTGAGCTATTTGATCATTGGTTGATCCAACGCTTCAGACTTTTCCCTTTGTTAGAGAAAGTCAGCATTCACCTGGGAGCAGTTTATTAATTCAGACAGGATTTTTTAAGTCTAATGTAAATGAATAGAGAAACAAATATGTTATGACACGTTGTTCAACCATCTTGCATGTAGAGACTTGTGTGATGAACTGATGCCTTAATGTTGTGGGGGTGAGACTATTTAACAGAGACATAATACATTTTGATCAACATGACAAAAGCAGCTGCTAATGTGGGAAACAGCAGAGAGTTGTACAGAATCATTTACATGGATGCACCAACACATTCACAACTGTTTCAAAGAAATGAGAAACTACTTTTATTTGTAGATTTGTTTATTTTTAAAAGATGGGACAATATATGTTAATGAACATATAAATGTAAACATGCGAGATTATAGCCGTGTGGCTAATTTCCATCTCTAGTCCCATTGGAAGGTTGGTGTTGTACAAAACATTTATACACAATAAAAACAAAACAAAACAAAAACAAAACAAACAATATGAAACAAAGCAAACATAGTTGATCATAACAAAAAACATTTTGGCCAAGGGGCTGGTTAAAGTGCAGAGCGCTAAAGTGTGAAGTGCATTATTGTATTGCAAATTGCCCAAAAAATTGAAAGTGCTGTTTTGATTGCCTAATGCTCAATTGCGTATTACAATAATCTAATACCAGCGATGGTAATTTGGGATACCCAGAGTACCTAGGAATATAAAGTGCTAGCTGCATTGCACATTGCTCAGTAAAAATTGGAGATGGGGCCCTTGACAAAATAGACGCATAGGACAAATACACAAGTTTAGGCCTGGTTATGGCAACAGTGTTGGCTTTCCAGTAGCCAAGCTTTAAGCTGTTTGGTAAAAGAGGTTTTTTAATGTGCAATTTCAATTCTGATCTGAGAAATGAACTAAAGTGACTGAGAAAATCTGAAAAAAAAACAGGCCTTTGTGGATTTAAATGGCGCGAGGACGCCCTCACGTGGAGAAGGGCAGCGTCGCAACAGCCTCCAGATAAAGATTTTTCTAATTTGATAACTGCTAAGAACTAAGCTTTTGACCTCAAGGATTCTGGTCCTAGTATTTAGACTTCTTCTCCGTGTGTTTTGTTTTAATGTCGGAATCCCAACTAAAACAAAAGAACGATTAAAAAATATATATATTTATATCTCACATTTTCAGGTTTTAGAAAATTCATTTGCCCTTACCATCCCCAGTTTATTGCACAATTAATCCAAAAAGTGTTTATTTAATCAGCAGTTAAGGCAAAATATACAATCTTTCACAAATTTATTGGACTACAACTTGAAGTGATGTTTTGGCACAGCTGCACTGATCATTACCAAAATGTTTTTAAGTTTCTGTGATTTTTACAAAATTGAATATAAAAGCTATTTAACCAAATAGTATGTTCAATACCAAATTATACATATCAATGTTATCCATGAGTGTTCAGATTCGTAGTTAATCAAAGAAATCAGACATTTTTTAAATCACATTTTCTTTTCTTGATCATGAGGTTAAAATAAAGTTATTTACTTGCATTCATTAGCAGAAAAAGATGTTTTAAGTGATTGATGTTCTTCTTTATTATTTTCTTCACATCTGCTTGAAATTCCTAATTTCTATCCAAACCGTTGACCCAGTACCAAGGGCATTTTCAGTGTAAAATCCAGTTTTCTGAACTCATCCCAACTGGCTCAGGTGTACACTAAATACAGTGTTTTATGAATTTAAAGGCGCGAGGACGCCCTCATGTGGAGAACAGCAGTGTAGCAACAGACAACAGATAGCAGGTCAAGTTTTGTTTTCCAGCTTCAGAATTTCCCAGAAAATCTGCCCCCTTTCCCAGAATATGATTTTTATCTCAATTTTCATGGTTACATACTTTCACAGAATTTTAATTTTAGATAAAACATTTTCAGCATTTTAGCTCTCTGCCTTTAATCCCAGAATTATAACTTTTTCCATAATAAATGTTTTAAGCTCTGAAAACACATTTTTCATGCGTTTTTTTAATCTTTACTAGATGCCGAATCAATGGGGCGAAAAGTGATATTATGATAATTCCCCGAAATAACTCTTCACTTTTGGAGAAATTTCCTTTAAAAATATGTTATTAACATTTTTTCTAATTAGGAATTATAGTCACAAAAAAAATTGCCTTTATTCCAAGCAAATTTCTCCCTTTACTTGAAAATTTATCAATAAAAGACAAATGCATTAAACTTATTTCATTTCAGAATAAATTACTGCCCTGCATATGTAATGCTATCATCTAGCTCTTCTTGACCTAATGTTCACAAAAGAGAATGGGAATAAGAGCTGGGCTTCGTAAACCCACTCGATTTTTGGGAGAAAAGTCTTGAGAATATACACACCGGTTCAAAAAATGCAAATTAGTGCCTTATCCAATAATAATAATAAAAAAAACATAGGCTTCACTATTCTAAAGAGAAATTAGATCTCAGATATTCAGTGCTTCTAGGCCAAAGTTTTTAATGTAATATTCAAAGTCTTAAAGCTAAATATCAAGCCATAGTCTATGCTCATTATTTTAGTTGTATCTAGACTGTCCTATAAGCTTAACACTGGACAGCAACACTTCCTCTCCCACTGCTCAATTAAAGCAAAAGGATTAATATTAATGGTCTGGAAAAGTGCTGCTGCTACAACTAAGATGTGGCTAAGTGACTTTGCACGCTCCACTCAGAGAGAACAAGATACACATTCATAAATAAACCAACATTACTAACATATCTTACATATCAAACTTAAATGACGAAATTAAATTTTAAAAAATCATAGGAGTGAACATATAAAATAACTCAGTGGAATGAGGGAGCTACTGGGATTGGTATTCATTGGAGAAGGCTAATGGATCGGATGAGGAGGACTGAACGGGTGCCCCTTTTTTTGTCCTTTGTTTTTGAATTTGTTTGTTTTTTCCCCTTGCTGTTCTCCTTTGATTTGTTTCCATACGCACACGTGGACAAAAATGTTGGTTTCCTTTTGTTAAAGAAACAAAAACCCACATGGTCACTGAAATAACTTGAAACTGTTAAAAGTAATAATACATCAAATTTACTGAAATTTGACAAATATAAAATCAGACATTGACTTTGAACTGTGGTTAAACAGAATCATTTAAAAAAACAAAATAATGAAACTGGCCAAGAGAAAAATAATGGCACTCCTAGAAAAGATTGAAAATGATTCAACCATAGGGACATGTTAAACTGAGGTGTGCCCTGTAATTATCATCACGGGTGTCTCCAAGCTTATAATCAGTCAGTCTGTCTATTTAAAGGCTGAAAAGTGGTCACTGTGCTGTTTGGTATCATGGTGTGTACCACACTGAACATGGACCACAGAAAGCTAAGGAGAGAGCTGTCTCAGGAGATTAGAAAGAAAATTATAGACAAGCATGTTAAAGGTAAAGGCTGTAAGACCATCTCCAAGCAGCTTGATGTTCCTGTGACTACAGCTGCACAAACTATTCAGAAGTTTAAGGTCCACAGGACTGTTGCCAACCTCCCTGGACGTGGCTGCAGGAGGAAAACTGATGACAAACTGAAGAGACGGATAATACGAATGGAAACCAAAGAGCCCAGAACAACTTTCAAAGAGATTAGAGGAGAACTCCAAGGTCAAGGTGCATCAGAGTCAAATCACACCATCCATCACTGTTTGAGCAAAAGTGGACTCCAGGAAGGACATCACTGTTGAAAGTAAATCATAGAAAAATGGGGATGGAATTGGCCAAAACACATATTTACAAGCCACATAGCTTCTGGGAGAATGTCCTTTGGACACATTAGACAAAACTGGAGCTTTTTGGTAAGTCACATCAGCTCTATGTTCACAGACACAAAAATGAAGCATACAAAGAAAAGAACACTGTACCTACTGAGAAACATGGAGAAGGCTCATTTATGTTCTGGGGTTGCTTTGCTGCATCTGACACAGGATGTCTTGAATCTGTTTTGTCAGAACAAAACACTGGACTATTCTGAAGTGGCCTTCTATCCCTGATCTAAATCCTTTTGAACATTTGTGTAAGGATCTGAAACATGCAGTCTGGAGAAGACAGCCTTCAAACCTGAGACAGCTGGAGCAGTTTGCCCATGAGGAGTGGGCCAACATACCTGTGGACAGGTGCAGAAGTCTCATTGAGAGTTACGGAAAATGCCTTACTGCAGTGATTGGCTCAAAAGGTTGTGCAACAAACATTGAGTTAAGTGTACCATCATTTTTGTCCAGGTCAGTTTCCGTATTTTGTTTTTAAATTAGTTCTGTTGAACCACAATTCATAAGCAATGTCTGATTTTCATTAGTTGATTTTCAGTACATTTTTATTTATAATTAATTTGTCAATTTCAAGTTATTTCCGTGACCATTGTGGGTTTTTATTTCTTTACCGGAAGGGTACCAACATTTTTGTCCACATGTGCACAAATGTACATCTTCAAATATAGATACATATGTTAAAATTTAAAAATGAGAAATTAGTGTATAGGAGAAATATGTTGGAAATATAATCTGTATAAAAAACAAAGTTAGAAAAAAAGTAAAATTACTGTTGTGTACTTGCATTTGTAAACAGTATTGTTTCACATTGCCATTATGATAAACACAGTGATATTTATAATCTATTTAACAAAAAGAAATATCTATAAAGTGAAAACTTTACTTTACTTTCTAAAAAAGAAAAGTTAAACCACAGTATTATTTCTTGATGAAATAATTAACTTGCATTAGTGAATTGTTCTCATTGTTTCCGTGATGATATAATAAGTACACTGGAATGTATAAGTTCTTTAACAAAAAATACCTATCTTTAATGCTTAAATCTATGATAATAATGATAATAATAGTAATAATAATAATAATAATAATAATAATAATAATAATAATAATAATAATAATTATATATTAGTATTTTTAAAAAATATATATCATTTTTATTATTATTATTACTACTATTGTTATTATTATTATTATTATTATTATTATTATTATTATTATTATTATTATTATTATTATATGAATAATGAAGTAAATTGTTCTTTCTTTATTAAAAAGTTAAGATATTTAAAGTCTGAATGTTTTCTTTTTTTAATGTCAGGTGGCCTGATATTTTCACTGTAAACAGCATTACTGTGCCTCGCGCGCAGCTTTTCTGTAAACACTGACTTACGGTAAATGGCGCGAGGACGCCGTCACGTGGAGAACAGCAGCGTAGTTTCCAAATAAATAATTCAGTTTCGTTTTCCCGTAATTTAATTTGTCTCTCCTTTTGAGGTGAGCACGTCAGCTGCTCTGCAGTGCTGCTAAGATGAGCGATAAAATGATGGAGACGGAAATCTTAAAGACCATCCTCGCCAGTCATGGAGCAGTAAACACCGAGTATCTGCTCTCTAACCTCGGCATCGGAGAGTCGGCCACTCAGCTGATCAGTAACAGGGAGAAGTTCGTGCTGTGTTGTCCGTACGGGCAGCCGAAGGTGGTGGCTCGGACGGGCCTGAGGCTGTGCAGGGCTCAGTCCTGTCTCTCCACCTGTAAGGCTCTGCACCTGTGCAGGAAATTCCTCCTCAGTGGAGACTGTAGCTTCTCTCAGCTCAGGTGAGTGGATGTTTGATCAGTTCAGCCTGATGTGGTTTATGCAGCACTGCTGTGACCGGTGTGTCTGTTGGAAGGCCAGAGGCTCCCTCAGAGTCCAAATAAATGTTTGATGGGAATATTTAATTAAATATTATTATTAATAATAATAATAATAATAATAATAATCCGGACATGATTGTTCTGTATGTTCAGAGGCCTCAGAAGTCCAAGCCTGTTAAATTTAACCAATCTCCAGTGAACATGGGATTTTTTTTGTAGCACATTCAATAGAATTTTTCCAAAACAGGATTTCAAAATCACTGCATTCTGTTTTATTTACATGTACACAACGTCCCATCTGCATTGGAATTGGGTGCTTAAAAAATAGTGAAAAGGTTGTTCCATTCTTTTTTTACACTGGAAAATTAGGTCAAATTGGCTGAGTACTTTGAGTACTTGATTTTAAATACAGTCTATGAAAAATAACATCCTGTGATAGTTCCATGTGAGTTCCTTGTCGTTGTTGTGAAAAATAAATTATCCTTTAATTGTTCATCAAACCTGACCCTTGGGCGAAGTGGACCAAATAACAAAGCCCTCGGGGTAACCAAAGTTGCCCATCCCTGGTCAACACTCTCCTGCTTAGTCTTTATTTTATAAGTACTAACAGAAACCTGTTCAGCCAGTTATACTTTGCCAGAACCAAGCTGGAAAAAACGTGTCTGTTAGGTAAGATCAATACTCTTAAATACAAAACTGTTTCATAAACATTCAAAACTATTTTATTATAATTAGTGCTGTTTTGGTGCATAAGTGGGTCACCAGGCAGTTATCAACTTTTGGCTTCAGCAGTATGATAAGCCAGGCTAAACTAAGTCAGGCTAAACCAAACCAGGCTAAGCTAGCTCTTTAACTGCTGGTAGTGACATATTTTAAATTCAGTACAAGAACAGATGAGCTCACAACTGTTAAGTAAAGGAAGGGTAGCCTCCAGCACAGCATGTTCCCCTTGGGATCGAGGAGCACTGGTACAAACTCTGTTTTTGCTTCTGGGGACCTGACTGATGTTTTCAAAAAGTAAAATCCTGGAGGAACTGTTGTCAGCTGTTTTATGGCCACAAGGCAAGGGGAGGGATTCTCCAATATCCCACTGTGAGGTGCCATTCTGGCTCTCTTTAGTGACTTGAATAGCACACAGGCTGCTGTACAAGAGTCTAACTTGGGCCTAAAACTACAATGTTTTCTGCTTTATTATGTTATAATGATTATTTCTGTTTTTATTTTGTATTGTGATTTTAATGTTTTTTTTCTTGTTCTGTAAAGCACTTTGAATTTAGCCTTACAGAGCAGACTGATTCTGAAATCATGACGATCCGTCTTGCCAGCTTTCATTGTCCAACGGTTTCACTCGGCTAAATGCTTAACGGCCCAATCAGGGAAGAGAGGCGGGATCAGCAGACGTGACTACAACAGGAAGTGACTTGACAGGAAGTGTTTTACAACAATGGCAGCTAATGCCGGTTAGCCTGTGGTCATCATGGTTACTCAGTGATACTTGGCGAAATACTCTCTCCTCAGAAGTTTACTTAGTGGGGATTGTCTTTGATGAGGTTCATGTCACATTCAGTATAAGTGTTAAATATTACATCTGTGTGGTATAATTTAATGTGAAACGATGGTCTTAAGGTAGTTAACATTTTTGCAGGCTCCTTCCCAGATGGATTAGTGAAATACTTCCAATATGAAACTGTCAGGTTTCTTTGAATAAGGGCTGTCACTTTATATTCAATAACCAAAAAAACGATCCAATCTAGGGCTAATTCTCTGTCACCGAATAGTAAATAAATATTTGAATATAAAATACTGAGTGTAGCAGCACATCAGGGCGCCTGGAGCAGTGGACCGTTCCGTCCAACAGAGGGCACTGTGAGCACAGCTTGACCTTCAGTCACATCCGGTGACCTCTTGACCTCAGTAAACAAAGAGTTTCCACTCCAAGACATTAACAGCTCCAAATCATCTGAGGAGAGCTGTGTGGAAGTAGTTTTGGTTCTACACCGTTGATGGCAATCAAATATCTGGTTAATCAAATATCTACGATTATTTGGGTGTATGTCCGAAAACCGTTCGACTTTGATTTGTAGGAAAAGTGACAGCCTTACATTGAATTGCCTTGTGTACAAATTGTGCTCTACAAATAAACTTGCCTTGGCTTTTTTGTTCGGACATAAAGTTGATGTGTTGTAGGGAGTTTAAATAAAAAGCTTGTGCTTGTGCTCCACGGTATGGTTCATGCAATCTGCCACTCTTTTTGCCCTCCAGCCTCCATGCGAGTGGGCTGAAAGCTATGAATATACCTTTTTTGTGTTTGCATGTTATTGGACACAAATGTTGGTAAAAGTTAGTTTGCACTAGCTTCCGTCAGTTAGCTCACATCCTAAGGTTGTACCATCACAGTGATTTTCAAACGGTTATATTACCCAAAGCACAGCAAAGATCCAGCCAAAATCTAAATGCTATAATGACATTTTATCAGATTAGGCTTTTAAAACCGAGCCACAACATCTGATTATTCTGTACATTTTTATTCTAACCTTCTAATCTCAAAATAATAATAAAAACTACACTAGTCAACAGGATAAAGAAGATTATAGATATATATATTGGATGCACAGTATTGGTTGTTGTTAATATCTGATAGGCCAGTATTTCTAAAGCCATCATTGCTGATACCAGTATTTTGTTTTAAGAGCACAAAGTCTCTACTTAACTAAAATTGAACAATTCCATTTTAACAGGGAGCTTATTCCAAAGCTTGGGAGCAGCAATGGAAAAGGCTCAGTCACTCCAGTGTCTGTATTTCGACCTGGGCACTTTGAGCAAAAGTTGGTTTGACGACCTCAGCGCTCTACCAGGCTCCCGAACAATTCAAAGCTCAGTAAAGTACACTGGGGAGAGACCATTAAGAGCTTTTAAAACAAACATTAAGATATTAAAATCAATCCTGTACTGGATGGGATGCCAATGAAGGGATTTAAAAACAGGAGTGATGTGCTCTCGTCTGTTAGTGCTTGTTAAAAGACGGGCCGCAGCATTCTGAACAAGCTGGAGGCGACCAAGAGAAGCCTGGGAGACACCAACATAAAGAGCATTACAGTAGTCCAGTCTTGAGCTTATAAGAGCATGGGTGGCCATTTCAAGGTCATGGTGACTTACAAACATTTTAACTTTTTCCAGGAGACAAAGTTTGAAAAAACTAGTCCTGACAACACTGTCTATGTGTTTGTCAAACTTAAGTTGTGAGTCGAGAATCACTCCCAGATTTCTGACATTTCGACTAAGTTTTGGAAACAAGGTTCCAGAGCCAGCTGTCTCTGTGTCCCCAAACATGATGCACTCTGTTTTACCATCATTAAAATGAAGAAAAATTTGGGCCAACCACAGCTTAATGTCTGCAATACAGGAAAACAAATAATTCTGTGCACTGTGACTGTTGGGCTTCACTGGCAGATAGATTTGCAGATCATCTGCATAACAGTGAAAAGAGAGGTTGTGCCTGGCTATAATTGACCCAAGAGGCAACATGTGTAAAGAAAAGAGAAAAGGGCCGAGAATAGATCCTTGTGGAACCCCACAGGAGAAAGGAGCACTTGAAGAGGACAAGTCACCAATTAAAGAGACTGTGAGGAGTTTCTAAGTGATTACAAAAAAGTCTCACTTTTTGATATATGCCTGATCGAAATACGCACTTATTGATGAGTTTTATAGCATCAAAATAGGTTATCTATAAATGCTATTCCTTAGCCTTCCGTTTGGGTCGGACAGGGCTGGACTGGCCATCTTCCGGAACAAGAAAACTAGAACAAATTTTTTATTATTTTATTATTTATATTACACGTCTTAGAGCACCGGGCTGTAAGTAGCGATAAATAGCCGGCTACAATACGATACGATAACAAGTTTTCCAAAAAATGCTTGTTGTCACACATCAAAAACTACCGCTACATAACTAGAAAGAGATACATTACCTCGTCGCTTTGCATCCTGTAAGTTGTTGAAAAAATGAAGTTGTAAAGCAATGCAGAGTTCTGAGGAAGGTCCTTATTGCATCCATTAGCCTCGAAACATACACTTGGTGTGGATGTAAATGTCTGCGGTGCGTTCCAGTTGTAGTCAGAAGTAGGAATTTTGAGCTCCGAGTAGGAAACTGCGACTGGAACGTCCCTCAGAGTCAGAATTTCCTACTGGGAACGCGGTGAAACCTCACCACCCTCGGGTTGACAATCGAAGATGGATGCCCCCAGTGTGAACAGTTATTTAGCTCCTGTAATAATCAATTTATTTGCACTTCTGACTGGGGTGTGTCGCTCTAGATCAGCTGTATACATAGTATTGTTAGACTTATATTTACAAAAATGCTGCCATAGTGATAATCACATTCTTCATGTGATATTTGTGAACAACAACACAGGCATGCTAACAACAGCTAACAATAGCCTGGTAGATCGGCATGTTTTCCGACTTTGTAACTGGAATGCTGATAGCTCTGAGATGATGTCACTCCCAGTTCCGCGGTTACTGGAACGCAGCATTACGACAGTCGCCGTGCGGACTCATGGATAGCAGAGTCTTTTACGTTGCCGGTAATAGATTCTCCTCATAGCACCTTTAACTTCTTTCTGCTTGATGTCTTCTGCACAATATCCAAAATGTGCCTTAACAATGGAGATGATATGTTTCTTGGCTACTCGAGTCCTCTGTTTGATCGGTGCCTGTCTCACCCATGTTGGTGGTGCGTCCTTCGCTCTTGGCAAAAGTGAACGTAGACTATATGGAGGGGGCGCCGTCCTGTGACTTACACAGGGAAAATAATTGTCATGAGTGAAATAACTTTGATTAGAGGGTCTAAATGTCGATTTCGATTATTTTCCGATTAATTCCCCAACCCTAGTATGTAATTTATTGTGTCATGTTAAAACAGTGTGTCAAGAGACTCTTTTGAAGATGTTTTTACAAATCATTTAGATGGATGGTTTATAGTCACTACTATCCTGATAGTTTTTTTCTTTTGTTGACTTCATTTCAGACTAACTTTTGGTTTTGTTCCTCTTTGACAGGAGACCATGCAAATTCTCCCACGACTTCAGCTCTTTTCACAATCAGATGGTACTGCATGAGTTTGAGCTGGAGGGTCTGACCAAGACGGAGCTATGCACCCTGCTGATGCAGAGTGACAACACACTCCTGCCTCCTGTGAGTTAGGTTCAACTTAACCTTATTGTGGGCCTTATTAGTTTTCTTTTAGGCAGGTTTATAGGTGGACAGATAAATATTTAGTTTCATTTACAAAATGGGAAAACAGTTTTGTCATTAGCTCTGCAACTATGACCTTGATTATTATCAATGATTGAATAGTTAATAAATAATGTAGTTATTTATTTGCTGTGTCACATGATTATTATGAAACAAAACTCAAATGTTCTGGCACAGCTTCAACTTCCAAGGTGCCTGGAGAAAACAATCTTGAAGCTTCTGCAACAGCTGTAGTTCAGGAAACACCTTTTTTAGACCAACACGTTTTGGTCTAATGAAGTTGCTTCCTGAACTACAGCTGTTGTTGAGCTCTCCACGTGATTATTACATCACTTGCAGTGGAGCCACATTGTAAATGTCACTCAAAGCAGAATGTTGATTTGCTCTCAGCTCGAGGTGTCTCCACATAGTCCACCTGCATTGTGTGTCATCCGCACTGCACTGCAGCTTCGCTCCAGCCAACAGACCTAGTACTTTATGGGCTTATCATGGGTTACCAAGATAACAGGAAATGCAACATATAAGCATGAGGTTATACTGCCTGCCAGACATTGATTTCCTGTCAACATTGATATTTTTCCTCTGTATTTTGGATCCTTTTGGAGCTTCTTTTCCTGCTTCTTCTCTTTCACTGGTAGAAACTGATGCAGGGTTGAAGCAGCTGTCTCTGAAAATAGACTCTACATATTTGCAGCTAACAAGCAAAGAGCTTTGCTACCTGCATGAGCCCATTGTTGGGGGCTGTGTTTAATTTTTGACTTTGCTATAAAACCTTTGTTGGTAAAGGCAGTGTGTGCACCCCCGCTCCTGACATAGGAAAACTTTTCATTCTACAGTGAGTGCTTTAAGCGTGAGCTGGTGTGTGTTTAGTGCAATAATTAACCGGCTACACAGCTGTGTTTTCTCTCTGTAGCATAGGTGTTTACAGCTCAGTTATCAAACATCTACATGTGTTAGCATAAGGGTATACCTTCTTTTAGAATTTTGTTAGGTGGCAGTAGTGTTTTTATTTTTTGCTAAATCTCATCAGGTGTGTGGCAGCAGTATTGTCTTCGCTCCAGTCCAAAGGTCCTGTCCTATTATGACAACTGGTTGGTTGTACACCATTGTGCAGTCTTGTATAATCAAAGACACAACAACTATTCTGTCTCATGTTACTCACTTTGGCTTCAGGGTGAATTTACAAAAAAGCTGTTGTTCTCCGACCCAGACCATCACCTTTCTAGATGTGGTTCTAGATACTATGTTGATGAAAGCTGTGAGGGTAGGAACCACAGTTTTTAATGAAAGACCCAAAATCTGAGAACTGAAGGAAAGTTGAAGGTGTAAAAAAATGTGTTTATTGAACAGGGGAAAAGGGGGAATTCATGAGGTAGGTGATTGTGAAGGTGGTTGGCGTGGTGTGGGCTCGTAGAGGCACTGAGGAGAGAAGAGCAGAGGCAGAATGAGTATTCAGGCATCAATCCAAAAAATACACAAAAAGCACAAAGACAAAAAACTCCTAACAGGAGATCAGAGTAAGCTCAGCTCAAATACAAGAGACAAAAACTGTAAGATGGCCAACAAACCGCAGGAGATGTGGAAATCCACAGGCAAGGGTGAGGTGTCCATATGCCTGGAGGTGAAAAAGGGGTTTATGGGAGGGGAATCCCCACAGAAAGCATGTCCATCCAGCAGATGAGTGGACAACACCAAGAACATCCTTGCCTTTTTCTAAAGTGGCAAGAAACTGCCTTCAGTTAAATTTCCAACCTTTTAGGAAAATTGACTGCAGCAGCAGTGGTTGTAACTTTGGGCCTGCTGTCACTGTGCCCCATCCAAAGATGCCTGAACAGTTTTTATCTGGAAGCCATACAGCACTGACACAAGAAACTCGTGGTGTGCCAGTAGTGCCTCCTTGCTCTAGCCCCACGGAGGCAGAGGTCTTTTATTCAGAAGGGTGTGGCTAGGGAATTAGTTCCAGCTCGTTGTAAGACTGTCACAACAGCTGCTGGGGTGTGGTCTGGCAGAACAGAGCAGGTCAAGGTCAGCGGTCCGTTGTGGTCCACTCAGACCATGTCAACACACTAGAGCTTCTAGTGGTGCACTTGGCCTTGAAGCATCTTATATCTCAGAGGGCAGCGTGCTCTTGTATGGCTGGACAACATTGCTGCTGTCTCCCAGATAAATAATCAACGGAGCACCAGATCTATTCGTCTGCTTAGAGAACAGAAACTCTTCACTTGGGCTGCCCCCCACCTTGGCAGCCTGAGAACAATGTATCTACCCAGAGGGCACAATCAGGTTAGCAGACTCCTTACCTTGGGGCAAGCCATCTCCAGGGGAATGGCGTTTTCACCCAGATGTGGTGCAAGTCATCTGAAGTCTGTAACAACGCAATGCCCACTCTAGATTCTTTAAGGGAAGAAACCAGTCCCCTGGGGCAGGACGCCTTGACATGCAGTTGGCCAAGGAACAATCTTTCTGCATGTCCTCTCTGACCTCTCATTCAGGCAGTGCTACAGAGAGTATTCAGGAGGGCCCTTTTTGGCCAGCAAGGCCATGGTTTCCACTGCTACTCACGCTCTTATCACAGCCCACCATGGCACCTCCCAGACAGGAAGGATCTGCTATCCCAAATGAGGGGTCAGATCTACTCCCCATACCTCATTGTCTTCAACACTGGGTCTGGCCGCTACAGGACCCAACCCATTACTGGTTGATGGCCCTACATCTGTTTGCACAACAGAGTTACATGCCAGGGCTCTTTCCACATTCATTCAATATGAGAAAAGGTAGAAGCTATTCTCATCTTGGCATGCAGGCCAGAATGAGAATGCTGAGCGCTATGCCACTGATTTCGCAGTTTTGCAATCTCTTCGATTCTGGTGGTTCCCTCTCTACTCTGAGGATGTATGTAGCTGCCATTTCCTCTTGACACAGTTTAACTGATGATAACACTGTTGACTGCCATAGATTGGGAACCCTTTTCCTGAGAGGGGCTATGAGGCTTTGTCCTGTGCGAGCCCTAAGAGTACCAACTCGGGACTTGCCCCTTGTGCTGGGTCATCTCTGTCTGCCTCCATTTGAGCCCTTAGCAACTGCAGAGCCAAAGTGGTTAGCGGAAAAGACTTCCTTCCTTTTTACCCCTGTGAAGCATGTTTGGGAACTCCACACTTTGTCTACATCTCTAGAGTGTCTAAGATGGGAACCAGATGACTCCCGCGTCATCTTGTGGCCAAATGCAGCATTTCTGCCTAAGGCCGGATCGAAGTCAGTCAGTATAGTTGTCACGTTTTGACCCTTCACCTGAGAGAAGTCCAGATAGCTCGACGCTGCTACGTCCAGTACTTGCCCTTAGAGCACATGTGGACAGCACAGCAGGTATGCGTAGATCTAACCAATTATTTGTGTGTCATAGTGGTCCAAGAAAAGGTCTAGCTGTCTCTAAACACTGGTTGTCCCATTGGATTCTAGATGTGATCAATCAGGTGGCTGGTCACACTTCACCAGCTGGTGTATGATGTCACTGAGCACGGGCTATCTCCAGTTATGGGCAGACTTTCAAGGCATTCCCATGGAGGCAATTTGTGCTGCCGTCTCTTAGGCATCGCCGAGCACCTTCTCAAGATTCTACAAAGTTAACATTACTACCCACCATCCACTGGGGGGGATTGTTTCGACACCCTTTCAGCCTCAATGCAGTGAGGTGTGCATAATGTGATTCTTCGCAACTGTGTTGGTATAGGTCATCCAGTACTTTGAAGCAACTCCTCTGGCTTTCAGAAATGGTGAAATAGAATAAAAGGTTACGTATGACCACCATTCTGTTACTCTGAATCACATGGTATCACAAGAAGATTCTGCAGGAACAGATCCTCTAATAACACCAGAAATAAGTAGTCCAGATCTGTAGGGTCACACTTGACTTTGTTGGTATAGATACTCGACCTGCACATGCATATTGAGTCATCCAGTATTTCAAGCCCAGCAGGATTCATAGAAGTATGGCTACATACATAACCTTTCATTTTACTGTGTTATTTTCAGGAGCCATCTAGGGTCATCATGTGTTAAGTGTCATAGACATTACTGTCTTCAGTTTGTTAAAGGTAATGATGCTGCAGGACCTATTGGCTATATGATGGTTATGTAATTTGCCAGTAACACATAGGGGTCCATCATTAGGGCATGTCTCTTTGGTCCAGAACAGTTAAGTTGATTTAAAATGTACTGTGCTATTTTTTTCAATGTTTTCACTTCAATTGTTTGTGATCAACTTTTCTCTTGTCCCTCTCTGTCCATGCCCATGCCAGATGTGCTTTGACTACAACAACGTTAACTGCCAAAATGACAGCTGTTCAAGACTGCATATCTGCGAGAAGTTCTTGAACCGAGGGTGCAACTGCTACAAGAACCATGATTTCACTGCCCCACAGCCACTGAAGAGTCTGCGAGACAGAGGTGTTCCTGATAGCCTTTTTCCCTGCTTGAAGTCCATTTATGCAAACAAAGAGGCTTTAAGGTATGCGGACAGAATGGGTGACGGAGGCAACAGGGGCAACCAACAAAAACAGAAACCTTCTGACGAACCTGCTGGTCCGCAAGACAGTGATGCAGCCAGCAACGATGGTCTGGACTCTCAACACAGGGAGTGGCACAGAGGGAGAGGTCGAGGTAGAGGAAGAGGTATGGGCAGAGGCAGGGGCAGAGGAGAATTCAGAGGCAACAGAGGCAACAGAGGCAACAGGGGCCATACATGCAACAGAGGCAACAGGAGCAACCAAGAAGCCCGCCCAGAGCCAACGGGAAACTCTTCGGACAGCGACATCGATTCATTAGATCTGTACTGTGATGGCACTGAAGATGATTTTGAACTCCTGCTTAAAGATGAGGATGCATTTCAAACAGATAATTCTTACAATACCTCAGCAGCTGTCAGAGGGAGAGGTGGCAACCGTGGCAACTGGGGCAACAGGGGCAACCGGCAATACATGCGACAAGCTCGCTCACAAAGCGACATCTTTGCAGCAGCAGCTGCAGGTGGTGATGATGAACCGAACAGAAGACAAGTGCAAAAACCTGTCAGAGGTAAATATCACAGGCTGCAGAGGACTGAAATCTAAGCAGATGTTAAAGACGTGTAAAAATTGCACTTTCTTTTGTCTTTTTTTCAGATAAAACCGAGATATGCATGTATTTCATCAAAGGATACTGCAAACACAGTGATGGTGAGTGATCAGTGATGAAGCTTCAAGAAGAAACAGTAACAGATGTCTCAAATAGTCACTGTGATGTTATTGTTTTTAGATCAGTGCTACAAAGTACATGATAAGATGCCATACAGATGGGAGGTCAACAAGAACGGTAAATGGACCACCATGCCGGAAAATGAGATGATTGAGAAGGACTACTGTGACCCCAAAAAGACATACAGGTACTCATTACTTACACTCAGTGGGATCAAAGTTGTAAAAAGGATAATTTGGATTTTTTGAAGTGAGGCTGTGTGAGATACATGATCCTGAATATGTGCCAGTGTCACAGCTCAGTTCTCTCTCTGTTCAGAAACCTCAGGACAGATGCTAATTCTATACATTGCCATGCATGGTGTTAGATTCGCCACTTAATTGAAGTAATTATTGGAGAAAACAATCCAAAAAAACAACGTGGAGTCAACAAAGGCTACAGTTTGTTTACGTTCACTTTATTTCCTACCACCAAGCCACCTTGAATAGGCACTATTTTGAGACACAGAACAGCCTATGGCTATGTTTACACTGCAGCCCTTATTGCTCAAGTCTGATTTTTTTGTTTGGCTGTTCAGATCACTCCTGTAAATGTGGCCTGACTGCAGACTGTGATGTGAACAGCTCAGGCTTCAGAAGTGACGCACATGCTCAGTTTAACATTAATGGCATTACGCACAGCACGGTGTGATGAGGAGCAACAAACACAGACCAAAACTGTGCTTCACAATGCTGGAAAAGTTTGTTTCCATAACACAGAACCTGATATTACAGCAGCTCACCTTGAATGAGCTCTTATTAAAGTAATTATGGCTATATTTTATTTCTTTTAAACCTCAAGGCGGATACTCTTTCCTGCAGACCCTGCCGATGACAGATCGCTGCTGGAGAGCCAAACATCTCAGAGCCATAGCGCGCTGAACAGGTGAACAAAGAGGCAAAAACTAAGTTTTGTCATCTGTTCTGATTCTTAGTTTGACTGAGAGCAGATCAGACAGGAGCAGGCTGTTTTCTGACTGACGCTGTCTCGTAGAAACATACGGCAGCGCGCAAATGTGCACGGATGAGATAGATTAGATCATCAGTGTCTCCGCGTCCTGCAAACTGTAATTTTGGCCTGATAAATCCATTCAAAAAGTCGGCGCAGTGTTAATAACCTCAGTTTATCAGACCGCGGTCGCTTTCAAGAAAATCAGATATGTATCTGATTTAGTACCACATTTGAAAGTGGCCTGAATCTGATTTGAAAATGTCAGATTCAATGCGACTTGTGCTGTTCACACTGTCAAAAACAAATCAGATGCAGGTCACATTTGGGCCAAAAAATCAGATTCAGATCACTTTTGACTGCAGTGTGAACGTAGCCTAAGTGTCCTTCTGACAGCAATGTAAGGATCAACCTATGGTCTTACTTGAATATTTCAAATACACAAGTAATACTTCATAACAAATAAAGTTAGTCAAATGTAGAAATGTTTAAGGATTATCAAGGATTATCCTGCTTACTAAGCTCAATAATTTAGGCAAAGCACTCAGTTTACCGACAACAGTGAACATACCATGCGCTGTCATAAGTACTCTTATAATTGAAACCATGGCTTCTGTCCTTACAAAATAAACTATCAGTATATGCTAAACACTTACTCTGAAGACTAACTTTCATTCGGCTTTTCGGCTATGCCCCTGGAGTTTTTAAACAATGAATCTGGTCTGTGTAATTACAAATGTCCATTAGAGTATTGAGGCTCTGCGTGATGAGAGATGCTCACTGCAGACATATATATAAAAGCTGATATTCTCTTCTGATCCTGAACATCATGAAGGGATTTTTCTTTGTCACACTCTTATTTTATCCACTTTGATGTCATAGGCTCAAGATTTCCCTCCAAATTCCACTGCACGCGAAAGCGCCGTGCCGCGGTCTTGTTGTTTTCAGACAGACAAACCCCGCTGAAAGTAGCATGCCGAGAAGCGCTGCGGCGCACAGCCCCATTGGAGGGGAGGGCTGATCCCTGCAGAGCCACAGGCTCTCATGAGAATAGCTATGTCACACGCTCAGAAAGCATGTTATAGACTGAAAAAAGAAATAAACAACACCTCACTTCGCTTCTCTAAGGTCCCTTTGCTGGTCCCAACCACACAGCTTCTTAATTTATTCAACTTCTATCCGCCTATATCCTTGTAGAAGATTTGGTGTATACAATGTTATATGCTTCTGTACATCTACGATTCACTTTTCTTTGTCCATGGTGTCCTGTTGCCTCTGGGACCCTCTGACCGACTGCTGACCTGATGCTCGTGCCTCCGGTTTTGACGTAATGACAAACCATTGAGGAAATTTACGTGCAAGAGTCTGTGCATTGTGTTTTGATACTCCTAATGTTGACTTCCTGTCTGGTGCTTTCTTAACGACAGTGAATTTCCGAGGTTTGGAAGCGGCCACGCAGAAAATAGACCTGAAGCGTATCTCTCGCACCTTGGCCCGCGCTGGCGCTTCAGCAATGCGGCGCGGCGCATGCAGCACAATCAGTGGAATTTACCCGATAGACTTCAATGGGAGCGAAGTGCTCCGCCGTACGTTTCTAGGGCGCTGCACGGCACTTTCATGTCCAGTGGAATTTGGGAGTTACTCACCTGAATCAACAAGTACTGTGTGTTTCTCTGGTCCTCCAGTTACCATAGCAGATTCTACCATTTTCTATTCAGACCCGTTGACTCTCCATCTACAGAAGGTTCTCCTGTGTACTCCAATTCATACAAGTATTCCAAAGTATCTGAAGTAAACGGTGGCCATATGCGATGCAAAAATACTGTTTTTACATTTGAAGAAAACACGTCAGTGCTAGTTTCACTAGAGTTGCCCCAGAGAATGCGTCTTGTAATGGGTATCAAGCAAATATGATGGCTTTTTGTTCTCTTTTGGTTGGAAGGCCAATTCGATCGAAATTGAAGGACTCAATACCGCCAGTATAAAGAATAAGACAGGTCATGTGCTTTGTCCACAGAGAGAAAATTAGGTACACCATTCGAGGTTGCACCAAAATTTTTTGAAACTTGGCAACTGTTCATATCCTATGTTGAAGATATGGCAGCTACCACTGTTACTCTGAAACACCTTTTTTTATTTTTTCTTAGCTTAAATTTGTATTTGTATTATCTGTGTACATGTGTATTTATTATATATCTATGTATGTGAATTTAATAAAATTTTATTGTAACTTTTACATTAATTATATAATTATTTTATTTATTTATTTGTTTGTTTTAATTCACTTATTTGGGAGTGACTGTATGAATATTTGTTTGATTGTCTGGTTGAATGTATGTTGAAGACCCAGTATTCGGGGATTGGGGAATGGGACAGAGGCAAGTTTTGTTTGGTTTTTTTTTGTCCATGACCCCAAATTGTTATTGTTCAGTTCTGTTCCTCTGCTTTCTTACTTGAAAATAAAAAAGACTATAATCAAAAAAACTAGTCAGTGCTGCTGGCGTAAGGACATGTAGGCTATGCCGTGTCTCAAAGTAGTGCCGAAATAAAGCTGGCTGTAAACCAACTGTTGGTAGCGTGTGATGACCTCTTGCTTTTTTTTGTCGCCTGTTGTCTACCACAGTTCTTGTAATTATAGAGACTGTTTGTCATCATGTACAGCAGTGTATAGCATTAGCATCTTTCCTGATATTTCTGAACAGAGAGAGAACTGAGCTGTGACACTGTGGCACATGTTCAGGCTCACACAAGCCCACTTCAAATACCTGAAGTATCCCTCTAAGCTGAATTAAATGTCCATGTATGAAAATCATTTACAGATTATGATGTTTTTGAATGAAGATAAATGAGCCTTTATTAACATTTGCTCTTATTTTTGTCTTTAGTAGCAATAGTCCTCCTGTGAACTTCGACACTATGATGCAGGAACAGAACAAAGTGCGACGGCTCTCCACTGTTAACTCCTTACTTCAGCCAGACTTTATCCACACCACTGAATGGCTCTGGTACTGGGAGGATCAGTTTGGACAGTGGAACTTGTACTCTGCAGTTGTGAGTACCTCGATCATCTTATTTATGGAGCAGCTTACAGGCAAATGCAATTTGAGTTTGAGCTGCTTTCCAGCAGAGCGTAACCCTCAGATTCCACCGCACGTGAAAGCGCCACGGTCTTGCGCCGACAGGCAAACCCCACTGAAGGCAGCCCGCCCAGAAGCGCCGCGACGTGCAGCTCCATAGGAGTAGGGCTGATGCCTGGAGAGCCGCAGGCCCTCATGAGAATAGCGATGTCACAGGCTCATAAAACATGTTATAGACTGAGAAAAGAAATAAACAACACATTGGTTCGCTTCTCTAAGGTCCCTTTGCTGGTCCCAACCACACAGCTTCATGATTTATTCAACTTCTATCCACCGCTGGGCGGCGCGGTGCGGTGCTTTCGTGTCCAGTGGAATTTGGGGGTAAAAGTCACAGACTGACAAACAGATAACAGTGTGACTTAACAAACTTGGAGCAACATGAAAAAACAGAAGCAGCAGAAAACTGTTTTTTTTAATCTATACACAGTGACAACCTTCCTCATTAAGTGAGAGGAGCTGATTTGGGCTAAAAATTTTCACTTTACCTTTAATTCAGTACATTTTGCAGGTGTCTGGAGCCCAAATGTCACTGTAGTTGAACATTCACAACATCGAACCCTCTCCAACTTCATTCTAATAATCTCGAGACACGATGAAGAAGAAAGTAGGTTTTCCCATCTCTGCTCTTAAGTGGAATTTACAGTGTGGTATGAGGCTTTCATACAGTCAGAGTCCCTTCTCTACAGGACTCTACAAGCTTGGTGGGGGAACAGCTGTGGATTTTAATGACACTGTGGTTGTCAGAGAATTTACTCAATTTACTCTGGGTTAGATACTTTTGCTGGCTTTCTCTGAAGTGGAGCTTTTTAGCAAAACATAAAAAAACTAATTCAGAAAATTCACAGCTAATTAATGACAACTTAACACACTATATATATATACATATATATATATAAATATATATATATATGTATATATATATATATATATATATATATATATATATATATATATATATATATATATATATATATATATATACATACATATATATATATATATATATATATATATATTAGGGCTGAAACGAAATTTCGTGCCCACGAAATTTCATGACACAAAAATAATGAAATAGAAATCAAAGACGCTCGAAATAAAAGGACGAAATAAACCCTCCTCGCCTCCCGTAGCAAAACACCAGCTGCAATAAGGAGGAGGACGAAGCGGAGGAATTAGCTGACGCTCCTTCGTCAAATAAATCGGTTGTGTGGACCTATTTTGGCTTCCCATGTAAAAGAAGAGAGAACGGTGAGAAGATTGCGGACAAAACAACAACCGTGTGCAAAATATGCCGCCACAGTTCGCCGTATACTGCAGCGAGAACAACCACCTGCAGCTTGCGAATACCTGCTTTTATTTAACAGTCCCTGTGGGCTGTGACAACGCCAACTTCAATTTTAATTCCCGAACAAAACAGTGAGTAGTATCTCTACACCTCCTGCACGGCTCTCTCCCTCCTCGCTCAAACACACACAAAACCCTCCCCTTCTGAACTCTGACCCACTCGCCCCGTCCTCCTGCTCCATTCACTGACCGTCAATTCATAGGAAACATTAAAATCCACATTGAACACATAACAAACCGTAGAACTGCTCCACTTTGTGTAAGTCTGCATAAAAAACAATATTTGATTTTTGCATCTACTGTTGAGTTGTCAGAATTTGATCATACTTAAAGATCAGAAGTATATACACTGTTATAGGCTTAATATAATAGTTCACAGTTCAGACATTTATAGGTCTAAACTGCAGCTCTGAGGACTGCTATTTGTTTTCCTTTTCATTCAAGAATGTACTTATCCTGATTGTTACAACAACAGAGCACTTTTTATTGAGATTTTATCTTTGTATTTGCACCGTAGTCTAAATAAGGGGGAAAAAAACTACAATTTAGTTTTTTTTTTCGAAGAGCATTTATTTTGTACTGATGCAGCAATACTTTTTGTAAGTCTGCATTCGGAAGAAAATAAAGAAAATGAGATTTAGTAATGTTATTTGGAAAAAATTTCTGTTTCTGTGATGTCTTTCCATCATTACCGTTTTAAATTAAATACATTTTATCTCTAAATCTGGGATGGGTAAAAATGTACTCAGAGAGTCTTTAAAAAGTAATTTCTGATTGAACAATACAGTTTAATTCATGTCTTCAAATTCCTTAATTGTATGATAAAGTGTTAACAAAATAATGAGAAACAGCATAAATTATAGCATGACTTATCAAGTATCAATGAATTCATTTCAAAATGGCTGTAAAATAATGATTATCAAAGTATTTATCCAGTAAACCCCTTGGACACCACGGCAAAACTCATTTCTATTTTGTCTTTCAGGCTGGTGAACTGGGACCAGCAGACCTGGACAGTGTCAAACTGGAGCAGAAGTTTCTAGAAAATGACAAAGCTGAGTTGACTTTTGTTGCTGGTTCGCAGTCTTATTCACTCAGTTTTCAAGGTAAACAAAGATTATGTGACCTATTGGTGATTTTCCATATTAACATAAAAAAAATAGTATTGAGTATTTTTTTTCAACACCCCTCCGAGATTCACCACCTTATCTGGGTGGAGGGTTTTGTATGACCTTGTGATCTCAGGAGCTATGCTGTCCAGGCCTTAGCAAAACAAAGCTAAAAGAATAGTTGCAGTTCCCCCACCCCACATTTGTATGGGCATTTCATCTAGACAGATCTGGCATTTGGGAGTTCTGAAAACAAGTCTCACTCTCAAACCACTGCCCTTGCATTTCTGTGTGTAAAAGAAGTTCACACACTCTGCCTCTCCCTTAAACCCAAGCTATAACCTCAACTTCGGTAAAACAACGGTGGAATACAGTGTCACTTTCATGCTGCAGAAGCTGCTGAGCTTGTTTTGGCTTTAACAGCTAAGCCTTCTGCTCCCATACTACCACTGTCAGCAACAAGAGGACATGGAGAGGACATGATGTGTGCACATGCTCCACGTGTTTTTCTCTGGTTCTGATGTATGTTTGCAGCAACATTATAGCAAATAGCTGATTTCAATCTACAGCTATCTCGCTCAGAATAAGGAGAGTGGGGCATCACTTTGGAGCAAGATCTGGGAGCTCAAAGCTAGGCGTCTGGTGGCCTGGCTTTTTCACCATGGGGCCTGCAAAAACAACATGGCGGCACCCCCCTGGGCTCACCAGCTGCAGAGGTGGGCATAATGGGCATGAGGGTTGGTTGGATGCTGTGTAGATTGAGCACCAATTAAAATATAAACAACTAGATGTGCTGACCCCATGTCAGCAGGCTGACTCTGGCTGGGTTGGTGTGGGAGGTAAAATGCTACCAACTTGATAAAGTTGGGTTCTCCTCAGTGCACAACATCAGCTCTGGAGTGCTCCATTTCTCTGGAGTTGCCCGACGAAAGAGTCATTGGGCAGATATGGTGATACTCACACACTCACAATGGCTGAGTGCCTTAGTGTTGGAATTCGAGAGGGTTGAAGGAACTTTATTGATTGCATATCCCATCCGGCCTGGGAATACCCAAGGATGAACCGGAAATGTTGTGAGGGAGAGGGATGTCTGGGTTGACCTGCTTGCTCCATGATTCAGGACATGATAGGTTATAATCATTTTCTTTCTTTCCTCAGATATGATACAAACAAACAAGCACGACGGCACAAACATGCTGGTAAAACGACGACCATGCTTCGTCTCTACAGCTGATGTCCTTGCAAAAAGAGTGAGGTATGACATCCAAAATGTTTCCTGTGGATCCAGCTTTTAGTTTCACGTCTAAATACAAGTTTTATGTGGTCAATTTGAACAAAAATGACACTAATCCTAGTTTGCTTTTTGATTACAGAAAGCCTGTTGGTCAGACAAATTTCCCAACTATACCGGAACACTGGGACAAGAGCCACATCCCACAAACAGGATACGGGGTACAGTGAAATCGCCACATCAAAAAACTGTCATTAACAGTCTTAAAAAATTAAGAGTTGTTTTACTTACCATTATCTGTTAAGTGCAGGTAGGGAATAAAATAAGATGTTAATGGACATTTATAAGGCTTACGCATTAAACAGCAAAATAAAAAAACGGCAGCAAGAAACAAAAGTCAAAGTAAAAAGACAAGGATACAGAAATTGGGGTTTGGGATACAGACACTGCATTTTCAAGTCACTTTCAGCCTCAGTATGTAAGATTCCAGCTTTGAGGTTTATAATTTTGTATTTCTTGTATTTTCTAATATATACTGTATATATATATATAATATATATAACAACTCATCTCTCACCCAGCCCCTCTGGGTGGGTGGCTGTTCATCCCCTTCAGCTCGGGTCCTCTACCAGAGGCCTGGGAGCTTGAGGGTCCTGCCCAGTATCTTAGCTGTTCCTAGGACTGCACTCTTCTGGAGTGAGATGTCTGATGTTTCTCCAGGGATCTGTTGGAGCCACTTCTCCAGTGTAGGGGTCACTGCCCCAAGTGCCACGATGACCACAGGCACTACTGTTGCCTTCACCTTCCAGGATTTCTCCAGCTCCTCTTTGAGCCCTTGGTATTTCTCCAGTTTCCGTTTTTTCTTGATGTTGCTGTCACTTGGGATGGCTACATCCATCACATTGGCTTTCCTCTGCTGCTTATCTATAATCACAATGTCCGGTTGATTGGCCATTACCATTTTGCCGGTCTGTATCTGGAAGTCCCACAGGGTCTTGGCTTGGTTATTCTCCATCACCTTGGGAGGTGCTTCCCATTTGACCTCGGGGTCTCCAGGTTATACTCTGCACAGATGTTCCTATACACTATACCGGCTACTTGGTAATGGCGTACCATGTATGCTTTTCCTGCCAGCATCTTACACCCTGCTATTAGGTGCTGGACTGTTTCAGGGCCCTCTTTACACAGCCTGCACCTGGGATCTTGCCTGGTGTGGTAGATCTGGGCCTCTATTGCTCTGGTGCTCAAGGCCTGTTCCTGTGCCGCCATGATTAGTGCCTCTGTGCTGTCCTTCAGTCCAGCCCTTTCCAGCCGTTGGTATGATTTGTTCATATCAGCCACTTCAGCTATCTGTGAGATAGACCTCATGCAGGGGTTTGTCCTCCCATGTTGGTACCTCTGGTTCCTCCTTCCCTGTCAGTTTCCACTGTCTGAGACACTCACTAAGCGCTTCATCTCTTGGGGCCATCTTCCTGACATAGTCATGGAGCTTGGATGTTTCATCTTGGATAGTGGCTCTGATGCTCACTAACCCTCTGCCTCCTTCTTTGTGCTTAGTGTATAGCCTCTGGATATTGGACTTGGGGTGGAACCCCCCGTGCATGGTGAGCAACTCCTGAGTTTTAACATCTGTGGCCTGAATTTCCTCCTTTGGCCAGCGTATTATCCCAGCAGGGTATCTGATCACTGGCAGGGCATAGCTGTTAATTGCCCGAACCTTGTTTCTGCCATTGAGCTGACTCTTTAGGACTTGCCTTACTCGCTTCAGGTACTTGGCCGCTGCTGCTTGCCCAGTGGCCTCTTTGTGGTTGCCATTTGCCTGTGGTATGCCGAGTTATTTGTAGCTCTCCTCCACATCTGCTATTCTGCCCTCTGGGAGTGTTATGCCCTCTGTATGGACTACCTTCCCCCTTTTTGTCACCATTTGACCACACTTCTCCAGTCCGAACGACATTTCAGTGTCACTGCTGTAGATCCTGGTGGTGTGGATCAGTGAGTCGATATCTCGCTCGCTCTTAGCGTACAGCTTGATGTTGTCCATGTAGAGGAGGTGACTGATGGTGGTCCCGATTCAGAGTCCGTATTCGTAGCCAGTCTTGTTGATTATTCGGCTGAGGGGATTCAGGCCTATGCAGAACAGCAGTGGGGACAGAGCTTCTCCTTGATATATACCACATTTGATAGAGACTTGTGCAGTTGGCTTGAAGTTGGCCTCAAGTGTGGTGTTCCATTGCCTCATTGAGTTTGCAACGAAGGCTCTTAGAGTCTTATTGACCTTGTACAGCTTCAGACATTCCAGGATCCATGTGTTTGGCATCGAGTCATAGGCTTTCTTGTAATAAATCCAGGCAGTGCCTTTCTGTGTCTCTGTCATGTACTGATCCATGTGCCCACTTATCTTTGCTGCAATGATGCCTGACAGGAGTTTCCATGTTGTGGAGAGGCAGGTGATTGGCCGATAGTTGGATGGGGCTGCTCCCTCTGGAGGTCTTACTGAATCAGGACAGTGCGGCCCTTGGTCAGCCGTTCCGTGTAGGTCCCATCTCTCAGCAGTTGGTTCATTTGTACTGCTAGACGCTCATGGAGTGAGGTCAGCCTCTTTAGCCAGTAAGTATAAATCACATCCAGGCCTGGTGCTGTCCAGTTCTTCATACCTGAGACTTTTTCTTGGATGTCTGCTAATGTGATGGTCATGGCATCTTGCTCAGGGGGATTGGTGTGGTCTGCTCTTAGATTGATTAGCCACTGTGCATCGTTGTTAGGTGATGCTTCTTTCTCCCATATGCCTTTCCAGTACTGTTCAGTCTTCAGCCTTGGTGGGTTAGATCATGTACTATTACCCTGCCACTGAGACTACACTTTGGCTGGTTCAGTGGAGAACAGCTGGTGTATTTGCCTGGCCTCTATCTCTCTTGTGTACCTCTTCAGTCGTGTGGCCAATGCTTGGAGTCTTTGTTTAACAGTTTCCAAGGCCTCAGAAATAGGCATCTGCCTCTACCTCTTGGGTACCTCTTTTCTGGTTGCCTCATTCTGGAGTTCTGACAACTGACTGGCCTCTCTCCGGGCCACCTTGATTTAGACACATATATTTATATATGGACACCTGAACAGGATGAAATGACCTCTTCCCCTGGCTTGCACTCCTGAGTAATTTCAATATGGCTAAATTTGATTTTTTAAAAGTCCAGTAGTCCACCCTTCACTAGGAGATGTGCCTGTCTTTTCTGGACAAAAACGCCAATGCAAGAATTTCTGATCATTTTTTAACACTTTTGGTACAACCAATGAGGACCAACTTTACAAGATTACTATATTATGGGAAAATTCTCAAACAAGAGTTTACAATGTAATATTATATCATGGTATTGTAACTGCTTCTAAGTTTTATGGTAGCTTAGTAATAGATTATTACTCTTGCTGATTATGTTCAAGCTTAAAAAAATATGTAAGTTAGCAAGAAAGAAAAAAACATACTTGGATTTTGTCGTCTGGAGACCTCATTATCAGCAGCGATACAAGAACTCTTAGACAAATCCCACAGATTTTTAGTCAAGAGAACCAGCGTCACATCTGTGTTGTACTTTAATAAAATGTCCATCACTTGGACACTGTCTCATTGAAACATAATTTTTTTTGTGTGAGCATTTAAAGCTTTCTCTTGTGAAACACTTTCTCCTCATCATACAAACCATGATTTGCTAATAAGGTACATCAGACTTTCTTAATCATCAATAAGAACTACTTTTGAGTACATTAAAAAATTCTTTTATGCAGAGAAAAGTTTTTCTTATGAGACTGTTTTGTTGGCACATTCTCCACTGTTTTTGAGATTTTTTTTCATAATTGTTGAAGATTATACTTTCTTTTGGGAACTAAACATTTTTTAAGCACAAACACCTTGCTTAGACATTTGGCCTAATACTTAATAACATTTTGTTGTCTTTACCTTCTTCTTCTTCTTGAGAGGCAGATGTAGTATCTGATATTGATGAGCAAAGATAATTCTCTTTAGAATTTGAATGTTTGTCAGAGAAAAGTAATTCATTTTCTTCTTTGTTTTCATAGCGGGTTTCCCTTCTGCAGTCCTCTGATGAATTTAAGGAGATTCAGGCTCTCTTTTGTCAAACCATGAGAGGCTATGACATCCTGACAATTGAGAGAATTCAGAACAAATCTCTTTGGGAGGCTTTTCAGTGGTAGGTTATGTTTTTATGTTCAGTTTAAAAGATTTTCTTTCAAATGACCATTTGCAGACACTTGACTGAAATGACGTAACTCTGTTCTGTGCCTGGTGGAAGTACAACTGTTGTCAATGGATTAAAATGCAATTTAGCCAATAATTTCTGCAGGGATGCATTTTTGAGCCACTGAAATAACAGAAGGTATCATTAATATAGACCAAAGATATGGCCACTGCACAGCCATTAGACTGCATGTGGATCAGCTGCTTACAGGGAGGCTCAAAAGAGGAATAACAACCACTACCCATTAAGATAAGTTGCAATCTTTTTCAGGATTATGGACAACATTTGTTTTGTAAAAGTAGACTTGTATGAACAAGGAGTACATGCAGCATAAACGTCTGTTGATGAAGACTTATTGAGTTTGATTTATAGATTGCAGAAACCTGGATGAGAACTGGAGGACATAAGAACACCCAGGTTACCTGTGGATGCAGGGGTATACATTTTTGAGCTATGTTGTCAAATTATGTAAAATACCAGAGTGACTTGGTAGAAAAAACTTAGATGTTTAGATCTGCAGTCTGTGGCACTCGTCATGCAGATCCTCCTTGCTGTTAGATTAGATTAGATAGAACTTTAGCAACTCCTTTGAGAAACTCCCTCAGGAAAATTAGGATTCCAATAGCAGTTTCAACTAGAAAGGCACTAGTGCAGATCTCCGCCAAGCAGCTCAGTTCCACCCATGAATTGTAATTTCCACCCAACATCTTAGTCCTATGTTTATTTTATACACACATTGTGGAATGAAAAATATCAATCTGCAAAAAGTGTGATTGTTGCGACATAAATATCATCCAATAGTGACCAAGTTATTAGTGGATCTTGTAACTTGTTGAGAGAACCAATTTGCTGCTGCTTGTTAAGATGTTGATGGTGTGCGCGCTGCAGTTGGCGATGTTGCCAGCCTGTTGGTCAGAGCAAGACCACAGCTCTTTGGGGCGCAGCATGTTCGCTCTATGTGGACTTTGGGGGTTACGTTTTACTCACACACAGACAAACTTCTGCTATGACAAACTATTACCATATTGACATTATGAGCAGCCTTGTTTCTAGTGATTGAACAGGTACGTCTGGATGGACTGCAAGCGAGCAGAGCTGCATGTTTTTAAAACGTTAATAGGCTCACAGAAATGTTACTACTAGTTGTGAGTGCGGATGTGGTGAAGCTTAGAAATGTCGTGACAAAGGCTTGAAAAACTAGACGTCAGTTTGCAAATGAACGATCGCTCCCATCTTGTCATAAATGAGTAGGATTTGCGGTTATAAAATTAAATGTTTTTTTCTGACGTCAGTCTGGATTGGATCAGCACCAAAATTGAATGCCTTCTTCCTTGACCCAAACCACACCTCTGGTAAAATTTTCATGTAAATCCATCCAGTGGTTTTGCCTAATCTTGCGAACAGACAAACAAACAAACAAGACTCCAGCATAAACCTAACCTCCTTGGTGGAGGTAAAAAATACATTAAAAGATATATAAAAAGATAGAAATAAACAATTTTGTAATGAACATTTATACTTGTATGGACACACATCTGCATTTTTAAAACTCAAAGGCAAACAAAGAGGGCTGAATGAAAGTTTATGTTCAGAGTAAGTATTTGGTTTATACAAATTGTTTAGAGGATATGGCCATGTTTTTAATGAGTAACTTGACGAATGCCAGCATTTGCATTAGCCTATAAAGTCTTTCTGTTGCATATGATAGTTAAAACATGATCAAATGACGCACAGATATAAAACTGACATTGAAAGCCTTATTAGAATGGTCCTCTACCAAGCAGTAGATAATTATGGTTGGATGTGTATGTCTATGTGACAAGAGTGTGACATCATGTGCAAATGGTAATAAAGTGTGCTGGTTTTCCCTTGTGACTTGCACAATCTCTAAGTTTTTTTTTTTTTTTTTTATGTATTTTTGGGCATTTTGTGCCTTTATTGATAGGAGCGAGACAGTGGATAGGCTTGTGAAAGTGGGAGAGAGAGTAGGGGAAGACACTCTGCAAACTGGTCACAGGCAGGATTTGAACCTGGACCGGCAGAAGCAAGTATATGGGGTGCCTGGTTGCTAACCACTCTGCCAAACCAGCACCCACAATCTCTAAGTTTTAAATTTGTTATCCTATATTCTCTTTTCTTGAAACCACAGCTTTTCCTGTTCCTAAATGTCACAGCTTGAGTTTTTCTGTTTTTCCCCAAAAAGGCAGAAGAAGCTGATGGTGAACAAAAACAACGGGCGAGAGGTGATGGAGAAAAAGCTTTTTCATGGCACAGACTCCCAAAATGTGGATGACATCTGCCTCACCAACTTTGACTGGACAATCTGTGGGACCCATGGCACTGTTTATGGCAAAGGTGAGCTCATCGAGATAAATATATTTTGATAATTCAATAAAAACACAAGCTGATTAGATAAGTTTTTACAAATTAAAGTAAAAATAAACAAATTCTACTATGACCTACTGAATATACAAACCAAGATATTCAATCAGTGTTAAAGTAAATTATGGGAGGATTTATTCACTGGTTGACTTGCAAAAAGCAAGAACTTCCCCAAACTCTTAACTGGCTTCTCAGACACAGATGGACTCTTTACATCTCCTGGGGAGCATTGGAACTGGTTTTCTACCTTGCCCTGTCTGGGGAAAAGGGACCTGGATTTGGCAGCATTGAAGCTCATTCTTGCCCAAGTGATGAGCCTTCAGAGACCTTGAAGGATCCACCTACACCCAGGTACCAATGTCGTGGTTACCGTCCATGTAGTCCTAAATGGAGGTTGTTGGGTGTCAGATCTGGACAAGGTGCCTCTGCACTTCACTGAAGCTGATTTCACGAGCACCGCCATGGCTAATGCAAACAGGGATACAGAAGATGGAAAGCCAGTAATGGTTCCCTTCTCAAGACGATGCAATGCTGCTGTCGATGTCCTGGAGGACACTCTCAGACTAAAGTTGTTCTACTAGTCAAGGATAAGATTTTGGATCTTCTCTGGGAAGAAGCCTGTGTGGGATCAAACCACATGCAGTTGCGAGGTCTGGCGAAAACACTGCCAGGTTGCCCCTGCTCTCTCAGGCCTCTCTGATGAGTTGGGTTACTACACCAGTGTGTTCAATGCAACCTGGGACACCTCCCTGCTCCACTGAGGTATCTATGAAGTTGTTCTTCAGAGGGTACTCTGTGAAGTGGTTGGAAACAATCTTGAAGAAGATCTTGTAGCAATGAGATTGACCACAATCGCTCGATGTTGTTAGCATACTCCTCTTTGGGAATACATACATCGGCACCCTCTTCTTCCTCCAGATCACCTTGAAGGTCTTTCAAAGAGGCTCCCGCTGCTGTGGGCACTGTTTGAAGACTTTGGCTGCGTTTACACGGCGATGAAAACGGTCAAATCCAAAAAGTGTTCATTGCGTTTAGGCCTCTACATGGAAACTCGTTGAAAACGTAAACTTTTGAAAACGGGCTCTCCATGCAGCTCCGTGTAAACCCACATTGGAGCGTCTCAGGGTGAAATGCTGACGTCACCACATGCACAGTACTCTTTCAGATGAAGGCTGTGCGCGCATACCAGGAACAACAACAGCTTCGGCCGTCTGCCGAGTAACGTGTGAGCCTCTTTCCGTGCTTGGTTTGTTATCCAGTCAAAACTATCCAGACAGATTTGTTGTCTGAACTGATTTGTTGTCCAGAAAAGAAACTCCTGCATCTCTGTGAGTCTATTCGCAATTGTTGTTTGTGAAAAGTTTTTCTTCTTTGTTTGTGTATTGTAGCAGCGCTGCCTCTCTGCAGACCTACACCGCCATCTACTGAAGCGGCATGCATACTACAGCGGATTAACTTGTCTCCGAGCGTCGTCATCTGTACGCAGAAGAATTTGAAAACGGAAAGGAAAAACCTTTGTGTCTTTAAGTCAGGAGTTTCCATGTAAACATAGCCTTTATTAGGCACTCTACTTGGTCCTGGGGTTGAAGATGCTCTGGCCGACTTGATGGCCTCCTCCACTTCTAAGAGTGTGGGTTCTTTGATGTTGAAGAGGGTGATGGGTTCAGGTGGGGACATAAGAGTGTCACAGTGGCCGAGGTCTTGTGCCTTTCTGCTGTCACTGTAGGTGTTGCTTATGAATCTGTTGATCTCTTCTTCAGGATAGGAGAGATCGCTGCTGCGCTTCTGACCCAGCAGCTTCTTTATCTAAAAAAAAACTAAATCTAAATGAACTTGAAATGAAGGCACTGTTTTTCCAGGCCTTCTCTTTCCCTCTCTTTCTGTGCGACTCTGCATGCCGAAGGGTGGGAAAACTCCGCACCATGTCTCGGGGTTTATAATAACGCATTAATAATACATTATTAAGAGGGACCTCATAGAAAGTGTTCCCATATTGAACAACTTGAGGAAAAAAATACTTGTGAAAATATAACTGTGAAAATATCTTTCAGATCAAACGGAAGTTCATTGAAGTTTGAGTCTGCCTCCCACCTCTAACTGGGTTCTGTAAAATTGATTTGAGGAAAAAGCCAGAGCTCATGAAAGAAATCCTAAACTTCTGTCACAGATGTGAGACTTTTGGTGCAAGGAAATTATGATTTAATGCTTGAAAAGTTTATTCATCACATGAACACTGTCTTTTAAAACAGAAATGTCTTGGTTACATAAAATAATCAGACTAGCATTTAATGGGCTGTTTCAGCAGGAAAGCCTTTCATCAAATACAAATTAAATAAAATATTCCAAAACCTGTCCATTTTTCTTTTTGTCCAAACTCAGGTGGCTACTTTGCTCGGGATGCTCGGTACTCAGACAACTACACCGGCAATTCTTATGTCAAATCCATGTTTCTGGCTCGAGTTCTGATTGGAGACGACACCAAAGGGTCCGAGAGCTACCTCAGACCTCCCTCCAAGGATGGCGGGGACTTGAACTACAATGATAGTTGTGTTGACTCAGAAAAAGACCCCAACATCTTTGTTGTGTCTGAAAAGCACCAGATCTACCCCGAATACGTGCTGCAGTACAAGACCAGGGATCCGTTTGAGGCTTTGTATGCTGCAGCAAAAGCTCAAACAATGAATTTGATTGGACCAAACCTTTCAGCAGGGTCAACTGCACCAACCCCAGATGCACTGGAAGCACAAGTACCAGCAAAACCATTTCAGGCAACGACAATGACACCACCAGCAGCAGTTACAACAGCTGCAGCCTCAAAACCAGTTGTTTCACCAAGACCAGCCAGTACTCCATCACCAGTTGTTTCATCAAGCCCAGCCAGTGCACCATCACCAGTATGAGCGTCAGGCACCTACCAATACAGAACCTTGAGCGCTGCCAGCCCACCCAAATCTTTATTTTGGAGAAAATATTTGTCTGGCCAACAAATTATTCGTTTTGAAATTATTTTTGCATCTAATCGAGACCTGAAAGCTCCAACTCCAGCTTCACTTTTAACAGGACCTGCTAGTCCAATCTAAGACAGCACGAAAGCTCTGGGACCAGCTCATGTCGGGACATCATCCCACTGGATCCATTACGCTGGGTCAAGGGTGGACTTCTTTATCTCCCTTTGGGACGACTCCAAATGAGAACAGTCTTTCAGACTCTCCAGTAGCTCACAGACCAGTTTGAGAACCCGATCCCTTAACAACGTCATAGTAAGACTGTGATTCTGAACTCCTCCGGATGTGCTTGACTGTTTTGGTGAAGTTCTCCATTAACTAACTACCCGTGATTGGACCTTTCTGAAATTGTTTAATTTAATTAAATGAGTCCTCCATAACCATTCAGTATACTTAAAAATGTTTCTTGAGTGTTCATAACTTCTTTCATTATTCACAGCATCTTTTATCAGTATGACTCTTGACATTTATTCCTTCGTAAGTTTTTTATTTTGTGTTATTTTATTTTATCCATAATCTATCATATTCTTTGAATAGATCACCCCTAAATTTAAAGTTCTGTCTGTTGGTATTGTATTTTGAAGATTGACATCACTGTATCAGAGCTCTGTCTTGAGACTTGAGATTGATAAAGTTTAATTTATCTGATTTAATTGAATAAATGAAATCAAGTAATTAATTAAAAATTGTCTCTTATATAAAAGGATGGTGCCCCCTTAATTAACAAGGGAAAATGGGTTGCAAAATGAATATTAATTTCTTTAATTAATATCCAGAAAGTTACCGCTCCACCTATTCTGGTCCACCTTCTATGATACATTATCGATGGCCCTTTAACGACCTGTGGCCCCCAGCCCCCTAATCTCTACTTTTGATGATGTTTGATTTTACTAGTGTTCCCACCAGGGAGAGGAAAATTATGGCTTTTGTTTCTCCTGTGGCCCAGAGGCGTATTTTACTTTATTGGAAAGACCAAAAACCAGCATCTCCTTATTCTTGGCTGAGGGACCTAATGTCCCTAAGCCTTTATTTAGAGAAAATTGAGTACAGCATTAGAGGTTGTTCTGATAATGTTAGCAAGATATGGGGTCCTTTTCTGTCATTTGTTGACTCAAGTCTTCAGTCTCTGGAGGACTTATATCATTTTTCACCCCTTGTCTGCATTATCTTTTCTGCTGAGCACTGTGTCCAATGACAGCGTTGGAAAGACCAATGCATTTTTTTTTGCAGTCAGAGATATGTGAATATGATTCACTGCTACAGTGACCATCACCAGCCCTCCCTGTAGGCTACTCCATCAAATCAAACTTTATTTAACCCCTGATGTGAGCTGAAGGGGAGGGCCATGCCACACTACAGTGTGAAAGAAGGGGAAACAGTGACAGACAGGACAAGACAAGACAAATGGAAGGGAGGACAAACGGGTACTGTTATTGATTTGAGATAGTAGTTGAAGTGCTGTACTGATTTAAGTCCATACAGGAAGGGAAGGCTGTAGGAAACCAGGGATACCAGAGATGTGAGGTCTTGATAGTAGGGGGGGTGGGCCCACATGGATAAGAAATGGAGTGGCATGCATCACAGGGCGTGATAAGATGTGAAAGAGTGCCCGACTCAGCATGTTCTGACGGGATATTTCATTTCTGTTAGTCTCGACAAGAGCTTGAGTATCTGTACACGCATGCATGTGAGGTGGTCACCGAATACCCAAGTAGTTGCCCATGCCCAGGGAAACCACGGCCACGGGCACCCCCGGGCCACCGGGGCACCCAAGACCCACCACACGGTCCCAAAAGCTACCGGGCCCAGGGACAGCCCTAGGACCCAAGGGGGCAGGACTTATATCATTTTTGACAGCTACATAAAGCAGATGGTATTATTTCTGTGCTCAATTATGTTGTACAGCCCTATTTATGAAGGAAATTATTATTAGTAGGATTATTTGTATTATTTTGTTGCTAAGTATCTGCAGGATCTTTTTAAGTATTGTGGGAACGGTAGTTAACCTGTTTGGTTGTTATGTATGTGTTTTTGTTTACATGAAAAAGAGGGTAATTTGCACATTGTTATGGATACATGTGATGTTGATAACCCACTAAATGAAATGAAAAAAAAATAGCATCATATTTGTTGATTATAAATGTATTAAAAGCAAGCCCCTTGCGACGTGGCATTTCAGCAACACACAGAAGCACTTCTGACTTCTCTGGACCCGAGATCATCTGATATGGACTGAGGCAAAGTGGAAAAGTCTGCTGTGGTCTGAGTTCACTGGCTGAAGAGGAACTCCAGACTGTTATCAGAGCAAAGGTCAAAAGTCAGCATCTGTGATGGTATGGGGGTGTGTCAGTGCCAATTCCATGGGTAACCTGCACATCTTTGGAGGCACCATTAATTCTGTAATGTACATATATGTTTTGAAGCAACATGCTGCCATCAGAAAAAAATGTTTTTTTCAATGGCTGTCCCATCTTAATTCAGCGAAACAATGCCAAAGCACATTCTGTTACAACCGTGCAGTTTTGTAGCTAAAGAGTGCTGGTACTGGTTTATGAAGTGCAAAGTGTTACAACAGAGATCCCAGACTGTTGAGCAACTTAAGTCGTACATCAAGCAAGATGAGACAGAATTTTACCTACCAAGCTCCAACAGTTATTGTCTTCAGTTCACAAATACTGAGTGTTGTTTAAAGGAAAGGTGATGTAACACAGTGATGATCGTGCTCCTGTCCCAACTTTTTTGGATTGTGTTGCAGACAGTTTCACCTGTGGGGTTGAAGGTCCCAGGCATTCAGTGTTGATTTTGGGAGAGTCCACTTAGGTATGTGCAGAGATTTCTCTGGATTCTCTGAATTGTAAGATGATATTATGGACTGTAGAGGTGTTGCTTTTTAACTGTTGGACAGTTTGCTCATACATCTGCTCACACAGTGGTGAACGTAACCACACCCTTGCTTGTGATGCTCTTTTTATAGTCAATCATGACACTCACCTGTTTCCAATTAACCTGTGGAAGTTCCAAACAGGTGTGTTTTTATCATTCCTCAACTTCCTAGACTTTTGTTGCCGCTGTCCCAGCTGTTTCAGAAGACATGCTGTAGGCATCAAATTTCAAATGAAGGAAAATTTGTAGAAACAAAAAGCTAATTATTTAAACATTTAATATCTCAGTTTTCACTTAGCTGGAAAAGGATTTGCAAGGAACCGTTTTTTTTTTATTTAAACAATGTCCCAGACTTGGTGAAACTGAAGTTTGTACATTAAATAAGAAAATATTGAGATTAATGACAGCCACGCATGCAACAACTTCAGAAATAGATAGATAGGATTACCTTGTCTGAGAATTTTCTCATCTCATTTAGATTCAAATTCTCCATATTTTATTTATAATCTAAGAGTTATGACTTTAATTTTTTCAGTTCTCAGAATTAATGAAAAAATATTCTGTTTTTATTTTACAGAATTTAATTTCAAACTAAGAATTCCGATTTAATCTCAGAACTGTATTGTAATCCCAGGAATGTATTTTGAATTTGAAATGATTTTTTTCTGAATTTATAATTAACGTTTTTTAACAATTTTATGTATTATTTTTTGTTAGAATATTGTAATTTTTTCACACGCTTATTTAATCTCTTAAAAAGAATGATTTAATGACCATTAACCATCCTTGGGACTGGTTTGTCTTAGCAGAAACCCAAAAAGACTTTTAATCAGCTTTGTGAGGACGCCCTCACGTGGAGAAGAGCAGCGTAACAGCAGTCTGTAATTCGTTAAGTTTCGTTTTCCAGACCTCCTCAGCGGAAACGAAACACGCTGTGGTCCGTGGCTGTGCTTAAGCAGTGAACACATCAGCTGCTCTGCAGTCCTGCTCGGAGGTGCAGGGGAAACAAGATGAGCAGTAAAATGATGGAGACGGAAATCTTAAAGACCATCCTCGCCAGTCATGGAGCAGTAAACACCGAGTATCTGCTCTCTAACCTCGGCATCGGAGAGTCGGCCACTCAGCTGATCAGTAACAGGGAGAAGTTCGTGCTGTGTTGTCCGTACGGGCAGCCGAAGGTGGTGGCTCGGACGGGCCTGAGGCTGTGCAGGGCTCAGTCCTGTCTCTCCACCTGTAAGGCTCTGCACCTGTGCAGGAAATTCCTCCTCAGTGGAGACTGTAGCTTCTCTCAGCTCAGGTGAGTGGATGTTTGATCAGTTCAGCCTGATGTGGTTTATGCAGCACTGCTGTGACCGGTGTGTCTGTTGGAAGGCCAGAGACTCCCTCAGAGTCCACATAAATGTTTGATGGGAATATTTAATTAAACATTATTATTATTATTATTATTAATCCGGACATGATTGTTCTGTATGTTCAGAGGCCGCAGAGAAAATCGGCTCACAGCTGGTGTATGCTGGCATTGATGGGCTGAGTCTACTTTAAACCAGTATCCAGTGAACATGGTGTGGTGCGTTCAGGCCTCAACATTTTATATAGTTTGTTTCCAAGAACTATGAAAGTGTTATGAAGCTCCACAGTTAAATTAACTCCAATGCTCAGCTGAGACAGTAAATTGGCCTCCATCTTGGGAGGCCACTTGGTCTAAACCAGGGGTGGCAAACTGGTGCTCACTAAATGCGGCCCTCAAGTCAATTTTAAATAAATAAATAAAGGAATTAAAAATCTTGAATAAAGAAACATTTATAAGAACCATATTTATTTGATAGTGTATGAAATCTATATGTCACTAAATACATTTGTGAAAACTAACAACTGAAAACAAGCACCAAATTAATTAGGGATGTTGACTAAAGATTTAATGCTATGATTTGCAAATCTTTATTGACCTATATTCTGTTGAACACTGCAAAGACACGGTATTTATTTAATATTCAAACTGATAAACTTTGCTGATTGTCTTTTGTAAACATCTTCTCATTTTAATATGATGTTACATCACCGTTCCTTTTACCAACACTCAGTAAGCCTATGGGAACTGAGGATAATCAACATTTATTGTTTTATATAATGGACAGGATTGCTCCTTCCATAACTTTATGAAACATGAGGTTTTCCAGTTTAAATATTAGATGTCTTTGTAGTGTATTCAATAGAATATTTGCAAGTAAGGATTTTCAAATCACTGCATTCTGTTTTGATTTACTTTTGCACAACGTCCCAACTGAATTGGAGTTTGTAACATGTACTTAAAGATCCAGTGAAAATGTTTTTTTACACTCTTAAAGTAGGTCAAATTAGCTCCACTTCTCATATTTATTCCTAGTAAAGTTTGAAAGCTTTACTTTAAACATATTGATATAAAATCCCATGACAGATCCATAGTCATTCCTGTTTTTTGGTTGTTGTGAAGGTGAAATTGTCCTTTAATTTTTTATCAAAATGACCCTTTGGCAAAGTGGACCAAATAACCATGCCCTCTTTGTAACCAAAGTTGCCCATCCCTGGTCTGTTTATTCTTTATTTTTGTAAGTACTGCCAGAAACCTGTTCAGCCAGTTATGCTTTGCCAAAAACAAGCTGGAGAAAAACTTGTAAATCCAAAACTCTTGAATACTAAACTACTTTATCAGCATTTGAATCTTCAGGATTATAATTTGTGTTGTTTTGGTGCATAAGTGGGTCACCAGGCAGTATGCTAAGCCAGGCTAAGCTTAACCAGGCTAAGCTAAGCCAGGCTAAGCTAGCTCGCTAACTGCTGGTAGTGACATGTTTTAATTGAGTGCGAGAACAGATGATCTCACAACTGTTTTAAGTAAAAAAAGAGGTAGCCTACAGCACAGCAGGTTCCCTTTAGGGCTGATAAAACAGGTACAAACTCTGTTTTTGTTCATGGGGACTTGAGTCTGATGTTTTCAGGAGGAACTGTTGTCAGCTGCTCTCCAACTCTTATGTCACTGTGTCCCTTTGCACTCCTAACAAGTCACTCTGACTGCTGTGGAGATAAGGCCACAAGGACATAAAATAATATCTTCCAGGATACCGTCACACTATTAAAGCTACTGCAAGGAATTTTAATCAAGTAATTAAACCTACTGAGATGAAGTCTGATGACTCTGTAGGCTATGACCCTCAAAAGCAAACAAGACCCTCGAATAGGGCTGAAAGACTTTAAGAAAATATCTAATTTAGATTTTTATGGCAGATACTACATTCATACAATTTACAGTTTGTATCATTTAAGCTGAATGCACTTTCATTTGGCTCTTCTGATTTAAGTTTGAAACCTTGATTTGGGTTCATTAGAGTATGTTAATTATAAAAGGACAGCGAGGAAGTTGGATTACAAGCACCACAGACTGCAGCTTAAGCACATTAGCCAATAAAGTCCTCTGATTCTGAAACACCCTGAAGTGTTTTTTTTACCAAGTCGTGCATAGTACACCAAAATTGACAGCATATGCCCGGATGTATGCACCTCTGTCTACAGGTGACCTGAATGTTCTCATGTCATTGAGATTTCTGCCATTTATCATTCAAACCTGCTAAGTCTTCATCAGCAGATGTTTATGCTGCATACTCAGTGTTCATGCCAGTGTTCCCTTTGACTGCACTTTTAAATTTAGTTTTAGTTTTAGTCTTTGCCTAAAACATCTTTTAGATTTTAGCTCAGTTTTTTTAATTTTAGCCTAGTTTTACCCATGGATGTATTATAAGAACTGGATAGCGTGGCTCCGCCTTCCACCATGTAACGGATTTGAAGCCAAAATATCCCCCGTCAGGGCGCCACCATTGTGCAGCCAGTAGAGAATCTGGACCATATTTGGACAACAGCTGTCGTAAACGGTCGCAAAACTCCGCAGCATACGCCGTACACAATCATTGTGAAGCTGCCGTAAACTGCAGTTATTTTTTAAACTCTAATAACTGATGAAAAAGAAACTTTTCAGAAAAAAGAGGACTTGGAAAAAACCCAATAATACTTTCATATTACCACAGCATACGGGTGGGAGAAATATTTCTACGAGGTGTATTAATTTTTTGAAGTTTCACTACGGCCCGTTCAGATGAATGGGGGAGACGGAAATTTGACCTATACTGCAGCCAGTCACCAGGGGGAGCAGTTTTTGTGGCGACTTCACAAAAGCCCAGCAACATGGCGTCCATGTTTTTTATAGTCTATGGATTTACCCGACAAAGTCTACTGTGAATTAAGCCAAATAAAATATGAAGTGCAAAGTATAAGAAGTTTTGTGTTTCCTTACATTTCTGAAGTCATGTTTTACTCTTGGATAAAATCAAACATCTAATAACCCTTTATTGAATGTTAGTAAAGTCTGAATGTCTAAATGAACAGAAACAAGTGTTCCTTTTGTGTGAAATACAGTCACCTTTATTTAGGCTACCTGGCAGAGCATCTCAGTTACAATACCAGAACTGACAACAAACAGTGAACCTGCTCTACATGAATATATCTATTCATAAAGAGAGCAGCTCTGATTGGATCGCTCCACAACTTATCCCACCACCACCAAGCTAAGGCAGCTGTGATTGGATGTCCCTCTGAACTCATCCAACCTTTAACACAACCAAAGCAGCTGTGATTGGATAGATTCATCACTTGTCTCTACTTCCTACATGACCAAATTAGGTCTGATTGGATTAAGTCTCTGTCAGACATTTTAGTCTAGTTTTTATTTGTTAATGAAAATGTCAGTTCATTTAGTTTTAGTTTTTTGTCCATGTGCTCCTATATTTGTTAGTTACTCGTTACCTGTTAAAAATATAGTCAGTTATAATCCAAGTACCATAATGTTAAAATAATGAAACTTGATTACTGTCAGTTTCTTTTGGATAACTCCAATACCAAATATGCTAATAAAGACAAAAGAAACTAAATAAAAATAACATGACAAACTTTTGTGTTTTCTGTCATGGCAAGAGAACAACAGTTCAGTCCGGTCTGCACTTGTTATTGTGTTCGAGATGAACCCAGATGGGCTGGGACGATAAATTTTTTAAAGATTTTTTAGGTGCCAATTTGATTTAAATTGTGATTCTACGATATTGCAGATTTTTGCAATCTTAAGTTAGCTTTATTAACACCAGTGAAAAAGATGAACAATGATGATGCCTACAGACTATATCAAGAAAAATACACATCACATGTGAGTCAGTTTTTAGGATTTATTCAGCAATTTATTTTAACCAGCTGTTTATACTCTCTCTTCAAAAGCCTGGCAAATCAGTCCTGTTATAAACATTTCAAAAGCTCGGGTAAATACATCTGCATACATCTGTATTTAGTCTTTGTTTTGTGCTTTGTCACCAGATGTTTTCTTCTCAAGGTTGTTTCTGTCTGAGCTGAATGTCTGCTTTTGTGTCTGACTGCTGATATGAGTATGCAGTCACCAGGAAATCAGAGCTAGGCGAGGTCAAGAATCCAAAGACCAGGTTGTGACTGTAATTATTGTATAGAGTGATGTCTCCACCCAGGAGACCTAAAAGGATCTCTGCAACTGTAACTCAAGGCTGATTCTGTTGTTACACTTCCTGTGTGAGGTGGATGGCCCAGGCTGAGACCTCAGCTGAGTGGCTTTATTTGTGATTTGATTAATTCAGTAAATAGACCGATTTATGCCTTTGTCCAGCCTTAATTGACACAGATTAGGTAATAATTTATTGATCCCCTTTGAGAACTTTCCACAGGGAAATTCAGATTTAGTCACAGTTCAAAGTTACAGATTCAAAATATATATATTTAAAGAGACTGTGAGGAGTTTCTAAGTAATTACAAAAAAGTCTCCATGTTAGACATATGCCTTATCAAATACACACTTTAAGATGAGTTTTGTAGCATCAAAATAGGTTATCTATAAATGCTATTCCTTAGCTTGGCGGTCGGGTCGGACAGGGCTGGACTGGCCTGGATACTCAACTTCAGGAACAAGACAATTAAAACTAGAGTAAATGTTTATTATTTATACATTTATATTATTGGGACACGTCTTAGAGCACCGGGCTGTAGGTAGCGATATATAGCCGACAACAAAACTAATAATACTCAGTTTTCCAAAAATTGTCACGTCTTTTGGTGCGTTCCAGTTGTAGTCAGAAGTAGGAATTCCCGAGTTCAGAGTAGGAAACTGCAACTGGAACATCCCCCAAAGTCGGAATTTCCTACTGGGAACTCGGTGAAACCTCACCACCCCCGAGTTGACAATGGAAGATGGATGCCCCCAGTGTGAACAGTTAATTAGCTCCTGTAATAATCAATTTATTTGCACTTCTGACTGGGGTGTGTCGCTCTAGATCAGCTGTATACATAGTATTGTTAGACCTTTATTTACAAAAATGCTGCCATAGTGATAATCACATTCTTCATGTGATATTTGTGAACAACAACGCAGGGCATGCTAACAACAGCTAACAATAGCCTGGTAGATCAGCATGTTTTTTTCCGACTTCAACTGGAACGCCAATAAGTCAGAGATGATGTCACTCCCAGTTCTGAGGTTACTGGAATGCAGCATTACGACAGTAGCCGCGCATGCTCATGGGTAGCAGAGTCTTTATGTCGCCAGAAATAGATTCTCCTCATAGCACCTTTAAACAAAACTATAAATAAACACTTTAAACATCTTGTACTTGTCCTTCCTGTTCTATTGTATTTTGACCACAGCTTGCCTTCTATCACTGCTTTTATTTGACTTTCAAACAATGTCCCAACTTCACTGAAATTAGTAGTGTATATAATTTATTGTGTCATGTTAAAACAGTGTGTCAAGAGAAAAGATTTAGATCAATGGTTTATAGTCACTATTGTCCTCATAGTTTTTTCCTGATCTTTTGTTGACCTCATTTCAGACTAACTTCTGGTTTTGTTCCTCTTTGACAGGAGACAATGCAGATTCTCCCACGACCTCGGCTCTTCTCACAATCAGTTGTTACTGCAGGAGTTTGAGCTGGAGGGTCTGACCAAGTCGGAGCTATGCACCCTGCTGATGCAGAGTGACAACACACTGCTGCCGCCTGTGAGTTAGACCACATGCACCCAGTCACATGGCTGATATCACAGATCCCGTAATGGATTACATCATCTATTGTCAGGACCTTAAGGACTTAACAAAAGTATTTTCCAGAGAAATGGAGCCTTAATCAGCCTTTTTAGTAAAAGTTAAGGTATTTTCAGCATTAGTAAAAACATTTATAAAAATAGAAATAGTACTGTTGGTAAAAGTAGAAGTGCTCAGAAGGCACAAACCTCTGCTGAAGCATACCTGACATTCTTAGCCAAGTTATAAAACGTGTGGTAAACTGTCTTATCAGCAATTAAAGTCCAGGATCCACATCTAAAATTGGTCCACCTCCAAAATAGTTTTATGAGTTTACATACTCACAAACAGATAAACAAACAGACATTTGTCAGCAAAAACATGAACTTCTAAGCAGAGGTAACAGTTTTGTTTACTGAAACCGCCTTAAAATCTGCATTTGGCTCATTAACTACTTTAATGTTGATATCCACTTTTATTGATTAACTTTTATAATTATTTGACAAATCACATCATGTGTCCTCCTGAAAATGAGGATTCAGTTCTTCTGGCTCTACTTGTCAATCCTCTGACTAAACATACAGTTGACTGTGATTGTTGAATTTAGCTTTGTGAGCTTTCGCTTCATTACAAAAATGAGAAAACAGTTTTGTCATTAGTGCTGCAAATATGGCTTTCATGATTATCAGTGACTGAAGAGATCACAATGTGAATCAATTTTTTCTCCCACCCGTACTGGAAATGCTGAGTCCTTCTTTTCCTGCTTCTTCTCTTTTACTGGTGAAAATTGATGCAGTGTTAAAGCAGCTCTCACTGAAAATAGACTTTTAGCATATTTGCAGCTACCAATCAAAGAGCTGTGCTGCCTGCTCCTACTGGAGATGGATTGTGAAAAGCAACTGCTTGAAAAGACTGGGAGCAAAATATATCAGAGTGTACAGTGGGTACACGGGCAGATTATGTGGAAAATGGGGATAATCCTCAATTTTATCCTTCAAATAAATGTAAATATGGTATCTGTTAAGGGCTAAAAGATATCTTGCTATTGTATCTACTAGGGCTGTAAAGTCCAAGTCGACTGGTCGACTAATTGGTCGATGCGACCAAATTTCTGATTGGTTTACCAAATATGTCAATTTATTTTTTTCCCCTGCAGTTCATTTCATCAGGAGAAACTTATCAAGTGAAATGGGGGTATTTTCTGAGCACCCCCATCATGTCTCAGAACACCATTTTCATGTATTTATCGTTCATTTCAATATTTTTATTTAAGAGCGTTTCAATATCTAGTCTAATAATCACGTATTCGTTTTACAGCTGCATGCCGCTGCTGCATGCGCTCTGCCCGCGCTGCAGCGGCGTGATCCCTCACCCTCACGCTGGATTTTATGCCTCATATAAACACCCAAATGCAAAAACTACGTCACAGAAGGAATTGACTATTTTATTTCTGAGGATATGAGGCCCATTGGTGTCGTGGAAGGCCAAGAAAAACATTGGAACCTGGATATTCAGTGATAGTGTGCCAGACAATTACGCACGCCCTCACGGCAAAATACGAGGGAGTAAAAAGAGAAAGTTTCCGAGTTAGTAGATAAAGATAACAGATGTGTACGTCTCTTCGAATGGACCCCTATATGAGGGTGACTGCCCATTTCATTGATGAAGACTGGAAAGGAAAGAGTCTTGTGTTGAGAGAAAAAAAGGAGGTGCGCACACAGGAAGAACCATCTCTGTGCAATTCTATGAAACTGCAAATGCCTTCAAAATTCCGGCAGGAAAAGTGTCTGTTGTAGTGAACAATGTGGTTAATATGAAACTCTGTGTGGGAACACTAAAAGAGTCCCATGAATTTCCAGGTTCCAATGTTTTTCTGGATATTCAGTGCCAGCGCGCCTCACAATTACGCATGCACTAACGGCAAAATACGAGGGAGTAAAAAAGAAAAAGCTTCCAAGTTAATAGATAAAGATAACAGATGTGTGCGTCTCTTTGAATGGAGTCCTATATGACAGTGACTGTCCATATTATTGATAAAGACGAAAGCAAAGAGTCTTGGGTTGAGAGAAAGAAAGGAGGGAAAGAGGCGCGCACAGGGGAGAAACACGGAGTGGGGGGGGGGATGTGCCCCCCCAATTGGTCGATTTTAGTCGACAAATTGCTGTGTTTTAGTCGACCAACAATTTCTTTGGTCGATTACAGCCCTAGTATCTACATTGAGATATGAACATTGAAGATACCAATATAGAAAAAGTAATGATATGAATGATATAGATTTCCCCCGCACTCGCCCTGCATGAACAGCTCTTGAAGTCACAACAAATTTCATTTTTACGATTGCCCTTGAATGCACCACTTGGTTTTTGCTGAACCCGTAGTCATATCGTATTCCATTGATATTGAGATATAGATTATCGTTCAGCCCTAGTATCAGTGGATGCATTTTATGGTAAACAATCAATCAATCAAACTTTATTTATATAGCACTTTTCATACAAAAAAAATGTAGCACAAAGTGCTTTACAAACAGACAAGTGAATTAAAGGAAGGATTTATGACCCAAACCCACTCCACCCAGCCCCTGAACCCACCCACACAGCATTCCATACACAGTGTTGATAAAAAGCATCTTAAATAAAAGACAGTAATAAAGCACGCTGCTGTACCCAGTACGTACTGAGGAAACGCCATCTTAAAGGTTTAAAAATTAGAAAACACCGGAGGTTAGGTTAAAAGTATAAAATTAAATATATCATGAAATAAAATAAGAAAAGGAATTCTAAAATAAGAAGAATAAAAAATAACATGAAATTGAGTTAAAATATACATATATATATACATATAATAAATAAATAAATAAATAAATAAATAATAAAATAGGACAACTAGAAAATAAAATAAGGAAAAATAGAAAAGATTTTAAAAGAAAAGATAAAAAATAAGATCAGTTAAAATATTAAAAAGTGGCCTGTAATTAGAATAAATAAAAACATTAAAAGGTAATTCAGGTAAAATCTCAACTTAAAAGGTAGGTTTTGAGGGATTATTGTCTCATACATAAAGAGATTATTATCCAATATTCAGATATTCCCAAAGTCATCATAGCTAATACTGATATTGATGGATCTGCCTGGTTCAGTGCCACTATTCAGGCTGATCCATCTGGCCAAGTTACAGTAATTGTAATCGTCACAAAGCAGCACAGTGCAATCAGAGTTCTTTAGAGTAGGAAGATGAACGAGCTACAAGGGAGACGACAGCAGGAAGTGACTGTACAGATAGGGATTGGCAAAGATGCTAACAGTTTCAGTAGCAGTTTTATCAGATTGTGACCACATTTCTATTAAATGAGACAAATAACACTACAGACCTCTCTATATTAAGAATATTTAATGAACTTATGCTTCTGACATGTTTTGATGTGAGGTTGTTTTAAGAAGTGGCTCACAGTCTGTAACAAAGTTTCTCCCACCTACAACATTATCCGACTCTAATAAATGTTCATTGACACAACGATCAGCTGCTTGATAGGCTTTTGAAAGATTCAACCCCCCACCCAAACACTTCCTACGTGCTGTTGTCCAGATGGACTCGTGAAATATATTGAACGTTCCCTTTGGTGTGCCAGGTTACACACTGGGAAGTCTCTATTCAACCAAAAATCGACTGCTTCCTATAATGGCTATGGACGTTTGTGTTAGAAACAGGTGTGAAGCATGAGAAACAACATTTTGTATTTTAATAAATGACACTGAGGTTTTAGAAACGTGGACACAGAGTTAGGATGAGGTGAACCATCATGGTACAATTCTAATTTTCCAGTATTACCGCCACATGTGACAAACACATGGCCAATTTTTCTGGTCAGTTATCTAAACTGAAAATCAACTTCTTTGGCATTATCTGCAGATGCCGATATTGGTCTGATGATAGTTTAAGCATAGCCTGATCTGGCAGGGAAAGTGCTGTCCTGAAACAGGGCATCCACCCTGGCTGTACTTCCCCTCCCTCATTTATAAGTCTTCGGAATTTTCTTTGTTTATTCTTTCTTTTTACCTGATATGATATATGGCAACCAGGAATCACTGTTTTACTGTGTTATTTCTGGGGTCAGTTGGGATCATGTGTTACCGTAGGTGTCATAGACAGTACGATCTTCAGTTTGTTGAAGGTAAAATGCTCTGGCATCTAATCGCCATTTGATGGTTATGTAGTAACACATAGGGGAGTCATCACTAGGGCACATGTCCTTAGGGTCCAGATCAAATAAGCTGATTTAAATTGGGATGTGTTTATTTTCCATATTTTTACTTTACTCGTTTGTAACCAACTTTCCTCTTATCTCTCTCTGTCATACCCAGATGTGCTTTGACTACAACAATGGTAACTGCCAAAATGACGGCTGTTCAAGACTGCATATCTGCGAGAAGTTCTTGAACCGAGGGTGCAACTGCTACAAGAACCATGATTTCACTGCCCCACAGCCACTGAAGAGCCTGCGAGACAGAGGTGTTCCTGATAGCCTTTTTCCCTGCTTGAAGTCCATTTATGCAAACAAAGAGGCTTTAAGGTATGCGGACAGAATGGGTGATGGAGGCAACAAGGGCAACCAACAAAAACAGCAACCTTCTGACGAACCTGCTGGTCCGCATGACAGTGATGTAGGCAGCAACGATGGTCTGGGCTCTCAACAGAGGGAGTGGCACAGAGGGAGAGGTAGAGGAAGAGGTATGGGCAGAGGCAGGGGCAGAGGAGAATTCAGAGGCAACAGAGGCAACAGGGGCAACAGAGGCAGAAGGGGCAACAAGAGCAACAAGAGCAACAAGAGCAACCAGGGCAACCAAGAAGCCCGCTCAGAGCCAACGGGAAACTCTTCGGACAGCGACATCGATTCATTAGATCTGTACTGTAATGGCACTGAAGATGATTTTGAACTCCTGCTTGCAGGTGTGGATGCAGTTCAAATAGGTAATTCTTACAATACTTCAGCAGCTGTCAGAGGTAGAGGTGGCAACCGTGGCAACAGGGGCAACCAGCAATACATGCGACGAGCTCGCTCACAAAGCGACATCTTTGCAGCAGCAGCTGCAGGTGGTGATGATGAACCGAACAGAAGACAAGTGCTAAAACCTGTCAGAGGTAAATCTCACAGGCTGCAGAGGACTGAAATCTAAGCAGATGTTAAAGATGTGTAAAAACTTTACTTTCTTTTGTCTTTTTTTAGATAAAACTGAGATATGCATGTATTTCATCAAAGGATTCTGCAAACATGGTGATGGTGAGTGATCAGTGATCAAGCAGAAACAGTGACAGATGTATTAAATAGTCACTGTGATGTTATTGTTTTTAGATCAGTGCTACAAAGTACATGATAAGATGCCATACAGATGGGAGGTCAACAAGAACGGTAAATGGACCACCATGCCGGAAAATGAGATGATTGAGAAGGACTACTGTGACCCCAAAAAGACATACAGGTACTCATTACTTACACTCAGTGGGATCAAAGTTTGGGTAGCACAGTGTCACAGCTCAGTTCTCTCTCTGTGCAGAAATGTCAGGACAAATGCTAATGTTGTACATTGCTGTACATGGTACCAGATTCTACACTTCATTGAAATAATTGTGGAGAAAACAAGCCAAAAAAACAGCATGGAGTCAACACAGGCTACAAACTGTTCATGTATATTCACTTAATTTTCCGATACCAAGTCACTTTGATTAGGCACTATTTTGAGACACAGCACAGCCTGTGTGTCCCTCCGTCAGTTGCATAAGGATCAAACTGTGGTCTTACTGAAATTTTCAAAATACACAAATAATACTTCATCCAAGGGCTGAAAGATTTATCATTTCCGGCTAGGCCTGTCATGGTAACAAATTTTAGTGGACCATAATTGTCCCAGACATTATTGCCAATAAACGATATTTTTGTAAATATTATTTTGAAACATAATTTTTTCATTAATGTAATTAAAATATATGTCATAATAAAGTGAGTACACCGTATCAAAAGCAATGAACTTTAATTTCTTAAGAGTATTTAACTGTAATTGAAAGGTCAAGAGCTTTTGAATAAAAAATAAATAAACAATATCATAAATTAAACAAAAAAAAAAAAATGGAAGAAAACAATGACATTGAAATGGACTGTCTTTTTGGGAAAAACTGCATGTAAAAAAATTATAATCATCAAAAACAACAAAAAATAGACCCTGTCTCTGTAAAGAGTTAAAAAAACCAATAAAAACACACACAACAATGAAAACAATATATACAATGAATTGTACACAGTTCCTGAATTGTGTGTGACATGTACTTTCTCTCAGTCAATTCATACTGTCCATCAAACGGCTTTTCAACCGAAGGGCTGCATTTCTTTTGCAATGTAGCGAACGACACTGTCTGTGAGCGCACCATTTTCGCAGCTTTTTTATATTTACTTTGCCAAGCAAACGCCTCAGTAAGCACTGACTGTCGGGACGAACTTGCACCCCACCTTCTTCTTCTTCTTTGTCACTGTTCATTATGATTAAAACTAAAATATTCCCACACTTGTACTGTGGCATTCGGCTTAGGAACCATCGCTTTTGTGCCATCATTCATATTAGTGTTTTGTTTCCTTGTTACTCCTCATGACACTCACTTTAGCCCCGCCTCCCCCTTAAATGGACGTAGTGGGCCACCTTCTCATCCAGCCTGTTTGATAGAAGGAGAGGAGGGAAACAAACACGCATGTACGTGCCAGTTTATCGAGGCCGGCGACCTTACTGAGGACATTTTATTTATTGTTCGGTTAATTGATTTATTGATTATCGAGACAGGCCTATCTCTGGCTCAAAATCACAGTTTTTGACAACGCAAGCTGCAGTTTTTAGCAGCACTCCTGACTGACGCAGGATCTGTTGTGTCGATCATTTAACACACACTATTTTACAAATTTACAGGCAATTTGCATTTAAGGATGGCTCACAAATGAATAGCTTACTCACAAATGCAAGTCAATTCTCATTGTTCACTTAAAAGAGCGGTTCAAAAGGGCCAACTCGTTCGCGAATGTCACATCGCCACTGTGAGAGTGCAGGTAAAAAGATCAACAAAAAGCCTGTGTTTTGGAGTAGAAGTTGGAGTATCCCATATATATAATGAAAGCAGATTTTTTATCAACAATATTACATGATGAATAATGTGTCATGTGCTTTTGATCATTGATTTCCTTACTGTTGTCTAGACTGTAAAAATATTGCACTGAAGCCTGGTTTGAAGAAAATCATGAATCATGTTAGAAAAATCAGTTAGATCTTTTCCTAAAATTGTTCAGCCCTACTTCATCCCACATGAAGATTAGCCAAATGTGTGAATATTTAATGTTTATCCTGCTGACCAAGCTCTGTAGTTTTTTCAAAGAGCTCAGTTTACCTCTACAACAATACATTTGCTATCATATGTATCATATGTACGTTATCGGTATATGATTAATACTCACTCTGAAGATAAACTTTCATTCAGCTCCTCTGTTTTGTCCCTGAAGTTTGTAAATCAGTTTAATCTGGTCTGGATGATTATTAATGTCCATTAAAGCAACGAGGCTCAGTGTGATCCTCTGATCCTAAACATCCTGAGGTGGTTTTTCTTTATCACATTCTTATTTCATCCATTTTGATGTCATGAGCTCAAACTTTACTCACCTGAATCAACAGGTACAGTGTGCTTCTCTGGTCCTCTAGAGCAGATTCCTCCATTTTAAGTTCAGACCTGCTGACTCTCGATCTGCACAAGTTTCTCCTGTGTATTCTCCAATTCATACAAGTATTCTGAAGTATCTAAATTAAACAGCGATCATATGCCAAAAAAAAGTGGATGTAAACCAACTGCTGGTAGCGTGTGATGACCTCTTGCTGTTTTTGTGGCCTGTTGTCTCCCACAATTCTTTTAATCACACAGACAGTTTTTCACCATGTACAGCAGTGTATAGCATTAGCATCTGTCCTGAGATATATGAACAGAGAGAGAACTGAGCTGTGACACTGTGACACATGTTCAGGCTCACATGCCCCACTTCAAGTCCCTGAACTATCCCCTTTAGCTGACTGTACTGAAATATTCATGCATGAAAATCATTTACAGATTTTGTTGTTTTTGAATGAAGATAAATGAGCCTTTATTAACATTTGCTCTTATTTTTGTCTTTAGTAGCAATAGTCCTCCCGTGAACTTCGACACGATGATGCAGGAGCAGAACAAAGTACGACGGCTCTCCACCGTTAACTCCTTACTTCAGCCGGACTTTATCCACACCACTGAATGGCTCTGGTACTGGGAGGATCAGTTTGGGCAGTGGAACTTGTACGCTGCAGCAGTGAGTACCTCGATCACCTTTTTACCTCCACCAAGGAGCTTGTGTTTTTGCCAGAGTGTGAATGCCTGTTTGCAAGATTACGCAAAAACTACTGGATGGATTTACATGAAACTTTATTCTGAGGTGTGGTTTGGTTTAAGGAAGAAGACATTTTGGTGCTAACTCAATCCAGATTGACGTCACAAAGCAACATTGAAGTTTATGATGGCAAATCCCATTCATTTAAGGCATTAAGGGAATTATAGTTTATTTACAAACTGACATTTACATTTTTTTTCCAGTTTTGTTTTAGAGCAGAGCGTAAAAGTTGATGCCAGCTGTATCCTGTAGTGAAGCTGTATTTCTGTATTTTCCAACATGCTGAAAATCATTGAAAAATAAAATATCATGATATTGCTTTAATATTGCTCTATTGATATTAGGGCTGGTCAATTATGGTTAAAAATAAGAATCATGATTATTTTAAGTGATATTGAAATCACAATTAATATACACAATTATTCATTTATTTAAAAACTTCAGTATTGATTTAAACACAACTTTAAAGAACCAGCGAGTGGCACATACAGTATTATTGATCCACATCAGTCACACACACTCGCTGCGGCTGCACGTGGAACACAGAAGAGCTATGAAGCGCAGGAACTTGCATACACGGCACTCCACACTGTGTGGCATATTAATTGTTTTTCTTCGATTATAATGTTTTTATGATTGTCAGATGGCAAATTTGAAATCACGATCAAAATCAGATTAATTGTCCAGCCCTAATTGATATATCCTTACACTCCTGTCTTTACTATGATCCAGTAATAAATATGGTAATAAAAAGGTAAGGTTAAATGAAAATAAACAATAGTTAAATAGTTATAGAAAAAGCTTTACTCCATTGGAGTAATTACTGGTTTAATGTGCCAGAAGATTGAAGCCATCTCTCTTAAATGACACCATTACATCCTGATTAGTCCTTGTCTTCTCAGATTACACTGTGATTTAACAAAATTGGAGCATGAAAGAAAAAGAGAAGCAACAGCAAAACAGTTTTCTGAAGATATACACAGTGACAACCTGCCTCAGCGAGCAGAGCCAGTGGAGCTGATTTGGGCTAAAAATGGTCACTTTACCTTTAATTCAGTGACATTTTGCAGGAGTCCGAAGCTCTAAATGCCACTGTAGTTCAACATTCAGTATTGTTAGTTTAAAGAATTATTAGTTTAAAGAATCATATGCCAAACCCACACAGTTTCTGCAATGTTGCATGTTTTTCCACTTTCATTATTACTGTTTCTGATTAAATACATTATTTATCTCCTTATCTATTTATCTGTAAATCTGGGATGAGTAAAAATGAACTCAAAAAATCTTCAAAAAAGTAATCTCTGATTCAGTAGTACAGTTTAATAAAGGTCTTCATTTTCATTAACTACATAATAAATTCGTGTGTTTCAGATTAATTAAAGAAAACAAATTAAACCCTAAGTTCATCAAGAATCAATACATGAATTTTTAAATGTCTATAAAATACAAAATATAAAAAATAAACAATATGTTTGTCCAGTAAACCCATGGACACCATGGCAAAACCCATTTCTGTTTGTCTTTCAGGTTGGTGGACATAAACCAGCAGACATGGACAGTGTCAAACTGGAGCAGAAGTTTCTGGAAAATGACAAAGCTGAGGTGGATTTTGTTGCTGGTTCACAGTCTTATTCACTCAGTTTCCAAGGTAAACAAAGATTATGTGATCTGTATTTTATTAACAAAAAAATAATATAGAGTATTTCATTAAACACCCCTTCAAGATTCACCAGCTTGGTGGAGGCAATGTTCATTTTGTTGACTAATTATTTCCGTCATACTTTTTGTCAGCAACTTTTTCCCTCCAACAAAAATGTTTGACAGAGTTAATCCAATCAGACCTAATTTGTTCATGTCGGAAGTAGAGACAAGTTAGGAATCTATCCAATCACAGCTACTTTGGTTGTGTTAAAGGTTGGATGAGTTCAGAGGGACATCCAATCACAGCTACCTTAGCTTGGTGGTGGTGGGATAAGTTGTGGAGCGATCCAATCAGAGCTGCTCTCTTTATGAATAGATATATTCATGTAGAGCAGGTTCAGTGTTTGTTGTCAGTTCTGGTATTGTAACTGAGATGCTCTGCCAGGTAGCCTAAATAAAGGTGACTGCATTTCACACAAAAGGAGCATTTGTTTCTGTTCATTTATACAGTCAGACTTTACTAGCATTCAATAAAGGGTTATTAGATGTTTCATTTTATCCAAGAGTAGAACATAACTTCAGAAATTCAAGGAAACATATAAAAAGCCTAACCCTTTACACTTTAAGTCGACTAATTTTACAGCAGATTTTAACAGCTAAAATGTGAAATTTCATCAACTAAAACTAGACTAAGATTTAAAAAATTTAGAAGAATAAATTGTGACTAAAACTCAAAGACATTTCAGGCAAAAGTCTTTAACTTAAACTAAATTAAAACGTGCTGTCAAAATGAACACTGCTGGGGTGCTGGTTTGGAGGAGTGGTTAGCAACCATGCACGTCCCATTTACATACTGTACTTCTGCTGGTCCGGGTTTGAATCCAGCCTGTGGCCAGTTTGCAGAGTGTCTTCCCCTACTCTCTCACCCCCTTTCACAGGCCTATCCACTGTCTCTCTCCTATCAATAAAGGCACAAAATGCCCAAAAATTACATTTAAAAAATATTAACACTGCTGAAGGGTTTTGTGTGACCCATCTATGCTGTCCAGGACTTAGCCCCTGCTCGGGTCATCCATAGCACAACAGTTCTGGGGAAGGTACAAACTAAAAGGCCGCCTATGTTCTGTCTACACAGATCTGGCATTTTTGGAACCCAGACCAAGTCTCACTTTAATAAATCTCAAACAGCCGCCCTTGTACAACAAGTGCGCACAATTTCAGAAACAATGACCTCATAGCTCTGCCTTTTCCTTAAACCCAAGCTATAACCTCAACTACAGTGAAACAACGGTGGAATACAGTGTCACTTTCATGCTGCAGATGCTGCTGAGCTTGTTTTGGCTTTAACAGCAAAGTCTTCTGCTCCTTTACTGCCACTGTCAGCAACAAGGGGACATGGAGAGCAGCGGATGCCATCTCGTCATGTGTGCACATGCTCCATGTGTTCTTCTGTGGTTCTGTTATATGTATAAAGCAGCATAAGAGCAAATAAGCCGATTTCGGTGTACAGCTATCTCGCTCAGAAAGGGAAAGCGGGGCATCACCATGGAGCAAGATCTGGGAGCTCAAAGCTAAGTGTGTGGTGGCCTGGCTTTTTCGCCATAGGCCCCGCAAAAAACAACATGGCGGCACCCTCCTGTGGGCTAGCTGCAGAGATGAGCATGATGGGCATGGGGTTGGGTGGATGCTATGTAGATTGGGCAGCAGTTAAACGTATAACAATTAGATGTGCTGACCCCATGTCAGCAGGCTGACTCCTGCTCGGTTTAGGGATGGGAAGATACACTTAAGCTCACGATACGCTGCACCTCGATATGCCCGGGTCACGATACAATACGTCACGATACAATATCAAAAAATTAAAAAAGAAAATTATTACTGTGTAATTACAACTTATTTGTTTTTGTTTGAGTTGCACACAGGAAAACACAAGGCCTAACAGGCCAAACACAAACAATGACACTCTCTCTAACCCTAGAGAGGTTAGAGAGAGTGTATGCTAACGAGCCGTAGGCTCTTTTTTAATGAGAAAGCCAAAATACTGTCAGACAGATGACTTGTATCCAGGCGGAGCGTCATCGATTTCGACCTCATTCAACTCCATCATTCAGCTTTTTGGAGGCAAGCTAGTTGGTGCTAATGTTTGTTGTCGTCACTTCTGGTCACATGCGCTATTACTGGACGTGATGTCTTTATTTCGCGATCCATTTTTTTCAAACTCGATGCATTTGGTCATGTACTGTATCGCAATTTACTGCCAAACGATATTTCATTCCATCCCTAGCTGGGTTAGCGTGGGAGGTAGAGTGCTACCAACTAGATAAAGTTGTGCTCTTTTATGTGCACAACATTAGCTCTGGAACCAACCATGAGAGGGATTGGGCTCCATTTCTCTGGAGTTGCCCCATGAAAGATTTGGCGGGCCCTGTTGGAATGTTTGCAGCTGGATACATTGTTCATTGAGGATGTGCTAAAATGCGTACATAATCAGAATTATGATAAGAGGTATTCTGCTGCTTGGAGTTAGCAGTTTCGTGATCTATCACAAAGTTCACGAGACGCTGGCAGAACTTTTGGCAACTGTGAAGTTGCCCGTCATGACTGAGGGAATGTGGAGGGCTATCAACACTCAGACTCAAGTGATATGTGAGCTTAAACGCAAGCCGGATGCAATTCTTGAACTTGTTAGATACCACCATGGAGAAGATGTCAGCTCAAATGGGCCATTAATTTTGGATATTTGGAGAACGCCATCAGAGAACCAAGAAACTAAAGGCTGACAGCTTGACCCCAAAACAGTCTGTCATCTTCATTGGCTCCCTATACTGGCGTTTGAGGCTGTTATCTCCTTACTCTTCTGGAGACAGAAGCTCGATTCCCCCACCCCCCTTCCTCCCTCTATGAACATTTCTCTGGATCAGAACTCTCCGAGGCCTTCTTCCTCGTCATCGGTTATCAGACGGCAGAGACATTGGGTGGGACTGAGGTAGAGACGAGGACATGGGCTTATGCATACACACAAACAACGGTACACGTAACACAAACACCAACTTAACGCCTTCTTGGCCTGGAAATGCCCCTCGGGCCGTAAAATATGAGGGAGAGGGATGTCTGGATTGACCCAGCTTGCTCCATGATCCAGACCCTGAGAAGTGAGAAGACAATGGATTGGTAGATTTTTCAATAATGTTATAATCATTTTTTCTTTCCTCAGACATGATACAAACAAACAAGCACTACAGCACAAAGAGGCTGGTAAAACGAAGACCACGCTTTGTCTCTGCAGCTGATGTCCTTGCAAGAAGAGTGAGGTATGACATCCAAAGCGTTTCCTGTGGATCCAGCTTTTAGTTCCACGTCTAAATACAAGTTTCTGTGGGCAATTTGAATAAAAACGACACTAATCCTAGTTTGCTCTTTGATTACAGAAAGCCTGTTGGTCAGACAAATTTCACAACTCTACCAAACCACTGGGACAAGAGCCACATCCCACAAACAGGATACGGGGTACAGTGAAAACGCCATACCAAATAACTGTCATTTACAGTCTTAAAAAAATAAGAATTGCTTTATTTACCATTATCTGTTAAGAAGAAAGAATATAGAAATTGGGCAAAGTTAAATATGAAGTGGTTGCAGAGGTGACAAACGGGACGAAAGTTTGTTCTATGGACAGTGGAAGTGCCACTGTTTTCAGTAGACTTAATTGATTTTTTAATAATCACTGTGGGGATGCATCTTTAAGCCACTTAAGTAACTGATAGTATCATTAACGAGGAACAAAAATATCACTGAGTTGGTCAAATGGGTCTGGTTGCATTAAGTAGACTTAAAACAGAAAAACGAGCCCAGACCAGTATGAATTAGCTGCTCCAGAGCAGTCAGACACCGTATGGAACAGCTTTTTACGGGAAGACTCAGAAGAGGAAAAACAACCACTTCCTAGCAAGACAATTTAGTGATCTTTCAAGAGATTATAACCATCATTGTTTGTGGATACATGCAGAGACTCGCATAAAGAAGGATTTCACGCAGCATAAAAGTCTTCTGATGGAGACTTAGCTGGTTTAAATGATTAATGGTAGAAATGTCAATGGGAACTGGAGGACGAGAGTATCCCAGTTATCTGTGGACGCAGGTGTATACATTTTTGGCTTGTGTCGTCAGTTTCAATGAAATACCAGTCTGACTTGGTATTAACACTAATTTGGCTAATTATAACATTTTCTTAGATTTTTTTCCTTATTCTTCTTTGTTGAAAGACAGATGTAGTATGTGATTGATATTTGGTTTAGAATTTGAATTTTTGCCAGAGAAAAGTAATTTATTTTCTTCTTTGTTTTTCAAAGCGGGTCACCCTTCTGCAATCCTCTGATGAATTTAAGGAGATTCAGGCTCTCTTTTGTCAAACCATGAGAGGCTATGACATCCTGACCATCGAGAGAATTCAGAACAAATCTCTTTGGGAGGTTTTTCAGTGGTAGGTTGTGTTTTTATGTTCAGTCCAAAAGCTTTTCCTTTAAATGATCAGTCACATGACCATGTGACTGACATGATGTAACTGTTCTGTGGATGGCAGAAGTCCAACTGTTGTCAATCGACTGTAATGTATTTTAGCTGATAGTTACTGCAGGGATGCATTTTCGAGCCACTGACATAGGAAAGTATAATTGATGTAGACCAAAAATGTCAGTGAAGCTGTCAGACGAGTCTGGCTGCCTTAAGAAGATTCTCAAACAGTAAAATGAACGTAGACTGGACTTGAATGGCCATTGCACAGCAGTCAGACTGCATGTGGATTAGCTGCTTACAGGGAGGCTCAAAAGAGGAAAAACAACCACTGCCCAGCGAGATATTTTGCAATCTTTCTTGAGATTATGTCTGCTGTTCCTTTTGTATGAGAAGGCTTGTATGAACAAGGAGTACAGGCAGCATAAACGTTTGCCGATGAAGACTTATTGGGTTTGATTCATAAATTGCAGAAAACTCGATGAGAACAAGAGGACATGAGAACATGCAGGTTACCTGTTGCTACAGGTGTATACATTTTGGGAAAATACCAGAGTGACTTGGTGAAAACACCTAAGAATGTTTCAGGACCAGAGGATTTTAGTGGCTAAATGTTTAAATTTGCAGTCTGTTGGACCTGTCATGCAGATCCTCCTCTGATGTAATAACACTTATACTTGTAAAGACCTAAAGAAGTGTTTTAGAAACTCAAAAGACAAACAAAGAGGGCCGAAGAAAGTTTATCTTCAGTGTAGTTATGCACCTTTTACTAATTGTTTATTGGATAAAGAAACAGCCATGTTTTGATCAGTCTATTTGACGATTGCTAGCATTAGCACACAGTCTTCCTGTTGCATGTGATAGTTAAAACTTCATGACTCGGACATAAAACTGACATTTGAAGCCTTTTTAGAATATTCCACTTCCTGGCAGTAGATAATTATGGTTGGACATGAATGTCTGTGTCTTCTACAGGGACATTTATGTTCATTTAGCATAGCATCCATTAAGTTACATGCTCGACAACACAGTTTTTGACGTCCAGCTGAAATGGAACTGTGTGTGACGTCACATGCAATTGGTCAGAAAGTGTATCGATTTTTCCTTGTGGCTTGCACTATTTGGCTAAGTTGTAAATTTGTTATCTTCCTGTATTCTCTTTTCTTGAAATCACAGCTTTCTCTGATCCTTAATGTCACAGCTTGATTTTTCTGTTTTTTTCTCAAAAAAGGCAGAAGAAGCAGATGGTGAACAAAAACAATGGGCGTGAGGTGACAGAGAAAAAGCTTTTTCATGGCACGGACTCCCAATACGTGGATGTCATCTGCCGCACCAACTTTGACTGGAGAATCTGTGGGACCCATGGCACTGTTTATGGCAAAGGTGAGCTCAATAAAAAATAATAATAGTAATAATAGTAAATAATAATAGTTCAATAATGACGTATTTTTTACAAATTACTGTTTAAATAAAAAAATTAGACTATGACATCAAATATAAAAAACAAGATATTTATTCGATGCAAAAGTTAATAATGCAATGATTTATTAAGTTTTAAAAAGTAATTAATCAGGGAATTCTTTATAAAAATTAGCGTAATATTATCACATATTCACTGATGTATCAACTTTTAGAGGTTTAATTCATAGACCTCTTATGCAACATACAAAATGTTTTTATCTTTTGAATTTACATTTTTTATGTTCTCTTGTGAGCCATTATTAAATGCAAATGGCCTGCTAATTTAAGAATCAAACTCACAACTGCAAGTTGGTACTCATTGTTCACGTAATAGAGCTAGCCAAAAGACTTCACTCACTAACGAACGTCACATCTCTCCTTAAAACCACATTGGAAGTAGGTAAACAAAACATAGGCTTGTTTAGGAGTAGAAGAAGATGACGAAGATACGAAGACCTTAAAAGACAACTTAACTGAAGAATTTATCTGATGAATGTAGACAATTTAGGCTAGTATGCTACCCATATACTCCCAGTGTTTGAGCTATGCGAACTAGCGGTGGTCGTCTCTTCCTTGTTACTGCAAGCACATTTTAAAGAATGGTGTCTATCTGCTTATCATGGACTCAGGAGTGAGGCAAGATAGGAAAACAACAAAAATGGAATAAAAAAAACAATAATTCAAAACCTGTCCATTTTTCTTTTTGTCCACACTCAGGTAGCTACTTTGCTCGGGATGCTCGGTACTCCGACAACTACACCGGCAACTCTGATGTCAAATCCATGTTTCTGGCTCGAGTTCTGGTTGGAGACTACACCAAAGGGTCCCAGAGCTACCTCAGACCTCCCTCTAAGGATGGCGGGGACATCAACTTCTATGACAGTTGCGTTGACTCAGAAAAAGACCCCAACATCTTTGTTGTGTTTGAAAAGCACCAGATCTACCCCGAATATGTGCTGCAGTACGAGACCAGGGATCCATTTGACACTTTGTATGCTGCAGCGAAAGCTAAAACAGTGACTGTGATTGGACCAAACCTTTCGGCAGTGACGACTGCATCAACCCCAGCTGCACTGAAACCACAAGCAGCAACAAAACCAGTTCAGGCAACAAGAGTGACACCACCAGCAGCAGTTACAGCAGCTGCTGCCTCAAAACCAGTTGTTTCACCAAGACCAGCTGTTACTCCAAAACCAGTTGTTTCACCAATAACAGCCAGTGCACCATCACCAGTAAGAGCATCACAAACAGTTCCTTCATACCAACCCAGATTGTTCTACGAGCCCGTCACAGACACATACCAATACAGAACCATGAGCGCTGCCAGCCCACCCAGACAGGCTTCCCCAATCCCGAAACCAAAGAAAAGCTCTGACAGCTGTATCATTGCTTAGATCGGGGGGTCTGCAGGTTGTTAGATGTTGAAAAATAAGCTCTATCATGTTTATTTGAGCATCGTTGCTACAAAGACTTGTCCCACGCAGGCTCCCAGTTTCTGTCACAGCTGTGATTATTGAAAGATGAAGTTCTGAGGTAAACTTTCAGTTTGATCTCATGTTTGGCATCCTGTGCAACTGTATAATGAGAGTGATTATAAATATATTTGATGTGTATTCTGTTACTGGAGGATTCCCAAAGTGCCGGAGAGAGCTCAGGCTGTATACGAAAAACCTGATATGCAGGAAAGCTAATAAAATAACCATCAAACATAACTTCAGATTAGCTCAGGTTGGTGAATAGAAAAAACAGTTAAATGTACTTGTTTCTTTCACATTGTGCACCAATGTGAAAGAAACATTTTGTGCTGTTAAACATGTAATTATATTTATAAAGCAACCTTCAGACAAAAGATTGATGTTGGGATGAGTTGAGCTTGACTGTTGGCAGCTCTCTTACAGTGTATGAATTAACACTGCTGCAACTTAAAAAATGTGTCATCTCCATAGAAGCAGCAGCAGTTTTTTTGCTATGCCTCACTTTTAACTTATGCACTTACAAGCTTCTCTTGTCGCTAACTGTGTGAGATAATCGAGGACAGTGATAGTGACTAATGAGATACAGCTTCAGCCCTACTCCTGTCTAAAAGTGAGAACAGAAAAAGTTAGTGAAACAACTTTTTTTTACTGTCAGTCCGTGTTTAAACGTGACACAGCCGACGCTCATGCTGTGAGTTTTTGGCTGCAGTTCCTATTTGTTGACAATTTCTACCAGTTACTGTTGGAGCAGTTTGTGATTCCTGGTTTTAGTACTGTAGGACTCTATCAATCTGAGGAACCGCTGATGATAATACTGCACTCGGCTACAGGTGGGCCATGACTATTGGTAGACGAAAGGAGGGAAAAAATCGATACACTGTAGTTTAGCGTTATTTAGCATGACAGCAGTAAATAAAGTCAAGGCTGCCAAGTGACGATATCTTTTAACCTTCAACATTTAATGAAAGTTTTGGTTCTACAGAGATTAAATACTTAGAGACGATGTAATCTGCAAGAGAGTTGTGTTGTTTTCACACCTCTATCATGTTATAGAGTTGTCCGGATACAACAACATTCTGCAATCAGCATGGTTTGTTTAAACATGAACACAGCACTACATCCCTGTTTCAGTACAAGCAACTGAGCTGAGTTGGTGTGAAAAAGACAGTCTTGGCTAGCTGCTACTCAACCCCCCGAAAACTATCTTTGCAGTATCAACCCTGCAACCGACACAAACAGGGTAATGAGTTAACTCATCACACTGCAGTAGAAGTAAAAATAATAAATAAATTATGGCTACCAGGCTGATAACAAGAGTATATATCATAAAAACTAGCAACAGGTGAACATTATTCACCGTCTCTCTACAAGATATCATTAGATGACTCAACATGACAAATCAGAAAGTTGGGTAAAAATATCCATTACTTAGCTGCCCTCTACTTCCCCACATTACTGACAGTTTCTCTGCTGACACTCCTACAGGTGTTATGTTGTAATAAGTTACCATGCTATCAGGTGTCCTCTGTGGTTAGTTGTAGACACTGGCAAACCTTAAACCTTTGTTTGTTTATATCTACGGTATATTAAAAAAGCACCCTATGCTAATCTGTATTTTACACAGGATGATTAACCTTTGCTTTTAATCAGTGCGTTGTTTTGTAGGTGTTTTGCCCATGAAGTTTAATACACATTACAACTCATCATTTTAGCAAGGACAGCTGTAGCTTTTTGGCTTTGACTCGTCCTGCTTCAGAATACTGCAGTGTGGATGTGAAACGATCCAAAGGAAATATGCACGTTATTACCTCTCTTTCCACTTAAATCAGAACAAAGAAACTGAGCTGAAGGTGTGAAGACCACCTAAGCAAACAAACTGGATTTTCAAAGTAGCATAAGAGATGGACACGAGACATGAGATTTGTAATTTGTGAGGATAACATACTGTGAAAACACGGCTTACCTCACTTGGGAAAGCGAAAGGCGACGACAGTAGAGCTAATGCTAAGCTCGCTGATAAACCAGCCAACACTTGATATGCTTTGCTAATCAAAGCTGCCTTCTAATTCAGGGTGTTCTTGAAAAACAGCGCAGTCCATTACTTGTGTGTGTGCTAAGACTCAAGGCCCACCGTGACGTGAAAAACAAGGGCTAATGCTGGTCAGATCTGAGGTGTGAGCCTCCGTCACATTATTTGAACGACACACTGAAGCTCTGCAGAGCTAAAAGTTTAAAGGAGGCTGATCACAGCAGAGTGAGTTTTACTCTGTCTTTGGTAAAACTGAAGTGAAAAGACAAATATAATGAGATGTGTTTCTGTTTGGAATGCAGACAATAAATCGCAATTATTGCTATATTAAGTTTCGCAAGACTCAGCATATCTCAAAATATTAAGAATTGTAATAAAATGGAATCCGAACTCAAGAACTGGGACAATACCCTGTCCTGGGTCCACTGGTGATTCCCACGCCAGTACGTTGTACACTGTCTCACCATTTTTCCTGTCTTGGCTTCAAAGTGCTAAATGGTTGTTAAAGCATACGGTGCGCCTGCCGTTTAAAAACCAGATGCTCCAGATGGTCTGACAAACTGAACTGTTGACGGAGACTGTCCTCCTGCAGTGTTCTTGAACTGGATTGTTGCGTGGTTCATTTTCTGTCTGAACTGGGCTTAAGAGGAGAATGCAAGAGGAGCAGCTTCTACAAGTTAGATTGTTTAGTAGTTTCTGCATTGTTTTTTAGCTTGACACATCTGCGAGGTCATGATTGTCCAAACAGCCAAACCTCCCCGTGCAGAGACATGATCCAGCCTTCGAAATGACACTGTAGCATTTATACTGATGCTGGCGCTTCTGTTTGAGCGAGTGGGCAGTGACTAACAAACATACTGAAGGTGGAGTTAAACCACAGGTGATCGTAGCAGAGGCTATGGGCATTAATGTCAATCAGCCAATTATACATTTTTAATAAATATTGGCCAATAATGATCAGTGTTCAGTCGATCAGGGTACCTCTACTATAACACACTTACATGCCTAACTTCATTTTTTTTTAAGTGCTCATGTTGACTACTTTCTTATAAATCAAATAACTTAATGCAAACTGAAAAAAAAAACTATATAAACACTTTATGATCTACAAGATTTAAAGTATCTGCCAAGGAACAACTCTACCTTATTCTTAGGATGAATGAATCAAATGCCCATTATGTAAAAAGTTTAATTACTTTACAGTCAGATTTAATGGGACTGTTCACAGAACAACATCAGCACTGCAGAGGAAGACAGACAGTGCTGTTTCAGGAAGCCAACTTTAAAGTACAATAATAGTTAAAAATCATTTTTTTCATCCAACCCAAAGACCAGTATAGATGTGTCTTCAGACCATGTACACAAATGAGTTTAGTCTCCTGTAAGGTCTAAAAATCCAAGCACTTATATGTCCTTATGTATGAATCAGACAGTGATAGTTGATTTTTAAACGTTTTCATAGTTAATACAATTTTGTTCTGAATTCTGTAAAAATTAAGTCAATAAATAAAATGTACTGTACATAAAAAAAACAAATATTCCCATAAGACAAATTAAGCATAAAAACGTTTTCTATTCAGGTAATATAATATAACTTGTGCCTATGTAAACACTGTTTAATGGGTTTAGGGCTACCATTACTACCTGTTTTCTTATAAGTTTAGATAATTTCTTATAAAATATAATATCTTAGAAGATTCAATCAGGTGAAAAATCATGACTGGAATGAAACTTTTTATCATCTGGTATTTTAAAACAATCATATTTTTGTCTTTCAATCAATCTCTCTCGAATAATTGACAGCAATAACTTGATAATTTAGCTTTATATTAATGCTATGTGATTTTTTTTAGGGGTGTCCCGATACAACTATTCCACCTCCGATATGATACCGATATTGCAGCCTTGAGTATTGGCCGATACCGATATCAATCTGATACGATATCAGCAGGAATCATACAGACTTTTATTACCTATCTTGTAGTATGGACTGTAAGAAAAGGCTTGATCAGGTGAGATTACTCAAACAGAGAACAGTAGTCAGCAATAGTAGGTATGAGAAAAACTGACCCATTTGTTATTAACCAATAGGTTAAATAAATTTTAACCTTAAACATAAGAATATACTACAATTAAAACAACATGAATCAAAAATATTAGAAGACCCTGAAAAGTGACCTCAATAAATCAAACAAAAACATATTTCACCAATTGCAAAATAACCACTGTGTTGAACTTAAACATAAGCATATTCTACAACTGAATAAAATAAAAAATAAATATATTAGAATGGACTGCTTGTATCGGAGTGCTGATATCGGAGATTTAGGATGCAGGCCGATATAATCCGATATTTGTTTTTTTGACCGATATCCGATATCAATATCGGATCGGGACATCCCTAATTTTTTTGACTGACTTGATAGCTTGTTAGGATTATCATCAGAGTTTTAAAGTCCACGCCTTCACTGTGTGTGTATTTTCTTTCAGTTTTGTCAAAGTTTCCTTGCAGAAGTTGAAAAAATATGCATGACATGAGCGAGATCTTGGCTCTGCATTGACAAACTCCAAAATGAACATTTTAGCCTGCAGTGAAGATACTGACAAATACTTCTGTTCTGTATTATTTGCTAATCTGTTCTGGAAATGTTTTCCATTTAACTGAATAAGTCATGCTGTAGTTTTTTTTTTTTTTATGTGCTGGAGGATTAATCAAACATTGTTCTCTGTCCTGATCAGGCATTACATCTGTACCGTTAAAGGAGGGAAAATCTGTTAAATTAAAAAAAGAAAACACCTTAAATTAATAACTTGCAGAAAATGTGTTGTAATGTATTTATTTTTCATCTAATACAATGGTAGGGTACAAATGTCTACTCTCTATCACTAGATTATGGGATTAAATGTGTTTTCGTTATTAAATTGCAAATCGATGCAACTGACAATTGCCATCTTTTAAATTGTGGTACTGTTTTTGGATCATTGATTTTTGTGCATTAAAATAAAGATGATGTTTGTGGTAAATACACGTTTGTTTTCCTAATGTTAAAGAGTTGCCTTGCTTTCTCAGTTTTGCAGCATTATGGTCTGTTTTTCTCCATCGGTCTCAGAAATGCCACCAGCAGTTGTGTCGGGCCTCTTAGTGAAATGAGGCAGAGCATGAGGAATGATCACCGTGGCTGCCGGTGCTTTCTTCAGACATTATGTCTGCAAATCGGCCCCCGCTTCCCTCAAACCATAAGCAAATGTACCTACACGAGTAAAAGACTGCTGCAGTGCTTTCTGACAGAAAGAAGTCTGCAGTTTGGAGACATTTTGAGAAAGTTTGGACACCTAACCTTTTACTGAATCAGTAATATAGAGTTCTGGAGCTGTACCTTTTCAAGCAGGTTTTCTCCTCTCTTAAAAGTGTGTTAAATCAAAGGACATTTCTCCAAATAAAGGGACATAATTTGAGGCTCAGGATGTCCTAATTTGTCCCTACAAAAAAGTTTTTGTGCATGTGCTGAGCCACCAAAGTAAAAGGTAGAATACTTGTAGTTCCTTTAATTAAGTACATGCAGGCCAAAAGTTTGGACACACCTTCTCATTCAATGTGTTTCCTTTATTTTTATCACTAATTACATTGTAGATTCTCAGTGAAGTAATGATGACCACTTGTTTCTCTTAACTTAGCTGATTGGTTCTTGCCATGATATTAATTCTAACAGTTGTCTAATAGGGCTGTCGGCTGTGCATCAGCCTGACTTCTGAACAACACAAATAATGGTCCAACCCCATTAATAAGGCAAGAAATTCCATTAATTAACCCTGGAAAGGCACACCTGAGAAGAGAAAACCATTTCAGGTGACTACCTGTTGAAGCTCATAAAGAGAATGAAGAGTGTGCAAAGCAGTAATCAGAGCAAAGGGTGGATACTTTGAAGAAACTAGAATATAAGACATGTTTTCATTAATTTACACTTTTTTGTTAAGTACATAATTCCACATGTGTTCATTCATTCAAAAGTAGCTATACTTGGCCTAGTGCCTGTAGGCATTGAGGGAAAAGCAAAAAAGTACTACAAATACTAACAACAGCAGCAGTAAAATGCATTACAATCAAATGGTTAAAATCTGATCCCCCATCATACAAGATGTGGATCAAGAAGGTTCAGGAAATTCAGGATATGGAGCAAATAACGTTTGCCTTGAGATTACAGAGAGAAACTTTTGTGACAAGGTGGAAACCTGCTGAACCCATACTAAAGCAATGAACTTGTATAACAGCTTCCATCAATTACATTCACATGAACTTCACTACCCCCCCCCCTTTTTTTCCCCCGCCTCCTTTCAATATATTTATATGAATGAATTTACTCATGAAAATTTCTTTAGTGTGCAAATCCTTGGACTCTTGAATATTGTATACATTGTATACCATGTCTTTGCCTGTATTGTTCTTTGTTGTGTGTTCTTCTTTCGGAAAAAAAAACCAAACTATAATGGAATTATGTATATCATTATTGTATATGATGTTTCTTCAATAAAAATTACGTTAAAAAAAAATATGTATATATATATAATATCTAAAAAGTTAACCTAAAGTATACTGCCTCAGTTTTCGAATAAAATAAGTATACATGTAGTACACTTCAATAAACTTCTATTGGTAAGGGCCCCAAAAATCAGACATAAACATGTTTATGTTACTTTATTACTGTTACATTATTAGGTGCAACTATCCAATAGCTTGGTAATGCAAACAGCTGGTCAGCCATCATATGGCAGTAGTTTAATGCATTAAGGCATGTAGACATGGAGGGGCTGAGAATGAGAGAGAATTTGATTTAAAGCTGCATTTTTTGTTTAGTTGGTGTTTCCAAATCAAGCTGCATTTCCACGATGTGGTCTGGTTTGCTTCTGTCCAGGTCAGTATGGAACAGTCTTACTTTTCCTCTGCTCCCTGTACCCACTCTGGGTGTTTGCTGGAAGAAAAGGGTCGTACCAGGTGTTAGTGTTGTGCTCAAGACCACACTATCCGAGACCAAGACTTGCCCGAGACCAGTATGCACTGAGACCAAGACATGACCAAGACTTTTGGGAGTCAAGAAGGAGGCAAGACCAAGACCGAGACGAGCCAAGAACGGGACAAGACCAAGACCATCAAAATCTATTTTCAAAACCATGACAAGGTTGAACAGTTGTGGGGGGTGTCCCGTGGTCACAACACTGGGAAGGTTGCAGTCATCACAGGGGGAAATACACGATTTGAGGCTTTTTGTTGTTTTACCAAATGTTCCTCCTTGTTAACATTAATAATGTTGAAGAACAGCAGATCAGTGCTGGTCTTGATCGGTCTTGACGGAAAATCCTCAGTCCGGCCAGTCCGAGACCGAGACAAGACTGAGTAAAAATGCTCTAGAGTTGAGACAAGACCAAGACCTTCAAAATGTGGTCTTGAAACCAAGACCGGTCTTGAGTAACACAACACTACCAGGTGTGTCCAGCTCCTTCTGCACCTCCACAGCACTGGAGAGACAGGTGTTCTCCTCTGAAGTTCTCCATGGAGCATTGTTCCATGCAGACATTCTTTCAAGCAAAAAGCGTTCACACAGTACACAAGTGATTTAAACGTGGTGAGGTATGTTTTTGTTTCAGCTGCTGTCACTCCAGACATGATGATTCTTGCATCTAATCAACAACTGCAACATTTAGGTTAAAACTACACAAAAAACTACTAGAACTAACTAGAAACCACTGAAGGATTCCTTGTATAATTTTTTCACTTTGTCAAAGCCTCTGTGTTTCTTTTTTTGTGATATAAGGATTGTGCAACCTGCCAGCACAATGCTGATTTCCTTAAATCAGCTGTTCAGGTTGTCGGTCTCTTGAAGAAACAACACTAACTACTCTAAAACTGAACTAGACAACTTTGACTTGAGTGACGACAGCACGCCATAGTCTTTGGTAAGAGATGTGGACCTGTCTGATCCCTGATGGGTATTGTAAACATGATGTTTTGTCATTGCATAGGAGATCACGCAGGCCCACATCACACAATGGTAGATTGGCACTGTTTCTGAGAGTTTTGCCTGTTTTAACATTCAGGAGAAATACAGGAGCGACAAATCTTTACATTCAGGAGAGACAGATTTGCATTAGTTCTAACTTTTCTCACAAAAACCTCCACTGAAGTCGGTCAACAAAACAAAGCATCTGTTTAGGAGTAGACAAGGGTAATATGTAAAGCCCCAGTCACACATTCCCGTTTCTCATGGCGATTGTGCATGATTGTCGTAATCCTGATAAAGCGTGCTTTGGTCGTGGTGCATGCGCTACTTGGTCTGGATCAGTGCTGTATAGTCGTGGATGAACGGTGGGGAACGTAGAAGCTCCATGACAGTTTTGAACTGTTCAAAACTGTCGTGTAGAACTGCTCTCAGTATAGCGGGATGGAAGCCTAATGCAGTCCTAATGCAAACGGTATTAGCATGGCATGTATGGAGCTCAGTCGGGCTGAACGTGGCCCAATCATGGCTCAATCCTGAAAGCTTTATGAGGACGACTGACAAGGATGTATCCGTATGAGCCCCGACTGTGTCCCGTTCAAGACGGCGCAAGCGACAGGGCTCAGTCGGGGCTTACGTGACGCGAACTGAGCTCGAGCGGAGCTGACGTCCTGTCAGCGGGATGGAATCTTCCTCATATCGTTGTATTAACCTAACTGGAGCGGGACAAACGCCCCCTGAAGCGCTGTAGCTGCGCCACTGACGGTGTATTTATAGAGTGTCTCCAGGGGTGAGACAGTAATTTAATCCCGTATCATAGCGATCACACTAGCATCCTCAATCGTGTACAGTCGTGCACAGTCGCTATGAGAAACGGGAATGTGTGACTTAGGCATAAATAATAAAAATAATGCAACAAAAAGAGGTAACAAAAAAAATGAGTCACAACAAGCGCACAGGACTGTTAGATCAGGGATGGGCAACTTGCGGCCCAGGGACCATATGTGGCCCTTCACCTCACTCAATGCGGCCCACCAGTCATTTCCACAAAAAAAACAAAACAAACTGGAAAAATTAAGAAGTTGCTAAAATGATACATCATGAGTAACCAGTACCAGGTGATAAAATATTTTACTAACCTAGATTGTTGGTACATTCTTTGTTTTGTACAAGTCATTTAAGTTCCTACTAAGCTATGATTGTGTCTCTAAAAATATCTTATGATGCATTAAAATATAACATACAGTACTGGTAAAGACCACATATGGAAACAATGGTAATGGTAATATATTTGAGCTTTAAAAACTGGTAAACATTTGTTCTTTTATTGCATTAAAAAGAAGCTTAAATTAGCTTTAAATATGTGTCACGCTCATTTAGATCATTTTTAATTTTCAATTGTGTTTGAGTTGGAATATTTAAATGTTGGTATAATCCTTGCTTAAGCTTTATCTTTGAAATTTTTTGTTTATTTATATATTTTTCTTTGTTGACAGTGCCAACAATATGTAACAGTGTGGCCCTCGGGCACTTAAAGGATAACTTCGGTTCCTGCAGCTTTTACATTGTTTATAGAATGAAGAACAACAATATACTCACCCAGAAGGCTTTCCTGATGCAAACGGTGCTTCGGGAGATATTTAGATCCAAAATCGAGCAGCAGACACCGATATAATGGTAGCCTGTAGGGCATAGATCGCCGCTCCTAAAAACTGCATTAATCGTCCAAAAACTCATGTTTTTCACCAATATTCCATCATGATTCACTCCGAATGGACCGCCATTGCAGCCTGTGTCTCTCCACACAGCGCTGTGTGGCTGAACCAACGAGTTTGTTTACATGCTCTTCGCGCATGCGCAGTGCGGCTCATTGTTTCAGGGCAGCTACAAATCGACTTTCTTCTTCCAGTTTTGTGCAAAATGGACGAATATCTATGGGATGAAGATGTTGTGGAGGAGGACTTTGAATATGATGGACGCCCTCACAGTTTGGAGCCACATTATACAGATAAGGAGTTGATAGAAATGAGGAAGTGATCTCAACGCTCCAGAGAGTATACTGCGCATGCGCGAAGGGCATGCAAACAGACTCGTCTGTTCAGAGGTTAGTTCAGCCACACAGCGCTGTGTGGAGAGACACAGGCTACAATGGCCGTCCATTCGGCGCGAATCATGATGGAATATTGGTGAAAAACATGAGTTTTTGGACGATTAATGCAGTTTTTAGGAGCGGCGATCTATGCCCTACAGGCTACATTATATCGGTGTCCGCTGCTCGATTTTGGATCTAAATATCTCCCGAAGCACCGTTTGCATCAGGAAAGCCTTCTGGGTGAGTATATTGTTGTTCTTCATTCTATAAACAATGTAAAAGCTGCAGGAACCGAAGTTATCCTTTAAGTAAAATTAATGTGGCCCTTTTGGTATTGAAAGATGCCCACCCCTGGTTTATCTGATGACTGTAGGCAGAGGCAGGCTAAAGCGGTACCCATATACTCCCAGTGTTTGAGCTAAGCTAACTAACATTGGGCGAGCTTTGGTTGTGTCAATATTGTTACTGGACGCAGTTGAAAAACTGGTGTCTATCTGCTTGTCATGGACTCTGAAGTGAGGTAAGAAACAAAAAGACAAAAATGTGTGAGTGTTCCTTTAAAGTGTCAAATACAAAGTGCTTGAGTTTAATTGTTGGAGCACTTTTCCAGAGCATTAGTTACCTCCGCCAAGGAGGTTATGTTTTCGGGAAAGTCTGTTTATCTGTTTGTGAACAAAAAAACTCAAAAAGTTATGGATGGATTTTGATGAAATTTTCAGGAAATGATCAGCATGGGAAAAGGAAGAACGGATTCAATTTTGGTGTTGATACGGATCACCGTCTGGATCCGCCATGACGAAAAATGTGATTTTGGTGAATAACTACTACACTAAAACAGACATCATTATGAATCCAGTTGCTAATGGTATGTTTTCATGGTCAAGGAATCTAAATATTTAGATGAAATAAAGGTAGGACTAATATTTATGGTGATAATCACAATATGGGTGAGGGCTGTGGCGTTGGCAGAGGTCTGCGCTCTCCAAGTGCTTTTCTAGTTTTCTCTTTGATTGGGGCGTTGGTGGATAGTGAGCTTGGTCAGTGATTAGGAAATAGCAGGTTCAAGCCCAGATCTGGGGACACACGGCGATGTGTCCTTGGGCAAGACACTTAACCCCAAGTTGCTCCCACTGCTGCATCAGTGGCGTGTAAATGGGCATGAAAGGACGTGAATGTGTTAGAGATACTAATGGATAACAAACAGAGAATCTCAGAACCATCAGTGAGTGAATGTGAGAGTGGATGGGTAGGTGTGACCTGTGATGTAAAGCAGCTTTGAGTAGTCAAAGACTAGAAAAGCCCTTTATAAGCTCAAGTCCGTTTACCATTTAATACCTTTTTTCTGTGCAGAGAAGAACATCAGGTCACGTGGTACAGTAGCTGTTTCAGAGAAAATTCCCAGGGGGGAAATGGATCGGTGCGTCACTGCATCTGCTCCCGTTTCTCCACCATCTGAGCTTCATTATGTGTTTGCTGCCCATTAACATGGAGCAGTCCTGTGGGACATGCAGCTGTGCACTGCAGGATGCTACAGCCCACCCAGTGACAGTAAATATCCACTGACATTAACCAGCTGCAGCAGCTACTTCCTGTGCGACGCGTGCCCAAGCTGCTGCTGTGTCGTGCCCTGGCTTATTTTAGTTTCCTGCAGATGCCCCAGAGCCGCCTAAGGGGAGCTTCCAGGCCCTCGGTGTATCGGAAAATCTGGTTTTCCTGCATCACAAGAGCTAATGAATTAAATATGACTCTTTTGGCGTTGTCTGCATGCACCCCTGCTGGTGTTGAGGTGTGTCTGTTTCTGCTGAGTCATGGTGCTTCTGTTCCAGCTGATGGGAGGAATGCTGTGGTGGCAGCAGCCCAGGGTGACTGAAAGTGAGTCAGATCTGTATTTGGACGATGACTGGGGAAGTTTCTCTTGAGTTTTTGAGATGTTCTGGGTAATTTCATAGAGGGCTGTGGTCAGCAGATAACACTGCTTCTTGTTTATCTGCCCATTCACTGAGGCCTGAGGACCTTGCTGTTACTGTAGGAGAGAAAATTACTCAATCAACCCAACACCATTTTACTGAGCAGCCTTAACAGAAATATTAATGGAGACATTTCAATTGTTTTTCCCTTTTTTACAAAGACTCAACCAAACAAAGGTATATTTATTAACAAATGTTGACAAATGTGCAACATAATAAAACTGGGCTGAATACTTTCTCATGTTACGTAGCAGATTTTTTAATATGATTTATTCAAGGTCTTCTGCTTAAAAATGAACCCAAACACACGGTCTCATCATATTTTCAGTATCCCAGATTTAACAATTTCCTCACATTTTTATCTAAAGTATGCTTTCTTGACTGATTTTCAGGTTGATAAAAACAAGCCCAAAATAATTATTTATTAATAATAATTATTTTTTTAGAGGGATAATTCAGTATTTCTAAAGGTGCTATGAGGAGAATCTATTTCCGGCAACATAAAGTCTCTGCTACCCATGAGCATGCGCGGCGACTGTCATAAAGACGTGGCCCAAGCCAAAGTGTGTGTTTGTTGTGATGCTAATGAATGCAGCTCGGACCTTCCTCAGAACTCTGCTTTGCTTTACAACTTCTTTTTTCAACAACTTACAGGATGCAAAGCGACGAGGTAATGTGTCTCTTTCTAGTTACGTAGCGGTAGTTTTTGATGTGTGACAACAAGCAATTTTTGGAAAACTTAGTATTGTAGTTTTGTAGCCGGCTATATATCTCTACTTACAGCCCGGTGCTCTAAGACGTTTCTGAATAATATAAATTTGCTCTAGTTTTAATTGTCTTGTTCCTGAAGTTGAGTATCCAGGCCAGTCCAGCCCTGTCCGACCCGACCACGAAGCTAAGGACTAGCATTTATAGATAACCTATTTTGATACTATAAAACTCATCTTAAAGTTTGTATTTCCATCAGGCATATATCTAAAAGTAAGACTTTTTTGTAATTACTTAGAAACTCCTCATAGCATCTTTAAAGTGGGGTTGTATGAGCTCCATATGGCCACTAAGTACATTATATGCAGTAGAAAGTTCTCTCCTCTCCCTCAGTAAGACACAGACTGTAAGAGTCTGATACGCAGAACCAGCCACAAACAGGCAAGAACAAAGGGTATTTTCTCCATCTACAAGACCTCTCATCAAAAAATAATACCACACCACAGTGGTTTTTGCTTAATAACTGGTGGACCGACCGAGTCAAAGTCTGGATTTGAATCCTAAACGAATTTGGGATCTAGTAGATTTTAAGATTGATCGCATAGAATTTTATCTAAATCAAGTCTTTGAGAAAAGCTGGAAACTATTTGGAACTCAATTACAAAACAACTGTCAAGAAGTTCATAAAAACAGTTTGTTAGCAAGATTATGCAGAAACTACTGGATTAATTTCTTCTCCTTAAAGTTTCATTTCAGGAGATGTTAGTAATGACCCACCCTAAAAATGATAACCACTGATAATTTTTGCTCAATAAACTGTCCAATGAATAATGATATCGACATGATTCTGAGTGATAGGTGTGGGCTTTCAGGGTCATGAATCATATTATGACGATACCTTTATCATGAAATTTACAGATTAACAGCTAAATCTATAACTCATAAATGTAAGAGCAACTTTTGTGGAGGTTTGTGCTTTCTAATACATTTTTCTTTGAGCTTTGTACATCCCGACTGCTATTCTTTGTATAAGAGTAACTGAAACAACTAAATTTTTCCTTATGGAAAAATTTCTAATTCTGGGAACATAAAACTGAAACGACTGAAAATGAACAAAGAATGTTGCTGTGAAATGAAAGTAAACTGCTGCAGCAAACCAGAAACTATTAATCCTCCAAAGCTTCACCCTCATCTTCCCACCTCAGTTTCTATTTTTGCACAGCTGCAGTACACTGATATGTCTTGCTGTGATTGGGTCACAACACTTTGGGGTGCAGGCTGTGTCACCAGCTCGTCTCTTCTCTCTCCATTTGATACTGACGGGTGCATCAGCAGGAGCAATACATGCATTCAGAGCACGGAGCTGTCAAAGATTCATGCTGACACCATAAACAACCAAAGTGAGTGTTGGAGCTGAAGTGAAGCTGCTTAAACATATCAGAAACACTCGATATGTGACATCAGTCTATTTATGAAAGCATAAATATGAAAACAGAGCAGACTCAGGCTCAAACTGCAGCAGAGGATTAAATGTGAAATTAATGAATTGCCTTTGAAACATCTTGTGAATGAGCTGTTTTCCTCCTGAGGGTTCATGGCAGGACCACAGCCTCTCATTAAAGAGTAATTAGCTCCATCACAGTGCCTGGATTTGGACAGACAGTCACACGGCTATTTATGAATCAATTAGATACTTGCTAATCCATCTCTGTGCTCATGATCCTGCTCCCGGTATTGTGGACTGAAGACTAAGGTGTCATGGTTAGGGGCATGGATTCTCATATTCACACAACGAGAGTCATTTTTCAGTTATTAAAATATACTCGAATATAGCATAGATAGCTAATTGGCCAATCAATTGGCAGCATCTCAACGCATTTTGGCATGTAGATGTAGCCTTGAGGACCTCCTGAAGTTAAAAGGAAGATCTGAGAAAAATAAAATATTCATAGAGTCTTCTTCTGTCGTAAGTCCTTAGACCTCCAGCTCCATTGCAGCAAGCCAGTCCAGTGTGTCACTGTCTAGGTCTATTAAGCCACGACCTCCATTTGGTGGCCGGTAAATGGGGCAGCTGGTAGTCTCCACATGCTCCACAGTCTGTGATGTAACCCTGCATTTGCAGTGGGCACTCTCTGTGAGACCCCACTTCTGCATTGCTGCACCAAAGCGTCCCACACTAGTCCTCAAGCGATTGAGGGTTGTCCACTCCTTACGGGGGAGATGCTGGCCAGGAACATCTGTTGGATCCTCAATGAATTGGTGAAGCCGTGATCAGGGGCGTACTTACCATCAGGCAAACACAGGCAATTGCCTGGGGCCCCAAGATGTCCAGGGGCCCCCAAACATCTCACAAAAATGTATTATTAAAGTTTTCTTTGATTCAGCACAGTTATTATTATTTTAGTCTTAATTCATACACCATAGTATGAAGTAGAGGAGATCAACATCTATATTATATAATCATTTTGTCAGTAGACCTCATACATTTGATGTTATTGTCTTTATTTTCAGTTGTAATATCCTGTAAAATACTTTAATTCGTAACTTTTCAAACTATATGACACCTAGTATAAAAAGCTTAAGGCCCATGCACTGGATAATTTTGCATGTGCATGATAAGCTTCTTATTTCATTTTGCAGATGTCCCTTCAGGGGCTCCATAATCATAATCATTTGGATTCAAAATCTTTTTTTTTTTGTCATAAATATTATTCCATGGATGTGGAAGACATATAAACATGGGTATGTAACTTGTAACTTAAGCCGTTAGTTTACTGTAACAGATTTCAAAAGCAGGACTAATTAACACACTCGCCTTCTGTCAAAACTGAATAAACTACAGAATTTAAGGAAATTTATGACACCTTGTACAAGATTAAAATAATAAAAAGTAAAAATGTATCAGCATGGCGAAAACCAGTGAAAACCTGAGTTACTGACCCGTTTTACTTTTCATATTATTATTTAATCTAATTTATTCTTAGTTATTTTTTTATTTTTATTACTACCCACCCTTACTTCTTCTTTCCCCACTTCTTGTCAATACTTCTGACAGTTGTCCGTCTATTTTGTCTCTTGTGGTGTGAATGAGTAAGACTGAATGAGTTATCTGAGTAGGGAATGGGAACTTTGTCTCTAATAAACTGTTTTTAAGGATACATTATTTTGCACTGTTAAGGTTTATTACAGTCTGGAGACGACCCTTATTTGATATCTGTAATTACCTTGTTTATTTTTCCCATTATGCTGGAAAAAAAAAAAAAAAAAAATCTATCAGCACAGTACAGGAAAATGAAGGGCCTGATGACTGGGTTTGCCTTGGGCCCCCATATGGCTAAATCCGCCCCTGGCCGTGATGGTGCTGCTGCCTTCCACTGGTCCCTCCATTTTGCCTTCACCCAGGGAGCCTTGGAGGTGTCCGCTGGTGTTGCTCGGAGCAGTTCCTGGGCGTGTGTGGCAAAGGGGCGCCGGGACTTGAGGCGTGTCCGCTGTGTTGTCTCCATGACAACCTTGTGGAGAAGGTGGGATTCACACAGCTGAGCCTTCCGAGCAAGGACAAGCGTGGCTGCTTCTCGTCTGACCTCTGCTGGGGCGATTCCTGGAGTGGCTCGTAGGCATCCGGAGACAGTCCGTAGGGCAGTGTTGAGGGCAGCATCCAGCTTCTTCACGTCAGGGCTGCGGCTCCAGACTGGGGCACAGTACTCAGCGGAGGGGAACACCAGGGCCTCAGTGGAAATGCGCAGTGTCTTGGTGGTAGCTCCCCACGTGGTACCGGCTAGGCGCCGTATCAGAGCGGCACGAGCAGTGGTCTTTCCTTTGACACTGTCCAGATGTTGTTTAAAAGACAGGGTCCGGTCCAGCTTCACTCCAAGGTATGTCGGGGAGGACTGGGACTGTAGCCAGTCCTCCCCGACATACCATAGAGTCAGTTTTCCAGGAGTAAAATATGACGTTAAATTTCATCTGAACTGTGGAGATGGAAGTGGGAATGAGGTTACATCTGAGATATCAGTGTTTCAGTTACAAAGTCAGAAAAAATATTCGCCACTCTGCTGGGCTAATGTTAGCTGTTGTTAGCATTTGCTGCATGTAGTTCAAACAAACCACACAAACAATGTAAATAACACTATAGCAGCATTTCCATACATTGAGTCGAACAATGCTATGTGTATGGGTGATTTAGTGAGACAAACACTAGCCAGAAGTGCTAATAACTAAAATGTCACAGGAGCTTAATAATTGTTCACACTTTGGGCAGCCATACTTGTATTCGATTGTCAACTCTGAGTGACGAGGATCCCCTTGTTCCCAGTAGGAAACTCAGTAATCCTGGCTCCCCAGTAAATTACAGGGACCATTTTTGAGGAAGGAAGCAAAGTGACGAGAGGCACAGTGTCCCGAAGATCTGCAAAGCTTTCTCTGCTGGCAATTGTGCGTAACTGCTCTATAGGACACCAAAATCAAATAAAAAGGCCTGGAAATGAGTACAGCACCTCAAAATTCCTGAATATTTTTGCCGACCTGCCTATGATCAGTTTTCCCATCTTATCTACTGCCAGCAGAAAAATGTGCTACATCACAAAGCTCAAGTCATCTCAGCTGGTTTATTTAACATAACATCGAGTGACAGCGGCCCCAGCATAACCTGAAATTCTGCATGTCCGTCTTGCCAACGTCCATTGTCCAACGATTTTACTCGGCTAAATGCTCAATGGCCCAATCAGGTAAGTGAGGCAGGAGCTGTGGACGTGACAACAGGAAGTGACTGCATGTTCTGGGGCAGTGTACTAGCGGCAATATCTGTAGTTTTAATCTGATATGGACTCATTTTTTCTGTAAAAGAGAAGGGATATCATGTTCGCCCTGGCCTTTATCTGATTTGCCCTTAATGAATGTCAATGAGTAATCATCCAATCACCTGCTGGATGTGCATTTAAAGGGTTTTGCCCACTCCCAAACACTTTCTGTGGGCTCTTTTCTCCAATGGACTTGTGAAATGTATTGAATAGCCCATTTTGTGTCAAGTCACATCAAGATTGTGCTTAAACCACTGGACCACACTGGAGGTGAACAGCCGACAGGAATACACAGTCTTTACAGATGAACAGCAGAGGTGAGAGCAGGGATCGAACCCGTGAACCTTTGAACAGGAGACCGATAAGACCGCTCAGCCACGCTGATGACACTCTCTCACTTGGCGAACAGAGGCGTTCAGGAAGACTTAGACTGGACTCACTCTTTGCTTGCCGAGCAGGGATGCACTGGAAAGCCAGAAACCAGGCTGCCACCACTGGTCAGGATACACGGGCAGATACTCAGCGTCGGAGACAAAAGGCGAGTTCGACAGCCAGGATTCAGGCAGACAGGTAAGTGAGGAACAGAAGCTAGTCGATATCTTGCAGTCAAGCTGAGGGTCAGGCGTTAAAGGCAGAACCAGGAACGAAACTTGTCGGCAACGGGTGATCAATCTGGAAGACAGGTCTGGAGTTCTCAGCATGAAGGTGAAGACAGTCTGACACTGGCTGTGTGGAGCTGTGGTTAATATAGGTGACCTGATTGCAGCAGATGAGGTACAGGTGTGAGCAAGAGCGCAGGTGAAGTGAGTTGGGCTGATTAGGCTGAAGCAGGAATGTGGCAGGCTGAAGGTTGAGACTGAGGCTGAGACTGAGGCCCCATCCACACGAAGCCAAACCGAGGTCTAAATACATACGTTTTTTGCCGAATCTGCATATCATCCATACGAAGACGGCATTTGGGGGTCTGTAAACAATCATTTTTGAAATCAGGTTCCAGAGTGGAAAGATTTTGAAATGCCGTATACGCGGCTCCGTGATTACTGGCTCTCCGCAAGTTCCATATCTTCAGTGACACGCATGCACCAAACGCAACAACAACAATGGCGGCGTACGTGAAGCATATGTGCTGATGATCTAGTGACCCTACTATCCCTGTTGCAGTAAAATCTCCTTCTTCTCAATCACCACCGAGTTGAACAAACAATTATCGAGGACACATTACGGCACTTTATGATCACTTTATCCTAATCTCTGTTTACAACTTTTGCCGCTAGTGCACATGCCCACTGTTTTTTTTGCCCGTTTCCACTTGTTTCCATCATATCGTCATGCCAGAGGTCTGGCATGTGTTTTGCAGCGTTTTGATGCGTATCAAGTGCATTCATATAGACACACATTTTCTGAGACGCCTTCGTCTTTATGTCGATTGTTTTGGAAACTGTCAAGTGTTTTGTCTTCATGTGAATGGGGCCTGAGACTGTGACAAATGTAACACCTGTGCAGAATGAATGTGAACATCTTCAAGTGTAATGACAGTGGTGCTTCATTTCTGTGTTTTTAAAAGCTCTGTGCAGACACTCACCATCACAATCAAAACAAACAAACAAACAAACAAACAAACAAACAAGGTCTAATGAGAAAGCTTTATCAGTGTAATAACTTCTTGTTAGCTAAAATCCACAGCAGACGATGTTCCTGACAATGTTTCTCCTTTTTATATCTTATTAACGAAAAAAATAACCCTTAAACAGTTAGGAAATAGCATCATCTTTGATGATGACACTCCGGCTGACAGGAACGAGTCAAACTCTGCTGTCACTGATGTAACAGACTGTAACAACATCATCATTTATCCCTTCAAACCCACAATCTGCAGACATGACACCACTGAGATGTTTTCATTTCATGGCTTTGCAGTTTTTTCAGACAGCTATGAGAAAGTTTTTACCTAAGGTTGTTTTTACCTAATTTTATAACAAAATAAATGTCATCAATTGTCATAATAGGGACAGCAAGAGTGATGCTGAAGCACTCCTTAAAGTTGGGCTCATTAAAAATATCAACCCAGTCAATGGTATGTTGAGCCTGGTCAGTAAATGAAGCTCGGTGACATGCTGTTTACGATGCTTTAAGGCTTTTTATGGTGGTCTGTATCTTTTAATAACTCCCTCTGCAGAGTCATCCAGTTCCCAGCAGCTCAGAGCTTTTCACACATCGAGGTGTTACAGACAAATTTTCAGCATTATCAGAGATGTCAGATCGTCCTGTCAGACGGAGAAGAAAAAGACTCAGAGATTGAAGATTCAGACGTGTTGCCTTGTCATGACTTCAGAGCAGGTCAACTTAACAACTACATCTCCCCTGATACACAGCTGCTCATTTGGCATCTTGAAATGTGGAGCCCTAAACAACAACGTTTTATTTAAATAATATTTTTGAAAAGCTGTCAGAGGTCTAATCTGATACTAAATACACATTTTTATAGGAAACAACTTTAACCCTCCTGATGCCATTGGATTACCCGTCCCCCTAAAGCAGGAACACTGACTGTGTTAACTACGGCTTTATTAGGAAACTGTGTTCCAAAATGAGGTGTAGTTTTTTTTCAGATATGCTGTATTTACATTTCCACAGTTATAAATCTGTAATTGGTAAATATTTTTAAATATTTTGCATGTACAATATATATCAACAACACTGTTGTCTGTAAAATCAGCGCAGTGTAATTATAGTAGCATTTGAAGGGTTAAAAGCCCCGGAAATATAATTAAAGGTGCTATGAGGAGAATCTATTATTGAAGACAACTGCTTGTTGTCTGTTTGTTGTTGAGTTATTCTGAGTTTATTTTATTGTATTAAATTTCATTTATTTTTTGTATATTTTTATTATTAACTTTATTTGGGGAGGTATCTTTGATAAGCCCGCTTTGGTTTTTTTTTCACCTCTCCAGCACTATCGTGTATTTTTTTTTTCTATGTCAATGTAATTGTTTCTAATTTATGGTGCAAATAAATAAATAAATACATAAATAAATAAAATAAATTAAGACTCTGCTACCCGTGAGCACACGGAGTGACTGTCGTAATGCTGCGTTTCAGTAACCTCAGAACTGGGAGTGACATCATCTCTGACTCATTGGCGTTCCAGTTGAAGTCAGAAAACTGGGGGCATCCATCTTCGATTGTCAACTTGGGGGTGGCGAGGTTTCACCGAGTTCCCAGTAGGAAATTCCAACTTCGGGGGACGTTCCAGTTGCAGTTGCCTACTCAGAACTTGGAAATTCCTCCTTCCGACTACAACTGGAACGCACCAAAAGACGTGACCCAAGCCAAAACGTGTGTTTGTTGTGATGCTAATGAATGCAGCTCGGACCTTCCTCAGAACTCTGCATTGCTTTCCAACTTCTTTTTTCAACAACTTGCTGGATGCAAAGCGACAAGGTAATGTATCTCTTTCTAGTTACGTAGCGATAGTTTTTGACGTGTAACAACAAGCAATTTTTGGAAAACTTAGTATCGCAGTTTTATAGCCAGCTGTCCGACCCGACCACTTAGCTAAGGAATAGCATTTATAGATAACCTATTTTGATGCTATAAAACTCATCTTAAAGTGTGTATTTCGATCAGGCATATATCTAAAATTGAGACTTTTTTGTAATTACTTAGAAACTCCTCATAGCATCTTTAATACTTGATATGTATATTTCAGGCTAAGTTGGTTTTAAAAGACTGACTTATTTAAAGTGGCAATAAAAACATATTACATTTTTACAGCTGACTTTGGGAAGCTGGGAATTTTTCCCCCAGGACCATGAGAGATTTTTTTTTTGTTTTAATCTGAAATTGCAATAAACAAATAATAAATAAATAAATAACATGGCATCTAAATCAATGTTGCTGTCTGTCATTGACCAAACTCAGGGCCTAATAATAGTTGTAATCATATTCACCCTGAAATGTGTTTCGTTTTTTTTTCCTTGATAGAAACTAAATGAGTTGGGTGAACATACTGGCCTTTAATTTAAAATAAATACATTCTTTTAGACCAGTTAAACACAATTTAATGGCAGTTTAGTTAGATGCTGTTATATTCATCAACATCAGTCCTCTCCAGTTTATGATCGTTACGGATGTTAATGCTGATATTAGAATGGAGTTTCTTTCTGGGGCTGTTATTGATTTTTATTACACTCTCATTTTAAATACTTTTAAAACCATACAGACATGAGGACTCTCTTGAAAATGATAATCCACATCTTGAGGTGTGAACCTTTTTTTTTTTTAAAGTTATTTTTTTGGGCTTTTTATGGCCTTTATTAGATAGGACAGCTGAAGATGACAGGAAAGCAGGTGAAGAGAGGGGGAATGACATGCAGCACAGGGCTGAGGCCGGGATTCGAACCTACAGCCGCTGCTGGGGGTTGGGAGCCCCCGTACATGGGGCGGACGTTCTACCAACTGAGCTAATGTCCACCCCTTGAGGTGTGAACCTTGACTGACAATTACGATGAGGACAGATTTATGATCTGGGCATCCATGGGTTCGGCTTTATCGTAAATAATTATTTTTAGTCCCTTTGTCTCTGCCTAAGTGGAAACATCTGGATATATTATGTGTTCATAGGGGTGCGATATGACGATATTAAATCATCAAGGATTATAATGTGGGGATGATCTCATAAAGCAGAAAGATCGCCACATCGTCTGTGTGGGTGCAGAGACTTTGACATGCACCCAACTAACCCATCGTAGAACATTACGCGCAGTGCATGGTGGGATCTCCTGTTTGGTTATGTAGCGTGAAACCATGGCGGAAAGAAAAAAGGAGATGAAAGCTTGAAGATGTCTGAACAAAAATCTGTTCTAAAGCAGCTGTATTATTCACTCAGATTATAGACATTGCAGTTAGAAAACATTTGTTTTAAATTGTAGCAGTTAAAGAGATAATGTTGATATTGTTGTTCATTACCTTTTATGTTTACATTTATTGCACATTTTTATAAAAACTGCACTATTTAAATTAAAACCTGTTCAGAAAGTTTCTTTGGCTTTAAGTGTCGTTCTTTTTTTCTTTTTTCTTTTTCATTTTTTTTCTCTTTTTTTTAAACATAAGGAAAAAATGGTCAAACATGCAAATTAGTCTAGAAAACTCAACGTAAAAAAGAATCATGATAAAATCGGGATCGTGATTTTATTTTCAAAAAATCGTGATATGATATTTTTGCCATATTGTCCGCCCCTATGTGTACTAAGTTAGGAACACAGAGGATGGAGAGGAGTAGTAGAAGTAGAAGCCAGTCAGTCGTCATATTTTATCTTTATTATTTATTTATTATTTATATTTATTAATGCATCTATATTTTTTAATTTTTTTCAATTGTATTTACTTTTTTACTTTATCTTTTTAAAATCCTGTTTTTTTACCTCTGTACTGAACAATGCTACTTGAATCTTATTTGCTTTGAAGGAGTTCTCACATAAATAAAGTTCTATCTTACCTTTTTTTTAATCTAAAATGTTTACTTGTATATAGGGGAGAGTGGAGTAAACTGAGCCAGTGGGTAAGGTGACCCACCCCCTGTTTCTGGGAAACAATAAACAACTCTTGTCATGTGACCCTAAATTCAGAAAGCCTTTATCATTTCTCCCTGCCTCCGTTGAAGAGGAGCACCTGGCACAAACGGTTGGTACTTTTTAACACAAAAAACTCTTTTTCATGTTTCAAAGTTAATTTTCAGCATGTCAGGTATGTTGAGCTTTTTATCAAATCCAATTTATCCATGTCTAAAATGGTATATTATACATATTTGTTATTTACCAATGTATAAAACTATGTGAGTCATTTGGCTACAGATGAGCTAACAACATTTTTCCAAATTGTTGGCTGGGGCAAAGTGAGCCATTGGTTCCTTTTATACCACCCAAAGTTAAAAAGTTATATTAATGTACTGAATCATAAAATACTCTTTAATGTTTTGTTAACCAACTGACTTGTCTGATAAAATGTTAAACAGAAGAAAATCCTGCTAAGAGTGAACAAGAGGAAAACCAACTGGGGCTCAACACTCCTGCTGAGATGAAGAAAAAGTAATGAAGGAAGTCGTGGTTAAAAAGTCGATCAGATTCATTTGCAAAGAAGTGAAATACTGAAAGATCAAACCTGTAAAGGTAAATGAAGAAGAGGGACGTTTGGACTTGCTTGTTTTAGCAATTATGAACTTGTAAAACTTTAAAGCATACAAGTAAAGGTAACTTTTCTAGAAGGAATAAAAGTTTTCTTTCTGCTAAGAACTGATTTTGTCTCTGTTTGTTGTTCAAGGCTTTGCTGGCTCTCATTTTACTTTATATGAGTATCTAATTTTCCCAAAAAGTTGCAAAATGTGTCAATTTATGGCATTAAAATTTTGAAATTACTGATTTTTTTCTAGGTTGTTTAAGTTGGGTTTAAGAAAATAAATGTGACTATTTGTGAAGTGAACAATCCCTCGTGAAATGACTCTTTTAACAGCAATACATCATCTTTTAATAATTCTCAGATTTAAAGTTATGAAGTCACATGGTTAACTTACCCACAGACTTGGCTTAACTTCCCCCTGACCTGGGGCAAGTTGAGCCACCGGAGCACTTTATTTTGAAAGGTCCCTGTTTCCAGGCTCTTTGTCATTGATACATCCTTACAATCTCTGTTGATAGCAAACATTCTTAAATAAGAATTTATGTTTTCATTTTATCTCTGTTGCATTTTTCCTTGCCTCAGTGACAACAAAAGTAAAAAATGGCTCATCTTACCCCACTCTCCCCTATACGTGCATATAAAAGTATATGCATAGGCTATATGTGTTACTATAAAGAGAGTATGGCTTTAGCCTGCTTTATTGTTCGGTACCTTGAGATAACACTTGTTATTAATTGGTGCTTGTTTGGTTGACGTATTTAAAATGGAAAAAGAATGCTGATATATATTAATTTTCATCAGTTTTAAGGAGGCTGGCATTTTTTGCCCCCAGGACCACAAGACATCTTTTTCTGACACAAGGTATTTAAATCAGTGTTGCTGCCATTCACGGACCAAACTCAGGGCTGAATAGTGAAAAATATGAATTATTTCTTAAAGTGTATTGTACAGAAATATCACTTTTTTGAATAAAAAGCAGTGCAGTGTAAACATGCAGATCGTTAAAGAGTTAAAACCTAAAAACAACATAATTATTTTAAATATTTCAGGCTTAAGTAGTTTTAAATGACCAATTTCTTTAAAGGGGAAAATATGAGTAAATATATATTTTTAGGACGCTGACATTAATATTATTTCAAGATGAGGGTTTGCTTCATTTTAATCCATTTTGTCTCACATTTCATTTTATTCCCTAAAGCTTATTTATTGATATATCCTTAATCAATACTCCCATCAGCCAATGAGCTCCATGCATCGACTGCAGTAATAATAAATGCTTTACAGCCCCTCACGTTCCCGGCATGCATTGTGGAAAGAGAGAGAGAGAGAGAGAGTGAGAGAGAGAGAGAGAGAGAGAGAGAGAGGGTGGGTGGGGGGCTCGGCTGGGAGGCTGAGGAGGACCGTGGACCAGAGCGCAGAAGAAGAAGCAGCATCATCAGGAGGAGGAGAAGAAGAAGAAGATTAACGGGTCATTTACCGACACTTTCTCACCGCTGACCGCCGCTCAGGTAAATGCAGCAGCCCATCTTTGTTTCCAGCACCTTCTCCGTGTTTGGTCTCGCGCTTTTGTCCGCGTGCTTCCGTCTCTCCTGCTCCTCCTCTCCACAGTGGAGCTCCTCTCTCGGGTTTCCTCACCGTCTTCAGCCCTCGGAGCAGACGTGAGGTGGTGTGGTCGTTGTGCAGTGTTGACAGCCTGCAGGGTCTTCAGGGTCTGTGCAGGGATTCCCTCAGTCATGTCTCTGCAGCCTGTGTGTGTGTGTGTCTGTGTGTGTGTGTGTGTGTGTGTGTGTGTGTGTGTGTGTGTGTGTGTGTGTGTGTGGGGGGGGGGGGGGGGGGGGTATCCATCTCATGATTGTGACCGGGGGAGACGGTGCATCAGGGAGTCACTGCACCCAGCTGCAGACCGTCATCTCATTAATACTCATCCTGTCATAAGAGTGCACAGAGCTGGACCTTCTGTTTTCAATAGTTTTTTTTATCAACTAAATGTCTTTTTATTAATACATGCCCATCTTTACAAACTACCAAACACTGTGACACATATGAACTACTTTTGCTTGTAACCTTAGTATTGGTCATGTTTACTATAGTCAGGAAATAGGGATGTATTGCTGTGAAAATTTCATATCACGGTTATTGTGACCAAAATTATCACAGTGACAGTATCATAATTATCACAGTATTATTGCAGTGTGCTCAAAATGTTCAAAAAGTACATACAGACGTGGCAAAAATTGTTGTTTCCAGTATTAGATTACCTGATCTGTCCCTGTTTGAGCCAGAGTAGACCTAATGGAGGACTTCACTGTTATAAGCATGTTATAAAAAAGAGACTGGAATTTGCCAAAATGTATATTGATAAGCAACAAAGCTTCTGCGTGAATGTCCAATTGGACAGATGAGACAAAACTGGAGCTTTTTGGTAAGCCCGATCAGCTCTATGTTTACAGATGCAAATATGAAGCATACAAAGAAAAGAGCACTGTACCTGCTGTGAAACATGGAGGAGGCTCAGTTATGCAGTCCGTGCAGATACAATATAATCTCAAGACTATCAAGTCATTCTTGAGTGAAATGTGCTGCCCAGTGTCAGAAAGCTTGGTCTTAGTCACAGGTCATGGGTCCTCCAACAGGATAATGACCCCAAACACACAGCTAGAAACACCCAAGAATGACTCTGAACAAAACGTTGGACTATTCTGAAGTGGCCTTCTATGATCGCTGATCTAAATCCTGTTGAACATTTGTGGAAGGAGCTGAAACATGCAGTTTGGAGAAGACAGGGATACCATCATTTTTGTCCAGACCAGTTTCATTATTTTGTTTTTTTAAAAATAATTATGTTAAACCACTATTCAAAACCAATATCTGATTTTCATTTAATGATTGTCAGTAAATTTTTATTTATTCTTACTTTTGTCAATTTCAAGTTATTTCAGTGACCATGTGGGTTTTTCTTTCTTTAACGTAAGGGGAACCAACAGTTTACCACATTTGTATCCACACACTGAAGTAATTTAACAAAGTTATGTTTAGTTTTAGAATGACTTGAATATAAAGATGCCCTGACCTTCTGCACCTCTCTGGTTCCTCGCTAAGGTTTCTCTCCACAGTCCAGCCAGGCCGCTCCCTCTGATGCTGCCGTGGGGGGGTTTGCGGTGGAGGTGCTGCTGCTTTGTGGTTCTACCCTGCCTCCCGTCCTGGAGACTTTGTGTCTACATTTTTTGCAGAAGAGGTGGCAGTTGTCAGTTAGTTTCCTCCTCAGCATTCTTATAAAATAGGGATGCACGATATTGGATTTTTGCTGATATCCGATATGCTGATATGTTTTCATTCATAATCGCCAATACGAAAGTTCTTGTCAAAAGCACAAGCTCTGTGCTTTACGAAATGGATTTATTTATTTATTTTATATGTTGCAGTATATTTATGTGAGGAAAAGCTGAAGCATTTAACTCTGGCAAAAATGAAACCCTTGATTTCCATGTGTACCCATGCAGTGATGAGAAGGTGCATCAGTATAGTACATTTGTGTAGTTTGACAATATTCCAGCTGATATATAGACGATATGTGTGGCCAATATACAGTACCTTGATATCATACTACTTCTCAAAAATGATCAGAATGCATTGGACCGACCTACCTAGCATACTGTTACACACAATTAAAAGCATCAACAGATAAGGGGTCAAAATGGTGGACAGCCAGCTTAAGCAATACCAGCACTAGCATTGATTCTGTCACATTTATATATCAAAAATCAGTGAAGTAAGATTTTTGAGTCACTACATGGATGAGACACATTTTTTATGTGTTCAGTAGTGAAAGTCACGTAAGAACCAAAAAACTTCTTAACTGAACTACTGCTAACTAGGACTGCAACTATCGATTCTTTTTGTAATCGATTACTCTATCAAATTTTTGTCGATTAATCGATTAATCGGATAACAGTTACATTGCGCTTACTGCTATTTCTTTTTACATTGAATCACTACGCATTATTATTATTAGTAACACACAAAACAGAAAAGCCAGGTCACTGAAATTAACAACTTATTTTTCTTATTTTGAACATTCTGAGCATAAATGGGATCTCAAAATCAAAATATACACTTTTATTTTTACTGTGGGCCATATCTTGCTTTTTCCTTATTTTTTTAAGCTTGGTTATTTTTATTTTATTTGTATTCATGCTTATCTATTTTACTGAATTATTGCCCTTACTCCTGTACCATATTGATGATCTTATTTTGCTTACTTTATTTCTAGGACCAAATAATATCATACTTAGATACTAAGATCATTAACTAGCTAAGGTACATTTCTATAACATATGAAAACATTCCCTACACCTGCTTCCTCCACTCACTGTCAGTGTTTCCTGTTCTACTCTCTGCAATCAAATTAAATGTAAAGTTATTGGATGTGAAAAGGATGTGAACAAAATACACATGATTCTGGGCAAGTAGCCTCCGCATTGATTTACGTTCTGAACCAGCCTTTACACTTAGCCATAATCAAAGTAGGTTATTTACTAGCCCATATCTCAGTTATTGATCACATTAGCTGCTTCTGTTGATGTATCATGAGCGTCATCCTGTTGTATCGCTCTGCGGACGCACAGACCGGATGTTTACTGTTGACGTGCTGCAGCATTGATGACGTGCTATCATGCTAAGCTACGTGCTAGGCTAACTCCATTTGACGTCAGACACACTGCACTGTGTTTTCTTTTCGTCCCTTCTTGTAGTGACCACACACTTGGGACACTCTCTGCCATTTCTTCTGTGGACTCTCTCCTTTCTGTCCCTCTCTTTTCTCTTCCTTCATGATTTTACAAGCCGCGCAGTAGCGGAGGTAGCAGGCGCGTTGTGCCACAGAAATGACCGTCCGTGTCAAACACCGTGCACTGTATAGTAGTCCAGATATATATTTATATGTATAATTAGATATTAAACGAGGATTCGAGGCACACAATTTGCCCCGAGGATATTTTGTAATCGAATAATTGAGATTATTCGAGGAATTGTTTCAGCTCTACTGCTTACCTTTATTTTCATTCCTCTTATCCAAATTTTAGTCCAGTAGGTGGCAGCTTAAACTTTACACAACATTTGCCACAAACATAAATCAAAAAGGCAGAAGAAGAATTAGCTTGGCCGGGTGTAGCGTACTACAAAATTAGAACCATTTGGTAGTCATATCACATTATATGAAAATAAAGTTTGCAAAGTAGTAGTTTGTTGTGGGCAGTTTTGAAAACAGGCAAAGAAACTGGAAACAAAGTACAACAGGAAACACTAGAGACGAAAGTTGGGTTGCTTTCATATGACAAGTGGTCATATGAGCTCAGCTGTCAGTTTCTTTTTCAGAACAAACAGTTGTGCTAATCTTGCCTGACAGAGGTGGTCCCGGCGTGCTTCCAGGCTCAAATCTGTCTTTTTCATTAAGGACACAATAGACCCAGCAGCCATTACAAGATGCTAGCTATAGTTTGTTGAACAAGCGGGATGTTGGCTTTAAATACAGTGCTGATGAGAGTTTGGGTTGAAGTCCTTCTAAGTGCTGGGAGGCTTTTTTATTTTAGAAACATTGCGGAAAGGCTACCTTGTATTTATGTAGTGCTATAAGAAGTTAGCTTCTGTGCAACAGTATTACAAGACATTCCTAAAACTCTAGTACTGAGGGTATTTTACAAAACCCAAAACCAGTGAAGTTGGCACATTGTGTAAATGGTAAATAAAAACAGAATACAATGATTTCCAAATCCCTTTCAACTTATATTCAATTGAATACCCAGCAAAGACAAGATACTTAATGTTTGAATTGAGAAACTTTATATTCTTTTGCAAATATTAGCTCTTTTGGAATTTGATGCCTGCAACATGTTTCAAAAAAGCTGGCACAAGTGGCAAAAAAGACTGAGAAAGTTGAGGAATGCTCATCAAACACTTATTTGGAACATCCAACAGCTGAACGGGCTAATTGGGAACAGGTGGGTGCCATGATTGGGTATAAAAGCAGCTTCCCTGAAATGCTCAGTCATTCACAAACAAGGATGGGGCGAGGGTCACCACTTTGTGAACAAATGCGTGAGCAAATTGTCCAACAGTTAAAGAACAACATTTCTCAACGAGCTATTGCAAAGAATGTAGGGATTTCATCATCTACGGTCCGTAATATCATCAAAAGGTTCAGAGAATCTGGAGAAATTACTGTAAAGTAAGCAGCAAGGCCCAAAACCAACATTGAATGCCCGTGACCTTTGATCCCTCAGGCGGTACTGCATCAAAAAGCGGCATCACTGTGTAAAGGATATCACCACATGGGCTCAGGAACACTTCAGAAAACCACTGTCAGTAACTACAGTTCGTTGCTACATCTGTAAGTGCAAGTTAAAACTCTACTATGCAAAGCCAAAGCCATTTATCGACAACACCCAGAAACGCCGCCGGCTTCGCTGGGCCCGAGCTCTTCTAAGATGGACTGATGCAAAGTGGAAAAGTGTTCTGTGGTCTGACCAGTCCACATTTCAAATTGTTTTTGGAAACTGTGGTCGTCGTGTCCTCCGAACCAAAGAGGAAAAGAACCATCCAGACTGTTATAGGCGCAAAGTTCAAAAGCCAGCATCTGTGATGGTATGGGGGTGTATTAGTGCCCAAGGCATGGGTAACTTACACATCATGGTGAAGGCACTATTAATGCTGAAAGGTACATACAGGTTTTGGAGCAACATATGTTGCCATCCAAGCAACGTCTTCTTCATGGAAACCCCTGCTTATTTCAGCAAGACAATGCCAAGCCACATTCTGCACGTGTTACAACAGCGTGGCTTCGTAGTAAAAGAGTGCGGGTACTAGACTGGCCTGCCTGTAGTCCAGACCTGTCCCCCATTGAAAATGTGTGGTGCATTATGAAGCGTAAAATACAACAATGGAGACCCCGGACTGTTGAACAACTTAAGCTGTACGTCAAGCAAGAATGGGAAAGAATTCCACCTGAAAAGCTTCAAAAATTGGTCTCCTCAGTTCCCAAACGTTTACTAAGTGTTAAAAGGAAAGGCGATGTAACACAGTGGTAAAAATGCCCCTGTGCCAACTTTTTTGCAATGTGTTGCTGCCATTAAATTCTAAGTTGATGATTATTTGCAAAAGAAAATAAAGTTTCTCAGTTTGAACATTAAATATCTTGTCTTTGCTGTGTATTCAATTGAATATAAGTTGAAAAGGATTTGCAAATCATTGTATTCTGTTTTTATTTACGATTTACACAACGTGCCAACTTCACTGGTTTTGGGTTTTGTAACTGTGTTGAAGGGACTCTGGCTTAGTCTAGCTGTTATTGTCTGTAATGCTTAAAACGGTCAGGCATATTTCTTTGGAACACAAGTAGTTGTTTTGTTTCTTCACAGAAGTCACTTTTGTTGCACTGTGACATTTGAAAATAGATCACACTGGCGTTTACATTTTTAAAGAAGTTGCTTGGTGTGAGAGCTGAGATCAAATATCTGCAGTTTATTGATGTCCTGTCTAATGTGTATAATTATAAGTGCAAAGAAGTGTGAAACATTGACTTAAATAAATGAATCACCACTTCATCTTTATTCTTAAGTTAATTAGATTTTTTGATGCATCAGTGAACCCCTATTCTGATTATTGTGGGTCATGTATCTCATAGTCACTGCCATACACCACCTCAATAGTGTCTAGTTCAGCTGTGATTATTCATTTAAATATTCATTTCAATTGAATCCTGATGAACCATGATGAAACACAACAAGTAGCATTCTTGATTTTCAACATTATTGCACATGACCTCTTCTTTTAGCAATGGATACAAGTGGTTACAAAACTATCAACTCCTTTTTATTCTTTGGAAAGTGCTACGACATCAATTTAAACATTTTCATCAAATAAAAAATAACATTTTGCTGGTCCAGCATATCAGTTCTTGATTTTTTTCCTCCACAAAACAAAACTAATAGTGCACTCTGGTAGCAGCTTCAACACATGCGGAGGAAAGCACCTTCTCATAATGCAGAAAACATCACTATTAAACCTGAAGTCAGTTCTTGTGCTAAATACTGGCTCAGCAATATCTAGTCACTTAATTCTTGCTGATTTGTTTATTAAGATTTTTCCACAATCAACACGGTCACAAATGCTCTGGCAGCAGTTGTAAAAAAAAACCCCACCTTTGTCAATATCACTCATACTTAAGCTCTAAAGTTGATGTAGAAGCCAAACAACGTGATGCAGCACACGCTCAGAACATACAAAGTGATCCCAAGATCTGTGAAGACCCAAATTCAAATCCAAATTCAAGTGGATCCATTAAACGAAGGTGTCTGGTATTTTGTTAAACTTGTTATCAGAGTGCATAACTTGACCGATTTGTGTGATGCATAGGCCTGTCACAATAACAAAATTTGGTGGACGATAATTGTCCAAAAAATTATTGCTGAAAAACGATATTATTGTCAATATTATTTTGAATTTTTTTCATTTTTTCATTAATGTAATTACAATATATGTCATAATTATGTGAGTACATCAAAAGCAATAAGCTTTAATTTCTTCAGAGTATTTAACTGTAATTGGAAGATCAAGATCTTTTAAGTAAAATAAACAATATAATAATAAAACAAACAAAAAAAGAGAAAAAAAAAAAAAACAATGAAGATGAAATGGACTCGCTTTTAGGAAAAATTGCATGTAAATAAAAATAAATATACTCATCAAAAACACTAAAAAAAATAGACCCTGTCTCTGTAAAGAAAAATCAAAACTCCAATAAAAACACACACAACAATAAAAACAATAAATAAAAGGGAGTTTATACAGTTCCTAAATTGTTTGTGAAATGTACTTTCTCCCAGTCAGTTCGTAATGTCTATCAAATGTTTGTAACATTGCCCCCCCCCCAAAAGATTGCAGGAGTGACAGATGCTCACTTCGCTATAAATCTGCTAAATCTGCTATGGAACCGACGCACCCCAGTGTTAAGGATGGACAGAGTGAGCCATCTTCTCATCCAGCCTGTTTGGTAGAAAGAGAGGAGGAAAACAAACACGCATGCATGTGTCAGTTTATTGAGGCCAGCAAACTTACTGAGGACATTTTTATTTATCATTCGGTTAATTGGTACATTGATTATCGTGATAGGCCTCGTGATACATGTTGAATTGAGAGGTTGTTGGAAATGCCCAGCCATCGTCCATTTTTTTTGCTTGTCTGAATTATTTTCAAGCCCACCTTACCTCTCACCAAACACTGCAGTACATACATTTATACTGACAAACAAAAAAGAGACTGTCTTTGATAACAAACCCCCATTCCTTTAAAATACCTGTCAAAAATGTTTTTATGATTTTAGAGCAGAACAGTGAAAGTAATGCTGCAACAAGAAACTTTCTAGATTTAAATTCTAATCACGACCAAGGTGACTGTCGCACAGGTGAAGTCAGAGGCAAGACTGGTAAGGCCGAACGATTTAGGATCTGACTGTGATTTTTCTGGCAGAGGCATTGTGTTTTTGACCTGCTTACCAGCACTTAGGTAAATTCAAATTTTTGCAAATTTTTAAAATAGTTGACAACAGATCCTGTGTCAGTCAGGATACTGCCAAAAATTTGTGCTTTGGCGATCATGTCTGTGTTGTCTGAAACTGTTTCTATCTGAAAGCTATAAATCTATTAGCCCAAAGACATGGCCCCAACAATTCTTATTAACAGTTACGATAGCCAGCCCAGTTACACGTCAGCCTTAGGTCAGAGGATTTGTTAGTGGTCAACGGAGATCTCCTACAAAATTTGCCAATGCTTTGCAGTGCATAAAAGTGCTTTGTTCTCATTTTACCTTGTCAAATTTACAGTCCGCCTTGAGCCCGCCTTGTTTTTTTAGAATAAGGATGCTTACAACTAACTATATATGTGCTCTGCACTCTGGTCACAAGCTGGATTTGAACCTGGACCGGCAGAAGCATGTACATGGAACGTGCATGGTTGCTACCCACTCCGCCTAACCAGCACTCCCTCACCTAAGTATTTTTGATAGAAAACTGGAACTAACTAAAAGAAAAGACTATGAAACCTCCTGAAGACAGCGTGAACACAAGAGCTGCTCTGCTGTTTCTTAGCTCCACTGAACTTTCTGTTAATGTTTCAGGTCGGCTGTGCTTGTCCTTGTTCATGCCTGCCTCCTGGTTCCTCAGCCAGCTCGCTTCTTGATTGGCTGCGTTCTCTTTCACGTCACAATTCACTCGGTCATGACTTGGGAATCGGCGGCTTTCCCCACACCTGTGAAAATTTTTGGTTGTTAATATTCAACAATTTTAAAATTAACGATTGTTGGCCCGACCTGTTTCAGAGCTGATTATTGGAACAAAATGACTCTTACCACACCTCAGACCACAGGATAATCTTATAGGATAATCATATAAGACAGAAGATAATCAGGAGTTTGCTGTTCCTTGGTCGGGGAAGGGGAAATAGCCTGATACTCTTCATGTGTGTACCCTACTTTTGATGAAAAAGCGACTCTGTGCTCCTCACAGTGCAGACAAAGGTATGACTCTTCCCTGAACATTGATGATACCGACAGCACAAACAGCATGAAATATTTATCAGGCTATCAGAAGGCAGACACAAGCTCTAACCAGTTATCTGTCCTGTCTTCAAACAGATGCTTCTCAGCATGAGAGGCCTGCTGCAGCCACTAATGATCTCCTTTTTTCCACTGAAATGATAAATTGAAAGTAAAGTGTGACCTTTCAATCCTCCAATCAGCTGGCCCGATGTTTGTGAGAGTGCATCAGGCTCCATGGAGAAGATTTCTGCTTTGTGACGGGAGAGACGTGTCGTAGTGATGTGGGGGCTGGTTTGTTGTGAATGGAGCTCTGAATCAATAAGCCACTGATGCTGTTTGTTAGGAAATGATTCATCAAGAGTGTGTTAGTCATAACCAAAACATGAATGAAATGAACTGTGTTGTATTAAGCAGGACTGCGGCTTTGTTCTGAGTGCTGCTCGTTCAGTGTTTTACAGAGAGCAGCAGGGAGAAGCTGAAGAAGTGAGCCACCACCTACTGTCGAGTACACTCCTTCAGCTGCTCTGTAAGGCAAACACCTGATTAGTCAATCACATGGCAACAGTTCGGTGCATTTAGGCATGAACACTTGGTCCAGATGTTACGGTCTTACCACTGAAATACCTGGCTCGAATTTGACCACAAAGAAGACCAAACATATTAAAGGATGCCACACAAAAGACAAGGTTGATTGTTTTTTATTGTTATTTTAAAGTAAAAACTACAAAAGAGGAATGAACTCAGTAAACCAAAAGGGGCTGGAGTTGTTGGCAAAAATGAACAAAAGAGGAGAAAATGAGCAGGCCAACCCCTAAACCAAAGAATAATCAAAACCGAGAAAACTGGACCACCGACAATCTCCAGCCCAAATTAAAACAACAAAACCCAACAACCTAGTGTTGCTGAGGAGAAAGGAGAAACAAAACTACCTGTTAAACCAGGAAAACAGAAAACAAAGGAGGAGTGCTTGGGAGCCTGCTCCTCAGGTCTGTGTGTGTGTGCCCCAAATCCAACATGACTCCTCTCTCAGCTCCTCTAAATACCCCTCCTCCTCCAGCACAGATTGCTCTCAGGTGTGCACCAGGGAAGAGGAAGGAGGAGGACCAAGGAGAGGGAGAGAGAGAGGAGCAAGAAAGGAGGAGAACCAGGGAGACACAGGAGAAGCAGGCCCGCACATAACACCAGATCAGTGCTTCTTAACCTGTGGGCCCCTAGTGGTCTATGGTGTAATTGCAAGGGGTTCTTAAAAATAAAATTTACGGTAATTTCTCGGTTTTCTCAGTTTTTCTTTTTTCTTGTCTTGCCTCACTCCCGTGCCCATGACAAGCAGATAGATACCATTCTTTTGACTTTGTGCGCAGTAACGAGATGGACAAAGCTCGCTCAATGCTGATTAGCTTAGCTCAAATGCCTGGGAGTCAGTGGGAAGTATTCACCTGCCTCTGCCTACAGTCATCAGATAATCCCTTCAGCAGCTTCATACGGTTCTGTTTATCTTTTACTACTGTCTAACCCCTTTATCTTCTACTCAAAAACTGAGGCTTTGTTTTATTGACCTGAACACCAGTATTTATGTAGTAAAGATGGGTTGTTTGAGAACAAGTCAACTCTTCTGAACTGCTCTTTTAAGTCAACAACGGGAACTGATTCCCAGGAGTGAGCAAGCTGTTCCTTTGTGAGCCATTTCTAAATGCAAATTGCCTTCACATAGGCCTGTCACGATAACAAATTGTCAAAAAATTATTGCCGATAAATGATATTATTGTCAATATTATTTTGAAGAATATTATCATTTTTTCATTAATGTATTTATAATATATGTCACAATAAAGTGAGTACTCCATATTAAGGGAAATGAAGATCTTTTAAATAAAATAAATTTCACAAACAATATCATAAATTTAACAAACAAAAAAGAGAAAAAAAAATGAAAATGAAATGGACTCTTTTTTAGGAAAAATTCATGTAAATTAAAATAATTATACTAGTCAAAAACGAAAAAATGGACCCTGTCTCTGTAAAGAAAAATTAAACTCCAAAAAAACACACACAACATTAAAAAACAATACAAAGGGAGTTTATACAGCTCGGGAACTGTTAGTGACATGTACTTTCTCCCAGTCAATTAGTACTATCTGTCAAACGTTTGTAACATTGCTGGCTATTCAACCGTATCGAAGGGTTGCATTTCTTTTGCAATGTAGTGAACGACACTGTCTGTGAGCGCGCACCAGTTTGCTCTGTTTTATTTATATTCACTTTGTCGACCGAACGCCTCAGTAAGCGCTGACTGTCAGGAAGAAGGCTCGGCTGCACCCCCCCTTCTCCATGGCCACAACTTTCAAACAAATTCAACATATCTTCTCGTCGGTGTTCATGGGCTCACACCTTGTTTGTTCTGATTCAAACCTAAATATTCCCACACTTGGGCTGTGGTAGCCGGCTTAAGAACCGTAGCTTTCATGCCTTCATTCATATTAGTGTTTGTTTCCTTGTTACTCCTCACTATGCTCACTTCAGCTCTGTGTGTGTGTGTAAGAGTGCGGCCCCACTTCCCCCCCAAAGATTGCATGACTGACAGATGTTCACTCTAAATCTGCTATAGAACTGAAGCACCCTGGTGTTAAGAAAGATGGACAGAGTGAGCCATCCTCTCATTTAGCCTATTTAGTAGAAAGAGAGGAGGACAACAAACATGCACGTGTCAGTTTATCGAGGCCGGAAAACTTACAGAGGACGTTTTTATTTATCGCTCGGTTAACTGATTTATTGATTATCATGACAGGCCTACCTGCACATTTGTAAAATAATTGACACAACAGATCCTGGGTTAGTCAGTTGGAGTTTTGGGGATCACATGGTCATGTTGTCTGAACCGCAATTTTGGTCTGAGTATGATAAATCATTCAGCCCTGTTTAATAGGCATGTCGAAATCTTTTGAATGGGTATTTTTTCAATGTCAGGAGTATTTTCTGGGGTATCTTGGACCAGTGTAAGCTTTTTGACAAGGAGTAAAACATGATCTTTAAGGCTGTTTACAACAGACCCTTTTTGGGCACATAATCTAAAAATACATTGAAAGAATCCCATAGACTTTGAGACAATGGAGCCGTATGAAGTAAAATGCTAACATACTTCCTTTTAGGGCTCATTACGGCATCTGTTAGGCTCCTCCCACATATTTATCCTCTAACTCTTACATCAATGTCCATCCCAATGCAAGAGATGTGAAATGCTACGAGTGAACCTTTCTAAACCGTGGAGCAGTCAGCCATGGAGAGGGAGGTAGAAGAGTTTGAAGCTGCCTTTACCTCCTGTCTCATCCCCTCATTGTCTGCGAGTGCCGGTGCTAATGTCTGCAGCGAGAGGTGTGATGAGGTCACTCCCCGGTGACTCGGCTGTGACTCCTCGCCTCACCAACGCAACGCTTCTGCTGCTGCAGACACTTTACCCAGAGAGCTGGGAACTGTGGCGTCGCTGAGCACAATCTGTCACTGCAGCCATCAGGGCTCACGGTTCGGGGATGACTTCCCCGATCCCTTCCAAGAAGCTCTGCATGTGTGAGAGCAGCAGGAGCTTCACGTTTGATTTGAGGCTCCATTTGTTTTGAATTCGTAAAAGTCCCTCTGTGGTGGAGCGTTGCCGTCTTAGTTGTATCCTCGTTTTCTTATTCTGTCGTCTCTGGTTACACTCCCCCTGTTTGAGAGTGCCTTTATATAAAGCCGCAACAAAATAAAGCTACTGCTCTGAAAGCTTTTCGCAGCATGTTTGCAATTTCAAGCCCCGAGATCAACCGCCTAAGCCTAATAGTGTTCTCTCAAGCTGGCATTTTACAAGTTTTGCTTGATGCTGATTAAAGTAAGCAGCAGGCCTCCACAAAACCTCACACAACAACTTAACACCTCTTTAGTTGTTTGCATTGCCACAGCAGAGGAGAAAAACAAGCAGGAAGCTCAATATTCTGGCCTTTAAGTAGCACAAATCTCATGTAACTGTTTATCCTTGACATTATGGATTATTCAAACAGATCATAATATTGGAAAAAAAAGGCCAAAGATGATGCAGTTACTGATTATGTTCTAACACTTTACACAAACACGTACTGAATTCTTAATTCTATAGGTTAATTAAGGTTCTTCTTTGCAGACGTGTGACTCAGCTCTGTGGACGGTGGAAGTACTGCTGTTGTCAATAGACTATAATGCATTCCAGCTGAGAAATACTGCGGAGATGCATTTTTGAGCCACTATAGTAACAGAAATTATCATTTATATGGACCAAAAATATACTTTTGTGAACCCAAAACATTACAAACTCAAAAGACAAACCAGGAGGGCCCACTGGATGTTTATCTTCAGAGTAAGTATTTGGTTATACTGATTGTTTGCTGGATAAAGGCTCAGTCATGTTTTGAATGATAAGTTTACAGCATTAGCCCACAAAGGGTTTCTGTTGCCTGTGAGAGTAAAAGCATCAAAAAAGGACGACCACATATTTGGGTTGGGCAATTTATCTATTAAATCGATTTATTCAAATTATTTTCTTCATAGGACTTAAGAATTAAAAATTCAAGATTTTATTCTTGACTTACTTCAATTGTCGGTTTTGGAAATATTGGAATTTTAAAATATTTACACTGAAAATCAGTTTTCATGATGGTAGGCCCTGTCAGGTTTCTTACAACGAGTTTTATAGGCTTGTATTTGTTTTTTTTTTTTAGATAAAATTTTGTTCCATGTTTGGCCTGTCACGATAACAAATTTTGCTGGACAATAAATGTCCAAAAATTATTGCCCATAAATGATATAATTGTGAATATTATTTAGATTTTTTTTTTCATTAATGTAAGTATAATATATGTCATAATAAAATGAGTACACCATATCAAAAGCAATAAACTTTAATTTGTTAAGAGTATTTAACTGTAATTGGAAGGTCAAGATCCTTTAAATAAAATAAACAAACAATATAATAAATGTAACAAAAAAAGAAAAAATACCAATGAAAATAAAATGGACTATCTTTTAGGAAAAATTGCATGTAAATAAAAATAATTATACTAATCAAAAACACTAAAAAAATAGACCCTGTCTCTGTAAAGAAAAAACGAAACTCCAATAAAAATACACACAGCAATAAAAACAAGAAATTAAATGTAGTTTATACAGTTCCTGAATTGTTCGTGGCATGTACTTTCTCTCAGTCAATTCGTACTGTCTGTCAAACATTTGTAACATTTCTGGCTTTTCAACCGTATTGAAGGGTTGCATTTCTTTTGCAATGTAGTGAACGACACTGTCCGTAAGCGCGCACCATTTTGTGCCTTTATTTATATTTCCTTTGCAGACCAAACGCCACTTCAGCTCTACCCTTGTGTACGCGTGACCGGCCCCACCTCCCCCCCAAAGATTGCATGTTTGAGAGATGCTCACTCCAATATAAATCTGCTAAATCCGCTATAGAACCGATGCACCCCGGTGTTAAGGAAGATGGACAGAGTGAGCCATCTTCTCATTTAGCCTCTTTGGTAGAAAGAGAGGAGGAAAACAAACACGCATGCACGTGTCAATTTATCGAGGCCGGCAAACTTACCGAGTATGTTTTTTATAATTGTTTTTTTTTTATTTTCGTGACAGGCCTATTTCATGTTTACTTACAGTGAATATACTCCAGCTTCTGTGATTATAAACCTGCCTTTGTTTGGACTACATAATCAACATTTTATGACACACACTTAACGTTTAAGAGCAAAACTGTGTTTGATTTGGGAGTATATTCTGACAGCATAAAGCAAAAATTCATTCATATCATTTTTATGTCACTTGGAGTTTTTTTTTTTTTTTTTTTGAGAGAGGAAAATTTGATCAAAATCTTAGATCCAGTGATGTGGAAATAAATTGGGGATTTTATTTTAAGCCATATCTCCCAGCCCTAGCAGATTAAGAAAACTGACATTTATAGCCGTATTTGAATGGTCCACTACATTCAAGAGAGTCACTATTATGTTTTTTTGTTGTTGTACATGCATCCTGACTTTATTTGTTATTGGGGCTTGTGTTTGACATTTTTAGGTCTTCTGATTTCATGGACTGAGCTGTAAAGTCTTAACTGCCAGTGTTAAAAAGGCTTTAGATGCTGGACTGATCCAGTTTATTTTAAGACTGTAACGTGGACAGGAATCTCTCTCAGTGGATGTATCACTGCCACTATTGCTTTGTGAAGACTCACAAGTGCTTTTCATGTTCATGTGAGCCGGTGTTTTCACATATACAATTCTAATAGTCTGTAAGAGAACCCCTTCTGAGGCTTTTTTACGATGTCTCCAGCCTCTTCGTGCAGTAGTAGAAACAGAGAGAGTGGCAGAGACACTCAAAGATGAGTCAGTGTGATCATCGCTGCGCCCTGAGCAGTAAGGGCAGGATGTTACTTTGTTAAGCTCCTGCAGCACATGTAGGATCAGAAGCAAAAGGAGGAGGCGGTTGCTAGGCGACTGTGGAAACACTGTAGCTCACCTGGAGTTGTACAGGAGGTCGTCCTGAGGTCACAAGTGAAAAAGTTTTATGATGGGAAAATACTGAGAACAAAGAAAATAACTTTTTTATAGAAGTTTTTTCTGTTTGGATTCTTCATAATAAATCTGTAGCTGTGATCTTTTAATCTCATTCTGCAGGAATAGTGTTATTTGACTCCAGTTTTGGCCCTCAGAGAATGTCTAAACTCTGTCTCTGTCCGTTGACCAATCAATCAATCAATCAAAATTTATTTATAGAGCACTTTACAACACTCGAGGTGACCAAAATGCTTTTCAGATAAAAATAGATAAGATAAGAAATAAAAACAGATTAAAAGAAAGCAACAATGAAACACGTCAGGAAAATAAAAACAGATAAAAACAGATGAAACAAGACAAATAAAATAACGTGTCACCACATTACTGTGAATTATAAGCCAGTCTGAAAAAATAAGTTTTATGCCGGGCTTTGAAATCAGATGCCCCTAATTTCTTCTCTTTTTCTTTACAATAGCCCAAAATCAAGAGGTCAGCAAGCAATGGGACACTTTGTTTCATTTGAGACAGAAATTGCTCCCACAGGTACAGACTAAAAAGACGTTTGGATGATAGTGCTGAGAAAAAAAATGAAGTCCAATTTTTTTTATTATTATTATTACTATTTTTCCAAAGAAAAAAAAAAATCTGAATTCTGATAATTTAAAGTCAGAATTATTTTTTCTCAGAATTCTGACTGTTTTCTTAGACTTCTTACTTTAAAGTCAGAATTATGAAATCCGAGTTTAAAGTCGGAATTATGAGAAAAAAGTCAGAATGTTGACTTTTTTCTCATAATTCTGACTTTTTTATCTTAAAGGTGCTATGAGGAAAATCTATTACCAGCGAAATAAAGACTCTGCTACCCATGAGCACGTGCGGCGACTGTCGTAATGCTGCGTTCCAGTAACCTCAGAACTGGGAATGACATCATCTCCAACTTATCAGCGTTCCAGTTGAAGTCAGAAAAAAACATGCCGATCTACCAGGCTATTGTTAGCTGTTGTTAGCACGCCCTGTGTTGTTGTATGAAGAATGTGATTATCACTATGGCAGCATTTTTGTAAATATAAGTCTAACAATACTATGTATACAGCTGATCTAGAGCGACACACTCCAATCAGAAGTGTAAAGAAATGGATTATTACAGGAGCTAAATAACTGTTCACACTGCGGGCATCCATCTTCAATTGTCAACTCGGGGTTGAAGAGATTTCACCGAGTTCCCAGTAGGAAACTCAGACTTCGGGGGACGTTCCAGTTGCAGTTTCCTACTTGGAACTCAAAATTCTTACTTCTGACTACAACGGGAGCTCACCAAAGATGTGACCCAAGCCAAAGCGTGTGTTTGTTGTGATGCTAATGAATGCAGTTCGGACCTTCCTCAGAACTCTGCATTGCTTTCCAACTTCTTTTTTCAACAACTTACAGGATGCAAAGCGACGAGGTAATGTATCTCTTTCTAGTTACGTAGCGGTAGTTTTTGATGTGTGACAACAAGCAATTTTTGGAAAGCTTATTATCGTAATTGTAGCCGGCTATATATGGCTACTTACAGCCTGGTGCTCTAAGACGTGTCCGAATAATATAAATTTGCTCTAGTTTTAATTGTCTTGTTCCCGAAGTTGAGTATCCAGGCCAGTCCAGCCCTGTCCGACCTGACCATGAAGCTAAGGAATAGCATTTATAGATAACCTATTTTGATGCTATAAAACTCATCTTAAAGTGTGTATTTCCATCAGGCATATATCTAAAAGTGAGACTTTTTTGGAATTACTTAGAAACTCCTCACAGTCCCTTTAAGAGAAATATTAATTAAAAAAAAAAATTGGACTCTGTTTTTTTTTATTTCTCAGTGGCCCTAATCCTTTTCTGTAAAAATGTGCCCAAACAATTGAGAGGGTATTTTTCTTGGCTATATGGTCCTCTGATAGTTTGGCGCTTGTCTTGTTTGTGTTGCGTCCTTCACTCTTGGCGAAACTGAACGCAGACTGTATGGAGGGGGCGCAGTAACCTGACTTACACAGGGAAAATAATTAAAATAATCATCACAAGTAAAATTACTCAGATTAGAGGGTCTAAATGTCGATTACGATCATTTTTCAAATAATTGCCCAGCCCTAGTGGATGGCATAAAAACAGTTTTATCCTTAGTTAAAGTGTTTGAGGTGCTACATGCCTCAAATCAAAAACAATAAACAGGTGGACTAAACAGCAGAAAATGGAGTCACAGGGGTTAAAGCACCTTGATGTAGCAGGTGTTGGTGATATTTTTGCTGCCATTTGTTTGCTTGTTTGTTAGTTTGTAAAGAGAGTAACTTAAAAGAGATATGAATGAATTTAGGAGAAATTTTCAGCAAGTTATTAATGACCTAAGAAAGAAGCTGTTGGATCTTGGTGCTGCTCAAAATCCAACTACAGATCCAGGAGTGTTTAAGGATTTCTTAACAGTGTGTGATTAGGCAGTTCTCCAGTTTTACTGACAACTTAATATGTTCTCAACAGATTTTCACATTTCAGGGAGTGTTGGTCATGGCACCAGGAAGAATTGATACAGTTTTGGTGGAGGCCCAGATCTGGATGACTATGACTGTGAGATAGGGCAGTTTTCTACATTTCTGACATGGTTGTAAGTGTTTAGTGGAGGTTTGTGTTTTTGAAATTAATGTTCAAAAGGTTTGTTGTACAATTCCTAAAATTTAAATGCTCAGAGTTATTGTGATGGGTGTTGCACTTTTAGAAAACAATGCACAATGAAGACAAAAGAAGCTTCTGCCTTCATCCAAACAAAGCTTATTATATTACACCTATGTTAAGAAATTATGGACAGAAAAAAACATCCCACAGAAACAGAACAAAACCATCATTAGATTACTGTTGAAGTCTGGAGCCAGGATGACATTACTCCAGAAGAAGTCAAAGTAATAGATTTTAAAGAGAGAGGAGGAATAGAGACTCAGTATCTATCTATCTGTCTGTCTGTCTGTCTGTCTATCTATTAGGGATGTAACGATATTAAAATTTTGTATCACGGTTATTGTGACCAAAATTATCACGGTTATCATTATTATCGCGGTATTGTTGCGGTGTGCTCTAAATGTTCAAAATGTACTTTAACACAAAATTGAAATCATTAACCCCTTTAATATTATAAGTTTAATAGTTCCTTTTGTCTTTTTTAGTCAATAAATGTGTCTAGATATGCCATTTGAGTACATTTTTCAACCTCTCTTTAATGAGAAATAAAAGTAAACAATTCTAGCAAGTATCTTTCATTATTATGTAATAAACACTTAAACTGTGTGTAATTACAAGAAAAAAAACAACAGATTTGAACTTTAAACAGGATTCTCTTTATAAACAATTGAAAATGAACAACACATAGCCTATTTTATATACACTCACAGATTTTTGTTTGCCTGCAGCATTAGTATCTATGTTATAGCTCGTCATATTAGACCATATGACGTTTTTTTTTTTTTTTTTACTGACTATAGTCCCTGTTAGCCCCCTTCATGACTCATCCTGGCCTCCTCCTCCTCCCCCTGGCAGATCTCCTCAATATTTTTTTCCAGTGTACGATCGATTAAATCCATAAAGCACAAACTTTGACAGAAAAAGACGATCAAATTTAAAAATACGGTGAAAACACGGAAAAAGAACGGCAAGAATACACTCCAGAATGATACTAATGCTATTATTTACAACATCTAGACATTATTTAGACAGAGAATACTCACAAACCTCCTGTAATTCACTCGGGTATGGTTCATTGAATCTTTTCTCTTGCTCTCTCTCTCGCCCTCGCTCGCTCTCTCTCTCTCTACCTCTACGGCTCGATCAGTTCATTTACTCGAGGAGTTACGGAAGTTTTAACCGTGCACGTCTTTTTCTTTCGCCGCAGGTTCGTGGTTTGATAGGGTGACTGTCTTCTATCAGTTTCCCCTTGGCATCCTTGTAAAATCCAAAATTTAACCACACTTAAGAGTCCGTTTCCAGAGGGAACTCTCCACTGTCTCTCCGCTGTCTCTAACTTCCACTGAGGCCAAACAATGCAAAATACGCATGCGCGCTTCCCATGAGGCCATTTCATCCAGGAAGAGCCTCATAGTTCAGGCATTTCTAGGCAAAGAGCAGCATCACCGTGCGTTTTTGACGCATTGTGGTTATCAAACACGGTAAAACGGTAATTTTTATAGGACGCGGTAATGATTACTGTGGGAAATTTTACCGCGGTTTACCGTTTTACCAGTAACCGTTACATCCCTACTATCTATCTATCTATCTATCTATCTATCTATCTATTAGGAGTGGGAGAAAAAATCGATACACCTAAGTATCACGATTTTTTGTCTGCCGATTTTAAAATTGATATTTTTATTCAAAAATCGATATCCCCCCCCAACACACACATGCACACTCACTATAGGTGCTAAAGTTGCCAAATTGAGGCAAGCGACATTGCTGGATAAAACAGGCCATAGCTGTTAAAATAGTGCTGAGTAGATTTACTACTTTTTACCAGCAGATAGTGGACAGGTGACAGGTTTCTATTCAAAGTTTTGGCGTATATTTATTTTAAAACACACACACCGGACGGAGGGACGCGAGTGTGGCTGTAGAGGCTGTGGAGCGGAGCAGAGAGAGAGACACAGAGTGATAGAGACTTAGTAAAGTACTCACGATGCCGAGAGTACTTTGTCAAGTACTGTCTGACTCTGAATCTGGGGAATATTTACTCTCTGAGGATGACGGTCAGTCGTCCAGTGAGAACCAAACTGGCAGCGAGTGTGCGCAGCGGGAGCGGCTCCGCGCGCCATTGCAGTCCCAGAGCAGTACATACCGAGAGCTTTTCCTCTCCATGGCCGGCGACTGCCGAAGAGGGTGGGCCTACATGGTCTGTGATGCAGGGAAGCTCAAAAACCGCGAAAAGTGACGGTGTTAGCGGAGAATGAGACCGCGGAGCTATGGGCAGACGAGGGAGAAGCCAGAGGTAAACAGTGCAGGCAGCAGAGGCGTTCATGCTATCTATCTATCTATCTATCTATCTATCTATCTATCTATCTATCTATCTATCTATCTATCTATCTATCTATCTATCTATCTATTATCAGAGCCTATTAGTCTACTGGCCTCCTTAGATCTGATTGTTTCCAAAGAGGGGGGAAAAGGTAATCTGATCCTCTACTTTGAGTTACATATGTTGTAGGAAAAGTGCTATATAAATAAACTTCACTTGACTTGACTCTACATAAATGAAAATTTTCTTTATTTTTATTGAAAGGTGCAGTGTGTAGAAATTGGCATTTTAGTGACATCTAGTGTTCAGATTTTGTCGTGAGCCCGTCCGTTTTTAAAATATCACATCACTAAGCGATGACAGCCGGTGAAGACCAAAAAGGATCGTGAACAGGGCTTTATTTACAACAGTTATGAGGTGAGGGCTTTTCATTCATATTTGTAACTCTTATTTTGATATATTATAGGTCAGTTGAGATGATGATTATAGGTTTAGTAAACTTTTGTAGACTCATATTCAAAAATCGTGTTTCACTCTTTTTGTCCTTAAAACTCAGACAACATGGCTGATCGTTATGTCAGCCTCCTCAGAGGGGAGACCCGCGGTACATAGTAGGGCTGGGTATTTCCAGCAACCCCACGATACGATACGTATTCTTATACTGAGGTCATGATACGATATGTATCCCGATACATAAATTGTGAACATTGACTGCGCTTTTAACAGAATTGCTGCAACTTTTGTTTTTTATTACAAGAACAAAAAGAACAAGGATGAGTTTTAAATGGCTCTACAACTTAAGAACTTTAATTCAGGTCCCCAAAGATGGTCGACACCTAAGTTTAAATTTGGAATTGTGTTTTATGATGTAGTTTGGCTTCTACTTTGAACTGTGCCATTGTTAACATTACCCAAAGAGTATTTACAACAACTGTCCAAACATTGATGCCATATCGATTCTGTTCAATCGATACATGAATCACCAAGGAGTGCATAATGATATTTTGTCGGATCGACATTTTGAGCACAGGCCTAGTACATGAATATAAAAAGCTTTTTCTAACTTAATAAAAAGAAAACCTAAGTTTTATGGGGATGCTTGTACATCTATTTTGATGGATTTTACATACAAATAGAAACATTATATCCTATATTCACTGTTTCTGTTCTGCTGCCAACTTCTACACACTACACCTTTAAATCTAAACCTTGTCTGATAGACACCGAATACATGATGAATTCAAACACACCAGATCATGGGACCTGTAATAATAACGTCTATACACTCAAAGGTTTGAGAAAGCACTCTAATACTGATGATATTTGATGTCCTAATTTTGTTTAGTGTAAATGATTTGGTTTAGACGTATCATCAGACTAAGAAACTCTTTTGTCCCTCAGGCCACCAGACTGTACAAGTCCTCACCTGGGAGGAGGAGTAACAGGAAGACAGAGGACAGGAAGGAGCAGTAGCCAGCATGTAGACATATTTTTAGACATATATATTTTTAAAATATTTATTTATATTTCTGTTTATATCTTTTTTTTCTAATATTATTTTGTCTGCTTTACAAACTGCTACTGGAATCTCCATTTCCCATAAGGGGTTTCCCAAAGGGAATTAATAAGGTTCTATCTAAAGTAATCTAATCTAATAATAAGCTCTTCTCTCCTGTGGAGAGCTCTTCCATACGTGCATACATGGTATTTTGTAAAGCTTGGCCTTGTCATAAAAAAGCTTGGAGACCACTGATGTATCCCACTTATTCCTATTAGCATCACCAGGGTCTGAGGCCTATCCCAGCTGACATTAGGCAAGAAGTGGGGTACACCTTGAATTGTATTTCGGCCAATCACAGGGCCACACAAAGAGTCAAAAAACCATTCACACTCACACTCATGCCTAAGGGCAATTTGGAGTCAGGAGTGTAAAATTTGTTGACTAATAATTTTCATCATAGTTTTTGTCAACAACCTTTTTTCCCCTGATGAAAATGAGACAGTAAATATTAAAAAACAATGCACATCGACAAAAACTGAAACTAAACTAACTGACATTTTCATCAACAAATAAAAACTAGACTAAAATATTTGACAGAGACTTAATCCAATCAGACCTAATTTGGTCATGTAGAAAGTAGAGACAAGTTAGGAATCTATCCAATGAGAGCTACTCTCTTTATGAATTGATATATTAATGTAGAGGAGGTTCACTGTTTGTTGTCAGTTCTGGTATTGTAACTGAGATGCTCTGCTAGGTAGCCTAAATAAAGGTGACTGCATTTCACACAAAAGGAACATTTGCTTCTGTTCATTTAGACATTCAAGCTTTACTAACATTCAATAAAGGGTTATTAGATGTTTGATTTTATCCAAGAATAAAACATGACATCAGAAATTCAAGGAACATAAAAATGCCTTAACCTTTACACTTCTTATTTTGGTTGACTAAATTTACAGCGGATTTCATCAACTAAAACTTGTCTTACATAAAACAATTAAGATTACTAAATTATGACTAAAACTAAAATATATTTTAGGCAAAAGAGTACAACTGAAATGATTCCTCGAATAATCTCGATTATTAGATTACAAAATATCTTCCAGGCAAATTGTGTGCCTCAAATCCTTGTTTAATGTATAATTATACATATAAAATATATATATAGACTACTATACAGTGTTTGGTGTTTGACATGGACGGTCATTTCTGTGGCACAACGCGCCTGCTACCTCCGCTGCTGCGCGGCTTGTAAAATCATGGAGGGAGAGAAAAGAGAGGGACAGAAAGGAGAGAGTCCACAGAAGAAATGGCAGAGAGTGTCCCAAGTGTGTGGTCACTACAAGAAGGGACGAAAAGAAAACAGTGCAGTGTGTCTGATGTCAAACGGAGTTAGCTTAGCACATAGCTTAGCATGATGGCATGTTGTCAATGCTGCAGCACGTCAACAGTAAACATCCGGTCTGTGCGTCCTCAGAGCAACACAACAGGATGACACTCATGATACATCAACAGAAGCAGCTAATGTGATCAATAACTGAGATATGGGCGAGTAAATAACCTACTTTGATTATGGCTCCGTGTAAAGGCTGGTTCAGAACGTAAATCAATGCGGAGGCTACTTGCCCAGAATCATGTGTATATTGTTAACATACTTTTCACATCCAATAACTTTACATTTAATTTGATTGCAGAGAGTAGAACAGGAAACACTGACAGTGAGTAGAGGAAGCAGGTGTAGGGAATGCTTTCATATGTTATAGAAATGTACATTAGCTAGTTAAATGATCTTAGTATCTAAGTATGATATTATTTGGTCCTAGAAATAAAGTAAGCAAAATAAGATCATCAATATGGTACAGTAGCAAAGGCAATAATTTAGCAAAAAGAGACAAGCATGAATACAAATAAAATAAAAATAACCAAACTTGAAAAAAAAAATACTGAAAAAAGGAAGATATGGCCCAGAGTAAAAATAAAAGTGTATATTTTGATTTTGAGATCCCATTTATGCTCAGAATGTTCAAAATAAGAAAAATTAGTTGTTAATTTCAGTGACCTGGCTTTTCTGTTTTGTGTGTTACTAATTATAATAATGTGTAGTGATTCAATGTAAAAAGAAAAAAAATAGCAGTGAGTGCAATGTAACTGTTGTCCGATTACTCGATTACTCGATTACTTGACAAAAATTTGATAGTAATCAATTACAAAAAGATTTGATAGCTGCAGCTCTACAAAAGAGTATAACCAAAACTAAATTAAAAAGTGCTGTTAAAATGAACACTAGCCCTGGTGGGGATCAAACGTGTGACCTTTTTGCTGTGTAGCATGGGCACTAACTTGCTTCTCCAACCCAGTTCAACTCCAGTTGACCATCAGACTGATCATTTTAGAGCCTTTGTGTTTAAAGCATACTCCAGAAAGAGAAATCAAAGTGTGTCTCAAAGTGTCATTTTGGCAAATGGGTCCCTTAAAAGTGAACTGACTGACTTATGGACAGGTAGGCGGGCTCAAAGATAAACAGTACGAATGGTAATTATAATCTATGGTAACCATGACAACAGCACCTACTGCAAGCATTTGAGCAGTAAAAAGTCTCTGATAGCGACAGTCGTGAACATCCATCTGGAAGTGTGTCCCACACATTTATTTATAATCTCCCAGAATGCCTCAGGGGTGGTGAAACGCTCCCTCCTATCACAGCTTTGGTTCATCTCTTCCATCCCTTCACTCCTTAAATTCTATTTTTCTCTCTTTGAATGGTGTCCGCTGACCCTCTGCCTTAACCAGTCCCACCCCCGCCCCGTTAACTGTCGTGAATAATTGACGGTGTGTGTGAGGACTCCTGGTGACACTCCACATGTCGGGGAAACACACTCATCCCTGTAAGCTTGTTACAGCTGATCGGAGTCAGACAGTGAGACTGAAGGAGATTTCTTGAAGGGAAATGCTACCCCAACGTGAAGATGCAGACATTTAATGCTGAGGTGTTATTAGAAATGTTGAGGGACTTGTTATCTGAGCTGTAACTCATACAGTTTCAGAGCCATGTGTTTTTAAAGAGCCCTCCACATATTCTGTCTTGTCAGTGATTGAGATCAATTTCCTGCAAGTTATGTCCAAATCTGCTCTGGTTTCACTGCAGTCCTTAAACCAAATTTTACATGAGACTTTGAAATCATCTAACAACAGATGCACAATATTGTATATTGCCGATATCGTACAGTTTTTTTATTCATTATCACTGTAACCTATATCAGTGACAGTATTACCGGTCAAGAGTTGAAGCTCTGTACTTACCAGAAATGGACTTTTTTCTTTCAGTGTTCCAGTATTTTTTTTTTAAAGAACAGATGTATAACAAGAAAAACAGCTTGAACAGGGTCTGTGTACTTTGCGGCCATTCGTTTTTCGTGTTGATATGGGTGAACGGAAAACAGGAAACGACACATTTCCCGTTTTTCGTTTGGTAATCGAAAATCCAAAAATGGAAAACGAGCCTTTATCTGATATCTATTATAGGTTTATTTTTACACAAATTGGGATATAAAATACGGCCGTAATTCCTTTCGTAAAACTTGCTTTGCCTTCACCGATTGTAAGTTGTCTTGAGATAACACTTGTTATGAACTGGTGTTATACAAATAAAGATTGATTGATGAAACATTGCAGAACCGAGGCTTACCTTGTTTGTAATGTGTAACTGCCCATCTGGTAATATGTGTTTAGAATGTAGTTTGACAATTGAAATAAATGGCTATTTATTAATACATGGTAATAACAAATACATTTATTCGGAACTAAGTACAATTTACAGAACTAGCATAATATTTCATGAATGTCTACAGTAAAAGAAGGTCGCACACTAAAAGAATATAGATATATAGTGAGAATTTGAAACTCAATTTATAGAAAACAATTATGGTTACGGATGATGCTTCGAAATGGGCTTAAAGCGCGGCAAACTAATAATTTCACTAGAGGGCAGTAATACGCCGTAGTGTAGCTTCAGAAGCAGAACAAGGAGAAGAAGCAGCAGCGCAGAAGGAAGTGCTTCTGGGTGAAGGCAAAGCAAGCTTTATGAAAGGAATTACTGCCGTATTTTATAATTGTGTAAAAATAAACCCGTAATAGATATCAGATAAAGGCTCGTTTTCCGTTTTTGGATTTTCGTTTACCCATATAAACACGAAAAACGAATGGCCGCAAAGTACACAGACCGAGCAGCCCTTGATTTCTAAAAGTACCCATGTAGTGATGAGAAGGTGCTTCAATATTGTACATTTGTGTAGTTTGCAGATATTCAAGCTGATAAATGTCTGATATGTGTGGTACATATATCAGCTGTAAATATCTGCAAAAAATTTAATATCAGCCGATATCAATATCAGACTGATAATATTGTGCAACCCTACATCAAGCTCCTTCTGAGCAAATTCATAATCTTGCCTTAGCAGATATATATATATATATATATATATATATATATATATGTATGTATATATATATGTATATATATATATATATGTATGTGTGTATATATATATATATATATATATATATATATATATATATATATATATGTATATATATATATTTATACATATGTGTGTACACATATAAATATATGTATATTTAATATTATGTGATCCTATCGGTGATATTACCAAACTGCTGTCAGAGCATATGGAGCTGCACTCTGTTCTAATTCTCTAAATCTGTATTGATAATTTTTTTTGCAAGATTCTGTGACAATAAATTGCTGTATTGATTTTCTTTGTAGTGTGACCGGTTTAAATTTGCATGAGTGTAAGAACAAGGGGGTTTTGGTTTGTTGTTTTGTAGCTGTAACAATCTTAAAGTTATCCCCAACAGCCCGGCGATGGATCAGAGATGCTCATCTTTCAGCTGCCCTGTCTCAAATACAAAAGTAATGGGTATTTTTTTCCAGTGATATTGGACAGAAGGTCATTAAAATGATAAAGTTTCAATACGTATAAAATATTTAAAAGAAACAATGATCATAATTTTTTTTTAAATGATGTAAAATAAATAAATAAATAAATAAAATAAATTGAAAAATATATAAAAATATTTTGATTAAAATAAAATAAAAAAGAAAGATAATGTATAAGTAATAATTTAAATTCAATTCAAAAACAATTTGTAACATAGTTTAATAACTCAATTATACCACTTATGATGTATAAATACATTTTAAAGATAGTTATTTAAAGCTAGGGTCTACGATTTGAAACCGCAGCCTGCCCCCCTTCCCTCACCTCTCCCCTCCGTGTTCCAAGATCCCGCCCCCAGCTCGTGTCGCCTCATAAAGCCCCCTCGGACAGAGCTACGAGCGACTAGCACAATATATCAGCAGCAAACTCAATCAAAAACAGCTCAGCTCAACTGAAAGTATCAAACACGACAGACATCCCCCTTGTAACACACAGCAGTAGCCATTTCAACTGGACCGGCGGCAATGCAGGTCTGGCGCCGCCAGAGCGGAGCCGAGTGTGGGGGAGGATTTATCTTTCTCAGCCTGTCCAGCTCAGCTTACAGTGCAAACGATTAGCGGCTAACAGGCTAACCCGCTCCCCTACAAGTTATTAGCCCGTGCAGGCACAGACTAACCAGAGTTATTCAGCAGACATCTCCCACTGTAGTAAACAAAGCCATTACCTGATCAACTAGGGGCGAAACGGTTGATGCTGAAGGTCTGACGGCCGGCTAAGGCTATTCGTTAGCCGTTAGCCGTTAGCCGTTAGCCCGCTAACAGGCCTCAACCCGCGGGCAGAGCTCCGTTGGGCCCCGCGGGAGAGGGAGGCGGCTTCGGTCTCGGCGCTAGGCTTTTCCGGCTCCATGATAGTTCAGTAGCTAACGCTGCTAGCTGCTCACCGGAGGTAGAGGGGAGGAGGCGGGACCATGGGCATGACGCTGCGTAGCGAGGGAGACGAGGATTGGATGGACTCACAGACTAACTCACGGACCAATTAATAGTCGCAGGTTCTTAGGTTTGATTGGTCAGCTAGTATGCAGCTTTTCAGCGGATATACTGAATGGATTTTTGTCGTTCTTTTTGGTCTTTATACTGTGTAGATAGGACCATAGGACCATAACAGCCTTATAAACGGTGTTATTAATATGTACAAAGCTTCCAAATCGTAGACCATAGCTTTAATGTCTGTCATCATAAAAAACAAAGAAAAAACATTTTCTGAAGTTTTTTTTCACTCAGTCACTCTTTGAACCCTAACACTGCATAATTTGTGACAGTTTAAGCAGAAACACACAAACCATCATCTATTTTTTTGGTAAACCCATTGATGATTTAATCTGAAGGACTTTAATTGTCGAAAGTGGAGATAATGAGAAAGTGGGTGGATTTGGTTTGATTTGCAGAACACACATTTTGCAGTATGATGTCTTTTTTTTATTTTATCACACTTAATGTCCTTAAGTACAAAGTATGTTTATCTCATGATGTGCAGGCCTGCAAAGCACTTTCACACAGCCCTGTGAATCACTTCTAACTAACAGTTATGTAAGTCTAACATGGTTGCCCCTAAAGGCATCCCCAATATGGACACCGATTTTCCACACTTCCTAAAATAAATACACACGGCCTACATTTTTATCCACAGTGAGACCCTCAGTGTTTACCTGAATAACACATTTCAAGATGGACATTAAGCTACTCTTTAACTTCTTATTTGAATGAACAGATTTTTTTACATTTATACTGTCATCTTAAAAGTGTATAAAGGCAGAAATTAAGTCATGCAATATTAGACATGCAAGATGGGGATGAGAACTGCTACTTTGTCAGAGAAGAAACTCCAGTGCTGACACTTCTCCATGTTCTCAATAACCAGGTGACAATTCCAACAACTTCTATTGTGTAAACTCACTCATCAACACTCTGAGTTTGTGATAAATTCAACAGTTTCACAGTTCAACAGCTAACATAATAAAAGCCTGTAATACTATGAGGCCAACAGGGAGGAGGTACAGCCTGTGTCTTTGTCAATTACATTTTTTCTTGCAGAAGGAGCACATAAAGATAATACAGTTAAAGCCGTTGTGCTCTTTGCCATCTCATTTGTTCATTTATTAATTTATCATGATGGCAATAATCTAATTTCAGCCTCTGTATCATTGAACATTAAACTGTGGTAATTAGTGGTAAATTGTACTGATTTTGATAAGTAAGTGTGTGATTCTTAATGTCTTTGTTGTAAATACTTTTTATGCTGTCATTGACAAACAGATTATATCATAGTAGGGCTGGGTTAAAAAAATCGATTTAATTGATTTAAATTGATTTTCCTTGAACTGGTTCATAATCGATCCATAAAATCCAAAGATCGATCTTTTAACTTGGGTAGTTTTTTCTTCTTTGGATGTGCAGAGAAGCAGCCTGTGGTATCAACCCTGCTAGTCTGGTGTGATCAGCGTTTAGCGTTGCTTTCTACTGAACAAGATCTCATGAGATGTTACTGCAAACAAACATGGTGGAAGCACTATATGGGCACCACTGGCAAGTTTAAAAGCTGATGTTTAGATGTACAGTATTTTAGATTTAACAAGTACAAAGGAAAATACGAGCTGGACAAAAAACAAGTAATATGCAGAATATGCATTAATGCATATCATTAAAATATGATTAATGTAACTGCTTTGGGTTTAGTTCTTCACGTTAAAACAATGTTTAATGATGTACCAGATCAAAAGGTCACTTTCTAAATTAACAGCTCTATTTTAACTAAGATATCCCAGACTGAATAAATATCAAATTGATTTGTGAATGGAATCGATTTGAGACCTTGTAATATTGAATCGAATCAATCCAGAAAATCTGAATTGATACCCAGCCTTATTTCATAGGGTATTAAGCAGTAATTGAATCATCGATGCAGTGGTATATTTTCATTTGAGGAAAGAAATTACACATTAAAGTGATAAAAACCTATTTGAATGGATTTAAGACCTTGCCCAAATGTTAAGTCAGTTCTGGAGACTTGTCTTTTTAGCTCTGCCCAGTGTCTTTTTGTTTTGTGGACATTTGTCCATTTGTGTGTCAGACTGTGAATATAATGACTAAAGAAGTTTCTGATGGATTTTGATTACATTTTTAATGAATGTTGGAAGCACTTTTAAGTTGGTGATTGCTCGTCGACTGATATGATGACAAAAATGCTCTGTGTTAGTAGTCCTGCTGGAGCATGTGCCTCTCTGTGCTTCGATGAATTTAAAGGCCGTCTCTGGTCTCTGACCTGCCTGCTTGTAAATCTTCATTACGGCCATGTTGTGCTCAGATTGTGCAGTGCTTTGTTCATGTAGGACAGGCTTTGTCTGCTTCCTCACTCTGTTCTCTGTTGTGCCTGTGTGTCCTTATCTCTTTAGCTGAGTGCTGACTCCTCTGGCCTTTCACATACCAATGGCATGTATGGCATGACTGGGATGTGTCCAACCATTCCACATGGGGCCCATGTGGGGGTTCCATGGTGTAATGGTTAGCACTCTGGACTCTGAATCCAGCGATCCGAGTTCAAATCTCGGTGGGACCTGGTTTTTCAATATGGGCCCAATCTCATTTGGACCCTATATCTGTACCCCTTTGTCTACCCTTCCCCTTGGCCCAAAAGGGGGAAAACATGCCCTTAAAAAACGAGACACCACTTAATTCCTGCTATGTCATCACCCAGAGCTGCTGTCGTAGGCAGATGCGACAACTGTAGCTACAGTGGTAAAGGCTAGCTTGGTATAACAAGAAATTTTAAAATACAACCAACAATTCAATATATCATTAGTGTTTACTAGGGGTGGGAAAAAATGATTCACATAAGTATTATGAGTTTTGTTTGAAGATTTTTAAATCAATTTTTTTGTTCAAAAATCTTTTTTTTCCTAATTTAAATGCTTCATTTTAGTCTGTGTTAATAAGCCATTTTTAAATGCAGTCCAGACTTTTGAAGAGAGAGTATAAACAGCTGGTTCAAATATATTGCTGAATAAATTCTAACAACAGACTCACATGTGATGTGTATTTTTCCTGATATAGTCTGTAGGCATCATCATTGTTCATCTTTTTCACTGGTGTATCGCCACACGATTTTAAAATCACACATTTTAAATCATGTTATGTGTGTGTGTGTGTGTGTGCATATGTGTGTGTATGTGTGTGTTTGTGTATGAGTTGGAGTGGAGTTTGAATGGTGGGGTGGGGACTGTTTTTAACATGTATAGCACTTTGTGCTGCATTTTTAATGTATGAAAAGTGCTTTATAAATAAAGTTTGATTTGATTTGATTTGGTGTTAAAAAAGCTAACTAGAAAAGCACTCGGAGAGCGCAGACCTCCGCCAGCGCCACAGTCCTCAGCCATAATGTGATTTTGACCATAAATATTACTCCTGCCTTTATTTCATCAAAATATTTAGATTCCTTGACCATGAAAACATACCATTAGCAATTGGATTTATAATGAGATCTATTTAAGTTCAGTAGTTATTCACAAAAATCACATTTTTCGTCATGGTGGCCAGACGCTGATTCGGATCAAAACCAAAATCGAATCAGTTCTTCCTTTTCCCATGCTGAACATTTCCTGAAAATTTCATTAAAATCCATCCATTACTTTTTGAGTTATTTTGCTCTCATACAGACAATCTCTCCCGAAAACATAACCTCCTTGGCGGAGGTAACTAAAGATTGCAAAAGCTGGGAACATCCTAGAATCGCAATTTAATTCGAATCGGCACCTAAAAAAATCGTAAATAAAAAAATGAAGTCAGGAGAAAGTGTATCGCCCCAGCCTTAATATTTACTGAATGGATTTTTTAATTACCTATAATTATGCACTTTCATCAGTCTCTGCTCTGCCATCTTGTCAGCAGGCGTGATGTATTATGGGAAATTTCTCACACCCTTTCCTTTCAAGTTAGGCCCTGGTTTGTTTTCGTTTCAAGGGCAATGAAGCCATTCCCCTTTAACCCCATGGAGAATTGGGGTACACCTCCACTAGATGTGAATGCACAATACCAAGGGCTAAAGGTAAATCAAGGGCTTCATCAAAGTCCATCAGTCTTTCCACCAACATCATCATGTCTGATTTGATGTTTTAAGTTTGAGGTCAAGGCCTTTTGGTCTCATTTTACTTTTACGTCCTGATAGTGAAAGTTCTAAGAATCTTAGATCCACAAAGACGAGCTAAGGACTTTGTCTTGACTCAGCAGCGGACTTGCACTGTTATCAATCTTGTGTGCAGATGGGAATTGAAAAGCAATTCCAGGTGAGAATCGTTGACAACTCCATCAAAGAATCGATATCATGAGTCTTTTTGCTCATCAATTCCCTTATCAATTCCTTCCACTGACAATGTTCAGAAGCATCAGAATTGTGGCTTGATTTTTTCCAGTTTTTTCCAGTGCATGTTGGGATTCCATGGTGTAATGGTTAGCACTCTGGACTCTGAATTCAAATCTTGGTTCAACCTGGTTTTGAAATGTCTTCAGAGCTTGTCCTGGTACAAGGTTTTGTGTCCTTACAAGGCCAAAGTAACGTCATGAGGTCACGGCCTATCACAGTGCAGTAGCTTGAGAAACCTTTGTGGCACTTTCTTTCACTCTGCACTAGAGCTGAAACGATTCCTCGAATAATCTTGATTAATCGATTACAAAATATCTTCCAGGCAAATTGTGTGACTCGAAGCCTCGTTTAATATCTAATTATACATATAAAATATATATCTGGACTACTATACAGTGCACAGTGTTTGACATGGACGGTCATTTCTGTGGCACAATGCGCCTGCTACCTCCGCTGCTGCGCGGCTTGTAAAATCATGAAGGAAGAGAAAAGAGAGGGACAGAAAGGAGAGAGTCCGCAGAAGAAATGGCAGAGAGTGTCCCAAGTGTGTGGTCACTACAAGAAGGGACGAAAAGAAAACACAGTGCAGTGTGTCTGATGTCAAACGGAGTTAGCTTAGCACGTAGCTTAGCATGATAGCACGTCGTCACTGCTGCAGCACATCAACAGTAAACATCTGGTCTGTGCGTCAGAGCGACACAACAGGATGACACTCATGATACATCAACAGAAGCAGCTAATGTGATCAATAACTGAGATATGGGCTAGTAAATAACCTACTTTGATTATGGCTCCGTGTAAAGGCTGGTTCAGAACGTAAATCAATGCGGAGGCTACTTGCCCAGAATCATGTGTATTTTGTTCACATACTTTTCACATCCAATAACTTTACATTTAATTTGATTGCAGAGAGTAGAAGAGGAAACACTGACAGTGAGTAGAGGAAGCAGGTGTAGGGAATGCTTTCATATGTTATAGAAATGTACATTAGCTAGTTAAATGATCTTAGTATCTAAGTATGATATTATTTGGTCCTAGAAATAAAGTAAGCAAAATAAGATCATCAATATGGTACAGTAGTAAAGGCAATAATTTAGCAAAAAGAGACAAGCATGAATACAAATAAAATAAAAATAACCAAACTTAAAAAAATAATGAAAAAAGCAAGATATGGCCCAGAGTAAAAATAAAAGTATAGATTTTGATTTTGAGATCCCATTTATGCTCAGAATGTTAAAAATACGATAAATAAGTTGTTAATTTAAGTGACCTGGCTTTTCTGTTTTGTGTGTTACTAATAGGCCTAATAATAATGTGTAGTGATTCAATGTAAAAAAAAAAAAAAAATTCAGTGAGCGCAATGTAACTGTTATACGATTACTCAATCAATCGACAAAAATTCGTATTTTTTAAATGTATATTTTTGGGCATTTTGTGCCTTTATTGATAGGAGAGAGACAGTGGATAGGCTTGTGAAAGGGGGCGACACTCTGCAAACTGGTCACAGGTGGGATTCGAACCTGGACCGGCAGAAGCATGTACATAGGGTGCTAACCACTACGCCAAACCAGCACCCCAATTGACAAAAGTTCTTTTAGAGTAATCGATTACGAAAAGAATCGATAGCTGCAGCATTACTCTACACAAAGTTCTCTTGTAACAGTGAGGACCTGATCTGGTTTTTAAGGTCATCCTTAAGGGTCATAGAGCCTTATATTGATCCATTGCTTGTGGAGATATGATGGCTTTTATGAATTTTCTTTGCGCAGGATAAGAAAACGTCTACTCTCATGGTCCAGCTGATGTCAGAAGTGGGATATTCCTACTTGCAAATTAGATAGGTCATTGGGAACCCCCCTTTGGTTGGAATTTCCCACTTTGAAGTTGGACGTACTTCATCTTCACCTCGACTTCACCAACGCAAAACTGGAACGCGTCTAGATGTTATGTGACGTAATTCCCGTTCCCCTCTTCCCAGCTACGATGTAAATGGATGAACTTATTCTGTGTTCAAGGTCACAGGTTAAAGTCACCTGCCTATGTTCACCCAATGTTATTAATGCAATTTCACATCATCTGCATGCTGTTCCTCATGTCGGTCTCTTGCTTGTGAAAACCAGAGCTCAAGAAATTTTGAAGGAACTCTGTTCAGACTTTGCGGAGTAGTTTCATGTGGTACAAAGATGAAACTTTTTCTTCATGAAGGACAGCGATTAAAGAATAAGCTCATGAAGGGTGATGCTCATCCCTTGCTTGTGAATTTGATGTCCCATGAAAACTTTGCAGTAATTTTATTCTCTGGTCTCTTACCTGACCTGTTTGACTATAATTGTGCAAGCAACTGATCTTGTGTACATTGTGTACTCAGACTGTGCCTGGCCAAGTCTGCTTCTGTGTTCTGTTGTTTGTTGTGCTTGTGTGTCCTTACTTCTTTCACTGAGGCCCCATTTACATGACAGCATTATCACCAGAAACAGAAAGGTCTTCCATTTGCGTACTAATGCCTCAGATGATGGCGAGTGGACGCATAAAGATATATGAGTTTTTTGTCTGGACAGATGGTGAAGTTTTGCTGCTACTGGACGTGACATTCAACTACAAAACCACCAAATGTCAGCAGTGTGTTGACTGGGAGCCGTCTTTTTCTTCTTCTTTGTTGTTTAATGGCAAACCTACTTATTGGAGCATTACTGCGACTAACTGGACTGGAGTGTGGAACAGGAGACTTGTAGCCGTGTGTCATTGTTTTCCCTGAAAACACTGATTCCGTTTTACATGGAGAGGGATATGAAAACGTTAGGGCTGCAACAACCAGTCTATTACATCGCTGAAGATCAATAATTAAGTTTGTTGTCAACTAATTTAATTATCGATTTTCATCTGCAACAAATTGCAGGTGTTCTGGTGCATGAAGTTGTAGCTGACAGTCGGTTAGTTAGGAGGAGATGAGCCCACTCTTTGCCGTAAGCTACTGTGAGAGGTGCGCATGAAAAAAAGCTGGGAGCATGTCACGCTCAACAAAGCAAAGTACTTCTAACTTCTAGTAACTTCTACTCCTAAACAGAGGCTTTGTGTTGTTGACCTGCTTACCAGCACTTTTAACATATAGATTGTCAGATTGTCTACAAATTTGTAAAACAGTATGTGTATAATACTTGACACAAAAGATCCTGAGTCAGTCAGGAGCGCTGCAAAAAACTGCTCCTTTGGCGATTACAAAATTGCATTGTCTAAAATTGCAATTTCAATCTGAAAACGATAAATCTTTCAGCCCTACTTTATAGACACGACTGCTACTACTTTGCCTGCTTTGTTTCAAGAAAAATAAGTTTTTGAGCATTTATTTGAACAACATGCAAACAAGTCGGTTAATGTACTTACAGTTTTGCACAGTGAGTCAAGAAAGAAAAAAGCTGTAATAAAATATTACTGAAGGAAAAAATGCTTTTTGTCTTTATTTAGAGAATACCTAAAACAACTTTAAGCTAAATTGTAAAGGAAACTGCAAAAATGTGTCATTATCTGATTAATCGATTAATCATTTAAACAATCCCCTGATTAATCGATTATGATTATTATGTTAGTTGCAACCCTAGAAAACGTATCCAAAACTTTTCACTCTGGACACTGGTTTCAAAAGTAGGCGGATTCAGACACTTTGGGCCCTGTTCAAGTGTGAACAGAAGGCAAAAAAGCAACGAATAATCTCAGTTTTTGGCTGTTTTCATTGTGTTAATGGGGCCTGAGTGTCGACTTCTCTGGACCTCCCACATGGCAATGGCATGCCTGGCATCCAAGTCGCCATGCCACTAACAGCAAATGTGGGGGTTCCATGGTGTAATGGTTAGCACTCTGGACTCTGAATCCAGCGATCCGAGTTCAAATCTCGGTGGGACCTGAGATTTTGATGAGAAGGGGTGCTTTGGATCTCTTTTGATGATGAAGTCCTCCGATTCTACGTCTAACATCGTGAGGGCTCGTTTCTTTTTGTAATGGCCCAATGTTGGAGAACACCCTGAGGCTGTTTCTTGAATTCTGCACAGATGCTTTTTTTAACAGTGAGGATCTGATCTGATTTTGAAGGTCACTGGTCACATAGACCAGCCAAGCACTTTTCATTTGCCCTGTTTAGGATAAAGAGTTGTGATCAGGTAGGTCATTAATTAAAGGTCCTTGTCATTGGGCCTCATTTTCACCTCTTTCTTGTCAGTGTGCCATCTCAAGATTCCTTTGAAGGAATTGATTGAACTTAAAAACTAGGCCTGTCACGATAAAAAATTTTGCTGGATGATAATTGTCCCAAAAAGTATTGCCAATAAACAGTATTATTGTCAATGTTATTTTGAACCATCATTTTTTTCATTAATGTAATTATATGTCGTAATAAATTGAGTACACATATCAGAAGCAATGAACTATAATTTCTTAAGAGTATTTAACTGTAATTAGAAGGTCAAGAGCTTTTAAATAAAATAAACAATATAATTAAACAAAAAAAAGAGAGGAAAAAACCCATTGAAAATTAAATGGACTCTTTTGGGAAAACAGCATGTAAAAAAACATCATTATAATAATCAGAAACAACAAAAAAATAGACCCTGTCTCTGTAAATAAAAAAACCAAAACTCCAATAAAAAGACACACAACAATAAAAACAACAAATAAAATGGAGTTTATACAGTTCCTGAATTGTTTGTGTGTACGTTCTCCCAGTCAATTCGTACTGTCTGTCAAACATTTGTAGCATTTCTGGTTTTTCAACCGTATTGAAGGGCTGCATTTCTTTTGCAATGTTGCGGAACAACACTGTCTGTGAGCGCACCATTTTGTTCTGTTTTATTTATATTTCCTTTGCTGACCAAATGCCTCAGTAAGCACCAACTGTAGGACGAAGGTTCTGCTGAACCTCTCCTTCTTTGTCATCACTACTTTCAAACAAATTCGACATATCAGCTCGTCGGTGTTCATGAGCTCACACCTTGTTCATTCTGCCTAAAACCAAAATATTCCCACACTGGGGCTGTGGCATTCGTCTCAGAAACCATCGCTTTTGTGCCTTAATTCATATTAGTGTTTGTTTCCTCGTTACTCCTCAGGATGCTTGCTTCAGCTCTCTTGTGTGTGTATGCGCGAGTTGCCCGCCTTCCCCTCAAAGATTGAATGTATGACAGATGGATCACTAACCCTAATCCCGCTGATTCCCCAATAGAACCAACACACCCAGGCGTTGAGAAAGATGGATGTAGTGAGCCATCTTCTCATCCAGCCTGTTTGGTAGAATGAGAGGAGGGAAACAAACACACATGCATGTGTCAGTTGTAGAGGATGACATTTTGTGGGAATTCCCGTGGGTCACATGATTCCCGCGGGAATCCCACGGGATGGGAGTCATTTTTTAATGAATCCCGTGATCGGGATGGGACGGGAAAAAAAGCAATGGGAGCGGGCAGGAGTGGGAACAACATCAATAGATGATCATTTCCAGCTGTGTTAAACAAACAGATGAACAGATGCGTCCATTTTTGTAATCATCTCTCAGTGAGAGCCAACACTCTTGACCGCGCTAGCAACACAAAAGAACTACAAAAGTGGTTTGACTTCCTGTCACCACCGGAAGTAAAAGGCGACTCGAACCCGGCGACGCACATCACAAAACAACATGGAGGGAGAAGACGACACGTCGAAAATAGAGCTGTTTACACCAACCGAATGTCAGGCATGTGAAAATGTCTTTTATATGCACTGCACTTTTACCTAAAATAAAAAATGCAGCATTTTTTCAACATGTTTGGTTTTATTCAAACGGGAACGGGACAGGAGTGGGAGTAATTTTGAGTGGGAGCGGGATGGGAGTGGGAGTCGTTCTACGAGAGTGGGACAGGACAGAATTAATTTTTTTTACTTTGGCCCAGGATTGGGACGGGACTGGATTTTTTTCTCTGGGAGTGGGACGGGACAGGAGTGAAAGTCCGCTCCTGTGTCATGCTCTAGTCAGTATATTGAAGCCGACAAACTTACCGAGGACGTTTTTATTTATCGTGCGGTTAATTTATTTATTGATTATCGTGATAGACCTATTAAAAAACACTTGCTGGGAAGCACTCATGTGAATGCACACGTGTCATTTTGACCCCTCTCCTCATCCATTCTTTAAGACAACAGGCAGCAGTGTGGCAGCCTGATAATTCTCACTTTATCTTTAAAGCTCAGTAATCAGATCAGACTTAATCACCAACATTTCTTTACCTCAGTTAGCAGTATTCAGAGAATGTTTCCTGTTGCCTGTTCTCTGCTGCAGAAAGTACTGAAGATCCACAGCCTGAAGGATTTTAAAACTACAGAGAGAAAGCAGCTCAGAGCTGTGATCAGGGTAGAAAATGTTTCAGTTACGTGCCGATAGAGATTTTTTAGTCCTGTGCTCCTGATCTGCCCAGTGGGGCAAAGGTTTCAGAGGGTTGAGCTTGCACTCAGTGGATCTGTCATTGTAATTGCTACTTGTTGTTCACCATTATTCTGTCTGTTATACAGCAATTTTCTACCATGTGACGTAAGCCCTGCTGGTGCCTGTCAGAGCTTTGTGAAGGGGGACCGCAGGCATTTGGGAATCCCTTTCTCTCTCTGATACAGGGTGTTCAATCTCACTGCTGGAAGGCATATTATATCACACATTATGGTGTTATTTCTCCAGACAGCTGATTTAAGCATCTGCTGTGGTAAAAGGCCTGTGGGCAAAGCACTGCAGATTCAGACTCATGTTTTCTGATGTTATTCTTTTGTTTACTGTCAATAAACTTCATACTAATGACAAGTCACATCCTCAGATTGATTTATTAAGTAAATTTCATTAGAGCAAACCAGCAGGAAAAACTTAAACTAAATCAAAAGCTGCAGTAATACTTGACTGTGTTCTAATTAGAATAATTAAGTGCTGCAGTTTTATGATTTTTTTTTTATTAATATGTTCCCACGATTGCAAAGATACACCCAACATCCGTGTACCACTAAACTGGGTCCATGCATGATTTTATTTTGATTTAAATGCAGTTCCTGAATTAATGTTCTTTAGTTGGCTTCTTCATTTACACTTTTTTATTGTAATCAAGGGGCATACAGCCAAAGAAAGGCACATAGGCCCGCACAAAAGGTAATAAAACCACTGTTTGCTTGGATAATGAAGACTTTCAAGGTCAATGAGAGAGAAAGAATAAAGTCATAATAGATCATTGTTTTTAGTGTAATTTACAGCCAATTAAAAGCGCAGGTCAAAACCGACCCTAGTGTGGAGCATGTATAGTGAATGCTAACACAGTACCAGGGTTACGCAGAGACAGATATGATAGATCTATGATTGGCTAATAGATCGGTCACTACCTTCAGTTTTTACTCTGGTCCCTTTTTCCCTCGTATTTCGCCCACACCTCAGCACGGTTTCAGTGCATGGCTTCCAACTTGAGACTGGGTCCACTCCAAGTTTAACAACTGCTAAACAGGGTTTTTATTCATGCCGCTGTTGCTGTCAGCCTCCTATAGACACATTGCACTGTTGGTTGGCCCAGTGCTGTTCTCATGGTAGATTTATGCTCGCTTTGGATATTTGTATATCAATATCCTTTATTTAACCAGGTAAAAAACTTGTTGAGATGTTAAACCTCTTTTTCTCTTTTTCAAGGATGACCCAGGATGGCAGCACTTAACAGAAATAAATCAGGTTATGGTCATAGATACACACACTTCAGAAAAACAACAATGGGATTATATGATTATATACAGTCATGGAAAAAATTATTAGACAACCCTTGTTTTCTTCAATTTCTTGTTAATTTTAATGCCTGGCTCAACTAAAGGTACATTTGTTTGGACAATTATAATGATAACAACAAAAGTAGCTCATGAGAGTTTAATTTAAGAACTAAGAACTATTCATTTTCCATGGTTTTCTTGATAATAACCAAAATTACTTAAATTCTTACATCAATAGCTATGGCATTGTACCACCAAAAACACTACTTTTAAGCATTCCATGTTTTCTTTTCTGTTTGCTTTAAACACATGATACACACAAGAGTTAATACTTGATTGCATAACCATTGTTTTTGATGACTGCAGCCATGCGTCTTGGCATGCTCTCCACCAGCTTCTGACATTGTTCTGCTGTCACAGCAGCCCATTCCTGTTGGACAAATTCAAACAAATTTTCTTTGTTTTTGGGCTTGTGGTTCTCCATTTTGAGTTTGATGATTTTCCACAGGTTTTCAATTGGATTAAGATCTGGTGATTGAGCAGGCCAAGGCATGGTGCTAATGTTGTGGTTCTCCATCCAGGTTTTTAACTGACCTTGCCGTGTGGCAAGGGCATTGTCTTGTTGGAAAATCCAGTCATTCGAGGCAGGAAAGAGTTTTCCAGCTGATGGAAGAAGACTGTTTTCAAGGGTAGTCCTGTACATGACCTGGTTCATTCGCCTTCACACAATTGCATTTGCCCTGTTCCACTCAGACTGAAACAACCCCAGATCATGACTAATCCACCCCCATGTTTTACTGTAGGGGCAAGACAGTCTGGGTTGTAAGCTTCTCCAGGCTTCCTCCTAACCAGTAAGTTGGCTGGAGGGGCATCAATTCAAAATTGGATTCATCACTGAAGAGAGCCTTAGCCCAATCATCAACAGTCCAATCCTTGAGGTCTCGAGCAAAGAGTAACCGGGCCTTCCTCTGCCTTTCATTGATGAAGGGCTTCTTGCGTGCTGTGTGTGACTTCAAACCAGCTTCAACAAGTCGGTTTCGAACTGTCCTTGCTGAACAAGTCACATTTCTCGACAGTGCCCACTCATTTTTAAGGTCCCTGGAGGTCTGACGACGATTCCTGACACAGGAACGGATGAGTGCACGGTCATCTCGTGGGGTAGAAAGACGTTTCCTGCCACGGCCAAGTAGCAATTTGGTAGTGCCATGTTCAGCTTGTTTTTTTTTGTTGTAATGAACGGCTGTCTTGGAGATCTTCAGTTTTTCGCTACCTGTCTCTCACTCATGCCAATTTCCAGCAGTGCCAAGATGGCTGCCTTTGTGGCTTCACATAATTCTTTTGTTTTAGGCATTATGTGAGAGCTGACAACTTCTGAGTTGTGCTACGGCTTGAATGTAAGCAGGAAACCACTCTAGGCCTTTGCATGTGCAGTGCTGCTTGTGACATGAAATGGCCTCTTATATACCCTGGGAATCAATTAAGCTTAAGAATGTCAAATAGGACATAAAGTATTATGTGACCAGCTGCATTTTTTGTTGTGTTCATTGTATTATACGTTTAGTGGTACCAGATATTAGAATGAACAAGAAATTGAAGAAAACAAGGGTGGTCTAATAATTTTTTCCATGACTGTATGTATATATGTATGTGTATATATATTAGGGCTGGGCAATATTACCTAATCTCAGTAACACAGTTAATTGAAACTCTTACCTTGATTCGGATTAATGCCATGCTTGAACAAATTAGTGGTGATACCGATGGTTGTTGACATGGTCTTCCTGCAGTATTTACACGTAACTTCTTTCTGCTCGATGTCCTCTGCACTGAATCTAAAATGGGCCCAAACAACAGAGACAGCATTTTTTCTTGGCTACAAGGTCCTCTGATGGATTGGCGCTTGTCTCCTCCATATTGGCAACAAGTCCTTCGCTCTTGGCAAAAATGAACGTAGACTGTATGGAGGGGGCGCGGTCACGTGACTCACGCTACTAAAATAATCAAAATAATCGACATCAGTAAAATTACGTAGATTAGAGGGTCTTCATGTCCATTTCGATTATTTTTTGATTTATGCCCAGCCCTAGTGTATATGTATTTTATATATGTATGTATGTGATTGTGTCTATAAAATGAACAGTGTGGCTTCAGCCTATTGTTAAGTGACTTGAGATAACACTTGTTTAGGTTGATTTATTTATTTTACACTATGGATAGTTTCTTAGCTGTTGTTCTTACCTCTGGAGAAAGGCAATAGAAACATTCAGCACTATCACACAAACAAACATCATTAATCTATTTTCTGCATCATTACTGTCACTAATAATATCTTCTTCGAGCACAAATTTTAGAGGTCCAATCCTCTGATCACTGCTCAGTTTCTCTCCGGCAGAAGCTGCACCCCCTGCTCCTCCAAAGATTGCCTGATGGTGATCATCGCACTACATTAACTTGTCAAGATAAAACATTTGCCTGGCTTCCTCTTCCTCCTCCTGCTGCTTGTTAAACCCTCCTTCTGAAACTACAAAAACACAGCCTCGAACATCAGGCACATCCGCCTTAGACGGGACGCCTGAATAACGAATGCACTTTTATCTGGTCCCAGCTCCATTTACACTGAGAGCGGCCTAGTTTTAATCAGGTTTAAGGGTTTCTCTCCCCCCCTCTCAGAGCACATTGGAGTCATTTCTGTCTGGTAGTTAATCTGTTTGAATGTCTCCTCTCTGCCACGCTGGGTTCCCTGTGTTATATAACTGTTTCCTTTCTCCCAGGAAGCTCTTATCTGCTTTACAAAGAAATGAGCCGTGAATCACCACTCTTCAACTTTGCATCATCACTGCTGTGTCACCGTGTTATTCTTCTAGAGGTTTATCCCCCTTCTTCTGTGTGGGGAACTTAATCCTTTGCTAATCAGGTTTGGAGGAGTCACATTGATGCTCCACCACCTTTCAAAATGAAATTATCTCAGCCTGTGTTTTCACATCCAAATTTTTAATCATGCGAGCTGATGTCTTAGGAGGTCAGGCTTTTTTCCTCAGACATGATTTCCTGTTTAGCCATGTGTGAATATTAGAAGACCAGATATACCGTTCACTTCTATGGCTGCCTCACTGAAAGACAGATTTTTTTTCACTCCTAGTGTCCTGTTGTTGTTGTTGTAGGCTTACTGGCTGCATGTCCATGATACAAATATCATGTACCACCATTGCCCAAAAGTGCTCCAGTGGTTAAGATCTGGTAACTGGAGGCCACTGGAGTACAGTGTAGTCATTATCATGCTCAAGGAACCAGTTTGATGGTTTGAGCTTTGCTATTATCCTGCTGGAAGTATCCATTAGAGAATATAAATGAGAATATAAATTTGTCATAAAATTAGAATACCAATATTCATATATTACAACATAAATACAAGTTATTATGCATAATCAAATGAACTTGACATAGAATGCAAGCAAATTTAGCGTACATACATGGAATTAAAGCCAATGAAGCTTTTTCCAAATCAACAAAAAGATGTTTTTCAAATTTTTAGAGCTCAAATATTTTGCTGCTGCCATTTTTTAAATATTAATATTTAGTAATACTTAATTTCATGTTAATGGCTTCATGAAAGAGATTAAGAGACACTATAATAGCAAAGTAAGGTTGTAAATAACTTACATAAGATTATATAGAGTTATTTCTATTGGATATCTGAGTTTTCTTCATATTTACAGATGCTGGTTTTTGGAAATGAACGGTGGGCCACATTTAGTGATGTGGAGGGCCGCACTTGGCCCCCTGGGCTGCCACTTGCCCACCCCTGCATTAGAAGATGGTACACTGTGGTCACAAAGGATCGGACACAGTCATAAAAAAATACTCAGCCATCAGTGTATAATGTTGAAAGGTGGAGGGGGCAGGGATTTTAATTTACAGCAAAATGATCATTTAAAAGTAGCTGATAAAAAGCTTGAGAAAAAACCCTCAACCCTTCGGCCACTTTGCAGAAGACAAAAGCAGATCTTGAAAATGCCGATTTTTAAAAAAGGAGAATGTTTTGTGAATTGGTTTGAATCATAAATCAAATTTTAATTGAAATCTTGACCCCCAAAATTGGATCAGTTGTTAAAGACACAAATCTAAAAAAGTTATCAATTGGAAAAAATGCAAAAAAATTGACTGTATTCGTCCTATGTTGACATTTTCTTAATTAAAGAAACCAGAATATACAGCGCCCCCCCCCCCCAAAAAAAAAACAAACAAACATTTTTTTAAATGTCTTTTGATCTAAGACAGAAAGTCAAATGTATTTGATTCACAATCATAACATGCTTCAGTTTAATATGTTTTTAGACCAAGGGCCACTTGCATTCTTGAACAATTCCCAGTTCAGTTAGAAACAAATTGTCTAAAAAAGGTACCAGAAAGTTATTGAAATTTAGTTAGCACACAGTCCTACTCTCCTTTTGTCTACAAGAAGAGCATGAGGCATGGAGCAGGGCAGCAAAATCTCTCTTGAGCAAACACTATAGTCAGCAAGACATTGATTAAGACAGATGCATATAAAAGAGGAGTTGGGGTGGAGGAGGGTTGCAAAGCGACTTGCAGAAGGAGCAACAAAGAGTTGGGAGGCTAGAGTTGCTTAAATAAGGCGGTCTGAATGCAATTCAAGCAGCTGAGAGGCAAATCATCAGATTATCAGCAGTTGTGGGCTGTCTTACCCCCAAATTCCACTGCACGCGAAAGCGCTCCGCTGTGCAGTGAAGCGAAGCGCCGCGGTCTTGCTCCGACAGGCAAACTCCACTGAAAGCGGCGCGCCCAGAAGCGCCGCGGCGCGCAGCCCCGTAGGGGGAGGGCTGATCCCCGGAGAGCCACAGGCTCTCATGAGAATAGCGATGTCACACGCTCATATAATGTGTTATGGACTGAGAAAAGAAATAAACAATACCTTGCTTTGCTTCTCTAAGGACCCTTTGCTGGTCCCAACCACACAGCTTCGTGATTTATTCAACTTCTATCCGCCTGTATCCGAGTAGAAAAGATGCATGCTGTCATGTAAACAATGCTGTCACAATCTCAGCTTCAGCCTCAGCCTCATCCGCAGCCTGTCACTCACCTGCTCCACTCCAATCAGTCCAGATTCACCCCACCTGTGTCGCCACTCACACCTGCGCCTCGTCTCTGGCAATCAAGCCAGCTACTAAAGCCCCAGCTCCGCACTCAGTCATTGTCAGACTGTCGTCGCTCTCATGCTGAAAGGTCCAGACTCGTTTCCCGGATTGATCACCCGTTGCCAACTTGTTTCGTCCCAGACTCTGCCTCATACGCCTGACCCTCGGCCTGACTCCAAGGTATCGACTAGCTTCCGTCCTGCATTCACCCGCCTGTCTGAATCCCCGGCTTTCGATCCTGCTGCAGTCTGTTGCCTCCCGCTGCCGAGCCCAGTCTGATCTGACGCCTCCTGTGACCCACGTCTGGTATCTGACCCTGTTTCCGTCTCCTGTTGCGAGCCCTGTCTCTTCTACGTTGTGCCGTTCGCCTGGTGTCTGACTCCCCGCCTGTCCTCGACTACGAGAGCTCGCCTGAACCACATCACCGAGTGTTCCTGAACGCCTCCAATCGTCAGCAAGTGAGTCAAGCCTGCATTAAAGCATTGAGTGAGCTTCTGCCTGTGCATCTCCTGAGTGGCCTAGTCGGTAAGGCGTCCGGACTCACGGATCAAGTGGTCACAGGTTCGCCTCCGCTCAAGCCACAGTCTGTTACGGTCCTGTCTGTGTGGCTCTCTGTTTTGGGAATCTCTTTGTTTGCTGTCGCGGGTTGAAGCCCCGCTCAAGAAGCAGCTTTACTCCGTTAAAAGACTGTGTGAGTTGTCACCCCTTTGTTTGCTGTCGCGGGTTGAAGCCGCGCACAAGACTCAGCTACACCCCTCTGAAAGACTGTGTGCCCTGTTACCTGAGAAGATCTGGGTTAGCTCAGTTGGGAGAGCGCCCGGCCGCAGATCAACTGGCCGCGGGTTCGCACCCCGCTCAGAACTGTTCCTGGTTGTGCTGTTAAATAAAGTCTGTCTATTCCTAACGTCACCCACTTGCTTCTGGGTCCTCACTCACAACATTACAGTACAGTCTGACCAGAAGATGGACCCAGCGAGTAGTTCACCATCTGCAATGGACAGACTAGAGAGTGGAAGGGGTGTTGGCTCATCATGAGGGACTGATCGCTACAGCCACCACTCACCTACAGGGGGCCGTAGATACACTCACTCGGACTGTCGCGGAATTGGCCTCCAGGTTCCAAGCTCCACCAGCTCCAGCCCCAGCTCCTGATCCTGAACCTGTTACTCTGCATCCTGCCCTGCCCGACGCTCCAGAGCCACGAGTGGGCTCCCCTGAACGCTACGATGGAGATCCAGAGGTTTGTGCAGCCTTCATAACCAACTGCACCCTGCTCTTCGCTCTCCAACCTCGCACCTTCTCCTCAGAAGCCGCCAAAGTAGCCTATACCATCAACCATCTGACGGGGCGTGCAAGACTCTGGGGAAGCGGCTGAGTGGGACCGTCAATCTCCTGCATGTTCCAGCTTCCTCACCTTCTCTGCTGAGCTTGGAAGGTGTTAGGTCAAAGTCCTGACAGAGCTGGGGTAGCGGCAGGTCTCCTGAGACTCCAACAAGGTCGACGGGTCGGTAGCAGATTACTCCATCGACTTCCGCACCCAGGCCAGTCGCAGTGGGTGGAACTCTTCGGCTCAGATCGATGCCTTTGTTCACGGGTTGGCTGATTACATCAAGGATGGTCTGGTCCCGCATGAACTCCCTTCGTCCCTGGATGGCATCATCGCCCTGGCCACAAGGATCGATCTTCGCATCAGGGCCAGGAGAGGAGCCAAGAATCTGGCATCAATTCAGCAGCCCATTCTCAATCCCCAAGCCAAGGCTCCACCTCGACCGTCCTCCTCAACTACGGCAGAGGACTCCGAACCGATGCAGTTGGGTCGCACTTCTCTAACCCCAGCTGAAAGAAGACGTCGGCTCTCCTCCCAGCTCTGCCTCTACTGTGGAGGACAAGGACACTTCGTCAACCGGTGTCCAGTAAAAGAGCGAGCTCACACGTAAGAGAGGAGATACGGGTGAGCTCTTCCCTCCAGCCTCCTCAAGTTCATCGTCCTTCCCTGCCTGCTCGTCTGCTCCTGCCTGGTGGACCTCAGACCCTGGCTACCCTCATTGACTCCGGCTCCGACTCCAGTCTCATTAGCAGAGGGTTGGCGAAACAACTTGGACTGAGTCTGCTTCCCTGAATCATCCCATCCCGCCAAAGCACTGGACGGCCACAAGATGGGGGTCATAACCCACCAAACCATCCCAGTCACCATGCTCATCTCAGGCAACCACAAAGAAACCATCCAGTTTCACGTTCTTGATCACCCTGAGGTACCTCTGGTGCTTGGTTTCCCCTGGCTCCGTCGTCACAACCCCATCATCGACTGGTCCACCAGCTCCATCCGTGGTTGGGGAACCACGTGTCACCTCACCTGTCTGAAGGACGCCTCGTCCCCGCAGCTTCCTGTCAGCCCCGAGGTCCAACCTGAACTCTCCCGGGTACCCCCCGAATATCACGACTTGAACCGTATTCAGCAAGGCTAACGCCACCTCTCTGCCACCACATCGACCCTACGACTGTGCCATAGACCTTCTCCGGGCACTACCCGCCTAAAGGAAGGCTGTATTCCCTCTCAGCACCCGAAAGAAAGTCCATGGAGGAATACATCGGCAATTCTCTGGCTGCTGGCATCATCCGTCCTTCTTCGTCCCCTGCTGGTGCAGGCTTCTTCTTCGTGGAGAAAAAGGATCACTCCTTAACAGCCTGTATCGACTATCCTGCTCTCCGACGACATCACGGTAAAGAATCGCTACCCCCTGCCGCTCATCTCCTCGGCCTTTGAGTTACTCCAAGGAGCCACAATCTTCACTAAACTCGACCTCCGCAACGCCTACCATCTCGTCCGCATCAGGGAAGGGGACGAGTGGAAGACCTTCAACACTCCCATTGGTCACTACAGTATCTGGTGATGCCATTCGGACTGACAAATGCTCCAGCAGTTTTTCAGGCCCTGGACAATGACATCCTCCGAGACATGCTAAACAAGTTTGTCTTCGTTTACCTGGACGACATCCTCATCTTCTCCAAGACCCTCAGTGACCACGTGCATCATGTCCAGTCCGTCCTTCAAAGACTCCTGCAGAACTCACTCTTCGTGAAGGCGGAGAAGTGTGAGTTTCACGTTTCCACTGTGTCGTTCCTGGGCTTCATCGTCTCGAAGGGCAACATTCAAATGGATCCAGCTAAAGTCTCTGCAGTCACCACCTGGCCTGTCCCTGAATCCGTAAGCAGCTTCAAGCGTTTCCTGGGCTTTGCCAACTTTTATAGAAGATTCATCAGGAACTACAGCACTGTCGCTGCTCCCTCACCGCCCTCACCAGCAGCAAGAAGACTTACCTCTGGTCCCTGAAGCCAATACTGCCTTCCACACGTTGAAGGACAAGTTCACCACTGCTCCTATCCTGCAAATGCCCGACCCAGACCTCCAGTTTCTGGTGGAGGTGGACGCCTCCGATGTAGGGGTAGGAGGAGTCCTATCCCAGCGCTCACCTACAGACCACAAGCTCCATCCCTGTGCCTTCTTCTCTCGCCGACTGAGTCCCAGGAGAGAAACTACGACATTGGCAACCGTGAGCTTCTAGCCGTCAAACTAGCCCTGGAGGAATGGAGACACTGGCTCGAGGGAACCAAGGATCCTTTCCTGGTGTGGACCGACCACAAGAACCTGGAATACATCAAGACGGCTAAAAGGCTCAACGCCCGCCAAGCACGGTGGTCCCTCTTCTTCTCCAGGTTCCACTTCACCTTGTCTTACCGCCCTGGTTCCCGCAACACTAAGCCTGACGCTCTTTCCCGCCAGTACCTACGAGATGACGAAAGCCCAGAGAAACCTGCTCCTATCTTGGCTCCTCCTTGCATCGTCGCTACCCTCGTCTGGGAGATAGAGGAGAGAGTCAAAGCCGCCAACCAAGATCAATCTGGTCCCAGTGCCTGCCCTCCTCATTGTCTCTTCGTGCCTGAAGCCCTTCGGTCGGAAGTCCTGCAGTGGGCCCACACATCCAACTTGACCTGTCACCCTGGATCACTTCGCACCCGAGAGGTTCTCCTGCAACGTTTCTGGTGGCCCACGCTCGAGGGGGACACCCGGGATTTCGTAAAGGCCTGCCAAACCTGCAACCAACACAAGTCTTCTCATCAGGCCCCTGCAGGTCTTCTCCAGCCTCTGCTCATCCCTCATCGTCCCTGGTCACACATCTCCCTGGATTTCGTTACTGGGTTGCCACCCTCTGACGGACACACCACCATCCTCACCGTGGTCGACAGGTTTTCCAAAATGGCCCACTTCATTCCCCTGCCTAAACTCCCGTCCGCCAAGGAAACTGCACAACTGGTCCTCCACCACGTCTTCCGTATCCATGGTCTGCCGGTAGATGTGGTGTCTGATCGGGGGCCCCAATTTGCATCCGTCTTCTGGAGGGAGTTCTGCCGTCTCCTTGGAGCCACTGCCAGCCTGTCGTCAGGCTTCCATCCTCAATCTAATGGACAGACTGAGCGGATGAATCAGGAGATGGAGACGGCTCTGCGTTGCACAGCATCCCAGAACCCATCTACCTGGTCCCAGCAGCTGTTATGGGTCGAGTACGCCCATAACTCTGGTCACATCTCCCACTGGCATGTCCCGTTCCAGTGTGTGTCGGCTACCAGCCCCGTTGTTCCCGGCTCTGGACAATGATGCCTCCTGTCCCTCCGCCCTGGCCTTGCCCGCCCGATGTCGGAGAACCTGGGCCCGAGCCAGAGCTGCACTCCAGAGGGCTGTCCACCGTTACTCCTCTTCAGCCAACCGCCGTCGGACTCCTGCTCCAACCTATCAGGTAGGTCAAAAAGTCTGGTTATCTACCAAAGACCTACCTGTTAGAGTTGAGAGCAGGAAGCTTGCACCTAAGTTTGTGGGTCCTTTTCCATACAGCGCATCATCAATCCGGCGGTGAGGTTGGCCTTCCCGGTCCATGAGGGTCCATCCCGTTCCATGTCTCAAGGATCAAACCTGTCCATGAGAGTCCCCTGTCCCCAGATGTTGCTCCTCCTCCTCCTCCACGGATGATCGACGGGGGTCCTGCCTTCACCATCCGACGTCTGCTCCGTTCTCGTCGGCGAGGGAGAGGCCTGCAGTACCTCGTGGATTGGGAAGGTTACGGTCCAGAAGAGAGGTCCTGGGTACCCTCTCGTGATGTGCTGGACAGAGACCTCGTCAGGCAATTCCACGAGGATCACCCGGAGCAGCCGTCCCTGAGGAGGCAGGGACGCCCGTCTCAGCAGCCCTCGCTCGTCAACCCTGTCGACCCACCGACCGCTGAGGACTCTGAAGAGGAGGAGGAGGAGGAGCTCCCCGATCCACATGACGTCCGTGATGACTCCGCCTCAGAAGAGTATTAGGCACTCTTCCCTCCCCCCCACCCCTGTTGATGTTGTGGACGTCGGGAGCCGTCCCTTGAGGGGGGGGTTCTGTCACAATCTCAGCTTCAGCCTCAGCCTCATCCGCAGCCTGTCACTCACCTGCTCCACTCCAATCAGTCCAGATTCACCCCACCTGTGTCGCCACTCACACCTGCGCCTCGTCTCTGGCAATCAAGCCAGCTACTAAAGCCCCAGCTCCGCACTCAGTCATTGTCAGACTGTCGTCGCTCTCATGCTGAAAGGTCCAGACTCGTTTCCCGGATTGATCACCCGTTGCCAACTTGTTTCGTCCCAGACTCTGCCTCATACGCCTGACCCTCGGCCTGACTCCAAGGTATCGACTAGCTTCCGTCCTGCATTCACCCGCCTGTCTGAATCCCCGGCTATCGATCCTGCTTCTGCCTCCCGCTGCCGAGCCCAGTCTGATCTACGCTGTGACCCACGTCTGGTATCCGACCCTGTTTCCGTCTCCCGTTGCCGAGCCCTGTCTGATCTACGTGGTGCCGTTAAGCCTGGTGTCTGACTCCCGCCTGTCCTCGACTCACGAGCTCGCCTGAACCACATCACCGAGTGTTCCTGAACGCCTCAATCGTCAGCAAGTGAGTCAAGCCTGCATTAAAGCATTGAGTGAGCTTCTGCTTGTGCATCTCCTGAGTGGCCTAGTCGGTAAGGCGTCCGGCTACGGATCAAGTGGTCATAGGTTCGCCTCCCGCTCAAGCCACAGTCTGTTACGGTCCTGTCTGTGTGGCTCTCTGTTTTGGGAATCTCTTTGTTTGCTGTCGCGGGTTGAAGCCCCGCTCAAGAAGCAACTTTACTCCGTTAAAGACTGTGTGAGTTGTCACCCCTTTGTTTGCTGTCGCGGGTTGAAGCCCCGCTCAAGAAGCAGCTTTTCTCCGTTAGAAGACTGTGTGAGTTGTCACCCCTTTGTTTGCTATCGCGGGTTGAAGCCCCGCTCAAGACGCAGCTACACCCCTCTGAAAGACTGTGTGCCCTGTTACCTGAGAAGATCTGGGTTAGCTCAGTTGGGAGAGCGCCCGGCCGCAGATCAACTGGCCGCGGGTTCGCACTCCGCTCAGAACTGTTCCTGGTTGTGCTGTTAAATAAAGTCTGTCTATTCCTAACGTCACCCACTTGCTTCTGGGTCCTCACTCACAACATTACAAATGCTATATATTTCTGTTCCTCTACAATTCACTTTTCTTTGTCCATGGTGTGGTGTTGCCCCTGGGACCCTCTAACTGACTGCTGACCTGATGCTCGGGCCTCCGGTTTTGACATAATGACAAATAATTGAGGAACATTATGTGCAAGAGTCCGTGCGTTGTGTTTTATTTTGAAACTTCCGGTTACTCCACACGGTGACTTCCTGTCTGGTGCTTTCTTGACGACAGTGAATTTACGAGGTTTGGAAGCGGCAGAAAATAGACCTGCAGTGTATCTCTCGCGCCTTGGTGCGCGCCGGCGCTTAAGCAATGCGGTGCTGACACGCCGCAGCGCGTGCAGTGGAATTTGCCTGATAGACTACAATGGGAGCGAAGTGCTCCGCAGTACGTTTCAAGGACGTGGCGTGGCGCTTTCGCGTCCAGTGGAATTTGGGGGTTAGGCATGACAACTATAGTCTATAGCTCATGACTGTCATTGCTTCTCCTTATATCAATCATGTAGCATGTTTAAGGGCTACATTTCACTCTTAAAAAAATCAGGACCAATGAAAACAAGAGAAAGTAATGGGGATGTCACCGATAAAATGATAAACAGCAGTAAAACTACTTTTAGAATAAGTGTTTCCTATTTTAATACTGTTAAAAAGCGTGTTTGATTACTTTACTTTGTCGTTAATTCACGATGATGCTGCTCATTGCCTGGAGAAACGAGGGTTGCATGTGCAGTTTGCAATGTTTGGCCTCTGAAAGTGGAAGTATGGCGGTTGGTTGACACTGTACCGAAAACTTTTCCACATTGAAACGACAGTCAGATGTCTGGTCTTATTTTTTGATTTTTCGAGGAGGTCTGCAGAAAAGGCCGACAATACTAGGATAATAGTTTAGTAACAGAATAGTTTTGATCATAATAACTGTGGACATTTTCAAAGTTGCATCCCTTAAAGAACAACAGAGCAGAGAGGTTAATAAATCTGTTATTCAGTGGTTTTAATCAACATTTTCAGTCTAAAAACTTCGTAAAGCTTTTTCTTTCTTTTTCTTCTTTTTCTTCCTTCCTAAAGAAAATGCTGCAAGGTTTGACAAATGATGAGTTTTAAAGACTGAACAGATCCATGAGTGAGTGATTTCCCCCCTCCTTGTCTCCCCTGCAGGATTTCGGGCATTCTTCCCCCTCACCTCCTCTGGCCTGACTGACCCACCAGCCCACCACCATGAACTACCTCCGCCGACGCCTGTCAGACAGCAGCTTTGTGGCTAACCTCCCCAACGGCTACATGATGGACCTGCAGAGGCCCACCCCTCCGGGTTCATCCACCTCCTCCCCCGCCTCCCCGGCCACAGAGAGGCGGCAGCCCCCGAGCGCCCCGCCTCAGACCCAGGGCTCAGCCTCGGCCTCGGCCCCGGCCCCGGGTCCGGCTCCAGGCTCAGGGAGCTTCCTCAGCTCCTTCTCCAGCGTGGTGAAGAGTGCCCAGATGGCCCAGAACGTGGCTGCTGCCGCACACGCCAAATCAGCTGCATCAGCTGCATCGGCTGCAGAGGGAGGCTCAGCAGGAAACAGTCAGCCGCCCAAACCTGTGGTCCGCAAACCCAAGATCCTGCTGGTCATCGACGATCAGCACACAGACTGGTGAGTGAGCGCTTTACGGTGTTTTGCTGCAAGTTTGGAGAAATACAAGGGCCCGTTTTCCTGTTTGCTGCAGTATTTTAAACCGCTTCTGCTTGTTTTTGAAGAGAAATGATTTCCCACAAAATTAATTTGGTATCACTTGGCCTGTCACGATAAAAAATTTTGCTGGACGATACTTGTCCAAAAAATTACTACCAATAGATGATATTATTGTCAATATTTTTTTGAAACATTTTTTCTTTAATACAATTATGATATATGCCGTAATAAAGTGAGTACACCATTTCAAAAGCAACTAGAGAATTTGCATTTCCATGAAGGAAATGCTGAGTGTGACTGCTGAAACTATGAAATGAAATTGCTAAAGGTAATGCAAAGAAAGTTGAAAATGTGACATGAATAGTTGTAAGCAGTAAATTACAGCTGAAAATGTGTGAAATGTGCAATAAAAATGTTTGCCGAACATTATAGATACTGGAGCTCAGGTGTGCAGGTCACGTGATCACGCTCTAACTTCACAGAAATGTGCAAAAGTTGATGCTGCTTCAACAGTCATATCTCAGAAACTGCAGCAGGTAGTGAAAAGTGCACTAAAAACTGTTTGCAGTTGTGAAAGAAAGCAGAAAATGAATGACTGTTTTGTAACATGGCTAAATGTGTTGATATTTTTAGATGTACCTAATAAAGTGGCCAGTCAGTGTAATACGTCCAAGGTAAGGTTGAGAGTGTAAAGACAAGCATGATTACGCCATTGTAAAGAAGAATCTGTACTGCATGGAGAAGAAAAGTACCTCCGCCTCAACCCGTATTTGAACCCGTTTCTCCTGGTCTGTAGTCCGCTGTGCTAATTATTTAACCACAGGGCTGAATGTGCTGTATCATGGAAAGGACGGTATTTGTCCTCATAAGAGCACTGATAACACTTGGTACTTCCGGTTAATCGAACACTCGCTATGTCCAAACCGGAATAGATATCAGGAAAGGGATTTCACCGTGAGCATCCCAAGAACCTGCTGAAACGTTTAATAAAATTCTCATTTCTGTACTGCTAAAAATGTTAACACAGTGGCGAGTTAAGAACGCGATTCAAAGTGAAGCACTCGGCTGTCCAGAGCGTCGGTCTCTTGCAGCAGGCTGATAAGCTCGGTACTTCCGGGTAAACGAACGCTCGATGTGTCTAAACTGTGATAAATATCAGAAAAGGCTTTGCACCGTGAGTATCCCAAGAACATGCTGAAACGACTGATGTAATTTCACGTCTGTACTGTTAAAAATGTTGACACAGTGGCGAGTTAAAAACGGGCTTCAAAGTGAAGCACTCGGCTGTCCAGAGCTGAGAAATTGCATTACCGCAGATGGAAGATCTTGCGGCATACCGCAAAAGCTGAAGCTCACTGAGACAAAACGATGTCAGATTAGACTTTGAAGCGGATTTCACGTGTAAGAGGAGAAGGCTAGCAACGTTTTGATGTATAAATCATGTCTGTGGAGGACAGTTTGACGAAGTTATGACAGGATAATTCTGCTGAACTTCAGCAGTCGCTCCCATGGTCGCGCCGCTGTAACGGGTCATGTGACGCGCTCTAATTTCAGAGAAATTCGCGAAACTTGTTGTTGCTTAAAAAATCATATTTAAAAAACTGTAGAAGCCAGCAAAAAGCTGAAGATATGTAAAAATAGTTAAGAAGTCAGTGCAGCTTTTAAAGCATGAATGAAGTCTGTAGGTGGAAGCATGCCCAACCTGTGGAGCTTCAAAGTTGCTGAAGTTTTCAGCAGACCTGTGGAAATGTCCCATTGATTTCAATGTAAAAATACATGCAGAAATTATTTTTTACTGTAAAAAGTATAACTGTTAAACCACTGAAAAATACAAGCGCATTTCTCCTGAACATGCTGCATATGTCAATTTTTTTCTGTGAAAATCTGTGCAAATTTGAAGCCTGTGAAAGGTGGCAAAATCTCAAGGAATAAGAAGAAGAAGAAAAAGAAGAATACATTTTAGGAAGAACAATATGTTGAAATGCTGACTCAGCATTTCAACATATGGACTGGATAATGATGTAAATCCACATCCACCGCTTAACAATATGCAGAAGTAATACCCTGTAATGCTAATTCACCCATTTCAATCGAAGGGTGTTTGTTATATATTCAATATGTAGGTACTCAGCTAAGGCTACACATTTTTAATATATTTTGAAATTACTTCTCAGTCATTGGACTTTTTGATTACCTCTGCCAGGGAGGTTATGTTATTGCCGCCGTCTGTTCGATGAAATTTTTAGGAAATATCTGGATTGGGACCAGGAACAAATTATTTGATTTTGGTAGTGATCCGGATCAGCGTAAAACTGACATGATGAGAATTTTTTTTTCACAACAATTGAATTAAAATAAAGATCAATATGAATCCAATTGCTAATGGTATGTTTTCATGGTCAAGTAATCTAAATATTTTGATGAAATAAAGGTAGGACTAATATTAATGTGTGAAAATCACAAAATGGGTGAGGACTGTGGTGCTGGCTGTGGTGCAGGAGGGACAGGATGCAGGCAGGCAATACTCGTAGTCAGGGACAGAAGGCTGGTGGATTTACCGGGGCTGAGATGTGAAGCAAGGTGGCGAGTCGGGCTGATATCGGTAAGCAGTCCAGGAACGAGTGCTGGAGAGTCAGGCATGAGAGCGAAGACAATCTGGCAAAGAGTGAGCAGAGTGAAGCTGCTTGTATACTGGCTTGATTGGAGATGGTGAGCAGGTGAGCAGGTGACAGTCCATCAGCTGCACTTCGAGTAGGGAGTTCTCTGGGTCCTGTCTAGGTGGAACTAATGTACTCACAAACCAATGTTTCCCACACAGACATGGATTGTCACCCTGTGAGGTGGAACAAAACCAGTAATGGGTACCATCTCACACCCACACAGTGCTAGTTCTCACGGCACAGCCACAGGTGCTGTTGCCTAAAAGGTTCAAATTTTCTTTTTTGGCAACCAAGAGGTGCAACCTGGAGAGAGGTCACCTAGGTCACCCAGGTCTAATTAGTGTGAGTCCACCTTAGGATTTACTTTTTTGTTCCAACTAAAATGCAGCTTATTGAGTGTTAATGGGAATATCTCCCTCTCTAGCGACACCACATGCATATGTCATTTTGGTTTCTCACTAAACTTTTTTTTGTTTCGACTTTGATATTCTGTATTATCTCAGGTTCAAAATGCTTCAACTTTTAATAAATACATTTGAATAGCTGAAAATTTTCCTCAATTTTGGTGGCAGCTGATGTAAAATTAAGAACATGCTACTGGCTGCAGGAGCACATGTTCATTTGCAATGCAGGAGGTGTGAATGCAAACAGGAGAGACTTCTGCGCTGCACACCTCGATGCTCATAGCTGGGCGCATGATGGGACTTTAACTTGATTAATAAAGTGCTTAGTCACCTGTTGTATTCTCCTCATTAAGCTGTGACATGAAGATGGATTGTAGTTTTGATGGTGTTAAGTAGTCATTTGCTGTCTTGAAGGAAACAAACGAGTGTCATTAAGCTAGTTAGCCAATGATAAATGTTGCCGTTTGATTAGTAACCGCCGTGGAGGTGACACTGTGGACTTTGTAATATTGTTTTTAACTGTTGTCTAATGAAAAGTCATTCTGTAATTAATCTGAAATACAGAAACATTTTAATCGGTAATGGCAGACTCATTAATTTCTAAGCAACGCAATGACTCTCTTTTGTGCAGAAATAAAAATCGTCATGGTAACAGGAGGAGGGCCTTTTGTCCAGGAGGTGACAGAAAAATAAATGGCCGTTAATGAGAGGAGATGGGCTCATGTTTCATGTGTGTGTGTTGGGGGTTGATATCTGCTGTCACGCTGTGGAGGAATTGATTTCCTGCAGTAGAGACGAGCAGCGGCCCGTTTATCATGTTTGTCTTCCTCAATCAATAACCTGCTCGTCCATTTCATGAATTGTTATTCTGCTGCCTGACATTTGCTGGTAAATCAGCCTTTAGTGAAGCTGTGATTAGCTCTTCCCAATGCCTTCAGTTTACACGCACAGTTAGCCAGAATCATTTTGCACCAAAGCATCTGTTTCTGAGGCTCCATGGGGACGCCGAGGCCTGGGTCTAAAAATGATCACTAAATTAAAGCTGGCCCGCTGACAGCGGCATCAGAAGCTCAAAGATTGCTCTCCATTTTCTTGAAAGCCGGGACGCCTTTTTTTCTTTAATCCGTCTGGCTGATGTCCCAAAAGTGCCCGTTCATCCACACGTCCCAGTGTTTGTGGAGCGAGTCGTGGGAGATTTATCCTCCCTGTGAGGCGTTAAGGCTCACTCAGGCTCTTCAGAGATCAGCGGGGGGTTTATTCACTTTAACAAACTCAGCTGCTGATACACAGAGAGAGGAATGACAGGTTGGAGAGGGGATTTCTTGTATTTTCAGGATGCCCTGAATAAAAGTCATTTTCTCTAAGACTGTGATGTTAAATATGGAGTAGTGAGAGTGCCAAATTACAAAAATAAATCTATAAAAGAATAAATAAATAAAAGAATAAATAAATAAATAATCTAAGAATCCATAAAAGAAAAGGCTAATAAAAGTAGAAATATAAACACAAATAAAAAATAAGTAAAAAAGTGCTTAATAAATAAATAAATAAATAAATAAGTAAATGAATAAATAAATAAATAAAGTAGCTATATAAAGTGATATTAATCAAAAAAATAAACCCTTAAAAGAAAAGGGTAGTAAAAGTATAAATTTAAAGGCAAATAAATAAAAGTATTTAAATCACATTATAATGTCAATTTAAAAGCGAAGGAAATATGCACAGAAAAATATGCACAGTAGGAATGTCGTTGTATGCAGGCGCAGAAGGAAACCTGTCGAGGAAGAAGGACAAATATGGAGAGACAGCAAGTTGCTGGAGCAGCCACTCCGTCCTGTCTGTGAATGTCAGTTATACGGGGCTTCAGAGGCAGCTAGCGGGGCAGCCGCTCCGACCTGCCGGTGATTGTGTCACTTCATACGGGGCTCCAGAGGCAGCTAGCGGGGCAGCTGCTACGACCTGCAGGTCACCGGCAGGTTGTGGTGGCTGCCCCGCTAGCTGCCCGTTGAGCCCCGTATAAGTGACATTCACAGGCAGGACGGAGTGGCTGCCCCGCATGGATGCATGCTGCCCCGGCACTTTGCTGTCTCTCCACATTTGTCCTTCTTCCTCGATAGGTTTCCTTCTGCGCCTGCGTACAACGACATTCCTACTGCGCATATTTTTTAAAGGAAATATGCGCAGAATAATATGCGCAGTAGGAATGTCGTTGTAAGCATGCGCAGAAGGAAATATGTCGGGTTATGCTTTGTTTACTCTCTCAAGATTTCGCCACACAAGCTCATCGATGTCTGTGTGGGTCAAAGCACACATAGTACCAGCACTTTCCATTACGTCCTCTACGTCCCCAAAACATATTCTCCGTCATAATTATGTTGTCCTCTAACTTTGACGAGTTCTTCTGTCAAGTTTTCCGCCGCCATGTTTCTTCTCGATTGGGATTCCTCCTGTGCTTGTGACGCAACCACATTCCTACTGCGCATATTTCCTTCACTTTTAAAGTGACATTATAATGTGATTTAAATAATTTTATTTATTTGTCTTTATATGTATACTTTTATTAGCCTTTTCTTTAAAGGGTTTATTTTTTGATCAATATCACTTTATATAGCCACTTTATTTATTTATTTATTTATTCATTTAAAGAACTTTTCTACTTATTTTTTTTATTTGTCTTTATATTTCTACTTTTATTTGCCTTCTCTTTTATGGATTCTTATATAATTTATTTATTTTTCTTTATATTTCTACTTTTATTAGCCTTTTCTTTTATGGATTCTTATATAATTTATTTATTTTTCTTTATTTTTCTACTTTTATTAGCCTTTTCTTTTATGGATTCTTATATAATTTATTTATTTTTCTTTATTTTTCTACTTTTATTAGCCTTTTCTTTTATGGATTCTTATATAGTTTATTTATTTTTTCATTTATTTATTTATTCTTTTATAGATTTATTATTGTAATTTGGCACTCTCATTACTCCATAGTTAAAGTATGACACAGTTTACAGAAGAACAGTACTTTGCAGCCACTGCAAAGCCCTAAATATGATACCTGTGAGTATTTTCAAGGTTTTGTCTCAGACTTCGCTAAAATATTATTGTTAGATAGTGTTGTGCTCAAGACCACACAAACTGAGACCAAGACTTGCCCGAGACCAGAGTGCACCAAGACCAAGACAAGACCCAGGCTGCAGTCGAAAAGTCATTTTTGCTTAGGAAGGTTCCTAACAGAGTGAAATGAACCGGAAGTAGTTCGTGATTAGAGCTGTTGGAATAGTTTAAATGCATAGGAAAGGTGGCTCAATGCTTCCTTTATTATATCCTTAAGCATAGGATACACCAGACCATCCTTTACAAAAGGAGAGGAGAATATTCTGTCAATTCTCACTCCCACAATTCTTCATTGCAACAGCTTTTATAAACAGCGCGTTATCTGATGGCTTCTGATTTCAACCATATAATAACGAACAAATCACTGAATTGTCCTTTCTCCTTTCCTTAACCTCATGACGTTCTCCATCAGGGTTAAGGAAAAGTAGATAGGAAAGGGCTTAGGAGGTGACTATTCGACCGCAGCCCATGACTTTTGGGAGTCGAGGCCAAGATCGAGACAAGACCAAGACCATCAAAATCAATTTTCAAAACCATGACATGGTTGAACAGTTAAGGGGGGTCATCCCGCAGTCACAGTCCCGGGAAGGCTGCAGTCATCACAGGAGGAAATAACACATGAACTGAATCTTTTTGTTGTTTTACCAAGTGTTCCTCCTTATTCACATTAATGATGTTGAAGATCAGTGCTGGTCTTGACCGGTCTTGACGGAAAATCCAGAGTCCAGCCAGTCCGAGACCAAGACAAGACCAAGTAAAAATGCTCTTGAGTCCAAGACAAGACCAAGACCTTCAAAATGTGGTCGCGAGACACCATTGTTAGATTAGATTAACCACTGAGGCCATTTAAGACCAAACAATAGAAATCTCACCAACAGAGCTGTTTTTTCAATCAAGGTCTCTTTATTGAAAAAATTGCAGTATACAAATAAAAAAAGAGTATATAGAAGACCACTTATACAAAATATCAAAGAAAGCACTACTCACGAACCCACCCACTAGACCAGAGGTCAGCAACCTGTCCAATCCAAAGAGCCATTTTGCCCACCACACCCACCAAACAAATCTGAACCTTGAAATGACGACAGCAGCACCTGGTGACTCTTTATTATTATAATGATGTAATAATGAATCAGATCTGTAAGTAAACTGCTTTACCACTCAGCATGGCTGCTCTAGACTGGGTCATGTAGGTTTTGTTGCTTTAACTTGGAATTATTGTTATATCAAATTATATTGCAATAATTCATTTAGAGTTTAAATCATAACAATATGGTGTTTATTTTGATTATCGGGCTTGTCAACAAAAGTAACAGTTAATGAATGAGCCTGTGTTGTCACTGTTATTACTTTATGTCATAGTTGTTACTCAGTTTTACTTCAGTGAAGAAGCCATACATGTTTGACATCATCAGTTGAGATGGGGTCAGCGGGTCTTTCCCTTGACTTTTTTTAAACTTTTCCTGTAATCTGCAATCACACAGAGCAAAATGGTAATGAAAAACATCCACCTGAACTTTGTGTTAAAATCCCCCTCTTCAAAAACTCGGTCACAGTTGTGTTGAGTTTATTTACTCCCCGTTTCTCTCGTCTCTTCTGAAACTTCATCACCGACACGCCTCCATTTTTAAAGTTTGAATCCCTTCACAGCAGCAGCTGATGTTTCAAAAGTATGAGAGTTCATCAAAACATTAAACACACATTGTTTTCAGATGATGCTAAACATGCAGAAATAACATCAATTAATTTGAGTTTAATAAAAGACAAAGAACAGGTTTTCCTGCTCTTCTGTCCTCCGAGTCCACAGACATATGGCCCTTTCCATTAGCCCTACTCTACTCTACTCGACTACCTGGCTCTACTCGACTCGCCTTGAGCTGCTTTTCCATTAGGCCCAGTCGCCTGTCCAACGGGGTGCAGTGTCACTGTAAAAAGATGAGCGGCTCTGCAGTGATGTCATTTTGAGCGTGACACAACAATCTGTGGCTTTTTGTCACAAAGCGAGTAAAAAAGGGAAGCAGAAGAAGGCGGCAGGTGATAAGAAGAAATACCCCTTGAGAAGCACAGGAGAGTTTTGGAAGCTATACAACAGAATGAAGCTGAGGACGAGAGCAATCGAGCTGCAAAGAAAAGACGTATGAAGGTAAGCTAATGGTAGCTACCGCTAGCATGCTAGGTCGTCACGCTCATGAGTCATCAATGACGACATTGTCTAACCAATCAGTAGCCGGTAGTCGGTGACGTCATCTTTTAGTATCCACTCTGCTTGTTTGGAACCAGAGCAGAGTAGGTACTAGAACTAGCTTGTTTTAGGAGGTACCAGGCTAGTGGAAACACGCTGCAAATCGAGTAGAGCCGAGTAGAGTAGGGCCAAGGCGTGCTAGCGGAAAAGGGCCAATACTGGTGAGGGGAAGAAGAGCTACATGCGGCTCTGGAGCCACGGGCTGCCGACCCCTGCACCAGACAGATGATATGCTAAATGAATCAGTCAAACCACAATACCACTAGCCAACAAAGAAACAAGTACTATAAATTATTGGATTATATTCTCTGCTCTAACTTCTCAACAAACATCAAGAAAGGCTTCCAGGTGTCATAAAACCTTGAGGCAAGTCCCTAAAGAGAATATCGTATCTTCTCCACATTGCATTATCTTTTTAAACCAGTGAGATTATTTAGGAGGAAGAGGGTTTTTTTTCACCTGAACAGGAGAGGACACCTGGCCAGCAAAGTGCAGAAGGCTAGCTTGCTACTCTTAGAGTTATTTAGATGTACACCCTGTGGTGTAACACCATATAGGGCAGTGAGAGGGGATGGATGTACTGGCACCTCTAATATTTTGGAAAAAGTATTAAAAATGGATTCCCAACATGTGCGTAGTTTTGGACAGGCCCAGAACATGTGGAGTAAACCTGCAGGCAAGGGCGTAGGTTTGATTTTGAAATTGGTGGGGACATAAAAGTGCTCAAGAATTTCGTTTTGACCGGCACACGGAAGCGCACGCCAAAAGATGCCTAGTGATTTGGGAGGGATTTAGATCAAATGGTCTCATGGACATCAACTGCACTGCAAAATGACTTTACTGACAGACAACCACACCTTAAATGGAAATATCAGGCCTGTACTCCACAGAGCGGATCGTGGCTGCATCAGATGTCAAAAAATGAGTCCTAAAATGTGGCCCTACACACAGCATGTTTTAGCATATAGGGAGGAGTAGCACTGGGTAGTGGCATGGTATTGACAGGGAGGTGTCCCTAGCGCCCCTACCCAATTCTACGCTCCTGTCTGCAGGGTCACATGTAGGGTCCAAGCATGGCCTGATTATAGACAGTCGGACCTTTGACTGATGAAGTCTGTGGACAGTTTTAAATTAACATGTGTTTGGCAGATGGAGGATGTGTAAAGTCTTTGTATAATTTTTGCCAGAGTTTCCTCTGAGATCTGATCATTTAAGTCCCCCTCCCATGTGCTCTTAAAGGGACTGTGAGGAGTTTTTAAGTAATTACAAAAAAGGCTCATTCTTAGATATATGTCTGATCAAAATACACACTTTAAGATGAGTTTTATAGCATCAAAATAGGTTATCTATAAATGCTATTCCTTAGCTGTAAGTAGCAATATATAGCCAGCTACAAAACTACAATACTAAGTTTTCCAAAAATTGCTTGTTGTCACATATCAAAAACTACCGCTATGTAACTAGAAAGAGATACATTACCTCGTCGCTTTGCATCCTGTAAGTTGTTGAAAAAAGAAGTTGTAAAGCAATGCAGAGTTCTGAGGAAGGTCCGGGCTACAACACAACAAACACACGCTTTGGCTTGGGTCACGTCTTTTGGTGCGTTCCAGTTGTAGTCAGAAGTAGGAATTTCCGGGTTCTGAGTAGGAAACTGCAACTGGAATGTCCCCCGAAGTCGGAATTTCCCACTGGGAACTCGGTGAAACCTCGCCACCCCCGATTTGACAATCGAAGATGGATGCCCCCAGTGTGAACAGTTATTTAGCTCCTGTAATAATCAATTTATTTGCACCTCTGACTGGGGTGTGTCGCTCTAGATCAGCTGTATACATCGTATTGTTAGACTTATATTTACAAAAATGCTGCCATTGTGATAATCACATTCTTCATGTGATATTTGTGAACAACAACGCAGGGCGTGCTAACAACAGCTAACAATAGCCTGGTAGATTGGCACGTTTTTTTCCGACTTCAACTGGAACGCCGATAAGTCAGAGGTGATGTCACTCCCAGTTCCAAGGTTACTGGAACGCAGCATTACGACAGTCGCCGCGCGTGCTCATGGGTAGCAGAGTCTTTATATCTCCGGTAATAGATTCTCCTCATAGCACCTTTGAGTTTGATTCAATTTGCCGAATTATGATTTTTGAGAAGGTTATATATCTCACCAATCACCTGCTTTAAATTTGTTCTTAACTTCAGAATTGTGTCTAACACGGGTGCTGAAGAGCAAAGGGGAAAACCATCGAACTGTGAGGCCGAATATATTTTTTGAATACATCAGTAATGAGGTTGTGACTGGCTGAAGGTAGTATCAGCAGGTCCCACCTGGAGCTTGCATGTACGGAGCCTGGGTCTGTTGAAGGTGACACTGCTGTTCAGGCTCCTATGGACATGTGGTGGAGTAGTTAAGATAAAGTATTTATTATTACTAGTTAGGCTTGTTGGTGTACTGGTACTCAATTGAGGCAAACAGAGGCATTTAAAGTGGTACTATTCTGTGCTTGAATGTGATCGGTAATTTTTTGTTTGTTTCACACCACCACATTGTAAAGCCAGAGCAAGATGGCAAGCAAATGAGCAAGCAGCATTGAACAGTAAACAGGGCAGGAGCCTGGAGACAGAGAGACATAAAGAAAGAGAGTAGTGGTAATGCCCCGTCGTAAAGGTGGCCAACTGCCGTTAAGAGAGAGAGAGAGAGAGGAGCAGGGAGAGAGCTACAGCTGCTGCAACCTTCACCACACCTCAACTAAACCAGCTGCACAAGTGCTATATGGAATTACTTCAGCTTTTAAACAAATGAGGACGTTTACAAAAAGCACCACTGTGCAAACAGTGAAACAAAACATGTCTGACCAAGGGTGGAAACACTTCCAACTTGGAAGAACAGCTGAAGGACAGGCACCTAGACTGGGTAAGGAGTTCAGAGAGTGACAGGTAAAGACTTAGAGACCCATGAAAAAAGACACATTCAGAGCTAAAAGCAAAAATCGTCAGCCCCCCCTCACTCTCCACAAACGCAGCTCTGGAAGACGTTTACAGCGGCATTGCAATTACCTGCCACTTTCAATGCATCAAATAGCCTATTTATTAGGGCTGGACAATTAATTGGATTTTGATCGTGATTTCAATTTTGCCATCTGACAATCATAAAAACATTATAACACATAAAACAAAACATATAATTGAAGAAAAACGTTAAATATGCCACACAGTGTGGAGTGCCGTGCATTCAAGTTCCTGCGCTTCATAGCGCTTCTGTGTTCCACGTGCAGCCACAGCGAGTGTGTGTGACTTATGTGGATCAGTAATACTGTATGTGCCACTCGCTGGTTCTTTAAAGTTGTGTTTAAATCAATACTGAAGTTTTCAAATAAATGAATAATTGTGTATATTAATTGTGATTTCAATATCACTTAAAATAATCGGGATTCTCATTTTTTTTTACCATAATCGTCCAGCTCTACTGTTTATATTATTTTATTCTATTTTATTTTATTATATTTATATTCTCATGATTTTTAAACTTAATTTTTTTCAGAGCCGTTAATGCACACATGCACGAGTGCAATAAGAAAATGTTTTCAATTATATTTTATTTATTTATTTTTTTGTAATTGTGTTGTCTGTGCATTAGAAAAGCCTGTCTTTGTGGTATTTTATTTATTTAATGATGCATATTTATAGTTCTTAGATTTTCTATTAAAATAAAGTCAATAATGAAATTTTTTGTATTTTCTTTTTATATGGAAATATTGAAAAGTATTGAAAAGTATTGAAATACATGTTAGTACCTGTATGGATATGTTGGTTTGGTGACAGCAGTAGGACTAGAATGTGAATAGTAAGAGTTTGTAGCCCTGTTGTGTTGAGAGTGAGGCTGAACCTGAAACGGAAAAGCGGTATAGTTAATCATTATCATGATTATCATATCATTTTTCAGAAGTATCTGACTTCCTTAACTTTGCCTGCCTCATGCTCCTGAATGAGCCAAACACACGGAGCAAAGCTTCTTAAAGCTTTGGTACAGGCAGAGGAGAAAAGGTAGAGCTCAAAAGATTTAACCTGTTAACTATTACATTTAATAGTTTCCTTTACAATTTCAAATTCTTACAATGGTACTTACTTTATAAAGTCACTTATACAGAAGAAAAGCTAATAAAAATGTAATTGATTAAAAAGTTTGAGGCTGTGTGAGGTTATCTATCTGCTGTTGAGAAGTTTGAAATACTTCGCTCATACTTTTTAATTAAGTTTAACATTTTATTTTTGATGTGATCTATTCTGCACAATGGGAAATTTTACTTCTCAGGAAGTGTAATGTTTTATTTCTGATCTTTTACCAACAATATAATTCACTGTATGTCTATTTGAATGCAGCGCTATTATGTAAAGCTGTGCTGTAAAAACTAGTTAACTAATATGAGCCATTTTTTCACCACTGTGAGCTTCATAAACCGAGGTGAAAATCGTGTTTAGCTTGACTTCGTGTTTCAGTCTGCTGTTGTAAACTTGTCTCATACATCAACATTATGGAGGCAGGGGGAGAAGGTATGTTACTTAGAAAATACCCTGATTAAGAAATATCATTCAGCATTACTACATACTACTGAGAACATCATGTTAGTTGTAGGGCTGGGTATCGATACAGATTTTCTGGATCGATTCGATTCAATATTACCAGGTCTCAGATCGATTTGATTCACGATACAATAAGATATTTATTCAGTCTGGGGTATCTCAGTTAAAATAATACTATAAACTTAAAAAGTGACTTTTGACCTGGTGCATTATTAAAATTGTCTTTACATTAAGAAATGAACCCAAAGCAGGTACATTAATCGTATATTAATTATATTCATTAATGCGTATTCTGCATATTACTTGTTTTCTGTCCAATTCCTCTTTTCCTTCGTGCTTGTAAAATCCGAAATATGTCCATACATCAGCCTTTAAACTCGCCAGTGGTGCCCATATAGTGCTATTTGCTTCTGCTGTGTTTGTTTGATTACTTGCAGTAACATCTCATGAGATTTTGTTCAGTGGAAATCAACGCTAAACGCAGATCACGCAATACTAGCTGGGTTGACACCACAGGCTGCTTCTCTGCACGTTCAAAGAAGAAAAAACTACCCAAGTTAAAAGATCGACCTTTGGATTTTATGGATCGATTATGAACCATTCAAAGGGAAATAGATTCAAATCGATTAAACTGATTTTTTTTTTTTATGTATATTTTTGGGCATTTTTGTGCCTTTATTGATAGGAGAGAGACAGTGGATAGGCTTGTGAAAGGGGGTGAGAGAGTAGGGGAAGACACTCTGCAAACTGGTCACAGGTGGGATTCGAACCTGGACCGGCAGAAGCATGTACATGGGGTGCTAACCACTACGCCAAACCAGCACCCCAATTAAATTGATTTTTTAAATACAGCCCTAGTTATTAGATATAGAAATATCAATGAACAGTCAAATCAAATATTTTATAGCCTCACCAAAACTTACAAAATAAATAAAATGAAGAGTGAAAAGTGTCTTGAGAAAACATTTGTCATGATTTTGACTTCCATGAACAAAGATCAACTTATTGATCGATTGATTGACATTCTGAGTCTCCACACTGGAAATGTGAAAAAATGAGAATAATCCTTATTCCCATAAAAGCGTATAACACTTACACTCTTTATTTTTCTCTCTGTCTTTCTTTATCCATATAGGGCTGTTTGCTTGATTATCATTGATTTCTCATTTAAAAATGGACTTGAGCTCAGACCATTTCAGTCTCTCTGACCACTCTGAGTGCTTTTACACCGCAGGCCTCTTTCAGCTGCATTCACACACTGATGGTAGAAGGTTCTTTAAGTCCTCATCAGTATCAGCTGGTCACAGCCTCAGCCTTTCCTGTCCATTTACTCACCACTGAGGGATCAGTGGGAGCAATTTAGGGTTAAGGTTGCATTCCAGTTGCACTGGAAAGTCGGAATTTCTGAGTTCTGAGTAGGAAATTTCATCTGGAACGCCTTCTGAAGTCGTAATTTCCTTCTGGGTAGATCCTTGGTGGATCGTCACCACTGCTGAGTTGACAACTAAAGATGGCTGCCCAGGTGTGAACATTAAGCTTCTGTAATATTCTGTTTATTAACACTTCTGATTAGTGTTTGTTGCACGAAATCAGCAGCATACACAGTATTGTTCGATGTTTATGTAAAGAATTACTATAGTGTAATTTACATTCTTCATGTGATATCTGTGAACAACAGCGCAGGGCGTGCTAGCCTGACAGACAAGTGAGTATTTTCAGACTTTGTAACTGGAACGCTGAAAACTCCGATATCTTCCCAGCTCTGATGTAATGCTGTCACATTGTCATGTGACAGCAGGGACTGGGCTTGAACCTTTACTTTTTTTTTTTGTAACTGTTTATTACTTTTCTTAAGCAACAATACAAACGAAAATCAGTATTTCCTGTCCTTACAAGGGACATTCAGTGTGATCACAGAGTGAAGAAGCAGAAATAACATGACAAATATAACTTCATTTAATAAAACAATGTTTGTAGTGTGCATTTAACTATCCCCCCAACCCCCAACCCTCCACCCCACTCCCACTCTTACCCTGTGTTGGTCACAACAAGAAGAATTTCAATCCAAACTACACAATGCCCTCCAGAACACACTTCGCAAATGTAATTGCAGAATTATATTACTGCTTTGTAAATCAGTATTGTATTGGCTTTGTTTTAAGCCAGTACTGGTTTAAACTTTGAAAGTTGTTAAAATAAAAACCCTTTTCTGAGGAATAGACGACATTTGGTTGCTCATTTTGAAAGCCCTAACATGTTGCATTGTATTCAATTGATTTATTTGTTTAAAAACAAAAAAGTATATTTTGTTAGAGTACTCGAGTACTCGGAGAAATAATTGACAGAGTACTCGATTCCAAAAATACTCGATAGTTGCAGCTCTAATCGAGATTATCCACATACTCCATAAAAGGTTTCCAGATTTCTTAAAAAGTCTTGAGGGACCCCTTTAATGACTATCGCATCTTCTCGACTTCAAGGCAACTTAAAATCTCCTGTATCCATTTATTATGTGTTGGAGGAGAGGCATGTTTCCACTTAAGAAGAATGGAGCGTCTGGCTTGAAGTGTTGTAAAGGCAATGGCACGTTTAATATTTAAAGGAATATTGGGGTTTTGGGGCAAACCAAATAGAGCTGTCAATGGATTTAATAACTTTACTCATGACTTGGTGTATTAAGAAATGCTTTAGGTTAGTTTCAGGTTACATAACAGGCACATTTGTAACTGTCTACATAGGTCAAAAAGTAACTGTGTAACTCTGCATAACTTGCATCATTACCTTTTCATTTGTTTATTTATTTATTGTTCGTTTGACATGGACACACAGTAACACTGATGTTGTGACAGGTCCCAGATTCACTGCTGTAAGTGTTTACAGCACAGTGCTAATTTTCAAAACCAGTCCATGTGATGCTTTTACAGATCAAAAATGTACAAAAACAAATCTAAAGAAGAAAAGAGATACCTAAGACACAGTTCATTAAAAAGGACATAAGAATTAAAACATGCAGAAAAAATAGAAAGTTCCATAAAAAGATGAATTAAAAGGTTTCATTAGGTAAACATGTGTACAAGCAAGTTATTTATATCTGGGAATAGTATTGTTGCTCCTTCAGCTGTGATTTAATATCTTAGTTGAAGCCTTTAAAGTTAGTTTGCATGTTCAGCTCAGTGGGTAGACTATTCCAGAGTTTAGCTCCTGTGACAGAGAAGGCTGATGGACCAAAGGATGTTTTTTATATTGGAATTCGACAGATACCGTTAACAGAAGCCCGTGTGTTCGCTCGACTGGAGTTCTGATTCCTGCAATTCACCAACATAGATGGAACTAGACTATGTTAGCATTTTTAAACATTTTAAGATTACAGTAGGTAATGAAACTTTCAAAGCTAAGCAAACTGTGTTTCTCTGATACGAGACAGTGATGCCATTGGACAGGTTTTTTGTCCATGATTATTATTGTCTGGTTGTACATTGATATGATTGGTTTAAAGTTGTTTGTGAGGCTTAGGACCAGGAAGTGACGTAGTATGACAGATGTGAAAATATCATAGCGTGCATGTAGAGCTTGGCTGTGTTTACTGAAAGATACAACTGTAGTATTATTATTGTCTTAGAAATTTTAATCCTGTACTTTAAAAATCACTTTAAAAATAATGTTACAGTAATCTATTACATTTAACTGAGTTACAGCCCTGTCTTTCACTCTGCATCATTTAAACCTGTGACACAGGCTGAAGTTCTTCATATAACCTTTATTGTAACATCCAGATCAGCGATTCTCAGCTGGTCGGCCTTCAGTACCCACCATCATACTTTAATTTCAAGATGCAACCCAAATAATATGTGTATATATATATATATATATATATATCTATATATATATATATATATATATATATATATATATATATATGTGTGTGTGTGTGTGTGTGTGTGTCTGTGTGGGTATGTGTATATAGATTTGTACATATATCCATTTATTATTGTTATTATTATTTATATATATTTATTTATATATTATTTATTTTATTTCATTTTTTATTTATTTTTATTTATTTATTTTATTTATTATTATTTTTTATTTATTTATTTATTTATGTGTTATTATTATTTTAGTTCTACTTCTTTTAAGAAGGAGTCTTGTCTTTTCAACAACTCCTTATGTTTATGTTTCTATACATGACGTAGGGTTAAGCGTAAGGTATTCAGTACAGAGCTGGAACATATCTTTGTGTAATTTTGTATCATCTCCTGTCCGGACTCCCAGGAGCAAACGAGGGACTTGTTGTATGTAACAGTTTGAAGAAATATTTGTTTTTTGAAGGAACTAATAAATCTAAATTGAAAAAAAAAAGATGCGACCCAAATTGAGGAAAATTTATTGACAAAAAAATGCTGCAAAAAAGAGTGTTTTATAAGAAACCAAAATGACCTGCAATGTGGCAATGCTAGAGAGGGAAATATTTCTTTTTACAATTAAAAAGCTGCATTTTAATTGAAACAGAAACGTGCATCTAACACAAGGTCTGAAGTAACAATATTCAATCAAAATAAGCCATCGATCATAAAGCTGTAACAACATACAGAACACTTCAGTACCTTCAGCCTTTTTTAACAGACTCCACAGAGCTTTACTGCTGAAGTCATTTAGAAAAATATTAAAATATGTAGCTTAAGGTGAACACCAACTTATTGAATATAGAACAAACACCCTTCAACTGAAATGTGAGTTAGCCTTACAGCGGGTTATTGCCACATACTGTTGATGTGTAAGAAAAGATGGCACTCCACTGCATTAAAATCCCCCTGGTGATTTAGCCAGCTGGTCCTTTTTCCTTCCACTGAGTGGCAGTGCAGTTTAACAGAGGAGCATTGATCAGCTCTCAGCCTCAGACATCTCTGGGCAGGAGTGAAGGCTGCTGACCAGCAGAGGGAGCCGTGTGTCAGCGTCTCAGACTGATGTGATGCTCGTGTTCAACAGGAGGCTCTGCACTGATAACAGCCGAACAACAAGCATTCGATTGAAATGTTGAATTTATCACTCTGCAGTAATACATTTTCTCAGACTTTGAAAACTGTTGAATTTATTTGAATTGATGCAGGTCATCTCCATAAACATCCAAAAGGTTTGTGAGACTAATCTAAACAATCTAGTGCTAAAGTTCTCTCAATATAGCCAACATTTCATTAAAATTTGACTGAATTTAGGTGTTCTGTTTTTTTAATCCAAAAACAATCTATTCAGTATCTAAGCTTTTGTTTTTGCACATAGTTTCTGCTTTGTTAAACTTTAATTTGTTTTTTTTATCTTTTATATTTTCATCATCATTGTGTGGTAAAAGTACAAAAAGTATCCTTTTATTCTTAAACTTTCTTAATTACCAAGTGTAACTAAAATGTTTGCGTCATGCCTTTGTGCTCTTTTAGTTCATTTTTATTGAGGCAGATTTCGGCCCCTCAGACCGAAAGGGGATGAGAGAACAGAGCCGGCCTTCCATGATCAGCTTTGGAGAAGGTTTATAAAATGTCTGTCTTCTTCCTGTTCTCCAAAATGAATGAATGTCAATAGCCCTGAAAAGTCGGAAGTAGAAACACATCCATGTGATGATCAGTAACATCCTTCTGAGTCACACAGAGGGCCCCAATTTTGTGGCACAGTGCAGGGTGGTGCAGGGTGCGCAGAGCCTGGCGCACCCTGCGCAGTGTTAATTTCTTCCGGCGCACAGCTGTACGGTGCCACTTTGACAATTTGGTAGATCGTCTATGCCGACATGGGTGTGACAGCGCACCAGGGGCAGATGCCAACAGATTCATGTTGGTGCAGTGACAATTTTGTGCCAAAAAACTGTGCGTGAGGTAGGCCTGTCACGATAGTCAATAAATCAATTAACCGAACGATAAATAAAAACGTCCTCGGTAAGTTTGCCGGCCTCCATAAACTGACACGTGCATGCATGCTTGTTTTCCTCCTCACTTTCTACCAAAGAGGCTGAATGAGAAGATGGGTCACTACGTCTCTCTTTCTTAACACCGGGGTGCATTGGTGCTATAGCGGATTTAACGAATTTATAGCGGAGTGAGCATCTTTCGAACATGCGATCTCTGGGGAGAGGCGGGGCCGCTGCCAAGACACACGGAGAGAGCTGAAGTGAGCGAGAGGAGTAATGAGGAAACACACGCTAATATGAGTGAATTCACGAAAGATACGGTTCTGAAATGTCACAGCCCCCGTGTGAGAATGTGTTGGTTTTAAACAGAATGAACAGGGTGTGAGCTCATGAACACCGACGAGCAGATATGTCTGAAAGTAGTGACGACGAAGAAGAGGAGGTGCTGCAGAGCCTTCGTCTTTGCCAGTCAGCGCCGACTGAGGTGTTTGGTTGGCAAAGTACATATAAAACAGCGCAAAATGATGCGCAAACAGACAGTGTCGTTCGCTACACTGCAAAAGAAATGCAACCCTTCAATACGGTTAAAAGCCAGCAGTGTTACAAACGTTTGACAGACAGAACGGATTGACTGGGAGAAAGTACATGTCACAAACAATTCCTGTATAAACTCCCTTTTATTTATTGTTTTGATTGGAGTTTCGTTTTTTCTTTACAGAGACAGGGTCTATTTTTATTGTTTTTGATTAGTTTAATTATTTTTATTTACATGCATTTTTTCCTATAAGAGAGCCATTTTCATTTTCATTGTTTTTTTCCATCTTTTTTGTTAAATTTATTATATTAGCTGTATAATTTGTTTTATTTAAAAGATCCTGACCTTCCAGTTACAGTTAAATACTCTGAGGAAATTAAAGTTTCTTGCTTTTGATATGGTGTACTCACTTTATTATGACATATATTATAATTACATTAATGAAAAAATGTGAAAAAAAATCCAAATAATATTGACAATAATATCGTTTATCGTCAATAATTCTTTGGACAATTATCGTCCAGCAAAATTTGTTATCGTGACAGGCCTAGCGTGAGGTGCGCTGAAAGCTCGCCAGCTCCAACCTGGTCTATTCTTGGTGCAGGCGAAGTGCACCCTCCGCAGCTGTAATTTGGTGACAGGCGCACATGTGCGCACATATCAACAAAGCCTCAGAGGCAGGTTTCCAGAGTGTTAGGCACATTTTAATGCAATAAACAATCACAGCATTCCCTACTTAATGTATCCATCTGAACCAGCATATACATTTGTATCTGTATTAATTGTCTCGTCACATCCGATGTCAGATTAAAGCCACAGCGCATTTAAAGGCAAGGAGAGGCGTTCATTTGATTGAAGACAGCACTCAGCTGTGTTAAACCCACTCACGCCTTTTCTCCTCCCTCTCCGGCACTTGCGCAGAGGGACAGGGACGGAGGCGTGGATGCACCTCTCTGCGCCTGGAGTGCTTCTCTCTGCCCACTGAAGGAAACTTGCAAAGTGCGCTGGACACACCCTGTTGGTGCGGCGCAGACGCGGCGCAGGGCAGGTGCATCGTGCCTGCACCTGGTCTACGAAATTAGAGCCCTATGGCTTCTTCCTGTTCTCCAAAACCAGAATGTCAATGGCCCTGAAAAGTCTGAAATAGAAACACATCCATTTGATGATCAATAACATCCTTCAGAGTTTAACCACGATGACCAAGTGATAGCTTTGCTTGTCTTTTTTCCTGGTACCACCTTAGATCCACTCTCCTCTCTTCCTGGTCTTTTCTTTCTCCTGTGGATGCTCTGCTAGTTCTCCTGTGAAATCCTGCTTTTAACATCAACAGCTGTAATTATTACAAGACGGAGGTCAAATGTCTTTGTGATTCTTTGTATCTCCTCGTTTCCTGATTTACAGTGTCTGGAAAACATCAGAGACAAATGCTGCTAGCATCTGTAACACTGCTGCTGGATTAAACAGTGCTGATGTGAAAACTGTGTCTGCCCTGGAGTAATTTATAATATTCAGGCAGTGTCCATAACTTTGACATGTTTCTGCTAGTTAGTGTTGAACACAAAAGTCACTGAGTTCAGACTTTAATGTGAAGGCAGAGAATAAAGCAGCAGCTCCTCAGTTAAAGCCTGACCCCTGAGACAAGAAGAGCTCGTAAAAAAAGGCCAAATATTTGGCTGCTGCTTTGGCAACCTGTCTGTGTAATGGCGTTGTGTTGGCTTTTCCTTCTCGGCGTTTGCTTTTAAGACATTTGGACCCTGATTTAAGGCCGACGATCCTCTTGTTGATTCACTGAACATTAAAGAAGACACCTCGTGCTCTGCTTTGCTGCTTAAATCTGTGCTGTCAGAAAAAGTTTAACAAAATCTGTAATTTATTTTACAGCCTTACAGTCCTCCCAGTTTTAATCTTTATATTTAGGAGGCTCCTTAAACTCCCCAACAGTCACTTTATTTAACATGTGTATCGTCACAAGTTTCATCAGCTTCCTTATAATCACAATCACTGGTAGGGATGGGAGTCACAAACTAATTTCAGCTGAGAATCAATAACTAATCCCTCAAGAAATCGATAACATTAGTCTCTTTGCATAACAATTCCCTTATCAACTCCTCTCATTTTACAAATCAAGGACCCCATGGTCTCATGATAGCAGAACTGAAAGACCTGCAACTTAAAGAAACATTAATCTGTGTTTGCAACTGTGCCACTGAAAAGCTTTGTTAACTTTTGCCAACAGATAAAATCCACATGAATCGATTAGGGAATCTTTAAGAATCAAATGGACTAACAGGATCAATAATGGCATTTGGTAATAGTACAGTCTTATCACTTCCCATCCCAGCCAACAAAATGGTTTAGTTTGCAGGAAAATATGTAGATCTACAGCCAAACTTTATTGCAAAGGCAAACATGAGATAACACATTTTGCTGGACAATAATTGTCAAAAAAACTATTGCAGATAAATGATATTATTGTCAATATTGTTTTGAAACATCATTTTTTTCATTAATGTAATAATATATGTCATTGTAAAGTGAGTACACCATATCGAAAGCAACAAACTTTAATTTCTTCAGAGTGTTTAACTGTAATTTGAAGGTCAAACAATATAATAAATTTTACAAAAAAAGGAGAAAAAAACAATGTAAAATGAAATGGACTCTCTCTTTGGAAAAACTACATGTAAATAAAAATCATTCTAATAATCAAAACCAATAAAAATAGACCCTGTATCTATAAAGAAAAAAAAATCCAATAAAAACACACACAGCAATAAAAAAACAATAAATAAAATTGAGATTATATAGTTCCAGAATTATCTGTGACATGTACGTTCCCCCAGTCAATTTACTGTCTGTCAATTGTTTGTAACATAGCTATAGAACCAACGCACCAAGGTGTTGAAAAAGCTGCACAGAGTGACCCATCTTCTCATCCAGCCTTTTTGGTAGAAAGAGAGGAGGAAAACAAACATGCATGCACGTGTCAAGTTATCGAGGCCGGCAAACTTACCGTGGACATTTTTATTTATCGTGCAGTTAATTGCTTTATTGATTATCGTGACAGGCCTAAGTACAACAAACTGTAATTTATTTCAATTACATGTTCTCGTGTATTGAAGGCAAGCTTTTGTTAGATAAGAAGAGTGATTGTAGGAAATAGGATTTTATTTTTTTCCTTGGGACGACCCCATGAGAGAAATTAAGATTCCAGCAACATTATATAGTACACGGATATAAAAGTACTCGGGATATCGAACAATAAAAAGTAAAAAAATAATAATAATAATAATTTATGTTAAGCAAAATTAAAATATAGCTAGGGACTGTCTCATATGTATCATGATTGGAATTGATACAATATTATTAATAGCAAAGCCATCAAATAATATGCATATTCCAGCAACTATCTTGGCCAACAAAGATTTTTACAGGCAACAGTATCAAACACGTGTCAATCCAGATATCTAACGCTATGCTGCATAGGTGAATGAATGCTGGTGTTTCAACTCTCCTAGTGTAATTTGTGTCTTGAGGTCAAGAATTAGACATGTCGTCCACCTTGTCCCCCTGTCAAGTATGATTTTTAACTTCTTTGTAATCTTTTCTGCTGACTGCATCTGACTTGCATCCTTGATTTGCAAGGCAAAGTGGAGGAATTGAAAAGGGAATTGTTGAGCAAGAAGACCAATGATATCGATTCATTGAGGGGCTTGTTCTTGATTCTCAGCTGGAATAGGTTTTTGATGTCCATTCCTATTTTTGTACATATTCAAGAGTATTTTTAAAACCGTCTCTCACGTCAAAACAGACTAAACAACTGTAACTATGTAAATTTGTTTAATTGGGACACGTACAAGGCATTTCCTGTTCCATAAACATTTTCTCAGAGTCAGAACTGTTTCCCTCTTCGTAAACCGTCAGAAGTGTTTGTGGTTTGTTTACACAAACAGCTGGACACTGACACTTTAGAAACAACTTACTCGAGCTTAGGTTGGCCCCATTTTTCCTTCAGAACTGCCTCAATTCTTCACAGCACACACTTAACAGAGGGTGGCGTGGTGGGCCAACAGGTAGTGCACACGCTTTACAACAACACGGTTGCTGGTTTGATCCCCCTGTTGGTCAGGGCCTTTCTTTAAATGTTTGCATGTTCTTCCCATGCATGCGTGGATTCTCTCAGGGCACTCCAGTTTCCTCTTACAGACCAAGCATGAACTCATTAGGTTGACTAGTGAGGGTATGAGTGTGAGAGTGAGTGGCTACAATCACACTGCAGGTCTTAAATCAGCACTCTGTAAGATCCTGTCTTTCAGCTCTGTAGTGGCCTCTGTGGTTGTTGAGTGTTACTTCACTGTTGTCCAACACGTACATTTGTTGACATACAGAGGGAGGAGAAGCGGGCCGACAGGACGTCCAGGGAGACAAATAAACCATGTGGACTGATAAGGTTCAGTCTGATCATGTTTCTATTTGAATAAATCATCTTTTACTTACAAGTCCAACAATTACTGTGCAAAATTGGCATTGGTTGGATAACCCGTCCTCGTCCTTGTCTTTCAGCTCATGCCAGTGAGTGAATAACCTGACACACCAGATGGACCGTTTCATATATTCACCACGGAAATAAGTCGTTAATCAATCTGGGAAAGAGCTGTTCGAAAATGTTTTCAGAGACAGAACCTTCAAAAACAACAGCAGCTTGTGATTGGACAATCGTTTGTAGCGGCTATACCTAGCAGCTAGTTAGCTTGAACTACCCTAGACAATTGGCTCACATTAAATTATACCACACAGATGTATCATTTAACTCTTACATCTCTACCAAGTTTTCCTGGTAAACTTTTGAGGAGAGCAGATTTCGCCAAGTATCACTGAGTAACCATGACGACCACAGGCTACCCGGCACGTTCATGGAGGATTTCTGCATCTCTCCCAGTTTCCCAGCTGTGATCCCCAGTCAGGAGACGAGCAAAAACTTGATTTCTCATAAGACAAGCTTCAAGTGACGTTCTTTGCTCTTCTTTTAGATGAAAAATTTAGTCAATTTCTGATAGAAAAAAAAAACAGATATCGAAACCGCTTCAGAAGCCGCCATTGTTTTCAAACATGCATTCTCTTCCTGTTGTCATCACGTCTGCAGCTCCCACCTCTCTTCTCTGATTGGGCCATTAAGCATTTAGCTGAGTGAAGTTGTTGGACAACGGAGGTTTGCAAGACAGGATTTCAGAATCAGGCAGATCTGTCTGCTCTGCAAGGCTAGCAAGTGAACGCTGGATCAATGTTTATCCCTGCTTGTGCATTTAGCTTGTTACGCTTGTACTTTTTTTCCCATCTTCTATGGGTTTTTTGCTGCTTCCGCCATGATAACAATGCTACATTTAGCTTTCTTCCCCTTCTTCTTCTTGTTTATCGGCAGGTAGCATCCAGTGCCGTTTACCTTTCACCTTAACAGGGGAAAGTGACGTATGCCATGAAGCAGTCAAAGCAGTAAAATTTGTAGTCTTTTACTGTGGAAGTGTTGATGAACCACGTGGTTGTTCATATTATAATTTAAACGTGACTGCCATCAGACTTCATTTTGCTGCGCATGTCCTGGTGTGTATCAGTTTGGATGTTGTGCAATCAGAGTTGACAAAATTATGAAAAAATGATTATATCGTGTTCGGACTGTAATCACAGTTTCAGACAATGCAATCATGTGATCATCGACTCTTATGAACTGCTCTTTTAAGTGAACAGTGAGGGCCTATTTTTGAGTAAGTTGTGTATTTACGAGTCTTCTTAAATGCAAATTACTTGCAATTTTGTGAACTAGTTTGCATACAGTAGTTGACACAACCGATCCTGGGTCTGTCTGGAAAGCTTTGAGAATTGCGTTGTCTGAAATTGTGAATATGTTTGAAAATGATAAATCTTTCAGCCCTACTTTGCATCAAATGAACTTTTGCCCTGTTTGTAAAGTAGAGCTCAGACTAATGAATGCCATTAAAAAAATTTCCACTGCTTTTTAATTTTGAGCTGCACAGGACTGTGGGCTCTCTGCATGACAGAACATGAAATTAAAGCCCACTTCAACGGTTAAGGGCAACCAGAGGATCTCATCATACTCAGAGAGGTACACGGAGGAGTAAACACTTTGCCAAAGCAGAGCTGAATTGAGCAATCAGAGGCTCATATCATTCAGAACACAGCGCAAACAGGCTGACAACATCTTGGCAAAAGCCTTAGAGGGAGACAGAGGGTGAGGGCAGGAGACAGAAAGGCAGAAAAGGAGGGACTGTGGACGGTAGTGGTGATGCTCTCAGAGACTCTGCCTCAGAGCTGTGGACGCCTATTGTGCATCAGTCATTGCTGGAGGCCAAGCTTGTCAGGACAGAGCAGTGTTTCCCCAGAGACCTCAGCCTCTCAGCTGGAATGCCCAAGAGGACATACATCCCCGGGGCAGAGTACGATGGATGGACGGACACTGCAGTACCTCACTGTGGTCTGAAGTGAGCACTGTTCAACTCCCTGATGAACTCCAAACCTTCAAAGTGTCTACTGGCCAACAGTGTTTATCGATATTGTTTTAACTAAAGAATTAGATGAAGGTGTAATTTACACGGAGATGTTGAACTTCAGCATCACTTCCTCACTCCAGAATAAAGTCCAACATCCCCCGCCCTCTCCTGATGTGGTGGCAGGGCTAAGATAAAGCTAAACATTTAGCCAAAATCTCCTCCTCCCCTGGAAGAAAGCCTCCGATCCTCAGGGAAGCCGTGGAACCAGTTGACATGGGGTGTTGTCTTACTGGGACGCCCACTTTACGTTCTGGCTTTTCTTCATCAGCGTCACAAACTTGGTCCTAAATTTGGAAATAGTACCACCTGAGCAAAAAAGTAGTTAATTCAAGTGTAGTACATGCATTCTTATTTTATACTAAAACTGAGGCAATATACTTGAAGTTTCCTTTTATATAATGTGTTTTCTCTATGTAAGGACAGTGTAGTGAAGTATAATTGTCTAATGCTACGGCCACAATGGACACAAATTTGCAAAGAAGCGCGTTGAGATTCCATACAAAGGCAATGCAAAGACGCGTTTGGACACACATTCACCCCGGGCGGCCCGTTGGACAGCCATTTAGCGATGTGAAAATGTGGTCTAGAACTTCTAAGTATACCTCCTTGTAAAGGTGACTACTCAGGCTTCCCAATGATTAAAACAAAATACCAAGAGGGGGAGAAATAATCAACCGAAGTAATGTTTCCAAATGTTATTATGAACCTGATACCTGCAAAGTGTTCCGAAATTTAATGAAGCAGGGGTCTTGCTTTCCAAAACCAGTTTGAATTGTGGACTCGTAGTCCTGGATATTTCCAGCAACCTCATGATACGTTATGTGTCCTGACGCTGAGGCCACGTTATGATATGTATCCCAATAAACCTAAATTGTGAACACTGACTACACTTTTAACAGAATTCCCCACAAGGTTTGTTCTTATTACAAGAAGAAAAAGAACAAGGATGAGTTTTAAGTGATTTTTGAGTGATTAAAGAAATTTAAATTCAGGTCCTCAAAGATCATAGACCCAGGTTAACATGTGCTTCACCATGTAACTTTGCTTCTACTTTGACCTGTGCTACTGTTAACATTAGCTAAAGAGTTGTGATGATAACTGTCTAACATTGAGGCCGTACCAAAGCCGGCAGCAACTCTCAGTGTTGTCGATATCTGGTTTTCACCTTACATGGTAGAGTTCTATCTTTTCTTGGCACTTTCTTATTTGTTCCTGAACCCATGTGGTGATATAATTTAAAGAATGATGTTCGTTGTGTCGCGAGACAGGGCTAGAAGTCACAAGCATTCAATGTTGTTCTTCAACCTTGTTGTTTATATAGAGATTCTCTGAATCTTTTGATGATATTATGGACTGTAGATGATTAAAACTCTAGGTCCCTTGCAATTGCACATCAAAAAGTGTTGTTCTTAAACTATTACACTATTTGCCCATGCAGCTGTCATTCGCGTTTGAATAATTTAGCCTTCAGAGATGCCTTTTTATATCCAATCATGACTAGGGGTGTATATGATTTTATCGATACAGATACAGATACAGATACAGATACCGATACTCCTTATTGGTATCGATACTTATCGATACTGTTATCAATACTACAACACGTAATTTTGAGTAAAAATTCAAGGCTTTACAAGATATTAAAAGATTCAACCTTTTTTTTTATTACCACAAGGTAATAATAAAGCTTCAACAGAATAGAAGTAATGTATTACAAATGCTTCTCAGAGGCAAAAAGAAAGCTAAGGAGATGGCAAAACCCCTTCATGCCGCCCAACAGACTGCATGTACAGACAGACCCATAGATCTTGTGGTGCTAAAATCGATGCTGTAATGATGACTACTAGGGCTCTCACTTTATATTCAATATTCGAATAACTGTTCAAATAAAGGGATTAATATCCGTAACCGAATAGTAAATAAATATTCAAATGTAAAATATTGAGTGTAGCAGCACATCAGGGCGCCTGGATCTGTGGATTGTTTCGTCCAACAGAGGGCGCTGTGAGCGCAGCTTGACCGCCAGTCACATCCGCTGCTCTCTTGACCTCAGTAAACAAAGAGTTTCCGCTCTGAGCGGACATTAACAGCTCCAAATCATCTGAGGAGAGCTGTTGGGAACTATTTTTGGTTCTACACCGTTGATGGCAAACTTAAAATTAAAGACCAGGCTGTGTCTTCTGTGAAATACAGTTTAGTCACTCGTCCTCTGTATCAAATTTGTGGGCTCAGCCGTCGCCTTTTCATCCAAGTTATATGTCGGAGAGCAGCAGCACTTCGTCAAGAGTTTAACCCTGTGTGACTGTGTTGTTTTCGGCAGGGTTTTTGCCGAAGGGGCGGATAATAGAGTCTAACTCTACTCATGTTGCTATAGCAATCAAACACCCCGCACTCCTTCAGCTTTATACTATGTGTGCGTGGTCCAAGTGTTTGGTGATGTTGCTAGTATTTCCCCCCTTGGACGCAACTTCTCTCTGACAAAGATTGCATCAGGCCGAGTTTTCATTAACTTTGCTGAAGTGAGCCTAAACCTTAGTGCTTAGCCCTCAACGACATGCTTGACCCGGACGGCGGTAGTGTCATAACTACGTGACAGTTGAAGAGACATTTAAGTACCGATAACAGTGCCGTTTTTCCAGATTCTTAACGGTATTAACGGTATTAACGGTATTCCAGATTCTTAACGACCCAATTAGGGACCAGTACATGAAAGTACCGGTCCACGGTATACATCCCTAATCATGACACTCACATGTTACTAATTAACCTGTTGACCTGTGGAATATTCTAAACAGGTAGTTTTTAACATTTCCCAACTTTCCCAGTCTTTTGTTGCCCCTGTTCCAGATTTTATTGGAGCATGTTCCAGTCATGCCAGATTCAAACTTTAAATTCAAAGTGAGTGAATATTTGCATAAAACCCTTGAGTCCTGTTTTATTGACCTTTCACACAACATCCCAACTTCAGTGGAATTGGGGCTTGCACATGCCGTTGGAGAATGTGGGGCAGTGTGTTAGTTTTATGTTCAGGCACACCCTGTATTTTCTGCCTTTTTGACATGTTATTTGGCTCATGTTGGATCTCGTATATGCCCGAAGGGGAGTTTGAGGGAGGTTTTTTTTTAAATATTATAAAGAGCACATGTTGACCTGCCCTTTCCAAGACGAATTGTGTTGTGATTTGTTGCTTCATAGATGAAATTGGCTTAGCTTGACTGCCCAATTCATCTTAATTTTTAAACAGTATTCCATTACTGGAAGCGCTGCATCTTTCATTGGATTACATGTGAGCTAAACTAACATATGGGGAATTTAATCAGCATGCAAAAACATGTTTCCAGCAAAGAAAATGTCCTCTGTAAACAGAGCAGTGTTGGCTCAGCATCAAGTTTAGAACTATGGACACATATAGAAGCAGAGATTACAGGAAAAACACACACTGGAGGGCCAATTGGGCTAGTCCACATACATGACTCATACGCTTTCTATTAGAAGTACACAAAAGTAGAACATATTCTCATGGTGAGAAAAAAGGACTGTTTTTACAGTGGGTGTGTGCACAAGTGCGAGGGAAGGCCCAGACCTCCTTACAGTGCTTACACTCAACATCATGAAGCTGGTCTTCAAACCAGAGGCTTGTGAATTAAACTGATCACACAGGGTGACGACATGTTTTGCAATTCTCTGAAACACATACCAGGCATTTCTGCACGGTGAACCTTCGAGGTGGTGGTGCTGGTGGTGGTCCCGGGTGACGGAGGGCACTGCCTGTCTAAAATGTAGGTCAGTCGTGCTCAAGATTCACAGCTTCCAGAACAACAGAGAAAGAGACAGCCAAGGGACCCAAGCATCAGAACAGCTGGGACACATTAAGATGGAGATCCCCCTCAGAGGCCATAATGAGCCTTAATGAATGGACCAACATGGACGGATGAAAAGTGAAGAGGCGGACATGAGGAGGACAAGCAGAGGAGGAGAGAGGTTTTGTTTGATGAAAGGCTCTGTAAAAAATAGTGCAAAAGAGAAATGTGTTGTGTTGTGAGGAGGACGAGAGGCTCTCAAAGTCCCCACAGCCCGTCCCAGTATCTGAAGGCCTTTAGCATGTAGCCTAGAAGCTCAGCCACTCACAGCACCAGCCTGAAGCCCTCGACAGATTGTTCACCGTCCCACGCCTGCACTGGGTGAGAGTTCAGCTCTGGGACTGGAGAGCTCTGGAACATAACTTAAATATTTAAATGACCAAACATGATAATCAGGGACAGAGCGTAGGGGGAAGGATCCTAATGATAGCTTTTTCTGACGGGCACAGGAGCTGGAGGGTGAAGAAAATTTAGCTACCATTGACCAGTAGGTGGAACTGTGGCACAGGCTTTTTTTATTTTTCATCCTCAGAAAATGAAGCATGTTTACATGCTTGCTCAGGGAATAGGGCTGGGACGATTCACTTTTCTCACAATTAGATTTTTTACGATTTTTTTAGGTGCTGATTTGATTTAACTCGCGATTCTACGATATTGCCGATTTTTGCAATCTATAGTTAGCTTTTTTAACACCAGCGAAAAAGGTGAACAATAATGATGCTTACAGACTATATCAGGAAAAATACTCATCACATGTCAGTCTGTTTTTAGGATTTATTCAGCCATTTATTTTAACCATCTGTTTATACTCTATCTTCAAAGGCTGGGTTGCATTTAAAAGTGGCTTATTAACTCTTTAGGAACCAGAGTTTTTTCAAGAAAATATTCAATTTTGCTATCAAGATTCGAAAAGGATAAAGTTTCAAAGTGATTAGAGATAATGGCAGACTGTCAAAAGACGACCGCTGCGCGTACACAGGCTATCAGTTTCGTCCTCACTGGATGACTGACCGTCATCCTCAGAGAGTAAATATTCCTCAGATTCAGAGTCAGCCAGTACTTGAGAAAGTACTCTGATCATCGCGAGTACTCTTACTCTCTCTCACTCTCTGTGTGTCCCTCTCTCTCTGCTCCGCTCTACAGCCACTACAGCCACACTCGTGTCCCTCGGTCCGCTGTGCGTTAAAAAATAAATGTACCCCAAAACTTTGAATAGAAACACGCAAACAAATGCTGCTCTTATGAAAGTAACACCTGTCCACTCTCTGCTGGGGAAAAGTGTTAACATTATTCAGCACTGTTTTAACAGCTATGGACTGTTTTATCCAGCAATGTCTTGTCACAATTTTGCAACTTTGGCACCTAAAGAGTTAACACATGAAGCATTTAAATTTGGAAAAAAATTTGATTTTTAAAATCGCCAAACAAAAAATCCCAATACTTATGTATATTGATTTTTTCTCCCACCCCTATTAGGGAAACAGATAATGTCAGCTTTAAGTTAAAGTAACACTCCAACATTTTTTGTTGCTTTCATGTTTACCTCACTCCTGAGTCCATGACACGCAGATAAATGCCATTCTTTCGACTGTATGTCCAACAGCAAGGAAGAGACGGCCAAAGCTCGCCCACCGCTAGTTAGCTTAGCCCAAACACTGGGAGTCAATGGGTGGTGTTAGTCTGCTTCTAAACTCCTAAACAGCAACTCTAAATGTTCCTTTGTGTTTGTTTGGACTGTTCTTTTACCTCTTCTTGCTACGTTATCTTTTATTATTTTCATATATTATCTTCTTCTACTCCTAAATAGAGACTTTTCTTTGTTGACCGACTTCCAAGGTGGTTTTCGGGAAAGATGTGATGTTCGTAAAGTCTTTTGAACTTTTAAGTGAACAATGGGAACCAATGCAAGGTTGTGAGTGAGCAAAATCTGACAACTTTTAGTATGCATAATTTGTAGCAGTGGCGGCTGGTGACATTTTTTTTTGGTGGGGCTGGTGTGCCAACAGATTTCCCTGCCTAATCTAGCATAAGCATTTAAATGAACAGTCCGAAAATTAATACAGTTCCACAATAATAATTTAATTTCAGATTGTTTTAATACCCTCTCTAATAAAGAAAAAATGAAACATTTAATTGGAGAAAACAGCATCAGTGCCATATAGGAGCAGCAACATTTGTCACTGCATGTCAAAGCCCGAGAGAAACAAAGCAGTCTGCACAACTATATTATGATTGCATAAAAGACTATATAATAACATAATGCCCAATGAATGTAAAATAAACTTAAAGACACCCTCTTCCTCTGTGAGTCTGTTCCTCTGTGCAGTCTTGTATAAAGTACTTGAAAGCAATACTTGCGTAAAGGTACAAGTACCTTACCAGAAAATGACTTTGATAGAAGTTAAAGTCACCTTTTAAAATATTACTTGAGTAAAAGTCTTAAAGTCCCTGATATTTAGTGTACTTAAGTATAAAAAGTAAAAGTATTTTAGTGATCAGTTAGAATTTTCATTATTTAATTTATTGTGGCTTCCTTGCAGCAAAAGCACAATATCCAGGCACAGGGAAAGAGGCTTGAACTTTTTCAACATTAAAAATTAAACCTTTGCCATCATCACTGGGGACTAGCTCTCTTTCAACCTCCCTGTGAGCAACATGGACAAACTACATGTGTCTCTCAACTGGGATGAAGTTGTTGTCTGAAACTGAAAAGGTGTCTGTTCATCTTCAGAAGTTGGTTTTCAAAGTTGCGAGAATTCAGTCTTGCTGTTCTTGGGCTGAAGACAAGTCATGCGATGCTGTTCAGCTTCACAGGCTCCTGAGGCAGGTAGAGGAGTGTTCAGCTTCACAGAAAGTTTGCACACTGGTGGGAAGGATTTCAGCAAGTTCATGTGATCTGATGAACAGGTAAGTATCCATCAAGTTGTTTGGAACCATCTTGTGCTTGACATGACTGCAGGTTAGAAAAGAAGTCCTCATCATCAGACAAAGTAGACCGGTTGGCATCTGCTAGCTGAAGGAAGGGTTCTTCAATGTGTCTGATGTCTGATGTAGTCAATTCCTGAAATAGGGACAATGAAAATATAAATTACAGATCTAATGCAACTCTGACATGTATAACTCTTTAATTTTAGCTTTAAATTTAACATTTGTCATTTTAATTTAATATACTATCCATGCATCCATAATTCAAGATTTTTTTAATTAGAAACCACAGATATATAACTTGGAGATACTCAAAATCTACACATTACACTATCCCCATGATGTCTTACTTGATTGTGGATTCACCCTTTAAATATATTTTGAATAAATATAATTGAAATCATTTAAAGAGTTAAGACAATAAAAACATACAGTCATGAAAGTTACCTGTATAGCATCCACCAGAGGCCTGCAGTACTTAAGCTGCAGCTTGACTCTGTTAAGTTGGATGGTCAACAGGTTGATGGTTGGAAGTTGCCAACCCACTGTGGCATTTGCTTCTGCTTGCAGGATGTTGGTTGCCTGGGCAGCTGGGCTCATGGCAGCAGGGACTGAACCTGTGATGAAAGACAAAATACCATTGTTTAAAAACAATCTATTTCATTTGATTCAACAAAATAATTGCTGGATGACAAATTCAGTAAGATTGAGCAATGATAAGTGGAAGTAAAACAACTTAAGTTACAGGGTTTAAATGTTATTCAACAACAGTTAAATGACCATTATTTATTATTATCTGTACCTAATTTAAATAACTATAAAGACTCATGGACTGCCACTCCTACCACCTAATCACTAACACTACTAACTTTTATTTACTGCTTTGTTTGAGTTGTGTAGCCTGAACTGAATTCATTTATCAACTGCTTGTTCCTAGGTGGTGACCAACAAAGAAGAAAACTTGTTGAGTGGATATTTAAGCACTTCTTTAACTATGATCAATAATCTTAGTGTCAAGGAATAAAACTCAAAAGAAACTAACAATAAACAAAAAGTGCAGGACCCAATTGCAGGAGCTAGAAAAGGCATAATTTTTAAAACAAAAAAATGGGATCTCAGTCCTAAAAAGTAAAAAAAAAAAAAAAAAAAACTTTGTAACTGAAGCTCCGAAGATACCAAACAAAGTCATAACAAAAAACAAAGCAAAAACAAGAAACACCCTTCACAACTCAGGAGACAACACATGGAATAGCAGAACAAGTCATATCCTGACAGTAAGCCTGCATTTACAATATATAACATCAGCCTAAAAACTGAGTTTTGAGGAAATTAATGTAAAGCAAATCCCAAATTTTAACAAAACACATGGTGCTGTAGTAGACGTGACTAATCCTGAATGCTCCTCTGTAAACTGCCAATTAACCTAATGTGGTCTTTTACCCTCTAAAGCCTGAAAACACAAATGACAGCCAGAACATTCTAATATTTTGGAGCTGAAATGTTTCTTTCACTTTCTAATGAAATCCCAAAATTAAAATTTCCATTTTATTTATCCTACATATTTTTGTATCTCATTTGGTACATTAGGTGCTTTTTGCAACTGATAATCCCCTTAAGAACATTTTGGCCATTTATCTGATTGTATTCAAACGTTTTTTTCTGAGTAATGTGTTTATCATATTGATTAGATAGAGGTGTCATACATATACAGTATATAGGCTATCAAATATGACACAACAGGCTTTAAGGGGCCAGGTGCATCATGCTTATGATAACTTAAATAGAGCTGACATTAATTTTCACTAAATGAAATTAAATTTAACCTCCCTCGGTGTGCTTCTTCAGGTTTTGTTCTCATTTCATAACTTAAGTTGAAAAATCTTAAAACAATTAGTTGAAATCAGCTGAGGTAAAGCAGGGTCAGGCCACGCTCTGCACATACAGGTTAAATAAAGACTGGGGCTTCTGGTATTCTGCTTTGGCACAGTGGTAAGCAAGCATGTACATCCGGCACTGAAGTGTTTGAATCCTACTAGAGGTTGTCTTTAGTGTAAAGAGGGATGTGTTTTTGTCTTTAATACAAAATCTTCTTCGTCAAGGTCTGTTATTTAAAGGTAACAATTACATTTTAAAGTGTTTCCAAAAGAAAAAAAGGCTCAAAATTTGACGAGAATGTGTTGTTTTCAGTGAGGCTTCTAGCCAATCTTTTACAACGTGATATATAATGTCATAAAAGTCCGTCATGCTCTCTGAATGTCCTTGTAATTGTACGGCAGGTTTTTGAGAGTCTCAGAGCTTGTTTCTTCTTAACATTCTTCTCCAAAATGTATTGGAGTAAAAGTATACATTTTATTTAGGAAATGTAGTGGAGTGAAAGTAAAAGTAAAAGTTTTCAGAACTATGAATAACGAAGTAAAGTACAGATATGTGAAAATTCGACTTAAGTACAGTAACGAAGTATTTGCACTTCGTCACATCACAACACTGCTGCCTCTGTGTGTTCCTCTGCGCCACAACCTGTCAGCCATGCAAAAACTCCGTTTGTACGACTTACCTTTCTCTTTGGTTTGCTGTGAAGTGTTGATTTCGGGCTTGTCGGGTCCCAGCGCCTTAACGAGAAGTTTTCCCTCCGTCGTCCGTCTCTCAAAGGGGTAAATTAATAAAGATCTAGACGTATTTGGTGGAAGCTGCGCTTGAACTACCGTCACCGCCATCATCCTCTCTTCCTCGTCGCCGTATTTTTTTCCCTCCGTACAGAGTCTGGGAGTCACACTACGAAAAAAACGTTCGCTGGCTCCTCACGTAGCTCTAGCATTCCTAACCCCTCACGTATTTTACGTAGCCCTTGGGGCTATTTTTCTAGCGCCCCTCAGGCATTAAATTTGGCGACGTTGATTGGCCAATTATTCATCATTTCCCCCCAGCAACCATAACCGGATTGGCTATTTAGCTGCAAGTCAGGGGCAGTTTGCCGAGCGCCCCATGAGAGAATGATACACTGTCTGTCAGTGTAAATTCACTGTTTAATGAGTGTCAGTTGGTGGAAATGTTCTTTAAATGATGTAATTGCATGTAGGCACAGACATACACAGTATTAAGTAAAACTGACATTGATTTAAAGAAACGCAAAAAGTATTTCTCCACTCCACAACTGGTGGGGCGGAGCCCCAGCGCCCCCTATGGACCAGCCGCTGCTGATTTGTAGGGAACTGGATGTGCTGAATATTAGGCCTTTCTTTAAAATATCAGTACAGCAGAATGTCATCATGCACTGCTTAGGCATGGGTATTGATAAAGACTTGACAGAATTGATATGACCTTAATGTTTTGACAGTTGTTGTCACTTTGGGTGATAATAACAATGGCACAGTTCAAAGTAGACGCCAAACTACATGATGAAGCAAATGTTCCAAATTTGAACTTAGGTCTACCATCTTAATAGGAGTGTAAATTACCAGTTTCGTGACGATATGATATGATATAGATTCTTTGGACGATGATACAATATTTGGCGATATCACAAAATCTGATGATTCAGGGTCCTTCGATTAATTTAAGACGTCATTATGTACTGACTGAACATAATCAGCAACATTTCACCTGAAGCAAGACAGAAATACAAAACAATTTTGAGTGAAAGGATGTGCTGACCTTTGGGTATGATAGTTCTTGGAGGATTAAAATCATCCGTATGATCTAATCATTTTTAAAATCAAAATTGGTTTAATTCAGGTAAGGTGCTTTTTTTTTGCCCCTACAGTTACCTTATGGGTCTGATTGTTCGATTATAATGTTTGTACATTATATCAAGTAATGATGCAACATTAAAATACAAATTATTGAATTGTTTTAATTTTGCTATTATTTACCTCCAACATTTGACTATGCTCTATCACACTAAAAATGTGTGGTTTTGATTTTATTTAAATCAAAACATTTCTCATGTTCAAAATCAGAAATATTTACTTACCTAAACTAACTCCCCGTTAATGATTTTGTTTTACTGTGATGACTGGTAACCATAGTTTGTATGTCAGTGTGATCAGACTTTGTTTCACTGTTTAATGGTTCGTGTGGAAGAGGAATGATGCTAAGCTCTCGCTGTTTCACTCTTGTACTACACGTAATTTCTTTAATCAGTGCGCTACAAAATCAAATGATGAGTTTACTCACTGCACTCGTGTGATAACGCTCTCCTGTCGTGCGTGCATCATGCATCCTCTGCTGTCAGATTCACCGTATTTTACCCGGATACAGCAGAGCTATTTTATGATTGGCTGATATGTTTGGCTACTGTTTAGCTCTGTGATGCTAACAGTATTTTGCTACACGTTTGCCTACAGGGGTGTTACTTACTGGGCGCTACACAACACATTTTAAAGCAGGAGAAATATCAGGTGTGGCGTGTGAGAGGGTGAAAAGGTTCAAATGTGTGTCTCATAAGCTGAATGCGTGAAACTTCAGAGCCCTGGAAACTTCACAACGACACGCGGTGTGGCGGAAACTGTGACATGCATGTCTGATCAGGATTTCAATATAAAGGCGTATATTAAAGATGATGATGATGATCGATGTTTTGTGTTTCCATCGATGTGATTGGATTATTGCTTAACCAACTGATGTATCACTCCACATTGATGGATCATTACACCCCTACATCTTAAGTGTCTTAAGTTGTAGAATCATTTTAAACTCATCCTTGTTCTGCTTCTTCTTGTAATAAAAAACAAAACCAGTGGGGAATCTGTTAAAAGTATAGTCAGTGTTGACATTTACATGTATCTGGATACATTTCAGATCGTGGCCACAGTGTTGGGCCACATATTAAATCATGAGGTTTGTAGAAATACCCAGCCCTAAATAACTCAGCTGCACATGCTTAAATCCCAAAACATCTTAAATTTATAACAGGTGTCCTGATATTTACAGTCATATGGATCAAAGTGTCTCATAATGGGGTTGGAAATCTAATGGTTGTGTGCCTCTGACCACTTTACTGAACAAATTCGCCTGGGATCCAGATCAGGAAGGCCTCCTGATGCTGATTAAACTTTGAGTGACAGACAATAAAGAAAGTGTGAGTTTTTCATGCTCTCTACGCTATCAGGCATCATTTACTGTAAACACTGTTGTGCATGAGCCATGAGAAAACAGCCCAGATCCATAATGAACTCCATCTTCACATCAGCTGCTGCCAGTTTTTAGAGGGTTTTGTGTAGTGCACAGGTTTATTCTGGGTCACGCAATCTTTGAGTTATTAATGTGAGAGATTCCAGAGTCCGTTTGGAGCAGGGTGGGGAGAATGATGAGGCCATGCTTTGACATTTGAAGACAAATACAATCTGTGACTGTGATGCATCTGAAGTCCATGTGTTTTAGCTGTTTACAGTCTGTTGGTTTGTTTGATGGGCTGGGCAGGAACTTTCATTATTTGAAAGCTAAAAGATGTCATAATAATAGGGGTGTAACAGTACACAAAAATGATGGTTCGGTACGTACCTCGGTTCTGGGGTCACGGTTCAGTACATTTTTGGTACAGTATGGGAACAACGCAAAACCATTTGCTTGTTTAGCACGTTTATTAAACCAAAAATTTGTCATTATACAAACTTAAAACCGAAATAAATTCAATGTGCTGCTTGTTAATACTAATAAGTTAAATAAAATAAATAAAACAACAAATGTATGAAATTAAAAATAATGAGTTTCTTTTTTAAATTCCAGGCTTAAATGTGGACCACTGGGTATTTTATACCAGGGCTCAATCACCTTTAGCATGTGTTTAAAACCAGCATTTTCCACAACTGAATATGGTCTTAGATCCTATGCTATAAAAATGCTGATGGATGCTGTTATCACTTTGGCCAGATCTGAATTGTCTGGGAGAGGCTGCTTAAATGCAGATGTCAGTTGAATTTGCACTACAGTGTTTTTTTTCCTTACCGCGAAAATCTTTACACTTGGGTGGTGCCGTTTCAGGTGAGCTGGCATGTTTGACGTGCTGTCGGAAAATACCCAACCTCAGTTGAACAGTATCAGCACACCGCCTTCATTTTATCCACCAGTCTTTCTCTGTTGCAATATTTCATCAGGAATCCAAAGTGTTTCCAAACAGAAGATTTCAGCGACGGGGGAGGGTCTCCAAGCTCCAGTTGATTGCTAGCAGTAGCCATTATGCACAATTCGGACACAAGCTTTTGTGGTTAGGGAAGCTCTTTAATGTTCGTCTTCTGATTGGCTCGCCGTGAGACGTCACTTCCACATGATATGTACATGATCGCAAGAGCACAAATCACAGACCACTTTCCTCATGAATATTAAAAAGCCTTCCCTAACCACGCCAATCGTAGACCAGTACCCCTGTGAAAATTAAAGAGCCATGTGCAGCGGCTAACGTAAACCTACTGTACTCGTTCGAGTACAGCATTGTACCGAACCAAATGTCGGTTCGGGACGGATACATGTACCGTTACACCCCTACATAATAGAGCCAAAATTTTCTGATTACCAGCTGTATATTTGAACCCTGTGTGTGTGTGTGTGTGTGTGTTATTTAAATATTTTTCCCCTCTCTGTCAGATATTTTGGGCAGGACAGGGCTGCATGATAATTGATCTTTGCAGATACCAGATGTTTTGAGTACCTCCTAAGGCTGTCACTTTTCCTAAAAATGGATATTTTTGGTTATGGATATATAGTGACAGCTCTATTACCTCCACCAAGGAGGTTATCATTTCGCCATGGTCTGTTTTTGTGTTTGTTTGTTGGTCTGTTAGCAAGGTAACACAAAAAAATACATGATGGATTTGCATGAAAATGACCAGAGGTGTGGTTTGGTCCAAAGATGAAACCATTACATTTTGGTGGTGAACTGCATATTTATGTGAATGCAAAGAAATTCCCCAAATTTAAGAAAAATCCCCTTACTTAACAATGTGCCATATTAAAAAAAAAGTCATACCTCTAACATCACTTGATGGAGATTGCAAAATGTACACAATAATACACAATATGTCTATCATCATGGTAAATTTAACCTGAATCCGATCCAGATTGGCATCACAAGAAAACATTAAAGTTTATAATGCCCTATCCCATTAGTTTCTCCTCAGCCTCTGCTTTTTGGTGAACTCTCTTTGTTGTAAATACTGTATTTTTTTTTTCTTTCAGTCTTTCCTGAGAAATCCTGAGTACTCTGACCCTGAGTTCATGTTCTTATTTTTGGAAAATATGAGTCATTGTTTTATCCACTCAAACGGTATTTAGGAGGGTCTGCTGGATTTGAGCTGTACTTCAATCAAATAAACGAAGGATATTTTGAGCACATTTTAACTCCACAGAGTCAGAGCTGTTGGTAGAAGGGAGGAGTTATCACAATTATACAAACAAATGACTGAGACATGCACGAATCAATGAAATCAGTATAATCTCTATATAAGAAACATTGTATGCAGATCCTTAACTTTTTGTTTCGGATTCTTTTCAGGGCTAAATATTTCCGGGGGAAGAAGCTGAATGGAGAGTACGAGATCCGAGTGGAGCAGGTATGCAACAACACTGCCAAATGATATCTGTTATACCAATCCAAACAGCTACGAAATCACGAATCTTTCCACATCAAGTTGAGTTATTTTATTCATCACTTTCAGTTTGTAGCTAATGCCCCCACTACACACTAAATTTCTGCTTTATTAAACTTTAAAGAGTGTAAGTGAGCTTAATAAGGCTTGCAGTTACTGTAAATAGATTTCCATTCACCTACTATATGTATTCTCTGGATCAGGACCTTGGAGTAACAATAATAATAATAACAATAACTTTATTTATGTAGCACTTTTTAGAACAGAAGTTTCCAAAGTGCTTTGACAAAGAACAGTAAAGTACAAAAACCTTAGCACAAGGAAAGAAAAAACAGAAAGCTCAGTTCAAAGGCACTCTTACAGAAAGACACAAAAGGCAGAAAAGACACAAAAGACACTAGCAAGAAAAGTCAGAGGAGTGACTGACGTTTCAGGTGTCGGTGACTTTGGGCCTTTTCATATGTCATAGGAACCCAGACAATACAGGAACCATGCACCATAAAATGAGACCATGAGGACTGAAATAAAAGCTAAAAACGTAAGTCAATAAGAACATAAAAGGTGATTGAAAGCAAGAAACAGGATAGTAAATACAAAAAGAGTTCATTGTAATGATGATAAAATAATAAAATAAGACTAAAAACAATGATAGAAAAAAGAAAAACAGACATGAACTATTAAAGCCTAAAAGGTTATCTATGAAAAGATTAAAAGTGTAACAAAGGGGAATCATAGATTAGATAAAATCAGAGTTAAAAGTAAGTAACTGCAATAATATTAACATAGCATAGAAGATGAATAATTAAATAATAGAGGATGGACCTAAAAGCAGTGAGAGGTAAAAAGACAAGAGTAAAACTGACAGAAAAAGCTAAAAAGATAGTACAGGCAAAAAAATATATAGTATAGGCAAAATAAGATAGAGATAAAACAAGAAAGACGGCATCACATAAAAGCAAGTCTGTAAAAGTGAGTTTTTAAAAGTGACTTAAAAGAAGCATCAGACTCTGCACGCCTTATCTCCTCTGGCAGGTTGTTCCAAAGTCGAGGAGCTCTGATGGAGAAGCTCTGTCAACTTTAGTTTTGAGCCTCGACTTTGGAACAACCAGGAGGCCTTCACCAGAGGATCTGAGGCTGTGGGCTGGCTGATAAGGAATTAAAAGCTCTGAGATATAGCGAGGGCCAGGCCCATGAGTGCTTTAAAAGTAATTGATAAAATCTTGAAATCAATTCTAAAACTGACAGAAAGCCAGTGGAGGGAGGCTAAAACTGGAGGGATGTGATGCTGTTAAAACCAGTTAAAAGCCTTGCTGCTGCATTCTGGACTAGTTGGAGGCGAGGAAGAGATTTTTTGTTTAAATCAGGGAGGAGAGAATTGCAGTAGTCCGGTCTAGCAAACATGAACGCATGTATTACTTTTTCGAGATCTGGAGGGGAGAGTGTGTGTTTGATTTTTGAAATGGAACGCAGGTGAAGGAAACATGATTGGATAGTTTTATTGACGTGGGTGGAGAAGGTGGGATTGGAACCAAATGTAACTCCTAGATTTCTGGCTGTAGGTTTGATGTTTAATGAATGTGGACTGAGATAAGACTGGTACATCATAGCTCTATGAACTGTGGCCTGTTTCACCAACAATCAACTGTTCCAAAGAGCCTCTTCATTAAACAATCAATGGTTGTGTCCACTGTTTAGTGGGTTCAGTTTCCAACAGATAAACAATGGTGCACATATTAGGTTATCTTGATGCTAACACATACCAAAAACAAAAAAGAAACATGATGGGGCTAGTAGAATTAGCATTTTGAGCAAACGTATTAATATTAAGAAATAATGTATTGGTTGTTTGTGGCCAAAGGTTTTGTGCCAGATATGCAAAGGTTGTTATCCTGAAAGTAACACACTGAACACGGTACATTTCCTCACATTCATGCTATGTTGAAGTAAATGCTTTGTCATGTTATTTTAAATGCCTTGTCTGGACCAAATGTCTTTACTACAGGAGCTGCCTTGCTTTTATCAGAGTTTAGTTGGTAGGTCCACCATGTATGCGATACATCACACATGACATCATGCTCTGGCAACCAATCAGGTCTTTAATGGGTATATTAAAGCTATATGGGTGGTATTTTCCTAACTGAGGTTTAATCATGTAAAAAAAAACTGGTAACACTTTACTTAAAGGTCTAGTTTATAATGCATTAGAAGCACATGCATAAGACATTATAATGCATGTATAATGCTTCATAAGTGTCATTATAATGGTGTATAACAATGTATAAGAACTTTTACCAAGGTTTATAAAGTATTACAAGTGTGGACATAATGTATTATAATTAAACCTCTATAATGTTTTATACCTGCATACTCTATGCAGGTATAAAACATTAAAAAGCCGGTAACACTTTACTTAAAGGTCTAGTTTATAATGCATTATAAGCACATGCATAAGATGTTATAATGCATGTATAATGCTTCATAAGTGTCATTATAATGGTGTATAACCATGTATAAGAACTTGTACCAAGGTTTATAAAGTATTACAAGTGTGGACGTAATGTATTATAATCAAGCCTTTATAATGTTTTATAAAGGCTTTATAATGTAGGCTTTAGAAGGCTATAGGCTTTTTGGTAACACTTTACTAAAAGGTCTAGTTTATAATGCATTAGAAGCACATGCATAAGATGTTATAATGCATGTATAATGCTTCATAAGTGTCATTATAATGGTGTATAACCATGTATAAGAACTTGTACCAAAGGTTATAAAGTATTACAAGTGTGGACATAATGTATTATAATCAAGCCTCAATCATGTTTTATACCTGCATACTCTATGCAGGTATAAAACATTAAAAAGCCTATAGCCTTCTAAAGCCTACATTATAAAGCCTTTATAAAACATTATAAAGGCTTGATTATAATACATTACGTCCACACTTGTAATACTTTATAAACCTTGGTACAAGTTCTTATACATGGTTATACACCATTATAATGACACTTATGAAGCATTATACATGCATTATAACGACTTATGCATATGCTTCTAATGCATTATAAACTAGACCTTTGAGTAAAGTGTTACCGCCTACATTATAAAGCCTTTATAAAACATTGTAAAGGCTTGCTTTTAATACATTATGTCCACACTTGTAATACTTTATAAACCTTGGTACAAGTTCTTATACATGGTTATACACCATTATAATGACACTTATGAAGCATTATACATGCATTATAACGTCTTATGCATGTGCTTCTAATGCATTATAAACTAGACCTTTAAGTAAAGTGTTACCAAAAAGCCTATAGCCTTCTAAAGCCTACATTATAAAGCCTTTATAAAACATTATAAAGGCTTGATTATAATACATTACGTCCACACTTGTAATTCTTTATAAACCTTGGTACAAGTTCTTATACATGGTTATACACCATTATAATGACACTTATGAAGCATTATACATGCATTATAACATCTTATGCATGTGCTTCTAATGTATTACAAACGAGACCTTTAAGTAAAGTGTTACCAAAAAATTATGTGCATAGAGATTGTGCAAGTTGTTCATGTAATAGGACACTAGGACAATTTTTATTCCGACACAGGTGTAAGGGGAAGTATTCTCTGTTGTGAGATCTAAATTCCGCTGAGGTCATTTCTTGCAAAGACTTTGTTGTTTTTGGAAATTATAACTTCATCCTGGTTGTTGAATGAGGGTCCAAAGTCCCTAAATTGTTTATCTATTCATCCATACATCCATTATCTGTAAATTTATTTCTTTTGGGGTCCCAGGAGGCTGGACCCCTGGACTGGATGGCTATTTGATGAGCTATTGGCCTAATGATGCATGTTTTTGGAAACCTGGAAACCAGAGTTGGCAGTCGATCAGGTGTCCTTCTTGCTGTGAAGTGCCAGCATTCCCTCCCCAAAACCATGCAGTCAAAAAAGGTACTGCTTGGGGTGCTGGTTTGGCAGAGTGGTGAGCAACCAGGCACGTCCCATAAACATATATCTGCCGGCCCGGGTTTGAATCCAGCCTGTAGCCAGTTTGCAGAGTCTCTTCCCATACTCTCTATCCCCTTTTCACAAGCCTATCATTCTCTCCTATCAATAAAGGTACAAAATGCCCCAAAAATAAATTTAAAAAAAGCAGCTTCAAAAAATGAATGTTCGTTTCCTGGGGCCTCTTTTCGCTCTCCAGCTTTCTGTGCCAGTCACATAGTAGAAGGCTACTAATTTGACAAGTACCTCATTCAACCTCACCTCTAAAACAGAACTACATAAAGACAAATAAACTCTTTTTTTAACTAAGCTTGACTCAAATTTACGAGGAATATGTGAATAAGTCTAGACATTTTGGATTTATGGTTTGTGTGTAGTGTTTAATAAACCTCAAATAAGTGTTCAGTGACATCTGTGAGGCATTGTTGAGACTGGAGCGCTCTTTGAAAACTGAGCAGTGTGATTTTATGATTGAAGGAAAAAAGACCAAAGAGCTGCAGCGCTGATTTTACTGCCCGTTTGCTCAACTCTCGACTGTTGTGGCTCTCCTCTCATAAAGACAGAAGAGGCTTGAATATGAGTTAAAAATGTTCTGTAAATCTAAGTTATTGATTTTCTTTTTGAATCCTGTGGTCACAGATATGAACCCCCAATAAAAATGGCAGAGTTAATGAGGCCCCTAAAGCTGAAGACCAGGACCATTTGTGCCCACCAAAGCTCGGCCAGAGCTCCAGCTGACCTACTTAGATCTCCAAAGAGCCTACACCATTTCCCAGAAGCCCTCTGCTTTGACTAGAACAAGTCAGTCATTAATTACCTTCAGCAGCCAGACTCTTCATAGGCTGTTTGTGCACCTTGCTGTGAGCTTTAGGACGAGGGAAACCCGATCTGTGTGTGAAAAGTGAGCCACATGCTGAGGTGAAGCCTTTTAGGAGGTGACAATAAAAACAGGCTAGCACTTTCTCTCCTCTCTTCTCTGTCCAACGTCTTTGTTTGATCTGAATGTCTCTATCAAGCTCACATTTGAGATGGGTCAGACATACCACAAGCCCTGATCGTTGTGTTTTTGTTTTTTGCAACTCGCTTTTTATTTGCTTTTGAACATTAAAGGGACTATGAGGAGTTTCTAAGAAATTACAAAAAAGTCTCACTTTTAGATATATGCCTGATCGAAATACACACTTTAAGATGAGTTTCATAGCATCAAAATAGGTTATCTGTAAATGCTGTTCCTTAGCTTCATGGTCGGGTCGGACAGAGCTGGACTGGCCTGGATACTCAACTTTGGGAACAAGACAATTAAAACTAGAGCAAATTTATATTATTCGGACAAGTCTTAGAGCACCTGGCTGTAAGTAGCCATATATAGCCGGCTACAAAACTACGATGCTAAGTTTTCCAAATATTGCTTGTTGTCACACCAGTAACTAGAAAGAGATTTATGACCTCGTCGCTTTGCATCCTGTAAGCTGTTGAAAAAAGAAGTTGTAAATCAATGCAGAGTTCTGAGGAAGGTCCCAGTTGTTTTCATTAGCATCACAACAAAGGCACGCTTTGTCACGCAAATTTCCGAGTTCCGAGTAGGAAACTGCAACTGGAACGTCCCCCAAAGTCGGAATTTCCTCCAGGGAACTCGGTGAAACCTCACCACCCCCGAGTTGACAATGGAAGATGGATGCCCCCAGTGTGAACAGTTATTTAGCTCCTGTAATAATCAATTTATTTACACTTCTGACTGGGGTGTGTCGCTGTAGATCAGCTGTATACATCGTATTGTTAGACTTATATTTACAAAAATTGTTGCCATTGTGATAATCACATTCTGATATTTGTGAACAACAACGCAGGGCGTGCTAACAACAGCTAACAATAGCCTGGTAGATCGGCATGTTTTTTTCCGACTTCAACTGGAACGCTGATAAGTCAGAGATGATGTCACTCCCAGTTCTGAGGTTACTGGAACGCAGCATTACGACAGTCGCCACGCGTGCTCATGGGTAGCAGACTCTTAATGTCGCCAGTAATAGATTCTCCTCATAGCACCTTTAACAACAATACATATCGTAAACAATGAGAGAAGAAAATAAAAATAAAGTGTGTTGGAATATAAGCCAGTTGTTATACTTACAGAAAAAAAAATCAGTAAATCAGTACAAGCATTTACAGGGTAAGCATAATCGGTGTCCAACACATCTCATCTGTTCACACCTTGCAATGCCATCAGTAATTATTTCATCATAACCTCCTATCATATTTGGTTTTGGAATCTTTTAAATCATAGAAGCATCTTGATTTGTCTTGCATTCACATACATTTCATATCCATTCACTTATGCATACATACACATACCTATCCATAAATATACATGTATATATAGCTACATATACAAACACATATATACGATGACAGTATCAGCTTTCTCTCAACCATTGAGTACCATGTTAATAAAAGGGCCCCATACTTAAAAATCACCTTGTCTATTGTTTAGTTTAAAAATTAATTGCTCATATTGCATCTCGTTTAGAGATGCAGTATGAGCAATGTGGAGTGGAGTGAAGTGGAGGACAGATGTGATAAATGCCATGGCTCTTCTTGTCACCTTAGCCACATGTTTTTTCTTTGTCCTGTTGTAAAAGGTTTCTGGGCAGGTTATTTTACTACCATGTCGACTGTTCTTGGGGTAAAGCTCCAACCTTGCCCTTTAATTGCTATATTTGGGATTCTTGACCCTTTACTTTCACTCAACTCTATACAAAAGGATATTATAGCCTTCACATCGTTATTAGCAAGACTTTTATTATTGCTGCATTGGAAGTCTGCTAAATATCCTTTTGTCTCCCACTGGCTAAAAGATGTCATGTTTTTTCTAAAACTTGAGAAAATTAAATACACGTTGAGAGGATGTACAGCAAAATTTTTACCAGAAATGGCAACCCTTTATTTCATATTTCACTAATTTACAGGTACTACCTGATTGAATGTGTGTCTATGACTTTTGTACCTCTCTTCTTACCCTGATGCTCCCATCACTCTGGAACAGGGTCAATCTGGACTCATCAGACCACATGACCTTCTTCCAGTCCTCCACAGTCCAATCTTTATGCTCCTGAGCAAACTGAAACCTTTTTTCTGCTTAGCCTTACTGATTAGTGGTTTTCTTAAGGCTACACAGCTGTTCAGTCCCAATCCCTTGAGTTCCCTTAACACTGTGTGTGTGGAAATTCTCTTACTTTCACTATTAAACACACTCCTGAGTTCTACTGTTGTTTCTCTTTGATTTGATTTTGCCAAATGTTTGAGATTCACCGATCACTATCATTCAGAATTTTATTCCAACCAAATTTCTTCCTTGAAGACGATGGTTCCCCACTATCCTTCCAGTTTTTAATGATGTGTTGGACAGTTCCTAACCCAGTTTTAGTAGTTTCTACATCTCCTTAGATGTTTTCTCTGCTTGATGCCAATGATTTGACCCTTCTTAAACAGACCAACATCTTTTCCATGACCACAGGATGTGTCTTTGACATGGTTGTTTAAGAAATGAGAAGCTGCTCATTGCATCAGCTGGGGTTAGATAAGGTTAGATAATCTCTCATGCGGTAATTATTGAATAGGAAGCTCGTACTTATTTGCTTATTTAAATTCAGGTGGGGACTTTTTTTTTGGCCAGGCAATGTATTTCACTAGTTTATCTGGGCAACAGCCCAGAGAAAGTGTTTGGAAATGGGCATAACCTTTCAAAATCATATCCAACAGGCGATTGGATGATTGTTCTGTTAATCACAAAGTCTCTCCTCCACTTAAATTCACTTGTTTCTGCCAAGGTAATTAAACATTTGTATTAGAAATAGAATTGAATCAATAAAAACATTTTTCCTTTGATAAACTACACTTTCAATAATAATCAGTTTTTTAGGCATACATCTGCTGATGCTGATATTGGTCCAATAATATTGTACACCCCTAGTTTTTGCAGTTTTGTGTTGATGGGGATATTTTTAAAAACGGATGAGGAAAACCTCTGCGATTACAAATACCCTCCTACATGTGGACATAGCCTAAATTTGTTATCAGAAATCTGGTTCATGAGCATATTCCTGTGAGAGCAGTGCAATATTGTTTTTACTTTAGTTCACATCATCTTCTGTCGGGCTGTCAAGCTGACAGTCTGAGAAAAGGAGAGACTCCAGTTTTGATCAAACAGTCTAAAAGAATCTGCTCTTGGACGGACTTTGGCAGACGTTTGCTCACTGTCATCTATCATGCTCGTACTGTTGAAGCTCTTTGAACCAGAAATCACAATCTTCAAACTAAGAGGACTCTCCTCTGGCTCATTGTTGCCATATAAGGTGGCATCTTTCCACTCACTCAGCATGTGAATCTGGGGTGTGGAGGCCTGATACCAGCCTGTGTGAAAAGTAATGGAAGACAAAAAGCTGACTTTGACTTTTCCGTGTAATATCGGTCATTAGGGCTGCCTACCTTCCTGAGAACCCTGCCACACAGCTGGCTGGTGATCCACTGCTGTGGGTCTTTCTTTCACTTCACATGACCCACTTTGAAGTTACGTTTGGCAGGAGCCTGAGGTCCAGTGTCCACCCTGTAACTCTTTTTAACCACTAACAGATCCTCATGGGAACGCTGGTGGGGGCTCTTGGAGCTCAGAAAATAAAAACAGACTGGAAGCTGCTGCTCTCTGCAGGATGATGAAACTTGGTCAGTTGTAGATTTTGAAGCTTTAAAGAGACTGTGAAGAGTTTCTAAGTAATTGCAAAAAAGACTCACTTTTAGATATATGCCTGATCAAAATACACACTTATTCATGAGTTTTATAGCAACAAAATAGGTTATCTATAAATGCTATTCCTTAGCTTCATGGTCGGGTCAGACAGGGCTGGACTGGCCTGGTTACTCAACTTCGGGAACAAGACAGTTAAAACTAGAGCAAATTTATATTATTCGGACACGTCTTAGAGCACTGGGTTGTAAGTAGCCATATATAGCCAGCTACAAAACTACGATACTAAGTTTTTCCAAAACTTGCTTGTTGTCACACATCAAAAACTACCGCTATGTAACTAGAAAGAGATACATTACCTCGTCGCTTTGCATCCTGTAAGTTGTTGAAAAAAGAAGTTGTAAATCAGTGCAGAGTTCTGAGGAAGGTCCGAGCTGCATTTTTATTAGCATCACAACAAACACACGCTTTGGCTAGGGTTATGTCTTGGTGCATTCCAGTTATAGTCAGAAGTAGGAATTTCCAAGTTCCAAGTATGAAACTGCAACTGGAACGTTCCCCGAAGTCGGAATTTCCTACTGGGAACCAGGGCCGGGTCTACGCAGGGGCAAGAGGGGGCCTGGCCCCCTCAACTAAATGTTGTGCCCCCTCAAACTAAATCCCCCAAAATATATTATATTTAATATATTTTTATTATCTCATGCCTCTCTCCTCCGCTCCACTTCTTAATGTCTTATTTGCCCCCTCAAATATAAAATATATCAAGCTGTTTCTCATGTCATGTTTCTTGCCTCCGCTCCATCTCCCCTTTTCGCTCTGCTCAGTGCATCGGCCTGCTGCCGGCTCGCTGTGAGGGATAGCTGTCTGCTATCCCTCGGTATAGGCAGTTGCCTAGAGCCTCATCTGCTAGCGGGGCACCAGCAGCGGTTGTTTGAATGAGAAGCAAAGGAGCTCTGTTAAACTCATTCATAATGTTTTGTGTAGTGACAAACTTAATTGCTAATAACATAATAAAAACAGGAGTATATTTTGCTTGAAAATCTTTATTTGTTCAGTCAACAACAACAACAACCAAAACCATATAACCCAATTCTTCTAGGAGCTAAGCTGTAGCCTATTCTCCTAGATCAGGGTGAGTAGCTCCACTGGTCTGTCATGTGTCACAGCACGGGGAGAGAGCACTGTCCGCTCCCTGCCACAGACTGAGCACAAATGATCTGTGCCTGCAGACCCCTAAAGAAAGCCCCGCCCCCGCCCAACTTCTGCAATCTGGCTGCTAACTTTGCCTGGAATGCTTTTAGGTTGTAACTCGGAGATTTTAACTGGGAAATATCCGAGTTAAGGGGTGCCTGGAACGCAGCATTACAATCGCATCTTCACTTTTCCACTCCTGCAAAACTTTCAGCAGCTTGTTTTAAGACTTGTGTCAACCTCGTGTATCTCATTCTCCTCAAGTGACATACGATAGAACACTAGTGTAGAGATTGCTTGCATTCTATTCTGCTGGTCATTCAGAGGTTACATACATACAATGCATCCATTTTTCAGAGCTTTTAAAAAACTTGCTCCTGCCCCTACCAGTGGAGATCATGGTGGCGATGCTGTAGCTAGCATCTCAGCAGCTAGCCCTGCACCTACCCCTACCAGTGATGTAGCTAGCAGCACATCAGCTACCATTAACAGTGATCCTGCTGCCTGCATCACTCCAACAGTAGCTAGCATAACACCAGCGAGCACTACTTCTACTCTACCTCCTCCTTTCCAAGGTGTTGTTACAGTCAACCCCAAACTTCCCATTTTACCCAGTGATTTAACCACCATTGCACCATCCCAGCTATTATTAAGTAGCTATCCAAAACGTGTACTTTGCAAAAAACTGAGGTCATTCAATCCTGCCTGGTACCGCACATGACCATGGCTTGAATACTCTGCTGAACGGTATGCATGTTTCTGCTTTCCCTGTCGCAAATACAGCACTGTAAATGAGAGGGATGTTGTGTTCACTTTGACTGGTTTCAACAACTGGAAAGTTGCACTGGAAAGTGACAAAGGGCTGCAGAGGCATGTGTCTTCCCACAACCATGTGCATGCTTCTACTCTCTGGGCTGAGCACCAGAAGAGAGAGGCTACTGAGGGGAATGTTGACACATTACTGGTTGGCAAGACACAGGTAGAGAAAAACCGGTACTATGTCAAGAGTGTGGGCAACGCTGTGAAGTTCCTCTGTGACAATGAGTTGACACAGAGGAAGTTAACATTACCAGTTAATGTTGAGCGAACTTTAACTGGTGAATTTCCCAGTGAAGTTTATATGAAATTGTTATATAGCCTCTGTGTAATTATTTTTATTACTTATTAAGTATTCAGTCAGATTAGAAATTGAAAGACGGTGTAGTTACCATTTTAGTAGCAAGAAGAAACAAACACAGCATCTCTGATAGAATCTGCAGCGTCACAGCTGGTCAAAGCCACAGCTAATCAGCACAACAAGGGAAGAGAACAGCCTACAGTGAGGCAAGACCGCTAGGACAAACTTTAAAAAAGGCAGTTTGTAATTGTGCATGTTTTGCTGCATAATAGGCCTTTCTTTAATTATTTTTGTCTTATAAAAATAAAATAAAAACTTAAAATATAAAAAAGCCTTTACAAAAATGTTCATTTCTGTTCATCACCAGCTATTCTAGCCTATAGGCAACATCTTTTCTGTTTGTTGATGTTGACAATTTGCTGGGTATTTTTGTAAGTTGCTTTTGTTGTAGACATGTTTTTGACATGCCTAATGGTCTCATCCAGTAGACCTAAGTAACTGTTAAGTTGTTTGTTTTGTCTAGGCTAATAGCCTTTGTTTGATTTCTTTAATTTTATTGAAAAAACAAAGATAATAATAAAAAATAAATACCAAACAAAAACATCCTCCTCAGGGTATTATAAAAAAAACACACACAAAAAAAATACAAAAAAATACAAAAACATCCTCCTGAGGGATTGACACCTTATCATGGTCAGGAGGTTTGAGTGCCCCAGTGACCCTAAGAGCTATACCAACAGAAGCTAGTCTTCATAGGGACACCCAAGTTGGGCAGGTCTAGAGGCCTGACAAAGTGCAATCAGCTTAAGTTGAGAGACATACACCTAACAGCAATCCAAGTTCATGAAATAAATATGGTTAGTCGAACATAGGGCAGTGCAATTAATCGAAAAATAACCGAAACCGACATTTAGGGTCTGTAACCGACGTAATCCTGCCCATGTCAGTTATTTTGGTTACCCCCCCCCAAAAAAAAACGTCCTAAAAGGAATTGAATTCATTGATCTAAAATCAAGGCCTTAATTGGCATTAAAGTGTCTCAAATCAATCTTTCAAAAGTCTTAAAAGGTGTTTACACATGGTAAGTAGGGTTTTACATGCACCGCCACCACCAAGAAAAAAACATTACAACAACTGCACCGGCACCGTTTGAGTCCAAAAGGCAAAGGAAATTTCCAGCCACAGCAGCGCACTTGTGTAACAAAGTGAAAAGGTGCCACTCCGCTCTATTTTCACTGGCTAATAGCAGCACACTGGCTTAGCTTGTATATTCAGAGAAGAGGTATCACTTCGGGAGATTTTTCAATCTATATTATCAAATGCATTCTAGTGCTCATTCACTGGTAGTTGAATTGTTAAGTCTTTTTAATAAGAAATTTACATTTTTAAAACAACTAATAATTTAACATGTTAAAAAATAAATATGAACAGTGCATAGCACAAAAAACAGGGAGGCTGACACGTGGTGCGTTCGTGTTTGCATGCCTGTTTGCATGTGTGTTTGTTGACTATGAAATGACCCTTACGCTGCACTGTATTGATGACGAATGGGAGAGGGTTAGATGTAAGTTATTTATTTCTGAATGTTTATGGAACTTGCCTGTTTTTTTAAAACTGCAATGCAAACTTTTTTTTCAAGAGATGTCAGTTATTTCCTACTTTTCACAAGTTGAAAACTAATAATATGAATAATATAGTACTAATAATATAGGGAATTATCGGAATTATCATCCATTTATCGTTATCGAGGTGAGGTGCTCAATATACCGTGATATTGATTTGAGGCCATATCGCCCAGCCCTAGTCTAACAACAATAACTACAATAAAACAAGTGCCAAGCATTTGAGACGACACTACTTTACAAGGTACTTGCTCAGTGTACCCGCATCCTAGTGAGTGAATTTGTCAGTTAGACATGGTAAAAGGTGCTGGAGCACAATGCCCCCTCAACATTTGTGGCTGCCCCCTCATACATGCCTGTCTAGACCCGGCCCTGCTGGGAACTCAGTGAAACCTCGCCACCCCCGAGTTGACAATAGAAGATGGATGCCCCCAGTGTGAACAGTTATTTAGCTCCTGTAATAATCAATTTATTTGCACTTCTGACTGGGGTGTGTCACTCTAGATCAGCTGTATACATCGTATTTTTAGACTTTTATATACAAAAATGCTGCCACAGTGATAATCACATTCTTCATGTGATATTTGTGAACATCAACGCGTGCTAACAACAGCTAACAATAGCCTGGTAGATCGGCATGTTTTTTTCCGACTTCAACTGGAACTGATAAGTCGGAGATGTCACTCCCAGTTCCGAGGTTACTGGAACGCAGAATTATGACAGTCGCCGCAAGTGCTCATGGGTAGCAGAGTCTTTGTAGATTCTTCTCACAGTCCCTTTCAGTGTAAAAACATTCAAAACATCCTTAACAGTGTGCTTTTAGAATTAATATTTAAACAGCTTGACTTCTCATAAGTAGCTCTACTGTGTGTTGATAAAAACTGAACAATAAAAAATAAAATTAAAGACTCAGGCTAGGGATGAGGAATCGACCCAATGCCCTTGACCTTTGATGTTTGACCTCCACATGAGTTCATCTAAGAGTCAAAGATGAGTTTTTTTCAAGAGACCATTTTTTTTCTGTTTGAGTTTTAAATATCTCTTCTGTGCCTTTGATGTCTCCTTCAATACAAAAAGTTCTGTATACAAACTTTGCAGTGCAGCTGGATCCACATGATTCAGTGTACGTCATCAGACAAATCATCTTGCAAAGCTCCAATATACAACGATTGAGCTCAGGCCAAAATGGCCCTGCCCAATCAGTGACCTTTAAATTATGAAGGGTGGAGTCTATGAACAAGCAGGAAGTTACTGCTCGAACAGAGATCAGCAGAAATGCTAACAGTAACAGTAGCAGTAGCAGTAGCAGTTTTATCAGATCTGGACCACATTACTTCATTAAAGGTGCAGTGTGTAGTAGGGGTGAAACAAAATTTCGTGCCACGAAATTTCGCGAAATAAAAAATGACGAAATCAAATTCAGAGACGCTCAAAATAAAATAATAAACCTTTTGCATCCTGTAGCTAAACACTCGCTGCAATATGGAGAAGGACGAAGTAGAGGAATTAGCTGACGCTCCTTCGTCAGATAAATTGGTTGTGTGGACCTACTTTGGCTTTTGAGGAGAGAACGGTGAGAAGATTGCAGACAAAACAACAACCGTGTGCAAAATCTTCCGCTACAGTTCGCCGTATACTGTGGCGAGTACAACTACCAACTACTTTGAACTGAAGACAGGCAGCGGCTGTATTGTGACGTCCGTCGGACGTAAAAATAAAGGTGACTCCGACTCGGAATACCTGCTTTTATTTAACAGTCACTGTGGGCTGTGACCACGCCAACTACAATTTTAATTCATGAACAAAACAGTGAGTAGTAATCTCTACACCTCCTGCTAACGGCTCTCTCCCTCCTCGCTCATACACACACATACCCCTTTTCCACCAAGCTGGTTCCAGGGCTGGTTCGGAGCTAGAGCCAGCTTAGCACCAGTTCTTTGGTTTTCCACAGACCAAGCACCAGTTGCTGGCTCTCAAAACCGGTGCTTGGCAAGCACCAACTCTTTGCTGGGCCAGCAGAAAGAACCACGTTACGTCGGGGGCTACGCGCTTACGTCAGGGGGTGGGGGCGGGATTAGCAGAGTAAAAACACGGAAGAGAGCCATTTTTAAAAAGACGAGGTTGGAGTAAGCGAAAAACGGATTGAAAAGAATATATATCTATAAAGAATATATTAAGAAAGAATATAGGGACCAGAAGACCGAGCTGGACCGTAGCGGCAATGGTCGGCCACGTTTTAACAGCCCGCATTACAAAATGCTCGATGCTGTTCTCGGGGACCGACCGGCGTGCAGCGCTACCAGGGCATTGAATTCAGCCACAGCCATGCTGGAGTCTTTGCAGGAGGACACAACCATGGAGAAAGCCTCCACAGAGCCTGGTAAGTTTATTGTTGTGTTTATTGTTGTTCGCTAGTTGTTATGGGAAACTGGCGTGACGTATACAGACGTGTACATTGACGTGTGGACGTAGCTCTCTGGCCGGCACCCGTTTGTGGAAAAGCAAACGGTTCTTAACCGGTTCGCGCTTGAACCAATTTTGAACCGGCTCTAGCACCAGCACTAGCACCAGCCCTGGAACCAGCTTGGTGGAAGAGGGGTAACACTAACTCTCCCCCCCCTTCTGAACTCTGACTTTATGCCCCGCCTTCCTGGTCCATTCATAGGAAACATTAAAATCCACATTGAACACATCACAAACTGTAGAACTGCTCCACTATGTTTGTGTAAGTCTGCATAAAAAACAATATTTGATTTTTGCATCTACTGTTGAGTTGACAGAATTTGATCATACTTGAAGATCAGAAGTATATGCACTGTTACAGGCTAAATATTATAGTTCACAGTTCAGACATTTATAGGTCTAAACTGCAGCTCATTCAAGAATGCAGTTATCCTGATTGTTACAACAGAGCACTTTTTATTGAGATTTTTATGTTTGTATTTGCACTGTAGTCTAAATAAGGAGAAAAAAACTACTGTTTTTTTTTTTTTTAAAGAGCATTTATTTTGTACTGATGCAGCAATATTTTTGTATTGTATTATTATATTTTCCATTAAGAAGAAAATAAAGAAAAGGAGATTTTTGCACAACTTCCTACTGTTGGGGATTTTCCTTAATCTTTATTTCGTATCGTGAGTATTTCGTATAGTGAGCCCTGTTTCGTATTTCGTATCGTTTCTTGCGTTGGCCATTTCGTTACACCGCTAGTGTGTAGTGTCTGGCATTTTAGTGACATTTAGTGTTCAGACTTTGGAATGAGCCAGATATGCTGTTGTACGGTTCTGCCCATTCCCAAACACATTCTGTTGGCTGTTGCCCAAATCAGTGGTTCTAAACTGGTGGGTCATGACCCAAAAGTGGGTTTAACGCTATCAATGCACAATTATTTGAGGTATTTTATGCAATATTGTAATATTTCATTAATCTGTCATTTGTCGAAATTCTGGTCATTTGTTTTATATTTCTGTGCCACCTCTGACCACTGGTTGGCAGCAGACATTCAGTCATTTTACCCTTCCTCTTTCTGACATTTATTGTTGTTTATGTCATTTGGACAGACGATAAAGTGGATCCTTTTTTTTAGTGGGTCATGAGTATCTGCCTGGGCCAAAAAAAAAGAAAAAGAAAAAATTAAGTACTTTTATTTAAAAAAAAAAAAAAAAAGGGGTGGGGGGGGTTATGCAGTGGAGCGCTTTCTATTCACACTCCTGAACAACAGGAGGGGATAATACCTAGTAAAGCTAATTGTCACCTGTTTTAACAGAAAGGTGTTTGTTATATATTCAATAAGTAGGTACTCAGCTAAAAGTACAAAATTTAAGACCTTTGATGCAACCTGTCAGTAGCAGGACTTTTTAATTTATGTTTGTGCGTGAAGTCTGTTGGGTTTCTTAAAAAAGACCAAAGTTTCTGAAGTGTGTTTTATGTTGTGATAGCCTCATGGTCAATGACTTATTTAGTGCTGGTTTGTTTTGGTTTGTGATTAATCTTTCCATTTGTATGGAGTAGTGAGAGTGCCAAATTACAAAAATAAATCTAAAAAAGAATAGATAAATAAATGAATAAATAAATAAATTATATAAGAATCCATAAAAGAAAAGGCTAATAAAAAAGAAATATAAAGATAAATAAATAAATTATATAAGAATCCATAAAAGAAAAGGCAAATAAAAGTATTTAAATCACATTATGATGTCACTTTAAAAGCGAAGGAAATATGTGCAGTAGGAATGTGGTTGCGTCACAAGCACAGGAGGAGTCCCAGTCGAGAAGAAACATGGCGGTGGAAAACTTGATAGAAGAACTCGTCAAAGTTAGAGAACAACATAAATATGACGGAGAATATGTTTTGGGGACGGTAGAGGACGTAATGGAAAGTGCAGGTACTATGTGTGCTTTGACCCACACAGACATCGATGAGCTTGTGTGGCGAGACGGCCTGCTGCTGTGGACCTGCTAGACTCCAGCTTCTCTCTCCAGCTCTCCCCTCCTCCCTCTCCCTGTCCCTCTCTTTTTCTCTCCCTCTCTCTCTCTCTGTCTCCCCCACTTTCTCATTCTCTCTCTGTGTCCCTCTCTTTTTCTCTCTCTCTCCGTCTCTCTCTTAGTCTCCCCTCTCGTTCTCTCTGTCTGTCTATCTATCTTTCTGTGTCTGTTTTAGTTACATTCTCAAGATTTCACCACACAAGCTCGCCGATGTCCGTGTTGGTCAGCGCACAAATAATACCAACACTTTCTTCCTCGATAGGTTTCCTTCTGCGCCTGCGTACAACGACATTCCTACTGCGCATATTTCCTTCCTTTAGCCTTTTCTTTTATGGATTCTTATATAATTTATTTATTTATTCATTTATTTATTTATTCTTTTATAGATTTATTTTTGTAATGTGGCACTCTCACTACTCCATACATTTGTGTTGGTATACTGTGATATTCTGCCTAGAGTGCACAATCTTTCAATCGAACACCAGGCTCTTTCAAAACTGACAGTAATCCATCTGTGTGTTCTTGACCTTGTATGACAGCATGTTCACAAACATAGCCTAACCCAATTTTCTTCTATTTCTTATGATTTAATATTGAGTAAGAGTGAAAATTTGTACAAAAGTAAAGGAAAAAATCTCAGAGCATTCTTGAGATCTTGTTTTTAAAAATAACCCTGTGGTTTTGGTGGATCGACCACTTTGTACATTTCTATCATCCACTCTGAAGAAACACCAAATAGAAACTCGAAGCTGTTCATCCAACAAATGTCTGACAAACACTCGGCCTGTTTGCTACCCACAAACCATAAATGCTGTAATTTACACAATTGGACAAATTGGGCGGTTACATTTGAAGAGGTCTGCTGTGTGAAAGAACAAGGGGCACTTCTTCAGGGTTGCTTGACCATGTGAGTCTTTAGTCGCCCGGGGCAACATCTGCTCAACAGAGACATGACCTCAGCTCTGTGCACGCTGCTCTCTGCTGCAGCTCACAGGCAGCTAGCTCTGTGTTAGCCATGCCCATTCTTTGGCAGATATTTGCTCAGGATGGTTTGTTCCATGTTGCTCCTGCTGCCCTCGGCCTTCTGTTGGCCTGAGCCGTTCAGCATCTGTCTTGAGTTTCAACATTTAGTGCCTCCATAGATTAGCCCACTGCTGTAAAAGGTGGGAGTGATTAGAGGCAAATACTTCTCTGTGGTGCACATGAATGGTCCACTGTACTTCAGACCTCTCAATTGCATCAGTGTGTGATTCAGCAGAGCTTATCAACACTCACTGAAAAAGTAGGGTTGGGCAGTGTGGACTGAAATAGTTTTGTTTTTTCAGCTGAATGGATGTACAGAATATCAAATCTCATTTTCTTTCCTTTAGATAAATAAAATAGCACAGTGATGAAGTGTGATTTGATACAAGACCACACTGATTAGGGGTGTAAGAAAAATATAAATACACTGATCAGGGTTCCCACACATCCTGGAAAACCATGGAAATGACCAATTTTCCAGTCATGGAAAACATATGAAAAATTAGGATAAAGGTAAAAGGCCCTGGAAAAGCTTGAATTGTACTGGAAAACTATTTATCTTCCTTTTACCTTGTTAGAGAAGAAAAATCAAACATAGCAATTGAAGAAAAATGTACATGGTTGGCCTGTCACGGTAATCAATAAATCAATTAGCCGCACGATAAATAAGAACGTCCTCGATAAGTTTGCCGGCCTTGATAAGTTGACACGTGCATGCATGTTTGTTTTTCTCCTCTCTTTCTACCAAACAGGGTGGATGAGAAGATAGGTCACTCTGTCCAACTTTCTCAACACCTTGGTGTGTTGGTTCTATAGCAGATTTAGCGGATTTATAGCGGAGTGAGCATCTGTCATCCATCCAGTCTTTGTGGGGGAGGCGGGGCTGCTCACAGAGAGAGCTGAAGTGAGCGTCCCAAGGAGTATCAAGCACACAAACACAAATATGAATGATGGCACGAAAGCTACAGTTCCTAAGCCGGCTGCCACAGCCCAAGTGTGGGAATAATTTGGTTTTAAACAGAATGAACAAGGTGTGAGCCCATGAACACCGATGAGCTGATATGTCGTATTTGTTTGAAAGTAGTGGCAACAAAGAAGGGGAGGTGCAGCGGAGCCTTCGTCCTGACAGTCAGCGCTTACTGAGGCGTTTGGTCTGCAAAGTAAATATACCGGTAAATAAAACAGCACAAAATGGTGCACTCACAGACAGTGTCGTTCACTACATTGCAAATGATGTTTTAAAACAATATTGACAATAATATCGTTTATCGGCAATAATTTTTTTGACAATTATCGTCCAGCAAAATTTGTTATTGTGACAGGTCTAGTACTTGGTAACATAATGCACACTCAGCCATAAAATATGAGCAGAAAAAATAATGCAAGTTAAGGCATAAAATGTAAAACTTTAAAACAGTGGGGACAAAATGAAATAATAAAAATGGCAAAATAAAATGTAGGCCACCTAAACACTAAATCAGCAAAATCTATTTATAAAAAGCCGAGTAAGTAAAGATAAAAGTATAAACCATAAATCAAATAGTTAGAAACTACATAAATGCCAGAGTAAAAGATAGCTAGCAGCAAAATTTGTGAACTCAGGGTGTAATCACACCAATGGCTCATTTGCTTTGTTATGATTACAGGGTTAAAATCAATTCAGTTGTTTCAGTTGTCACGTGGTTTGTTTGTGTTCACATGGCAAAAGTCTCTTGCGGTCCAAAGTTGTAAACAAATGACATGTGCAAACAAATCTTTCTCTCATTGGTCAGAAATCTTACCCTGAAGGCGGGGGAGTTTCTTTCTCTTCTTACATGGAGCATCAGAAGTGTGTGTGGATATTTGTTTAAAAGCGTTCATCTGTCACTCATTCGCTGACTTGTACACCTCTATGTTTTTATGTGTAGTGTCCAGCATTTGGCAAATTTTCTGTTCTGCCCAGATTTCTATGAGGCGTTTTATTTCCTCACTGCTCCACATCAGCCCACGACTCATTTCACACAGATTCTTCCTCCTACTCTTCTTCTTCTGCTGTTGCTGCGTCGTCCAGTCCTTCTTCTTCTACTGTTTTGACTGAACGATTGGCAGCCAGGAGCGTTACAGCCTCCACTACTACAGTGTGGACCACAGGCATGAGTCAGTTATTACTGAGGTGTTTGTGTTCTTACTGCAAAGGAGCCACTGCAGGGCTCAAATCAAAGCGAGTCGAGACCACCTATTTTAGCGATCTCTACCCGCTTGTTTTGTCCCACATCCGAATGCCATTGCTGTCACATATGCCCAAACACCCAAACAAACCGAACTTTAGAGGGGGTCACTCGTTTTGGAGCAGCTGCCCCAAATGAGCCAGGTGTGAATACACCTTAAAACTACACTAAAATAAAACAATTTAGATTAGACTAAATCATGACTAAACATAAAAGAAATTTTGGGCAAAAGACTATAACTAAAACTAAATGTACGGTTAAAATTAACACTGTAACATTGTAATGATCATCCAATCACCTGCTGAATAGGATTCTGGATTTTTCCAAGACGGACTAGTGAAATATACTGAACAGTCCATCTTTTGTGCAGGTAAGACATCTGATGATTAAAAAAAACGTTTTTTCAGAAGCAATCAGTCTTGTTCATGGTAAAGGTTTCTTTTTTATTCAAAGGGGTTTTTAATCATTCAGTCCATTTCATGGTTATTTAAAAATCCGTATAGGAGCCTTGTGTGCACTTGTGGCCTGACCAGTCTTTCCCAGTTGTTTCTGGCTAAGACAAAAGACCCTGTTTACAGTTTGAACAGAATGAAAGGCACCTGAACCTCAGGGACACGGTTAGTTCAAGTCTAAATTTATCCACAGAGATTCCAGATGAGCTGCTGTCAAGTGGTGTTTACTGTCCACAGGTTCACATGGCTGGGGGTCTGGGCAGACCTGCAGAGACAATAGGGCTTGGCTCTCATGAATAGATTCATGTATTTTTAAGTAAGGATTTACTGTTTGGGAACAATTGTGATGTTAGTCATGAATAATTTGATTTTTGGTCTCTGATCAGGAGGTTACTTCAAAACTGAGTGGGAGAAAATCAGAGTCAATCAATCAGTCAAACTTTATTTATATAGCACGTTTAATACAAAAATGTAGCACAATTTGTTTACAAACACACAGGTACATTAAAATAATAAAGGGAAGTATGACCCAAACCCTCAAACCCACCCACTCCACAGTCCAGACACAGTAATGTTAAAATCATCATAAAAAAAGACAGACCGAGGAAATGCCACCTTAAAGGTTTAAAATGAGTAAAAACTGGAGGTTAAGTTGAAGTGTAAAATTAAATATATCATAAAGTAAGATAAAAATAAATTGAAAAGAAGTAAAAAATAAAATAATAATAAAAGAGGCCTGTAATAAGAATAGAAACACTAGTTTTTAGGCTACAAAGGTAGGTCTTGAGTCTGATTTTAAAAACATTAACATTAGAGAGCAGGAACTTTTTGCAGCATGTACTGGTAGACAGTCATTTACCAGCTGCTGGTTTACCATTTCCACATGCTTCTTTAGTCTCTTTGTTGGGAACCAGTACAAGAAAAAGTATGAAATTTTTGATCTTGAACCTGTTGAATGAATTTTCCAATTAAACTGCTTATTTTTTATGGTACGGCTTCTGGTGAGTATCAACCTGTAGAGAAAAACAGACACACTTTTATGGTGTTTAAGAAACATTTCGGAAACTTGAGCCATTTTAGACTGGAGATATTATAAAATCTCTTTAGTAACGAGGTTCTATCAGATATATTTTGGACTGTATTACATGGACTTGTGCATATATGGTGCTTCTCTAGTCCCCTTGATGAGTCAAAGCAGCTTTCACTGCAGGTCACTAACATTCATACCCAGTCATCACATCTACTCACTGAAAGTTCAGAGCTAATGTTATATATCCATCAGCATCAGCTAACAGCCTATTATTTACACGGCTATGATGCAGCAGTGGGAGTTAAGTTAGGGTAAAGTGTCTTGCCCAAGGACACATCCCCATGTGACAGCTGGAGCTGGGCTCAAGCCAGCAACAGTACAGTATCAGACTGAGCCAACCGGGTGTTGATATACAGTATAAACGTCATTCATCTAAAAACCTGATTTAGGACTTGACTGTGATGAGTTAAAAGAACCTGACTAACAGCAGAACCGTGTGGTGCTCAGCGTTGTTTTCTATTGATGCTGAGAATCTTTAAACCTAATCTATTGTCCTTTTAAGAGGAATAACACTCTAGAATAAATGCAAACAAAGCCACATTTGTCTTTGTAAAGTGTAAAATCAACAGTCATTTATTGACAGTGGATTCAGCTGAAAATGACAACCCTATGTTATCAGAAACTTAAAGCCCGGCATCGTCTAAATACAATGACTAGAACTCTCTTGGACTCTTGTCCTTTTAGATGTTAATTTTCAGTGTCACTGACAACAGTTCAAAGTCACCACATCTAATCCTTTCTTTGATATCTAGCTGTTTTCTCAGTGTTTGGTTTCAGACATCAATTTAAATCAAGCTGGCTCGATCTGAGGATGATATTCAAAGCTGTACGGTAACTGAAAAACTAATCCTATCAGATAAAGACAGTGTACAACTGTATCATCTGCATACCTTTGAACAATCTGCCCCAAGACATGACCAATCAGCACCACTATCACCCGCTCTGATGAATGACTTTCGGCCAGTCTGGCCAGCCCCAACACATCCCTGGAAAAGGACTAATTAAAAAAAAGTTAAAATTATTTAGCTGCTATCACTAAAAACGACAATCATAGCCCAATCCTGAAAATCTTTTTTTTTTAATAAATCTTTATTACAGTTTGGCTCAAAGTGGTTATTTTCAAAATGGAAATGACTGACATTTTTATTAAATGTGTCTGGAGGAAAAAATATAGTTGGCTATGGCACATTTATGATTACTTAAAAGACGCTCAAGTTGCTGATTAGAGACAGCAGCTTTATTATAACTATTATAAGCAGTTTTATAAGGCAGCCACAGTAGAGCTAAAGCAGTAATAAGACACTAATAGTCTGAGAAATAAAGTTACTTTATTTAAAAATAAAAACTTTCTTAAATTAGCCCACATTTTGTATTCACATGTTATAAAAGTAGCCTATAAATAAGGGAAAAGGTGTGTTTTTTTTTGTTTGTTTGTTTTTTTTTAAAGAGAGAGAGAGAGAAAGAAAACATATTTCTGATTGATGAGATGTTTTGGCCCAACATTCAGTTGCTCAGAAAAATTTCGGCCCAAGGCCAAACTTACCTGCCGACCCCTGCTTTAGAGGTTGCCATCAGAGTGCAGTGTTGTTCTTACCGCTCTTAAGGAGGTCATGTTTTTGCTCTTGTCCTTCTGTTGGTTTGTTTGTTAACGGAATATCTCAAAAGCTATTTGAAAGATTTAGATGAAATGTTTAAAAATTGGCAGAAGTTTGTGCTCTCGGACCACTTCTAGAGAAAAAAAATGCAGTAGAAGTGGACTAGACCTAGATAAGATATATTCCTGAAAGTTTCTCTTCAGAAAAGTAAAACTTGTTCACTAAAAAAAATGATGGAGCATTAAACCACTTTGTGATTAAAGTGTTGAAGAAAACGAAAGTTAACTGAAGCAGATTTCAAACACCGAAAGATCTGAAGTACTCACAAAGGATGGAGGACTACTGCTGAAAAGTCTTTACTGACAGGACAAGACTAAGGGAAGGATAGTTGCTAAGAAGCTAATATTGAGGCCTGCACATATCCAGAAACACCTCAGATTTTCTAGAAAGCACAAACACTGGACTGCTGATGACTGGAAGAAGGTATTTGGGAAGGACGAGTCTAGGCCTGTTATGATAATCACTAAATCAATTAACCACACGATAAATAAAAACGTCCTCGGTAAGTTTGCGGGCCTCAATAAATTGGCCCGTTGTTTTCCTCCTCTCTTTCTACCAAAGAGACTTAATGAGAAGATTGCTCACTCTGTCCAGCAATCTATAGCGAAATTAGTGGATTTATAGCAGAGTGTGCATCTGTCCCACATGAAGTCTTTGAGGAGGAGGTGGGGCCACTCACGCATACACACAGAGAGCTGAAGTGAGCGTCCCGAGGAGTAACGATGAAACAAACACTTATATGAATGATGGCACATAAGCTACGGTTCCTAAGCTGAATGCCACAGCCCCAGTGTGGGAATATTTTGGTTTTAAACAGAATGAACAAGGTGATGTGTTGCATTTGTTTGAAAGTAGTAGCAACAAAGAAGGGGAGGTGCAGCGGAGTCTTCGTCCTGAAAGTCAGCGCTTACTGAGGCGTTTGGTCGGCAAAGGAAATATAAATTAAACATCGCTCGCAGACAGTGTTGTTTACTACATTGCAAAAGAAATGCAGCCCTTCAATACGGTTGAAAAGCCAGCAATGTTACAAATGTTTGACAGACAGTACTGATTGACTGGGAGAAAGTACATGTCACAAACAATTCAGGAACTGTATAAACTATATTTTATTTATTGTTTTAATTGTTGTGTGTGTTTTTATTGGAGTTTTGTTTTTTCTTTACAGAGACAGGGTCTATTTTTTATTGTTTTTGATTAGTATAATTATTTTTATTTTGATGCAATTTTTCCAAAAAGATGGTCCATTTAATTTTCATTGGATTTTTTTCTCTTTTTTTGTTAAATGTATTATATTGTTTTTTTAATTTAATTTATTTAAAAGTTCTTTACCTTCCAATTACAGTTAAATACTCTCAAGAAATTAAAATGTATTGCTTTTGATATGGTGTACTCACTTTATTATGCCATGTATTATAATTACATTAATGAAAAAATGAAAAAAAAAAATCAAAATAATATCATTTATCTGCAATAATTTTTTGGACAATTGTTGTCCAGCAAGTCTTGTCATCATGACAGGCCTAGTTTTAGCATTTCTGTCTTTGGAATTACATGCTTCAAGAGGAAGACTGTCCCCACTTTCCTCTTTCTGCTGTGGCTGTGCTCCGTTAGTACCCTCTGTACTTTCTGCCAGGTATGAGATGGAAGTCCTGGCAGCCAAACTGCCTCTCATAATTCTGCTCCCCTTAATAGTTTTGGTGAAAGCAGTTCTTAATTCGGCCTGAATGCAGGTCAGCAGATGAGAAGAATCAGCTCTGGAGGCAGTTGTCCCGTGTATCAGTTCCTGTTTTCCTTTCCCAGGGCAAGCCTCGCTCCGAGACAAGTGTCTGAATGTGTTACCGTGATGGTAACCATGGTGCTGTGAAAAGACCTCCTGTCCTGGCTTTTGGGCCTGTGCCCCGCACCAGCCACTTCATCCATTACCGCCCAATGACAGTCGTTGTTCACACTCCTCTTACCCTGAATTGGCCAATAAGAAACGCCGTGCAGTCCTCTGCCCATGCCAAAACATTGCCCACTCTCTGGCTTTATCAGGCTGTGGCAAGTCAACGCAGGCCCCTGTGTTTGGGGACGGGATGAAGCATGTGCACGTACATGTATGAGTGAAAGCATGAGCACGTCCGAGTCTTCTTAAGTGAGGAATGTGCTGCAGAGCTCACAGATGTTTCTTTCAGAGGAGGGCATCAGAAGAGGAGAGCTGAGAAAAGGATGGGAGCCAAGTGCACGTCCTTGAGGCGCATACTGTGTGAGTGGCGCCTTGTCGTCCCCTAAATAAGATTACGGCATTTACTCGCCCCCTGCTCTTCCTCTGAGAGTGCAACACAATAAATAAAAGAGGTGGGTGTCTTTTTTTTCCTCCATTGGCAAAAAAAGGCCCTGATTCGTTATGTTGGTGCATTCTTTTCTAAACCAACTCACTCCCCCGAACAGAGTTTACACAGGCCGCAGCTCTGATGAAAGGGAGTGTTATCTCTGAGAGAATATTGCTGATAATATTTCCAGTTTATGTAGATGAAAGCACATGTAAAGCTCGGTAAAGCTGGCTTAAAGTCTCAAAGGAGGATCACAGTATGAGAATGTGTAGATAGCGATTGACTTAACTTGCTATGCAAATTTGCATGAGCTGAGTTGAGTCGAGGGTCAGCCAGAGGATTTTGGCCCGTCCACATGTATGTTAACGTCTGGCAGAGTCGATTTGGATGAGACATGTTTGTTTTGCCTGGATATCAGGGCCTTTAGAGCAGAGAGGCTTTGAAAGTTTGTTTTAGAAGAGCCATAACTAAACATCGATCAGCTGATTAAGTCTTCACTTAGCCTTCTGTTATGCCACCCTTAAGATTTCTGTGCAAAGAAAAACTTCCTATTGTGAGGTAGTTTATTCTCCAGAAAATTATATAGTGAAATAAAGCAATGCCATCCCTCTGTTTGTTAAACAGAAGGAGTTTAAATCGACAGGACCATCAGGATACAGTACAGAATCTATTCTTTGGGCAGCTGCCTCCACAATACAACACTGAAACAAGATGATCGAGGAACCTTTTGATCACACTGGACAATATTATACACTGATTTTATCCAGTACATTTATAACTAAAAGGGCTCCAGGAGCACAAGCCCCATGGATCAGCCAGTTGTTACCATACCAGATCTTGATTATATATGTGGAGCAGGGCTGAACAATATGATAAAACTTCATATCTCGATATTCATGCCAGATATCTCAATACAATACGTTACGATGTGACTACTAGGGCTGCCACAAACGACTGTTATTGAGATTAGTCGACTAGTCTCATCATGCATGAATTGCAGTGTACCGCACCAGCATGCAGCTGGAGGCCCGAATCGCTTATAATAAGCAGACCTGGCAACTATGGCTCCTGCGTAGTTGTGCATGTGTCCCATGCGTGAGGGTGTTGAGGGGTGTGCTGGGTTGATTCCTGCGGGCGTGATAACCAGGAAAAGGGGTGAGGAAAGGACAAACTACCAACCACACTTGTGTCTGCTTTGTAGTGGGCAGCTGGGTGATAATCATGTGGGATTCACACAAGTAGAAGAACAAGCCCAAAGTCACTTTTAATGAGCGGACTTGGCAACACAATAACTGTTGTCTTAGTCTGCGCTCAACTAGGCCTGGGCAAAAAATCAATACGATTTAAAAATCAAGTTGGCAAGTCCTGAAACTCGAGTTTAATGATTTTTTTAAAACTCAACCCTTTCATTTCACATTTGCGAGGACCCAAAGCTTTCTGTAGTGCACTGCCTGCAGTATGTCACTCTCCTCACCCCAGGACGTCACATGCATAAACAACATAGACCACAAGGCGCAACCGACAAGGAGAAAAAGGGGCTCCTGCTGAAGAAAGGTCCCTCAACGTTTGTAATATGGAACTGGTTTGGTTTTGCAGCGTCTGACGAACACCAAACAACACCTCTCTGCAAATTGTGTCTAGAGGCTGTTGTCATCGGTAGTAATAGCACTTTGTGTCAATTTCTGTGTTGACTTTTTGACCTGGAGGCACTTTGAATGTATATTTTAAGTCTAAATAAATGTATATTTTGGAAATAAATTTAGAGTGAATAGTTATTTCATTTTAAATTGGGCGGGGGCATAGGATGGAATCTTGAATTAAGTTTTTTTTTTTTTTTTAATCGAAGATTTTTTAGGGCGTAAAATCACCTAGCTCTACGCTCAGCCTGCTCCCTCGCTGCCTCCCTTTCGGCTTCCTACACAGCTGTAGTAATAATCTTTGTTCTAGTAGACGCACTAAAATAAAACACTGAAATCGGGCACATTTCCGGGGACAGCTTTAACCGGGCACAGGTCATCTGAAACAGGGACTGTCCCCGGAAATCTGGGATGTCAGTTCACCATAATGTTGATGCTAATGTTAGCAGCTAACTAGCCGATTAGCTTATCGACACGACTGTCGCTCTTCATCAGAAACTGAATCATCCATGACGTGCTTCATTTTTAGATGCTTATGCATCGCTGTCGTGCTGCCATAGAAGGAAAGTTCCGCCTTGCAGATTTTTGCACATTTTTTTCTTGTTTTGGTAAAATGCTCCAAACTTTTGAACTCTGTTGCAGGACAGCGATGATACTGTTTACTTACTCTGACCCAGAGTCAGTGACATCACAGTGACATCACTGCTGACTCAGATTACCACGACTGCGCATGTGCATCAAGCGGTGCATTCAAGGGAAATCGTAAAAATGAATTTTAATGTGACTTTCCGAGCTGTACATGCAGGGCGAGCGAGGGGGAAATGTATATTGTTTATATTGTTGCTTTAATATAGATATCGATACGATAATGATATACCTTTCAGCCCAAGTCTGGAGGGGACCAATTTCAGTTTTCAGGATCAGGGCTGTCACATCCACCTGACAAATCATGAACACTTTGCCAAAGCTGCCAGGATGAACATTAAGGTACATAAAAGTGAAATATTACCTCCTCTAGCAAAAAGTAGTATACTCGAAGTTTATTTGATCAAGTATGCTTAAGTATAAGTATAAATGTAGCAGGTATACTCCAGACCATGTACTTGTACTGCACGAGAAAGTGTGATAATTTAATTCTTCTTTGGACTAAATTGGAACATTTATAACTTATAAGTATAAAAGTATACTTATATAGCGTACTTTCTTAGGTCATTTTGAGTTTACAAAAGTACGTGTTCAAGTATACAAGTACAAATATCTATATACTACTTTTGAAGGTATATACTTCTAGTCCATGTTTTAGTTATTGAAGTATACCTGAGGTGTATTTTACTAAATTAAATATACAATTTTTGCTATTTAGGTAGTTTACTTGTTATACTTTAAGTATACTTGCAAGTTTGACTTTCTTTTAATTCCCCTTAATGCATAGATTAAACAAAATAAGTGTTGTATCACAGTCAAATCTATGACAGACTAAAGAAGAGATACAACAGTGTGTGCTTGAAACATGGTACATTTCATTAGTAAATGACTTGGTTATTTTTAAACAAATGTGTTAACATCAAACTTCTGCTTTTTGTCCATGTTTCAAACTCTGTTGTGTTTTAGTTGAGCTTAATTCAGACAGGCCTGTAAGTAAAGATTCACAGATCAGTGTACAAAGTACTTATATATATGAGGTCGAAATGAAACTGTTAATGCTGTCTGGCCTGATATTATTAAACAAAATGTGCTCTTGTTGAAACAGATGGTGCTGTGTACATAACACCATTGCCAACTCCATATGAAAGAGACTAGAACTTGATCAATCAAGTCCAGTCAAATGTTTGATCTCTTTTTTTAAGATACATGAAAATAATGATATTATGCACAGATACAATTTACTGTAAACTTTTAAACTGCAGCTCTGTATGATCTTGAACATGTAAGTTTATAGCAGGGGTAAAACTCAAAGCAGAGGTGTGAGTAAAAAACATTTGTATTTAACTAAATTAAATGTACGCACAGTGACCTGGATCAAGATATGCTAAGTATTAGTACTTTGTCACAGAAGTAATAGCATACTAAAGTACAAGTGTAAGTCTAAGTATTAATATGGTTAGTCTTAGACTTTTCTTTTTACTCTTCAGTATGGACCAAGTAAACTTAAGTATGCTGTTCTTAAAGGGACTGTGAGGACTTTCTAAGTCATTACATAAAAGTCTCACGTTTAGATATATGCCTGATGGAAATACACACTTTAAGATGAGTTTTATAGCATCAAAATAGGTTATCTATAAATGCTATTCCTTAGCTTTGCAGTCGGGTCGGACAGGGCTGGACTGGCCTGGATACTCAACTTCGGGAACAAGACTATTAAAACTAGAGCAAATTTATATTATTCGGACATGTCTTAGAGCACCGGGCTGTAAGTAGCGATATATAGCCGGCTACAAAACTACACTACTAAATTTTCCAAAACTTGCTTGTTGTCACACATCAAAAACTGCCGCTATGTAACTACAAAGAGATACATTACCTCGTCGCTTTGCATCCTGTAAGTTGTTGAAAAAGGAGTTGTAAAGCAGTGCAGAGTTCTGAGGAAGGTCCGGTCTGCATCACAACAAACACACACTTTGGCTTGGGTCACGTCGTTTGGTGCGTTCCAGTTGTAGTCAGAAGTACAAATTTCCGAGTTCCGAGTAGGAAACTGCAACTGGAACATTCCCTGAAGTCTGAATTTCCTACTGGGAACTTGGTGAAACCTCGCCACCCCCGAGTTGACAATAGAAGATGGATGCCCCCAGTGTGAGCAGTTATTTAGCTCCTGTATTAATAAATTTATTTGCACTTCTGACTGGGGTATGTCGCTCTAGATAATCTGTACACATCGTATTGTTAGATTTATATTTACAAAAATGCTGCCATAGAGATAATCACATTCTTCATGTGATATTTGTGAACAACAACGCAGGGCGTGCTAACAACAGCTAACAATAGCCTGGTAGATCGGCATGTTTTTTTCCGACTTCAACTGGAACGCCGATAAGTCGGAGAGGATGTCACTCCCAGTTCCGAAGTTACTGGAACGCAGCATTACGACAGTCGCCGCGCGTGCTCATGGGTAGCAGAGTCTTAACGTTGCCGGAAATAGATTCTCCTCACGTTTCCTTTAAATTTATAAAATATAGTATATAAAAAGTAATATTCCAGTATACTACCTCAGTTTTAGTATAAAATAAGAACACTTGAAGTACTCTTGAATAAACTACTTTTTGCTTGGAGCTCATATTAGACTGGATATGAGAGAAATATGAAGTATTGAGCATTTCAGTCTGAAGCGGAGACGACACAAGACACCCATTCAACTTTTTCAAATGCATATCAAATGTAGAGAGTTTAAAGCTGTACAGTTGGGCCTTCACGTCTTTATTTATGCAGCCAGTTCAGGATTTAATCCACTGACCCTCCAGTCACAAACTACTTCTCCGATTAGCTGACTGCCAAATGCTATTAGCCATGTGCTGTGCATATGTGGAGGCTACGATCCAAAACGCATTGTGTCCTTCTGAGATGGAATTTCACAGTCAGTGAAATCAGTGTCGTTGGAAAAACACCTGAACTGCATCCAAAGCAAACAAAACCTCTGTGAGATATATAGCACGAAAGTCTGCAGTCATTTAGTGAATTAAAAAGTGCTGTGGATTTTATTTTTACAATATGGCAATCATTACTTCAGGTGTAGTAAACTTTGAGGGACCCACACTGATATGATCAGAATTATTCTGGGTCAGGCTCACAGTAAAAGTGGAGTGATGAACTCAGATGATCTGGCCTTGTGATGTGAGAAGATGGGCTGAAGAAACAGAGATAAACTCCTCCAGGCCTCAGTTTGACACAATCTTAGACAGCTTGATACTCCACCTTGCTGTTTGTCTAAATAATATTTCATGATAAAACACAACGTCCCTTTAAAAACGGAGTGACAGCGGCTTTTTTGCTCTTTAGTGTGTTACGCATGTCCTCCTTCATGTGAGTACAAAAAGTCTGAAGCATTAAGTGTCTCACATTTGCACCAAAACATCTAGTTCCCTCAACTCCCCGAATAGGCCTACCAGTGTGATGTCATACCATTGTTTCCTCATCTGTTAAAACCTATTGACTCACTGCAGAAAGCCAAGAGCAGAGCGAAACATTAAAGTGACAGTCTTTTTCTGTTTTAGGGGTGTATTAAATGTAAAGAAATGAAGTCTATGTATGTGAAATATACTGTTTGTAATGGTGTATAAGTAGCTTGTAACATTTTATATTCAATATATTATTAGAAACATTTAACAGATGGTTTAATCTTTGAATGATTTAGATATGTAGAAGGGTCATTCTACAGAAACGGGGATTTTTGGGATGGCAAGATGTCTCTTGTTTTATTACTTTTTTAACATTTAAACTTCAACTACATTGTTACATATGTCATTGACTTTATGAATACACATTAATGATTTTTTTTTGGTACATTTATCACAAAACACCATTTAATAAAGTGTATCCACACATCTGATTGTCACTGCTGTTCCTGATTGTTACCCATAGGAAAGGTAACACCAGTGACAGTTTCACAAAAAATGCCCTTTAACAAAATGGCTGCTGCAGAGCATGACACAGCATATTACTAATCTTGATCTATTCACTAAATTATGTCTTCTAAATACATTTTTATTTGTTTGCTTGCAATTCCCTGCCAATAAAGTTGGCTACACCAGTGACGTCAACTAAAAGCTTCATATGAAATCATGAGATAAATGTTAATATTTCTGAAAACTGAAAAGGACAATGTTCTTACCAGGGTCCCTCTTCATAGATCTTCAAGAAAGAGGTCAAAGGAAGTCAAGTGATGTCATCAGAGTGATTTTTTTCCAAAATAAAAGACTTTTGTCACATGGTAACACCAGTGACATGACTGCAGGGGCGGCTACTTTTAAATGTATTTTATAAAAATTATTTGGCATTTTGTTTTAAAATGTAATTTATGTCATATATTTGATAGCTATTTATACATTTTTGTAATTTTTTTTAGAAAAACATATTTTTAAACTCAAAATCCAGCACTTTCTCTCCATCAATGACTGTGGGGACGAGCACTTTTATTGTGGTTGTGGTTCTAAATAATTGATTAAAAAGCAAATATTACCAAGCTGATGGCTCCTAATAGTGTGATAGCTAAAATAATATATATTTTTAAGAAAATACTTAAAAAATCCAACACAAACTGTTTTCTTCAGGAGTAATATATCTCTAAAGGCTAGGGACAGAAAAATGCATGTTTCTGTAGAATGAGCGAGAAATTGAAAACACCACTCTCGGACGTTGTAATAAAAGGGCTACAATTAAATAAGTTCAGACTTCTTCCTGTTCCTTTTTGAGCATGTGGACTTGCTGCACATACAGGATGTCATCAGCGGATTACCTCCATTGTGTCTTTTTGTTTTTGGTGCATGTGTTTCCTTATGTGGTGACTGCCATGTTCGTTTTAGAGTGATTGAAGTAAAGCATTCAGTTGAAAAGCAGAATTGTTCACAACGCAGCGCTAAACAATGTTGAATTGACAATTCACCTGTTAACCAATCAGAATTAACTGGACCCAGGTGGGGTAGGATGCCTTAAAGGGGCAAGATCTCCAACACAGCATCTCAGACAGACAGGGAATACAGCACTATCAGGGTTACTCTGTATTTTTAACATTAGTGTTTACATACTCTCGCAGTCAGCAAAAAAGACTATGTGAATCTTACTTTAGGCAAAGTTTGACCTCTTTAACAGAAAACTGGAACTTCTGCTTGGTGATCTGGTTTGCGTTTGCAAGTCAAACAAGTGCTGGACTGTGGAAGTACGGTGATGGGCCCTGAGAAGAGGCTTTATGACCTTGAGCTGTAACTTCCAAAGTCTTATAAGTAAGGACTGCACTGAATATTCGGTGACCGATTATATTTGGCCTTCGGTGGAATGTGGTAAAGGCCGAATAGTACAATGATGAAGTCGAATATGTAATTGCGTGTGATTGTGGCTAAGCAGACTTGTGTCTAAAGGACAGTAATTCATTTGTTTGGTTTATCCACTTCAGTGTACTTTAGTTTTTTCTTTAATGCATGTTATGTTTTGTTCGAAGGCCTAATATTAATGAAAAATGTTGTTGTGCTTTTTTTTTAAAGCAAGGTTACTGGAATATTAAAAAATGTCACAATATTCAATAAAAAATACTTTCTTTTAAAAAATATGACTAAAAATGTACTCTAAGCTATTTATACACTTTCAAAAAATATAGTGAACGGCTTAGCCTCCGCATTGGATATTCAGTATTTGGTATTTGGCCAAGCGTTTATATTTTATTCGGCTTTGGCTTCAGCCAAAAATTTCATTTAGGTGCATCCCTACTTATAAGTTCATCCCTGAAATAAAATGAGCACCTGTGTTAGGTTGAAAAAAATCCATGAATTCTTTCGATTTATCTGGTCAAGAGCACAATCTATACTTAACAAAAGTTTTTTAAGACTTATTTCTTTCAGTGTCACAGTATATTTTTGCGAGGAACAGATGTGAACAAGAAAAACAGTATTTAAATCTTTAAAAAATAAAACCCTTGATTTATAAATGTACCCATTAGGGTTGGGTATTCCGGCAACCCCACGATGCGATATGTATCCCGATACTGACGATACGATACGTATCTCGATACACATAAATTGTGAACATTGACTGCACTTTTAACAGAATTGCCGCAACTTTTGTTTTTTATTACAAGAAGAAAAAGAACAAGGATGAGTTTTAAATGGCTTTACAACTTAAGAACTTTAATTCAGGGCCCCAAAAATGGTAGCCACCTAAGTTTAAATTTGGAACATGTGTTTCATGATGTGGCTTCTACTCCGAACTGTACCATTGTTAACAGTACCCAAAGAGTATTTACAACAACTGTCCAAACATTGATGCTGTATCGATTCTGTAGAATCTGTATCAATACACATATCCCCAAGGTGTGCATGATGCTATTTTGTTGTATTGATATTTTGAGCACAGGCCAAGTACCCATGCAGTGATGAGAAAGTGCATCAATGTTGCATACATTTGCTATTCCAGCCAATGTATGTCTTATATGTGTGGCCAATGTATCGGCAGCAAATATCTGCAAAAATGTCAATATCAGCCGAAACTTACACTAAAATTTTAGGCCGATACTGATAGCAAACTGGAAAGAAGACATGTTCAGCACTTTAGTGAAATAAAACTAGAAAAACAATGATTTGGGATTTTTAAGTTATTCAGTTAGAGGTAAACAAAGGACTGTATGACCCTAAACGTTGAATAGTTACCTCCAAATTATTTATCTTCATCTTTTAGTGTATGTGAGCATTTGTGCAGAGTATGAAGAAAAATCAGCAGAGAATCTTGTGAGATATTGCAATAAGAAAATGGTCTGTACTGATGAAAAAACTAACAAACCGTCTTTCCTGTCCCACCTTTCAAAACCTTACACACCCATCCCAGACCAGTGAAATGCAGTCATGCTCTTGTTGTTGTGTTCTGTTTGGTGGTTGAGCACTTCAGGGCTAATTGAGTTTTTGCTTTTTTTTCCACACAGAGTCAGCAGGCTGCTTGTTTAGGGCCCATTAAATCCTCTACATCAATGTCACTGCTCATAATTTAAAGTGATTTGAAGGCTAACAAATGGCAGCCTTTATGATTGAGGTCAACAGGCTGTTGTTTAGTCGCTCTCCAGGGTTTTCTGTGTCTGGTGTTTATAGCACTGAAGCCTGGAGTCAGAGTCCTGCCAAGGAACATGGGAAAGTGATCCAGCAGTGTTTACTGAAGTCACTTTATGAACTGCATGTTCTCTTTCACTCTGTGGAAAAATAGAGATACTTCTTAGTGACAGGCTACATTTAGCTCTGATGTTGCATCCTGGGGACACAAATACATCAGGAACATCATCTCAAGCTTTAATCCATCTGTTATAGTTCATGTAACAGAGCATATCGAGGCTCCATTGCCAGAGGCTCTGACTTAAAAAACACTGACAACATGGAGAAACATGCTGTCAGCATCGCCTTCCTCCGCTGCTTACTTTATCTTAATTTAAAGGTGTAGTCAGCGATGTGGGAGAAAACCAGTGGAGAGGTTGTTTAAAAAACGAATTTAGACCCGCCTCTCCCTTCATACCTCACCCCTGGCTCCACCCCAGAAAGCTGATGGACGTGCATCATCATAGAAACGGCCATAGAAACTGCGTAGCTGACCAGCGTAGCTAAGGTAACCCCGACTCATCAGACAACTCGACTGCCGTTATTGATAACATCACAACAACAGTACATTCTGGCAGATTAGACAATAAGATGAATGTCTGACAGCTGTTACTGTTATGTGAAGCACCACAAAGCTAATGTTGCTTACCTATCCAGCAGACAGACGGTGACATCCGCGTCCGTTTTCAGGTCTTTCAATTGGCGGAGTTCCCTCCACCGTCGGAAAGCAACACCAATGTTGACCCGGGTCTTCGCTCTTTCATGGTCATAGCCCTTCTTTTTCACTTTCTGCTCCTCTGACCTTTTTCTTTTGGACTGTTTTTCAGCCATTGCTACTGCACCTATTGTATCTATTTCTTACGCTAACTGCACATGCTACGCAACCTACGACTCCCCCTCCCCCCTCTGTGTGATCTGTGCATGAATATGATCGCCCCCTGGATGTGGGGGAGGTGTACCCTGTTTTGGTGGCTCGGCCCGAACCACAGTATTTACCTGCTGAAATTCTTAGCCAAGGCCGTGTACTGAAACCGGACTTTTTTTTAACATGCTGTCAGTGGTGACATCTTGTGAATGGAGAGGAGAAATACTGTGAATTTGACAAATAGTGCATTAGATTAGAAGATTAGAAGATCGCTGACTACACCTTTAAGGACTCTACAGTGTACTTGCAAAATTGTAAACGCATGCTCTCACATGAATGAATTTCACATCATAAGGCAGAAAGACAGAATAAAAAGTGGCACGGAAGAGTATTAGGGCCATTTTAGATGGAAAAAATAATTTTCAAGAGGTTGATTAAAGTCAAACTGACGAGAATAAAATAAAAACTTTGAGATAAAAGTTGAAACGACGAGTTTAAACTTGAAATGTCGACAATAAAGTTGAAATACAATTTCCTGATAAAAATCAAAATAATGAGATGAAAGTTAAAAGTTAAGAATAAAGTTGACATACAATGTATTTCCACTTTATCAACATTTTGACTTTTTACTTGACATTTTGACTTTTATCTCAAAATTCTGTTGTGACTTTATTCTCATCATTTCAACTTTAATCTTGAACTTCTACTGAAATCTCGACTTCATTCAAAATTATTTGCTCCATCTTACATGGCCCTTATACTCTTCTGGACTCTAGTTTGTGCTTTGAGCTATACATAAAAAATGTAATGGTTAATTACCCTATCCACGCTTCACAAAAACAAAAACTCTTAATATTTCATTAACACTAGTTATATATAAACTTCAATTTTTAGTTGAATAAAGACTCAATCTGCACGTTTTGAGTTGGAAATACCATCGTCAAATAAATCAATCAGTTGTTTTAATATAATAAAAAAGTAACAGCCTATTTGTGAATATATTGATAATAATATAATAATGACCGAGGGTTAATAATGTGGGAATTTTCTTTCCAAATTACTGTGATGGTAATTAAATCATCTCTCCCTGCCTATTTAGAGACTGCCCCCCTCCTCGTGTATCTCTGGGAGTCTGTCTGAGTCATTGGGAGCCGGGCTTCAGTCGTTCACAAGGCTCTCACTGTCCCTGAGGCCGAATACTGGGGATAACTCAATTTGCCTCCTCTCACTAACTCCCTCAGCCTCTCCAGCTCTTGCCTTTTTCTCTCTGCTGAGCTCATTTTGAAATGTAAAGTCATACTGAAAGAGCCTATTGTCTGTCTTGAATCATTCATCGACCCCATCTTTATAGTACTATAAAATGATTTTATTATTCCGTGGGTCAAATCTGTATCACAGGATATCTCTTTTATACTTTATAACAACGATGTACCGTAATTAAATATGGATTGATCTCAGAAAAACACTGTTTGGACTATCAGAGTTTTGTTTTTCTGCAGTTTGTGATGCTGCCTGAATTCTAATGCCAAGACGAGCTGTGACAGAATTTTTCATCTACCAGTGGCGGCTGGCCAATAGAGGGCGCTAGGGCGCCGCCCCCCCAGTGGAGAGTGTGATATTAAATGTATTTACTTTATTTTGAAAAAATGAATATTACCAAAAATTACTTATCTAAATATGTAATATAACATAAATATAACATAGCCTAAATATATATCCATTAAGATATAAAGTAATGAATTTTCATCAATGTAGAACAAAAGTAAGCCTTCTCGTCTCTGTCTCCGTGTCTCAGGGGCGCTGGAAATATCGCCCCTAAGACAGTGACGACTAGCCAATAAGGGACTGTTACTAGGGCAAGATAAGCGCCTATCAAAGTGAATTTGGCCAATCAGCGTGGTTGAAAATAATCTCTGAAGGGCGATTCTTATTTCGCCCCTCGGGTTTATTCGGCTTGTGTCGGCCATGCCCGGAGTGACTAATCGGGAGGACCGGGACAATTTCCGGTGGGCCGGCCTGACGTTTGGGCCGTGAGGGCCGGTGTTGATATACATTTTTTAATATTATTATAATTTTTGGTTTGGTGTTCATTCATCATGACACTGAGTGAGTATTACCTCCATGCCGTTACCGCTGTCCCTGTGGGCCGTCTCCCTGGGCAGCCTTTTTTTTTTCAGAGGCATCCTGACGTAACAACACGTCTGCGCAGGCTAAAAACAATTAGCTCCACCAGTCGGAGTCTGTGAGATCAGCCAGATAGTAGCCGCGGTGCTGGACTGCCGACAAGATGGACAAAAAGCACAAGGGTGGGCGCGGAAAAGAGAAGAATTAAAAAGAGGAAAGCGCTTGAAAATGATGCAGCAAAATGTGCAAAATAGCGACTTTTTTAACAAAACGAGCTCGCGGTCTGAAATGAAAGAGGATGAAGATGAAACTGGTAAGGGAAGGTGTTGAATAAAATGACACTTGCACCGTGTGATGATGTCACATAACTGGGGAAACTTTGTCTTGTAGCCCCTCAGAAGAGATGCAGCAGCACCAAGCAGCAGCCATGAGCCCAGCACAGGTGCAGAGTGGGCAGGTAGGATTGTTCACTGAGTGAATGTTAGAGTAGGGGAGAGTGGGGTAAACTGAGACAGTGGGTAAGTTGACCCAGCCCCTGTTTCTGGGAAACAGTAAATAATTCTTGTCATGAGGCCCTAAATTCAGAAAGCCCTGATCATTTCACCCTGCCTCTGTTGAAGAGAAGCACCTGGTACAATAGTTGGTACTTTTAACACAAAAAACTCTTTTGGTGTGCCAGAGTAAATTTACAGCATGTCTTTGAGCTTTTTTTTTATTATTTCCAATTTATCCAGGTCTAAAATGGTGTAATATACATATTTGTTATTTACCAATGTGTAAAACTATATGACTCATTTGGCTACGGATGAGCCTGTAGTTTGCGTCAAATCGTAGTGGGATGGTTGTTAAAAACTGAGTGTTGCACAGTACTGCCCCACCAAGAATATTTTTCACCAGCCGCCACTGTCATCTACTTATACCAATTCAATGAAGTGAGTTTGGTGTGTAAAATGTAAATAAAAATGAAAAACAGTGATTTGAGACGCCTTTTAGACCTTTATTCAATTGAGTACACAACAAAGACAAGATGTTTAATGTTCGAACTGAAAAACGTATTAATTTTATTGCAAATATTCACTGATTATGAATTTAATACCTGCAGCTCTTTTCAAAAGAAGCTGGGACAGGGGGATGTTTGCAGCTGTGTTACATCACCTTTCCTTTAAAGGTGCAGTCAGCGATGTGGGAGAAAACGAGTGGAGGGTTTGTTTATATTCGAATTTAGACCCGCCTCCCGAAAGCTGATTGACGTGCATCGTCATGGAAACGGCCGTAGAAACTGCGTAGCTGACGTAGCTAAGGAAACCTCGACTGGTCAGACAACTCGACTGCCGTTATTGAAAACATCACAACAACAGTACATTTTGGCAGATTAGACAAGATGAATGCCTGACGGCTGTTACTGTTATGTGAAGCACCACGAAGCTAATGCTGCTTAGCTTACCTATCCAGCAGACGGACGGCGACATCCGCGTCCGTTTTCAGGTCTTTCAATTCGCGGAGTTCCCTCCACCGTCGGAAAGCAACACCAATGTTGACCCGGGTCTTTGCTCTTTTGGTCATAGCCCTTCTTTTCCACTTTTCACACCTCTGACCTCTTTCTTTTGGGCTGTTTTCAGCCATTGCTACCGCAACTATTGTATCTTTCTCTTACGCTAACTGCGCACGCTACGCAAACTACGACTCCTCCTCCCCCCTCTGTCTGATCTGCGCATGAGTATGATCACCCCCTGGACGTGGGGGGGTTTATTTTGTTTTGGTAACTCGGACCGAGCCACAGAATTTACCGGCTGAAATTCTGAGTCAAGGCTGTGTATTGAGACCAAATTTTTTTTTCAACATGCTGTCAGTGGTGACATCTTGTGGATGGAGAGGAGAAATACGGTGAATTTCGCAAATACTGCATCAGATTAGAAGATTAGAAGATCGCTGAATGCACCTTTAAAGGAGACATATCAAGCTGATGCATGATTTAATACTTACATATAATATAATAAATTTGAAAACAAGACCTTACACCCTCTTAATTTTCAAAAAATTAGATATTTTTTCTGGTATCCTTGAACGAGATTTGATGCCTCTGAAAATAGGTCATTGCGAGATGTCCACGAGATTTCAAACGTCGTGATGACACGAGGTACCTTTCTTTTTATTGGAGTAATCTGATAAAACACTTCCTCCTCTGTGATGTCCGTTAGCCACAAAACCGTCACCGCGGAACACATCCGTCCAGCAGGGGTGTATAGGTCCCTAGCTCACATTCACTCATTACCAGCTCTGGCCTGTAGGGGGACTCAATACGCGGTCGCTGCATTGAGCCTGCCGGAAAATACAGTAGAAGAAGAAGGACAGGCTGGCTCAGCCCCCGATAGAATTGACCAATCAGACCACAAAGGGCTGTGACGTTGCGAGGTAACTTTAGGTCATCCTTGAGACGAAGCATTTCAACAAGAGCTTGATAATGGCCTAAAATGAGGATTTTGAGAACACTATTGTGGGGCAATGAAGGAACTAAATGACTTGTACTGAGGGCAGAAATGCTTTACAGGCATCCTAGTCTGGCATAGTGAAAAGGAGAAACAAGCATGATATGTCCTCTTTAAGAACAATCAACAGGAAGTTGGGAACTGAGGAAACTAATTGTTGAAAATTTGTTGGTAGAGTTCTGTCTCTTGATGTTCGACTTCTGTTGCTCCAAGGTCTGGAGTCTCTGCTGTAGTTTTCTCTCTGTATTGGTGGGAAAGAATATTATGTATCATATATGCATGATCCTGTTGGCATCCTCTTTTTATATTATTTTATTATTCATTTGTTGGGTATGTTGTTAATTTATTTTTCTATTTTATTTTATTTTTTTATTTTTGGAGGGTGGGGTGAGGATTTAATGTATTGTTCATTATCAATGTTATTGTCGGCCTGTCACAGTAACAAATTTTGCTGGACGATAGGTGTCCAAGAAATTATTGCCAATAAACGCCAAGCATGTAATTATATGTAATAATAAAGTGAGTACACCATATCAAAAGCACTGAACTTTAATTTCTTAAGAGTATTTAACTGTAATTGGAAGGTCAAGAGCTTTTAAATAAAATAAATTAAACAAAAGAGAAAAAAAAACAATGACTCTCTTTTGGGAATAATTGCATGTAAATAAAAATCATTAAACTAATCAAAAACAAATAAAAAATAGACCCTGTCTCTGTGAAGAAAAACAAAACTTCAATAAAAAAACACACAACAATAAAAACAATAAATAAAATGTAGTTTATACAGTTCCTGAATTATTTATGACATGTACTTTCTCCCAATTCAATTCAGTTTGTACTGTCTGTCAAACGTTTGTAACATTAACCGTATTGAATGGTTGCATTTCTTTTGCAGTGTAGCGAACGACACTGTCTGTGAGCGCGCACCATTTTGCTCTGTTTTATTTATATTTCCTTTGCCAACCACATGCCCCAGTAAGTGCTGACTGTCAGGACAAAGGTTCTGCTGCACCTCCCCTTCTTTGTTCCCAATACTTTCAAACAAATATGACAAATCAGCTCATCGGTGTTCATGAGTTCACACCTTGTTCATTCTGTTTAAAACCAAAATAGTCCCACACTTCAGTTGTGGCATTCAGCTTAGTAACCATCTTTTTGGTGCCTACATTCATATTAGTGTCTGTTTCCTTGTTACTCCTCACGACGCTTGCTTCAGATCTCTGTGTGTGTATGCGCGAGCGGCCCAGCTTCCCCCTAAAGATTGAATGACTGACAGATGGCTCACTCCGCTGTAGAATTCCTCTGTAGAACCGATGCGCCCTGGTGTTAAGAAAGATGGACAGAGTGACCCATCTTCTCATCCAGCCTGTTTGGTAGAAATAGAGGAGGAAAACAAACAAACATGCACGTGTCAATTTATCGAGGCCGGCAAACTTATCGAAGATGTTTTTATCGTGCGGTTAATTAATTTATTGATTGTGTTGCCGGCTTGGATTTTGAATAGGAATGTAACGGTTACCAATAAAATGATAAACTGTGTTAAATAACTGATGGCTGGTAGTACCGTGTCCTTTTCAAATAACTGTCAAAACCATGTTTGATAACCTCACTTTCTCAATTACTCAGTGAAATTGTGTCGGGTTTTTCCCCTCTCGAAACCACACAAAGTAAATATGCGAACATTTTTACATTTCAATACCAAAGCAAAGTCAGCAGTGCCTTATTTCTTATGAAGCAGGAAACAGACTATGATTGCACCTTATTTGTTGTGCTTACATTATTTTTGTTGTTCTAAACACCTACAGTATGGATTTGTTTACATTTAGTTGTATTGTTTTTAATTTTTTACTATTTTTTTAATAAATAAATATATAATACATATAAATAAAATACATAATACATAACATCCCAACTTATCTGGAATTGGGGTTTGTAAACTAAAGCTACACCAATAGATTTATGATGATATTGGTGAACGAGGCCTTTTACTTTGTTTGCCGATGTTTCAGCAAGCCACGAATTGGTCAGGATTCACATTAAACTTTTGTCTCTGTGCTCCGCAGGCCGAGTTCTCAGAAATCAACCTGGCCTCCTACGTCACCTCTGGATGTATGGTGGACATGCAGGTCAACAAAGGCGGCTCCAAAGTGGTCAGGTAAGGTGCTTGATTACAGACAGAACCGCATGTCCTCTGCTCCATTTACCTACCTAACCAGTTACATGCACCAGTGAGTCTGCATAAGAGCTCCTGTTCTTTTCTGTGGCATTAAGCACGAGTTGGAAATACTGTTTGCCCTGAAGGCTGTGATGTGATTACACCACAGGACGGGTGAAATTGGAGATTTGTTCAACCTTGGTGGCAAACGCATCCATCTGTGTTGTTGTTCTCGGGCTTTTTGACACCATTTTGCTGTTCAGGAGACTTTGTTGGTCCACCAGGTGTATCAGCTGAACAAGCCTGAGCAGAGCTGATAATTTGGGGACAAAAGTTGCCAGGTCAGCTATTTTCAAACCAGGAAGCTACAAAGATGTCTTGGTGTCTTTGGCCTTCCTGTGCATGACAAACTTAGGATCTTTCAGGGGCAGAGATGGCCCCTGGTCAGTTTGCATCTCTCTTGGAGCAGCAGTCTGACACGTGAAGCTGTGTTTTTAAATAGACTGCCATGTGAAGTTGGAGCTCAAGGAGAGCTGTGATGATCAGCTGGTCAGTCAGGGAGAGACGATGTCATGCTCCTGCCTCAAACAGCACTTGTTGCCTGGAGTGCTGACTGAGACCAGCGCAAAAATCAACCTTTAACAAACAAGATCTCAGTTTTACTGCTGCCATTAGCACAGAAATCAGAGCATAACTCAGTGTGACATGTAGGCTGTGTGCAGTTATAATGCTGCAGTTAGCTTCTTAGTCTTTCTTAGGTTGTTTTGACATTTTATGTCCATCAAACTTTGTTACATTTGAGGTGAAGTTGCAGAAATATTGCTTTTTACATTTGTTGTGGTCATCTTTGACACTGTGATTTATCAGACAGACCAAAGCCTGTCTACTGGTGTGTAATGTGTCCCCTTTGCCACTAGTTGGGGCTGCTCCATGCCACCTGGCACGTTGCTGCACTATGATTGAGAAATAAGTGATGGGCAGTGCTGGCAAGAATGAGTCTAAAAATGTGGAAGTGAGTTAGCACCATGGCTGAAAGTACATGATATACTTAAAGAACCCTTTAGGCTAAATCCACTCTATTCCCAAGAGTATTCATTTATCATCCAAATCATTGAATCCATTTACTTTCATGACCACAGGTGTATAAAATCAAGCGCCTCAGCATGCAGACTACTTCTACAAACATTTTTAAAGAATGGGTCGCTTTCAGGAGCTCAGCGTAGTCCAGTGTGGTGCCGTGATATGAAGCCACCTGAGCAATAAGTTCAGTCATAAAAGGTCCTCACTAATATTAAGGAATGTAGGATATAATTGGCTTGATATCTGCATCGGCCTTATTGACATTTTTGCAGAGATTTACAGCTGATGATGACCAATGACACAAATGTACATCTGTTCCTTACAAAAATATACTGTAACACTGAGAGAAACAAGTCCATTATTGTGAAGTTCAGAGCTTGTGCTCTTGATCACACACATTGGTATCGGCGATAATGAATTAAAAAATATTGGGCCGTCACAATACACTTGAATAAAAAGCAATGAACTTTAATTTCGCAAGAGTATTTAACTGTAATTGAAAGGTCAAGAGCTTTTTATTTTAAAAAAAAATTAAACAAACAATATGGTAAATTTTAAAAAAGGAAAAAAAAACAATGAAAATGAAATGGACTCTCTTTTGGGAAACCCCAATAAAAACACACTCAGCAATGAAAAACAATAAATAAAATGGAGTTTATACAGTTCCGGAATTGTTTGTGACATGTATGTTCACCCAGTCAATTTGTACTGTCTGTCAAATTTTGTAACATTGCTGGCTTTTCAACCGTATTGAAGGGCTTCATTTCTTTTGCAATGTAGCGAACAACGCTGTCTGTGAGCGCACCATTTTGCGCTGTTTTATTTATATTTACTTTGCAGGCCAAATGCCTCAGTAAGGGCAGGCTGTCAGGACGAAGACTCCGCTGCACCTCCCCCTCTTCATCGCCACTACTTTCAAACAAATATGACATATTGGCTTGTCGGTGTTCATGGGCTCACACCTTGTTCATTCTGTTTTAAACCAAAATATTCCCACACTGGGGCTGTGGCAGCCAGTTTAAGAACTGTAGCTTTCGTGCCATCATTCATACTAGTGTTATGATTGTATGAATAACAAATGCTTACTCTGCTATAAAACTGCTAAATCCGCTATAGAACCAATGCACTTAGGTTTTGAGAAAGTTGCACAGAGTGACCCATCTTCTCATCCAGCCTGTTTGGTAGAAAGAGAGGAGGAAAACAAACATGCATGCACGTGTCAACTTATCAAGGCCGGCAGACTTACCGAGGACGTTTTTATTTATTGTGCGGTAAATTGATTTATTATATACCTACCCGTTGGATATCAGCAAAAATCCAGTATATGCATCCTCACTACTGAATATTCCAGTCAACTGTTAGTGGTGTTATAACAAAGTGAAAGTGAGTAACTTTAACTCAGCCACAAAGTGGTACGCCAAGGGTAGATAGGTCACAGAGGTCACTAATGTTCTGTGGAGTCAACAGCTCCAGACCTCCAAACCTCATGTGGCCTTCAGAACAGCTCCAAGACAGTGTGCAGAGAGAGATCCATGAATGGGTTTCTATGGTCGAGCAGCTTCATCCAAGCCTTACAACATGTATTTTCAAAAAATGTGGTCACAAGAAAAAGAAAAAAACATGACCTTGACCGTTGACCCATGATCTCTAAAATCCTATCAGTTCATCTCTAAGATGGAGCGGACATTTGTTTTAGGATAAAAGATTTCTTGAAGCACTCTTTCAATATTTGATTTCAAGAAACAACTGAATGGACAAATGAAAAAGAATGGTAGACAAACCTCAAAATACAAACATGTCCGTCTCTGTCCCTGCCACAGCAGCTCAAATGCAAGTTTTCAGTCACTGCATGCAACGTGGCACGCTCTGCACAGCCGTTGGTGCAGCAGAATCGCACACCACAGGATTCAGTAGTTTGGCCTGTTGTGCTCCTCTGCACTGCTGCCGTCAGCCCTTTGGCTTCTTTATTCTCTGCTGCCAAAACCTCCAGCCAACTGCTCGGCTCCAAGTGGGAACACTGGTCTGCCGAAGAAGCCAAAGTATGATAAGCTTCAGAGCAGCATCTCCCTCCTCCAGCCTCCCTGTGGAGCTGCTGATGCGGTAATGAAACCAATTAACAAATTAAAGGTGATAAATGTTGAGATTATGTGTGTTAACGGAGGGACTTTATTGGGCTTGTTTAACCGCTGCACTCACTGGAAGTAGTTTTTGGCTGCAACTTCAGCTCGGTGGTTGAAATGTGGAAAACAAAGTTGAGGTTTATTTTTAAAGAGTTTGGAGGTCAGCAAAACAAACTTTAGGATCAATAAAAACTTTAATGTCTGGTAGGAGGTCTAATTAACACTGGCTGCTCCAATTATAACACTCCAGGGAACAATGATACTGCACAAGTGAACTCGTTTGACGGCACAAGCTGGCATAAAGTAAAATAAAACAAAAACATCCTAATTCTAAAAGAGTTGGGATTGTGTGCAACATAGTCCTAAAACTTGTTCATCATTTCACCCTAAAAGCATTTTAGTACAGCGTTTTGACAGGATATTTAATATTTAAGCTGACAATTTTTTTTGTTGCATGTGATGGCCCCACATTGTTTTGAGGCCAGCTTTCCTCCACAATCCATTTAATTATGGGCACCATCTATCACAATGTATAGCATAAGCATCTGTCCTGAGATCTTTTGAACAGAGAGAGAACTGAGCAGTGACACTGTGGCACACGTTCAGGCTCATGCCATGTGCCTAAACTATCCCAACAAAACAGAACTATCCCTTTACCAGACGGGTAGATAGACTTTATCACATCATCCTGAGATGTGACAAAAGCTTGTTCTGTGACTTTTTTTTAATTTAAAAAATCGAGTGAGCAGCCACATGATCAACTAACTGATTTCAGGTCTCAGCACCGTTGAGCCTTTTGGACCTGCTGAAATGGATCTGCCTTGTTTTGTGAAAGGTTTATTGTAATTGCTTTGCTATTAGGACATTTGTGCTGTTTAATATGTGTCCCATTTATTGTGGTGGCCTATCACATGAACTTTATGAATGAATCCAACCCACCAATGAGAGACTAATTATCACAGCTGGGCAAACTATTTAAAGTTTCCATCCAGACTCTGGTCTTTGTTAACTCTGAGAAGGACACCTGAGGTGTTGACATGTCCGTCTGTTGGGTGCTTCAGAATGTTCTTTTTGCTGTGATAAGCTCACCCTGCTCGGAGACGCACCGGTCTGCATGCTGCAGATTCTCCGTCTTCATTTGAAATCAATCATTGTCGATTTGCAGGTTTGGCAGATACTGTCCCTTAGGAAAAAGTAGTATACTTGAATTTTATTTTATTAAGTATACTTGAGTATATGTAGGTATAAGTGTAGCAAGTTTACTGTGGACCATGTACTTGTACTAGTGAACTAAAAAGCGAACTAATTTAATTCTCCATCAGACTAACATTTTTAGTTTATAAAAGGATTTTTTAAGTTTACTTTATTAGTATACTTAAATTATACTTAGTACTTAACTTTAGTAAAATAGTTTAGTATAATTTTAAGGTCATTTTAAGTTTACAAAAGTACACTTTCAAATACACAAGTTAACTTATCTATATAGTAGTTATCAGTTTCCCTGAGGAAGTTTTTCCTAAAGGGATTAATAAAGTACTATCTAATCTAATCTAATCTAATCTAGTGTACGAGGTATATACTTCTATACTAGGTATATACTTCAGTCCTCATTTTAGTAGATTAAGTATACTATAAGTATACCACAAGTACATTATTGTTTTTATAAGGTTTTTATTTGCTTAGCACATTACACGTAGCATACTCTTAATATGCTTAATCTTTCCTAAAGGTAGCTCATACTGTACGTAAACTATGTTGAGAACAAGTTTGATATAAAACATTTTAGAATAAGGTGTATGTACAAATACATGTTTAAATCATTAAAGATGTGCATCTGAAAAATGAAGAGCCTCTTAAAAGTTAATCCCTTATTTGATTAAATAAATGAAAGGAAAAGTTGCACATCTGCATGTAAAACTGTAAACATAATAGTCTCTCCGAGATCAAGTCCTATTCGTCAAAAATGGTAAAGGAAAAGTTGTGCATTTCATTGTAAAAAAAATGAAAATAAAATAGTGCAAGAAGTGATTTGTTCTGTCAGAACATGAGTCGGGCACTCTCATATTTTTCATGTCCTGTGATGCATGCTCTTCCGTATCTCACCCCTGTGGGTCCACCCCCTACTATCAAGACCCCACATCTCTGGTGTCCTTGGTTTCTTACAGCCTTTACTTCCTGTATGGACTTAGATCAGCACAGCATTTGGACTACTATCTCGGATCAATTACACTACCTGTTTGTCTTCCTTTCTGTTTGTCTTGTCTTGTCCTATCTCTCATTATTTCCCCTTCTTTCACACTGTGGTGTGGCACGGCCCTCCCCTTCTGCTCACATCAGGGGTTAAATTAAGTTTGATTTGATGGAGTAGCCTACAGGGAGGGCTGGTGATGGTCACTGTAGCAGTGAATCATATTCACATATCTCTCACTGCTAAAACAAAAATTCATTGGTCTTTTCAATGCTGGCATTGGACACAATTAGCCTTGCAGAGCAGATGGACCTCCCTGATTCTGAAATAATGCATCTTGGTTTTGCCAGCCCTCATTGTCCAACGGTTTCACTCGGCTAAATGCTTAATGGCCCAATCAGTGAAGAGAGGCGTGAGCAGTGGGACCTGCGGGTGTGATGACGACAGGAAGTGACTTGACAGGAAGTGAAGTCTCTTCCTGTTTTATAAATAATGGAGGCTAATGTCGGTTATCCTTTGCTCATCGTGGTTACTCAGTTATACTTGGCGAAATATATTCTCCTAAGAAGTTCACTTCGTAGGGATTGTCTTTGACGAGGTTCATGTCACATACAAGTGTTAAATTATACATCTGTGTGGTATAATTTAATGTGAAACGATATTCTTAAGGTAGTAAAGCTATTGGCTAACGGCCGTTAGCCACTATGGCTAACAAGGGCAAGCAACAGTTAACGGCCGTTAGCCGTAGCGGCGAACTGTTGTTAGCGGCTACGGCTAACGGCCATTTACTGTTGTTTGCCCTTGTCAGCCATTAGCCGTAGCAGCTAATGGCTAACCTCAGCCATTACATATGCTACGTCTAAGCAGCGCTGCTTGATATGGACTGGTCTGCGATGAGTGTGATGAGCCAAATGATCGTCCAATCACAAGCTGCTGTTGTATTTGAAGGTCCATCCCCAGATGGATTAGTGAAATATTTTCAATATGAAACTGTCCATCTGGCATGTCAGGTTAGGACACAGTGCTCAGTTAAAAAGATAATACAGACAAGGGGTGGGGGGAGAGAAAATAGTGTCTCCACCCGTGAACTGAGGTCCGTCCTTTTCAATGAAATGTACAAGAAAAGCGCATATCATTGGAACCAAAAGTCATCAACTTGATAGAAACAAAATTCTACGCTTGTCACTTCTTTTCAGTTATTTGCTTGGCAGTAATAAGTATACTCAAGTACAAGTATAAGTTTTTAATGTAAGTCTCAGTATTAATGTACTCAGTCTTAGACTTTTCTTCATACTTTTTAGTGTACGCTAAGTATACTCCTCTGTACTATTCCTTAGTTTATAAAATATAATATGTAAAAAGTAAACCTGAAGTACTCTGATTCAGATTGAATATAAATTAAGTATACTTTTGGTACACTTGAATAAACTACTCTTAGCTAAGGGAAGCATCTCCCAACACACATTAGAAGAGCAAGGGCCCTTTTGTTTCAAGTGTGGGTGCATATTGCTGCCTCTCCTCTCCAAACAATTGTGGTGTCCTGACTGAACTAGTGCTAATTAGTAGTGTTTTCCATCCCTGCGTGCTGACTCTACAGAACAAATGCAGCTGAGCAAATACAGAGAGAAAACAATTAATAGGCTATTTGTACTCAGAACCAGAAACACTGCCATTCACATGCGCATATTGAGCCCCAGACATCTTTCAGATTAGCACAGGAATCGTTGCGTCTTCAGTTTTAAACACCTCCATGTACAGAGTGCATGCTGCAGTTTGGTTCTCTGGTGTTGTTTTGACACCGTCGAAGGTAACCCAAGTCTGTTGTTTGAGGAAACAAAGGAGCGTCCAGTTTGCATGGGCAGATGTTTGTCTTTTTTGTCTCTTATTTGATTTTCATTCCTAAAAGCTGCCAGTCTCAGCCAGATGGGACAGTCCTAATTGATTTCCAATCCGTGAAGCACTAATAAGGCAGTCCTCCTCAGGTGACGGTTTATCACTAAGACCACACCGAGACAACTCACAAACAATGAAAAGGCTGAACAACCTTTTCCTTGATTCCCATGAGAGCCCATTTAATCAGTGAAGGACCCGTCTGTGGCCTCAACACTTAATACACACCTAATACACACCTAATACCAACAGGTTCATCGTGTTACTGACTAAATAAATCCCTCTGACAGACTGTTTGAGTTCAGATGTGGCCTCAGGCTGGTTTTTTTAGGCAGGTCGTGAATATAATGAAAGCTTACAGCTGCTGTTTTCTAATACATCCATGAATACAAATGGTCCCACTAATTCCCTCCAACTCTTAACAAATACTCACTTCCCCTCCTGCCAGAGGTCATTTGGTGCGCCGTATCTCTTCCAGCTCTTTCCTTCATTTCATCTGCCTCCCATGGGACTCTTATCCAAATCCTCAACATAATCTCTGTTGAGCAACTAAACATCTCAGATTCGCTGTACTTGTCCATGTTAATCAACACCCTCCTCTGTTTGGATATTAGAGTCATTATTCAAACACATCCACAGCTTTGTGTTGAAAAAAAATAAATGGCAAGCATCTCACTTCATTTGTGATCTTTTCTAAGTACAAAGCAATGTGGAGATGAGTCACTGAGGTTGGTTGTTACTGGTGAAGATCCAGAGCTCTGGAAGGCCTCACCAAGCCAACGCCCAAGATCTGAGCCGCCGCCAGGCCGCTCTGGTGCCACGAGGCGCGGAGCCACATCCACAACTGCAGGGAGTCCCAGATCACCATGACTTGATGCTGAGCCACAGGAAATCACAGGAAGTCTTGGAAAACTTCAGGTGTGTCCCAATTCAGAGTTTGCATTCTTTGGAGCTCAAATTTGAAGACTGAACATGCTTAAGGCTATAGCATCCTTGAGATGATAAAATGTTGCTGAACGTGTGTTTGCATTTTCCTTTTCAGTCATCTACCTAACAACTCCTCGTGCTTCATGCAGCTCAGGTTGCAAGTGAAGGTGTCCAGCAGTATGAGCTCATCGCATTCAAATGTTTTGATTCACATTTGCATGCCAAGTAACTGCAGGAAGAATTTGGGTCGAATGTCTTGCCCAAGGACATAATTACATAGGACAAGGAGCTCGAGGACAAGGGAAGAACTGAACTTACAAGCCTTAAAAGCCACCAGCAAACTTTTCCATCTTCACTTTGCTTGAGTGCCAATCAAAACAGCTGTCAGATTCTTTAGGTGCTGAGCAAAACATTTAATTTTTAAACAAGTAGTTTGCATTCAAAACAAATATTTTAAAAAGTGGCGGGCCCTGTTGCCTTAGATTATCGCTAAACACTAGATTAAATTGCATAATACAAGTTATGTTATCAAGTTCCTGTGTAGCTGCTGAGACTGTTAGCTCTCAGGGACAGTGCAGATGTGTAAAGGCCCCTACACACCAAACGCGGCAAGCGCAGGCGGTTGGCGGCAAACCCAGTCATTGTGTATGTGTTACTGCCGTGCAAGCACGGCCCTTCAGTGCGCGGAGTTCAGCGGCATGCAAGGGGGGGCACCTGCCGCCATGCCGCTCAGCAAAGCGGCGGCGCACGAATTAAAAAATTTTCAATTTGGGCGCAGCACGCTGTGATGACATCTTCGCACATCCAATAGGAGAGGCCAGTTCAGAAAAAAAGTGGCCGTGGATACAGAGCTGAACTGTGCTACGAGAGACTGGCTGCCTGAAGTTTGTCTGCATTCTTACCAGACTTTGACCAACTTGGGACAACAGGCTCTCAAACTGCTCCTTGGCCAGCCTGAAGTACATTTGGAAGCGTGCTGTGCAGCTCCCGAACAAGCCTATACTCCTCCAGTACCTGCCTTGCCATCAGGATCGGGTGGACCCACATCCTTCTCCTCGCTGCTAATGCTGCTACTCTGGTCCTCCTCCTCAGGAGGATTACAGCTACAGGCGCTGTTCCACGCAGTGGCCGCCGCGCAAACCGCATTCGGTGTGTAGAGACCTGAAAGGAAAAGTTCGGTTCCTGCAGCTTTTACATTGTTTATAGAATGAAGTAGAACAATATACTCACCCTGAAGGCTTTCCTGATCCAAACAGTGCTTCGGGAGATATTTAGATCCAAAGTCGAGCAGCGGACATCCGTACAAACGTAGCACAATAGGGCATGCATAGCGCCGCTCCTAAAACTGCATTAATCGTCCAAAAACTCATTATTTCACCAATATTCCATCATGGTCCAGTCCCGCTACTCCTCCAAGACAGTCTGTGTCGCTCCAGACATATCTTTGAGCCTCTGCTGACCTCTGAGCTGACGAAGAAGACCGGGTGCCTCTGCGCATGCGCAGTACTCTCTGGAGCGCTGCCTCCACTATTTCCTTTCTACAAGTTCCTTATCTGTAAACTGTGGCTCGAAACTGTAAGGACACCCATCATATTCAAAGTTCTCCTCCACAACATCTTCATCCGATAGATATTCGTCCATTTTGCACAAAACTGGAGGAAGAAAGTCGTTGTGTAGCCGGGGGTCGCCGCTGGAACAATAAGCCATACAGCACATGTGCGGAGGCACCCGGTCTTCTTTCACAGCTCAGAGGACAGCAGAGGCTCAAAGATACGTCTGGAGCGACACAGACTGTCTTGGGCGAGTAGCGCGACTGGACCATGATGGAATATTGGTGAAATAATGAGTTTTTGGACGATTAATGCGGTTTTAGGAGCGGCACTATGCATGCCCTATTGTGTTACGTTTGTACGGATGTCCGCTGCTCGATTTTGGATCTAAATATCTCCCGATGCACTGTTTGCATCAGGAAAGCCTTCAGGGTGAGTATATTGTTCTACTTCATTCTATAAACAATGTAAAAGCTGCAGGAACCGAACTTTTCCTTTAAGAAAGGGGGCAGGTATTAATGTGAACGATGATGGACCACCAAGGCCTGGGTCTTTACATGCTGGGTCCTTCTAAGGGTGTCCACCTTCAACTAAAACCATAGATCAGAGATCATCAATAACATCTACAATGTCACCCTTAACACGCCATTATTAGTCCAATTTATACTGTATAGTTATTTTATGTTTACTTTTGTTGCCTTAAACTGATCAGCGCATATCATACAAACATTTGCCAGCCACACGTGGCAATATAGATTCTTTGTCTTCCTCTTTCTGTGGCAACATGCATTGCATCTATGGTCCTGAGTTTACTGGCTCCTCTTTCGTAAATAATAATAATGATAATAACAGTACATTTTATTTAAAAGCACCTTTCAGGACACTTGAGGGTCCTACATATAACCAATAGACATATAAAAGCTAATCAGCTAAGCTTAACTAGCGACACATTGCCCCAAAGCACATGCATGTTATTTTTAGTGATGCATTTGAGGTCCATTCAAAAACATTGAGATGTTTTCTGTAGGGCCCGACTGATATGGATTTTTTGAGGTTGATGCCGATATATCAGGCAGAATAACATATCGATGACCTATTAAACAGCTGATTAATTCAAAAAGCAAAAAATGAAAGTAAAATGTATTAGAAAATTGATCCCTTAAAGGAACACTACACCCAAACAACAATTTGGCCTCATTTTCTACTCACCCTCATGCTGAGCAACACTCTGGAGCACTTTTTTGATGTCTGTATCTAACAGGTCGCTATCAATTTGATAACGTCCATAATTAATTCGAAACACTATAGCATTGTTTAGGCTCGAAAAATGTACTAAATGACTTCGTTTCGAAATTAATTATGGACGTTACCCGCTCAGGACACTTGGATTACAGCTGACGAGCAGTATGAAGGAAAATAGGCACGTTTTTGTGGACTTTTATGGACCTTTTTCTTACGGGCGCCGTCGTCCCCTGTTAGATGGACGTTTGTTGACAGCGAAAATCCCCCCGGACCCCCGGCTGCATTTGAGACATCAAAAAAGTGCTCCAGAGTGTTGTTCAGCATGAGGGTGAGTAGAAAATGAGGCCAAATCGTTGTTTGGGTGTAGTGTTCCTTTAACACTTACAACAATGAATATATGAATTACAGGCAGAGCATTGTACTGTTTTATATTTTAGCTATGTCCTTAAGTATTTGTTTAACTTTACAACAGAGAGGAATTTTAAGTACAAAAACATACAAAAAGGCATTAAACCTCCGGGAAATTATTTATATAACCTTGAAAAAGGAGTCAGTAAACAGTTGTACTGATGAATTTATCTTTAGACTTAGGCCATAGTCGTCTAATGCCTTTTATCATTATATCGAAATTTCTCTACTCTGTTTTTTTCTTTGCCATGAAGTCCTGACTCATATGAACTAGATGTCAAAACTTGTTGTCTATGACAGAGTTATATTTTAACTGAATAATGGTCTCGAATAGTCTAATGTTACTTACAGTAGTCTAATGGTACTTCATAATACACACAGTGAGTTGCCGTTACAGCCTGTGGTCAGTCAGGGCCCTAATTTCCTGGCGCAGCGCAGGGTAGCGCAGTGCTTATTTCAACTGGTGCACCACTGTCCGCCGCCAATTTGGCAATTTGGTAGACCAGCTGCTCGGAGATGGGTGTGGTGGTGCCGCAGGGGAAGGTGTCAACAGATTCAGGTTAGCGCAGTGACAATTTTGTGCCAAAACACTGCACAGAAGATGTGCTGAAAGCTCGCTAGCTCCAACCTGGCTATTCTTGGTGCAGGTAAAGTGCACCCGGTGCATTTGTAATTTGGTGAAAGGTGCACAGTGCCCACATGTCACCAAACCTCATAGGCAGGTATTCCGAGTGTCAGTGCATTCTTTGTCGCATGTTGTATGCTATACAACAGGCAACTTTGACCTCATGGAGGAGACATTACAAGACTTAAGACGGAGAGAGGAGGAGAGACCACCTGTCTGCACAGCTCTGTCCTTAGATGTGCTTATATGCCTACTGTTTTGGCCACAATTTACTCAGTCACACTAAAGATACACAAAATCATTCATGAGAAAAATAAATTTGATGTAAATGCGTCTCCGTCCTCTTCCTCCTCTTGGACTGCTGGTTGGAGAGGGAAGGAGGGAGCCTGAAGAGAGCCTTTCCTCCTCTGGTCCGGGGATTCAGACCAGGGGAGGACGGCTGCATCCCCCAGCCGAGGCTAGAGTCAATAAAGGAGAGATTGAAATTGTCATTGCGCATCGCCCACAGTACAAATGAAGGCAGGGAGAGGCGTTCATTTGATTGGTGAAGATTGCACTGGTCTGTGTTAAATCCACTCACACCTTCTCTCCTCTCTTTTTGGCACTTATGCTGGTGGACACAGTCTGTCATTTATAAAGGACTGGAAAAAGAGGGATAATCCAGTGTGCCATGAAGACGCACACATAAAGTAAACCCTGTCTGCTTTGCGTTCTACATCACGGAGGAGGTCATTTAATCTATGTAAAAAAAAACAAAAAAACTGTAGCTATAATCACTCCGTTTGTCACTCAGAGTGGACTGCATCACACTCTTAACGCAATGACAGCGAGTTTAGAGGCTGTCAGTGGGTCAAAGGCAACAGTTAGGTCATATTGCTCAGTCCTAATTTCCGTAAAACAAGTCATATATGAATCTTTCTATTATGTAATTTAGACATCCTTACTGTAGAATACCTGTTGCATGGCTCCTTGACATCTTTTTGTTTTACTTTGCAAAGGAACCCTTTTGACCAAGGCTAAAATCACATGCAAAACTTGACTGGTGACCAAGAACATCTGATCAGGGCATCGCTAGTAAAATTTTATATTTGGGAGATCTGTCATAATGTACTACACTATCATGTACCTGACTAAAGGTCTGGTTGACTCATCGCACTCCAGGTCCGGTCCTTTTGAGAGTGTTCTCAAAGTTTTATACTGTTTTAGTACATTTCAGAGAAAGTTCTTTGCATTTACGCATACAGTAGGTGAAAGTAGGGCTATTGCTCACAAGGACACTTCAATATGTAGTTGGTCAACATTTTATCACAGTAACTGTACTTTTTCCTTAGTACAACAGTTTTGTTTTCATCCCACCCCTGTTTTTGCATGTTTGTAGTTTCACACAAGTATGACTTTATTATCCTTCCATAAGAACACACATATTGATTGTTAACTTTAACTGTACCAGAAAGATGGAAAGTCAAAGTGTTTCTAAGAATGTCCCTCCTCTGGTTCATGTTATAAACACAGTTTGGTTTTGTTCAAAGCTTACATAATGTTGTTGTTGCTCCATGACTTCTGCTGTAGTCTCTGTCCTTGTTAACAGGAAACACAGATCTGTCCCTCTAAGGTACTTTTTCCTCCATTGACGTAGATCCAGAGCAGCACAATGCACCATTGTGTACAAATACTGCGCTGATCCTTGGTATGCACTGTTTGGCATTTGTGGCATTCCCGCTGACTTCTACCCCGATTATCCTTATCACTGAGAGACAGACTGATGAGAGCAGGATAAGACCCTCAGCAGCCTTTGAGCCAGGCACAGGGGTGTTATGAAGAATAATGTGCCCTGAAATTCACACACCCCTCTGGACCCTATTAGAAGGTCAGAGATTCGGTTTGATGAATGGATCTGAGACCAAAACGGCAGCATATTGTCTTTGGTTGAAAAGGGCTCTGCTCAGAGATTCTGATGAAAAGCTGGTGTTGGCACAATGTATAATTTATTTTATAAGCTTCTCATGCAATTGACAAGATTGAATATTTTTATAATATTTAGATAAACAGATGTATGAGACCTTTTCCCTAAATTTAAACACTTTTATTGGCACTTGGGTATTACCTGTTCCTGGGACTGTAATAAAATCCTGTTTTTATCCCTTGATACTGTGGCCAGAACATTCAGGATACTACTCTGTTGAGTTTGAGTTGTATATAGCAACCCTAATTGAGTTACCCTTGTTTGTGTCATAGACAGACAAGGATGGTCTGTAAAGCCAACACATTTAATGCCCTGTTTTGATGGTGTGAGGCTTGTCCAAAGCATGTGGTGCACTAAACTATATTTTGTTTCTTGACAATAAAAGTTCTCAGTGCAGACCAGGCTCAGGGTGCAAAGAACAATGGTGTGCTTTGGTAATGCATGGGTGAGTGTCAGCTCTTATTTCCTTTAAATCACTGCTTGGCAGGCTGCTGGTCTTATAAAAGGTGGGCTTTGTTGTTTGGTCAGATTTACTGCTGGATTATTTGATTCCTCATTTAATCGTGTCACTTAACACAAACACTCCAAAGACAATAGAATATTTTAATGTTCAGATTGAAGTTTGCTTGTATTGAAGTTTTTTTATACATATTTTTAAATTGATTTTCATATTGAAGCATCCAAAGCATAAGAAACGATCAAAAAGATGAGTCAACACTTCCACCTGAGTGTAAATGTGAAACCTTTTGGGTGGAGTCTGATGGTGCACTTGGTCGATAATCAGAAGGTTGCAGGTTTGAGCCCAGCTCTGGCTGTTACATGGCGATGTGTCCTCGGGAAAGACACTTAACCCTTGCTCTCACTGCTGCGTCAGTGGTGTGTAAATGGGCATGAAAGGGCATCCATTCTTGAGTGAATGTGTGAGTGAGTAGGTCTGAATGGGAAGATATGACCTGCAGTGAGGCTGGTTTGAGTCGTCAAAGACTAGAAAGCGCTATATAAGCTCAAGTTCATTTAATATAGTCTAAATATATATCTTACAGGACCTATTTGCTAGTTACTTAAGATATTTATACTTAAAGGGACTGTGAGGAGTTTCTAAGTAATTACAAAAAAGTCTCACTTTTAGATATATGCCTGATGGAAATACACACTTTAAGATGAGTTTTATAGCATCAAAATAGGTTATCTATAAATGCTATTCCTTAGCTTCGCGGTTGGGTCAGACAGGGCTGGACTGGCCTGGATACTCAACTTCACTGGGCTGTAAGTAGCGATATATAGCCGGCTACAAAACTACGCTACTAAGTTTTCCATAAATTGCTTGATGTCACACATCAAAAACTACCGCTACATAACTAGAAAGAGATACATTACCTCGTCGCTTTGCATCCTGTAAGTTGTTGAAAAAAGAAGTTGTAAAGCAATGCAGAGTTCTGAGGAAGGTCCGAGCTACATTCATTAGCATCACAACACACACATGCTTTGGCTTGTGGTGCGTTCCAGTTGTTCTGAGTTCCGAGGAGGAAACTGCAACTGGAACATCCCCCGAAGTCAGAATTTCCTACTGGGAACTCGGTGAAACCAGAGTTGACAACCTAAGATGGATGCCCCCAGTGTGAACAGTTATTTAGCTCCTGTAATAATCCATTTATTTGCACTTCTGACTGGGGTGTGTCGCTCTAGATCAGCTGTATACATAGTATTGTTAGACTTATATTTACAAAAATGCTGCCATAGTGAAGGCCCCTACACACCGAGCGCGGTTTACACGGCGGCCACCGCGCGGCACAGCGCAGAGCATGGCGGCGGCGCGTCGAGCGCCAGTTGCTAAGCGACAGAGCAGGAAGTGTTCTTGGCGCGCTTGGTTCGATGAGTAGTACCTTAACTCCGTAGCAAAAATCTGTAGCTGTAATCCTCCTGAGGAGGAGGACCAGAGTAGCAGCATCAGCAGCGGAGAGGAGAAGGATGTGGGTCCACCTGATCCTTATGGCAAGGCAGGTATTGGGGGAGTACAGGCTCGTTCAGGAGCTGCATTTTCACAGAATGCTTCCAAATGTACTTCAGGCTGACCAAGGAGCAGTTTGAGAGCCTGTTGTCCCGAGTTGGTCAAAGTCTGGTAAGAATGCAGACAAACTTAAGGCAGCCAGTCTCTCGTAGCACAGTTCAGCTTTGTATCCGCAGCCACTTTTTTCTGAACTGGCCTCTCCTATCGGATGCGCCAAGATGTCGTCACAGTGCGCTGCGCCCGAATTACAACAACATAGGGCGTGCTAACAACAGCTAACAATAGCCTGGTAGCTCGGCATGTTTTTTTCCGACTTCAACTGGAACGCCGATAAGTCAGAGATGATGTCACTCCCAGTTCTGAGGTTACTGGAACGCAGCATTATGACAGTCGCCGCGCGTTCTCATGGGTAGCAGAGTCCTAATGTCGCCGGTAATAGATTCTCCTCTCAGTCCCTTTAAGATAGAAAGAAAAAGCATGCACATAAAGAATTGGAAGGAACTGGGAGTTAAATGCAGAAAATAATAGCAAAAAAGCCAAGATGGACTGCACTCCAGAAGCTTCTCAAAAGTCAATTTTAGGTAGAGGTTTTCAGCACTGATATAGTGTTGTTGGTTTGATGAGGGATATGTACCCAAAACGTTACATCCGTGGTGATATCCTTCATTAAAATTAACTTTGGAGCAGCTTCTGAAATACCTGTTTACTGTATATCAAATAACTGACAGCTTGATTCCTTGGCTCTGTTCCTTAATTTGTCTGTTTAAAACAGATAGGACAGCCTGTTTTATTATCTGTGAGCATAAATATTGGCAAGATTATTTAGTGTGAATACAAATATTATCAATGTAGCTCTATGTGAAAACTGAAAATCTTGTTTCTGGGAGTATCACACACACTGGGGCGCTCAGGAGTAGCACACTTAAGATCACTGCTTAAAAGCCACACTGTCTCTCATCCTTATGAACTTTTTTAAGCAGCCAATTCTCATTTTTAGACAAACACGCCACTGGTCACAAAATGGACCACATAATTAGATTCTATTTTAACATCTTGAGAGCATGACAAAAACAATTACATCTATGTCAAGAGGAAATTTGACAAGACACCTACGTGTTCAACTAGAAAGCTTTGCTCCTGGCATATGGACCGGCCTCTAATGATGTTTAATATCACAGTAGAGGTGGGAAACTGAGGGCCAGAATCCACATGCAATCTTTCTACTTCCTCAATCAATTCACCAGTCAATCTAAATAGGAATAAAAATACATAAATGTAGGAAATGTGACACAATCTGAATTCTGGATTTCTACCAGACTTTGCACTTTTGTTTTCTGGCACTGAGAGATGAGCTGATTTAATTTGGAGTTAAAGGGTTATTGGGCAATACCTCAGGAAGTCTTGGTGGTGGTGGTACATCTTAATATGTTTCATTTAAGAAAGTAAAATTTGAAATGGATTTTCTCTCCTTCAAAGCATCATCATTATGGACATTAATGTGTTTAGATTACAGGCATAGTTGGTATCAGTAAAAGCTCTAAACCCTGCATCCTTAATTAAAATAACTAATCATAAGCAGCCCTCTTCTTTCTGGTCTTGTTTGTTTTTGTAGGTCATGCAGAGACGTCCCTGCTGATTTCAGTAGGTTACATCACCTCCTTAAAACTCCTCAAAGAAGCTTTAGACATTCCCTTCTTCATGGGTTGATTTAACCTGACTCTGAGATTGACTTGTTTACGTGTCATTTTTTTCTCTCCCGTCTGCACACATCAGACTTAATTTACTGTGTAAGTGTGACTCCAGACTCCACATGGATCCATTTCCCCCTCATACCCTGATCTGTAACACCGTTTTACCCCCTTCGGTGCCTGTTATCAGCTTTTATTGCACCGCTGATGACTCAGTCAAAGGGTGCATTAGCATATCTACATAGAAATGATGACTGTAGGGCCAGAGCGATCTGAATCGTAAAGCATAGATGTGCCGCTTCAGTGTAGTCCAGGACCTGCAGGGAGCCCTGGTGGGGCAGGGAATGAAGTTAATGGGCAGCAAACCCATGTAATGCACCGCTGATACAGGCCAAAGGCTCCATTAAATGTAACCCAGTGGGAGCACAAATGAGGGAGCATGAAGGTGTGTTCTTTCATCGCTTAAAGTAGTAATACACCTTAAAATAAAAGTCTCTGGGTCAGTTGTGCCATAACATTTAGCAGGGAGGATGTGGTCTCTGGCCCCAGTAGTCTGGATGTTCTGTGGTCCTGAAACAGTGCCTTACTTCATTCCTACATATTGTCACTTTGAAATGAAAGACAGAATAGGAGATTGACTTAACTGCTGTGAGCTTGCAAACCCCACTTCCAAAAGAGTTGGGACAGTGTGAAAAGGGAGTAAAGCAGATTCGAGTGAATTGAAAATAACTTTTGATGTATATTTGATAGAGTGTATGATGAAGACAGTATATGAAAAGTTCAGTCTGAACAAATTAGTTGTTTGGAAATATGCACACCAACTTTGATGCCTGAAACATTTCTTTAAAAAAATGTTGGGGCATTTTTGTGCCTTTATTGATAGGAGAGAGAGACAGTGGATAGGCTTGTGAATGGGACAAGAGAGAAGCAGGGAGGACTCTGCAGACTGGCCACAGGCTAGATTTAACCCTGAGCTGCATGGCAGAGGCATGTATGTGGGCCGTGCCTGGTTGCTTACCACTCTGCCAAACCAGCACCTCGATGCCTGAAACATTTTTAAAAGAAGTTGGGACAGGAGCATGTTCACCTTGGTGTTGCCTCACCTGTTCATCTGACTTTTTGTAAACATTCAGAGACTGAAAATATGAAGGGCCCTACGAAAAGTGTCTTGGCATAAACTGTTGGTGTCTTCCCTAATTTATGCCTGCTGCATGTGTCATTTATACACCAAGCAATCACGCTGTTTAGACAGCAAATGATCAGTGTGTGCCAAAGGGTGTTTTAAAATCAAAATAAGGAGTGGTCAGGTGCAAAGCTGGTGTGTTCTTCACTTGAGGATGCAGAAATTAACTGCTCTCTAAACCTCCTTATACCTGGTCTAAAGCCTGTGGTGCAGAAATGCTAGAGGTGTGAAAAAAATATTGATAAAGCAACATATCGTTATATTTTGGCCCCAATACAATATCAGTATTTCAAATCTTGATATCTTTTTTTTTTTTTTAAATGGGACCTGGAAAATAAACTGAAATATATAAATATGTATTCACAGGTTTTGTTTCATGCAGTCGATTCAGTTCAGACAGTGAAAAGAGAAATATGTGATTTTATGTGATTTTTTTTACATACTGTTGTGCTGTTAATAACTCAAAGCACTTTGCTCCTCATGTGTTCAGTTACAGTTTGAGCCATACTGCAGGCTAGGATGCTTTCAATACATTGTTAAAGGGAAAACAAGAATAGTTCTTTGCAACATTAGTTTAACTGACTTGATGCACTCTGTTTCTAAGTTAATTGTGTGTATGTTACACTGCATTTGACATATTTTAAAAACAGTAAAATGGAAAAGCTACTTAACTGTAGAATGTCACAATATATCACAATATTATGATATCGCGATATTATGGTATTGTGACCCAAGTATTGCGACATGTATCGTACTGTGAGACTCTTGCCGCTACTCACCCCTACTCTCAGAAATAAGAAAAATCACAAACAGGAATAATGAATTTCTTGAAACACAAAGCTGTGGGGTCTGAACTATGGTCATCATTTGCCAACACATATTTAATGATGACTTATTATTTGTGTATCCTGTTAGTTTTACTCCCAGAATCAGTGTAATTGTTGCCATGTTTGAAGTTTACTTCTCACACATGGACCCTGAGGTCTTTGTGTGCCCTCTAGTGGTATCTTCCAGTCAAACACATCACTTACAAATACGTATGTGGACATGCTGTACATGCTCTTGATGCCACTGGTGCAGACGTTTTGTACAAGGGTGTTAGACTTCACACTGTCACGAGGCATGAAGACCCTAAATGCACCATGACCTAACCCTCTGGTGATGACATCAAACAGACTTTCATTAAAAATAAGTAAATAAATAAGTAAGAAGAAAGTAAATAAGTAAGTAAATTTTTGTTTCCATTGCCATTCCATTCCAATCTGCAGTGTTTACAGGACACATTGTTCAGCCCTAACTCAACATATGGGTTAATTTTGAAAGCACTTTTATATTCAGTTTTAGTTATGGTCTTTTGCAAAAAATCTGTCTTAGTTTTGGTCAGAATTTAGTCATCAAAGTTGTTTTAATTTTAGTGTTAGTTGACAAAATTCCACAACATTTTAGTTGGCTTAAAGCTGGGGTCTACGATCTGAAAACCAGTTTGGCTGTTGAGACAGATTTGAAAATCACAGCTTGTCCCCCCTTCACTCACCCCTCCCCTCTGTGTTCCAGGATCCCGCCCCCCAGCTCGTGTCACCCTCTCACAACACGCCCCCTCCTATAGAGCGGGAAGCCGGCCGGCAGAAAATATGTATTGGCGTTGAAGATAAATGAGATTCCTCATAGCTGAATGTAACAAACACGACAGTCATCCCCCTTGTAACACACAGCGGTAGCCATTTCAATTGGACCGGCGGCAAAGCGGGTCTGACGTCGCCATTCCCGGCGGTTCGGATTGGTCAACTATTATGCTGCTTTGCAGGGGATATAATGAATGGATTTTTTTCATTCTTTTTGGTCTTTATATTGCATAGATCGGACCATAGGGCCATAACGGCCTTATAAACGGTGTTATTAAGATGTACCAAGCTTCCAAATCGTAGACCATAGCATTAATCTACTGTAAATGTAGTCGACTAAAATATGAAGTGTAAAGGGTAAGGCATTTTTTATGATTCCTTGAATGTCATGTTTCACACTTGGATAAAATGAAACAATTAGTAACCCTTTGTTGAATGCTAGTAAAGTTTGAATGTCTAAATTAACAGAAAAAAACTGAACTTTTGTGTCATGCAATCTTTTTGTAATTGGATGTCCCTCAGAACTCATCCAACCTTTCCACACAACCATAGTAGCTGTGATTGGACAGATTCCTAACTTGTCTCTACTTACTTTGTGACCAAATTAGGTCTGATTGGATTAGTCTGTCAAACATTTTCATCTATTTTTTATTTGTTGACAAAAATGTCAGTTAATTTAGTTTTTAGTTTTTGTCCATGTGCTCTTGTTTTTAATTAGTCACTGTCTTGTTTTTGTCAGGGGAAACAGGTTTTTGACTAAAACAGTATGACAGGAAATAAACCCTGCCTCTAAGCCCAACCTGCACCCTTTAGGTTTTATTTTATATCAGTGTTACAGTGATTCAGCACTGTGACTCATGGAGCCTTCATTCACAGTGTTTTCCTCCCTTAGCTCCTGGTGTTTGTTAGGAACATTTCACAAACAGACTAATAAAAACAGAAACTTCTGCCTCACATGAGCTGCTGGGTCTGGTTTGGTTCTGGAGCTCCAATAAACAGCTCCGTCCAGTATAAATAGCAGATCATTTGGTCTGCTGCCACTGCGGCTGAGTGCAGCAGCAGCAGGGAGGAACAGCTGTAGTCATTCTGTCGCCAAGACCCGATCGGTCCTCAGCCAGCCCCGTCCGTCCTGTCCCTGTCTAACATAAGCAACACTTGAAGACCCAGAGCTGGTTGAAGGGCCGGGCTGTAATTTCACTCTGCAGGCTGCAGCTCTTATTTACAGTTAGTGTTTACCTCTGCAGATGCACACTCAGATTTCTGTTCTGCATGTACACTGTGCAAAAGTAATTGTCTCTGTACGAGACACTGCTTGTTTAGAGTCATATAATCTTTATCTTTACACATTATTTGTGTTTATATATCTGACTGTTATTACTTCATGTCTGTAACCTTGTTAATGTGCTGCTGCTGTCTTGGCCAGGACACTGCCAAATTTAATTTTTCATCCCAAAATAGGCTTTTCTTGTTAAATTAAGTCTATCAATTTTTAGTTATAGTGTCTATTATCAATCCATTAGCTATACTGCTTATCCCTTTTGAGTCTGCAGGGGACTGGAGCCTGTCCCAGCTGAGAGAGGCAGGGTGCAACCTGAACCATACACCAGCTGATCAGACAGACGGACAAGCATGCACGCTCTCACTCACTCCTGAGGGTGATTTGTTGTCACCAGACAACCTAATGAGCATATTTTAGTCTGTGAGAGGAAGCTAGAGTGCCAAAAGAGAATCCATGCTTGCACATGGAGAACATAAAAACTCCATGTGGAAAGGCTGCTGTCTCAACAGGGGTCGAGACAGCAACCTTCTTGCTATGAGGCACATGCACTACCTATTATTGTTATTATAAATAATAGTGGATCAAATCAGTGACCCAAGAAAATCATTTGTAGTGATTATATGCTGTAGAGTCGGCCTGTCACGCAGTTGTCCATCAATCAATCAATCAATCAATCAATCAATCAATCAATCAATCAATCAATCAATCAATCAATCAATCAATCAATCAATCAATCAGTCAATCAATCTTTATTTGTATAGCACTAATTCATAACAAGTGTTATCTCAAAACACTTTACAATAGAGCATAAAGCTCTTCATTTTATGGATACACATATATGCATAGATACATATAGACATATAAAAATACACATATATATACAAATATATAAATCCAACAGCCAATATGAATCCATATAGCCAATCATGAATCCCTCCATCATGGCTCACGAAAAAACCTTCTGTTAAGCAGCAGGAAATCTTGAATGTGGATCCCAGTCTCATGATGAACAGCAAATCCACACAATGCTGTGTTGAGTGCGAGGATGAAGGAAGGGAGATAAGAGGAGACAAGTGGAGTAAAGTAAGAACTAAAGTTAGTGACAGATCCATGAACCATAGACCTGTCGTCTGATTTATTAGAGGTTAGCCTCTTGAGATGCTACATCTGGTTTTCAGGAGGGTCCTCATGTCTGAATGGTTGTGGTGATCATTTTATAGAAGTATAATCAATGATATTCTTACTGAAAATAAGAATTTATGGTAGTGACAAACTCATGGGTGCCCAGACCACAAGTGCATCCCTACCATATTTGTCTCCGTTAAGTATAAATGTATTAAAAGCCTCTTGAGATGTGACATCCCATTTTCAGAGGGACCCCATGTCTATGTGGTGCTAAATATAGATACTTCAGATGTATCAATCATGGATATGGAGATCATGCTAATATCTACATTAACAGCTATAATGATAATGGGAATGGAATGGGTCTAATGAAATGGCCAAATATGTTTCATATCTGTTATTGTAGTTTTTGAGTCTTCGTGACTCCACAGCAGCAGGCAGTCTACACCAAGGATCCCAGACCACCTACAAGACAAGAGCCAGAGACGAGTACAGGAGCAAACAAAAGGGGCAAAGGCAGATATGGAGAGAGTGTGTGAGAGAGAGAGAGAGTCCAGTGTGTGTGGTAACAGACATTAGTTACTGTTAGTGTATAGATAATGGATGGATGGATGAACTGCTGATCACCTTGTGTTTGTGATAGTGAGAAGTCAAAGTTTTAGTTGAAATTGAATTTGATTAGTAGCTCAGCCTAACTGTTTTCAATCAAACAGCATAAAAACTTTGAGGTGACTCTGCAGACTCCAGTAAATGTCAGGAATCTAAAACATGCACACTTGCTCAGTGCCTGAATCTGAACTGAAAAACTTAATGAGTTAACCATGACTGCCGTCAGCGTTTGTTTCCTGAGTTAATGTGAGATGTGTCCTGCTTTAAATGAGGCCTCCAGGTGCCTGGTCGCTTGGCCCCTCTCCCAGAACGGTGTCTAAAGGAAGGATTAGACTGTGTTAATTGGATAGATGGTCCAAAAAGATTAGCTGGACCAGGAGATATTTCTTCACCCATTCTTCTCGACACAGTCACTGATTAACAGAGCCCCGGGCTGTTAACACAAGGCACAGATGAGGTGTTAGGGTGCTGAAAGAGGTGATGTCCAATCTGAGAGTGTAACAATGAGGGTAGAAATGATCTGGAGAAACTTACAACAGAACAATTCTAAAACATAGAAGTCTAACATTTTAAAAAGGCAAATTTGTTTGGTTTTAGGTCTCATTTTTTACCTGATTTCGCAAAGCTTACATTCATAAAATACACATGAGTATTTGAACCATCCTTTTGTTTCAAGGTGTGCCTCAGGCAGTCAGCTTAGTCAAACCTTGGATTAAAATAATATTATTATATTCATCACGCCTAGCCTTAACATCTAACCAATATGAAATAATTATCCTGTCAAATAGGATTCATCAAGGGGATAAATATTTTATTCTATCTATCTATCTATCTATCTATCTATCTATCTATCTATCTATCTATCTATCTATCTATCTATCTATCTATCTATCTATCTATCTATCTATCTATCTATCTATCTATCTATCTATCTAAAGACGAAAGTTGTTGGTACACTTCCATTAAAGAAAGAAAAACACACATGGTCACTGAAATAACTTGAAACTGGAAAAGTAATAATAAATACAAATTTACTGAAAATTAACTAATGAAAATCAAACCTTGCTTTTGAATTGTGGTTCAACAGAATTATTTTAAAAATCAATCTATATCTAATTTCTTGCACCATTGCATTGGCTTCTTCTTTTTTTCAGGATCGAAGGTTGCCTCTTGTTGGCGAACCTGCGACTGTCGTCTTAGACAACTTAGAGTTTCACAAAATGAGTGCAAAGTCTTGAACTTTGCAGGTCTGAGATCTGCTGAGGTAGAACCGCATCAGTGGGATAGGGATGGAGGGGTCTGCCCAAGCAGGGGGCCAACACAAAGCTGTGAACCTTGTTGGCTACTCAAAGTATCAAGCCAAAATTCTGCTATGAGCTACATAAGCCGATGTTTGTACAAAAGTTTTTCCTTACTGTGGACCTTACATAATCTTTCACACCAGATGGAGCGTTTATTATATACCACTAGTCCATCCAGGCAAAAGCCATAGAACGTGTTTGGGAATGGGCAGAACCTTTCAAAAGTATATCCAGCAGGAGACTGGACAATAGTTCCATATATTATGGTGACTCCAGGCCCACCAGGCCCCATTCATGCTGCTGTTTCAAGCAGTAATATTTATGCCTCTGTGACAATAAGCCTCCAGTCTGAACTTCGTGGGAATCGATTGGAGGAAATGAAACCTGCCTCGTCTCTTCTGTTGGCATCAGAGGTGTTATACTGGAAAGAGGGGGCATGTGGACTAGGGCAACTAAAGATTATTTTCATAATCGATTAATCTAGCGATTATTTAAATGATTAATATCTTAGTCGGATAATGACACATTTTTGAAATTTCCTTTACAATTCAGCTTAAAGTTGTTTTAGGTATTTTCTAAACAACAGTAAAGACAATTAAAAGCATTTTTCCTCAGAAATAATATTTTATTACAGCTTTTTTCTTTCTTTGCTCAATGTACAAAACTGTAAGTACATTAACAGAATTGTTTGCATGTTGTACAAAGAAATGCTCGCAAAACTTACTTTTTTTCTTGAAACTAAGCAGGCAAAGTAGTAGCAGTCTTGTCTATAAAGTATTCAATAAAATAAGGTGCGTCCGAGGCGAGTCTTCGTCAGTGTCCAACACGCCGACGTGCTTTCTCAGCAAGTGCTCTTTCATAGAGGTCGTGCTCCCATGCCAGATGAAGTCGGCCTTGCAATGTTTGCAAGTGAACGTTTGCTTATAGAGGTTTTTGGTCATTCGTGAGGTGATGCTGCTGTGTATGCCCCCATTGTGAATCCTTCTGCATGTTGTTATGTGCAGCGACGGTCGCTAGTGCGCATGCACACCTCTCACAGTAGCTTACAGCAAGAGAGCGGGCTCATCTCCTCCTAACTTACCCATTGTGGTTGCAGCACTAATCAGCAGGTGACTGTAGCACTGTGAGTGTGTGTGTCTGCCTCTGTGAAAAATCAAAGTAACACCTTCACAGCTGTATGGCACTGAGAATTGACACTAATTTCACATCTTTGAGGAACTGAAGTGAATGTCTAGACGTGTGACGTTGGAGCTTTGTCGCAGTGCTTTTGTAAAAATGAAAATGTACTGAAACATCAGCCCAGCCGTTGGTTTCATGATACTTTAGTCATCATTGGAGTAAAACTTGGATGTAATGATGGCAAATCGATTTAGCAGTTTGATGGTAACAAAATGTGTGACTATTCACTCAGAGAGGAATATAAATATTTATGCCAAAATCACTTTTGGGGGGGAGGGGCTGATATTTATGCCTTGAAATGTTCCCTTGACAAAGAAAATCCCTTTCTTATGTCTTCTATTTCCATCATCCTGCTGCAGATCCTTCAAGCCAGACTTCGTCTTGATTCGCCAACACGCCTACAGCATGATCCCGGGTGAGGACTTCAGGAACCTCGTAATTGGCCTTCATTTTGGCGGCGTCCCCAGCGTCAACTCTCTCTTCTCCATCTACAACTTCTGCAGCAAACCCTGGGTGGTGAGCCATCTTTAAGTTTCCTTTCCTCTCTCTGCTTCAGCCCTCACAGTGGTGTGAGTGGTGAGGCCCTCCCCTGGCGGCTGCCTCCAGCTGATTTATTTGGGCTGTTAAAGCGAGCCGTAACACCTGTCTGCGGAGTCGACGGAGCCAGTGGCCTCCGCCGCTGCACATCATTACTCACCGTGCAGAGGGAAAACAACTGAGGAATGTAGGGAAAGGATGGGAAAGCCAGGTTCATAATTGTAGTCCTGGTGCTTTTAACGATAACTTTAAAGGAGAAGAGACTCAGACATTCATTGGGCTAAAATACAGGGCAGCATACCAGTTCACTCTTCTCTACCACCTCTTTTTAAGACATCCTTTATTCATCCCTCATGGGGAAATTTAATTCTTTACACTGTGTTGTTGAAACTTGCTACACCAGGGATAAGAAATCGTCAGCCGAGGGGTTACATGTGGCCCTCCACCTCACTCAATTTTGCCCACCGGTCATTTCTTAAATCAAACTATTTGTTAACACAAAGAAAACTCTGATATCTCAGAGAAATGGTCCAATATTATCTAGACTTATTTTTTTACTGGTTTTTGCAAGTTATTGAAGAGCTTACATTCATATAGTTTCTCTAAATGCCTTTCATCAAACATTAGAATATTAAATCAATTATTACTCAATACTGTATCCAGCAAATGTCAGTAGTAAAATATTTTTTCTTAAAAAAATGCAAAACACTCATTGTTACACTGATCTAAAAAGTAGCTTAATTGGCTTTAATTCTCTTTAAATTGGCTAAATTATATGTCAAGTTTATATAACTATGCAGATAAGTTGTATTTGCGTTATAATATGAATATTGGTATACTATTTTTATGACTACTTTATATTTGTGTATTTTCTTAATCAAACATTATTTTTTCCCCATCAGGAGTATCCAAAAGTTTGTGACAACATGCCTCACAGGCTGGGAAAAATGTTTTTTAATGGCCTTCACAAGCAAGGACCACACCATCAACAGGATAAATTTGACAATTATTTATTGTGTACAGTGGATAACAAGCAACATAGTAGGTACGTGAAGCGGATAACGGTTTGGAGAAACTTCATAGGGAATTCGCTGTAGCTCCCGGGCACGACGAACCCCCTCTATAAGGCCCTGAGGAAAGTAGGAAGAAAGAAGTTTTAAGAAAGGGTTAGGGTTAGGGTTTGGGAGAGAGGGAGGGGTGTGTCGGGTGTGCGAAACAAAAGAGTGAATGGAATTTACAGGAACACAGAAAGAGGCGTGGTTGATGTGTGGTCCTGCTCCCGAAATTCTGCTTAAAGCTCCACCTCTTGGTGATTGAAGTGGCCAATCCCTGTGCTACACAAACACAGGCTGATGGCTTCCTGCTCCTAAAGAAGTGCTACTGAGCAGATTTGGGTTCAGTGAGTTGCTCAAGGGTACTGAGGCAGGAAGTCATCTAGCACCCCTCCAGGTACCAAACCAACTCCAAACATGGCTCAGTCAGGACTTGAACCAGCCACCCTTTGGTCCTCAACCCAAGTCCTTACAGACTGAACTAGCCTTCAAAACTGCGCTTGTTCATCATGACATGGATGCAACAAGATGTTGAAAACTCATCTCAGAGATTTTGGTCCATGTAATTCACCAAGTGTCAATCAAAACCAGGATGGATCCAGGCTTCATGATGTTTATGCTAATTTCTGATCCATCTGAATGTTGCATCAGAAATAGACTCATCACACCAAATTAAGTTTTAAAACATTATTTCATTAAATATTTGGCATCATTAATAATACCAAATGGTCTTGTATGAATAGCTTTGGAAAGCCAGTCAATTTTACAAGTTATAACCTGCCATGGTTGCACATTTATGGAGTGAACAAGACATTTAAAGACATTATGTAGCATCCCCTCAAAAAATGTGGCATGATTAATGAGTAATCATTAAATTTTACACAAATGTCTACATTTGTCGTTGTGAACTGATCAGATTTTGGTTGTCAAAGTTCAAGGTCAAAATTGATCATTTTCACTTTCTGGTTATAAACACAAATCCCAGAAAGACTTTGAAGAATTTCCAAATGTTTACTCTGACTCAGTTATAATCGAATCATATTTTGGAGGACAAGGTCAAATGTTCTTGGACTTTCTGTTCACTCCTTTCTTGTAAAATTTATTTATTCTTTTGTTTCATTTATTTGTGAAATAAAACATTAACTGTGGTACAAGGAAAACAGCAGAAAGAGGACAATAAAAAAGATAGGATAAAATAACAATTTGTAGTTACAAACTAAATACAGACACTGTATGTACACGTGGTTTAAACCCATTCAAAACTACACATATCACACATACACATAAATATTCTTGCCTAAAGAATATATGTATATATTATAATATTCCTAACCCTCTTGTATGTCACATTTCATGTAGTGGAGTGTAGTTTTTTTAACACATGAACAAGGATGTTAATAACATGTTTTAGATAAAATTATGAAGAGGGGTTACTGGATTATTTTATTTTTCTCTCTTCTCCTTTCCTCTGTACTATGGCTGGATCTTTTTTCTTTTCCCTTCTTTAATTTTAGGACATGGTCGTGGTGACTAATGAACTTGCCGACTAAAGATCTATGTAAGGGATGCTAAACTTTGCACAATTGTCAACACTGATTTGATGACTTGATTTAGATAGTTTTCAAGATTATTGGGTTGTGTATTTAACTCTTGCTTTCAGGTGATATATCTCATAAATGTTTTCCTTAATTTAAATCAAACTTACACATGTCCACTAACACTCAATAATGAATTATTAGCCTGTGAAGCTTCCCGGAAGTGGTCTTGGATGCAGTTTAATGATTCACAGCACTGGATGAAGTGACTTATTTTTTGGACCAGTGGTTCCAGAGTTGGCCTGTATATGCGGTTAAATAATGTTTAATAACTTTGGCATTGCTAAAGATAAGTTCTCTGTGATGCTGGAATTTTGGTGAATAAGGAGCTGGTGAAACTGCATAAAGAGAAGCCCTGTCACAGTCTTTACAGTGAATGACTTGTAGATATTTTAAGGTGGGTTTTCACTTTCTGTTCACAGTTCTCGAGAACTCCACACTCAGAGTCTCCATGATGCCACTCAGTCTACTTTGTAATGTTTATAATGCTTCAGCCAGCCTCTCCCTGATTAAATATTGAGCTCTGCCTGTCTTGTTTATTTCTGTTTGCAGTTTTCTCAGATGATCAAACTCTACCACTCCCTCGGTCCAGAGAAATTCCCACTGAATGAACAAACCTTTTACCCCAACCACACACAGATGGTAAGTACCTGGCAGACATTTCTACTAAACCGGAGAACTATAACACGCTCACAAACACTCACATTCACAAAACAAACCAGCACCGACTCCTGTTTCCAATTTTTCATTAAATCTTTATTATAAAAATATAAAACACAGAAATTAAGTCAAACATTTCTCTAACCCCTACAAGGAAACATCCCCCCACAGACTTCAGGAATCAGTGTTTACACACACACTGTACACAGCTCCCTTGATTGGATTGGTTTTTTTAAGGATCAAACTTGACTGAGTGTTTCTGTGTTAAGCAGACAGTATATTTACACAATCATGAACCACAGAAATAATGACACAGATACGCCACAACTGGAGAAAGAGCCCTGTCGTCATGTCAGAGCAGCAGCGTGCTTTACAGATTACAGAACATTTGAATTTAGTTTATCCTATTTTTAGTAGTTAAACTTTTCTGACAGCCGTGCCTGTTTCTCATGTTTGTTCATCAAAGCTCCTGTGGGAAACTTTTCTTGAAGAAGTTCACCGGTCAAGTCTTTGTTTTTTTCCTTCAAAAGTCACCTTGTGTTTACTTTTTCAGTCATACAGTTTAGGCCCATGCTCAAAATATCGATACGGCAAAATATCGTCATGCACTTCTTGGGGATACGTGTATCGATACAGATTCTACAGAATCGATACTGCCGCAATGTTTGGACAGTTGTTGTAAATACTCTTTGGGTAATGTTAAACATGGCACAGTTCAAAGTAGAAGCCAAGCTACATGATAAAACACATGTTCCAAGTTTCATCTTAAGTCTACTATCTTTGGGGACCTGAATTAAAGTTCTTAAGTAGAAGAATTATTTAAAACTCATGCTTGTACTTTTTCTTCTTTTAATAAAAACAAAAGTTGCTAGGAGTTCTGTAAAAAGCGCAGTCAATGTTCACAATTTATGTGTATCGGGATACGTATCATACCGTGGCCTCAGTATTGGGATAAGAATCGTACCGTGGCCTCAGTGTCGGGATAAGAATCGTATCGTGGCCTCAGTATCGGGATAAGAATCGTACCGTGGCCTCAGTATTGGGATACGTATCGTATCGTGGCCTCAGTGTCGGGATAAGAATCGTACAGTGGCCTCAGTATTGGGATAAGAATCGTATTGTGGCCTCAGTGTCGGGATAAGAATCGTATCGTGGCCTCAGTATCGGGATACCTATTGTATCGTGGCCTCAGTATCGGGATACCTATTGTATCGTGGCCTCAGTATCAGGATACGTATCGTATCGTGGCCTCAGTATCGGGATACGTATCATACTGTGGCCTCAGTGTCGGGATACATATCGTATCGTGGCCTCAGTGTCGGGATACGTATCATATCGTGGCCTCAGTGTCGGGATACGTATCATATCGTGGCCTCAGTGTCGGGATACGTATCGTATTGTGGCCTCAGTATCGGGATACGTATCATACTGTGGCCTCAGTGTTGGGATACATATCATTTCGTGGCCTCAGTATCGGGATACGTATCCTATCGTGGGGTTGCAGGAAAGACCCAGTCCTAATACAGTCTAACACTACTTGTAATTTACACTTTACTTTAAATTACCTACTGCTGTACTGCACTAAAGCTCAACTCTACGACTTGAACATTTCAACTTCTTCACTGTACCTCTTTGTGTATGTAAATTTTATTTATTCTGTTCAACTTGAGCCAGGTGCAGTGTAATTTCGTTCTAGTGTAAACTGCTGGTGATTTTTCGAATGAAACATGAATCTTGAATGAATTTTGAATGAAACATATCACTCATCATCAAAACCGGCGGGTAAAATGAAAAAGAAGCCTTTTTTTCTGGAGGTGACTTTGAATGATTTGTGACTGTAGGTGTTATATGTGCCATTATAGGAAAAACCCTCTTGAATGCAGACAGTCCGGTTATCTCCTTTGGTTCTTGAAGGCGCTTCATCAATTTGGTCAGTTTTGTAACCACTTTGAAACACAACCACATAAAGCTAGCTTAATTCTTTTTTTTACTTCTTTAAGAAGGGGTTAAATAGATATCATCACATGTTCTACTGCAAGTCCTGCGGCATTAATGATACTGCAGTTTAATCACAGGTTATAAACCTTTTTGAAGACTACCCAAAAGTTAAAGATATATGACTTAATGCCTTTGAGGGATATTTTTGACATTGATTTAATAGAGGTAAAATTTGACCTCATGCAGGTAAAAATTGAGATGTCACTGGACTGTTTTCTAGGGAAGGGTATTAGGGCCACCGAGCAAAAAAAATGGAGTCCAATTTTGTTTTTATTAATATTTCTCTGAAGAAAAATAAGTCAGAATTCTGACTTTAAACTCAGAATTCTGACTTTTTTTCCTCAGAATTCTGACTTTTCTTTAGAGAAATATTAATTTAAAAAAATTGGACTCGATTTTTTTTTCTCAGTGGCCCTAATACCCTTCTGTAGAATTCAAATGAAACATGTTACAGTCACTTTCTATTTGATGTCGTTGTGATTTATTTGAGTAATATCAACATAAAATAAAAATAGGAATATATTTCAAGCTCTGTGGTGATGACTCATCTTACTTTACTGCTTTAGTCTCTTGTTGTTTTCCTGCTTCTATCTATTGTAGTACTATTCTTATTGTTATTTAACCATGTTAACTTGTTTAACTTATTTTCACTGCTGGTTGTACACCTCTTGCCTGTGTAACTTTTTTATGTCGTCTGGTGGTTTTTATGTACATCGTGCCCTTAGGCAGTAGCACTGCTTTCTCAGGCCAATTTTCTGTAAGTTTATGCATCTAAGAATATCTATTTTAGACTGTCCCTGTTGGCCACCCCTGGATGAAATGACCACAAAATGTTTAGTTACATGTTCTTGATTTTTAATGGTCCTAAATTAGGCGTGAGACTGAACTTCTGTGTCACTTTAATGACATTGAACTAACTGTTTAACTCCCAAAAACTATCTGTTTTCTTCCTGATATGAATTTGCTTTGGAGACATTAAAGTAACCAGAAAAGGAGTTTGTCGAGCCACTGTGCACCTTTACAGAGATGTCTTTAAAAGGAGTATTAATTCTCTGTTTATTTGAAATGGAAGTTTGGGGTCTGTATATATGTAACAAACTTGAAAGCCCTTGTGAGGAGTTATTATATGGTTATGAAATAAAGTGAATTTCCAAAAAAAATTAACAATGATGCTTCTAAATGAACCATAAAAGCAGGCAAGATCACCAGGGACAAGAACAAGTCTGCTAGCATTGAGTTATTTTAATGTCTGTGGATAGTAGGTGTGAAAAAACAGGCTTTTGTGTGTGAAACACTGGCTCTAAAAAAGTAGGCTTAGAGGTTTTCATGAAACACTTTTGTGTTTTAAAGACTGAATCAGCAAAGAGAAAAGAGGCCACGTGTCAAGGGGTGCAAACAAACCCATTTCCCAGCAGGAGCTTCAATCACTAACATGCTGCGGCTGTGCCAGCGGGCTCTTATCTGTAGTTTCAGGCCTGATACTAAACTTGTCAAAGCTACATTCTGTCGTAGATGCTTTTGTGAGCGGTGCCACGACTTTTTTGTTTTTAGTTTTTGTGATGAGAGGGGTATTTCCCCCTTTGTGGCAGATCTGTGTCTTGAAATGGAATGGACTGAAGGTACGGCACTGGGAAGAAATAACAAAAAAACCTTAGATGGAAGAGGTGAAGAAGAATGAATTTAGTGACAATATTGTTACTTTCATTTATATTTATATATATAATATGTCCATTTGCAATAGTTAAATACAAAAAGATTGAATATACACTTACAAAATATCTCAAAGTCTGAAACCTCTGCTTATGCTTGTCTTCTGTATAAAGTACCAGCCAAGGGAACTTGATGACCAAAAAGTACCATAAATACCAAACTACTGAGTATACTGGTCCTTTACTCTGGACGGCTGCACAGGCTGTGATGGTTGTCACAATATCGCTCTGACTGGTTATTCTATCATTTCTTCTTTTGTTGTTTTTGCAGATACACCACATGGTTATTGTGTTGTCTAATAAACATATAAATAAACAACGAGGTTTCAGCTGAGTTGATAGTTCATTTCTGTAGCTTATGTTATATACAGCAAAAAATAAAATAACTCTCTGCAAGAAGTGAGCTCTTCCCTGCGTTGGCACTGTAACAGACTTATTTTAGCATCGCTCCGGTATCCATCAGTGCTCAATAAAGGGGGCGCTGTTTGTCATGTTACTGCAAAATGAGCGACATGGCAAACATTCAGGTACGCAGAGAAACTACCACTCAGAAAAACACGTTACAGTATGAACCGTGTATATAATCGATGTTTACTTCACTGTAAAACAATACCATTTTCAAAACTAGAATTCAGCCTGAAGAGGAGGTATGATTTCAGGGACCAGACCTCTCATTGGCACTCGGTTTGTACTGCGGAAAAGGTCGGTGCCTGTGAGATTTATTGCTAATGTGTAGAACAGGGGCTAATGCTAGCATGTGCTGCTTATCAGCAATGATGTGGCACCTTTAAATCCCAAATTTACATAGCTACTTTTGACAATACAGTTGAATGAAATGATAATGACCTATATTTTGGAAGGCTAATAATATACAAAATCATACAACCAACAGGCTAACTGTTGGCTCTCCGATTCAGACGATTTGAGGGCAATTTGTGAAACAGACAAAACAAAAAAGGTATTGTTTTTCGATCAGAAGTGCTACTAAAACAGGCACTGCAATGGATTTTTCTCTTTTAATGACCCCTTTAGAGGGGCCATCAGCCAGGTCAGTGAGCTTTAAGAGTCCTGAAACACTCAAAATTTGAAGGACGGGATGGATACGGGGAGGTGGCAGTGGATTTTACAGGGAGTGTGACTGCCGGGTTCAGGGGTCGGTAGTGTTGATGGTGGTTTTGTCGCGGGTGGTCATGCCTCGGTACCAGCTGCAGTAGCCTTCTTTCTGCTGGATGCAGGCGTAGTGCCTGGACTGGTAGCCTGGGTAACCGAAGTGGGACAGCATGTCCGTCCACAGGCACTCGTGCTTGGAGGTCACGAAGCAGGGCAGGTAGTGGCAGGGTTTAATCTGAGGAGGAGAGAGGAAACGCAGAGATGAAGCCATACAACAAGAAACATTAAAGAAGATTTGCAGTAAAACATGTTTGTTGGACATAGTGGAGGTGTATACTGAGGGTGGACCCTAATCCTTTGCTGAAAGTTTGCAACATAACTTGCGGTCAGTTCACAGAGTGACGGAACAGTGGGACACCTTCTCCAAGTATTTCGGGACAAGGTCTCAACTCGCTTGGAACCAGAGCGGAGTAGGTACTAAAACTAGCTTGTTTTAGGGGGTACCAGGCTAGTGGAAACACGCTGCAAATCAAGTAGGGCCGAGTAGAGTAGGGCCAAGGCGTGCTAGTGGAAAAGGGCCATACCTGAACAATCTAAACAACAACTACAGCTGATTAAAAATGAATGGCACATATGCCTTAGTAGAGGATCCATTGTCCCTGAACTGAGCCCTTATTGGTCAAAAAGTGGGCGTCCCTTGCTAAATTTTCTAGAAACTTGATATAGAGCAAGGAAGGGACACAGATGTCTAACATGTTTATATAAATAAAACCCTATTTTTCCTTAGTAATAATTTTTTTTATCCAAAAAGGAAGAGAGTTATTGAGTCAGTTGAAAAATTTAAGGTTCAACATTTCTTTATTCCTACCTCAGGGATATTTATTTTTACCTCCGCCAAGGAGGTTATGTTTTTGGTAGAGTTTGTCCGTCCGTCCGTCCGTCCGTCCGTCTGTCCATGAACAAAATAACTCAAAAAGTAATGGATGGATTTGAATGAAATTTTCAGGAAATGTTCAGCATGGGAAAAGGAAGAACTGATTCGATTTTGGTGTTGATCGGGATCAGCGTCTGGCCGCCATGGCAAAAAATGTGATTTTTGTGAATAACTACTGAACTAAAATAGATATCATTATGAATCCAGTTGCTAATGGTATGTTTTCATGGTCAAGGAATCTAAATATTTTGATGAAATAAAGATAGGAGTAATATTTATGGTCAAAATGAAAATATGGCTGAGGACTGTGGCGCTGGCGGAGGTCTGCGCTCTTCGCGTGCTTTCTAGTTTATTGTGTAATTGGTGAGTTACTAAAGGAATTCAATCATTTCGAATTTTTAGCCTTGCCTTCCGATTACTCAATGTGTCTTTTTAAAAAGCTAAGTGCTAATTTAGACTGATGTTTTATGCATATTGCTTGAAAAAGTTTAAAGGGCTTAAGCTATCTCCCTGAAGCAGGTTGATTCAGTCATCTCCTAATGATTCCGTTTTCAAAGCTTCTGTCATGCGTCACATTTCCAGGTGCTTGCACAAAAATAAGCATCGTCATGGATGAAAACGCGGCATGAAATGACAGGAAGACTCAGGGAGGTGATGATCGGAAACGCTGTGTTTAGTGACAGCAGAAAGGAGTCATCAGCTGCACTTGTCTGGATTTGAATGAGCCAGCAAATTCAATCGGAGAGTTGGAGGGCACGCTTCACATTTTTATGTTGTTTTTGTTGTTGAAGCTCGAAGCGTTCGTCCTCCACGGTTCAGAGATGTAAGGCACAACTTCCTGGCTTGTGTAGTTTCAATGGTGTGTGGAGAATGATTCTCGAGCATGCTTCCTGCTCCCCAGCGAGGTGAATGATGGTTTGTGGAGGAATGCAGAGTCTGACGGAGTGTGTTAAATAAGTGCGATGATGTTTACGCCCGCCTGAGCTCTCTGACTCGCACACCCCGGCCTCGGCTGATCGATGGCCTTCTCTGGATGCCTCTGGGCTGCTGCCATTCACACAGTGAGGACAGCTCACAGGCGCTGGCCCTGCACTGGGAACAAACAGGTCTCTCTGCTAATCCACTTATACTGATAGGGGCTGATGGTGTTAGCAGATGTCCGGGACACTGTAGTACAGTAGGACGTTTACGAGGCGGCTCAGCAGCTGCAGAGCGACAGGCTGCATGTTTCAGAGGAGTTGGAATGAAGACTTGAGCCGATTCCAGAGTTGTTACTTAACTCCCAGTGACATTGTTAAACTTGTTTTCTCTGAATTTCTGTCTCCGAGGAGAGCCATGGAGTAGAATAGCGAAAACTGAGCTCATAATTCTGTCTATCAGTAACAATAATATGGCACTGTAGCTGTAAAACAAGGAAGGTCATTTCAGTTAAAGTCACTTATTCTTGCCATTTACTGGATTTGTTGTCACAGCGAGACTGAGTAGTCTCTAGTGGATCATATTTTTTCACAGTCCAGATAACAAATGGTCCTTTTCTGTCACATATTGTCATTTATTTCAGTGACAGATGAATGTTTAATGGATCAGATCATTTGTCTTTGATCAGGAAATTGAAAAAAAAGAAGAAAGGATGTCTTTTAAGGATGGTATACTGTGCCCTAGCCAGTCCAACAACTCATGCAGCCTATAAACCTTTCAGCTGTTTTCCACCAGGGATGTCCAAACTTTTTTTAACAGGAGCCACAAACAGAACAGTAAGGACAACAGGGCCACACTGACTTAACATCTTTTAATATGTGAACAGATAAGTCCAGCTTTGGGAACATATGCTTGGTTATTAAATGTGCTTGAATTAAAAATCTGTCCACGCCAAGGCTCTCCATTAAAGGCTTTACACAGTAAATGGCCAGTCAATGCTTAGAATTTTAGGAGGGCCAATCAGACTGCAGGGGACCTGGTCAGTCATGTCTGTGTTTGATCTAAACTTGGTGAGCATTACAACAACTCTGTGGCTAAGATGGAAATAGCTAACGGCTTAGCCACATAGTCAGACACAAAACAAGAACAAACTGCAGTATTAAGGAGTGTTAGTACTAGAAGATGTTTACGACTTTGTTTTTTGTAAACGCAACCTTGAAACAGGGAAGGCAGAAGCTCGTGCTGTTTGCTGCAAATTTTTTATTCATGACTAAAGCATGTCCCTGCATGGGTCAACTTTCCTTCTAGTTTCATAAACAGCTGAGGGCAAACTTTAAGGGCTCTGTGGACTACAGTTGGCCCCTCGGCTAAGGTTTGGACATCTGCTTCAAACCATCAAAACCAGACTTTATCCGACTTTTAGTTTAACAACAACTGAGGATACAACAAGTCAAATTTACCTTAAAGTTTTCAGAGAGCAGTTCACAGAAGAATCTTCTAACCTTTTTTTATTTTAAGATTTGTCTTGTTTTCTTAATTTTTCATCATTGGTTTATTCATACTTCTTTTTCATACTAAGTTTAAAAACTTATTTTCATTATGTGACCTAACCTTGAGAGAAGGAGGTCCTCTTTGTGATCTGTAAAGTATTAAGTTTCAAATAAGTATTTTTTCAATTCCATGTCTTATTTTAGAATTAAGTGTCATGATGCTAAACTGTATTTTTTGCATCGACACTTGTCGATGGAAACTTTGATGGAGCTGGAGCCTATGTCATTGGGCGAGAGGTGGGGGACACCCTGAACCGGTTGCCAGTCAATTGCAAGTCAATTGCAAGGCCACACGGAGAGACAGGCAATTTAGAGACACCAATTAACCTAATGAGCATGTTTCTGGTCTGTGGGAGGAAGCCGCAGTGCCGGAGACAACCCACACACGCACGGGAAGAACATGCAAATTTCACATAGAAAGGCCCCTGTCTTACCCGGGAAATTGAACCGCGAATTCTTGCTGTGAGGCACGTGCACTTAGCAAAGAACAAAACAACCCAAAACATACAAAAGTATAAGTAAAAGTACTGAGTAAAAATTACTCAAAAAAGTCCAACTTTAAAAATGCTTTTTAACCCTTTCATGCATGGTGTCCGCTACAGTAGACAGATATCTGAAATACATTTTCTACCCTTTATGCTGCAGTACCATGTCCAAATACCAGTTGGTGAACTCCCACCCCTTGTCACAAGTATCATATAAAAATTATCATTGCACTTTTTTTATTTATTTTTATTTTTTTTTTTTATTTTACCATATTGAGATATAGCATCCAAAATCCAAAACAGCTGATGAAGGGCAAATTTGGTATTTGGAATTTATATTTTACCTAATTTTGTATTCTTTATTTTAAATGGTCGTGTAATTCTCAAGTGAATAGTTTGAGTAAGCAGCAATAATATATATATCTATATATATCTATATATCTATATCTATCTATATCTATATCTATATCTATATCTATATCTATATATCTATATATATATATATATATATATATATACATCTCTATATCTATATCTATATCTATATCTATATATATATATATATATATATATATATACACACTTCAGATTTTGCTTTTTCTTGGATTTACTCATAATGAATGTTTGTCAAATATATGTTTGTGGATCTTAAGTCCTGCTAAATTACTATGTTGATGCACGGTGAAGTGGACAGATGTAAAACTACTTCAAAATATGACATTAAAAAAATGACCATGATTTTTGTTTGAAAACACAATGAAGCTTTAAAAAAAGTATTGTGATTTAGTAATTCATGTGTGAAAGTGTTCAATTTAAGTCATTAAAAATTACGGCCGTTCTGAAGGTCAGACCAGGTACAAGCAAAGTATTCCTAATGAAGTGGCCGGTTAATGTATAGTCCAGTCTATGCTGTAGTTGGATGAAGATCACTCGGCTCCACTCACCCTGCAGTTGCAGCCCAGCTGGTAACGGTGGTTGATGCCTTTTTTCTGGGCCAGCGACAGACGCTCCCACCGCTCGTTGAAGTTGCACAGACCAGTGTAGACCTTCCCATCATAAACTCGCCCTGAGAAATAAAAATGGAGAGAATTAGTTAAGATTTACTTGGTGGTGTGTACTGAATAAGCTGAAATTAGATGACAGATGGGGAGCTCAACTTCAACTACAGTGTTTTAATACATGCTCAAAAAAAGTAATGATTTAATTTGTTACGATGTTAACGAGTCAATTTCAGCCAAGTCATTGTAGGCAGCTGATTAAAGTAACTCACTGAGAAAGTCTGTTTACTGTAACCTGACAAGCCAGATGGACAGCTCCATATATCTGCCACAGAAATATTTCACTAGTCCATCTGGGTAGGAGCCCTTTAAATTTGTTTTCAGGGCAGAACGTTTAAAAAAAAATACAAGCTTGTGATTGGACAATCGTTTGGCTCGTCACATTCATCACAGACCAATCCACTTCAAGCAGGGTTGCTTCCTATAATGTAGCAATGTTTTCAATAAATTTGTCATTATTTTTTTTCTTTTATATACACTTTTTATTTTATTATTTTGTTTATATTGGTTGCTGATGCTGCTCAGTGCTTTTTGATGAATGTATGATGCAAAATGTGCCTGTTTGTTACTTGAAATGGCTGAATAAAGAATTGAATAAAAAATGTAGCAGCTAACTTAGCCACTAACAGCTAACAACAGTGAATGACCATTAGCTGATTGCTGCTAACTTAGCTGCTAACAGCTAACGGCCTTATACTATCGTCTTACACTAAATTGTACCACACAGATGATTCATTGAACACTTATATGTGACATGAACCTCATCAAAGACAATCTCTACAAGTAAACTTCTGAGGAGGGCAGATTTCGCCAAGTTTTACCAAGTATCTATGAGGACAATGGGCTAATTGGCATGTCCATTCTCAACTTCCGGTTTTCAACTTCTGGTTTTCGTCACATCTGCATTCTACCGCTTCTGCCTCTCTTCCCTGATTGGGCCGTTAAGAATTCAGCCGTGTGAATTTGTTGGACAACGGAGGCTGGCAAGACGGACCTGCGGGATTTCAGAATCAGGCAGGTCTGTGTGCTCTGCAAGGCTAGGTTTATTGGGGTTTAGAGACAGAGCCAAAGTCTCCCTCTGACCCTGTGATGTGGTTGAACCATGCACATCGTGTGTGATAATCGTCATCGAGGCTCTGGACCACCTCTTTAGCCCATGAAGGAACCAGTCCTGCTACGACCCTTTTATCATTTCTGCATTTTAGAGCATTCGGGATTAACCAGTCAAGAACAAAACGGCGAAACAGTCCACCTCGAATCTTAGCCAACCAGCTTTCTGCTGCTTTTCAACTCTTAAAGAAAGCTCTCTTAAGCTTGACTTATTTTAATCTTATTGGCAGCTATTTATCAAAGCCTGCATTGTACGGTCTGTATATAACCTTAAAGAAATAATCTCCACTTATTCCTAATCCCAGAATCCATGAATGCTGTTTTGTAATTTGCCTAATGTCATAATCTTCTCCTTGTAACTCAGGATAATACAAACAGACTGCTCAGGCCAGCCAACCTGTTTATCTAAGGAAAGACAATCCCATACAGTAAGCCTGTATTAGAGCAACACCTCTATTTCAGCAGATCCAAAGGTTAACAGACTTCTATTTTTAGCTCTGGACCGTTTGCGGCTCACGACTCCTGAGACAGGTGCACCGCCGCGGCCTGCGAGCGCTCAGGAACGTCATGATTTGTCACTGTATGTCTCCTTCACGGTGTTGTCACCACGCAGGAATCTAACAGCTCTCAAATATGTGCTTCTTCGACCCCCTGAACCTCGTGCTCGGTGTGCATCCCCGCTCTGGGATTACTGGAGTCCCTCCCAGGCTTATTACAGCGTGCTGAGTGTGTGACATCCTCCTAAAATACTGACCAGGGCCAAAGCACTGCAGGCTGGATCAAAGGAGAGCAGAGCAGCTTGTTTCACAGCCCCGTGTGCGTTTATGTTGCACGAAACGCCGCCTTGATCACATGCAGGACTTATTATAGACGCCCTGAGAAAGCTGAAGACGTCAGTGATGTCACTCGCACCCTGACTCAGTAAACATAACTGTCGCTGCTTGGCAACGTCAGCTCATTCACATGCACTGCGGGCTGAGGTTACAGTATTTACAGGTCGGGACTTAGCGACAGTTATATGCGCCAAGCGCAGCAGGGTCCAAAGTAAACTGCACCTCTGTTGGAAATAGCAACTCATAAAAAGCTTTGGCTGGACAACACCAGGCGCTTCCTGCACACTGTTAATTACCAGTTGCATGAGAAAGAAAAAGTGCCGTTTCCTGGCCTCAGAAGTCGAGGAAAGAGGTGCAGAAGTGTTCAAAGACAGGGAGGCCCCGGCTCTGCATGCCCGCTCAGTCGCGAGTTGCAGGTTATAAATAGTGGGAAAGTTTGTGTCACAGGACGAACGAGGAAGTCCTTGGAGAGGAGCGGAGTGAGGGGGCACTTTGGGCCAAACAAACTCACACTGCCGCCAGCAAAATCAACAGGTGTTTATTTGTAACAACACACTTTGTGTCATTTAACTTCATTACAACACAGGGATTGTCGCAGTATCAGAATTCTACACTGGGATGTAATTCTGGCAAAGAAAATCAAATGTTATTGATATATATTTTTTAAATCACTGCTACAATTAGAAAGCACTCGGAGAGCACAAAACACCGCAGAGGTAGCCAACATGATGCAGCCGTTGCTTATGCCCCAGTCACACATTCCCATTTCTCATGGCAATTGTGCACAACTGTACACCATTGACGAGGCTGGTGTGATCGCTATGATACGGGATGAAATGTCTGTCTCACCCCTGGACACACCCTGGAAATACACCGTCAGTAGCACTTCTCCAGCGCTTCAGGGGCGTTCGTCCCTCTCCAGTTAGGTTAATACAGTGATATGAAGAGGGTTCCTTAAATTTCCATCCCGCTGACACGATATCAGCCCCGCTCGAGCTCGAATGGGACACAGTAAGATCCAGTCCAAGTAGCGCATGCACCACGACCAAAGCACGTTTCATCATGATTATGACAATTGTGCACAATTGTCATGAGAAACGGGAATGTGTGACTGGGGCTTTACACTTTGAAACAAAGTCAAATATCTCAAATTTTGGGGAAGTACCAGACATGAGCTGCTCTTTCAACACCTTAAGGGAGCCTCGCACATGTGGCCGAACACTAACTCAGCTGGATCATACCCAGCAGATTCCTGCTTAGCATCAAGGATTAAAGAACAAATGACAAACCCTCACTTTTCTTCTTGAGCATAGACTTTTGGGTCTGATGCCAGCTCTCCAGTGCTCCTCCACTCTCTGGATGATCTTCGATGAGTAATGTCAAAGGACTTCAGAGTTTGTTTTAAGTTTTTGGAGAGAAAATCTGTTCTCTGTAAAATTTTTGTACCAGTCACATGTTGCTGTTATACCAATAATCAGTGGTTACTAGGGGTGTAACGGTACACAAAAATGACAGTTCTGTACGTACCTCGGTTTAGGGGTAATGGTTCGGTGCATTTTCGGTACAGTATGGGAACAATGCAAAACCATTTGCTTGATTAGCTTGTTTATTAAACCAAAATATATTCAATATGCCGCTTGGTAATACTAATAAGTTAAATAAAATAAATAATCAACAAATGTATGAAACTAAAAATAATGAGTTTCTTTTTAAATTTCTGGCATAAATGTGGACGACTGGGTATGCTGCTATCACTTTGGCCCAATCTGAATTGTCTGGGAGAGGCTGCCTAAATGCAGACAGCAGTTGAATTTGAATTTTTTTTCCCTTACCGTGGAAATCTTTACACTTGAGTGGTGCCGTTTCAGGTGAGCTGGCATGTTTGTCAAAGATGTTTTTGTAGATCTTAATTAAAGCTATGGTCTACGATTTGGAAGCTTTGTACATCTTAAAAACACCGTTTATAAGGCTCTTATGGTCCTATGGTCCTATCTACACAATAAAAAGTTATGCCTGTCCTAGCTAATTACTTGTAGCGGAGCGGGTTAGCCTGTTAGCCGCTAATCATTAGCATTGTAAGCTGAGCTGGCGGCGCCAGACCCGCATTGGTCCAATTGAAATGGCTACTGCTGCGTGTTACAAGGGGGATGTCTGTCGTGTTTGATACTTTCAGGTGAGCTGAGCTGTTTTTGATTGAGTTTGCTTCTGATATATTATGCCAGTCGCTCGTAGCTCTGTCCGAGGGGGCTTGTTGTTATGAGGCGACACGAGCTGGGGGCGGGATCTTGGAACACTGAGGGGAGGGGTGAGGGCAGGGGGGGCAGGCTGCGGTTTCAAAACGTAGACCACAGCTTTAAGTTCCACTAAATCACTTTTTACACCTTGGATACATGTTGTCCATTGTAATGGACAGATGCATAACTCCTTCAAAATATAACCATGACCATAATGTTTAACTGGTTTGAAAAAAATACAAACATGTTAATTAGGGGTATAACCAAAATTAATGACGAAATAAAATTCAAAGATGCACGAAATAAAAGCACGAAATAAAGAACAGGAAGGGCCGACACGCACCACTGAGACTGGTGATTTTTTACCCTCCTCGCCTACCGTAGCAAAACACTTGCTTCAATATGGAGGAAGGCGAGGTCGAGGAATTAGCTGACGCTCCTTCGTCAAATAAATCGGTTGTGTTTTGACTTCCCATGGAAAAGACGAGAGAACGGTGAGAAGACTGCGGACAAAACAACAACCGCGTGAAAAATATGCTGCTACAGTTCACCGTATACTGCGGCGAGTACAACCACAACTACTTTGAACTGGAGACAGGCAGCAACTGTATGTTTGTGTAAGTCTGCATAAAAAAACAATATTTGATTTTTACATCTACTGTTGAGTTGACAGAATTTGATCATACTTAAGGATCAGAAGTATATGCACTGTTATAGGCTAAATATTATAGTTCACAGTTCAGACATTTATAGGTCTAAACTGCAGCTCTGAGGACTGCAATTTGTTTTCCTTTTCATTCAAGAATGTACTTATCCTGATTGTTACAACAACAAAGCACTTTTTATTGAGATTTTTTGTTTGTCTTTGCACTGTAGTCTACATAAGGAGAAAAAAAATATTTTTTTTTTCAAAGAGCATTTATTTTGTACTGATGCAGCAATATTTTTTGTATGTCTGCATTAGGAAGAAAATAAAGAAAATGAGATTTTTGCACAACTTCCTACTGTTGGGGATTTTCTATAATCTTTATTTTGTATCATGAGCCCTGTTTTGTATTTCGTATCGTTTCGTTACACCCCCAATGTTAATGAGTTATTTCTTTATGATTTAATAATTCATGCATGGAAGAGTTAAGGTGTAGTCAGGTTGCACAGATGTTGGAGTGTTCAGTGGACTACAAAGCTAAGACGACTTTCCAACAGGATACAAAACATGATTTAAGCCGTCAGTGAATCAGCTAATCTCACTCATGGATGATTGTCGTGTCAGGACTGAAGAGTGGAGTTCATCTTACCTGTGATCAGGTACTGGTACTTGTTGATGTCAAACTTAACACCACACAAACTCTCCGAGGCGTCGGTGTAAATGTGCTGCACGTGGTGGACTTTGTCGAATCCTTTGTACATCTGCAGGACAAGAGCAACAAGCTTGGAGTTAAAATGGGAATGAAACGTGCAGAGCTGCACTCTTAAACCTGGCACTGCTAACTGTGACTCCCCCCTCTCATAAATAATCAGGAATGAAAACAGTCCGTCTGCTTTATCAGATGACATTCCTGAAGGACTGCCTCGTGGGAGCACAAGTATTAGGCTCTGCCCTTAACTAAATCACAGTCAACATAATTACGTTGTGTAATGTGCTTTAACTTTGATGCTGCTTTGGCAAGGTCATTGCTGAAGCGCGGACCTCAGCCCCTTCTGCTCAGCTCAGGCATGCGGAGCCAACAGTGTTTGCCCTGAGAACTGTTTTCTCCAGTCCAATTTATTTGTCTGGGAACAACAGGAAGTCCCTGTTTAGACGTGAGGCTCCCAGAAAAAGCAGAACAAACTGTTACTTAAGCCTTAAACTCTGCTTGTTTTGGGAAAGCCAACGGCATTCGTCTCATAGGATTTGTGAAATTTGGAGGGAAATGCATGTCTTCCAACTTAGGAGGAAATCCCACTGTTTCAGTATGAAGCATTAGACTGTAATACAAATACATCAGTAAGAGGGCCATAGGTTATAGCTCATTCCTGGGGAAAATCCTTATAGTGATGATTGGTGTCCTTCACTAACAAGAGGCCACTTAATGCATGATACAAACTGGGACTGTCCAGATGCAGCGCACGACTATTGAGATGTTTACAGTCTGAGGGAGAAGTTTGGATGAGCTGAAACTCCTGCAAGCTGGCTAATCCTCAGGCCTGGCTTCTGTCTGAGCAGCAGGACCATGTCAGCATCTGTCAGGAGCATGCAGTTATGTAAGAATATAGAAGAAGAGGCTTTCAGGATAACTTTCCTAAGCAATCACAGAGCAGCTGAGGGCTGAGGAGGCCAGAGCTGTTTTAGCATCAAGTGCATGCATCTACTCTGTGTGTTTTACGGGTGGGCGATATGGCAAAAATATCATATTGTGACTTTTTAAAAAGAAAACCACAATCCCGATTTTATCACGATTCTTTTTTACGTTGATTTTTTGAGATTAATTTGCATGTTTGACCATTTTTCCCTACGTGTAACATATAAACATGTAAAACCCTAAAAGAAAAAAAAAGGACTATTTCGACCAAAGAAACTTTCTGAACAGGTTTTAATTTAAATAGTGCAGTTTTTATAAAAAGTGTGCAATAAATGTAAACATAAAAGTTAATGAACAACAATAAAGTGCACTTTTGTAACATAAAAACTAAACACTCCAAATAGCTTATTAAAAAGGGTCAAATATAAATGCAAACTTAAGTGACTGGTTCTCTCTTAAAGTGGAACAATTTAGAACAAATGTTATTTAACTGCAATGTCTATAATCTGAGTGAATAACACAGCTGCTTTAGAACAGATTTTTGTTCAGACATCTTCAAGCTTTCATAGCTTTCATCTCCTTTTCTCTTTCCGCCATGGTTTCACGCTACATAACCAAACAGGAGATCCCACCATGCACTTCGCCTAATGTGCTACGATTGGTTAGTCGGGTGTGCGTCACAGTCTCTGCGCCCACACAGACGATCTGAGGATCTTTCTGCTTTATGAGATCATCCCCACTTTATAATCCTTAAAGGTTTAATATTGTCATATTGCACACCCCTACAGTGTTTCCGTTTTCTTGTTACAAGAGACACAGTGGGGACAAAAATAGTCAAGTTTTGTTTTCGTTCTGCCTCCCACATCAAGTCTCAAAGATGGCCAAGTTAAGGTTAATCAAGACAAAATCAACAAGTTATGATCAGGGAATCCATCAGGTTTTTGTGTGTGAACCCTTTCTTCGTTCAGTTACTATGGGCCTTACATTTACACTGCACCACAGCCCTTCCCCTTTTTCCTCTGCTGCTTTTCACGCCAACACCGTTGGTTATTTTGAAGGTGCACTTGACTGAACAGTGCTTAAACAGTAGCAGGCAACATCCCCACAGGTGGCACAGAAGTCAAGTAAAACAAAGAAAAAAGAAGCAGTGACAGAGTTTCAGTGTTCTTCATACTTTGCTGCTGCTGCTGCAGGTGTTTTTGGTTAGTCGTCCTGCGACAGTCGACCATGGTATGTAAACACAGCAATCTGTCATAGACAGAATACTTAAATATAGATTTTACTACTCTACTTGCTGATAAGTATCTGGTGCTTTAGCACATCTGCACTTCTATGTTTGGTGCCAGAGTACTTTACTTATTTTATTTATTTTAACACTAAAAGTTAGAGGGAACAGATCGTAACATTTTCATGATGCTCCAGTGTCACCACTGTGGCTAATTTCAAACTGGACTTCAATTTTGTCAAGGAGCTGCTGACCAGTGCTGTGCCCTCATATGGTGGCTTTGTTTGGACATTGATATTATGATCTTACTCTGATTATTGTTTATATAAACTCTAATCCGTACCCTTATCTTCAACAGTAAAACATCAGACCTACAACATTTAAATCTTCTAGACTTATGAAAAACCAAAGAAAATTTTGTTGCTCTGTACTTGTGACATATGCAATGACAATAAAGTAATTGATAGATTAAAAAAGGCAAAGATGCATATCCAAATTTACAGGCTTAAGTTTTACACAAAAGTAATGTTCAACTCTGAAATACAAAGAAGGATCAGCCACAAAGGGTTCAGAGTTAGATTTTTTTAATGGACAAAACGTTAGTTTGAAACCCCATTTTGATCTTTGTGGCAGTGTGTTAACACATAAGTCAATAGTTTGATTTTGCCAGTATAGTGAAAACAAATTAGATTTAAATTCTAATCCCATCCTGTCTAAAAACAGATATCAACCAAATGGCCTGTCATATTCTTTTTTGCTTTAAGATTAAAGTTCAGAGTCACAATAGTAAGTTTGACAAAATAAATGTTTCTACTCATACAACATTATCCAGAGAGCCCCAAGAAAAGCCTTTTGTCCAACAGCCCACAATTATTTGTATATAAATCCCTCCCCCACTGAGGCAAATAGCCAATCAAAGTTCAGGTTATTGGACTGGTGCCTGGCGTGGCTAGTCCAGTTTCAAGGTGGTACCTTGGCCCCAGTTTGGTCAGGCACCTGCCAGACAAGCCAAGTCCCCATTGAGGTCAGGCCCCTCTATTTCAGATACACTGCTTTATAAGCCCCAAACAAAAATAATCAAACTGATGACTTGTTTGCAGCTGTTTTGTAAAACATTGAAACTTTTGAGAGTGAAGCACTCCCAGATGTATTTAACTTTGTACAAAAATGTTAAACCCTCTTTAGCTTGTCAAAGGTTTCCAGTGACATGTGGACTTGCTGACTCTACAGTTCTAAAAGGTGTCTGGACCTTGAGCTGGATAACAAAGTCGAAGATGACCACTGGCCAATCGTGTCACATGAGAGTTGTTAAATGGGGGATGTGGCCCTGGTTTGACTAACATAGAAAAGAAAGTCCAGGTGCTACTTTTTAAGGAACCTCAGATATCAATAGCCTGGATGACTAAGAACTCCCACAGACTTCTTCAGCTCATGTCACCATAGATGTTTTTGGGAGTATTTAACGATAAGGCATCTGTAACCTCGCAGTTATGTCTGTTTGCCCCTTGTACTAAAGTTGTTGTCCTTAATGCAGGTCAGTCAGGTTCAAGTTTAGCCACTCAACAAGTCCACATGTCCTTTTCAAAGCAGAAGAAACCCTACAATACAAAAAACAGACTTTAAAATAACTGAATTAGATGCTCTTATTTAGATAGAAGGAGGGAAGAGTTTTACAAATTGTCATGCAGCCATTTCAGGGTAAAAAGTGGTCAGTGTCTTGTTCAGCGTTTACCTTCATCTGCTTGACCGTGTAGCGCATCGTTCCAAAAGGTCCATCCCTCAGGAGCTTCTTCCCGACCACTTTAGCTCGAATCACTGTGAACAGACAGAGACAGCGTGGTCAGTGACTTTGAAAAGATCAGAACAAGCTGCCACATTCCTCCCTCCAACATTTTACTTTGAGCTTTCCTCTCCAATCTATCAAAAAACACACTGCCCCGGCCAGTACGAGGCATTAGGAAAGCCATTCGAAATACCATTTCAGGACTAGGTTGGCACCACAGTTAATCCGTTTATCCGATTTTCTGCATAGCTGATGTTTGCCAAGGGAGACCAATGCAAAAAAAAAGGAGAAACACTATGGGGACAGTTGAGTTTGATACAGAAATTAGAGAATAAGAGGACTAATGCATCAAAGCTTCGTCCACGTTGATGTGTTCAAACTGAGGGCTGCTGATAGAGAACCTACGGCACATGGGCAAAGTTAGACTACCTCAGGGATTTTTCTGTATGTACGAACATGACTCCTACAAGATTGGGGCAGCAGAAAACCAGAATCATTTTGTCTCCAGCATTTCTTCACTTATTTATTTTCCCTGCTTCAAAGCTGACGCAGAGGCAAACCAAAGCCATCAGCAGCTCAGCCCTGATCAGGTGAACACCGCGGTCTAACGGGCCGTCTGTAGGCGTCAGAACTGGCATATGAAATCACAGCACAGACTCTACAAGGTTCTGTAAACATTACACAGCTGCAGCAGGTTTTTTGACTACTGCACACATCCATGATGCAAATCCCCTGTTCTCAGTCCATGAGATAGAGATCTGGTGACTGTGAAGAGCACTGAAGTACATGGACTCATTTTCATGTTTAAGAAACCAGTTTGAGATGAGTTGAGCTTTGTGACACGGTCCAACTGGGAGGAGCCATCAGAGGACTGTGGTCATCACTGTGGTCATAAAGGCATGGACCTGCAACAGCACTGGTGTTGGCTGTGGAACTGAATGCTGCTCAGTTGATAGTAAGAGACCCCAAAGTGTGCAAAACAAACTTCTGTCACGTCATTAAACCATGAACTGATCCACGCTTTCATGATGTTGAAGTCAAAATTTGACCCGACCATCTGAAATGTCATCATCAAACATTTTTCTAAACTAATTTTGTTCAGTGTTGGTCCAAGCAAACTGCAGCCTTAGTTTACTCGCCTTAGCTGACTGGTGGCCCTGGTCTGGTCTTCTACTGCTGTAGCCCATCTGGTTTGTCTTTATGTAGATTAGTGTTTCTTTTCTCATCCAGGGATCCATGGACCCCTAGTGGTCCATGGTGTAATTGCAAAGGGTCCTTAAATGTAAAATATAGAAACAAAAGATCCTATGACATTTATAATAATAATGTCATCTTTTCCACAAGTTTAATTTGTTTAAGTTTGTATAACAAAAACTTATCATCTGCATCTTTTTCAAAATATGAGCCCCTTCTGTTTCAGTTTGCAGACAACATTCGTTTCTTAATGATCTTATAGTGAATCATCTGCAAGAAGGTGTAATGGTAAAACTCCTTATCTTGCAAGGTTCAGGTTAGCACTTGAAATTAAGCCAGTGTAACAAACAAAGAAGATCAGGTGGGGGGTCTTCAGGGTAGATCAAAAATATGAAGGGGCTACAGGACCCCAAAAAGGTTGAGAACCACTGACGTAAAGCGCTGTGGGAGCCTACTTCTCAACTATAACAACAAATTTACGCTGATCCCAGATGACCCATGGAGATAGTTTCTTTATTAAGTTTCTTCTCTGAAAGTCTTTCCAAATCTTAGACTTTAAGATGCCTATGAACCCCTCTGTTTCAGTCCTGCCCAAAGCAGAATACTTTAGTTATAATCGTCATAAGATGTGTCTGACCAAACCCCTCTCAAGGAATCAGTGCTGTACTCCACTTTCTAAAACTGTACTCTAATGTTTACTATAGCTGCAAAGAAATGCCCTGATATGTTCCCTCCACTGAACCCAGGTGAGATTAGTGTTTCCCAGAGGAATGTGGCAAAACCCCACATTTCAAAGGACTGTTTCAGCATATAGTTTTTATGTGATGTCGATGCATCTGAAAAATGCTGTAGCTCTGTGAGCTCCGCCAGCTTTCTGTTAGAGATAAAAACATTATTTCCAGTAGTCTCTAAAGTGTCCTCATCCATTCATCATCTATAGGCCTGTCCACTTCAGGGGGAACTGTACCAGACATAATTCTGTTTTTAAAAAAGTGAGGTAAATTAATTTTACGTGATATTTCCCAGCTCTAGAGTGGATTTACATAAGAAAACATCTGCAGTGTGTGTGTCTGCTCTTTATAAACAGGTTTCCTCCCGTATCAGAACCAGGGCTTCAAAGATCATATCAGTGTGGGGGACCCTCATGTAAACTCTGACAAGGTGAAAACACTCGCTGCTGACTTTGATTTGTTTGCTTTTACTCGTGTCGGCGTGAGAGGGAGCTTATTGTGGAAAGGTCAAAGGGGCCTCCACAAGCATCCAGACCTCTGTGAAGTTCACCTGCTGCCCACATACGACTGGCCGCAGACACAACGAACACCGTCTATGTTTGTTATCTTCTCCTGCTGGAATTTCCTCTACACATTCTTCGGGGGCTTACATTCCCCAGAGAGAAGAGAGGGAGAGAGAGAAGTCTGCAGCATGTGGCATCTTCCGCCTGGTCTGTATTTGTGAAGCTGTCTTCCTTCCAGTCAAACGGAGACAGGTTTAAAAATAAAAGTCAAAAACAGGAAGCAGTTACAGGATGACCACCCAAAAGTGGTGACCACAGAGCTGTTCTGGACATAAAGACCCCAATGTGAACCAAGGATTTATTTGAACATCCTCAAAAATCTTATTTTAGGCAAGTATGATCATATCAAAAGGAAATGAGTCATGCAGCAGCTCAGTAATAGACTGTTGACCCTCAAACTTCAGATTTGATGTCAGTTTATTTAGAGACTGTCTTCCAACATCTTTAAAAACATAAATGAACAATAGTGCCTTTAAGACTTTAAACAGCAAAAGGACAAGTAGTGGTCTGAGGAAATCTCAGTCCTCTGAGGGTCAGGAGTTTAGGTGCAGGGTGTAAATGTCCATGTAATGGTGATATACTGGTGGGTACATGGTTTAAACTTTGTGCAGGCTACTTTTTTGAAGACATCTGTTGAGCTTTGCAGTAGTGGAGACATGGTACTAAGAAAGAGATGCAGGCAATGGACCACATTCAAGAATCAAACCAAGGCTGTCCCCTACACATGACACATATTATGCTACCTGGCACCAACAACAAAGTCAAATTTAAGGTCCTGAGCTGCACTAGAGGGTTAAATACTTAGATTTCCATGGTCACCTGGGGGTACAATACGGTACTGTTAAGGTATAAGGCAGCCTATCCACATGTTGCCTTATGCTGCTGATTGCATACTCAGTTGGAATTAAATAACTATCTATTTAGTTCACTCCACCATTAGCCAGAAGGTGTAAAGTTTGAGCCCAGCACTGGCTGTCGGTGGGCAAGAAACTTAACCTCACGTTGCTCCCACTGCTGCATCAGTGGTTTGAAAATGGATATGAAAGGAACATGGATGTGTTGGCAAATACTGATGGAAATCTCGGGCTCCATCAGAGAATAAACGTGAGGATGGATGAATGTGACGGGTTGGTGTGACCTGTGGTGTAAAAGTCAGAGAGACTGAAAAAGCACTTTGTAAGCTCCAGTCCATTTAGCAACGTACCATTTGGTCCGTACATGTTTAACGATTAGCATTATCAGTGTTTATATGAGAATTTAATACAAGTCATTTCAAATGATAAGGTTAAAGTTAAGTATTTAGACCAGTGGTGTCAAAACTATGGTCTGGGTTGCAAACTGTGGCCCCTGGCCTTTTCTAGATCAGCCCCTTAAAGATTCAAAAGGTCATCTAAATCCCATTAGATAAGAACATTGAATGAACTGTGGCTGCAAACAGAATAATTCAAGCTCATTTTCTGAATTATCTGATTGATTCATATTAAGGTACCGTATGCAAAGTATATTATGTTAGTAATTTTATAATCTTATAGTACTAAAACTTACAAAGTTTGGTAGCTTGGTGCAGTTTGCTCTTGTTTTGTGCTTCAATTTAGAGATGAACCGTCAGTTTGTATCCTCAGTGCTACATGAAGCTCATCCCTGTTAATAGAGCCCCCCGAAATCTATCTTGATGCCACCTCTTTACATGAACTTAATTAAGGTGATGTTTTTCCAGATGGCCTGGTTATCCTTGTTTTTATCCTCAATAAAAGTGACCCTCAATCAAAAAGTCTGGACACCCCTGATTTGGTCCAAGTTGTGTTTTACAGGCTGTACGTTACGGCGTGTTCCCACCGAAAGCATTGAAATGGAGTGTATTCGCGTGTCAAGTGAAATCGCGCCGAGCTAGACGCTCGAGTTTTGACGCTGGTACAAATATGCAAAAAAACACTAACCGCTCGCCGCGGCATCGTTGCACAAAAAGTCCGCCATTATCATTTCATCATTCCATCGTCGAACATGGCTCTGATTACCACCATCGCTGCTCTGTACCTGCTGTGGAGAAGTCAGCTGCAGGCTAGGCGCCAACGTCGGTACTGGATGCATGCTACCCTACGGAGGCGGCGTGAGCTCGGTGAGTTCCACCGTCTCTTGCAGGAGCTGCGTCTGGATGACAGCCGGTTCCAGCGGTACTTCGGGTTGACTGTTGCCCAGTTTGAAGACCTGCTAGCCAGGGTTGGTGCCAGGATCTCCCGCCTGGATACCAACTACAGGCAAGACAGTCCAGCTGCAGCTGCTGAGCGCCTTTCCATCTGTCTCCGGTGAGTTTAGCAGTTGGTCAAATTAGCAAGACTCCGACCCTCAGAATGCCCTGCGTCAGTGACGATCTCCATGCTGATATGCTGTCCCGGTGCGTCAACACGCTTGCCCGGTCAAAAGTTCAATTATTTCAACTCGAGCATCAAGCATTGAGCGGCGAGCGTTTTTTCGCTGGAAACACTCACCGCTCAACGCTTGAACGCTTGACGCCGCTCTTTGCCCGCTCCAATGCAGCGTCAATTCAAGTCTTTAAATTGACTTTGTATGTAAAATCAACGCGCAAAAAATTTGCGACGCTTTTGGTGGGAATGCACCGTGAGTGCTCAGTACTTGCATGTGTATGCTATCCTGTAGCAGTGACACAGCAAACATGTGGTACATAAGATTTAATAACCACAGTTATTTAAGTTTACATGTCAGCATGCAGACATCAGCACATTATAACTAAATGCAGAGTGTAATAAAAGCTAAAGAGCTGTACATTATTGTTACTTTGCATTTCTTGTAATATAGTTAAGATAAGTTTAACAACCAATGATTATCAAATTTTTCTTTCAGTTAAACATGCTAGCATTTAAAGTTCAACTTACAGCCATAACAATAACATTAGTGTGTGGATGTATGACTGTTCTTTTGTGCTAAATGCCAACATACTGGTAAAAATGCTGATATCCCCATCAAGTTATGACAATTCCTCAACTACTTGGCCTAACGAACTACAATTTCCAGAATCAAAGTAAGAAAATCACAAGAATGGTGGTGGTTTACCATGTAGAAACAACAAATGCTCAACAACTTTACCACACCGAGGCCCTACACATGACATTAGAGATCATCAAAATGATTTCCCGCTGTTTCCGTGTCACCCAACAGTCGTAGAGAGATATCAGACTGGGCAAAAGTGATTGACAGATCAACTGTTTTTATTGGCTAGCTCACCTGGTTTGGTTTTTTTACAGGAGAAAAAAGTTAATGATCTTTCAAATGCACCATGTATTTTACATACAGAACTTCCAAATGAAAGGGTATAAAGCTGCATGAGGTAAAACACTCTGCAGAGTACACTGCTGAGTTTTTCCAGTGCACAGAATTGTCATATGACTCATTGACAGCTTCACAATAAATTCAACAACGCCGACAAATTCAATTGTGTAAGTCACACACCGACCTCCTGCCTGCCCTCCTCTTTGTGACCTTTCACAATCACTTGCTTTTGAAATTTAATCCATTAATCTGTCAACTCTTTTCAAATTAACCAAAGAAAGCTCCTGCCTGATGGTTCCTGCTAAATGTACCCAAATGCTTTTGGACAGACGTTCGGTGCTGCAGTTACAGAGAAACCAGGGCTCCATTACACAGGAATGTGCCCATTGAACTGGATACCTTTGCTGCACTTCTGTACACTGCTTACGTTATTTTAAGTGTCACCCCAAAACCTAGTTTCCTACTCTGTTCTGACCTCAAAACCAACCCCAAAGGAAAGTAATGTTGATGTTTGAAGGCCCACAGGTCAGCTGATTTCACTGAAGTAGATCCAGATAGGACCCCTCTTGTTGGACGGTGGCCACTAATTGGCCGGTGATGGTGCCATCACCCAGAGGAATGTGTGAAGGGCCTCAGCTGCTCTGGAAACAGAGGACTTGAGTCATACTCTGTTGGTGACCCTGTGAACTCTCCTCTTTTCACCAGTTTTATTTACGTACCACTGAAGGGCTGCGTGCTCACGTCAAAAACTCGACATTACGACTGTTTATTTAACCCAGTTTCAAAGTGTGATCTAATCACGCTGCTTCAACTTAATCTGTGGATGCATTGTGTGAATAGAGGTCCTCAGACTCAAAGCTCCCTTTTTTAAATCTATTTTTTACCCCTTAAAGATGCTATGAGGAGTTTCTAAGTAATTACAAAAGAGTCTCACTTTTAGATATATGCCTGATCCAAGTACACACTTTAAGTTGAGTTTTATAGCATCAAAATAGGTTATCTATAAATGCTATTCCTTAGCTTTGCAGTCGGGTTGGACAGGGCTGGACTTGCCTGGATACTCAACTTCGGGAACAAGACAAAACTAGAGCAAATTTATATTAGTCAGACATGTCTTTAAGCACCGGGCTGTAAATAGAGATATATAGCTGGCTACAAAACTACGATACTAAGTTTTGCAAAAATTGCTTGTTGTCACACGTCAAAAACTACCACTATGTAGCTAGAAAGAGATACATTATCTCGCTGCTTTGCTTCCTGTAAGTTGTTGAAAAAAGAAGTAGTAAAGCAATGCAGAGTTCTGAGGAAGGTCAGAGCTGCATTCAATAGCATCGTAATAAACTGATGCTTTGGCTTAGGTCACGTCTTTACGACAGTCGCCGCGCGTGCTCATGGGTAGCAGAGTCTTTATGTCTCCGGAAATAGATTCTCCTCAGCACCTTTAAGCACATATTCACAAACTAAATCTAAACTTAAACAGAAAAAGTGGCAATAAGATGGTTGTAGTAATGCTGTTTGGGTATCAAGAAAACATCCGAAAGCTGAAGTTCTTGAATTTGTTATGCAATTTGGATTAACTTTGTCAGATTTGTAGGTGATACTGTGTAAAAATCAATATCAGATTTGGGAAGTATTTGGAAAAAAAATTGTTACACCTTACAGCATGTCTCAATGATATTAAAGTGAAATTATATGGCAGGAGGAGTTCACATTGTTGACAACACCAGATACATTTCTAATATATATTTACTTTATCACTGGTATAAAAGATTTCGTGCATAAAACTGGAAATTCCAAAAATCAGATAACACCAGATCTCTTTTGTACAAAACCACACATTTTGCTCACTGTGACAACTGTAGAGTGCAGTTAGAAGGTAAAAAAATGTTTAAGTTTGGTAAACATCAGCTAGCAACAGATTTACAAGTAATCTAAACTTGTGTTTTTGTATGTATATTTCAACCAAACAGCCTGAAATCCCTGTCAAAGCTCTGTCTAAATTGTAATCTAACAGCCAACCTTTTTTAAATTAGGAAAAACAGAGGTAAAGCACTTTGTTTAAATAAGTTTGTGTGTGTGAGCCAAATAAACCTTTACCTCTATAGTACCATAACCTTACACACCAGATGGACCATTTCACTTATCCATAAGATATATTTCATATCCATGCCGTTTATGAGAGATAGAGTCTTATTCAGAAAACCTGAAAATTAGACAAATATTAAGCCTGTGGCATTCATTACAGGTCAATCAGCGGCCAGTTCTCTCTCTCTTGGTTAAACTAAACAAAGCTCTTGCTATCACCTCTTGATAGGCCAGGTAATTCTCGTATTATTTCTGCTTTAAGTTTTCAACATTAATCCAATGGCAGACATGAAATCTGGCAAATCCACTGCTTTGCAACAAAATCCTATGTCTTGCCTATTTGCATCATCCCAGTTATAGATTTCAACTATTTTCATTTGACAGAAAGAGTTTTAGTGAACGTCTCTTTGCACAAGCCAATTTCACAGAGCATTTACAGGACATGGTGTCTCTTATCAAACATGCATAAACTTGGCTGCAACTACAATCTGTCCAACCACATACTATTTGACCTGATTCTACCTTATATACCATACAAACTGATACTGGGCCATAGGCAGGTACACCCTGGACTGGCCACCAACCAATCACAAGGCAGACACACAGAAACAATACTTCCCCTATTAATCTGCACTCAAGTATCATTGATTAGGAATGTAACCTAATTAACAATAAGCCTACATGACTCACTTGCTGCGATTACAGAATGTCAATGATTAGAATGACAGTGATTAGGGCTGTCCAAATACCACAAAAAGATAATTTTAATAGATTTATAGATCAAGATACTAAAATGGATTCCTAGCTGATTTTACAGCATGCAGCACATGCTGTCAAAGGATGTGAATGTAGTAGAAACACTAAGAGGTAATAACGATGACAATTATCTAAAGAGAATAATAGCGTGTCATGTTGCACAGGACAGTTTTAAAGATGATCATTCAGTTTTCATAATTGTGTGTGGCAGTAATTGAAAAGCATGTTGTTCAGAATAAAGTCACTTTTTAATTGAATGTAGGTGCTGATGTGAGCTAGTATATTACAGCACTGTTATATTCCAGTATTTTAAAAACTTACTTTACTCAAGGCACATCTAAGATTGTACTAAAACCTCAATGCACCCCATAACCATAGCCCTGAAAACTTGCTCTTAAAGCTGTGTCCTAAGCTTTCTGTTTACATGAACTTATATTTACTAATGCCTTTTTAAGCTACTCTTTTCTTCTACCATCCTTCCAACCCTTTTATTTAGGTGTGTTAAATTGAAAGGACAGCAGAGGCATACCTTTCTCTCGTATATCATTCAAACAGGTCACATTGTGACATGACTACATTAATCTACATACAAGTCAAAATCAGTTCAGCAGGATTTTTCCATCCACAGCCCTCTAATGTAGGAGTCTCCCTCCTCTTAGATTTTTAAAGGAGAGGAATTACAAGCCCAGCTCTGTGACGCACAAGCATTCATCTGCAGAAGAGGATCTGACATACATTTTGAAGTGTGGGAGGCTCATGGTGATAAGAGAGGTAACCAGGGTCTGACAGGAAAGATACATCAAAAAAAAGAGGTGAATCCATTTTTCCTCTCTATCTCTCGCCTTAAGCCGGGGATTACACAAGCATCAATGCAGATGCTAAATCTTAAGGTGAGCATGTAATTTAGTGAAACATTTATTTCAGCCTACGAAACTGCTGGCATGACGGGAACAAGGTTACACATTTGTGTGTATGTGTGAAAAAGAGAGAAAGATAGAGAGAGAAAGAGAGGCATGGAGCGGGTGACGCTGATTTTAGTATGCAGAAAGTGGTCCAAGAGTGAGGAGGCGAGTGGGAGGAAGAGGAATTCTCAGGACGACACACTACCACGCTCAAAAATAAACACAGAAACTGTATCCGCTGAAACACTGGAGCACAGAGCGGCTGCATCCTCTCACTGTAGCCTCCATTAGTGCTGGCAAAGTGAAAAGACAGCCAATGAAGTCTGAATTTCTCCTGCTGTTACTGCCCAAAGTGGTCTGGTGGTCTTTTCAAAACATAGACATGTTGATTACAGAAAATGTCATACATATGATATACAGAACATATGAGGTTATGTATTTAAAAAAAAGTGGTTTATTAAACTATGTAACATGGTATTAATGCTGCAGTGCAACAGCCAATGTTAGCAAGATTCTTGATACACTAATATGATACTAAGGTTGTCAAAATATGTTATACTCTATCTGGGACAGGGGCTTTAGAAGGATACACGATCTGTTAGTTTAATGAGCGGTATAATCCAGAAGCACCAAAGTTTAAAAAGTCTTCATCTGTTTCATCAGCATTGAAAAGGAATGATTCCATTCGTTCGCAGTTGCCTATGGGGGAAGGAAAAGCTCTCCTGGGCCTAGAGCCATGGCACTTAGAGGAGACATGGTTAAAATGTAGACCCCCCTCTCTTCATATGCTACAATTATTAATTTTATGTTGGGTTTATGCATGTTTTTAATTCCAAAGGGCAAATCAGTATTTTCAGTATACAAAATCATGTATACATCTACAAACAAGGAACAGTTGAGTGTGTCAGAGACATAAGTAATCAGTACATAGACAAAGATGTTCGCTGGCACTTTGGTGCACTCCTGTGGCCCCTATAGGTGATGAAAACATACAAGGACCCAACAAATACGACAACGCTTAATAGCACTTCTATCTTAGGTATTGTCATAGTGTATGTAAGTGCTCGTACCGATTATGGGGCTATTTCTGTGGCTGCTTCTGCATTCATGGATGCACACTATCAAAATAACACCAAAGAAAGCTTATATGTGTCATATTCCACCTAAAATGCACAGATTTTGGTTGGTGAAGAAAAAGGTAAACGGAGTCCATCAATTCTCACAGATTATCCTGGTCGCATGTTTTCAGTCCTACGTAACTTAGGTTGATCATATTTTGCCTTTTCTAAGGGCCATATATATATTGATTTTGACACTATGTCCAGAATGACCAATCTTCAAATAACTGGATAGTTTATACCCCCATTTCTGCTCTCAGTCTGTCTGAGATGCTCTTTTGGAGTTCCTGTCACTTTAAAGCTCCCTTTCAGATGTGGGCCCAGTCCTGATTGGTTGACCACTCTGTTGTTACTGGTCAGCTTAGTGCCATGTTGTCAACTGCTCCTCATTCTCTGTTCTAACTATGCTCAGCATGAGGCTTGCTACCCTAAGCCTATAGGCTTGCACTGTCTTAGCAGTGGAAGGGCTTCACACTTAAGGGGGGGGGGGGGGGGGGGCGTTGTCCCAGGCAGCAGCTACTGCTGTTTTTCAGAGAAGTCCTGATGTCACAGACTGTATAGTCCTGCCAATTTAAGGGCTCTATTGTATAGACACATGTAAAACATGTTGAGGGTATTTAAAACTCCAACAAGCTGTGGTATGACCTATTTAAGAAAAAGTAAATGAGCAAGATTTTTTAAAGTTAGAAAGTTGCATATTGTCACTTTAATATTTGCATGTGCCTTTTCAGAATAAAAAAATATGGAACACCATTTATATTTGACCCAAAGTTCTTTTGAACACCATGGTATTGCAAAGGCATTGTTGAAACAGCAATAAGACAACTCAACAGCAACAGATGCATCACTAAATTGTTGGCCCCAAAACCTTTTAAATTCTTATCTAAACTGCAATGCAGCTTCCTGCCACTAGTTGCTGTGATGGCTCCATTTAATGGCTCCTATCTGAAGTGCACTGCAACCCAGGTGTAAACAAAGGATGTTTGGAGGAGTGCCGTGGAATAACAGATGGCACTGAAGACATTTGTTAGAAATAGCACAGTTAGCATAATTTTGAGTGAGAAAATAGATATTTGATGTTAAACTTCGGTAGCACAACTCTTAAATTTGAAACTGATCAAAACATGCACTTTCTACTATCAAGAAATAATTCTGGCATCATGACAACCCATGTCCAACTAAAGTCGACTGCTGCAACATTGGCATCTTATTAAACTTGAACATTTACAACGAGAGCCACAAAATAATACACTGCTAAATATAAAGAAAATGTATTCAATTATCTCACGTTTGAACGTTTCATCATATAGAGGAAATACTTTGCATTTTACTGTCTGAAATATTACATCATCCCATTAAGTCATGGCACACGAAACTACTGGCCCTGCACAATTTATATCAACAGGGTATTGAGAACAATTAATGAAATGCAAAACAAAACAGTAAATGAAATGTGCAGGTTATTATGCTGTGCTTCACTTTCAGGGATCACATTTTACAGCTGCAAAGAAAAGGGAGAAATTGTTGGAAAATGTTTTTTTTACTCCAGGGTTTGATCTTTGAAAAAGAGCCACACAGTTAAGGTTAACTGTCCAAAATATTGTTGGATAAAACCAGTTTTTCCTCAAGGCGACAAATGTCTTTCCCACAAGGAGTTTCTGTTGGATTGAGGCTTGGGAATTTCTAACCAACTGGATGTTTAAATTATAATGTCAGGCTTGAGGACCTCAAAACACCAGTTGTCGAAGCTAAAATTGATGTCCTCGCGGGCTCCCTTCATGGCACAGCACCGTCTCCAAATGACGGTCTTTGAGTGCATCCTAAGGCCGTCACAACCACCCTCTAAAGCCCTGACAGTTGGCCTGCTGTTATCTGTGCCCTTGTGCATCCGTGCCTGCTTTTCATATCTCTCTCTTGTCCTTCACTCACTTGCTGTGGCTCTCTGAAGCCAGAGAACAGCTTTTCAGACTTGACATCTGTTTACAGTGTTCATTAGAAAAATATTTTGGCCTTATTCTTAGTATGGGGGTAAAAATGTGTTAAAGTTTTAATCACAGTTTATTAAGTTTTACGCTCTAATAGGATTGAAAAGTGTGCCCTGTTCAAAACCATTGAACACTGCAGACAAGCAACTGTACTGGTGTACAAAACACTTGCAGCTTTTAATTTGCAACACATGTAGCTGCATTTTTCTATTAGAGATGATCAACATGGAGGATTATCAACATCAAGTTTAACTTTATTTAGCCAAATGATTTCATGATAAACACTAATTGTGCCTCATCCATCCATCCATGATCTATACTGCTTATCCTTTTTCAAGGTCACAGTAACTGGGGCCTATCAAAGCTGGCATTGGGCGAGTGGGGGGCACACCTTCAACCAGTCACCACCAAATCACAGAGCCACATAGAGAGACAGATAACCATTCATGCTCACCCTCGGGCAGCTAAGAGTCACCAATTAAAGCTGGAGTTGGTAATCCGATTTAGATAGACTTTTTGTAATACTGGTTAAAATGGTCTTTATGACTCGATGCCAATCAACTCATAATGTGTTCTTAAAACAGAGCGAAAAATATCCACTATCGGCAGCAGGAGTAAAACAGAAAAAACACCAACCAATAAAATCTTGGGAATCCACATTTTTAAACCAATCAGATCCCATCGCTGTCTGCCTGTCTCCTACGCATACATTTTTTCCCGGCGTGCACCGACTCGGATTCAGTGCATGTAGGCAAGCTGAGAGGGATCCAAGTCCACTGGAGAATGCTTACCTGTCAAGTTTTCACTTTGAAAATAAGGGAAGCCCGCTACGCGCTGTCCCACAACCTCAACCAAGCTCCAGTATCCCTCACAATTTAAGACAGGTGTACAAGAAATCTAAAATAAACACTTTGTTTTTCTTGGTTTGTTCTGTTGGCTCTAATCTTACGACAGCTGCCACCCAGGCTACTGCAGGTTACGGCGGTTGGCATCTATCATTTGAGATCATTACCGCCCCATTCAGGCTAGAGACAGAGTTCAGTTTGGAGAAGCAGAGGAATGTTTTTATTATTAAATCATCACACTGGAGATTTACAGGAGAATACTGATACAGGAGGACGTCGGGAAAGAGGATAAAATACGGAAAATACGGTAGTTTCATGGCCAAAACAGGAGACTTGACAGCTATGAGGAGAATGGCAGAGGAACTACCTATACCCCGATCAACATCGGCTGTGAGTACTAACTAACTTTCCATGTTTGTTTTTTAACTTTACTATGATAATGTTTTGGTGTTTTCTTACGGCTGACTGAGACATGACTTGGTGTAGTGTAAAACATAAACGTTGTGCTGAGGGTTTGGAGTTGAATCAGTCTTCTGGTTGTGAATCAGCCACGTGCGTGCATGCGTGCAAGGCGTCATTTTGGAGGAGGGGTGGGAGCGGCTACGCGAAGCCTTGAGGACATGCTACATTCAAATTCATGCTAGTTTTCCAAAATTACCAACCCCAGCTTTAACCTAGAGAGCATGTTGTTGGTCTGTTGGAGGAAGCTGGTGTACTCAGAGCAAGCAAGCACGGGGGGACATACAAACTCCACACAGAAAGGTCCTGGCTGGGTTCTGGTTTGGTGGCACCCATAACCAGGCACCCATATAAATGCTACTGCCGGCCCAGGTTCAAATCCAGCCTGTGGCCAGTATATTGTTAATCTAAAAGGAAAACCATTTGTTGCTACCCAAGCAGCAACTAGTCTTCCTGGGGTCCGCACATCCATCAGTGTTACAGAACAGAATGTTAAAGAGAGCAAACAACAGGCAGCAAAGTTTACAGAGTGTCCTTTCCCTACTCTCTCTTGCCCCCATTCACAAACCTAGTCACCGCCTCTCTCTCCTATCAATAAAGGCACAAGAATGCCTAAAAATAATCTTTAAAAAAAGTAAGGTTCTTACTGATGCAGAGTTAAACCAGCAACTTTCTTGCTGTGAGATGCAAGCATCACCTGTATCAGGTTGCAGACAAATGGCAAGATTTCTACAGATTATCAAATTTATTGAAACATTCTTGATACAACTTCCCAAAATATCAACACAGCACTGCACAACAACATAGTGTAATATATTAGGGAATAAGGTATTGTTTTTCGTGCTTAGTGGTACCAGCAGCCATGGGTCAAAAAATCCTATTTACAATCAGATTGAAAGGTCAATCATTTAGAAATGTCTCATGTAAACACCTTAGCCAATCGGATTCTGATTGTATTTCGAATCGGATTGTAAGAGGTAGTCTACACCGATTGTTAATCCGCTCCATGCCTCATATAAACGGCTGAGTGGAGCTGATTGGGTTGATAGAGAGGATTGTTCGGTCTGTGCAGCCGGTCCGTAGTACGTAAGAGGCATGTAGTGACGTACGCAGACCGTGCCCAAACAAACATGGCAAACAAACAGAAGAACTGGACGGTGGAGGAAACAAACTTTTTAATAGAAACCTCCACAAAACACGACGTGGATCCATCTTTCTAGAGGCAAACATTTGCAGGTAGTGGCAGAGTGACCTTCTGCGCATGTTAAAAAAAAAAAATACAATCGGATTCAGATGGGGCCATGCAAACGCGGATTGAACGTGGATCTCTTTACTCAAAGTTCATGTATACAGATCGAATCAGAGTCACTTAATCCGATCGATTTCAATCAGATTGAGGAAAACTACCCATGTAAACGGGGCCACTGTGTGAATTCCAATATATTATTACTAGCCTGTGTGCTGCACACTCTGTTGATCCTATATTTGCCTTAAGTTGTTCTTGTCATTGTTCAGGTGTTTCTTGAGCTATGAAAACACTGTACTTACTTAAATAACATATTCCTCTCTCTGTAATGTATGTGCAAAAAGAGATCAGATTCAAAAATAATGCTTTAAAGTCAGTAACTTGTTGCCAAACTTTAGTGCTCAGTGGATGGTAGAACCAGCATTGGTCTGTGGTTAACTAGAGAAGTTATCAACATGGTTTTATGCTCAGTTTGGACCCCTTGCCCCTCATGCTGGCCTCCTGTTTAAAACGCTGAATCTCTAAGTGGCTGCGTAGTTGTTAGAAAAGGGGGGATGAATTAGAGATTTGATATGCCTGGCTCAGGGGACAAACATCCCAGGATTGCACGGAATCCACAACATTCGACATCTCATTGTATTTTAGCTCTCTTTGGGGAATTCAGCGGACATCGGATCCAAGCTTACATAATGCTTTTTGAACAGGAGTTCTGGATCCCTCAGTTTCTCGTCTGTCACCTGTTGGCGAAGGCACGGACCGATGAGTGCGGAGTTGTGATTTAACTCAGCACTACATAGCTCATTAGCAGATTGATGAGGATGTACTGGTACCAGGAGAGCACCGTCACAAAGCTCTGGATCACGCACCAATATAACCCTGCAATGCAGCACTTGTTTGACAAAGCTCTGCCTTGCGCAACCAAAATACCCACAGCAGGGCGGGATCCCTTTCTCTCAGTGGCCTGATCCTCAATCCCAAACCAAGCAAACGCACACACATCACGCTAATCCTCAGCAACTGACCTGGTTCATGATGTTGGAAGCATGTAAAGGTTTGCTCCTGTCACCCCTGAGCGCTTGGGAACCGGCGTTGTAACGGAGCAACATTAAATCTCAGGGTCAAAGGTTACTCCCAGGCCTCTAATCTTGCTTTCGAGGGGCTTTGGGAAAACAAGCACTGCTCGTTTCACCCTTTGAATGGGCTGCTTTAACCAAAGCTGAGTAACAGCAGCCAACTCGGTCTCTGCGAGAGAAAGCAGCCAGGTCATTCCCTGGCGTCCAGGTATGTGAGCGGGAGAGCTAACAGGATGCCTTTCTAACCTGACTGAAGCCCAGGCAGGCCGGCCAAAAGAACTGCAGAGGACTTCCAATTCTGAACCACAGAAATGACAGTGTTTAAACTGCTGCCAAAGAAGTTAGCCCAAACCCAATCCAGATCTACAAGCACACCAGCCGCTAGAAAATGTTACTAAAGGCGTCAGCCTCCATCAGACCTGCACACATAAACTGCAGGGTTTCTGCAAGACTCAGAGGGGACCCAGATGTGATTATTGAATATAAAAATGGGTGCTGGATCAGTGTTGATGTGCCTGCCTCCAGCTAATACACTGCCTGGCAAAAAAAAAAAAAAAAAAAAGTTGTCACCTGGATTAAACAAAGCAAATAGGTATATGAGCCTCCGATTTGATAATTACTGCATGGGTGATTATCTTTCATTTGGAAACAAGTTATTTAACCCCAGCTGATGCATGAGTAGGTTCTCATTTCTTAAAAAACCATGTCAAAGACACATCCTGTGGTCGTGGAAAAATGTTAGTCTGTTTAAGAAGGGTCAAATCATTGGCATCAAGCAGAGAAAACATCTAAGGAGATTAAAGAAACTACTAAAATTGGTTTAAAAACTGTCTAACACATTAAATATTTGAAGGATAGCGGGAAACCATCGTCTTCAAGGAAGACATTTTTTTGAAAAAAATCCTGAATGATCATGATCGGTGAATCACTTAAACGCTTGGCCAAATAAAATCAAGGGTTGAGTTTAATAGTGGAAGTCAGAGCATTTCCACACACACAATGTGAAGGGAACTCAAAGGATTGGGACTGAGCAGCTGTGTAGCCTTAAGAAAACCACTAATCAGTAAGGCTAACAGAAAAAAGGCTTCAGTTTGCTCGGGAGCATAAAGATTGGACTGTGGAGCACTGGAAGAAGGTCATGTGGTCTGATGAGTCCAGATTGACCCTGTTCCAGAGTGATGGGAGCATCAGGGTAAGAAGAGAGGCAGGTGAAGTGATGCACCCATCATGCCTAGTGCCTACTGTCCAAGCCTGTGGGGGCAGTGCTGTGATCTGGGACAAATCTTGTGACATTGCAGAAGTTTATCGAAACAATGACACAGTGAATGCTTCAATCAATGCGTGCTGTGGTCAAAGCTAAAGGTGATCCAACTATATATTAGAGTGTGTGAACTTTTTTTAGGTGGTGTCTTTTTTTTGGCTAGGCAGTGTATTTATGTCCTTAGCCTGGCTTTGACCAGCCTCTGGTCATTTTTGGTCATTTTTGACTTTAAATGTCCTAACTTTGTTATATTGCCACCACAACTTTCTGTGCAGAATTTGGACCAGCGATGCAGAGTCCAACATCAAAGATGAAGTCCAAATGGCCAAAGTTTAACAAGAGGGGCACAGAAAATGCTGATCTGCTGAAGTGCTTTAATTGCAGGTCCACAAGACCTTTAAAGCAATTATACTTTGTTGTATATAGTGCATGAGCTAAGTTTAGTAAGTTGCTTTGACATGGTAACTGCAGTGTGCACATGCTCCACAGTCAAACTGCAGGACATTCAGTGTCAATCATGTGACTCAACTCACACCATGCTGCCTTTTTAGTGTTGTGATGGAAACAAAAACCTGCAATTTTACTGCAGTAAAAGTCCATCTGACATCATCAGGAGGCTTTCTCAGACACCAGGTCATGGTGCATTCACAGTTTGGATGCCCTGCCTCTTAAAAGTATAAACTACAAATGACTGCACCGTAGACAAAGCACTGTAACAGTTCAACAAGCTCCAGTATTAAATAGAGACTTATAGGTGTTCACTTTTCTTTTTTTGCCCCTCTTTAACAATAATAGAAATACTAAAACAGGATTCATACAGGTGTTGAAAGTCCTTGAACATGCCTGAATTTTAGTGCAGCATTTTCAAGGAAGGTGCTTGGATTTGGACTGAGAAGCTTAAAAAGTGCCTGAATTTTTAAACTTTATTTCCTCTCTATAAAAGTCTGAATGTCTGTAGATTCATACTGTAAACTACCTATAACAATACCGTAATAAAGAAACAACGGAAAGTAGTTTTTTATGACCGCTGTTTTATGCAAATATTTCTTAAAAAATAACAGTATAATCATGTTTTGTGAAAGAAACAAGCACTGATGTAACCTGTTCCTTGAAAATCCAGTTTTTGTCAGCTTGTACTTGCAATTGAAAAGTAACATGCAGAAATTTGATCAACTTAATGCAAATGTATTAAACCAAAATATCTGCAGTAATTTTCATGTCAGCTGATAGTGATTTTCAGCTTTTGAAAATTTATTTGACAATCATACCAATAATACTGTGCATTCCTCGTGCTATTGCAACGTAAACACAATTTGTGATTCATGCTATATGATAAAGCACAATAAAGACACCACTTGTTTTCTCAGCCATCTAAGCTTTATCTGGATGAAAAAACAACAATGTAGGCCCCCTTCATGGAGGTCTCGGACCAGCTGATTTGGTGCGCACCAAAGGGCAGTGGTTGCATTCACACTGATACTAACGTACCAAACCCTGGGCCAAAACTTCTTTGGTGCGCACTAAATATGGTTGGTGTGAAAACACCCTTAATCTAGGCAAGCAAAAGCCTCATGTTCTCACATTAGTCATATTTAATTGTATCCTTAAGTGTTTGCTGAGGGCTGATCAAAAATGGCCAGATGCTGCATTTGTTGCTTGGGCCATAGAGCTGACAGCCCTGTCCTAGAATGTAGAAGTCCAAGGTAGCATTTCTTTTAAGAGGCTGCTAAACAAAATTTGCCATCGATGGCAAGAGGCTTTAGTTTTATATTGAATATGTAAGGCCACATATAAACATTTGAAGGGGTGGGGGGCAAATAAAGTTTGATGATTGATTATTTACAAGCTTTAATAACAAAAAAATGTATACCTAGACAGACCAACCTAGCATGGCCTACATGTGGGGAACCATATTCCAGTCATCCTAAAATCAACATTAAGGCAACGTCTGTCAAATCAGCATATAACTCTTCTATCAAGGACACCCCTAGATTCTGCTGTGAGAGCACAGGCTTGCTTTTTATTTCAACCTCAAATTATCAAACATAAAGAGACAGGCTCAAATAACCTAATTTCCAACCCTTTAACCCAATTGTGATTCATCCGGTGAAGTGCCTGTGAGTGATTATGGGTCAGGGCCAAGACAACAAGCCGAAACCCTTTGAACTCAAGTACAAGTCTTACTTTGGGAAAACTCGGGCCTGCTGTCTTTGATGTTGACGGTGAGAATTACAGGCTTTCTCCCTCTTGGCCATTTCAGCGCCCCTGCTTTTTGTTTTTCCACGTCTCTGTGCGTGATACAGGTTTGAAGACTTGAGCAGAAGTGAAGGTTTTAGGTTGAGGAGCTGGAAATTAATGTCAAAATACAGTATTTATGAGGTTTGGACAACTTCAAGAGTTCAAGAAAGTCCCTACAAGTGTTCCTCAGATATGTCATTCTCAGGTGAAAACTATGACCTCCTAAATCTGAACAAATCATCTTTGAATCTGGACATTAAAGTGGACATTTACTCAAAGTATGAAGAAATTCCTCAGTGTTTCCAAAGTGCTTCACATGTTTTGGCCAATACTGATGGATGTACATATGAACAAACCGAAAAACACTAACATTAGATGACACTTCTGATGAAGACGGAACATGTTAAGGCATGAATTAAAAAGCCTTACTTGCCTGTTAAAAAGGAAAGTATAAGCATATTATCCATAGGCATATTGAACTTTTGGACTATGGTGCACAATGTTATCTGTTTGATACCAATAGTGGCTAAAAGTTAAGTATTGTGTTGGCTGATATAAAACTTTTGCAGATATTTACAGCTGATATATCAACCACACATATCAGCTGGGAAATTGTCAAATTACAAGGAGTACAATATTGATGCACCTAGGCCTGTCACTATAATCTATAAATAAATTAACCGCACGATAAATAAAAACGTCCTTCGTAAGTTTTTCAGCCTCAATAAATTGACACATGCATGCATGTTTATTTTTCTCCTCGATGATGCCAAAGAGGCTGAAAGAGAAGATGGCTCACTCTGTGCAACTGTCTCAACACTAGGGTGTGCTCGTTTCATAGTGGATTTATAGTGGAGTGAGCATCTGTCAGTCATTCAATCTTCAGGGGGGAGGTGGGGCCGCTCACGTGTATACAAACACAGAGCTGATGCTAGCGTCGTGAGGAGTTAGAAGGAAACAAACACAAATATGAATGATGGCAAGAAAGCGATGGTTCCTAAGCCGAATGCCACAGCTCAAGTGTCGGAATATTTTGGTTTTAAACAGAATGAACAAGGTGTGAGCTCATGAACACCAACAAGCTGACATGTCGCATCTGTTTGAAAGTAGTGGCGACGAAGAAGGGGAGGTGCAGCGGAGTCTTCATCCTGACTGTCACTGTCGCTTACGGAGGTGTTTGATCGGCAAAGTAAATATAAATAAAGCAGCACAAAATGGTGCGCTTACAGACAGTGTCGTTCACTACATTGCTAAAGAAATGCAGCCCTGCAATACCGTTGAAAAGCCAGAAATGTTGCAAACATTTGTTAGACAGTACAAATTGACTGGGGGAATGTACATGCCACAAACAGTTCCTGAACTGTATAAACTCCTTTTTATTTATTCTTTTTTATTGTTTGTGTGTTTTTATTGGAGTTTTGTTTTTTTTTTGTACAGAGACGGGTCTATTTTTATTGTTTTTGATTACTATTATGATTTTTAGGTGCATGCAATTTTCCCCAAAAGAGTCAATTTAAATTTCATTGGGACTTTTGTCTCTTTTTTTGTTGAATTTGTTTCATTTGAAAGCTCTTTACCTTCCAATTACAGTTAAATACTCTGAAGAAATTAAAGTTTATTGCTTTTGATACTGTGTACTTACTTTATTATGACAGATTATAATTACATTAATGAAATAATGATGTTTCAAAATAATATTGACAATAATATTGTTTATCGGTAATCATTATTTGGACAATTATTGTCCAGCAAAATTTGTTATCGTGACAGGCCTAGATGCACCTTCACATCACTGCAGGGCTACATTTGAAAATCAAGGGTTTGATTTTTGCAACAGTTAAATGCTGTTTTTCTTGTTTAAATCTGTTCCTCGCAAAAATATACTGTAACATTGAAACAAGTCCATTTTTGTTAAGTACAGAGCTTGAGCTCTTGACCAGAAATATCGGTATTGGCGATAATGAATTTAAAAACACAACCATATCAGATATCAGTAAAAATCCAATATCGTGCATCCCTAAAAATAATACCTGTAGCCCACCCATAACTTCAAGCTCCTGAATTTATTCTCAACCCTGATAAAGCTCACCCAAGGAAACAGGTTATTCACCTCAGGATTTACCTCTAAACATTCAAAGGAAGTCATTTTGACCCAGATTATACGAGCAACAGGCTGTGACCCTCGTACCCTGCACCCCATCGCTCCTCCACAAGTGTTCCCCCCAAAAAAGTAATGCTTAAGAGGGACTGTGAGTATTCTAAGCACACGTCGAGCTAAGCTGGGACCTTGGAAATGGGATTTGTGGGGCTCACCACTGATCACTGCGCCCATTGAAGTCAGTCCCACATTCTACAAATGCAAGTCTCAGCGGGTGCCAACACCATGAGCTATCTGAAGATCTGAAGGACTGTGAAAGGCATCGCATGAGTGTTTGTGGAGGCGGTATTTTTCACTCCGGCCAACCGGGTCACTTGGCCGGAGACACTCCCTCCAGGCCTGGTGGTCAGAGATTACCAAAAGCAAGGGGACACAGAGTCACAAATATCAGTGTCCTATTTTCAAGACTTCCTCTCGAAAAGTCGGGGTCCTTTGAATGCCAGTAGGCTAAACCGGCACCTCCTCCTCCTTTACCACGCTACAAAGGATTCACCGGAGCACCAGCGTGACTTGCCACCCACGTCTGGACTAAAATGGGTGGCTGACACCCACAAATATGCTGGTAGTGTTCTTCAAATTTGGGCAAAGATACATCATTCTCTAGGCCAAAGTATGTGGAGCATTTGGAAAGGAAAGCCTTGTAGTGTGGTGATGATGCATCAAATAAGTAGGACAGTGCTAATGAGGCAGCATCTTAAAGGCACACCGTGTTCCTAATGTGAAGTACACAATCAAAAAAAATAGAAGGGGGAAGGGTGCAATTTTAATGATATTTTACAGCCAGAGGAGTTTGGCAAATACAACAAACTCACTAACTGTATGTCAAACAAAATTTAAACAATTTAAACACAAAGGATGTAAATTCCAGTAACTTTTACAGCTTTATCTTTTTCTGAGATGTGGACTTACAATAGAAAAGGTTTTACTTGGGGTTTATTTGCTGAGAAATAAGTCATCATTTTGTGGGTTTATTTCATGTTACAAGGGAGAAAAAAGCTGTTAATGCCTTTGTGCTTTTCATGGGATACCTTGCCTCTCTCTTCCAGGGGGTTTGTCAGTGGCTATTCAAGTATGTGTCCAAAAAAATAAAAAGTCTTTTTTTGTAATACGTCTCTTTGGAGAACACAAGAGGATGAAAAAAGTTATATCCAGTTACTAAGAAGTGTAGATAGCCCAAAATCCTGGTCAAATGCTCTGTCTCAACCTGTATTCAGCTCCCTGCAATGAGTAGCCCCTGTAATTCACCCTAATTGCTGCTGCTTTAGTGCCTAAATTTCCTCAAACTTTAACTTTGTTCTTTAATAGGAAGAAATTGAGTCTATAATCAAAGTTTATGCCAAGTGATAACTCTAACCATTAGTCAATGGCATTTCTCATTATGTGTTGGCATCAAGCTAACAAACTCAGATCTACCTCCTTGTATCTGTTTAATATCTTGTTTTCTTCAAATACTTGCAAGCAACTACTGGTGAGTACTTTTCCTTGTAAGTTCCATCCCTAATAACTGTAACCAGTTACAGTATTAATGTTCTGTAACTTGCCAATAGGAATGGGTACCATTTGGAGCCCATTTCAGAGCCCATGTGATGATGCTTCATCTGTTGTGTCCATTTCTCTTGCTGTGAGGAGGATTTGGACAAATTTCTTAGCAGAGAAGGCAGAGAAGGCTCAGCATGTTTGCTACTGAAATTCAGTGACTTTTACTTATTTAGACTTGTAGTGTGATTTGGTTCAAGGGATGGGTATTAATAAGATTTTATTGATATTATTGCCATCAATGATTCTCCATATTGATTCTGGTTGGTTTTCTGTGTGCAAAAAAGTAAAGCTGCACAAGATGTTTTAGTGCAGTGTTGATTTTGACAGCACTTAACTTAGTTTTAGTCTTTTGACTAAAATACCATTTAGCTGTAATTGCAATTTAGTCATCTAAATTGTTTTAATTCTAGTTGATGAAATCTGCTATATTTAGTCAACTAAAATAAGAAGTGTAAAGGGTAAGGCAGTTTTTTATGTTTCCTCGAATTTCTGAAGTCATGTTATACACTTGGATTAAATGAAACATCTAATAACCCTTTATTGAATGTTAGTAAAGTCTGAATGTCTAAATAAACAGAAACAAATGTTCCTTTTGTGTGAAATGCAGTCACCTTTATTTAGGCTACCTGGCAGAGCATCTCAGTTACAATACCAGAACTGACAACAAACAGTGAACCTGCTCTACATGAATATATCAATTCATAAAGGGAGCAGCTCTGATTGGATCGCTCCACAACTTATCCCACCACCACCAAGCTAAGGCAGCTGTGATTGGATAGATTCTGAACTTGTCTCTACTTTCTACATGGCCAAAAAAAATTTTATTCTAGTTTCTATTTGTTGATGAAAATGTCGGTTAATTTATTTTTTGCTTTTGTCCATGTGCACTCGCTTTATTAGCTACAGTCTAGTTTTTATCAGTTGAAAAGGTTATTGACGAAAACTATGACAAAAATAAGAAATCAACAAAATTGAACACTGTTTTAGTGAGAACAAAGTCAAACAGTTGGCGCTACTGCGTCTCTGGAATCCTCTGGTGTTTTCACCCTGGCTTGACATCACAGAAACGGAGGATGTGCAGTAAATGTCATTTTGTGTAACCCTAAGCCACAGTTTTGGCCACCCATGCTTCCCATTTGCTTTGATCCCAACACTGACTTCTCTGCCATTGTTTCTGCTGACCACATCTGAGGAGAAAGCACAACATCTTTGGTTTGTGAGGCGTGCAGGAGAAAGTGTAGGGACTTGTCCTGGGAAGTTTTACACATAGAGACCTGGTGAACGACACTGAGCAGTCCATACAGAGTGTGAGGCTACAAAAGGTTAGCTCTCGTCTAGAATTGATTTTGATTCCAGTCTCTACTTGGTTTGGCAGATATTGGATGTTATGACGCTAGGGCTGAACAATTAATTGCAAATTAGATTAAATCGCAATATGGCTTGTTGCAATTTTCTAATCGCAGAAGGTTCAATATTTTTAGCCCAAAATGTGTTGAACATTTTGGCATTGTGATGTAATTTCTTGCAATTTCATGCCTATTTTTTTTTTTTTTACCTCTATTCATACACTTTTTTTTCCCCACTTTTGGACCATTATTACTTTTTTTTTTTAACCCTGTTTTTACAACTTATGACTATTTTGCCCCCATTCATCTTTTTGGCCACTGTCAGAACCATTTTTTGGAATTTTTACATGGTTTTTGAAATTTAATTTCAAATTTATTTCCCAATTTTGCTGCCATAATCAATTTTCCTTAGCCACTTTTGAATTTTTTTGCCAATTTATCCCCATTTTTTTCCAATCTCATACCTATTCCGCACCTATTTATTAACCTTTTTCCGCTCCCATACCATTTTACCCAGTTTTTACAACTTCATGCCTATTTTGCCCCTATTCATCTTTTTTGGCCACTGTCAGAACCATTTTTGGAATTTTAACATGGTTTTTGAAATTTAATTTCAAATTTAATTCCCAGTTTTGCTGCCATAATCAATTTTCCTAAGCCATTTTTGGATTTTTTTGCCAATTTTGACCAATTTTTTTTTCAATTTCATACCTATTTTGCACCTATTTATTAACCTTTTTCCACTTTCATACCATTTTTCCCCAGTTTTTACAATTTCATACCTATTTTACTTCTGTTCTCCACTTCTCCACTTTTTCTCAAATCTTTTATCCTTAGATTAATTTAATGCCATATTGGTTTTACTATATAAAGATCTACTGCTTATGTTTGTTTAAGAATACATATGATGAGGAACATTAAAACAATTGCAAGTAAATCGCAATATTGGGGGGGGGGGGGGAAATCACAATTAGATTATTTTCTCAAATCGTTCCACCCTAGTTGACACCTGTAACCTTCTAACAAACACTGATGCTCAGTAGGTGGTGCCCTGTATTCTTTCTTAGTCTTTCCATGGCTCATCATCAGCCTCCTCTGCCGGCCAGCAGTTACTCCAACATGATTAAAGTGACATCTGAGTGTGTAAAAGGGGCGTTCCCGCAGAAACTAGGACTTCCCTTGCAACGTGTTGGCTGACACAGGGCATTAGAGCGAACACATGGCTCCTGTGTGTATGTGTGTGTGACTGTGTACGTGTGTGTGTGTGTTGAGTTTAGACTGAGAGATTATTGTGCGTTTATGTGTCAGGGTTTTAGAGAGCCTCATGATGGATTCACGTTTTTGGGTCAAATGAAAAATGTAGCAAAACAGGAGCAGTACCGGTGCAGACAGAATGCTAACATGGGTGGATTAAAGTTTCAGGTTGTCAGTCGTTGAAATTCAAGCCCCACTGCGATACACTGTGATAAATCAGCCATCTCCTATCTGATAGAAAACATGTTACCCTCCAAAAGTCTCCAAACACAGCCTCTCTCCCTACAGGCCGGATCAGATAATCCCTGAGTCTTAACCAGTGTTGAATAAAAACAGGGGTCAGGTTGAAAGTGGAATTCCATCAGAAGCCAGATGCTGAGTGACTGTTATTCTGGGACATCAGAGAAAGCATGAGCAGGCACTAAAACAAGCTTTGTAACCCCCCTGGAAGTCCAATCGTTTATGAAGCAGAGGCCGAGCATGTCGGCTGCAGAGAAATAGCCGAGTGAGCAAATAAATAAACATCTGTCCAAACCAACAAGCTCATGTTTGATCCACTGATCAACAGGTATCACGCTTCACTTCTGAGCAACAACACACCTGTGGCTGGAAATATGAGGCATAACAGCTATAATATTTCATGAAAATAAATCAAGCTGTCAGCTTAGGGAAGGAAAGAAGGGAAGTCCAGAGCAGTTTGGGGAAGCATGAGTGGTCGGGCTGGTTCAAAAAATCAATTTAATCAATTTAAATCGATTTTCCTTTAACTGGTTCATAATCGATCCATAAAATCCAAAGATCGATCTTTTAACTTGGGTAGTTTTTTCTTCTTTGGATGTGCAGAGAAGCAGCCTGTGGTATCAACACTGCTGGTCTTGTGTAAACAGCGTTTAGCGTTGCTTTCTACTGAACAAGATCTCATGAGATGTTACTGCAAACAAACATGGTGAAGCACTATAAGGGCACCACTGGCAAGTTTAAAAGCTGATGTTTGGATGTACAGTATTTTAGATTTAACAAGTACAAAGGAAAATACGAGTTGGACAAAAAACAAGTAATATGCAGAAGATGCATCAATGCATATCATTAAAATATGATTAATGTAACTGCTTTGAGTTTAGATCTTAATGTCAAAACAATTTTTATTGATCTATCAGGTAAAAAGGTCACTTTTTAAATGTACAGCATTATTTTAACTAAGATATCCCAGACTGAATAAATATGAAATTGAATCGTGAATCGAATCGATTTGAGACCTTGTAATATCGAATCGATCCAGAAAATCTGATTCAATACCCAGCCCTAATGAGTATTGATCCCAACTGAAAATGAACTACAAATGTTATATTTCAAAAAGAATAGATGAAATTTAAAAGGGAAATTCACAGTTGTATGAATTGTACTCCTGTGCGCAATGGATGGATGGATGTATGCTTCACTTAAGGTAACAGGCAGGGGTGCTTTCACTAATTTGAGGACCCTGGGCAAAGATCAATAAGAGCCCCCCATCCCCTATGTACTGGGAATAATTCAACAAAAATGTACATAATATGGAGACATTCTGAGCCTCTCTACCAGCTTTTGAATTGCAAAAACTTATCTATTGTTAAAGGAGACATATCATGCTTGTTTCTCCTTTTCACTATGCCAGACTAGGATGCCTGTAAAGCATTTCTGCCCTCAGTACAAGTCATTTAGTTCCTTCATTGCCCCACAATTGTGTTCTCAAAATCCTCATTTTAAGCCATTATCAAGCTCTCGTTGAAACACGAGGATCTCAGGATGACCTACAGTTACCTTGCAACGTCACAGCCCTTTGTGCTCTGATTGGTCAGTTCTATCGGGAGTCGAGCCAGCCTGTCCTTCTTCTTCTACTGTATTTTCCGGCAGGCTCAAAGCAGCGACCGCGTATTGAGTCCCCTACAGGCCAGAGCTGGTAATGAGTGAGTGTGAGCTAGGGAGCTATATACTGCTGCTGGTGGATGTGTTCCTCAGTGATGGTTTTGTGGCTAACGGACATCACAGAGGAGGAAGTGTTTTAGCAGATTACTCCAATAAAAAGAAAGGTACCTCGTGTCGTCAGGACGTTTGAAATCTCACGGTCATCTCACAATGACCTATTTTCAGATGCATCAAATCTCGTTCTAGGATATCAGAAAAAATACAATATCTAATTTTTTGAAAATTAAGGGGGTGTAAGGTCTTGTTTTCAAATTTATTATATTATATGTAAGTATTAAATCATGCATCAGCATGATATGTCTCCTTTAAATGATTTCCCAAAAGAGAGAGAGTGCAATGCTTGAACAAGTGGATACGTCTGGCTAGGAATGAGGGTTTCCCAAATATATATATATATATATATATATATGTTAAAAAAAATAAAAATCAGAATATGTCCCATGTTATCTTGCAAGTTGTGGTACTTTTTGCTTTAAGAAATAAGACTGAAGAACTAAAATGTCATGATCAAGATAGAAATTTTGAAGAGGAATGATTTAATGGCCTTCACTTTTCCATATCAATCAGTGTGATTCCATCTATATGTCTGCAGTATTGCGACTTAAAAACGAAGTTTTGAAGAAAAATACCAAAAAATAAGGGAAACTATCATTAAAACTTCCAAAAGAATACTTTCTATAATTGTTTAGATTGAATAGCACTTGAAATGGTGTTATAGTTTACATATTTTTTGGTCAAAAGACAGAGAACACAATTATTTAGAGAACAGAAAGAATAAAGCTATTAGTGTAATTTAAGTATTCAGGTGTTTGAAGCCAAGAAACAGATAGTTGTCCAAGTTTAACATAAAGCTAATTTTTTTTTTTCAAAAGGTCCCAATGATTTCTAAAAGTCATCCTGTCATTGCTTAAACAAACCTGCAGCAATTCCTTTGATATTGTCAAATCCCACAAATAACATCCTTACTAGGTAACTGTCCAGAAATTGCCAACATGTTTGTGCAATTAAGACATATCTTAAATTAAGAGACAGAGTGCTGCCTTAATAGCACTAATCTATTCTACATTACATTACACTACAGTAAATAAGAATGCAACTATAACATCCAATGAACAAAAAAAGCTGTATGCTATACTGCTGAGGCTGTCTTAGTTGAACAATTCAGTTGTGCACATGGATTTACCTGCTATGTTTTTGTCACAAAAGACAGAGAGCACTGTCAAATTTGCACAGACTAGTTGGCAACTTGAAGTGAAAAATGACTAGAATGTCAAACCATCTGTAGACTTAGTAGCACACTTCTAATTTTGCAAACATTGCCAACTCTTTTGCAGTTTTCAAACCAGAACACAGACTGCTCTGTCTAAATTATATAAGGGTTAAGCAACACTTAATTAAAAACATGTTTTGTGAAAAGGGCCAGTTGGTTAGGTTTAGATATGTTAAATCAAAACTCATGACAACCATTTGATGCAGTTTATACAGGCTGACGTCTACTGTAATACACGTCTTTATATTTAAAGTTTTTTAGACAAACCTCTCATTTTGATCAAACTTATGGAAGCTCCTCAGAGCTCGAGGCCCCAGAAAACTGCCAACAGCCCCTCGAGTCACCTGTTCGAAAACTATCCCAAATAAAAAACAGACTCAACATCGCAAAGTAACGCGTTAATGCAAGAGCGAGATATGAGATGAAAACACAACTGTGACAAAAAGAAAGACCTGTGGGCTCCGATCAGTGAGTAGATGAAGAAAAACTCAGATGTTATGATGAAACAACTCGCACCAAACAAACTTGGAGTTCCGCCTCGCTGAAGCTCCACACGGCGTGAATAAACTCTTCTTGTTTCAGTAACGTCAACACTCAGAGGAGCAGTGGCGGACACACTCCGTTACTCACCTATGTCGGAGTTGCAGAAAGCGTCCTGCGGGTGCGTCAGAGCGCACGAGCAGCCCTCCGTGAGCTGGTGAACGTGCATGCTGCTGAAGACAAACAGCACGCTGATCAGGTGCTGAATCACTGACTGCATTTTTCCAAACTTTTCCCGCGGCTCTGTGCTGCTGGAGAGGCTGTAGAGGTCCGTGCGTGCTCAGACGGGGAACAGGGTTTCTGTCAGTAAGCTCCACTCCTCTGCTCTGCGCGTGTCGCTGCTGATCCTCTCTCTGCTCGCTCGAGCGCTCTCCCTGATCCTCGCAGCAGCGCACAGCCGTACTTAAAGCACGCGCGAGAGATGTTCACGCCCCATCGCCACCTCTGCTGCGCGCGGGCGGGGCGGCCAATCAGCGGCCGGTAATGCCATCGGGAACGACAGACATGATGGCACACCGGAACTTCATCCTGCTTCATTTATGAGATTATTATGAGTTTAAAAGAGGGGAGGGGGGGAGTCAGAGTGTGGGTCTACACAAGTGTGAGCGTTTAAAGGAACGTGATGCATTTTTTTCTATAATACTATTTGACAAAAAGACAGAAAAAACACTGAGACTGAGATGAACAGGCTAAAAAGAGGTGAAAACAAAATCAGTCTATGCTGTGAGGAATTTAAAACCGAATAATAACTGTCAAGAAGTATGAAAGTGTGTAAGAGCCATGTTAGATGGAGAAAATAATTATGGGGAAGTCGAGATTAAAGTTGAAATGATGACAATAAAGTTGAAATACAACTTGTGATAAAAGTTGAAATGTCAAGAAAAAAGTCAAAATGTCGAATTAAGTGGAAACACATTTTATGTCGACTTTATTCTCGAATTTTGAACTTAAATCTCATCTTTTTTACTATTATCAGGACATTGTATTTTAACTTTATTGTCAACATTTCAACTTTAATCTCTAAATGTTGACTCAGAAAATTATTTTTTCCATCTTAAATGGCCCTAATACTAAGGAGTGAGCATAATTATAAAACTTACAGCAGATAATGACAAAAACTCAAACTAAGAGTAATCAGTCATTAATTTAACACCATCTTTAAACTTCTTTTACCTCAGAAGTTCATTTTACTCTACCTTTTAAAAATGTAATATCAGTCTTGTAGTTGATAAATTCATTTACATGTCTGTTTTTATATTTTTTATGAATGTGGGGTAAACATAAATCACTTTGAGAAGTTTTTCGATAGTGTTATATCAGGTTCATGGTAATGCATGCATGATGCACTTTTAACTACTGATTCAGCAAAAGAAATCGACCTGCTGGATATAAACTGTTAAAATTACAGCCAAAGAAATCGTTATAAATCACTGCTATCAGAATCAGCCCTGATTTTTACAATCTATATATAGAGAGAGTGTCAGCATGCCAAATATCATATCAGAAAATACAATGTACAGTGTTTTTTCCTCCACCTCTGATATATTTATACAAATTTGGGCAGTCACCTTATAATCGCTAGAGGATGGGGAAAAAAATCTACTATATATTAGGACTGAATGTACATTTGAATTTAACAAAGATTTCTGCAGCACACTAATGTACCTGGAGCAGTGACCTTCCCAAGTCCAAACTGACCATTCATCACTTTTTTGACCCCAGAAACTGGAAGTGGGCCTTGAGAAAATGGAGAAGAAACAGAGCCAGTGTGTGGAAGCATTTTGTGCTACACACCGCCGATGGCACAGTAAAAACAAGATCTTGATAAATATCAGTTACGTACAACTTGTGTACAGGCACCCAGCCCCACCAGAGGCCCTAAAGCCATTGCTGACAGGATTGTAAGATTCATATGGACATGGAGTCCAACAGTGTAAAATGATGACATAAAAATTGTAGAAAACTGACTGTATATGCACGAAAACTTGGACAACACCGGACAGACTGATCTGCTTTCATGATCAAATAAGAGGGGTAATGGTTTTGTATGAAAATTCTGCCTTAAGATAAACTTATGGAAACACTGGTATCAGCATCGGCCCTGACTTTCATTTATATATATTTTTCATTCCCTTATATATTTACACTAAATATGTCATTCAGTTGTCTTCAGAGTCAGAACCTGGCGTCGTCCTCGTGCATTGGTATGATAGACACTAGTGTTCTGCACCATCACAACACATGGTGAAGAAAACAAATTCATGAAACATCACACCTCATATGTGAGATTTCTTCAGTGATCAGAAGCCTCCAAGCTGTATCCAAGCTTGGACACAGCTTGGAGGTCCAAACAGTGTCCAAACAGTGGTCTGTGGGCCAACTGGGGCCAGTGGCCCACAGCAGTTGCACAAAGTAAACTGGAAGATAACCAGCATAAAAACATGAAGCATGGGTTTGACTGGATTTAGGCAGCAGGTTTTATAGACTGAGCTCATTTGTCCTGCCATCTGGTCCTTCTTGAGTTCTGATTGATGTAAAATGGTAAACCGTGGTAAATTTTCCCACGGTAATCATTACTGTGTCCTATTAAACTTACCGTAAACTGTGTTTGATTAACACAGTGCATGAATAACGATGCTGCTCTTTGACTGGAAAAGCTGGAACTATATCTTCTCTATGAAGCAGCCAGTTTGCATTGTTTTGCCTCTGAGTCCGAGAGTGAAAAGTTAGAGACACAACGGAGATTTTTCTTCTCGAAATGGACACTAAAGTCTGGTTGAATTTTGGATTTTTACAAGGATGCTGAGGGGAAACTGCTTGACAACAGTCACCCTGTTTCAACACAAAGCTGCGGCGAAAGAAAAAGATGTGTGTGATTAAATCTGCAGTAACTTCTCGAGTGAATGAGCAGACTGGGCTGTAGAGGTAGAGAGAGGGAGAAGATTCAGAGAGCCATACCTGAGTGAATTACAGATGGTTTGTCAATAATTGTATCTAAGTAATGTATAAATATTTGTAAATAATAGCATTAGTATTATTCTGGAGTGTGGTCTTGCTGTTTTTTTGCATTCGACACTAATGCTGTAGGCAAACATAAATGTGTGAGTGTACGTAAAATAGGTTAAATTTATTTGATGTCACCTCAAAACTTTGAACATGTTTATTTACCTTTGTTTATGGAAAGAATCCTGTTTAAAGTACAAATCTGTTTTTTTCTTTTCTTGTTATCACACAATTTCCAAGCATTTCTAACAATAATGACAAATACGTGCCAGAATTGTTTACTTTTATTTCTCATTTAAAGAAGGGTAAAAAAAATGTACCCCAAGGACATTTACTGACACAGTTAATGACAAAAAAGACAAAAGAGAACTGTTATGATTATAATACTAAGGGGGTGGGGTGCTGGTTTGGTGGAGTGGTTAGCAACCATGCACATCCTGTATAAATACTTCTGCCGGTCCAGGTTCGATTCCCCTACTCTCTCATCCCCTTTCACAAGCCTATCCACTGTCTCTCTCCTATTAATAAAGGCACAAAATGCCTTTTTAAAGTACTTTTTGACCATTTTGAGCACACTGCAACAATACCGTGATAATAATGATAACCGTGATAATATTGGTCACAATAAAGTAAAGTTTTTGAGCTTTTGCATTTTTCTCTTGTTTTGTGTTTAAATGTTCAAGTTACCTGCCAGCATCTCCCCTCAGCGTTTCACCAGTCCTGACTAGAATTTTGTGCCTCAAAGTTTCATCAAAATCTGTTTATAACCTGTTGAGTCATCTTGCTAACAGATAAAAAAAACACTGTCCAAAAGGAGGAGTGCCATATTTCTATTTCTATTTCTATTAGGTATATTTTTTATTTAAATCTATCTTTTTAAAGGATAAGTTCAGTTTCTACAGCTTTCACATTGTTTATAGAATGAAGTAGATCAATATACTCACCCAGAAGGCTTTCCTGATCCAAACAGTGCTTCAGGAGATATTTAGATCCAAAATCGAGCGGCAGACATCTGTATAATGGTAGCACACGGGGCATGTATCCAAAAACTCATTAGTTTCACCAATATTCCATCATGGTCCGCTCTGGCTACTCCTCCATTACAGTCGCTCCAGACATGTGCATGCGCAGTACTCTCTGGAGAGCTGTTCTTCTCTTTGCCTCCGCGTCCTCCTTTCAATGAGCTCCTCATCTGTAAACTCTGGCTCGAAACTGTAAGGACACCCATCATATTCAAAGTTCTCCTCCACAGCATCTTCATCTGATAGATATTCGTCCATTTGGCACAAAACTGGAAGAAGAAAGTCATTGTGTAGCCGCCGATCTTCCCCTGAAACAATGAGCCATACTGCGCAAGCGCGGAGGCAAACATTCTTCTTCTTCAGTTCAGAGGTCAGCACAGTCACAAAACATGTCTGGAGCGACACAGACTGTAATGGAGGAGTAGCCCGAGCGGACCATTATGAAATATTGGTGAAGCTAATGAGTTTTTGGACGATTAATGCAGTTTTAGGAGCGGCGCTATACATGCCCCGTGTGCTACCATTACACGGATGTCCGCCGCTCAATTTTGGATCTAAATATCTCCTGAAGCACTGTTTGGATCAGGAAAGCCTTCTGGGTGAGTATATTGATCTACTTCATTCTATAAACAATGTGAAAGCTGTAGAAACTGAACTTATCCTTTAAGTATCTTTTTATCTGCTATAAACAGTGCTACTGGAATCTTAATTTCACAGACGAAGTCTTCCAGAAAGATAAAGTTCTTTCTAATCTAATCTAATCTAATGAATGACCTTTACCATTATCATTAGTGCATGTGTGACCTCATAGGACACTGGATTTTCAAGGGGTTTGTCTGAATATGTCTCCTTCATTTTAGGATTGTGGTTATGAAAATGATTTTAAAAAACAAAGTATCGCAGGATTGTGTGCTTGCCTTTTTGAAGCATCATCTCTTAGCCTACTTCTCACCTAGTCTCAGTCAGAAAGCCTCACTTAGTCATCCTGCCCACCTTTCCTGACGCCCCCTTCATTAGTAATACTTCCACTGGACTGAATACAGGTTAGAGCCGGATTCCTTCAGTCTGAATCTGAGGCCCTTGCTCATTTGAGCTCCAGATGTTCTTAACATTTCCTGACTTTTCACTTCTACCTGTGGCTGCTTCTGTTGGCCCCACAGCCTAAATTAACCCCTCTATGTTTTATACAGATTCACCCACCATCAAGTTGGACAATTAAACACTTTCTTCTCCTCCCTCGCAGAGCTTGTGGTTCAGGCTGGAGCAGCGTTATCGCTGTGGATGGAGGCTTATCTGCTGAGACTGAGGGAGCTATGTTAAGAGATGACGCTTCACAGAGTTATATAAGACAGCCAGTAATAATCAGGTCTGGGAACTCTGACCCTCTATGTGCCTTCATTAATACTTATCTCAGTTAAATAACCCTCAGGACCATGAAGAAATGTACTTACTTTGGACCGAGTGGGCACTGATTAGCTTATGTTTAAAGTTTTGTTTGAAAGTTTGTGTTAAGTCAAATATTTAAGGCCTCATGGGACAGTTTGTGTTTTCTTTACAGGCTGGTTTTAATTTACAGTAAACCAAATAGGATTTACAGTTTTTTCTCTTACTAGAATAATTAACGGGAAATGTCATGAATACTTTCCTTTCATCAGTCACCCATGACTCAGTGCTGCATAAAGAACTCATCTTCACGGTTTTGGTTTCACCTCTCTGCTAGAGAGAGCTTTTCATGCTCACTGGTGTTAGAAGTGAACAATTCATCAAATTTGATATTTTTTTGAAGAAAGAATGACTAAGGTGCAGTTAATGTTAATGACTACTGGACTTTAAAAAAAAAAAAGCTAAATAATAGTTACGAGGTTTATTTATTTATTTATATATTTTTTTGTTAATTAAAAACATCTAAAATCAAACAATGGAAAGACATGTTTCATACCTCAGTCACGAAAATAGAAGTCCCAGAAACCCAACAACGATTTGGTTGTTGTTTTTGGTCATGAAAACTGCAGTCAAGCTGTGCATACTACACTAATACATTGTAATTGTAAAGTTGGTCAATTTGGATCAGTTTCACCTGCTTTTCCAAATGTTACTACATTTTTAAACATAGACAGTGCTTTGGTTTAAGTCTGACTGAGGATCATTATATAGTGTCAAAACATGTACCTCTTTTTAAAGCTCAAAACCCGTGTGTACAGGTATCTGGTGATATTGCTGGGGTCTGCAGACTGAAATCCAGCCCCCACATGTACCTCTCTTCATGGTGGGTACTGGTAACAATGCAGTTGAATCCATCCACACAGGCTTACGCCCTTGTTATGGATGGTCTGGTTTCAAATCTAGCATGGGACATCTTTCTGGGTTTTCATATCACTTCATTCTGAAGTCTATCCCATGTCCTACGGCTAGGTAGCCTTGCAGAGCAGACGGACCTGTCTGATTCTGAAATCATGCATCTCCGTCTTGTCAGCCTCCATTGTCCAACAGTTTCACTCGACTTAATGCTGAACGGCCCAATCAGGGAAGAGAGGCGGGAGCAGCAGGAGCTGCGGGCGTGACGAAAACAGGAAGTGACTTGACTGGAAGTGACATCACCTCCTGTTTTACAAAAAATGGCGCCTAATGTCGGTTAGCCTGTGCTCATCATGGTAACTCAGTTATACTAGGTAAAACATGCTCTCCTCATGAGTTTGCTTGGTAGGGATTATCTTTGGCGAGGTTCATGTCACACACGGGCCTAAGTGTTAAATGATACATATGTGGTATAATTTAATGTGAAACAATCGTCTCAAGGTAGTTTAGCTATCGACTAACAGCCGTTAGCCGCTACGGCTAATGGCTAACAAAGGCAAACAACAGTTAATGGCTGTTAGCCATTAGCCGTAGTGGCAAATAACAGTTAGCCGCTAACAACAGTTAACCGCTACAGCTAACAGCCATTAACTGTTGTTTGCCCTTGTAAGCCGTTAGCCATCGTGGCTAATGGTTAGCCATTAGCCGCTACGTTTAGCCACTACATATGCTACTTCATAGCAGCGCTGCTTGATATGGATTGGTCGGTGATGAGTGCGATGAGCCAAACAATCGTCCAATAAAGAGCTAGTGTGGTTTTTGAAGGTTCTGCCCCTGAAAACATTTTCGCAGGGCTCCTCCCAGATGGATTAGTGAAATATTTCCAATATGGAACTGTCCATCTGGCATGTCAGGTTAAGGGCTGGGTGACATGGCCTAAAAATAAAATCACCATTTTTTTTAATAATACCTGATTTAAGATTTTAATCTCTTTTTTTCCAAGTGACACAAAAATGACATGAATCAAGTTTTGCCTTCACGTTGTCAAAAGATTCCCAAACCAAACAGAATTTCCCTCTTAAAGTTAAAGTGTGTGTCATAAAATGCTGATTTGAGCATTTTCACATGAAACTCTCTAATCAATATTTAATCTAATTGACAGGGCCTCTATCATAAAAAACATCAGTTATCTGTTTTTATATTCAACAGTTCACCAACTTAAAATTGGAGCTAGTCAAGAAATAATCTTGATTTTTTTTTTTTCAAGAAGGCGGAAATAATTAGAATAAATTAATTTAATCAATATATTGTCCAGCCACACCATGTCCTATACTCTCTCTAACAAAGGCAAAACATGAAACAAAACAGGCAACAAACTCCAAATGGACCACTGTCTAAAAGCAGCAGATGTAGGTTATGGCAGCTTCAGTCACCACAGATGCAAACATCAGCAGTAACAGCCAAAAGCAGAGAGTATTGTTAAATAGCTCCACCAATCAGAGGTGTCACAGGGTTATAGTCGGCATTGCTCTGTTGCATATTAAGTTGAACAAGGTAGATAATGCCCTCTGCAGGGCCATTTAGCATTGTTTAGCCATTCAAATTCCCAGCTTTAAAAGAAGAAAACTGTTTAATTTAATAGTTGCAGCTAAACATGGGAGCGTATGGGTTGAAGGTCTTTGTCCACTGCCTGTGTTTTCAGCTGGAGCAGCTCTTAACCTCAGATTTGGAGTACCTCTCACCTCTTCACCAGCACTTAATGTTACTATGTAACCAGAGTTGACTTCCTCTCCTCTACCAGTACAAGCATAAAGCCATTTAAAAAGCTCTCTGAGCTGCATGTTTTCCTGTAGTCATGGAAAATTCATCCAGAAAACATGAAACCAAAGTCAAGAAATCAAGCCTTACCACTGACAGCAGTGGACCTGGAAATAGTTCCCTCAAGAATGCAAGGCAGCTAACTTTCACCTCCGCAGTTGTTTGTCAAGCAGGCATCAGAATTCCTGCCTCTTCTTGATTTTAATTTGTCCGTCAGGTAGAAATGACATTGACAAGTGCAGTGGTCTTCTGAGAGGTGAACTGTTCTTAGAGTCTGATAGCAGCAACAGTCAGCGGATGCGGGGGGCTTTTTTTTTTTTGCTCTGGGCACTCGTGCTGAGAACGCTGCACTGAACTGGGTTTTGGGTGACATAGCTCTTTTGTTCAAGACAGTAAACAGCTGTTTTTTTAAAGCATGAAGAAAACCACAGAAGTGATTTATTTACAAGAACTTTTTAGACTGTGCAAATATCAGGTAGCTTGTGTTAAATTTGCACAAGATGGTTATGATGTTAATAAATTAAAGGCACCGTTGACTGAATTGAGTTGTGATCAGGAAAAATATCTAAAACATTTATTTAAATCCCGACTCAACATATGGAGATATATATACATATTATATATATATATACATATATACATATGTATATATGTATATATATATATATATATGTATATTTTACAACTTTTACAACAAAAAATACAGATTTTGTTGTCTACATCACATTTTGTGGGCTGTGAGGAAGTCCAAGCACCCAAAAATGTGTTCAAACCCTTACAGAGTGAAACCTTCCTTGTTTTACCGGCAGATATTTTGTTATCAATACAAGCAATTTAATGGCCTATTTTTCCCTTATATAATCTTTAAGCAGGGAAAAAAAGTGAAACGGCCTCCGCGGAAGAGCCTCCAGCTCTGCAGCGGAGGCTGTGGCTCTTGCGCGGAGGCCGTTTCACGGCGCTATGAGAAATAGAGCCTTATTTAGCGGTGTTTTTGTGTGAAAGTAACGTGCTGAAAATTCTCTAAATAAAGCGTGAATGCTGACCGATATCCGATATGTTTTTGGTAAAGTAAAATATGGCCCCGTGTGACTGCAGAGGAATCGGCAGACGAGCAGGACCGGAGGAGGAAGGGGGTGCTTGGTCCTAGCGCCCTGGGTTTCTGCTGCACAGAAACACCGCTGTAGGGGTAATTTCTGCCCTAAACCTTGTGCTAGGACCCAACTTGTTCCATCCCGGAATATCACTTTAAGGATTTACCTGTGATTGCCCATATTTCTCTGTTTTAATCTTTATTCTTCACATGACTTAAAAAGATGGAGTGAATTATTGCAAGGAGGATGAGGAGGTGATACCGGGAGAGGATATATCACCAAAAGTTCTGCTATTTGGCGATGACAGACCAGGAGTGCAGGTGGATCACAAGCATGGTGAATGGATTAGCCTGCTCCTGTGTTTAAATGTAACCGTCGCTTAATTTTGTACTCCTATTCATGACACAGGAACAGATTGCATCTGTACCACGAGGTGGTCCACAGTGATGCGCATCGTGGCCTCCTATGCGCAGCCCGAGTGCCCCTCCACTGTCTAGTTGCTTTAAAAGTGACAGCAGCTCTGACTGTCTTCACCACCAGGACTTTCAAGCACCATGCCCACGGTGGCAGGGATCAGTCAGACCAATGAGTCACTGCACCTTGCCCGCAGCGCATTTAAAGGCAAAGGGAGGCGTTCATTTGATTGGTGGAGGTTACACTCAGCATTTTCAGTGTCTCACATCGAAATGGACAAAAATTGCAAACTGCCCTGGACACAGAACCCGGGATATTTAGTGAGCTGTTGAGTCCGTGGATATACTGTTATATCACAGTATGTTTTCTGATTTGCATTCCCTAACCTGATAAATCTACCTGAGTACCCCCCCCCCCACACACACACACACACGCGATAGATATTCCTGCGCGAAGTGCAGCCATGTTGTTTATATTCTTAGCGAGAGATTGGTCTTCAGCATGCTTAAACTCAGAAGCTGTAACTGCCCGGTTGCCAGTCATCCTTCCAACATAAAATACCTCATTCAGAAAAATGGTCATCAAATGAACTGTTCTGGATTGTTCTATGGACCATAACAAATATTCTGAACTCTCTGCTCTGGGGATACTCCTGTACTTGCATGCTTTGTTCTGTTAATCTATAGTTTTATCTTTTGGTTTTGATCCATCAAAAACAAACAACAGAACATAAAGTATCAGTAAAAATCCAACATCATTTACATTCAAGTCTTTGCTTACTGTCTTATCGTCCAGAGCAGGTTGGATGACTCAACCAGCTACATCAGCCACCAGTGGAAACACGGCAGCTGCTCTGTCGTTAACGATTGATAATGCCGGTCAGATATTATTTCAGCCTTAAACCTGAAGTCTGAAACATCAGATTAGTTAAACATTGGATTGGCATGCCAAACAGGTGGATGTGTTCTTTCCCCTCTACTTTTTTTGCCCAAATAGGGCGTTGAAAACAGGTTCAAAAACAGTGATAGGAGAGTGAATCATTTAGGCAACATTAGGTATGACTTAACTCATACATGAAGAGGTGAAACAGGCCTGCATTCCTAACATATGTCCAACAGATAAGGGCCTGAATCCAGCCAAAAGAAGGAAACAGACCGAATAAGGGGCTGTGTTTGCTACAGCTGTAAAAGAAAAGTCTGCTCTTAATGTTTGAAAATTATCGGGGACATGTTTTACACTTAGGGAGTGTTTTTTTTCCTCTATGCCAGAAATAGCAAGAGAGCTACAGTAAAATGTCTTGAAGTCGTCCATCCATCTGTCCACCTTGAGACCGCTGTGCATGCAGTTCTTGAAAAAGGCTTTTAAAAATAATTTTCTCAAAGATGCAATTTGGTCCACTCTGACTAGAAAATGGATTTATTGTTTTTGAGGTCAAACATAAAGGTCATTGTGTCTGGTGTTTACCTTTACCTAAAAATCATCTTCAGAAAACTCAGAAGGGTTTTGCTCAAACCTTGAAGCCTCATGATGGATAAACCTGTACTGCAGCCTCATGTTTATCTTTGCTTATTTATGCATTTTGTATTTTGAAAAAATGTCGACTCTGACTAGATCTTGGAGGTCATAGATTAAGGTCATTGGATCTGATTGGAGTATATGATGAACAGACTGAATTATTTTACTGGATGTTGTTGTTGTTCTGTCTTACACAGGAGCATACCTGTCAGATGATAAAGGTCCCAGGTCAAATGTGAAAGGGATTGTTTTTCTTTTTGTAAGTGGGGTTGCTCAAGGCCTACGGCACTAGTAATTAAGATTTGGCTTGAAGCAACTTGGAAGCTTTGTTGCACTTCTCTCAGTTCTCCACAGCTTGCATGTTGCATTAGTCCAAATCATGTACAGTTGCATGAAAAAGTATGTGAACCCTTTTAGTTTACTTGGATTTCTGCTTAAATTGGTCATAAAATATGTTTTGATCTTCATCTAAGTCACATCACTAGACAAACACAGTATGCTTCAACTAATTTCGCACGAAAAGGTATAAGTGTTCATGTTTTTATTCGACACAATATGTAAACAGTCACAGTGCAGGGTGGAAAAAGTATGTGAACCTCGACCAAACATTTTCTGTAGTTTTAGATCAGACCTGCACAACAGCCAGGAGGAGTTCTGGACCATTCTTCTGTACCAAACTGTTTCAGTTCAGCAATATTCCTGGGATGTCTGATGTGAATCCCTCTTTTGAGGTCATTTTGAGGTCATGAAGTTAAACCATCAAGGAACACTCCAACATTTTTGGTGTTTATTTGCTGGCCTGCCTCTGCCTACGGTCATCAGATAAAATCTAAACAGTCCTGTGCTTGTTGTATTTTTTTATTGACTGTGTTATGTATAGTTAACTATTTTTAGACTGAGATTAGCACTTTAATTTTTGAAAGAAATACATAAAACAATTACTGTTCCACTGCCTCGCCTCCTCCTCATTCACTCTCAGATTTTGAAACATATATATTCTCTGGTTTAAACAGGTAAGGTCGAGGATCTTCATCAGTCCTGAAGAAATCACATTAAGGCATGGAAGCCTCCTGTAGTTTCATTTATACAACATCACCATCAGTGCAAACACATTTTTTAAACTCTTCAGTGTTGTGTTGTGGTCTTTTTGTAGCTTGTTCTGCTGAACCTTCAATCTAAAAAGATGCTTTCAAAGGCAGTTATTTAAAGTTACTATTTTAAACCAGCACTCTCCCCACTCAACAAGGAAACATCCATCACAGACGAGACCAGCGCTGTTTATCACCTAAAGTCTTATTTACGCACTGCACTTGTTGATTCTGTTTTTGACTGACAGCTTTGTCCTCTGTTGCACTGCCTTTAACACAGCTATATTGGACCTTGAACTTGGACCACCCTTCTCCTTGGTCTAATTCTTGTAATCTGGACAGGAAGCAACAAGGCCAAACTCGTCATCTTCTTTAAGACCAACAATCCTCAGAAACACAAACTGAAGTTGGTTTTCAAAGCACGGTGATGGAGGTGGCGTCAGATAAGCCAAAACTAAAGCACAATGTGTCGTTGTAAATAAAGTTTGATTTCTGAGCAAACAGTTGAGTAGGAAGAGCTGCTCACCATATGTGTGTGGGATCAATGTGTTTTCTTGGCTTCCAGCTGTCCACATAGAATAGTTTAGACTGCAGTAAGATGGATGAATACCTCCTCTGTATCTCAACCCAACAACAAGGCTGCTGTTTGATTGTTACACCCAGGCCCAAAAAAGTTTGGGACTTTGTATAAACTCATCCACTATTGTGGAGTCAGGAGGCTGTTTCAGCTGACACTGGATAACAGTCAGGATACACCCTGAACATTTACAGCCAATGACAGGGTTGACATAGAGAGTTTTTAACTTTGGTGCTTGTAGTCATTGAAAATGTGTTATGTTCTTGAATTTGGGCAAAACATGGATGCTGAGCCACATTCTTCGCTGACTTTAATAGCATGTTTTTGCAGTAAAAGTATGCAGACACAAGGCCAGTCTTACAGACGAGTATGTGTGGTGCATTTTAAAGACTAGAAAAGCACTCAAAGAGCACAGACCTCCGCCAAGCAGCTCAATTACGGCAGTGGCTTTTCCACAACCTCTGTAAAAGACACAATTCTGGATTACCATAATGGTGCCAGGATCCAGACCTAAATTAGCACATACATAGAGGATGTTATCCTGTATGAACACAAGTTTTGGGAACATCACTTAATATCTTGTTTTTATATGAATTGTTTCATGTTCTTGGTGGGATTTCCCATTATAAAGTTCAGGGTTTTTTGTGACAGCCTCTTGAATTGTATCTGGATGAAATTTCCTTGGTGATAAAGACACAGACCCCATATAATCCTGTGAAACTGAAAGTGAATTTGTTAAAAAAAAAAAAAAAAAAAGGCGAGAAATCAGTATTTTTTGCAAAATTCCATCCAATGTTATGTTGGAATTTATTTTTTAATTTCAGGATTTTTTAGAGAAACATATCACCACCAAAATCAAATCATTTTTAAGTTCGGCCATTACCAACATCTTGTGAAAATTTCAGCAAAATCTGTACAGCAGTTTTTGCATAATCATGCTAATAAACAAGCAAACGTACACCAGCAAAAAACACAACCTCCTTGGTGCAGGTAATTATAAATGGCATTAGAAACCTGCATCTGATCTGGAATCTTACATTTATTTTAACTTATTAAACTTATTTTAATTTTTATTCAAATTTTATTTTTTACTATTCTTCTTCTTATTATTATTTTTATTATTAATATTGTTATTTTTATCATTATTATTATTATCTTTCTTGTTTGCACATATGTCTTTTGCTGTTTTTGTATCTTTTATTGTATAGGTAAAATAAATAACCATGAGTTAACCATGAACAAAAAAAAAAAGAAACCCTACATGACTGTACAACTTAAGATGTACATCAAGCAAGAAAAAATAAATAAATACATCAACATATACTGTCTTTAACCTTCAGTCCCTTGGTGCTGATGTTGTGTTGTTAAAAGAAAAGGGTGACATAACACTTTGGTTATGCCCTGTCCCAACTATTTTTGGGGAGTGTTGCAAGCATCAAATTAAATAATTTGTGTTTATTCCAAAAAGAAATAAAAAATCTAACAGTTACTGGTAATATATTGCCCTTGTTTTGTATACATCTAAATTTGTAGATCACTAAATTATTCCATTGACATTTTACACAATATCTCAACTCTTTCAGCAGTTATATATCTTTAAAAGGAGAGATGATTGAAAAAGCAACACTACATGCTCTACTTTAACTTTCCTGTCAGAAATGGGACAAGATAAAACAGAAGAATGTCCAGAATATTCTGGGTATGTGTGCCCTTCACAGCTTGAATCCATGATTTGATCCACACAGCCCAAAAAAATCAAGCAGACTTTGGACCCTCTGGAAAAAGATGTCACCAAACTAGGCCGGCACGTCCTGTAGTTTAAAGCAAAGCGTGTTTCATTTGAAGAAAGTCCAGTTATAGTAAAGAGGCCTGTTATGAGGCTGTGCGCCCGCCGGGGGAGCAAACAACGGCATTGTGCTCCAGAGGTCTTTAATGCCTGCGTGGTTCTCTGTTGACAAAAGGGAACAGAGTGAGTCAGAGGAAATACCTTTCATTCGACCGACGAGCCGCTAAAGAGTCACAGGAAGAGGCGATACTCGAAAAGATAGCACCGCCGGGAGGGACGGTCACCGAGGGAGAGCGCCCAGCCCCTGACTCACTCGGCCCACGTGTCGTTCTGGTTAACTGGGACAGACAGGTCGACCGCAGCATTGTGCTGCAGGGACAACCGGTGGAGAAAGTTCAGGCCAAGAAGGGGAAAAGTGATTGGTTGATCTGAGTTGAAAGAGTGTTGACCTCAGGTTTAAGGTCAAGAGGAGATTTTAGGGATAAATCATCCCTCAGTTACTTAGGAGAGTAGAAACAACTGCTGTCACCATTAATGTGCTTTATAATGTGATCATGGAGGATGGGCTGCTTTCATTCATTCATTTTCTATACCCCTTTATCCCTTTCAGGAGCCTATCCCAGCTGTCATTAGGCGAGAGGCAGTCAATTTCAGGGCCACATAGAGAGACAGACAACCATTCACACTCACACTCATACCGAAGGGCAATTTAGAGTCACCAATTAACCTAATGAGCATGTTTTTGGTCTGTGGGAGGAAGCCGGAGTGCCCGGAGAGAACCAATGCACGCACGGGAAGAACATGCAAACTTCACACAGAAAGTCCCCTGTCTGACCCAGGAATCGAACCAGGAACCTTCTTGCTGTGAGGCACGTGCACTACCAGCTGCACTACTGTGCCACCCAGATTGGCTGCATTACATAATATAACTAGAAAAGCACTCAGAGAGCGCAGACCTCCGCCAGTGCCACAGTCCTTACCCATATTGTGATTTTGACCATAAATATTAGTCCTACCGTTAATTCATCTAAATATTTAGATTCCTTGACCATGAAAACATACCATTAGCAATTGGAGTCATAATGATATCTATTTTAGTTCAGTAGTTATTCACGAAAATCTAATTTTTCGTCATGGCGGCCAGATGCTGATCCGGATCAACACCAAAATCGAATCAGTTCTTTCTTTTCCCATGCTGAACATTTCCTGAAAATTTCATCAAAATCCATCCATTACTTTTTGAGTTATTTTGTTCACAGACAGACAAACTCTTTACATTGGTACACCCATTTAAAGGAATACTCCGAAGATTTTGGACCCACGCCCTTTCCCTATCATTGACAAAGTGAGACAAGCTCAAAAATACCTTTTTTGTGTCTCTGCGTCCAGTGGCTGGCTCCCAGCTGTTAGCTTCGTAGGTAGCTTAGCTCAATGGCTGGAGGTCAATAGGAGTCAGAGCCGGGCTGACGAAAGTGGACAAAATACTCCTTACAGTGGTCCAGGGGATGGCGTATTAGCACGTGAAGTAAATCCGAATGGTTATAAAACATTTGAAAAGACGTGTTTTCTTTTCAATCTGTTCAAATAATGAGAAGTTGAACGAGAGTTTACTGACACAGGCATGATGTTTTTCCTTTCACCAAAAAAGTCACTGGTTTACAAAACTTTTATATGCTCCTGCTACTTCTTCCGGGTGCTACTGCTGTGCACCGGAAATCCTTCCGCGGAGCACTGCGCATGCGCATGTCTGTGTGTATCAAAATGTTATTTTAACGGATTGAAAAGAAAACCCGTCTTTTAAAATGTTTTAACTTGGAGTTAATTGTCTTGCTCAAGGACACATCGCCATGTGTTGCCCGGAGCTGGGCTTGAACCTGGAACCTCCTGATCACTGACCAAGCGCACTATCCCACTGTGGCACCGACTGCAAATGATTAACAAGCAAATCACATGTGATAAACGTAATGTATGTAGGCATGTAGACGTGATCAAGACCATCTGCTGAAGTTAAACTCACACTTCAGGGTAGAAATAAGTGAATCTAAAAATTGATTGACTGATTGATGATTTTATTTCAATCATGTAAATGACAACTTAAAAACACAGGGTTTTCACGCATCCTGGAAAACCTAGAAAAAGATTGACCGATTTCAGGTCATGAACATCCAGAAAATGAGAAGAAAAGCAAAATGTCCTGGAAAAGCTTGAATTCTCCTGGAAAATTATTTATCCTCACTCTGCTTCTCTCGTCCTTGTGAGTAGGCCTGTCAGGATAACACATTTTGCGGGACAATAATTGTCCAAAAAATGTTTGTCGATAAACATTATTGTTGTTAACATTATTGTGACACATGTTTTAATTTATATTTCCTTTGCCGACCAAACGCCTCAGTAAGCGCTGACTGTCAGGACGAAGGCTCCACTACACCTCCCCTTCTTCTTCGCCACTACTTTCAAACAAATTCGACATATCGACTCGTCGGTGTTCATGAGCTCACACCTTGTTCATTCTGTGTAAAACCAAAATATTTCCACACTTGGGCTGTGGCATTCAGCTTAGGAACTGTAGCTTTCATGCCATCATTCATATCAGTGTTTGCTTCTGCGTTACTCCTCACAACGCTCACTTCAGCTCTCTGTGTGTGTGCACGCGAGCTGCCCCGCCTCCCCCCCAAAGATGGAATGAATGACAAATGCTCACCTCACTATAAATCCGCTATAGAATCAACGCACCCAGGTGTTGAGAAAGTTGTACAGTGTGAGCCATCTTCTCATCCAGCCTGTTTGGTAGAAGTAGAGGAGGAAGACAAACCTGCAGGCACGTGTCAATTGATTTATTGATTATCGTGACAGGCCTACTTATAAGTGAGCTCAAATAGGTTAAAATCGTGCACATAGCTGACATGTCTGTTCTCAGCTGTTAGAATTTAGCTGCAGAGTTTTTCTGCCTCTAACGTGACACTACCAGCCAATCAAATTTGCATGTTCCTCCAAAGCAGTCCCGCCACCCAGTGTTTCCATATGACTTTGTTGCTAGATTTAGCAACTTTTCAGACCCCATAAGTATACTTAAAAGGAGATTATTTCAAAGACATGTTATAGCCATAGACTGCACAGCTTGTAAATCAGACCTTTGGGGAGGGAGAGGCATAAACATTGTAAATGTACAAAATGTAAGAACAACTGTAGAAAAGGACACTGCAGAGTGTGTGTGGCTGGACATCCTGGGAAAGTTCTGGAAAATCATTACTAGAAAAGAGTGGGAACCATGAAAAATGTTAGGAAGAGGTATAAACTTATCAAATCCTACCACCTCAAATTTGACTATACTTCCAAACTGGAATCATAACACCGTCTTAAATTAACCCAAAAAAATCACAATTGGAATGAAAAACACAAGTACAAAAGAATTTTAAGGTGTCCTTTCCCAACAAAATGGATAAACAAAAGACTTCATGTTCTTAATACTCGTCCTTGACCTCTGAAATCTGCCCAATCCGTCCTTAGGACAGACATTTGTGCTAAGTTTGAAGGAAACCTCTCCAATCAGCTCCCACAGAATAAAGCCATGATCCACTGACAGGCCTTTGACCTGTGAACATTGAATTATAATCAGCTCATCTGTGAGTCAGACAGCATTTGTGTAAAGTTTGTTGAAGATCCCCTTAAGTGTTGCTGAGATGTCACACCCTTAAAGTTGTTCAGATAGACAGCTCTTACTGATGAAAGTATGCCAGACTTTAAAGGTGCTATGAGGAGAATCTATTTCTGGCGACATAAAGACTCTGCTAACCATGAGCACACGCGGCGACTGTCGTAAAGACGTGACCCAAGCCAAAGTGTGTGTTTGTTGTGATGCTAATAAATGCAGCTCGGACCTTCCTCAGAACTCTGCATTGCTTTACAACTTCTTTTTTCAACAACTTACAGGATGCAAAGCGACGAGGTAATGTACCTCTTTCTAGTTACATAGCGGTAGTTTTTGATGTGTGACAACAAGCAATTAAAAACTTAGTAACATAGTTTTGTAGCCGGCTATATATCGCTACTTACGGCCCGGTGCTCTAAGACATGTCCGGATAATATAAATTTGCTCTGGTTTTAATTGCCTTTGGATCAGGCCTATATCTAAAAGTGAGACTTTTTTTGTAATTACTTAGAAACTCCTCATAGCATCTTTAAATAAACAAAATGGCTGCAGATGCATAAACAATCAGAACTGAGCAGAAAGGAAACACTGATACTGTCAGAAATCATTGTCATCATGTGACATCAGATTAGTCCCACTTATTACCTCCGCCAATGAGGTAATATTTTCGGGAGAGTTTGTCCGTCCGTCCGTCCGTCCGTCCGTAAACAAAATAACTCAAAAAGTTATGGATGGATTTGGATGAAATTTTCAGGAAATGTTCAGCATGGAAAAAGGAAGAACTGATTCGATTTTGGTGTTGATCCAGATCAGCATCTGGCCGCCATTGCGAAAAATGTGACTTCTGTGAATAACTACTGAACTAAAATAGATATCATTATGAATCCAGTTGCTAATGGTATGTTTTCATGGTCAAGGAATCTAAATATTTAGATGAAATAAAGGTAGGACTAATATTTATGGTCAAAATGACAATATGGCTGAGGACTGTGGCGCTGGCGGAGATCTGCGCTCTCCGAGTACTTTCTAGTTGCCTCTGTTTTCTTAACAGTGGAGCCTGAATTATAGAAATCAGTCCAGAGATATCAGACGTCTTCTCCTTTTCACCCTCTTGTTTAGACTGCAGTCATATCAAAGTCTGGTGGCTCTTTTGTTTGCTATCCATTCTTAACGCTCCACTAAACATTTCAACAGATGTTCAGCAGTTTCCAACTCTATCACGCCTGTCATCCAATGTGGAGTTAAGACATCACAGAAGGAAACACAAACACAGCTCTGACCCGTGCTCCTGCTCACAATGGGACTCCCCCAGCAATAAAATATGATGAACGGTCAGTAACTTCCTACTCCAGTGGGCCAAATGCAACCACAGCGCTCTCAGCTCAGACGCAGGGTCCCCTGCTGCCTTCTACTGTACATATTTGGTGTGCATGTGGTCAGGAAACCCCACAAAATGACTACGTTGTATTACAGCATGAGTCCAGGGCTGACCATAAACAGCAGAATATGACAGCATGGAAATAGCTTTGAGGATTCTTTGAGGATGAGGGAGTGCCTAAAATGGACATGATGCTGAGCAAAGAGAAAAGGATGGTGACTGAAGTTTCAGAAAGGTTAAACTATTGATTTTTGTATTAGCTTATTGTGACAATAACATGTAACAATAAGCTAAGTTTTAAAGACTCCGAAATGTTAGATTTCCTTTAGCTTCCCAGATGTCTGTGGGTCTCACAGGTAATTGTTTAAGGGACAATGTGTGGCGTTTTAAGTAATTTATTAACTAAAAACAATGTCTATATTCATAAATCTGTCCTCGTTTGTGTCAAATTGCCTCTGCCAACGATCTGACTTGTCCTGCTGAGCGCCGAATGTCTAATCTGTGTTAACATAAAACAGTGAAGTCCTACAGAGGCTTCATGTCTGTAAAGAAGTTTTTAGTTAGGTTTTAGTTGATGAATTCGTCAACATTTCTGTTGATGAAATCTACTGAAAATACAGTTGACTAAAATGTGAGGTGTAAAGTGTTCCAAGTTTCCTTGAATTTAGGACTGACTGGATTAAGTCTGTCAGATATTTTAGTGTAAATTTATTTGTTCATTAAATTGTTAGTTTATTTAGTTTTAGTTTTTGTCCATGTGCTCTTGTTTTTATTAGTTACTGTCTAATTTTCATCAGGGTTGTTGACGGAAACTATGATGAAAATAATTAGTCCACAAAATAAACACTGCATGAGGGTGGGCAGGTCAGAGCTCCTTTTTGTTATTGACCATCCAAGACTCTGCCAAGGAAACTGTGTAAATTTAAGTGGCTCTATCTGTACCTTACAGGTAGTCCCAGCTGCTTCTCCTTCAAGGGATATACCATTTTTTTAAAAAAACTTTTTCCACCAAACTTTAACAGAGTGTGCAGTACAAGGTTAGGCACTTTATGTAATTTTCAAAAGAAATTCATGCAAAACTGAAATACAACTGCAAATCTCTACAGAAGTGCATGTAAGTAGGTCAAAACATGTCCACTTTTGTTTGAGCATGCATCCTGTGGTTTAGTTTTGTATGTTTTTCCCTCACGAATTACATAAAGTGCTAATTTTAGTCTAAAAATAGATAATGTAACAAGGTAAAAAAAGAAAAACAAGACACATTAAGCGCACAGGACCGTTTAGAGTTGCTTAAAGGTGCGTACACACCGGATGCTACTTGTACTACCTCGGCGATCACTTACCATGTAAAGTCAATGTACAGCCACGATGGGGTGGGGCTAACCCTCCCGCGATGCAACAGCCACTTTTCACACTACCACATAGCTTGTCGCGTCAAAGTAAAAAAAGTTGATAAATCAGCGGTGTGTGCACGTATGACGGTACCCTCGACAGACAGTTATTCATCCGGACTACAGAGGAACAATCGGTGTAGGGAAACATTAGTCAGTAAGGACATTAGTTCCGCCCAGATGGACCGTGGGAAACTCACAGACAATGTTGCTGCAGCTGCAGGGCATCAGCTGCAGTGTTTTGTGGTTGATAAGAGAATGAAAAGGATACAGCTGGAATAATGTCCGCGAGTGGACGTGACGTCACCGAGCGACGGCCGATAGCAACGGTGACCAAAATAAGGTATTTATGAACACGCTACGATACGTCAGTGTGCGACGCAATTTTGGTAGCTGAGTTGCTTGCCATGTGAAAGCAGCATAAGAGTTTATCTGATGACTGTAGGCAGAGGCAGGCTAACACTACCCATTGACTCCCAGTGTTTGAGCTAAGCTAATTAGCAGTGGGTGAGCCCTGCCCGTCTCTTTCTTGTTACTGCATACATGTTCGAAAGAATGGTCTGAATCTGTTTGCCATGGTCATGAGGTGGGACAAAAAAAGAAAAAAAATGTGGCGTGTGCTTTTAAAAGTGCAGTACCACTTTCAACCCTTTCAACCATGTCACTGACTGTTTTCGAGTACCTGGTAAGACTCAACTTCTAAAACGCTGGAATATTCCTCTCAGTGTTGTACAAACTTGAAGTGGAAGAGGTGTATCAATAAAGTTTTCATTTACAACTAAAAGAACATCAAGGGAGGCTGAAAATAACTTTATTGTTCACCCACTGCAGTGTTTACAGTATTTGGTTTTCTGAAGGCCAAAACTGAAAGTAAATCTGTCTCTGAGATACCACTTAAACTATTTTAAGGGAGGAGAAGAGACCTCAAAGTGTGTTTACTTGCTCTGCTCCTCCATAAACTCTTCCCTCTTAGTGTTGCAGTGTGCCTCATTAATCTGCCTTCACTGGAGCTCATTTGTGACTTATAGTAAATCACACAAGTGCTGTTTCTGCTCCGAAAACTGTAACAAGACCGAGTTTCCCAGAATCCACAGCAGTGAAGGAGGGCTGTGTGTGTGTGGGAGGAGAGGAGGGAGTTAATTTTAAAGGAGATGGTCGAGGGAGAACCAGTGAGTCACCGACAGGTCAAAGGTCATGGGTGTCAGCGGGGTCCACAGGGTGCTGATGTCACAGTGGGAGGGCGTTGGGACTCCAGTGGGTTTAAAATTAGACATTACATCAGCATTGTGTTTTCCCCTTGTCAAAGCATATAGAGTTCTTTCCAGAAGAATCAGGCATCTGTTATCTCCTCATAATGTTTAGCAGGAAGCTGAATGGAAAAATAATTCACTGAATGAATCATCTGGACTTTGCTGTTATTTCAAGAATAGACACGTTTCATTGTCTCTGTGGAAAGTGGAAAGTGCCTTATTGATGACTGTTGATCATTAAACAAAAAATATGTAGAAGAAGACTTCAAGACACATGTTTAAGGGGCCGTTTACATGGCACCGAAAACGGTCAAATCCGATAAGTTTTCTTTGCGTTTTGGCCTTGTGTCTACATGGTAACTCGTTGAAAACGGAAACTTTTGAAAATGGGCTCCAGGGTGGAAAGTTTCCAGAAAGCTTTCCATGCAGCTCCGTGCAAACCCGCATCCGAGCGTTTCAGGGTGAAACGCCGGTGTCACCGCACGCGCTATACTCTTTCAGATGAAGGCTGGGTGCGCATACTAGGAACAACAACAGCTTCGGCCGTCCGCCAAGTAACGTGTGAGTGTCTTACCGTGCTCGGTTTGTTATCCAGACAAAACTGTCCAGATAGATTTGTTGTCCAAACTGGTGTGTTGTCCAGAAAAGAAACTCCTGCGTCTCTGTGCGTCCACTCGCCATTGTTGTTTGTGAAAAGTTTTTCTTCTTCGTACATGTATTGTAGCAGGGGATTAACTCGTGTCCAAGCGTTGTCGTCTGAACACAGAAGAATTTGAAAAAGCAAAGGAAACATCTTTGTGTCTTTAAGTCAGGAGTGTCCATGTAAACGTAGCCTTAATCATTTAATTCCTGTCAGGAGTTTAGCTGGATCAAATATATTTACATATTTAGCACTGAGATGACTTGATCCTTCTATAGATGACTGTTATATATGATTCTTTTTATAGTTTATGTCCATTCTATATTGTGAGGTGGAAAATTAGCCATAAGCTGTGTTTGAAATCGCTCACTATCATGGATATAGTGCACTATATAGTGTGTTCGCCATTTTGTAGTGTTGTTTAAATTCTATACAGTTAATTTCATTCACTATATAGTGCACTACAAATACCCACAATGCACAGCAGAAGTGAGTGTACATACGATGTACCCTATATTGTACTCCCATATACCACAATGCAATGCAGTCATGTTTTTCCATAAAAGAAGAAGAAGGAGGGCTGTTAGGCACTGCTTTCATTCATAAACGTAAGTTGTCTTTAACACATTCATTGCGTAGCTCTTTAATGTCTTTTAGCGGCTGTAAACAGCTTCGAAATTTGCTACTTATCCTCCAGAGTGCCCGGTTTGTTTGCGTGATTTTTGGCGAGCCCATTTCCGTCACAGGAATATCCAGCTCATCAGGTGATGCTATGACGTTTAGAAAATTTCAATGTAGTGTCCGGAATGTTGTGTGGTCATTCCCTATGTAGTCCCCTTTTTCATTTGCACTACATAGGGAAGAGTGAATGAGAGAGTGAATGAGTGGACAATTTCAAACACAGCTATAGAGTATCTCACATGGTTTATATTAAATAACAATCTGAAATGAAATAACAATTCAGCAACTTAGATCTATCTTTGGCCTTGCTGCACTACCTTTGCATATAGGATTCTTAATCCTGGAAAGCACACATCATTGCTGTCATGATAAAATAAGAGCTCTGAACCATCCATCCACCCATCCATCGTCTATATCGCTCATCACTCTTGGGTTTTGGGATCCTTTTGCAGCTGACAGAGGCAGGGTACACCCTGAACTGGCGATCGCAGGGCCACATAGAGAGACAGACAACCATTCATGTTCACATTAGGTCTATGGGAGGAAGCTGGGGTGTCCAGAGGGAACTCACACATGCATGAGGAGAACAGAGAGACTGTGGGGTGTCAGTGGCACAATCTGTTGGTAATTAGAAGGTAGCAGGTTTGAGCCTAGCTCTGCACTTTTTTGGAGACTGCTGTTTAAAGGTGCTTTATGAATGTGTATGTGCATGTGTATACACAGAGTGTGTAGGGAGGGAGGAAAAAATCTATGTTTAGTGGTTTAGCAATATTAGACATTAGGGCTGGGATGATTCACTTTTCTCTATTCGATTTTTGACGATTGTTTAGGTGCTGATTCGATTTTAAATTGCGATTCTATGATATTGACAATTTTTGCAATCTTTGGTTAGCTTTTTTAACACCAGTGGAAAACATGAATAATGATGCTGATACAGACTATATCAGGAAAAATACACATCACATGTGAGTCCATTTTAAGGATTTATTCAGCAATATATTTTAACCAGCTGTTTATACTCTCTCTTCAAAAGACTGGACTGCATTTAAAAGCAGCAATAACCAGAATAGAAAACATCTGAAACCAGTGGCGGCTCCTGAAAAATTTTTCAGGGGGGGCAACAGATGTGGTACTGGCTACGATCACCCCTTCAATAGCTAATAATAATTTAAGTCAGATAGCTTACTTTACAGTGTTATAATTACATTGTTTGATTTGTTTTCCCTGTTGATGGCAACACCAGACATAAGATGCACACACTGTACAGTATTTTTGTAAAGCTAAATCAAGTTAATGTCTAAAATGCCATACATTTGGTTCCACAATACACATTTACTTATTAGGTGGTCCCAAATAACTCTTTGAATACTGTAACTATAACAGGCAGCCTGGTCTTTCTTTGTCAAAAAATGTCTTAAATGTCCATGGAAATGTCCTTTTGACAAATTTTAGCTATTCATCCTATGTTCATAAGAAATAAATGTAAACAAGTCTGGCAAGTATTTGGCATAATTATCTAATAAATGCTAAGTGTGTAATTACAAGAAAAGAAAACTGATATGAATTTTCATCAGGTTTCTCTTTATAAAAATTGTAAATGAACATGTACAAATGTTTTTGAGATGATAAAAGCATATTAGCATGCACTCAAACATTCTGTTGACCTAGGCTACTGTATTTAGTGTCCATGTTACAGTTTGTTTTATTAGACCATGTCCACGTGTTTTTCATTGACAATAAGTTCCTGAGGCAGTTCCTGTCCAGATGAAGACAGAGTCCAAGTTTGCTGTCCTCATGGAGGGATTTTTACTGCACAGTTCACTGCTTCTCCCCCTTCCTCCCTCTGTCATTTCTCAATATGTCTCTTCTATTGTTCTTTTAGGGAGTTTCTATCGATCCTCAACTGGAATTTGCTTTTATACCCGTCCTTGGTTTTAGTGTGTATATTAACATGTACACGAAACGGCGAATACTCGGTAAAACACGGTAAAAATACGGCGAATACACGGCAAAAACGGCAAAACTTAGGCAAAAGAACAAGGAAACACCCCAGAGTTAAACTAATGCTATTATTTGCAAAACTTGTACACTATTTACTCAGAAAATACTGATAATCCACCGATAAATCACTCACGTTAACTTAGAATCATCTCTCTCGCATGCGCGCGCTGTGCGTCTCGTCCGAGCAGGCATCAGTGCGTATGACGTAATCACGTTGGGGCAAGCCCTCCCTGAGCCCATAGAAATGCATTGTGAGGTCCAAAATTTGAAAAAAAGAGTCTCTCCATGTAAGTCCATGAGAGCGCCTGGGGCAATTTCGAGTCTGACTGAACTCACCCCAAGGGGGCGGGGCCGCTGGTTGGACAGTGACATCGCAGCGGTAGTCGGGCTGCTGATTAAACAATAATATGAAGACTTCGACAGGAACAATCAGGGCACTAACTCTTTTCTCTTCATTTTTTTCACGAAGATTAAGGAGGGCGATGCACTATCGCCCACTATGGGCCAGCCGCCCCTGTCTGAAACTCTTCTAACAAAATGAGATGGAATGATGGGAGAGATGGACGAAGAAAAACGTGTCGCCCTCTGCTGGAGGAAAATGGTAACTTTTCTTTTGGTCCGGCTGTTTCGTATGTGAATCGATTTTTTTCTCCCACCACAATTAGACATGGGGATTGTATATTGAATTGTGATATAAAGCTGTCAATGGTAGCACCAAAGCCTCCAAATTACCCCACTTCTAGGTTAGACATAAAACAACTTCAGCTCCTCTGGATGCTAGACTTAGGCCCTTACACATTGAGATGAAAACATTCTTGGTTTAAAATGTTCTCTGTTTGGATGGCGTTGTTTGAGGAATGTGTCCATCCACACGAAAACACTGAAAAGGTGTAGTATTTATGCCAGGCCTCTAAGTGGTGATATTTTTAGTATTTTCTAGTAGGGGTGTGGTGGTGCTAATACAAATACTGTGAGCACACTGTCACTCGACATTTTTTTTTTAATACCACAATTATCATCAATATCGGTAAACCGCAACAGTGCTAATCGGCACTTATGTTTATGTGTGCAACAGGCCTCAAGCAACCCTACTTTAAAAAAAAAGAAAACTATTCCTTTAATGCCCAAACACCACGTAACACTTTGACATGAAGCCCTTTGTCGTGAAGACTTGGCACCACAACACTTTGCCAGAAATCATTTTGCAGAGTAGTCAGCATTTTCTAGTAGTTGCTTCTCTGATATTCAACATTTATGAACAGCTGAAGGGAGTTCCCTCTTTAAAAACCCTTCCTCACGATGTCTCAGTGTTCCTGTGGGTGAAAAGGATCCCCGTCTGAACCCAGAGGGTGTGGGCTTCTTCGACCAGAGTTGACCAGGATTAGCTGGACAAACCACAGCAGGAGGCAAGTCATCCCACATTTATTTTTACAACTGGAATCCCCCAATAACGAGACGGGAGACTCTAAACAAACATTTACTCACAGCAAGGACTCAGAGTCACACAACTAAACTGTTTTTCTAGCTGTTCTGAAATTTATAATGCTGTTTAGATAGCGTTTGAATAAAAAGCCTTTGTGTAGCTTCGAGAGGGTCTCCGTGTATTATCTGAGTCACAGAACTGTCCACCCTTGGTTTTGACTTTTCCCTGTTTCTGCTTGAACTGTTGATTTTATTTTGAAATGTTTCCTTTTATCTCAATAGCAGTCTTTCCATTTTTAATTTCTATTATTTATTTATTGTGAACAACTTTCCATTTAAAAAACAGACAGGCTGAGAACTACAAATCATCAAGCTTTTACATTAGACTTATAAACTCATGAAATGTTGCTATGTAAGAATTTCAGAAAGCGATAAGCAAGCTAGTTTAACTAAATTGAGGGCAATTATCTGGTAACACTGTCCATGAAGGCCCTTGTATAGTGTAGTATAGGCATATAAACATGTTCATAAGGTATTATGATATTCTAATAAGACTGTAGAATCATAGAAATAAACACAATTGTTTGCCAGGTACTAGCAATCACACCATTTTTATGCTATTGTATATAGAGAGTTGTAATCATATTTAAAGTGAATCATTTGAATTGTCCATTTTTATAATCATAGTTATACACATAATTAATCAAGCTTTATCATAGTAATCACAAGACATGGTAACAATGTTTATAGTGAGTTATAAACACTTTTAGTTCTTTAAATTGTGCTTATAGCTACAGGGAATCATATATATTCATGCTGCTTCATAGAAGAATATTTGACACACAGTAAAGCACTTTATGACTAATGAGGTCAAGGGTTTATTTAACATACATACAGGTCAGACTGTATTGAATAATATTGAAATTTGTAGTGAATTTGTTGTAATCAATTCATAACACTTTTATTATCCATTAAAGATAAAAAAAAATAAGTAGATTTTAAATGCCCTTGTGTAAATCAATAAACTGAGAACCAGATGTTCTTTTTAAGAGATCCTTTAAACTTTGTCTTTTCAAACTTATATATGATCAGCATTTCAAACCCTCAGTGGCTCAAATTCAAGAAAAAATACAGTATTTTCTATTGAGATTTAATTCATTCTATGGGATCTCTATTAAAGGAAAAGTTCAGTTCCTGCAGCTTTTACATTGTTTATAGAATGAAGAACAACAATATACTCACCCAGAAGGCTTTCCTGATGCAAACGGTGCTTCGGGAGATATTTAGATCCAAAATCGAGCAGCGGACACCGATATAATGGTAGCCTGTAGGGCATAGATCGCAGCTTCTAAAACTGCATTAATCGTCCAAAAACTCATGTTTTTCACCAATATTCCATCATGATCCGTTCCGGATGGTCCACCATTGCAGTCTGTGTCTCTCCACACAGCGCTGTGTGGCTGTACTGTCCTGTGAACTAACTAGTTTGTTTACGTGCCCTTCGCGCATTCGCAGTGCGGCTCATTGTTCCATGGGAAGACCGGCGGCCTACAAATCGACTTTCTTCTTCCAGTTTTGTGCAAAATGGACGAATATCTATCGGATGAAGATGTTGTGGAGGAGAACTTTGAATATGATGGGTGTCCTTACAGTTTCGAGCCAGAGTTTACAGATGAGGAGCTCATCGAAAGGAGGACGCAGAGGCAGCGCTCCAGGGAGTACTGCGCATGCGCGAAGGGCACGTAAACAAACTAGTCAGTTCAGAGGTCAGTACAGCCAGACAGCGCTGTGTGGAGTGACACAGACTGCAATGGCGGACCATCCGGCTCAAGACCAACGGATCATGATGGAATATTGTTTTTTTTAATCTTTAAGTGCATATGGTTAACTTGGCACTGTTGAAAAAGATAATACAAGCTAGATTACACTGACATTTGAAACTGCACAGCACACTAAAAAGAGTTAAAATGTTTGTGTGGATACAATTTCTGTAGTTTCAGAGGTACTTTTACTCTGGATGGAATAAAATCTCCGAAAATTTGATTTGGAAAACATTTAGAATTATTGGGGTGTAAATGTTTCTAAATAAATGTGTTATAAACAAATGCAGTTTCTGAATGTTCTGGTTAATATTACAAAAAAAACAGCAATATTTACACCTTACAGTGTTAATTTGAAGATTTCACTTTATATTAAAAAAAACCTTACTCAACAAGAGAATATTCGACCAAAAGATAAAAGTGTCAATCACAAGTTACACTATAAAGTTGTGTGTAACTTGTGAAAGTGTGAAACTTGAACTCTAAAAAGTCAACTTTCTATGGTGTGGACCAGATTAGATATTTTAGAAGTGATAATGTAAACTCTGGTGGTGGTACTTGCAGATTTTGCTCTGAAATACTGAAATGATTCTGACTGTGAAATATATATGAATCAGTTAATCAGCAAAATATGTGTTTATATCAACAGTTAAACACAAAAAGAAAGTTAACATCATTAAATGTTTTGTTTTGTTTCAGATTTATTTTTATAAAGCGTTTTAGATGTTTATAACTTCTTATGGATGGCTTTATGCACAATGTAACGGTAACACACTTTATAAAGCCTATGAACACATAAGCGTGTTTATGGGGTTTTATGATGACGGGTAATTAGCACTTATGCTATTTTTCATGCTCTGTGATAGTTACCATAAGTCTATTGTATATAATGAGGTGTAAACACACTTTAAGTGAGTCAAATGGTGCATGTATGTATGACATTATATCTGTCATGCTTGATGGCAATCAAATGTTTTACATCTGCTTTGCTTACAATTGGAGTCTAAAAAATGAGATTACAGAAGATTTTGCCCAGTAATTCATCCATGTAAATGAAACAGCAAAATAAATTTGAACTTTTTATGGTTACTTTTATTAAGCTTGTATGATTTTCAACATCTATATAAGCGTGTTCTTACAATGGCGGCCCCTTTGTAAGTATTTAATCTTAAAGGGGTAGTTCAGGGATTTTTAAATTGTTCAGGCATTAGAAAATATTATTCCCAATGAAGCATCTGCTGAGCTCTGTCCCTGAGGAAAGTTACCTTGGTATATGGCATATATATCCCCCCTTTTAGGCCAAAGCTTGTCAAAAGCATTGACTGGTAGGGGTGTAACAAACTGGTCAATTCACGAAACGAAATGAAATACGGTACAGTGCCCACGATACGAAATACTCACGATATAAAATAAAGATTATAGAAAATCCCCAACAGTAGGAAGTTGTGCAAAAATCTCATTTTCTTTATTTTCTTCCTAATGCAGACATACAAAAAATATTGATGCATCAGTACAAAATAAATGCTCTTTGAAACAAAACAAAATTGTATTTTTTTCCCCTTATTTAGACTACAGTGCAAATACAAACTTAAAATCTCAATAAAAAGTGCTTTGTTGTTGTAACAATTAGGATAACTACATTCTTAAATGAAAAGGAAAACAAACAGCAGTCCTCAGAGCTGCAGTTTAGACCTATAAATGTCTGAACTGTGAACTATAATATTTAGCCTGTAGCAGTGCATATACTTGTGATCTTCAAGTATGATCAAATTCTGTCAACTCAACAGTAGATGCAAAAATCAAATATTGTTTTTTTATGCAGACTTACACAAACATACAGTTGGTAGTTGTACTCGCCGGCGAACTGTAGTGGCATATTTTGCACACAGTTGTTGTTTTGCCCGCAGTCGTCTCACCGTTCTCTGGTCTTTTACATGGGAAGCCACAATAGGTCCACACAACCGATTTATTTGACGAAGGAGCGTCAGCGAATTCCTCGATCTCGTCTTCCTCCATTCTGAAGCGAGTGTTTTGCTACGGTAGGCGAGGAGAGTAAAAAATCACCAGTGTTGATGGTGCACGACGCCCCTTCGCTTTTTTTTTTAATTTTGTGCGTCTTTGAATTTTATTTCGTGAAATTTCATGGCATGAAATTTCGTTACACCCATATTTACTGGATTGTATGCTACAATAAGATTCTCTACAGCGAAGCCCTCTTGTGTTATGATGTAGGAGCTAAACAGAATATCATATACTGTTTACATACAGTATATGATATTCTGTTTAGCACATACAGAGAATGTGATGTACTGTATGTATAAAATATACTTTATAAATATTGTATATTACATTCTGATGAACACACTGTGGGTCTCTTTTCAGCTCCACCTTCCATTAATTATGAAAAGTTATGTCCATCTTCAGCTGTATGCTATCACCATGTGTTAACATTTACTCCTAAGAGCTTGTGTAGCCTGACTGCAGATTCTGTTTATGACGTCGTCATGTATCATAGACATTGATTGAATGCTGCAGTATTTTAAACAGGGTACCACCCATTCTGGCTACTTGCACAGCTGTCTTGAATACAGTCCAGTTCTGCCACATCCAGCTGTTCCAAAACATCTTCCACCTTGATCTTTCCCCCTCCCTTTGTACCGGGTCTTAATTGGAAACAGCGGCGGTGCTGACATTCAGGCTGGGATCTGGTAAGCACTCTGCAGAGGGCCGCCTTTCCTTCCTGCACTGTCAAAAAACTGCTGACACCTCATAAACCCTATCATTTACTGTTGCTCCTCAGGAAACAGGACGCATTTTTTAATACGTTCTGACGTTACTGTCATTTTACTGGTTACTGGTTTATGATTCAAGGAAGGGTGTCATCATTATCTTTTTCAGACATGATTTTGAGCTGAAAGATCCAGGATGAATATTTTCTATGGACTTACATGGGATTGCAGCATTTGTGAATGAAAACTCGTTACACAAAAAGAGCAGGGACAAGTGGAAAGAAAATCAAAGACTATGTCAGATACCTGATGGAAATGTTTTAATGTTTTGTCAAGATGTCAGAACAAGGACAAGAAAAAAAGTAGCAACAAAATTAATCTGAAGTATAAAAGAGTTAGTTATGACCTTTAGCTCAATTTATTTCTGTCTTCTGCAAGTTCCTCTGTGAGAAAAACAATCCAAGGTTCACTCTGGGGATGGAACAATTCTCAACTAGAAGTGCTTGAACCTCCAACAAAGCATTTCTGACAATGTTGGTCGAGTTAGCAAAAATGTGAGAAACTGCCAAAAAAAAGGAGTGTTTACAAATATTCAAAGTATTCCTGCTTAGCTACCAAAATGTAGTCTCTTCTGCATCATGTTATGACCAATATTTGCTGAAAATGTCATTCATTACATTGCTAACCCATGCTTTAGCATCATTCTTAGAAACTTCCTGATTGGTCCTTGACCAATTTCAGACATGTCCATATCCATTAAATGTTGTTTAACCTTTAAAGTTATTCTGTTAACAACAAAAAAGCTAAAAGAAACAACCTTACAAACTAACCAACAAATGCTCGTGACAAAAAAAAAAAAAACCCTAGGCAGAGTTAGTTAAATATTGAATGGTTCAGTGTTCCATCCAAAGTTCGGTATGAGTATGTAAATTCTGCTCTTTGTGTTGAGTTCAAACACGTTTTTTTTATTGTTGCCCATTTCTCCTTGTATTTGCTCTGCTCTGTTTATGCCTGTGAGTCAGTGGACCCAGGGGAAAGAAACTCCAGCTAAGAGCAGCAACGTGCTAAAGTTGGCCACACACCATCGTAATGCTTTAAGAAGAGAGGCAGGGATGTGCACCCGCACTCACAGTATGAGGATCCCCTATTCTTCTGATCTGAGGTGTGAGTTCAGACAGTTCAGCATCACCACACCTGAAGATCGATTATGTTTGAGCGATACATGATGGAGGGATTATTCAATTTAAAAATCAGGTTTAAAATCAGGAAAAAACAGCCAACTACTTTAGTATTAACTTTAATTTGGAATGGTCATTTTCATTTGAAATCAGGTGACTTTTAATCTTTTTAAAGAGGATTTAAGTGTTATTATGAATTAAAGGGGAATTAAAGATATCATGTAAACAAAGCAACTGACAAGGTTCTCAAGAGATTTTCGTGGTTTTCTTCGAATTTGTCCAAACTATCCTCTTTTGTGTAGCTCACAGCAAGGTGCAACAGATCACGAGAAATTGGCCCTCAGTAGAAGCTGAGGTGACTAACCAACAAAAAACTGATGACAGCTTTTATATGCAGAATGAACTGTCTTCATTTGCATGCCCTCTCTGTTGTAAAGGCTCATTTAAGAGAATACAAAGCAAATGTAACCGGTGTGACTGTGCGTTGTGTAGTTTTCCTTCATACAGAGATGACAGGATTTATTCTGTACAAAAAATAGTCAAGAGTCTCAGAATCTGGTATACAAATATGCTGCCCGTATTCGCTCCTGCACAGACAAAACACATGCCAGCTAACTTAGAACACAGTGAACACAAGCTAGCATAAAAAATCATGTTCGTACAGGTAGCTTGACTAACTACGAACAAAATAACTTTTTGGACCCAAATTCAGACTTAATAAAAACAAAATATAGTCCAGAAACACGTTAAAGTAAATAAGTAGAAAAAGAAATAAAGTTAGACAACGGACACCTACCTCTACCCAGGGATAACATAAAAAGGGAAGGAGGAAGGGGTCAAACCAAATATAAAGGGCAACAAAGCAATGAAGAAGAAACTGACTGGAGGACCAGGCTCTACAAAATAAAATACCCAGAAATTTACAAGGAGACTCTAAAATACATACTTACAAACACAGTATAATTTTTTGTAATTATATATAAAAATAATGAACATATTATTAATACTGTTACACAAACCAGCTTCAAGTACGCCGACTTGGGATCCCTGAAATGGTATGGCCCAAACCAAAACCTTCCACAATGACTCACTGGCCTGTTTACATGGGTAGTTTTCCTCAATCTGATTGAAATTGATCAGATTCGATCTGTATACATGAACTTTGAGTAAAGAGATCTACGTTCAATCCGCGTTTTCATGGCCTGAATCTGATTGCATTGTTTTTTTTGACATCAGCAGAAGGTCACTCTGCCACTACCTGCAAATGTGTAAGAGAAGAAGAGGTGCACTTCCTGCTTCCTGTTTACCTCTAGAAAGATGGATCCACGTCGTGTTTGTAGGGGTTTCTATTAAAAAGTTTGTTTCCTTCACCATCCAGTTCTTCTGTTTGTTCGCCATGTTTGTTTGGGCACGGTCTGCGTACGTCACCACGTGCCTCTTATGTACTACGGAGCGCCTGCAAAGAAAGAACAATCCTCTCTATCAACCCAGTCCGCTCCACTCAGCCGTTTACATGAAGCATGGAGCAGATTATCAGTCGACGTAGACTACCTCTTACAATCTGATCTGAAATACAATCAGATCCGGGTGAATCCGATTGGCTAAGGTGTTTACATGAGACATTTCTAATCTGATTGACCTTCCAATCTGATTGTAAATAGGATTTTTTGACCCATGTAAACAGGGCCAGTGTTTGCTTTGTCAGGCTATCAATGGAAAGCTGTGATGTAGGCTTCTTTGTCTATGTATTTCCAGTTTAACTTAACCTCTGCTGGATCTGTTTTACCAACTACAATCCACTAAAGAAAGGGGTGTTAAAGTGATCCAGTCATCCATTAGTTTTTGCCTAAGGAGCCCTCAGCAAACAAAGCTTGGACAGTCTTCCTCTTCAGGGATGAAATTATCTGTTTTCATACAGCTTCACTCAGACCCTTATTTAAAAGAAACTCGAGACAATGTGCATGGACCTTTAAATATCTGAAGTCATTATCATGATTAGGCACTGCTTTCAATTCTAGACAACTGTGTCTATTTTGTTTCCTGAGTCAGACTTCATATTTAGAGCATCCAGCTTCCCTAGTTTGACACGTACATACCGGATTTTGAAGATGACACAAAACTGCAGGATGTGATGGAGGAGGAAATTATCTAGGAAAGCTGTATAGAAAGGCAGCTGAATGGTTGTGGGTTAAGTAAGCGGCTGTTATGCAGCATGACAACTATCAGCTACTTGTAACTCCAACCTGTGACATCCCTCTGAAGAAGAAGTTTGAACAGTGATGGTTAGAAAAAGTAGATTTACAAACAGATTTCTTGCCTTATGAGTCAAATTCTGGCAGTTTGTTTACTCTTTTCTTTCTTAGTCATAATTCTAAGTTTGGGTTGTTGTTGTTTTTGAGCAACAACATCTGAAAGGTCAGAGTGACTTTTACATTCAGTCAATAGGGAGCCAACATTCACACAGCCACTTCATTTCAGTCCAGCCTTTTCCGAGGGCCTAATACAGCAAAAGCTCCTGGAAAATGGGAAGGCAGCATCACTTTCCTTCTTAGACTGGGAGGAATGTGGCACAGCGCTGATGGTTTTTGCAGAAGCAGCTCGCCCGAGGCCTGTCTGCCCCTTTTTCTCTTGAAGCAGGAATGTAGGTTAGTGAATTGATTAGTGCTAATAAGGCCCGTCCAGGTCCCCTATTATAGCACGACCGCAGAGAAACTAGACTGAGGCTGCTTTTTTTAACAGTCTGGACATGTACTTAACACTGACTTTTATACAGATCTGTGTTTATTTAAAATGAATTGACTCGACTCAAGTCGTGGCTCGGCTGCTGTTATTGAATTATATTGGTTAACCATATGTTACATGAACCACCGATGAGAAGGCTCAAATATGTGAAGTGACTCTCCTGTAAGGGCAGTAACTGTCAGAAAAGTCATGAAAATGGCTGACTTATAGATGTGTTTAAGGAGTAAAATGCCTGCACACACAGGCATTAGAGTCACTTTAAATGAGAGCTGTTAATGCAATAATTAAAGGTGTAGTCAGCGATGTTGGAGAAAACGAGCGGAGAAGTTGTTGATAAATGAATTTAGACCTGCCTCTCCCTTCATACCTCACCTCTGGCTCCATCCCTGAAAGCTGATGGACGTGCATCGTCATGGAAACAGTACGTAGCTGACCAACGTAGCTAAGGTAACCCCGACTCGTCAGACAACTCGACTTACACATTATTGATAACATCACAACAACAGAACATTCTGGAAGATTAGACAATAAGATGAATGCCCGACGGCTGTTACTGTTAGGTGAAGCACCACAAAGCTAATGTTGCTTACCTATCCAGCAGACAGACGGTGACATCCGCGTCCGTTTTCAGGTCTTTCAATTCACTGAGTTCCCTCCGCAGTCGTAAAGCAACACCAATGTTGACCCGGGTCTTCGCTCTTTCATGGTCATAGCCCTTCTTTTCCACTTTTCACTCCTCTGACCTTTTTCTTTTGGGCTGTTTTTCAGCCGTTGCTACTGCACCTATTGTATCTCTCTCTTACGCTAACTACGCACGCTACGCAACCTACTACTCCCCCTCCCCCCTCTGCCTGATCTGTGCAAGAGTATGATCGCCCCCTGGATGTGGGGGGTGTACCCTGTTTTGGTGACTCGGCCCGAGCCACAGTATTTACCTGCTGAAATTCAGAGTCAAGGCTGTGTATTGAAACCGGACTCTTTTTTCAACATGCTGTCAGTGGTGACATCTTGTGGATGGAGAGGAGAAATACGGTGATTTTGACAAATACTGCATTGAATTAGAAGATTAGAAGATCGCTGACTATACCTTTAAGTGATAAAGGAGTTAAACTTTTCTCCATTCACAGGAAAAACATCTACTACAGCACAGCTATCATGTGAAAATGGCACTAGTTAATTGACGATTTTCAGGCGATGTCACTGTCATGATTCTGACTGTTTTGGTTATTTAGCTTTATTTTATATATCATTCCTTGGTTAAACCTCTTGTGTTTTCCTTTTGCTTTCTTGATCCTGTTTCTGATCCTAGTTAAGTTTCCGGTTTTGTGTCTCGTCTCGTGTTTCCTGTTTTATTCTGAAATCCCTGTGTTCCTAGTGGTGTGTTCCTGCTCTCCCTTCTGTGTCTCTGCTGATGATGATTCCCTCCACCTGTGTGATTGTCTCACCTGTGCTTGATGACTCCCCTGTATATTGAGGCCCCATCCACACGAAGACAAACCGAGGTCTAAATGCATACGTTTTTTGCCGAATCTGCATATCATCCATATGAAGACGCCGTTTTTGAAACCAGGTTCCAGAGTGGAAAGATTTTGAAATGCCGTATACGCGGTTCCGTGATTTCTGGCTCTCTGCAGGTTTTCAGATACGCTTACATCATAGTTTCATATCTTCATTGACACGCATATGCCACACTTGGCAACGACAACAACAATGGCGGCATATGGTGTAGCATATGTGCTGATGAAGCTAGTGACCCTACTATCCCTGCTGCAGCAAAATCTCCTTCTTCTCAATCACCAAAGTTTACAACTTTTGCCGCAAGTGCGCATGCCCACTGTTTTTTCATCTGTTTCCGCTTGTTTCCGTCATATCGTTACTGCGTCCATAGAGTTCTGGCATGTGTTTTACAGCATTTTCATGCGTATCGAGTGCATTCGTGTCGACGCACACATTTTCTGAGACGCCTTCGTCTTTATGATGATCGTGTTTGAAACTGTTAAGTGTTTTGTCTTCGTGTGGATGGGGCCTTAGTCTCTGTGTTTCCTAAGTCCAGGGTTGGGTCATTGATTGTCTCCCCGGTTTCACCATGTGTGTGTGCTTCCATGTATCCGTATTCCCAAGTTTATCTCTAAGTTTGTAGGTAATCTGTTTTTTGTTAAGATCTTTGGTATTTGATTTGTACTTTGTTTTTCTGTTTTGATCTCTTTTTGTTAGTTAAAAATAAAGATTTTTGTGTTCATCTGCAGTTGGGTCCTGCACCTTTGTTTTTGTTAGTTTTTGGTTTTACGAATAACGTGACAGTCTCACTTCGTTCAGTTCAAGCGGGACAGCAAAATGATGCTGTCCAGCATGTAACTTAATGGACGTTTGTACTAAATACTAAACAAGGCTATACATGTTAGTATTAGATATCTGTGAGTCTTTTGATGAAACTTAAACTTTATGCAACATAAGGACTTTGTAGACTAATGCTAATGCTAGCTATTTTTAAATAAACTTAACATTTAGAACATGGCTCTTTTTTATTCTAATAATCAATCAGTGTAAGCTGAATACTTACTGTGTAGATTAGCTTTACTTTTAGGTCTTCTGATCGTTTGTACAAGTATAAATGTTCATTACAGCAGGGAGGATCTGCATGACTGCAGATTTGCACCAACAGCTGCTGCTGTCCTCTGATCCTGACAAACCCTGAAACATCTTTATGTGTTTTTAGCAAGTCACACTGGTGTTTCACAAAGTTTGACAACAAAAAAACAAATGTATACTTATCAACAGATCTACCAGTTCCCATTGAGGTTTCTGCCATATTCAAGGACACAGTGGGATAGTGTGCTTTGTCAGTAATAGGGAGGTTGCAGGTGCGAGCCCAGCCTCAGGCGATACATGTTGATGTGTCCTTGGGCAAGACACTTAACCCCAAGGTGCTCCCACTGCTGAGTCAGTGGCGTGTAAGAAACTCTGAACCATCAGTGAGTGAATGTGTAGATGTGACCTGCGATGCAAAGCTGCTTTTGAGTAGTCAAAGACTTGAAAAGCGCCATTTAAGCTAAAGTCCAATGACCATTCGAAGTCTCCATCAGCATCTGTGTTCATACACTCCACAGTTATCCAAAACAAACATGGATCATTTATGCTGGAAAGATCACCAAATTGTCTTGCTTGGCAGTGTTTAATATTTTTTATATTTTAATGAGCTACCCTGTTAACAGTCCGTCCACACCTGCTGTTGCAGCTGTTTCAGTCCAAACTACGCTAGTTTTTCTGTTTGCGAGTCTTAACGTGAACCGACTCATCTAATAACTTCAGTGACATTTTGTTCCATGTTAATGCTACTTTCAGTAACTCAAGTGTCTCTAAAATGCATTACAGTCGATTGACAACGGTGGTTCTTCCTCCTTTCCGCAGAACTGAATGTCTTCATGTTAGTCTACAAACAGTCGATAGATGGAGCTTTGCTTTTGTTGTCTTTATCCTGCTACATTGTCAGCTAGAGGATGCAGCCTCACTCTTGTCAGTGGTTCTTAGTCGTGTTTAATTAGCCCCTCCTTCAAGATCATCGCATTTTTATGCCCCACCAAAGACCTTAACTTGACATGCCAGATGGACAGTTCCATATTGAAAATATTTCAATAATCCATCTGAGGAGGAGCCCTGCGAAAATGTTTTCAGGGGCAGAACCTTCACATACAACAGCAGCTTGTGATTGGACGATCGTTTGGCTCAAAACACTCATCGCAGACTAATTCATATCAAGCAGCACTGCTATGATGTAGCATATGTAGTGGCTAAACCTAGCGGCTTATGGTAAGCCGTTAGCTGCTACGGCTAATGGCTGACAAGGACAAACAACAGAAAATGGCCAGTAGCCATAGCGTCTCACTGTTGTTAGTGGCCAACTGTTGCTTGCCCTTGTTAACCGTAGCTTAACTACCTTGAGACTATCGTTTCACATTAAATTATACCAAACAGATGTATCATTTAACACTTATATGTGAAATGAACTTTGTCAAAGACAATCCCTACTAAGTAAACTTATGAGGAGAGCAGATTTCACCAAGTATAACTGAGTGATCATGAGGCTAATGCTGCGTTCCAGTAACCTCGGAACTGGGAGTGACATCATCTCCGACTTATCTGCATTCCAGTTGAAGTCGGAAAAAAAACGTGCCGATCTACCAGGCTATTGTTAGCCGTTGTAAGCATGCCTTGCATTGTTGTTCACAAATTTCACATGAAGAATGTGATTATCACTATGGCAGCATTTTTGTAAATATAAGTCTGACAATACTATGTATACAGCTGATCTAGAACGACACACCCAGTCAGAAGTGCAAATAAATTGATTATTACAGGAGCTAAATAACTGTTATATTATTCCGACCTCGGGGGGCGTTCCAGATAAAATTTCCTACTCGGAAGTGGGAAATTCCAACCTCCGACTACAACTGGAATGCACCATAACTGACATTAGCCTCCATTATTTGTACAACAGGAAGTGACTTCACTTCCTGTTGTCATCATGCCCGCTGCTCCTGCTTCTCTTCACTGATTGGGCCGTTAAGCATTTAGCCGAGTGAAACCATTGGACAATGGAGGCTGGCAAGACGGAGATGCCTGATTTCAGAATCAGGCAGGTCCGTCTGCTCTGCAAGGTTACAAACACCCATGAAGTGAGTTAAAAATTGAAGTTTACATTTTTCTACATACACATTTGACTACTAATCTCATTAAGCGTTAGATTTCAATAGCATTGATACCCCTGGTTTTAGCCACACTATTAGTATTGTTAATATTTTAACCCCCATTCTAGGCCATCACACAACATGGCCCGAGAAAACACGTTAACAAAACTTAACTGAATTTCTCTTTTGGGATTAAAGTGCAGGCTGTAAGTTTGTAATCAAAGGTAGTTTGGACATTGGCAGGCTCATCTACAACAACATTGAAAGCAGCATTTTTTTCAAAGCATTAACATGCAACAAAATGCAAGAGGGTTCAGTCTAGGGTATTTTCAAAATCTCCTGCAACAAAAAATTGAAGTTATTCAATTAAATCAATATATTTCCTTATCCCATTTGATCTTTAAAAAAGTTTATAATGACCAAAGACTAGACTCAAATTAAAGTTTTTTAGCCCAGAGTTACATTTGTAAGTTCTAACAAATTAAAAATTTCCACATCAATTTTTTTTAAAACAATCACCTCCACCAGGACGTTATGTTATTAACTGCGTCTGTTTGTTTGTTTGTTGGTTAGTTAGTTTATCTTTGTAAGCAAGATAATTTAAAAACTTATGGCTGATTTCAATGAAATTTTCAGGAAATGTCCAGATTGGGACAAGGAACAAATGTTTTGATTTTGGGAGTGATCCGGATCACCATCTGGATCCACCATGACAAAAAATGCAATTTTCGAAAATAACTACTGAACTAAAATAGATATCATTATGAATCCAATTGCCAATGGTATGTTTTCATGGTCAAGGAATCTAAATATTTAGATGAAATAAAGTCAGGACTAATGTTTATGGTGAAAATATCAATATGTGTGAAGACTATGGGGCTGGCGGTGGTCTGTGCTCTCCAAGTGCTTGCAAGTTGCCAATAAGATTTTACACAGCCCACATTGATATTTACATAAATCCCACCTCTGACATGAGTAGCCAATCACAGAGCAGAATTTTGGACATTTGGAATTTTGGACTTGTGGAGACCCGTCAAACTTCCCGGGGGCCCCATGCCCTACCTGAATACAGCCCTGCCCAGACCCCCTAGAAGGCTGACCCCACTATCGAAGAATCACTGCCTTATTTGGTGTATTCAAAGTAAAGTGTTACCTAGGCCGCCTTGGGAGAGTGCAAAGCTACTCTGTCTATGGTGCAGTGTGTGCTTGTTGACTCACCACCTTGTATTTTGCTCATGCTGAGCCCAGCACACTCTCAGACCTGCAGTAGTGCTCCTCCTTGGTCAGTGACTCAAACACAATCCCTGATGTGTGATGTCAGTCTCTCCAAGGAACCACAACCAACGCCAGGACACATCACCAATGAGTAACTCTGGAACAATCGTGACTGCATGTTAGCTTGTTGATATTTTTCTGAACAAATGTTTAAATGGTAGTCATACTATATTTTGGGCAGAATAACATATATTTATCCAAAGTCTGACAATTAAAGACACACAGTCTGTTCTTTGTACAACAAACAGAAGAAAAGCTCAAGTATGTCTAGAATTTGTGTTGTTGGTATTATCTCTTTACTTAGAGTTTGTCTGTCTGTGCATCACAAAATTTCACAGTGGTTGTTTATTGAAATATTTTACATAATGATAAATTCATTTATTTTTGGATATTCTTTAGTTGAAGGGTACATATATTGGATACAGACTCTATTTTGGAGGTGCTATGAGGAGAATCTAATACCGGCGACATTAAGACTTTGCTACCCATGAGCACGCGCGGCAACTGTCGTATTGCTGCATTACAGTGACCTCGGAACTGGGAGTGACATCATCTCCAACTTATCGGAGTTCCAGTTGAAGTCAGAAAAAAACATGCCGATCTGCCAGGCTATTGTTTGCTGTTGTTAGCACGCCCTGCGTTGTTGTATGAAGAATGTGATTATCACTATGGCAGCATTTTTGTAAATAGAAGTCTAACAATACTGTGTATACAGCTGATCTAGAGCGACACACCCCAGTCAGAAGTGCAAATAAACTGATTATTACAGGAGCTAAATAACTGTTCACACTGGGGGTATCCATCTTTGATTGTCAACTCGGGGGTGGCGAAGTTTCACCGAGTTCCCAGTAGGAAATTCAGAGTGTTTTTAGTGTTCTTTTGTTAAGACAAAAAAGGTATGATTACCTTGACATTTTTGGACGTTACTCTGACGTCTTCCTCAGAAACCGTCATCCTGACAGCTGTGACGTGTCTTTTTATCAGCTGTTTCCGGGAGTAGTACGGTTACAGTTACAGTTTCCTACTCGGAACTCGGAAATTCCTACTTCTGACTATAACTGGAATGCACCAAAGACGTGACTGAAGTCAAAGCCTGTGTTTGTTGTGATGCTAATAAATGCAGCTCGGACCTTCCTCAGAACTCTGCATTGTTTTACAACTTCTTTTTTCAACAACTTACAGGATGCAAAGCGACGAGGTAATGTATCTCTTTCTAGTTACGTAGCGGTAGTTTCTGATGTGTGACAACAAGCAATTTTTGAAAAACTTAGTATCGTAGCTTTTTAGCTGGCTATGTATCGCTACTTACAGCCCGGTGCTCTAAGACGTGTAATATAAATAATAAAATAATATAAATTTGCTCTAGTTTTAATTGTCTTGTTCTCGAAGTTGAGTATCCAGACCAGTCCAGCCCTGTCCGACCCGACCGTGAAGCTAAGGAATAGCATTTATAGATAACCTATTTTGATGCTATAAAACTCATCTTAAAGTGTGTATTTTGATCAGGCATATATCTAAAAGTGAGACTTTTTTGTAATTACTTAGAAACTCCTCACAGTCTCTTTAACATGTGCTTGTATTTACCTGTTTGTAGTTATCTGTTTGAAGTGCTAAATTTAAAGGAACAGTATTTCAGCAAAAGTTTAGTTGAAGTGCTGCTCTTTATTGCGTTAACGCCCTTTTGTATGTGGCAGTAAATTAATAAACATCCAGTGTGTTTGTTATAGATTTGTGTTTCGTTTACGTTGTTGACTTTGCTCACTGTCTGCCAAAAATGTCCGGCCCAGCTCACGTCCTGAGTCTGAAAATCTGGCCCGACTGAATTTCTAATTGAATAGCCCTGTCGTAGACTGTTGTATGGAAAGATGTGATATTTCCTTGAAAGTAGTGAAGAAAGAGCAGGTGTCTGAGCACCAGGAGATGCACCCACCTCTATCCCTTCTCCATAGAACCTGAGTGTTGACAGGAAGCGCCCACCCTGGAAACTTTCCCTCTGGATAAGTTGTGTTTTCCAGACAGCTGTAATGGAAATACACCACAAGAGATGCTAATGGAGGCCAGATGAGTTTAAATTCCACGACAATAATTACTAAGCCCCATTAGATGGCTTTACTGTACGCACTTAAACACAATGGGTAAGACTATTACTTAAAGTGTGGAGCAGATGTTAGCCCAGAAGGGTTACCATGACAACTTGTAAAAGTCTGTTGTGGGCGCGTATCCAGGAACTACTGTATGTGTCACACTTATGTCACTCTTGGTTTTGGAACATGTGTTAAATTTGTTTTCGGGGTTTACAGTGAGGGATCGGGCCTGCTGCTCTTTCATCCGCTGCACTTAAACATAGCCCACGTGTTACCACCAAAACAACAAAATCCATGTTTATGCTTGTTTGTTTGTTCATGTGGAGTTTAAATTAAAGGGCTTAGCGTGTAATTTTCAAAGCTTAATGGTATACATGTAGGTAAATTGATGCTTTAGGCAGAGCAAGGCTTGTTTTCACTTTGTCCAGTTGTATATACAAAACTAACCTGCTCCTTAAAAAAGGCTCATTTTTAAAAAACTGTCGTGCATCTATGCTCTGAGCCCTTTGGTATATCCAAATATAGTATTCAAAAATAATGCTGAGCCTTGAATTTAAGTGTTTACACCTTATTTAAATGTATAGCAAAAAGTTAAACTTATTGGCATAAAAATGCAGCTTGTAAGACAACTTTTTTTTTTTTTTTTACAGAAATATAGGACAAATGAGGACTGTATGCATACACAGTAGAGACTTAAAAGATACATTTTGATAAATAAGAGTCTTCCTATTTGTTAGAACTGAGCAAATCCCATTTTTCCCATTATTCCTCTCCTTTCTTCATTTAAAGTCACAAAGAAAAAGTAATCTTCTCCATGCTGCAAATAGAGTTTATATTTGTAAGAAGTTTCATGGTGGGAGGATCCTTCTGAAGCCAACATTTTTTAATTGCTTTTTTACTTACCGCCAAGAAGATCTTCAAAAGATGTTATTGAGGCCTTCAGGAATTTTCCCAAGATAGAGAGACGCAAGAGAGAAATCAATTGTCCTGTCCAAGTTTTCTAAAATAAGCCGCTCCACCCCTTTCTTAAACATTTTCAAGTACAGACAGCACCAAAAACATGTAACATAATCTGACGAATCCACTCCACACTCCCTCCAGACTGGGCACCACTAAGTTTTGATTTCTGGTTTGGAGTAACAAGGAATCTTATAATGTTCTTTTAGCAGAAATCTTAATAAGGCAACTTTTTGTTTAAATGGTTAACCTTTACTTCTCTTTTTAACTTACTGATGGCTTTACCTTACACTCACAAATGTAGGGTGATAGTCAGTTGCAAATCAAATCATTGATATGTCAACATTTCAGGGAACAGAGAAAACTACAAACAAGCCAAACACCAGATATTTTCTTGGTGTGGGATATAAAGATTTAAACTAGTGCTGTCAAAATTAATGCTTTAACTTTGGAGATTAATTTAAAATATATAACGCATAAAAAAAAAAAAAATGCAGTAACGCAGTTTTGTTACTTCCTGTCACGGCTGACCTGTAACCTCTGATGATGTGTGCAGTGCAGCCAAACTACACAAAGCTAGCTACCTGTTTTGAGCAAGATGGACAAAGAGGGACTTTTAGGCGGAAAGTTTCACTTTAAAAAGTTGCCTGATGGTACGTTGGAAAAATCTAAGGTGATTTGTGCACTCTGCAAAGGCGAATTTAACTACCACAGAAGTAGTACATCATTGGCGTATCATCTCAAAGCAAAACACCCTTACGTTACTTCCATGGGGCCTCGCCAGTCTACGCTGCTGGAGTGTGGTGCTCGTGGGCGGATAACTAAATCTGTAAGTGAGAAGGTGACGGACTCCCTGGTTATGTGGATAGCGAAAAACTGCTGCCCAATTAACATAGTGGAAGACAAGGGACTGAAAGAGATTATATTTAACGAAAGCCTAGGTTGTTTTTATTTCTGTTAGTGCTGCAGATATAAGAAAGAGGTCTTTAAAAGCTGAGTCAATGTTGATTGTGTTTCACAGGAGAGAAACTGTATGTTGAGAGTTCAAAGAAAGCTATTTAATAAAATAGTCTTTGAATCTAAATATACTGTCTTTGTGTTGATTTTGTTGATTCTACATTAATTCCATGATTTTACTCAAGTAAATATCTGTTACAAGCTTCTGTCTTTAGTAGAAAAATTAGATTAATCAGGATTAATTTATCGATAAATGAATCTAGATTAATCTCAGTTAACTACATAAAATTGTGCGATTAATTAGTAAAAAAAAAATCTATTCACAGCACTAGTAATGACATAAAATCACAAATATTTGGGACAAAATCCATAAAAAATGGCAAAAATGTTTGTAATTACAGTAGCAAATAAAAAAATTAAATAGATGATACTGTGTTTGACACCAAAATGTTTTTGATGAATAACAGATTTTAAATTAATAAATCAGATCAGTAAGTTGTTCAGTATTTACAATAATAATTATGGTAATTGTAATGGAAACTTTCAGCTTTTTTAACCTTTATATCCCACACAAAGAGAATATAGGTTATTTTGGTTTGTTTGCATTTTTTTCTGTTTCCTTAAAATACTTTTCTTTTTTTTACATATTAGATAATCCTGAATTTATTGACCTCTGCCAAACAGTTGAGCTGGGAGTTAAAGGGTTAAAATGTCTCATGTCAGGGTGGACATCCATGCTTCAGGCTAACAAACAAAGGCGGTCCATCTGTAAGATACTGCAAACCCACTCCTCCCTCAGGAGATCCATGCACCAGCCCAATCTGCTCAGGTGTACGTTGTAGGTCTGTAGCTCAGATGGGTTTTAGATGATAAACATTATTGGTCTCTTTAGTCTAACTTCAGCCACAAACTGGGTTTGATGTGGGCAGACTGTCTTTGGTCCCACTGTGGTTGGACACTTGAAACAGATTCTGGGCTGAAGTCCCCCTACTGATGTTGTCTGCCTAAACCATTGCGCCTCATGTCTGCTCCTTGATGTGGCAGGTTTGAGTGGCCATAGTAAAAATAAAGTGATCATAAACGTAGGATGGATGCACCATGTGTTTGCTGGATAATGCATGTGCCCCCAAAGAATGATTCAACCCATTATGTTCTGTGACTTAAGATCTGCACTGCTCTCGTTCTTTTCTTTATCGATCAGGCTTGAAGCCAGAGTAAGGTACATTTATTTCATACTAGTAAAATGAGCTGTTTTAGATTAAAGGTGCTATGAGGAGAACCTACTTCCGGCGACATAAAGACTCTGCTACCCATGAGCACGCGTGGCGACTGTCGTAAAGACGTGACCTAAGCCAAAGCGTGTGTTTGTTGTGATGCTAATAAATGCAGCTCGGACCATCCTCAGAACTCTGCATTGCTTTACAACTTCTTTTTTCAACAACTTGCAGGATGCAAAGCGACGAGGTAATGTATCTCTTTCTAGTTACGTAGCGGTAGTTTTTGATGTGTGACAACAAGCAGTTTTTGGAAAACTTAGTGTCATAGTCTTGTAGCCGGCTATATATCACTACTTACAGCCCGGTGCTCTAAGACGTGTCTGAATAATATAAATTTGCTCTAGTTTTAATTGTCTTGTTCCCCAAGTTGAGTATTCAGGCCAGTCCAGCCCTGTCCGACCCGACCACGAAGCTAAGGAATAGCATTTATAGATAACCTATTTTGATGCCATAAGACTCATCTTAAAGCGTGTATTTTGATCAGGCATATATCTAAAAGTGAGACTTTTTTGTAATTACTAAGAAACTCCTCATAGCATCTTTAAATGAGATCAAACCAATGCCAGGGCTCCTTAATCCCAATCTTTTAAAGCATCTTCTTTCAACTGCATTATAATCTGGGTCACTACGTAATATTTTGTGGGTTCAGTGTCTAGCCAGCTAATATCCAGTTAAGTGATGTACAAAAAAATAAATTTTTCCCAGTTAAAGTAGCATAAGGACATTTTATTTGGGAAATATTGCCGTGTTTCCTTCACTCACAGAGAGTTGTTAAATAACTTATTTTCCATCATGGAAATCTATTAAGCAAATGTTTTCCAAATCTCTTGCTTGCCACATAATTTTGGCTTCAGTGTGGACACTTGAGCTCTGGAAACTTCCAGTCCCTTGTGGCTGAATGTTGTTGGGACTGGAATGTCACATGGAGGTGTTGGGAAGTCGTGGAAGCCTGATTCACCTCAGACAGACATCAGCGACAGTCCACTGTGACTCACTTACAACAAGCTCTCCACATACAGGCAGAGGGAGGGGATGCATGTGAGGGCGGACGGGCTTCCCTGAACTATTTCCATCATGTGCCAGGGCCTGGTCATCTGGCAGGTTTATTGTAAAAGAAGGGAGCCTGTGTATTACAAAATAAAACCTAACGCGGTAAATTCGCCTCGCCCACTGTATAATTAGCTTTTCTGAAACGTGACTTCTTAAGGTCTTTACCACACTGGATACTTTTTACAGATTTCTGCTGGGAACTAAAGGTGGAGCAGACGCTTCAGGCTTGGACGAAAAAAATAAAGTTTAAAACCAAAATTTCCACATCTGAGAGGTCTCTGGCACTGACGGTCTACCAAGTCCTTTTTGAGGACGGAAACTTTTCGTGTTGAACATTCTCGTAAAGAATATCAGTCGCTGACGACTTAACCAGAAAATAGTCTACCCATGTCTGAAGTTAAGTCTGTCTGTTGATTCACTGATGGATAAAAGGATAGATAAGTTAATGGACTGATGAGTGGATGGATATATAAATAGATGAATATATAAATGGATGGGCTATTTAGAGGATGATGGATGGACAGGTAATGAAAGAAATGACTGGATTGATAAAAAGATTCATGGGTGGTTGGATGGGTGAATTGATGGATGGATAATTTAATGGAGGATGCTTAATGGATACAGAAATGGTACAATATGAATAGATTAACTTTTGCAACCCTAATAAATGGATAGACAGATGGATGAAAGAATGGATCAATGGTTTGATAAATGATGGATGTATTAATAAATTAATTGAAGGATGGGCTGATCTATAAATGGGTAAATGCAGGATAGATCGTTGAATAGACTGATGAATGGATGTACAGACAGATTAATTAATAGATGGAAAAATTGCTGGATGGATAAATTAATGGATGGATGGTTGGACTGAGAAATAAGCGGATGGGTAAATAGCTTGATGGTTGATGAAAATGTTGTTGGATGGATAAACAGAGGGATGGATGATTGATAATTTCACTCGATGTTTGGATAAATTATTGAATGGATTGACACAATAACAGGAAGGACCCAGACACGGAACAGTAAGAAGAGTTCACAATAAGCAGTTTTTCTTGAAGCAGGAAACGGGGTTGTTAGCCAGATCAGACAGCCACCACCGATCTTGACTTTCAGGCAGATACTCGGCGTCAGAAACATGAAACAGCATCGTATGCCAGGGATCAGACAGCCACCACAGATAAGGACTCACGGACAGGTACTCAGCGTCAGGAACAGAAGAGGAGGTTGGCAACCAGGGATCAGGTGAGCGGGTAAGTGCAGGACAGAAACTAGTCAATACCTTGTGGTCAAGCTGAGGATCAGATGAGAAGGGCAGAAACAAAACAGGTTGGCAATGGGTAATCAGTCTGGTTAGAAGGTCTGGATTGCTAGGCATGAGAGCCAAGACAATCTGACAACTGGTGATCGTGGAGCTGGGGTTTAAATAGGCAGGGTTGATTGCAGAGGATGAGGTGCAGGTGTGTTCAGGAGCGCAGGTGAATGGAGTTGGGCTGATTAGGTGGAGACTGACGAGTGATAGGCTGAGACTGTGGCTGTGACATGGATAGATCAATTTGTGATAAATATAAAGGATGCCTCATAGATTGATTGATGGATGGGGATTCCCATAAAACAATGATGAAAAGTTTGATGGGTTGTTTGGTAGTTGAATGGATTGTCAGATAGACTGATGGATAGATGAATATGAAAAGGATGGGGAATTAAATGGATGTATAAGAAGATGGATAAGTGGATGAATAAATAAATGGCTTGATGGACTGATGAAAGACTAACTGATTGACAGATGGATGGACAGGTGGGTAAAAAAAAAAGGACTGATAATAAGATTCCCTGGATGGATGAGTTTATGATTGTCTAATGAATACAGATAAGGTACAGTTGGAAGAGAAGTTAATAAACCTCTAAATAGAAGAATGAACGGATGGATTGTTGGATAAAAGAATGGATAGATAGCTCAGTAATAATGGATGTATGAATGGAGGAATTGGTGGATGGACTGATCAATGAATGGGTGAAAGAAGGATGGACTTTGAATGGGTTGATGGATGAATCTATAGATGTATATATAAGGGGTGTAACGGTACATGTATCCGTGCCGAACCGCTCGAAACAGACGTTCGGTTCGGCACAGTGCTGTGCTCGAACGAGTACAGAAAATTTACGTTAGCCGCTGCACATGGCTCTTTAATATTCACGGAGGTACTCCTCTACAATTGCCGTGGTTAGGGAAGGCTTTTTAATATTCATGAAAGTGGTCTGTGATTCGTGCTCTTGCGATCATGTAAATATCATGTGGACATGACATCCCATGGCGAGCCAATCAGAAGATGAATATCAAAGAGCTTCAGTAACCACAAAAGCTTGTGTCTGAATTGTGCATATTGGCTACTGCTAGTGACCAACCGGAGCTTGGAGACCCTCCCCCGTCACTGAAATCTCCTGTTTTGGAGCACTTTGGCTTCCTTGTGAAATATTGCAATGGAGAAAGACAGCTGGATCAAACGAAGGCGGTGTGCCAGTACTGTTCAACTGAGGTCGCGTACTTTCCGATAGCACATCAAAAATGCTAAATCACCTGAAACAGAACCACTCAAGTGTAAAGATTTCCATGGTAAGGAAATTCAACTGCCATCTGCATTCAAGCAGCCTCTCCCTGACAGTTTAGATCGGACCAAAGCAATAGTAGCATCCATCTGCGTTTTTATAGCATATGATCTAAGACCATATTCAGTTGTGGAAAATGCTGGTTTTAAACACATGCTAAAGGTGATTGAGCCCCGGTATAAAGTACCCAGTCGTCCACATCTAAGCCAGGAATTTAAAAAAGAAACTCATTATTTTTAATTTCATTCATTTGTTGTTTGATTATTTTATTTAACTTATTAGTATTACCAAGCAGCACATTGAATAAATTTTGGTTTTCAGTTTGTATAATGACAAATTTTTGGTTTAAAAAACGTGCTAAACAAGCAAATGGTTTTGCGTTGTTCCCATACTGTACTGAAAATGTACCGAACTGTGACCGCAAAACTGAGGTACGTACCAAACCTGTCATTTTTGTGTACACCTCTAGTATATATAAATGGATGGCTTATTGGACTAATAAATAGATGAATGAGTGAATAAATACATGGTTGAATGGGTAATAAGTAGATGAATGAAATAAACAGGTTGAATTGATATAGTGATTAGTGAAAAGGTTGATATATGAATTGATGATGAATGGATAAAATGATTGGCGAAAAAATGGATGGTCTGATTGATCCCCTGTCTGCCGTGATTGCATTTTTAACTTAATTTTTACTTAATTTATGTATGTGCTGGCTGCCTTTTAAAGGATAAGTTCGGTTTCTACAGCTTTTACATTGTTTATAGAATGAAGTAGAACAATATACTCACCCAGAAGGCTTTCCCTGATCCAAACAGTGCTTCAGGAGATATTTAGATCCAAAATCGAGCGGCGGACATCTGTATAATGGTAGCACACGGGGCATGTATAGCGCTGCTCCTAAAACTGCATTAATCGTCCAAAAACTCATTAGTTTCACCAATATTTCATCATGATCCGCTCGCACTACTCCTCCACGACAGTCCGGGGTCACTCCACCCATGTTTTCGTGACTGTGCTGACCTCTGAACTGAAAACTTCTCTCTGGCCAGCTGTTCTTCTCTTTGCCTCCGCGTCCTCCTTTCAATGAGCTCCTTATCTGTAAACTCTGGCTCGAAACTGTAAGGGCACCCATCATATTCAAAGTTCTCGTCCACAACATCTTCATCCAATAGATATTCGTCCATTTTGCAAAAAAAGTGGAAGAAGAAAGTTGTTGAGTAGCTGGCGGTCGCCCGTGAAACAATGAGCCGTACTGCGCATGTGCAACCGTAAAGAAAGTCTTCAGTTCAGAGGTCAGCACAGTCACAAAAATATGGGTGGAGCGACACAGACTGTCGTGGAGGAGTAGCCCGAGCGGACCATGATGAAATATTGGTGAAACTAATGAGTTTTTGGACGATTAATGCAGTTTTAGGAGCGGCGCTATACATGCCCCGTGTGCTACCATTATATGGATGTCCGGCGCTCGATTTTGGATCTAAATATCTCCTGAAGCACTGTTTGGATCAGGAAAGCCTTCTGGGTGAGTATATTGCTCTACTTCATTCTATAAACAATGTGAAAGCTGTAGAAACCGAACTTATCCTTTAAGAGGGTGACACCCTTGATTTGCACTGCACATTGATGGAAAGAATTGATCAGGGAATTATCAATTGGTTGAGCAAAGTTGAGCAAAACACCAATGATGTTATTTCCTTAAGCAAGTTGTTATTGACTCGGAACTGGAATTGCTTTTCAGTCCTTATCAATAGAGCAAAGCACTTGTACTTCTCTTAACATTTTCCCTTTCAATGTAAAGGCTCAGTACTTCTGTAGAATAACAGGCCTTTCTATTGAGATCCCAGTTTTCAGCTCTGTCTGTTCTGAACTGTCAAGTAAAGGCTTTAAAGACTAAAAATAACCTAATCATGTTTAGATTTTCAAGTCTAATCCCATTTTGGATTTGGTTAGATTAATGAAATTAGAAAGACATTAAGCACTTGCTAACCTGAGATACTGGATCCACATGTTTCCTGGTCTAAGTGTGTGCTTGCCTTAAACAGCTCCATGTAGTCTCAGGAGCAGGCAGAACACACATGTTGACAGTCTGACTGCTGTGGTGTTAAAATAACTTCATGACTGCCATGTGACATAACTAAAATAAACATTCTTGAACTGCTGCAATCTTTTGTATATGTTTTCTTTTCCTGATATTGTGATATCATTTTCATTTTTGTGGTCTTTGGGTCCATCAGGAAAGAACAGTGAGCGCACGTCTCCGTCTGACGCTCTGGTTTCATCAGGCAGGGCGGAGGATGTGGTCGTCTCCCCCCTGGCGTGATCAGTGTCTGCCGTCATTGCCACTGTGATGGGAAAGAGTGGAAGGAACATGTCCAGACAGAGTGGGTGGTTAAAGACCCTTCTACCCAAAACACAGGAGCAGACTAACAGACATCTATGCTGTGATTCTGTCTTCTTCTTCTTACATACTCACGAAAAACCTCAAGCAGTTTATCATTCTGCAGATGAGGCACACATGTAACAGCTGGAGCAGCTCTGAACTTTTGATTGGCCTGTTCTAGGCTCCTGGTATAGGCTACACAGTTTGAAGACCTGTTGTTGGATTTTTCTAATCAAACTTAACCGTTGTACTTTAGGGGTAAATGTCAAGACAATTTCTGTCATGTCACAAGTAGAACTTCTGTCACAACTGCAACAACACTTGATCAAAGACATCTGTAGAAACTGACCCATTAATAGGGTGACCATACGTTCTGTTTTGTCTAGACATGTCCTGCTTTTCAGTAGGGGTGTAAATCACCAGTTTCATGATGATACAATACGATATCGATTATTTGGACAACGATACGATATTTGGGGATATCACAAAGTCTGCCACGATTCGATTTCGATTCGATATGATTCAGGGGCTTTCGATCGATTTAAGACGGTATTATGTCCTCACTGAACACAATCAGCAACATTTCACCTGAAGCAAGAAAGAAATACAAAACAATTTTGATAGTTTTATTACTGAAATGTTAAACGATGTGCTGACCTTTGGGTATGATAGTTTATAGAGGATTATAACCATCTGTATGATCCAATCATGTTTTAAAATTAAAATTGGTTTAATTCAGGTAAGGTGCTTTTTTGCCCCCACAGTTACCTTATGAATCTTATTGTTACATTGTGATGTTTGTATATTATTAATGCTGTCAGATGATTAAAAACATTAATCTAATTAATAACCGGATTTATAATTAATTCATATAATTAATCGCATTTTAATCTCATATCTGCTGAAAGTACCCAAATAAAGAATCTGAATTCTAGGATATTATAAAATTGTAGTGCATGACTAATCAAATGAATACACTAAGAAGTGAAGATTTGTAAATCCACATTTTTATTGGTGACTAAATAAAACCAAAGTCAGGGCATCTTGTCCAGAAAATTCTAAGCTCAATCAGGCAACTCAAATTACACTTTAAGTGTGTTTCATAAATCAAATTCAAAATAAGAAAAAGGTCGAGGACATCCAGCAAAACAATTAGGCCTGATGCATTATTAAAGAATGTAGTACAAATATATTCAAAAATAAAATAAGACTAAGTCTTAAATATGCCATTCCTGTTGTCACCTGGGCTTTGTTTGGTTTGACTGGAGACGCATGTGTGAAGTGACGTGCCACTACCATGTTGCGATTAATTTTTATAACGCATTAATTTGCGGTGTAATTAATTAATCTAATTAATGTACTAAAGTGACAGCCCTATATATTATATCAAGTAATGATGCAAAATTATAATACAAATTATTGAATTATTATTTAAATTTTATTATTATTGAACTCCAACATTTTACCTTGCTCTATCAACCTATAAATGTGTAGTTTTGATTTTAATTAAATCATGAAATTTATCATGTTCAAAATCAGAACTATTAACTGAACCAACTTACCACTGATGATTTTGTTTTACTGTGATGCCTGGTAAGCACATTTTGTCAGTGTGATCAGACTTTGTTTCACTGTTTAATGGTCGGTGTGGAGGAGGAATGATGCTAAGCTCTTGCTGTTTCACTCTCGTACTACAAGTTATTTCTTTAATCAGTCTGCTACAAAATCAAATGATGAGATAACTCACTGCATTTGTGTGATAATGGATGCAGCCTGCATCCTCTGCTGTTGGATTGACTGTAATTTACCCGGATACAGCAGAGCTATTTTATGATTGGCCGATTATGTCAAGCTCCCGTTTAGCTCTGTGATGCTAACAGCATCTTGCTGCACGTTCACATATAGCGGTGTTTCTCGATGGGCACTACACGATACATTTTAAAGCAGAAGACATACCAGGTGTGGTGTGAGAGAGACTGAAAGTGTTCAAATGTGAGTCTCATACGCTGAATGCGTGAGACTTGAGAGCCCTGGAAACTTAACAATGACACGCGGTTGGGCGGAAACTGACACGCATGTCTGGTCGGGATTTCAAAATAAAGGCGTATATTCAAGATGAAGATGTTGATCGATGTTTTGAGTTGCCATCGTTGTGATTGGATCATTGCTTAACCAATCGATGTATCGGTCCAGATCGATGGATCATTACACCCCTACTTTTTGGTAGTAAAATTATGTTTGAAGTTTTTTTTATGAAATTACTTGAAATGCTGCTGGCAACAGAAAAAGACATGCATGATTTAAACTACTAGTATCCATACTATCCAAACAACAGTTCTGAAACTGAGAAGGGGAACTTTCCAGTGATATATGGTACATTACGGTAAAGGTGGATTTAGGGGGAGGTACGGGAAGTGAGCCGGAGAGCAGAGAAAGGATTCAAACACAAACATTTGAGTCATTTATCTGTGTTATTTTCTGGAAAATAATATAAAAATATTGTAAATAATGGCATTAGTTTCATTCTGGAGTGTTTTCTTGCTGTTGTTTTGCGGTATTTTTTACCAAGTTCGTCTTTTTTGTCACTGTTTTTTAAACATAACTCGTGTTTTATGGATTTCATAAACAGTTATATAATATAAATAACAATAATAAGAAGATATAATATAAAGTAGATTCAGTTTCTGTTTTGTCTTTTTAAAATTACTACACATCTATTGAGAATTTATAAAGAGGGACTTGTTAAAAATTTAACAATTCACTGTTTTAATTTTACCTGAAAAAGGTGCAAAATAATTTACTCAGAGTGCATTTGTGACGCATTTATTTACAAAAGAGGCAAAAAAGACCAGGCAGCCATTTATATTAATAGTAGTAAAGGGATTATTAATTGTAATTAAGTGCATTCTTTCAATGTACCTACCTGTCAAGATATTGAGCATGCATGCCGCATACGTCATGATGCAACACGTGCTGTCGAGGGTCCTCTTTTTGAATTTTTAGAAGATGGTCACCCTAACCATTGATGTCAGTTGGTAGATGATTTTTCTGATGGATTGTGCTGTATATTATTCTGCTTCTTCCACACTCTTTATGTTAATAAATGACCTTTATGTTGAAGGAGCAATGTCAGTAAATAATGTGTTTTAGCAGCAACTTATGGGCACACAATGTTCAGTTTGACCACCTGGGGGCTCTAATGCAAACACAACAACTGCTGATGAGTCAAGACCAGGCAGCAACCCACAGGGGTGTAACTGGAGGTCTATGCAGAAGTGCCAAAGCTGTAGTACCTTAAGTGACCACTTGGGGGTAGCTGCAGCAACCTAACACTGTAATGATTGCATGCATGGTAAATACAGTTTTCACTGTCTCAATACACATCTCTACACCCCGGGTCAAAAACAGCTCCAGTCTTAAACTATAAAACATCTATGTGCTCTCACTGGGAGGGGATGACATGTTTTATTTCGCACCCACTTTTCTGTCATTGAGGATTTTTGACTTTTGAAATGAAGAGTCACCATTTTTCAGATGGCCTTGAGCCATTTTATCTGTAAAGAAGTGAGCTAAAGTTTGGTTTAGGTAGCAGGTACAGTATTGTGACATCTATTTGAGGGCATCATCCAGCTCTTTTACGGTCTCTATTAAGACTGGAGACCCCCACACACCTTCACAGCTCACTGTCCTTCAAAGTGAGGACTGTTTTCATGAAACTCAGCTCTTTCGGGTTTCTTTACCAAAGCAAAAACAGTGTTTCAGTTTTGTGGAAAAAACATGCGTTAATGAACAAGAAAAATGTTTTTGAAAGGACTTCCTGGTTCCTGTTTTTTTGCATGGATCAAAATGTCCACTTTCAGATGCTTTTTTTTTTTTTTTTTTTTTTTTACCTTTTTTGTGAAATTTCTCAGTTAAACAGTAACATTGATTTGCTGTGTTGTGAATACACCTTGTGGTGTGATATTTTGTTGACCAGAGTCCTCCATTCTAAAACAGAAGTAACACTAAAGCTGCCTAAGGCGGCTCCATTTGTCTTTAAATGTCTATTATGGAGGTCGGGGGGATGGAGTTACAGGAGGAAGACTGTTTGATGAACAGACAGCAGGAAGTGAAAAATGGTGGACCATCACAGGTGATAAAAATATAAAGTGATATACAGAGGCCGAACAGCAGAAGGGGGACATCCTGCTTGCCTGCCCAGCAGCCTTTTATTACTTCCGCCAAGGAGGTTATGTTTTCGGGGGAGTTTGTTTGTCTGTCTGTGAACAAAATAACTCAAAAAGTTATGGATGGATTTTGATGAAATTTTCAGGAAATGTTCAGCATGGGAAAAGGAAGAACTGATTCAATTTTGGTGTTTCTGCGGATCACCATCTGGATACGCCATGACGAAAAATGTGATTTTTGTGAATAACTACTGAACTAAAGTAGATATCATTATGAAACCAGTAGCTAATGGTATGTTTTCATGGTCAAGGAATCTAAATATTTTGATGAAAGAAAGGTAGGACTAATATTTATGGTCAAAATCACAATATGGGAGAGGACTGTGGTGCTGGCGGAGGTCTGCACTCTCCGAGTGCTTTCTAGTACTATTTGTTCTCATGGCAATGGTAAATAAACAGTCACCATTAACCCACCGTGCCATTGATAAAATGATTAATGTCTCTGTCTCTGAAAACTTTGGACTAATCTGAGATAATTTAAGCTTTCAACAAACTTTAAGAGAAACATGTTAAAAAAATCACTCCTTTTTGTGTTTTTGCACTCATTAACCCTTTAAGATAATACAACACTCAAAAATTCTCATTTTGATGCCGTTGTATTATTCAGCATCAGTCATCTCTGCCTTATAATCATTAAAGATGTTAATGTAAATATTAGATCATCACTCTTTTCATGATCATAATTATGTATAGTTCAGTCAGTCATCTCACGTTCAATTGTTTTATTGTAGCTGCATATACATGTTACAGGTTTGGCGTCCAGGCTCCAGTTTCATCACTCCTTTGCAGAAATGTTTACATGAAGGCATGGAGGAGTGATGAGCAAAACATATGAGAACACCCCTGGAGCCTGCAGGTGGATGCTGGGGTGGAGGTGGGGGTGAAAGAACACGCAGCAAATCAGTGTCTGGCAGCATAGACGTTTGCCGAGCAGAGGGAGAGATGGGTAAACTCCCAGTTTAAATACACCGCCAAATTGAGAGGTGGAGAGTGTGATTGGAGGATTGATGTAAGGAGTGTGACGTATGATATGTGAATGTGACATGTGAATGGCAGAGCTGCTCGAGTTGTCTGCCTGAACTAGCTCGCAGGCTTCGCTTCATTCCTTTCGATTAGTTTGCTAGAACAATTATTTTTTTCATTAAATGATGAAGTCTGTTTTTTCAGACATTGCTAAAATTAGACTTAAAAACAGTATGAATAAAGATCGGAAAGCCAAATAATTGGCTGTTAATTGATGTAGAGGGGATGGAATTAAATAAATATTGACTTCTTCTCGCTCCTTTTTTAAGAAGTGTGACATCGAGGTGCCAGTTTTTAATTTGCCTTTTGTTACATGTTTGAAATAAGCATATCATTTATTTAATCATTGTACTTCGATAAAAAAAAAAACTATACTACGACCATTCAGACATGAGGACCCTCGTGAAAATGAAATTCTGCATCTCAAAGGGCTAACCCGGGGGCATACTTACTATTAGGCAAACACAGGCAACTGCCTGGGGCCCCGAGATGTCCAGGGGCCCCAGAACATCTTATAAAAATGTATTAATAAAGTTTTCTTTGATTCAAAGCAGTTATTAATATTTTAATTTTTAATTCACATGCTGTCGTATGAAGAAAAGGAGATCAACATCCATATTTGACCATCACTTTATCAGAAGACCTCATACATTTGATGGCATTGTCTTTATTTTCAATCAAACCTTGTTAAATACTTGAATTCATAACTCTTCAAACTATATGACACTTAGTATAAAAAGCAGAAGCCCCCTGCACAGGATAGGTTTGCATGTGCACACTAAACTTTGGATTTTTTTTTGGTTGCCAATGTTACTTCAGTGGCCCCGTGATGATAAACATTAAGATTCATAATCTTTTCTGGTCATAAATATTATTTCCTAGATGGGGGTGGGCCTATTAACTTGGTTATGTAAGTAGTAACTGAAGCTGTCGGATAACTGTAACAGATTTCAAAAATAGGACAAGGAGCCTAATTAACATCCTCGTCTCATGTCCAAAATAACAAAATTACAGAATTTGAGGAAATGTACTTATCTTTGTTACCTGGTATAAGATTAAATTAATAACAAAACTTTAATCAGCACTGTACAGGGATATGAAGGTCCCCAATGACTGGGATTGCCTTGGGCCCCCATATGACTAAATACGTCCCTGGGCTAACCTCTAATATATTTTTATTCAGGAGAGTCAAATATGATGAAGACGGGTCTATGATTAGTCCACGGATCTGTTACTTACTTTAGTTCTTACTTTATCGCTTCCTTCTCCCACACACCCAACACAGCATCGTGTGGATTTGCTGTTCATCTTGAGACTGGGATCCACATTCAAGATTTCCTGCTGCTTAACAGAAGGTTTTTTCTTGAGCCATGATGGATTCATGTTGAGGTTTGGATGTATGTATCTACTGTATGTATCTATAAATTGAAGAGTTTATCTTCAGCCTGCTCTATTGCAAAGTGTGTGGAGATAACATTTGTTATAAATTGGCGCTATACAAATAAACAGTAAGAGAGAAGAAAATAAGCTAACCCAGCCTTTTGTCAGTCAACAACTTTGTATAAAATCATGAAATCTGATGGTCTGTTTCGAATTAAAGCTTCCTGTGAAATCATAAGTCATGATATTAATGCCTTATCCCTCCCTTGGTATCTCCACCCATAGCTCTTCACCCACACTCATACTCATGAGACAAACCCCAAATCAAGTGTTTAATGGTGACTTAGGGCGAGTTCACTCAGCACCCAGTGATTGATTGTGATGTTTATTGGTTCACTTCTTTTCCAATCAGCATTTTCCCCTCTGCTTTATTCAGTGCATCCCTTCAACATAAATTACTGAGTGAACTTCTCCCCCCTCCCTCCCGTGTGTTTTCTGGCACTCTTGAAGTGATAATGGAGACAATTAGAGAACACTTTATCTTGGCAGCATGTTGGCCGGGCCTGTGCTGTCAAACCCTGTCAGCGGAGGCAGAGCTCACACCCTGGAGCGGGTCAGGGTCTGTTCAAAGCGCTGCGGAGAACAAGCTGATAGCAACATTAGGACGTGTAGTGCTGTCAGCTGTCAGAGGGTTTGGATGAGCTGACAGCTGTTTAGGCGTGGTCTTCCTCCTCACAGGTCTGAACTTAGAAATGAACACACAGCCTGGATTTTAGTCTTTATTTTGAACGTGTTGAATCGCGTTTATTAAGATTATGGAAATCCGATTCAATGTTCTTTAGCCGTAATTACAAGAATGTTGTAACAGCAAAGGTCAGAGGCATTATGTTTCAGGTTATCTACATGTCCCAACATCTGCCCATCTGCCTACAAACATCCATGAATGAGATGAATCTCAGGAGTGTTCGGAGATTTTTCAGAGACACTTTGCACAAACATAATTTCTAACATAAGGAAACACTGATTTCATTTTGTAAGTTAACATTCAGGACCCTTACAAAATCCAATGGACTTGATTCAATTTGGGGTTGAAGTTGCAATATAATCGTTATTTTCCCTCGTTTTGGTTTCCTTTTACTTTTTTCTTTGCCAAGTGGACTAAAGTCTGCCAAATATTGTGTCATATATCCACTTGTTGTGGGTCCAGGGTTGTAGCTGTGGTCGTTTTGCTGCCATCCAGTTGATTGCTGCACTATAACCCAGAAATAGAAGTGAAATGAATCGAACCATTTTTATTTCAAGTATGCTAACAATACTAACTTCAGGTTTGGGCCTGCAAAAAGTCTGCATCACTCTATAGCAACCAAATTGCTTTATTTTAATATGTTATTGGCAACTTTATTTTTAATGTATCATTTATTTCGAATGTATTCAAAAGGGAGACAACAAAACACAAACATAAGTAAGAATATACTGTGATCCTTACATACAAATCATTCAAAAAGGAGTTGGAGAAAGTAAAACTAATCAAGTCCCACCTCTTCTCCATCAGTTAATTTAACATAAATGCTCCCTTATTTTACTACACTAATAATTTAGAAATCTAACAAAACAAAAAACAAAATGAAAACAAAACAAAGGCAAAACAATAAACAACCAACAAAACCAAAACAAAGTAGTCATCCTTCAGTTTAGTGCAGTACTTCCTGTTTTATCCATATATCTACTAAAAATTATATTTTTATACATTATTTCAAATTTCATCAGGTTTAAGCATTGCTTTAGATCCTGTAGTGACTCAATCCATAATTGGACACCACACAGAAACCCAAAAGCTTTTTATTATCGAGCATGACCTATAACTTTTAAAATTAAAAATTCCCCTAAATGTTAACCCCCATCGCTGTCTCTCAAATCTTTTTGCTTGTAGTTGGTAATGAGTAATTCTTAGCTTTGTACATTATTTGTGCTGTTTGCAGTTCAAAAATATCCATGAATTTAACCAGTTTTGACATTAAAAGATTGTAAAATAATATCCAATCATATGGAATATTTTATGTTCCTTTTTTGTAGAATGGTAAGTGGATGCAGTGATTCTTTGTAGTTTTTACCCTGTACTTCTACAGAGTATCTGAAAATGGAACAAGTGCACAGTAAAGAATGTAGAGTGATTTATAGTGGAGTATGTTCTGCCACTGAGAAGCTTCTTGATATTTTTTCTTTACATGCTTTGAGTGCCATTGAAGAATAACTGGGGCTGGGACGATTCACTTTTCTCCCGATTCGATTTTTTACGACTTTTTAGGTGACAATTTGATTTAAATTGCAATTCCCGTGAAAAAGATGAACAATGATGATGCCTACAGACTATATCAGGAAAAATACACATCACGTGTGAATCAATTTTTTAGGATTTATTCCGCAATATATGTTAACCAGCTGTTTATACTCTCTCTTCAAAAGCCTGGATTGCATTTGAAAGTTACATGTTAAAATGAAGCATTTAAATTTGGAAAAAAAAAAATTTGAACAAAAAAATCTATTTAAAAATCATCAAACAAAATATCCCGATATGTCAATCGATTTTTTCTCCCACCCCTAGGAATAACAGAGTATAGCTATAAGTGCTGTGGCAGTGTTTTTTGTAATATAACAAATGTAAAGCTGTACTCAGACTTAGTCAAGTAAAACTTACACATTTGATTTACTGACTATGCTTTGCACAGTCATGTAGAAAAGGACCTTTAGGCTGGTGATGATGGCAGTGCTAACGTTAGCCACACTCTTCTTGGTGTTGACGCTGTGTTAGATGGCTTACGCTCACATTCTGCCAAATTCTAACCACTGTACTTTTTGGATTGCCTACCATGTTTGGTCCAGTCTGCTTGTAGGTGAACAAAACCAAATGGTTTCAAGAGGGTCATGTTTGCACAGGTTATCCTTACAGCAGTGGTATTCAAACTTTTTTGTCCAGGTCATACTTAATATTAATCCAATGTTTCAAATTAATTTTTTTGAATGAATTTCTGTAGCCCTGACTAAAATGCCTAATGATTATTGTGACGTTAATGCATCTGAAGTTTGTGTAAAAAGGTTTTGAAACTGGGAAAAGTCCCTGTTAGGTCACATCTTATTTACCATCATATCAGTGGATTTTACAAGGGGCGTATAAACCCACAGGGACATTTGAAGTAATCTGTTGATGTTTCACCCACTTCACTTCCACACGCTCTGAGAAACAGCAGCTTTTTGGTGTGTCTGGTTTGTACAAACCCTTCCCAATGAGCTGTGGTCTTCACTGCAGCTTCCCAGAACCTTTTGTGTAATAAACCGACATTCTTCCGTCTCCACCTCATGGCTCCAGAAGCCGGCTGCTTTAAGTTGAGCAGGATGGCATGAAAGCCACTTCTTAACAAGGCCACGGTTCTGGACACTCAATGTACACATCTCAAAGGAAATAGCTTTCCACTCTTGGTTTCCTGTAAATGTGGTGTTTACCGCATGTCAGTCTCACAGTATATTTAGAAGATAAAGTCAGTCCTGAATGTCCAGACTTACCGTGACATCGTTTCCCAAACAGGAGGGCCTCTAGTGTTGGCACCACGGGCACACAAACATTCAAGTTCATGCAAGTTAATAGTACGTTTGACCTCATTTTCAGTACCAGAGGACTATCACTAAAGAGGTGATAAGGGTCATTTTGATGGTTTATAATTATGACATGCCAACATTTTTTAACTCATTATTGCTGATATAAAAACTGAGCTGTTTCCCACTGAAGTTTTTTTTCATGTTAGACACAGATATTAAAGCAATCCAAAATTAAAAACATACAAAACTGTATAAATTATAATTATGTATTTTTATTTGAAAAGACATTTAATGATAGTAAAGTATTTTGTTAAAATCCTAAATGATTAATTTTCGTTTCTGTAGAAACTTCAAAGTAGCTTTCAAAGGGATTATCTGTTGTCTGATATCATACTGACAATATTGCGCATTGCAAATACTCAGTTAAGTTTCTCTGATCAGGTAAACATAATACTTATGCTTCTCTCTTTTTCAGGTCACATCTCCTACCTACCCTGTGGTGGTCAAGATGGGACACGCCCATGCTGGTATGGGGAAGGTGAGTTTCTCAAATTATCTATGTCTGAAATGCACACACTTTAAATCTGATCATAGTTTTTATTTGGAACATAGTTTAAAATTTTGGTGACACTTTCTATGTAGCCCACATTTATAATGCATTATAATGCATTATAAATGTGGGCTTCATAGAAAGTCTTACCAAAATTTCTTTCATCAAAATAACCTTCAACTTTAATGCAGTATGCGGTATTGAAAGATATGGAAACATGAGAAGATTTGGTTCTTTGACCCCCCAGAGTGTCCTCTGAATGTCTCTGAGTATAACTGCACTGTCATGACCTCCTCCATAACTGCCTTGTCCTCAGAAAACGTGCATTAGCTGACAGATAGAGGGTAGTGAAACGTCTGATATAGGCTTAAGACACCAGTGACCTATGTGAGACCAATAGATAATGGTGCTAATATATTTTTGTACTAAGTTATGTTGTGTCAGCTGCCCATTGTTCTCTAACTGTTTGCACTCAAAACGTGTGTATTTCTTGAGTTTGTAGCTAAAGGCTACTTCAGAGGATAATTTATCACATTTTATTATGTTATTGATATGTTATGTTATTGATATGTTATGTTATTGATATGTTATGGCATGATAACCTAACTGGGTTTGCAGAAGATAACTATGTTAAAATGATAGCAGTTCAAACTACTACACAGAGAACCTTGAAACCCCCCCTTTACTCTCCCATCCAAAAGCAACATGTCCTCACAACCTGTTCCTGAAAGCTCAGATAAAACCCTGTCTAATGTTTACCAGTCCGGCTTCTTGTTCGGTCACTCTCGTTTCTTTTTACTAACCCCATCCATCATGGTCCCCTTTCAGTCTTTTAGCTTCAGCTACTGTGGAGATAGGCAAACTCCCACCTGTAGCTTAGTGCGAGCATGTTGTGCAAAACAGAATGCACTTCTTAAGAGAGGTCTGCGACTGGCTGCCAGACTTACTTAGTGTTATCTGAAAGAATGGGATAGACACCACTTTCAAATAGTTACACTGCATCATCACCAATAATTTCTTATGTGAAGAGCAGGTTAACAGTTACTCACACAAAGACTGCCCAGCTAATAGTGTGTGGAGAGTATGATGCAGTCAGTGTGTAAAAGGCACAGACAGCTCTAATCTTGCTGTCAGTGCGTGGAGCGTGTGATGCAGTCAGCTCTGAGTGACAAACATTATGGCTATGTAGGAAATCTTTTTTACTCAAGTGAAATGACCTCCACGTTGTAGAATGCAAAACAGAGAGGGTTTACTCTACGTGTGTGCCTGCATGAGTATGATGGCACCCTGCATCGGCCCTCTTTTTCCAGTCCATCATAATGACAGACAGCCTCCAAATCTTTCTGTCATTTATCAAAAAATTCAGTCAATGATGGAAAATATTCAGTTAATGCGACACCTGTTTCTCACAGCAATGACTGCAGCCCTCTGTGCATTTTAATGGGCCTATTTGCTTCTGCTTTTCAAATGTGCTAAATTGAGGCAGAACACTTCAATAAATCAGTTGCAGGTTTGATAAATCGCATTGCAGATGCTAAGTGATTACATTTGCATCCCTTCCTCCCAGTATTTTGCTCATTATGCATGATAATATGCATGCATTCTGTAAATTCATCAATCAATAAATCAACCCTAGCATACCCAGTACGTACTGAGGAAACACCATCTTTAAGGTTTAAAAATGAGAAAACACTGGAGGGTAGTTTAAAGTGCAAAATTAAATATATCATAAAATAAAATAAAAAATAATTTAAAAATAATAATAAAATAAATAATAAATTGAAATGAAGTAAAATAAAAATACAAAAACTAGAAAGTAAAATTAGGAAAGATAGAAAAGATAAAAATAAAATAAGATAAGATAAAATAATAATGATAAAAACGAGCTGTGATTAGAATAAATAAAAAAGCTTAAAGGTAATTCAGGTAAAAGCTCGACTAAAAAGGTAGGTCTTGAGTTTGTTTTTAAAGACATCACCATTAGGTGCAGCCCTCAAATTCATGAAGGTATACATGCTAAGTGAAGTGCACATGCTATTGTGCCCGTTTGACAAACACACTCTTTGATGCACCCGGTTAGTAGATCCACTTTGCACGAGCTATCAAGTTTGCACATGTTTTTATACATGCAGACCTGAGTAGACAAGGCCCTAATGGACATATTTAAACTAGAAAAATCTGAATATGGGCTCATGAAGTGAGAAATTATGTCGACTAGTGGTTTTAGGGGGTGTTGGTAATCGTTTTTCTTATTAATGTGTAATAAAACTGTATACCCTTCTATAAATAATGATTATGGAAATGGGGGACAGCTTTGGGTACAAACTGGCAACACCTGGATTGGCCAAACCTGAATATTCATATATGAATTAAGCAGAAATATTCCTCTGATTCACTGCAATGTAAATGTGATTTTACCTAAGCTAACGTATAAGAGTGGTGTATGTACTCATTTTGCCAATGGGGGAAAATGAAACACTCAATATGTCTATTTTATCTGATCATGACAAAAGTCCGATCACTTATGCAACAGCTACATTCTGCCGAGTAAGCTCAGATAAAAGTCTCACTATGTTGAGCTTCTAGTCAAGCAAATCAAAATAACAGTTTAATGATCGTGACAGCTTTGATTCATCTGAGGTTCAAACAGGAGACAAGAGACTCAAAACTAAAGCTTGTCTGTTCTAGTTTGTACTAACTTGTCGTTGCTTTGTGATCTTTGAAATACCTTAAGGCATTCAGATCCTAGCAACTATCAGAGGATAACAGTATGTACCTGGATTTCTCTGACTGAATCTGATGTTCTGATTCAGCCACAGATGGACAAACAACTGATAAAGTCAGAGCACCTGCAGTTTCACTTTGGATGTTTTCTCACACAACAGATCTCAGGGGCTTGATTGTACGCTCGGCAAAAAATCCTCTAAGACTTTTACAGTAAAGGTAGATGAACTGAGATTTTCTCTATGTGGCCCTTTGTGAAAATATCTGGACGCCCCTGGACCAATGAATCAATCACTGTTTTACTCTTGAAACAATTCATGTCATTTAGTTATTTAGCAACGCATACAGTTGCTTTAAAAGTATGTGAACCCTTTGGGATTACTTGGACTTCTGCTTAAATTGGTCATAAAATATGTTCTGATCTTCATCTAAGTCACATCACTAGACAAACACAGTCTGCTTACAATAATACAGCACAAAAAAATTATAAGTTTTCATGTTTTTATTCGACACAATATGTAAACAGTCACAGTGCAGGGTGGAAAAAGTATGTGAACCCCTAGGCTAATTACTTCTCTAAGAGCTAATTGGAGCCAGAAGTCAGCCAACCTGGAGTCCAATCAGTGTGATTAGATAGGATGTGTTGGTTAAAGCTGCCCTGCCCTATAAAAAACACACACCAGTTGTGAGTTTGCTGTTCTCAAGAGGCATTGCCTGATGTGAACCATGCCTCGAACAGAAGAGCTCTCAGAAGATTAACGATAAAGAATTGTTGACTTACATGAAGCTGGAAAGGGCTACAAAAGTATCTCTAAAAGCCCTGATGCGAGCACCACGAGCCTCTGTGTCTCTTAACGAGATGATGTCTTCAAATCTGAGCCTAAATAAAACTTAATCTTTATATTATGGCTCAGGCTAGCCTGTGTGCTACTAGCCTATATGCTACGTAGCGTATTGGCTAAATTGAAACTTGAATCAACACCAGTGCTGCATAATTATGTATGTAATGTGTTTAGTTCCAGTGATACCAGACACAACAATAAATCATGCTAATTTTTATCTATCTATTCACTTGATAAAATAAGTAAACTTGTTTAGGGTTGCACATCATGTTCACATGGCTGGGCAAGGGAGGAGATTCACTAAGAATGAGGTGATGCAGACCACAAAGCAAGCAGGAGCACTAGAAACTCATAATTATGACTTTTTATCTCATAATTATGACTTTGTTATCTCACAAGTATGACTTTAGTATCTCATAATTATGACTTTTTTTTCTTTTTTTTTTTTTTTCCCCTGGCTGAAATGGGCTTCCATATCAGTGGGTCAGATGGCAAAAAGAAAGACCACAACCCCAGCTAGTAGTTGGAAGCTTGATTACACAACATTTGACAGGCTTTGGTCCACATAACCAGCTGCAGTGTGAAAGCAAACCAAACCAAGAGAATAATAAACATTTTGACACAATTTTACTAGAGGTGTAACGAAATTTCACGAAATAAAAAAAAAAAGACGAAATAAAATTCAAAGACGAACAAAATAAAAAACGCAAAGGGGCGCCACGCACCACTGAGACTGGTGATTTTTTACCCTCCTTTCCTACCATAGCAAAACACTTGCTTCAAAATGGAGGAAGGAAAGATTGCGGACAAAACAACAACCGTGTGCAAAATATGCTGCGACAGTTCGCCATACACTGCAGCGAGTACAACTATCAACTACCAACTACTTTGAACTGGAGACAGGCAGCAACTGTATGTTTGTGTAAGTCTGCATAAAAAACAATATTTGATTTTTGCATCTACTGTTGAGTTGACAGAATTTGATCATACTTGAAGATCAGAAGTATATGCACTGTTATAGGCTAAATATTATAGTTCACAGTTCAAACATTTATAGGTCTAAACTGCAGCTCTGAGGACTGCTATTTGTTTTCCTTTTCATTCAAGAATGTACTTATCCTGATTGTTACAACAACAAAGCACTTTTTATTGAGATTTTATGTTTGTATTTGCACTGTAGTCTAAATAAGGGGGAAAAACTACAATTTTGTTTTTTTTCAAAGAGCATTTATTTTGTACTGATGCATCAATATTTTTGTATGTCTGCATTAGGAAGAAAATAAAGGAAATTAGATTTTTGCACATCTTCCTACTATTAGGGATTTTCTATAATCTTTATTTTGTATTGTGAGTATTTCGTATTGAGCCCTGTTTCGTATTTCGTATCGTTTCGTGAGTTGACCATTTCGTTACACCCCTAATTTTTACTGTTCACCCCCAATTCTGTTACTGTTGTACTGGAACAAGTGACGGTATAGTCTGCTTTCAATGCCTATTAACAGCGTGAGGTATCTGTCTATAAGTGGTTTTATCTTTGTAATATAAAGATTTAAAGCCACGGAGCCAAACAATTTACACTGTTTGTCTCCCACACGTCTCTCAGTGTCTCTTTCCTATTTTATGGATTCACAACAGGAGACACTGCCTATGTGCCTCTGGCACTCGTCTGTCTGGATGGGCTTGGTTTCCTGTTCAGGAGCCAGACATGCTATAGAATTTCCCATAAGGCTTTAAGGGAACTTGGCAGGCCCTTGTAGAGCAGGACCTGGTTTAACCCCTCAGACCTCACAGAGCTATGAGAACGACAGGAACATGTGGGATTTGGGTCACTGCTGCCCTGTTTGCTTTAGCCAAGAACCTGTTTAGCTTTCAAATACCATATGTTTAAACACCACCTATATTATTTTAGCGTTCAGTCTGTATTTATACTGCGTTAAGATAAGTTTACCTATGACACTTGACTTAAAGAGCACACTGAGGGTGCACTCTATAAAACAATATAACAGAAACCAAACCAAGTCCAACAAGAGTCAGCACTTTACATTCACAGAACAAATACTTTAAAAGTGCAGGAACAATGCCTGGATACACATCGTTTGGCAGACAGTCATCAGTTATTGAATCTTTTGGTATCTTATAGGTGTTTAATTTGGTAGATTATTGTAATTAATTGTCCTTTTCCCCCTATTTTAATCATTTGTGGGATAACTTAAATTTTTGTGAAACCGAATGCTTTAACAAAACAAAGTAAATGACCATCTCTTGATCACATTCATATGAAATGACTGCTACATGTTCTGTTTTGGAGACCATTACTGCTCTCATTCTTACACTGAGTCTTCAGTCATTTCCATCTTTTTTTAAGTTTTAGATTTTTTTTTTAAACTTCTGATTAATTTTTTTTTATTTAAAGGGACCGTGAGGAGTTTCTAAGTAATTACAAAAAAGTCTCACTTTTAGATATATGCCTGATGGAAATACACACTTTAAGATGAGTCTTATAGCATCAAAATAGGTTATCTATAAATGCTATTCCTTAGCCTTCCGGTCGGGTCGTGCAGGGCTGGACTGGCCTGGATACTCAACTTCAGGAACAAGACAATTAAAACTAGAGCAAATTTATATTATTTTATTATTTATATTACACGTCTTAGAGCACCGGGCTGTAAGTAGCGATACATAGCCGGCTACAAAACTACGATACTAAGTTTTCCAAAAACTGCTTGTTGTCACACATGAAAAATACCGCTACGTAACTAGAAAGAGATACATTACCTCTTCGCTTTGCATCCTGTAAGTTGTTGAATAAGAAGTTGTAAAGCAATGCAGAGTTCTGAGGAAGGTCCTAGCGGCATTTTTATTAGCATCCCAACACACAAACACATGATTTGGCTTGTGGTGCGTTCCAGTTGTAGGCAGAAGTAGGAATATCCGAGTTCCGAGTGGGAAAATGCAACTGAAATGTCCCCCGAGGTCTGAATTTCCTACTGGGAACTCGGTGAAACCTTGCCACCCCCGAGTTGACAATTGAAAATGGATGCCCCCAGTGTGAACAGTTATTTATTAACTCAGCTGCTCGTATGCTGACAAGACCAGAAGGAGAGCCCACATTACACCGATTTTAAAGTCTCTGCATTGGCTGCATGTATCTTTTAGAATAGATTTTAAGGTTCTTTTATTAGTTTTTAAATCTCTTAACGGTCTTGCTCCTGCATATTTATCCAACTTGCTTTTACCATATGAACCATGTAGAGCCCTCAGGTCTTCAGGTAGGGGTCTTTTAACTGTTCCCAGAGTTAAAACTAAAACATACGGTGAAGCTTCTTTTTGTTATTACGGCCCCCGTCTGTGGATCAGTCTACCTGAGGACCTGAGAGCAGCACCTACTGTTCATATTTTTAAAGGAAGACTCAAGACCTACCTCTTTAATCTCACTTTTAGCTGATTGTATTTAATATTATTTTATGTTATATGTAACTTATTTTAACCCTTTTATTTTGTTTTATTACTACATTTCAGTTCAGATTTTTATTTCATTTGATGTATTTTATTTTTTGTTTATTTTTATTTTTTACTTGGAATTTTATTTTATTTCTTTTTTGTTAAATGTTTCTCCAATTTTAGCTGATTTTATTACGCACCTGATGTTACACAATCTCATTTTACAATATTATTTATCTGACTTTTATTCTATACTGTTACATTGTTTTATTTATTTATGTATTTACTCATTTATTTATCTTACCCTCTAGTATTTTCGAGTATTTTTAAGTATTATATTAGTTTTAGCTCCTGTGTTTCCTCATTTTTAATACAAGATGGCGTTTCCTCAGTCCTCTTATTCTGTTCTCTGTCAGAATTTCCTTTTAATGTCTTCGTGTATTTGAGTAAGTGAGTGTGTATATTGAATATGGTTTGGGGGAGGGGGGATTGTGGGGGTCTTATATTTTCATTTTACGCAATTATGCAATTTCTGCTTTTTATTCCACTTATTGTTATTTTATTTTATCTTTTTCTCATGTAAAGCACTTTGTATTACAGAGTCCTGTATGAAAAGTGCTATACAAATAAAGTTTGATTGATTGATTGATTGATTTAGCTCCTGTAATAATCAATTTATTTGCACTTCTGACTGGGGTGTGTCGCTCTAGATCAGCGGTATACATAGTATTGTTAGACTTATATCTACAAAAATGCTGCCATAGTGATAATCACATTCTTCATGTGATATTAGTGAACAACAACGCAGGCATGCTAACAACAGCTAACAATAGCCTGGTAGATTGGCATGTTTTTTGACTTTGTAACTAGAACGCTGATAACTCTGAGATGATGTCACTCCCAGTTCTGTGGTTAGTAGAACACAGCATTACGACAGTCGCCGCGCGGGCTCATGGGTAGCAGAGTCTTTTACGTTGCCGGTAATAGATTCTCCTCACAGTCCCTTAAAAGAAAACAAAAACAATACACAAAGAACAGAGTGTCAGAAGCATTACTTTCAGTCTTTCTGATGGCGCTTGTAGACAATCCATCTTTCCCATCTGTGTTCCCATTTCATTAGTTGTAGTTTTATATTATATGTAAGTCACTCCATTACTTGTATCTCATCAATAATATCCGACCAGTTCATTAGGGTAGGGTACCATTTTCTTGTGATGGCCGCTTTTGAAGATGCCAGTAAAATCTTAATCAGGTAGCAGCCCTTGTCTTGGATGTTTTCTGGATTCACATTTCACAGTGACTTTATTTTGTTCACCCAGGAGACCTGGCCTTATTTCTTTGTTAAAGTAGTCTCTGATTTGTAGATACATGTAAAAATCTTGTTGCTCAACTTTAAATTCTGTCTTTAATTTAGGAAAGCTTTTGATTTCTCTTTTCTAAATAACTCTATCTAATATAGTAAGGCCCTTATTTGCCCATTGTTTGAATTTTTGGTTCATGATGCCTGGTTTGAAGCTAGATATTTTCAGTCCAGTTTTTGATATGACAAGGCACCCAGGACATTCATCATCTTGGAAGCCAGTTAATGTACCAAAAGATTCTGCTGCTGTTTTTTAAAATTGCAATCGATGTTAATGTGAAAATTAGAATATTACTCTTTTCATGATTATTATTAGTTATAGTTCTATAAAAAACGATCACTACAATCATACAGACACGAGGACCCTCCTGAAACTGAGTGTTGCACCCCAAGGTGCAGAGACAAATATGACGAAGGCAGGTCTATGATTGTTCCATGGATCTGTTACTAGCTTTAGCTCTTACTGTGTAAACGGTCGTTCTCAACTCCATTACTTGAGTGAAAGGATAGATACTCCTGATCAAATATTGCTCCATCACAAGTGGAAATTACTCAGTCAAATTTTTACTTAAGTTAAAGTACTGGAGTACCTGCTTTTGAAAATACTAAAGTATTGAAAGTGCATTTAACGTCAAAGCATATTGTGTTGCTGCCATGATGAACACACAAAACTTAATGACTGAAACAACCGGCTGAATCAATGACCTGCTTAAAGGACCAGTAGAATAAAAAACTTGCAAAATATACAACATTGCCTAAAGAAATGCCTAAAACAGACTGTAATGAAACACGTTTGAATCAACAAAAAGACGGCCATTGCTGTTTTTCATTTTTCTATTGAACATTTCATCATCAAATTCTTCTGCTTACATAAAAGTCATGAGTAACAAGTCACAGAGATGTAGTCAGTGTTGGGCAAGTTACTTTTAAAAAAGTAGTTTTTGCTCGTTACTCATTACTTCTGAAAAAAGTAACTCATTATTTTACTTAGCTACCCTCTATGAAAAGTAACTTTTCACATTACTAGTTACTTTTCTGTCACTTTTGCATTGCTCGACTTTGGACAGGACCTCATATCTGTTCCTAAATGTGAAGACCTACAAAAAGTTCTACTACAGAGAACATGAGATATTTCTTTTATGCTATTTATTTTACAAAATGTCACATACCCTGTGGAATGAGAGCTCCTGCCCAATTCTTCTTCTGAAATAAGTTACCAGGTCGATAAAAACAAGCCCAAAATAATCAACCTCCAGCTATTTCCTTTCCTAGTGTGATATATTACTTTTTAAAAAGAGAAATCTATCTAAAGTGTGTTAATTTTGTCTACATTACATTTCATTATCACAGTGCCAAGCATCTATTCAAGAAAAGAACGTCGCTTATAGTAAGCAGACCTGGCAACTTTGGCTCTGGGGCATGCACCATGTGCGTGAGTGTGTTTGGGGGCGTGCGTGATAACCAGGAAACGAGGAAGTGGACAAACTTCCTCCCGCACTCGTGTTATGCTTTATGTTAGGAGTGGAGGGTAATCAGGGGGATTCACACAGACATAAGAGCTCCAAGAAGAAACTTTACGTTTAGAAACAAGCCCAAAAAATTCGAGACCCGTGACTCACAAGATTTGCGGCCTTTAGAAGCTTATAATGAGCGGACTTGGCAACGCTGCTCATGTCTATGCGAGCAGCTGAGAAGGCTGCACCGGTGTCAGATCTGTCCATGGGAAAAGTAACGTCGCGCCGCATTAAAAAAGGAACTACGTTTCGTCACCAAATTTTCAGTAGTAGTGCGTTACTTAACTTTTTACCCGAAAAAGTAGTTACGTTACTGTAACGTGTTACACACAACACTGGATGTAGTGGATTTAAAAGTACGATATGTGTCTTTCAGATGTAGTGGATTAAAAGTCATAAGTTTCCAACAAAATATTTAATACAGTACAGATACTCAAAAAAAGTGCTTCAGTACAGTACTCAAGTAAATCTACCTTGTTTAATGTGTTGCTCAACTTAAAATCATTTTTCCAATACCTTTGCAGAAACACGTGCACCTCAATCAGTAGCGAGCAGTGAACTAGAGATGTTGCTTACTGGAAACTTGCAGCAGTTGTGCGTGAATACCAAACCTTTAATATTTAACATTCAGTGTGACTGTGGGCCACATGGTTTTATCCCTATAAGTATAGTCTCATACCTTCTATACAGCTGCTTTACTCAAAAATGACATTTGTGTTGTCATTTCAAAGTTCAGGAACAAGTTCAGGAACAAGTTCAGGATCATTTTTCATCATTAAGTACCATTTAACAGCAAGACAAAGAGTAACAAATTGGATGCTGACTCACTGGCAGAACTGGTTTCCACTGCTGTGAGTTTTTTAAGGAAATGAGATCATTAATCCGTCACTTTAATAACTACTGTTATGTCATTTTAATAACATAACAGTAGCAGTGTCATACCAGTCGAGTCTGTTTCCCACCAGCCGCTGTTTTCATCTCTCTGCCAGTCCTTCACCCTCTCTGTCTTACCTTTCTACCATCATCACGGTTTGATTGGTTTCTCAGCGGACTTGCGTAACTCTCTGGAGCTTGGCGTGCTCACAGCAGAGAGCTGGAGCTGCCACCGGCTATCAGGTTGTTCCCTTCGAGCTATGATGTTAGCTGTGAGTCACTTCCCTCCATTCAGTAGATTTCATCTGTTTCAACTTCTGCCTGTTTACTCGGAGTCGGCCGGGATCAGTGCTTTGTCACTCTGTTAACAAAACTGACAGTCTGAAGTGACATGAATGCACACATTCAAACCTCATTGTGGGCCCCATGAACAATCTGACCTTAGGCCCCACCCCAACCACCACCTACACCCACCCTGCACCAGTGTTTTCATCATGGGTGTCATGAGACATTACGAGAGGGGCTTGAGATGCTTCAAATCAAATCAAATCAAACTTTATTTATACGGCACTTTTCATACAAAAGCAACATGAAGTGCCTCACAGAGGCTAAAAACAACATAAAAACAGAAGACCCAGCTATCCCTCTCCCACAAATACAGAGACATTTACAGACACGCACTCGCAGACATCAACATACGCACACACACCCACGCCCACACACACATCCCCACACACATTCACACGAGCTGTCATAAAAGAGAGAGAGAGAAAGACATGGCTGGGCACCGAGGACTGAGTCAAAGAATAAGCTACCTTTGGGGGCCATCAACACTGAGGAGGGCTCCCGGCCCACGAGGAGCGCAGCCTGAGGCTTCCCCGCCCCACGCAGACACGAGGCCCCACACCACAGTGCAAGGGCCTCTGGCCATGCAGGCGGAGCCGTCCCCTGGCAGCAGCCCCAGAAGTGGACCAGGAGCAGTTCCCAGTGTCGAGAGCCCCCATGAGGAAGCACTGGAGCTAAAAACCATCATACTAAAACAATAATAAAAATATAAGAAGAGAGATAAAATAACATAAAATGGATAAGTGAAATAACGTAAAAAATAAAAAATTAAATATGATAAAAAGTTTGACTACAAGAATAGATAAGTTATAAAGTAATAAAAAAAATAATGGAAAATAAGTTGATTAAATCAATCAAAAGCTTTATTAAAAAGGTGGGTTTTAAGCCTCTTTTTAAAAGTAACAACAGACTCTGCAGCCCTGAGATTCTCCGGCAGGCTGTTCCACAATTTATATCGATTTAAAATGTCTCATTATACTCAATAGTTATGACTACATTCATAAAAATGAGTTAGATCTAAAATGAAACCATAGTCAGTGGGCATGATTTTGTGTAAAATGTCACAGAGATATTTAATGTTAGTCTGCACATGACACCAGTGATAAAGGGGTCTGTTACTCTTTTAGCAGCAACCAGTGGGACTCCAAAGTCCCTGTTGCCACTATTTAGGGGTTGTAAGCTGAAAAGATTTTAACCCTAGGCTTAAACCAGGGGTTTTCACGATATGTAGCTCAAGACCCTTGAAATATCAGGACCAGGGGATTCTTCAGTAGAAGCTGCCCATGTTATTGCTGTCATGTGTATACTTAAATTTTAAAGAGTTAACCCTCATTTCAGCATGAAATCTTTCCAAACAAATATATTTTATGAGCTTTCAGTTTATTCTTTTGCAACTATCAGTAAAGTATATATTTTTAATTCACCTTGATTCTTTTTCTTTTGTTTTTTAAAGCATTTCTTGACCCCTCTTCCATGCCTCACAGCCATATTAAACCCCACTGTGAGGACAACTGCATTAACTACACCTCCAGAATACAAATACATGATCCTATTATTAACAAGTACGAGAAACCAGCCACTTAAATACATTTACTTCCCCTTTCTGATGCTCAGTTTGACCTTCAGGTGGTCATCACTACCATGACCATGCCTAAGTGCATTGAGTGGCTGCCATGCCATTGGCTGGTTAGCTATCTGCCATTAACAAGCAGTTGAATGGGAGTATCTAATAAACTGTCGGTGTATACGTCAGCCTCGTGAGCTCATGTAAGGAGCTAATGGACTCATTTGCAGCAGAGCAGCTTTTAATGTGGGCTCCAATGAACGTTTGAAATTTATCACCAATTTAAGTAACAGCTCAGTTTATTGGACCACATCAACCATCAAAGTTGCTCACCCTTTCTCATAAAAGCTTCAACTTGTTTTTATTGTTTCGGTGCAATGTTCACTCTTGTATCTGTTTTCAAGTGGAGTTTTTGGTGAGAGTTAAAAGAGTAAAAGCTATTTGGGATTTCTTTGTCTCGCCCAAACAAATTGATTGTGTTGTAGGACTTTCTGTGTGTAAAAACAAGCACTTAACTTAAAAAGCACAGTGTCTTGTTTCAGTGTGTGCTCTGTACTTTATCTTCCGTATCTTTCAGTAAAACAGTATAAAAGAAATATATGTATGACCCTGTTGGGATGGTTTAAAGAGGGCTGACTAAAAGTGTAGCGGGCACTACACTTTAGAACAAGTTAGTCTAGGTTTTGTTATAAAAGCAGGCACACAGTCTTTGCTCAAAGCCAGGCACAGAGCACCAGCGCCTTGATTTTAGAAAGAAAGACAGAAAGACATCAATATATATTATAGGGATGTAACGGTTACCGGTTAAATGGTAAACTGCAGTAAAGTTTCCTACGGTAATCACTACCATGTCCTATTAAAATTACCATTATACCGTGTTTGATCACCACACTGTGTCAGTTACTTTCGGTTATGCTGCTCTTTGCCTGGAAAGGCGAAACTATGTGCATCTGCCCCTCAATGTAGCAGCAGTGTGTCGCAAACAGAGGTGCGCATGCGCATCTTGCAATGTTTGGCCTCGGCAGTTGGAGCCTGGCTCAGACCCACTGGTTTTCCCACTCGAAATGGACAAAGTCTAAAGTCTAGTCGAAGTTTGGATTTTACAAGGATGTCGAGGGGAAACAGATTGACTACAGTCACCCTGTCTAAAACACCAAGCACCAAAACACCAAACACCAAAAGACAAAAATGTGCGTGATTAAAACTGCTGTAACTCCTCGAGTAAACGAGCAGAGAGAGAGAGAGAGAGAGGATTCAGAGAACCATACCTGAGTGAATTATAGGAGGTTTATCAGGATTTTCTGAGTAAAAAATGTACAAAGGTTGTAAATCACAGCATTAGTATCAATCTGAACTGTGTTCCTGTCGTTCTTTCGCCGTTTATTTGCTGTGTTTATTTCATCGTAATAGATCGTCTTTTTCAGTCATAGTTTTGTGTTTTATGAATTTAGTCAATTGTAATTTGGAAATATTAAAGAAGGAGATGTTGAGGAGATCTGCCATGGATAGGGGAGACCAGAGGAGAGTCATGAAGGGGGCTAACTGCTTCAAGGACTATCATAAGTAAAACAAAAATTAAATAATAAAAAAAAAGGCCTGGACATGGTCTAATATAACGAGCTGTAACATGGACACTAAGCTGCAGGCAAACTAAAATGTGTGAGTGTATGTAGAATAGGTTACATTTATTTTTTGCTGTCTCAAAACTTTGAACATGTTCATTTACAAACCTGTTTAAACTACAAATGTATTTTCTTTTCTTGTAATCACACACAGTTTAAGCATTTATAACATAGTAATGACAAATACTTGCTAGAACTGTTTACTTTTATTTCAAATGAAAAAAGTTCAAACAAAATTACTTAAAGGACATTTCCTGACACAGTTATTGACAAAAAAGACAAAAGAACTGTTGAAATTATAATATGAAAGGGATTAAATGGTTTCAAGACTGTATAAAAGTATTTTTTGAACATTTTGAGCACACTGCAACAATACCGCGATAATAATGATAACTGTGTTAATCTTAGTCACAATAACCGTGACATGAAATTTTCATCCCTAATATATTTTCATGATTGCATTTTATTTTACTAGAAAAAGCCTCATTGAGATGAGAAATCTCATTTGCAAGAGTGTCTTGGCCAAGATAGGCAGCAGCACATTTACAAAAAGACAGACATAAAACAATTACAGACACAGAAACACACATACCAACCAAATAAGTCACAGTTACAGAACAAATATTATTAGTCAACCTATCTACAGGATATAATACAATAATAATATAATACATCTTAAAGAAACGATTTGTGGAGGGAACCTTTCAAAATCATATCCAGCAGGTGACTGCATGATCTTTTTTGTCAATCATAATCATTTCAAGCCTGACGATAAAGCTGGTGGGTTATTGCAAGCCCTTTTAACATTTAAACAATCTGGCTGACATGTTGTATATTAATGAACATTTAACATGTAAATATACCCAATTATAGCCAAAAGGCTAATTTGCATTGGCAGTCCCCCTGTAAAACACATTTAAAAAGCAACATGTAACATTACACAATACACAATATCAGTAATACACAAAATACAAATGGACAGAGATTGCACATTACTATTTAAACAACAGAAAAAAGCCAAAATGGAAAGAACGTAAAAACAAGACAACCCTGTTGATTGCAGGCTAGAGGAGGGACCAGATGTTTATGAGATAAAGTGCAAGTGCTAAAGTGCAAGTGCAAAAGTGCTTCTAGTAGTATGATGTATAGAGCTCAAGTTATTGCACGTTGCCCAATTTGCACAGAGTTTTTAAAGTGCATAGTGAATTGTACATAGCTATACAGTACTTTTGCAGGTTTGCATACATGGTTAAGCCCATGTAAGAGAGATTGTATGTGAAGTACATGAATACATATATGTACATGCAGGTCACAGGTCGGGTCACAGGTCGGGTCTGTTTTCAGCAGGTGAACAATACATATAATAAAATACAATAAACAATTAATGGTTACAGATTTGAGATGTTTTAAGCCATTCCTTGAGATTTCTCTTAAAGGAAGAGTATGAGGGACAAGTCCTTAATGTGGAAGGAAGGCTGTTCCAGATTTTCCCACCCACAACAGATACCACTTTCATTCCGAAGGAGGTTCGCCTATGAGGTATCTCACAGTCACCTCTATCACACGCCCGAGTGTTCATACCACTCACAGATCTCCTTCTGAAGAATTCTTTCAGTGGCGGTGGTGCAAGATCATGGAGGGTTTTGTACACAAAGCAGGCATATCTAAAGGTTTTGAAATTTTGGAGGCTTAAAAATTTACGTTTTTTTAGAATACTACAAGTATGAACTGAATGTGTTTTTTTGTCTAAGATTTTTAGTCCTCTTTTATAAAGCGATTCTATTGGTCTGAGTGCTGTGGAGCATGCCAATGACCAGATAGGTAAGCAATAGTCAATGTGTGATAGGATCATTGAATGGAAAAACATTAGTGCTGCACTGTCAGTCAAAGAGTTTCTTATCTGCCTGAAGTTTGCCAAGCCATATTTAACAGAGTTACACACTTTCTTGATGTGTTTCCTGAAGGAGAGTGTCGGATCTAGGATTACTCCCAGGTATTTAAATTCAGTGACCAACGCAAGCTCCTCTCCTCTCAGAAACACACCAGAGCGTTCAATCTTCGCAGGTTGTTTAGTAAACATCATACAGACAGTCTTTTTTACATTCAATGATAGGCAAGATTTACTGAGCCACTCCTGTATCTGAACCATCGCTGCTGATAGTGTTTGTGCGGCTTCTTCTGTGTTTTTAGCTGGTGCAAAAATAACCGCATCATCTGCATACAACTGGGCTTGAAAACCATCACAGATATCAAAAAAATCATTAATGTACAAAGAAAACAAAATAGGTCCAAGTATGGACCCCTCAGGGACCCCTACTTTTAACATTTAAACAATCTGGCTGACATGTTGTAATTTAGTTTTCACTGGTGGAAATTACATTTCAACATGTCAAAATTTAATTTTGACATGTTGAAATACTAATTCAAGATATCTGTAAAAACATTTTACATGTTACAAATATATTTGAAACTCATTTGCAGATATCTTTAATTCAATTACAGACATCACTAATTCTTTTTTTACTAGTAAGAATAATTATAACAGATATCTAACATTGAATCTCCACATGTTGAAAAGGGAATGTTACCAGTGGAAATGTAATTTCCCTATTCAGATATCAACAGTTGCAGTTTCGGGATATTTGGGCGGGACGAGCAGTCATATTAGCGTATCATACAGCCATTGGTCTACTTTTAAATAGTTCACGAATATACAACAAATCCCCCGCCATTGGCAGTGACAATCATAGATGGCAGTGGAAGACAGAATATGACGGAGGAAGTGATCAGTAAAATTCAGAGAAAATCGTGCGCAATCAAACGTGCTTATCAGCATGGTGTATGCAGTCAAAGGGAATTTCGCGCAATAGATGCCTCGATTGTTAATGTAGCAAGAATTGCTGACCAACTCTCCACAGACACAGAAAATGATTTAAAAGATTGCCTTTTGGACATCAAGGAACTGATTTTGAGTTCACAGTAAGATGCCCTGAAATTCTGTCAAATGCAGAAACTGAGGTCTCAGTGTTTCCGTCTCGCTCCATTTTGAATCACTGTCTCCCAACTGTGTACGTCAGATTCAGCGTGCAGCTTACATGAGCGTAACAGTAGTGGAGTTGCCCTATGAACCAATCCTGTGCAGGCATAAATTAGCATACTCATTGTGGATATGTGGGCGGTGCAATGGCGTCATTTCGGATATGTAGCCTCATTACCATATGACATTTGAACATGTAGAAATTCAATTTTTGATATCAACAATTCAGTTTTGACTAGTTAAAAAGAAAATTGCAGATATCTCTAATATGCTTGTTACATGAAAAAATGTAATTACAGATATCTGAAGTTGTATTTCAGATATCTGTAATTACATTCTAGATATCAGAAATACACTTTCAGATATCTGTAATTTCATTCTGACATGTAAAAATTCCAGGTCAGTATATCAATGGTGTCATTTTGACTAGTAAGAATTGCATTTTATGTACCTAGAATTAATTTATGATATCTGTAATGTTCGTACAATTATAGATATCATAGATTAACTTTGTCACTAGTAAGTATAAAATTGTTGTTATCAAGAATTAACATTTTTACTAGTGAGAATTGAGATGTCATAAATTAGAATTAGAATCAAAGGCACACATTTACTAGTTGTAATTAAGTTACAGATATCTACAATTACCATTTCCACAAGTGAAGAAAGAATAGTGGATATCTTTAATTATAATAGTTACTAGTGAAAATTACATTGTGGATATGTCAGCTGGGAATTCTAACATGTAAAAAAACAATTACTAATATCTACAATTGCTATTACCGCTAATACTTAAATGTTAAAAGAGCATGCCATAGATGGGTGCTACTACTGCCGGTGTCAAGTAAAAAAACATGAACTACTTTGTACAAAAAACTCTCCCAAAAACGTGTCAGAGGCGGGGCGACAATACACTTCTCATAAAGAAACATTCTCATCGTAGATGTCAAGCCAACGTAGTTTTTTGAGTTGTTTTAAGCTCTAACTGGGTTCATTATGAGGCTTTCTTTAGCATCATGCCCTGCTGCGTACCGGCTTCTGTCCGCCCGTGAATATTTCTGCCAGAGGGACAACATTGCCAAGTTCCTTTAACTAACAATCATGTTTCCTAGTGCCATGAGCTACCAACAACTCCACATCAAAAACCCAAACTAACCCTTTAGTTAGTCTACAAGAAACTTTATGTGCTTTGGCGTGTGTCGCTCAATTTATTCACCTGGTAAACCACCAGAAAAAACATACAGTAACACCTCAATCGATCAATCTTAATTTAGCTAAGGCTATTAACAAATTAAAGCAAAGTGACAAAACAAGATCCTAAAGTGAAGAAAAACACTACTTTCTGGTCGTCTCTTTACTTTAACTTGTTTAAGATGGCACCTGAATGTTCCCGCCCCACTTTGAGGATGTAGAGCAGGGGGAGAGGATGGTGATGACTGAGTCAAGCTCTGGACTGAATCATCAACTTCTTAAGCACTGAGCGCTGACACTTTGTCATGTTTTTAAATACTGATTAATGACTTTGCCCTCGATGATCCTACATTTCCCATGACCCACTGGAGCCTACCTTATGTACCTGTGCATGAGTAAAGTCACGAACAGAAACGACAGTCATAGAGAAGGAGATACCAGCAAATGATGTCGTTCCCAGGAATTAAAGTTAGAAAGCTAATAAATGTGTGTACAGGTAGAAATGTATGAGGGTCTTTCAGGCTTCTGAGGGGCAACATGTTCCTTTTTTCCTATGTTACATCGTCACACCTCATTATTGGCTAATTATTAAAAAGTTAGAGTGGAAAATACCTCGAAGTTCTTTGTAAGAACCATGTTTTCTGTCCCATTGCATCATTTCCCCCATCTGCTCCGACAGTCTAATCACTGGCGGTGACGTAGTTCAAAGCCGCTGCTGTTATGTTTCCATTCAAGGACCCTTCATTATCCCGCTCCCGTGCAAGTGTGAAATTCCTGTGGGATTTGACGAAAGAAGTGGCAAAGACAGCTTTGACTGTTTTCTTTTTAATTAGCTGCTCACTAACAAATTAAGTTTCTCTTTCACAGATCAAAGTTGAAAACCAACAGGACTTCCAGGACATCACCAGTGTGGTGGCTCTGGCCGGGACCTACGCCACCACCGAGCCCTACGTCCAGTCCAAGTACGACATCCGCATCCAGAAGATCGGCAACAACTACAAGGCCTACATGTAAGATCTATAACAGACAGAATCATACATTTGAAGGACACAGTGTAAGAATTCACATACAAGAATTTACAGGGGAAAACAACACAATGAACTTTAGTAATCAATGTCTATCAATCAGTCTGTACTTGAATGGTGCCAATTCATATCCAAACCCAACATTAATCCAACACAAGCAAAGCACTGGGCAGACCTACAGTGCAGGGCATCAAAAAGAGGCTAACAGTAACAGTGGCAAGACAAAACCTCTGTTTAGCAGCTGGAAATCTTGGAGTGGAGTCAGTCTCTATATAGTTGTTAAGGTAGTTATTATGGAGGTATAATCAATAATAACCATGGATAGAGAGATTAGGGATGTAACAGTATGAAAATTTCATATCACAGCTATTGTGACTAAGATAAGTTGGTTGTCATTATTATTGCGGTATTGTTACAGTGTCCTCAAAATGTTCAAAAAGTACTTTACACAGTCTTGAAACCATTTAATCCCTTTCATATTATAATTTTAACCTTTCTTTTGTCTTTTTTGTCAATAACTGTGTCAGGAAATGTCCTATAAGTCAATTTGTTTACATTTTTAGTGAGAAATAAAAGTAAAAAATTCTGGCAAGTATTTGCCATTATTATGTTATAAATGCTTAAACTGTGTGTAAGTACAAGAAAAGAAAAAACTGATGTGAACTTTAAACATGATTCTCTTCATAACCAATTGTAAATGAACATGTTAAAAGTTTTGAGATGACCAAAAATAATTTTAACCTATTTAACATACACTCACACGTTTTAGTTTGCCTGCAGCATTAGTGTCCATGTCACAGCTCGTTATATTAGACCATGTTCAGGTGTTGTTGTTTTTTATTTTTGTTTTACTAATGATAGTCCCTGAAGCAGTTAGCCCCCCATGACTCTTTTCTGCTCTCCTCTTTCAATGGCAGATCTTCTCGACATCCTCTTTAATATTTACAAGTTACGATTGTTGAAATCCATAAAACACAAACTGTGACGGAAAAAAACGATCTATTACGACAAAATACGGCAAAACACGGATAATAAACAGCGAAAGAACGGCAAGAACACACTCCAGATTGATACTAATGCTGTTATTTACAACCTTTATACATTATTTCCACAGAAAATCCTGATAAACCTCCTGTAATTCACTCAGGTATGGCTCTCTGAATCCTCTCTCTCTCTCTCTCTCTTTGCTCGTTTACTCGAGGAGTTACAGCAGTTTTAATCACTCCATTTTGTCTTTCACCGCAGCTTTGTGTTTTAGACAGGGTGACTGTCATCAATCAGTTGCCCTTCGACATCCTTGTAAAATTCAAACTTCGACCAAACTTTAGACTTTGTCCGTTTCAAGTGGGAAAAACTGTAACTCTGAGCGAGGCTCCAGCTGTTGTACAGGACTTCTCAGAGGCCAAACATTGCAAACTGCACATGCGCGCCTCTGTCTGCATGAGAGGGCTGCCTCACCGAGGAGCAGATCAGACTTTTCCAGTCAAAGAGCAGCATCACTGTGAGTTATTGACACAGTGTGGTGATCAAACACGGTATAACGGTAATTTTAACAGGACACGTTAATGTTTACTGTGGGAAACTTTACTGCGGTTTACCATTTTACCGGTAACCGTTACATCCCTAACAGAGATCAATCTAGAATTAACTTTAACTACATAGAGAGGACTTGTGGTAAGTAATATAGCAGCAAATAGCTGAACTGCAATTAACTGGACTGAATTGATTAGAACATGAGAATTTATGTTAACTAGAGAAGCAATTAGGGAGCAGAGACCTCCGCCACGATACAGTTCTGGATCACCACGCTCCAATATGACAGTCTTTTAGGTGGAATCATCATTTTTGCCTCTTTTTATAGTTCAGGAGAATACTTTGCACATCTAATTTAGGAGTAACATTGTAGAGAATGTATGATTGTCTTGATGTTTTCAGGTTGTACTGCATTCTCGGCTGTTTATCTTGTGGGGAATTAAGTGATTTAATAATCAATGGGCTGTGTCAACTTAAAGTTAATTATAATGTTTCTCTACAATGTTTCTTGTCTTATGGACCTTTAATGTCACCTAAATTGTATATTTTGTGATTGATGTTTTCATTTTCAGCCTTATTTGTAGGCTTTAAATAGACTTTCATCATGTTGACTCTCTCAGTCAGGAAGTCGATGTGTTTTTCTATCTGTTTATTTTTCTGGTGCAGATGTGACGTCATGATGATGATTGGCCGCAGGTGTGATCGCCACTTCCTATTTAAGTCGTACTGCCCTCTTAAAGGATAAGTTCAGTTTCTACAGCTTTCACATTGTTTATAGAATGAAGTAGAACACTATACTCACCCAGAAGGCTTTCCTGATCCAACAGTGCTTCAGGAGATATTTAGATCCAAAATCGAGCTGCAGACATCCGTATAATGGTAGCACACGGGGAAGTATAGCACCGCTCCTAAAACTGCATTAATCGTCCAACAACTCATTAGTTTCACCAATATTTCATCATGGTCCGCTCATGCTACTCCTCCACGACAGTCTGTGTCACTCCAGACATGTTTTCGTGACTGTGCTGACCTCTGAACTGAAAACTTTCTTTACGGGTGCCGCACATGCGCAGTACGGCTCATTGTTTCAGGGGCGACTGCCCGCTTCTCAACAACTTTCTTCTTCCAGTTTCGTGCAAAATGGACGAAAATCTATCCCATGAAGATGTTGTGGAGGAGAACTTTGAATATGATGGGTGTCCTTACAGTTTCGAGCCAGAGTTTACAGACAAGGAGCTCATCGAAAGGAGGACGCAGAGGCAAAGAGAAGAACAGCTAGCCAGAGAGCAGTTTTCAGTTCAGAGGTCAGCACAGTTACAAAAACATGTCTGGAGCGACACAGACTGTAATGGAGGAGTAGCGTGAGCGGACCATGATGAAATATTGGTGAAACTAATGAGTCTTTGGACGATTAATGCAGTTTTAGGAGCGGCGCTATACATGCCCCGTCCAAAGCACTGTTTGGATCAGGAAAGCCTTCTGGGTGAGTATACTGTTCTACTTCATTCTATTAACAACGTGAAAGCTGTAGAAACCGAACTTATCCTTTAAACAAACTGTTTGCCTGATGAAGGTCTGAGACCGAAACGTTGCAATTAAAATGATTTTCTTGCAAGTTAGACAGTGTGCGGGAGTCCATCATGGTAAAGCCTCTTTTTACAGTAAAATTTACATTTGTGTTTGGAGTGGGACACAATAGGTTGAATAACTTCTGAATCGGGTTTATACTGGAAGTAGAGTGTGCATCAGATCCCTCCTGGGTCTGGGGGCACAACAAGCCCAAATGACCATCGAAGCAGCCAAAATGAGTTCAAAATCTTAATTCATTGCCTCTTTAAATAATGATAAATGTGTTATAGCAGCGTGGATGAATGGATGTGCTCATTTGCTCCACTATATGCTCCATCTTAATATCTAGCTTATGCCAAAGTCACACATTCCCGTTTCTCATAGCGACTGTGCACGACTGTACACAATTGAGGAGGCTGGTGTGATTGCTATGATACGGGATTAAATTACTGTCTCACCCCTGGAGACACTCCGTAAATACACCGTCAGTGGCGCAGCTACAGCGCTTCAGGGGGCGTTTGTCCCGCTCCAGTTAGGTTAATACAGCGATATGAGGAGGACTCCATCCCGCTGGCAGGATGTCAGCTCCGCTCGAGCTCAGTTCGCGTCACGTAAGCCCCGACTGAGCCCCGTCGCTTGCGTCGTCTTGAACGGGACACAGTCGGGGCTCATGCGGATACATCCTTGTCAGTCGTCCTCATAAAGCTGTCAGGATTGAGCCACGATTGGGCCACGATCAGCTCGACTGAGCTCCGTACATGCCCCGCTAATACCGCTCGCATTAGGACTGCATTAGGCTTCCATCCCGCTACACTGAGAGCAGCGATTCTCCACGACAGTTTTGAACAGTTCAAAACTGTCGTGGAGCTTCTGCGTTCCCCTCCGTTCATCCACGACTATACAGCGCTGATCCAGACCAAGTAGCGCATGCACCGCGACCAAAGCACATTTTATCAGGATTATGACAATCATGCACAATCGCCATGACAAACGGGAATGTGTGACTGGGGCTTTACAAAGCATAAAGCCTTATTGGCGTTTGAGCAGCACCACTCCTTCAAAGTTTGTCAGCTTTTAGTAGTTTGCTCTTGTTTTGTGTTTGAATGTCTCCTCTCCTCTACTGGAAAGGGTGCAACTCTCTCCTTAATTAGAGGCAGAGTTAAGGCCCTACTATAATCTGGGTGGACACCTAAAATTCGAAACCCTGCATCATTTTCTGTTTGCCTTGTCAAGCCACCCACTAAAAACTGTACTGTCTGCTTTTTTCATTAGATAAGTTTCACTAACTTCACAACTGCACAGTTGGGTTATTTCTAAAATGACAGGCTGTCCTCATATGCCCCTTATCTTGGCCTTTGGTGAGAAAAGTTTGGACATACCTGATATAAATGTACACACATCAGACTTGAGATGTAGTTACAGCAGAGCAAATCAGTGGGCTCTAAGTTAACAGAATGAAGTAGAAAGCTATAAGAAGTGAACTGATGAGATTGAGCATCAAAACATGTAGTTTAATGTTTGGACTCTGACTTTACAGCAGAGAAGATCTTTGCAGCTTTTTTAAAACAGTCTTAGATATTATAAAACATCACACCTCCACCAACCACCCAAATTCAACATCACTGAAAGAGTTAAAGCCAGACTGAATTTTCTGGAGAGAAAAGTTGGTGCTTTCCAACTTTCTGAAATGTCTGCGCCTTCAGAGTCATGCTCCTTTCCTCCCTCAGATCTTCACACCCTTTTGAAAGAGAAAGGCTCTGTTCTGTAAATTCATCTGAGCATTTTGCAACAAAGAACATGACTCAACACCCAAACACTTTCAGGTGTCTGCACAGTAACAATGACTTGACCAAAAGCAAAAGAAATCCAGCTGTGTCTCGTCTTCTTTCTTTTTTCATTCACCCCAGTAAATGCCTTTAAGTCGCTCTGACAGTGAACCAATGCAGGTGTTGAAAGAAAACATTACTAATCAGGATAATCACTACTCCAGCTGGATGATTTATTCTGATCAACAGGAGTTTTGAGTGACTAATTCTGGTTGGTGTTTTTTTTGTTACAGGAGAACATCCATCTCCGGGAACTGGAAGGCGAACACAGGCTCAGCCATGTTGGAACAGATCGCCATGACTGACAGGTGAGCTGACTCACACCAAAAGCATTATTTTAAACAGCATTATTATTTCAAGGTTGTTGTGTTTTTACTCTTATTGGCTTATCTAATCTTTGTGTCACTGTGTTCCAGATATCGGATGTGGGTGGATTCCTGTGCTGAGATGTTTGGCGGCTTGGACATCTGTGCAGTGAAGGCTGTTCACGGAAAAGATGGCAACGACTATATCATAGAGGTCAGTTTGTCTTTAGAGTAACCCAAAAACTTTAGTCAACAATTAACAATATTAGATGAACAACAACACTGGAAGATAAAAACCTTGAACTGAGCTGTTGGGTGGATGTGGAGTATGTTGACCTTTTGGTATTTTAGGATCACTCCAAATTTTCCTAGTTGGGAGGAATACTGTATGTTAATCACTTCCTGTGTTTTTAAATGAGGTTATTTTGTGCATTTACCCATGTGACCCCTGTCACTGAGAGCGCACACACGCTACATGCTACACACTACATGCCACACAACAAACTTTCCCTTGCCCCATTCTGATTCAACGCAGCGGTCATCATCGTCACAATAATTCACAATTCACAGATCTTGTAGTTCACACGAGGGTGCACACTCGCCGTTCTACACACACACACGTTCATGCATTGCATAACACTCACCAGAGACGCCAAGTTGTCCAGCCCGCTGCCCGCTGTCGGACACAGTGTCAGCCAAACAGGGGCACACCTACATCCTGTGTTTTAAAGGGCATTTGGCAGGAAAATGGTCCCCACATTTATTTTGCCCCTACTATGGGCTTTTTTTTCAGTAAAGCAGACTGAGAAATAACATATAAATTGGGGGAAATGGATTTGGAATATTTTGCATTATATTCATTGGCAATAAGTTGTTTTTGATTCTGTTTATAGAATATAATTGCTTATATTTGGCCCTAATTTTGTGGCGCAGCGCAGGGGGCGCAAGCCTGGCGCACCCCGCGCAGTGTTAATTTCGTCCGGCGCACCGCCTTGCGCTGCCAATTTCACAATTTGGTAGACCGTCTGCGCAGAGATGGGTGTGATGGCGCACCAGGGGGTGGTGATGCCGCACCATAAATGTATGTCACTCAGGACTTACCTGTGATTTTCCATATTCCTCTATTTTAGTCTTTATTTTAAACGTGATCTAAAAAGATGGAGTACATTGTTGCAAGGAGGATGAGGCTGAGACATCGGGAGAATATACAGTATATAACCAAAGGCTCTGCTATTTGGCGATGTCAAACCAGAAGTGCAGGTGGATCACAAGCATTATGAATGGATAAGCCAGCTGCTGTGTAACTGTCTCTCAATTTTTTACTCCTGTTAATGACAAAGGAACATCTGTCCCGGGAGCTGGCCCACGGTGACGTGCTTCGTGGCCTCCGATGCGCGCCCCGCTGTCCATTCTCCTGCTGAAGGGACAGCGGCTCTGACCGTCTCCGCTACCGGGTCTTTCCAGCACACTGCTTCCGCGGTGGCGGGGATCATTCAGACCAATGAGACGCTGCCCCTCGGCCGCAGCGCATTTAAAGGCAAGGAGAGGCGGTCATTTGATTGGTGAAGACAGCACTCGGCTGTGTTAAACCCACTCACGCCTTTTCTCTTCCCTCTCTGGCACTTGCGCTGAGGGGCAGGGACAGAAGCGTGGATGCGCTCCTCTGCACTCCTCTGTGCTCCTCTGCGCCTCCCTTGGCACTGCAGGAAACTTGGAAAGTGCGCTGGTCACACCCTGTCCGCTTGGCACAGGCCAGCGCAGGGCAGGTGCGCCTGCGTCTGCGCCTGGTCTACGAAATTAGAGCCCATTGTGTTAAATTAATTCTTTTTGTGGCACGCCCACTAGGAGGGGCTTTTTAGATAAAAGGCAGCCATTTTGAACATGCTGTGTGGGAGAGTTGGAGATACTAAGGTATTTGGCAAAGCAGATTGATTGTTTGAATATTGGCTGTGTTGCTGTTTTTCTTTTTCTTGGACTGGGGTTTGAGGGTTGGTGAATAACCCAGATCCGCCATTAATAATTTTTGTAAATAGAGCAAAAACTATTTACAAAACCTGTCACTTGTATATATTTTTCCACTGTTGGGAGATTGGTGCAATAAAACCCCTGAAACGTACCTCTCTGACTACGCCATATTGTTTTTCGGGAAGAACACCGCGACAACCCAATAATGCATTCTTGAAAAGGGTGAAACAAGGGAAGCTTTTCACTCAGAACTGTGTAAAGTCTGAGTGAGGTGATATCTGAATGCAGCAGTGAATATCCAAGGGTAATAGGACTGAACATTTCCAGCAACCTCCCAATATGAAACGTATCCTGATACTGATGCTATGATACAATATCTATCCCGATAAACACAAATTCTGGACATTATTACACCTTTATGAAAATTCTGTACAACTTCAATTTTGTCTTTCTCATTGCAAAAATACAAAAAGATTGTTCTACAACTAAAGAAACTTAAATTAAGGTTCTCAAAAATGTTAGGCTTAAGTTTAAATTTCATACATGCACTTCATCATGAAGATTGGATTAGACTTTGAACTGTGCCGTTAATAACATCACCAAAAAGTGTATCAACAACAGCTGTCACAGCATCTGAGGCTGTATCGATTCTCTATTATCTGTATTGCTTCACGTGTTGGAAAGAAATGCATGATGGCCTTTTGCTGTAACGATATTACGAGCACAGGCCTACCTACCTTCACTAAAGTGCAAGTGGGACGAAACCTCAAGAGGGAGACATGACAGGATGGATAAAAACAACCACTGCTGCAGAAAAAAGCTACCTGAATGCAAGAGGATGAGCATATTCTCAATGTGAATCTGGACATTTGAAGGTGTAGCTTCCACATCATCAAAGTTCTGTGGATCATTTCCTCACATACATTTTATTTATTGTCTGAGGGCTTAATTGTTACATAATGCAAGGAAAAAAGATAAATACACACACACACAAAGCGAATCCTCAAAAAAACAACATAAATCCTTTTTAACTAACACAATGAAAAAAACACAATCTATTGAGCATATAACACAACTGAAGTCAACTTACGCTTCTTTTAGATGCAATAAAATTATAAATTTCTACCAGTTTTTACACACAAATATATTGCTTTTACCATTGTTTCCAAATATAGTTTTATCTAATACTATGTTTTGTGTTTTACTGTCTTATACAAGATATTTAGTAGGGCTGTGTATTTCCAGCAACCCCACGATACGATACAAATCCCGATACTGAGGTCATGATATGATATGTATCCTGATACACATAAATTTTGAACACTGACTGCTCTTTTAACGGAATTCCTGACAAATTTTCTTTATTATTACGAGGAGAAAAAGAACAAGGATGAGTTTTAAATGATTCTACAACTTAAGAAGCAGAAATTCAGAGATGGTAGACCTAAGTTTAAATTTGGAAAATGTGTTTCATCATATGCATCTTGACTTCTACTTTGAACTGTGCCATTGTTAATAAGTACTCAAAGTGTATTGACAACACATGTCAAACCATTTAGGCCATATCGATTCTGTAGAATCTGTATCGATACACGTATCCCCAAGGAGTGCATGGCGATATTTTGCCATATCGATATTTTGAGCACAGGCCTAATATAGAGATACAATCATTGTAAAATATATATTTTTTAACGACTTGCAAAAACAAAGTATTTACCAGCACTGTGTAGTCCCGTTTACTCAAGAAGAATCATGTTAGGCAGTTGTTATGTTATCTTCATATTTCAATTTTTTATTTTTTTTGGAAACCATTGGTGGGCCTCATTGAGGGAGGTGAAGGGCCACATGTGATCCCCGGGCTGCCAGTTGCCCTCCTCTGCTCCGAAACAATCCCCAATGAGAGTCGTCTTGCCCTGCTGTTGGATACAGAGCTGAAACTCTGCACCTTTCTTTCTCTGGTGTAATCATTATGCAGGAAGTGACGCTGCTTCATATTCTCTTCAGAGTGCTGCAGTGCTCCCCCTCCTCCTTGTTTTCTATGCTGGTGATATGCTTTCTTAAGTTGTATCACTTGAGTAACAACATAAATTGTGTTCATAGTGTGAAGCTCTGTTCTGCCTGTGTACTGAATTATGTTAAAATGTATGTATTTTTGATGTCATGTCCTGCTGACGTATTGTCGGAGAATCCAAATAAACAAATATATTCATTCATAAATGCCTTTATTAGCTTGTTAGGAAAAAATTGAAATCCCTAAAAATGCCTGGTAAACACATGGATGGAGATCAGACAAATTCTTCATAAAAAAAAAAATCAGTATCAAACCACAGCTATCAAGCCTCATGGGCCCTACTATCAAATATCATCCCAAGTGTGGCACCTTCATCAGCTTGATATTATTTGTTGTTTTCCACACTCCATTCTTTTGTAAATGCTTCCTTGGATTTGATCTCCTCCCCTGCTGATTATATTTTCTGTATCACGCTGAGAGTTGACATTGAAGGGTGGTTCCAGACTTGGTGGTCCCTCATGACCAGAGCCTTGAAAGAATGATTAGACCGTAGACCAAACAGAGGCAGGGAGAATGAAAACAGCCTCAGCATTCAGCAGTTGACTCACAGTGTCTGTCAACACAGCCTGTTTATTTTGACTCAGACGGTGAAGTCTCAGCTGCAAAAGTAAAGTTTGACTTTTGAAGCAGTTTGTGCATGGATGAAAATGCTGTTACATCATCTGACAAAAGGATTTTTTGAGGTTTTCCTCCCTGTTCCAGAGTTGACTCAAGTATTTGGATTCTACCCCTGAATACACATGTAACACAGTAATGATAATCAGGTTTAAACTGGATTTTAGATTCAAATAGAGCCAGCTGTGTTTGATCTGTTCATTTATGTAAGATTGTATAACAATAGTTTTTCTCATGAGGCCTTCAAAATGAAAAAAATGGGCATAAGGTCCACTCATGTATAATTGGCCCATGGATCTGTTTTAGCTTTAGTTCTTACTTTAGTCCACTTGTCTCCTCTTACCTCCTTTCCTTCGCCCACACACCCAACACAGAATTTGCTGTTCATCATGAGACTGAGATCCACATTCAAGATTTCCTGCTGCTTAACAGAAGGTTTTTTTTCTTGACAACATGATAGATTCATGCTGGGTTTTGGTTGTTGGTATATGTATATAAATGTATATGGGTATTTTATACATGTATCTATGCATATGTTTATCTATAAAATTAAGAATTTGGGCTCTAATTTCGTAGACCAGGCGCTGCGCACCTGCCCTGCACCGCGCCTGTGCTGTGCTTGTGCTGCGCTTGCACCGCGCTGGTGTGTCCAGCGCACTTTACGAGTTTCCTGCATGGTGCTCTGAGGCGCACAGAAGCGCTTCCGCTCCTCCGTCCCTGCCCCCCCGCGCAAGTGCCAGAGAGGGAGGAGAAAAGACGTGAGTGGGTTTAACACAGACGAGTGCTGTCTTCACCAATCAATTGAACGTCTCTCCTTACCTTTAAATGTGCTGTGGCTGAGGCGCAGCGTCTGATTGGTCTGAATGATCCCCGCTACCGCACAGTGGGCTGGAAAGACAGAGCAGCTGTCGCCGTTACAGCAACTACAATGCGGAGGGGCTATCGGGGCGCGCATGGGAGGCCACGAAGCGCGTCACTGTGTGGGCCAGCTCCCGGGACAGATGTAATCTGTTCCTTTGTCATCAACAGGAGTATAACATTGAATGACAGACATTTAAACACAGAGGCAGAGTAATTCATTCATGCTTGTGATCCACCTGCATTCCTGGTTTGTCATCGCCAAACAGTAGAGCCTTTGGTGATATACTGTATACTCTCCCGGTATCTCCGCCTCATCCTCTTTGCAATAATGTACTCCATCTTTTTAGATCACGTTAAAAATAAAAATTAAAACAGAGGAATATGGGCAATCACAGGTAAATCCTTAAGACACAGAGTGACATACATTTAATTTTTTTTCCTTTTTCTTTTTCTCCCTCTGTTCTTTGAATTTCATGAAATGAGAGAAGCCAGATATATACTCAGTATTAGATGTTAAGGCTGTTTTATTGTTTTCTTGTAAGATGTGCATCAAACTTCCAGTTGCCTTTAGGTTTACTTTCCATTATGACAAATGGCTTTAATCCGACATCAGATGTTACGGGGCCGTTAATATAGATACAAATGTATATGCTGGTTCAGACGGTTTCATTAAATAGCGATTGCTGTGATTGTTTGTTGCATTAAAATGTGCCTGACACTCTGGAAACCTGCCTCTGAGTGTTTGTTGACGTGTGCGCACATGTGCCCCTGTCACCAAATTCCAGTTGCGCTTCGCCGTGATACACCAGTTTGGAGTTGGCAAGCTTTCAGTGCACCTTTCGCACAGTTTTTTGGCACGAAATTGTCACTGCGCCAACCTGAACCTGTCGGCACCTCCCCATGGTGCACCGTCACACCCATCTCTGGGGCAGACGGTCTACCAAATTGTCAACTTGGCTGCACACGGCGGTGCACCGGACGAAATTAACACTGAGCGTGGTGTGCCAGCCCCTGTGCACCCTGCGCCACCCTGGGCTGCTCCAAGAAATTAGGACCCTTTGTCTTCAGCCTGCTCTATTGTAAAGTGTCTTGAGATAACACTTGTCATGAATTGGCTCTATACAACCCAAGATTGCTTGATTGATTGCACCACTTAACTTTCACACCTTAACTCAGACTTGATCTGATTTTTTTTTTTTGCACTTGGTTTGGTTTTCTTTCACACTACAGTTGTAGGGCCTGTCGAATTATACTTACTCCAGCCACTAGTTGAAGCTGCAGCTGCAGTCTTTGCACTACCATTCAGTCTACTGTTTCACTATAACTCAGAAATACAAAACTGTCTTTGAGTAACAGCATTGTTTAGCTCAATGCAGTTTAAAAGTGTTCTGTGCCATAAAAATAAGATAAGGGCGCATTTAGGCTGTCAGGTGGTATATTTACCAATGCAAAGTCTAACCATCTTCCACACAGATTTGTACATTTAAACCTGTTGACAAAACAGGAACCTTGGAGTACTAGCAATGCAATGTTATGTGTTAGAGGTCAGTCAGTTTGTGTTGTTACATTTGACCTTGGTTTATTTGTTTATTAGAAACCCCACTACTAAGCTGTTATTTTTGTTTGGTTCGATTTTGTCAGTGTTAATTACATGCATACCCGCAGTGTTATATTTCGTAAGTGTAGATTTCATTGCATGATTACACCAGCAGGTGGCGCCTTCGTCCAGGTTAAACAGAAACAGAACAGAAAAGCTGCAGAAGAAGACTGTTGTTGTGATGAAGATGTACGGTAAAAAGAGAGAGCAGGAGCACCGTAGCTTATACTTAGCAGCCAAATGAAGACACTGCAGGGAGGATAAAAGAGAAAAACTGTTATTGTGAAAGTGCTGAAATAAAGTCGCACGAGTGAAGCATCTTTAAGTATCCGCCTGTGTCCGTGGCTGCAACATATCTTGTCAGTGAACGCTAAGTTATCTTGCTTTCTGTTTTGATATTTGATATTTCAATCCACATTTTAGGTTTGCCTGCCTTGTTTGGCCCTTGTTTGGTTTAGATCAAATCAAATCAAATCAAACTTTATTTATAAGGCACTTTTCATACTTAGAGCAACACAAAGTGCCTCACAGAGGCTAAAAACAGCATAAGAACAGAGACAACCCCCCCCCCCCCCCCCCCAGGAAAAAAAAAAAAAAAAATACAGAGACATATCCAGACACACACTTGCAGACATCAACATACACACACACACACACCTGCACACACACATTCATACTAGCTGTAAAGAGAAGGAAGAAAGAGAGACATGGCTGAGCACCGAGGACTGAGGTAAGGAATAAGCTACCTTTGGGGGCCATCAACACTGAGGAGGGCTCCCAGCCCACGAGGAGCGCAGCCAGGGACTTCCCACCCCGCACAGAGGCGAGGCCGCTGCACCACAGTGCAGGGGCCTCTGGCAATGCAGGCAAAGCCGTCCCCCGGCAGCTGCCCCACAAGTGGACCAGGAGCAGCCCCCAGCGTGGAGAGCCCCCATGAGGAAACACTGGAGTTAAAAACAATCATAGTAAAACAATAATAAAAATATAAGAAAAGAAGAGAGATAAAATAACATAAAATTGATAAGTGAAATAACATAAAAAGTTAAGAATTAAATATGATAAGTATTTTGACTAAAAGAATAAATAAGATATACAGTAATACGATAAAACAATAAATAATAAAGGAATAGATAACTTGATCAAATCAATTAAAAGCTAGATTAAAAAGGTGGGTTTTAAGCCTCTTTTTAAAAGTATCAACAGACTCTGCGGCCCTGAGATTCTCCGGCAGGCTGTTCCACAATCGGGGGCCATAATAACTAAAAGCCGCCTCCCCGTGTGTCTTAGTTCTAACTTTTGGTATGGTTAAAAGGCCAGTGCCAGAGGACCTCAGGGTCCGCGAGGGCTGATATGGTAAAAACAGGTCAGATAAATAAGAAGGCCCGAGGCCGTAAAAACATTTATAAACCAGTAAAAGAACCTTAAAATTGATCCTGAAACGCACGGGGAGCCAATGCAGTGATTTTAAAACTGGAGTAATATGTTCCCGCCCTCTGGTCCTCGCCAGCACTCGTGCGGCTGAATTTTGTAGTAATTGTAGGTTGGAAATTGTCTTTTTGGGAAGACCAGAGAGCAGGGCATTACAATAATCTAAACGAGAAGAGATAAAAGCATGCATTAACACCTCCGTGCTGGCCTGAGAGAGAAACGGGCGGACTCTGGCTATATTTTTGAGATGATAAAAACCGATCTTGGTTATATTCTTGATATGTGGAATAAAAGAGAGCTCAGAGTCAAAAATCACGCCCAGATTTTTTACAGAATTTGTTGGTTTAAGATCTTGGAGTTTTGGTAAAAGTTTCTCTCTCTGGCCTTCAGGGCCAATGACTAAAACTTCTGTTTTGTCCTGGTTGAGCTGTAGGAAATTTGCTGCCATCCATGACTTTATATCTAAAATGCAGTTAAAAAGGGCATCAATTGGCCCTGTGTCATCAGGAGACACGGCAATGTACAGCTGGGTATCATCAGCATAACTATGGAAGCTGATGTCAGTGCCTCCTGATGACATCCCCCAGGGGAAGCATGTAAAGATTAAAAAGAGTTGGACCTAAAATTGACCCCTGGGGGACCCCACACTTTATCTCATGGGTTCCTGAGGAACATGTATCCAAACTTACAAAGAAGCTTCGATCAGTCAGGTAGGAGTCGAACCATTTCAAAACAGTACCAGAGAGGCCAACCAGGTGCTTCAGTCTATTTAATAAAATGTGATGGTCTACTGTATCGAAGGCGGCAGTCAGATCCAGTAGTACCAAGACTGTGAGTTTATGGTTATCTAAATTGCACCTGATATCATTTAAAATTTTTAAAAGAGCTGTCTCTGTACTGTGATTCAGCCTAAAACCAGACTGATGTTTCTCTAAAATGTTGTTCTGAGTTAAAAAATAATTTACTTGGTTAAAAACAAGTTTTTCTAAAACTTTACTTAAAAACGGTAAGTTGGATACAGGCCGGTAATTGCTTAGGACATTGGGGTCTAAATTGCTCTTCTTCAGAAGGGGCTTCACCACCGCCGTTTTAAAGGAAGTGGGAAAAACACCCGTCCTGAAGAGAGCAATTTACAATGTACAGCAGCTGTTCCTCAAAGAAGCCATAAAATGTTTTAAAAAATGGTGTGGGAATTGGGTCTAAAAGGCAGGTTGTGGGCTTTACCTGGGAGAAAACTCGACCAAGCGTCCTTGCGTCAACCAGGGCAAAACTTTCCAGTGTTTCCTCGGGTAAAATCAACGATCCAGGTGAGTCGGTAGTTAAAATCTGTTTGGGTAAAAGATTCAACCTGATGTCGTTGATTTTACTCCTGAAGTGGTCTGCAAAGTCCTCACATAAAATGTCACTCGGAAAGGAGGATCTGTTAAAATTATTATTTGTTAAAAGGTCAATTGTGGAGAAGAGGAATTTTGGGTTATTTTTATGATTGGTGATGAGATTTTGGAAATGGGTTGTTCTTGCGTGTTTGACGGCACTATTGTATGATTTGAGGTGTTCACGGAAAATTTGGTAGTGAATTGTTAACTTGGATTTTCTCCATCTTCTCTCTGCACTCCTGCAGCCTCTCTTCAGCTCCCTGATGTCTCCAGTTCTCCATGGTGGTGTAGGTTTTGTTTTCATTTTTTTGGTTAAAAGTGGAGCAACTGAGTCCAAAGTTGATTTAATTTTGTTGTTAAAATCGTTGACAATAAAATCACAGGGAGCTGGTAAAATAGCTGCAGGAGTGCTCTCTAAAATCTGAATAAAATTGTCAGCCACTTCAGGAGTTAGGTAGCATCTCCTCACCGTTCTCACAGGGGCCACCTGCTGGTTAAAACTGGCGATGTTAAAAAACACACAGAAATGGTCAGACACAGCCAGATCCACGACAGAGGGCGCACCCACGGACAGGCCATAGGTTATAATGAGATCGAGAGTGCACCCCCTGGCGTGGGTCCGCTGCGTTACATGCTGCTTAAAACCAAGGCAGTTTAAAATGTTTAAAAAATCTTTGGACATTGAGTCTGTAGCCTTTTCCAGGTGCAGGTTAAAATCGCCAGTAATTAAAATCCTATTATAAGTTGAATGAATGAGTGAGAGCAGATCTGAAAGTTCACTGTTAAAAACAGAGGAGTAACGGGGTGGTCTATAGACTGTCATGCACAGGATGGGTGGGCTGCTAAAAACAAAGGCATGATGCTCAAAGGATGTATAGCTGTTAAAAGAAACCTCTTTTAAAACCATGTTATTACTAAAAATCGATGCAGTCCCACCCCCCCTTCTGCACTCCCTAGAAGAAAATAAAAAGTTAAAATCTGGTGGGGAGGCCTCTGTGAGAACAAAGGGTGCCTCGGTACCGAGCCATGTCTCTGTAAGGAGAATACAGTCCAAGTTATTGTCTAAAATGATGTCGTGTATGATAAAAGATTTATTAGATAGAGAGCGCACGTTCAGCACAGATGGCTTTCACAACTGTCAAGACAGAACTCTGGTCTGCTTAGGGGAAAACCAATACCCCTATTCAGGCACAACAGAGCTTGGTTCTTTGGTCCATGCCACAGTTTGTGTTGGCTGTCACACCATCCAAATGAACTGAACTGTACTAAAAAGCAAACTAGAGTTTGTTTGGTCTGGACCAAACATGTCAGATGTGAAAACAGCACGCTTTATACTAACATAATCTAAACTAATCAGTTCAGGTTAGTTACCAAAGAGCTTAATGTTCCTATGACAGTATGTTAGAGAGTAAGGAGAGTTAAAGGTGTTTCAGTCCTTCATAAATTTAGACATGAATTAACATTAAGGATTGTTTTTGTCAACACAGAAGGAAATGATTGTAATGATTGTAATCAAATGCTTGCGTTGCTTCTTTCTGACGGTGTCTCATGTTTGTCACAGCAGTCTGTCGCTGCCCTGCCTTTGCAGCAAAAAAAAAAACATGTTTAAAGGGATAGTTTGGGGTTTTTGAAGTGGGTTTGTATGATATATATGACATTAGCCTGTATGTATGCCAAAATGACACAAATCAGCTCTGTCTCTGTACAGAAAGTGCCAAATGCTGTGTTAAACACATGTACAACAACTTACTTTTCAACCACTAAGGCACTTTCATTTGGTACTTCTTGAGTAAACAACAGAGCCAACTGTTCCTTCTTCCAGCAGCGTATAGATCAAAATATACCCTGATCTGAATTTTGCCAACTATACTAATATTAAACTAAACTTAAGACTAAACTTAAAACTTGAATTCCCGTGGCTTCTGTTCAAAATTAGCCTGCACATGCCCTTTTATTGAAGAGATAAGATTTTATAAGCAATTCCCAGCAGAAGAGCAAAGCATAAATGGTTGCATCATCTTCCATCAGTTTCATTTTGAGTACAGTCTACTACGTCATTGAATCAGAGGAAACAGGCTTGTCTGGATCCACTGATGTGCGTAAATTTAGATCCAGAACATGACATCATGTTGTCCTATCTAAAGAAGAGTCAAGGTCAGCGGTGAGAAAATAAACTTTTGTTCACTCATACTATCTCAGGAAATACCTCCAAGGTCCGCAGAGATGAGCAGTCTCAGAACAAACCGGTGACAATGTTTTCTGACAAGCCGTGCTTCCTCCTCCTCGCCTGCTCTATCTTTCTCTCTCTTTCTCTATCTACCCCTTCAGCATGATGGAATTTAATTAACCGGGACAGGGAAGAGCTGTGGGTGCATCACAGCGGGAATCTGTTTTTTGTTCCTGACAAAGACATCAGCCATGACACCTCTCCCTAATGAAAAGTAATGAGCTGCTCTGAGGCACTTCATTAACACTTCACTGCAGCTGGTGTTAAACGCAGGCTTTGTCTCATTTCACTGAGCATGGCTACAAATAACAGGATGACATGATATCCCACCACATTACCACTAACTATTGCTAACTTTATGTCAGTGGCATGGCAGTAATACAGCAAAATAGGGTCATTTTATTAGATAAAAAACAGGAAGTCCACATTAAACATAGCCTAAGTGTGAACACACTTTCAGCTAAACATGCACTCATACGTTTGTGCATAGAGTTCAACCCCCCGGGAATTCGGGAAAAGTGAATCCTTCTCAAAATCTGCTGTTAAGAAAATAATGAGATCAAGAGAGAAGGTGCCAGTTCTCAATTTATGAGACCAAGGACCAAGTTCTTCTCCCCTAACCCAACCTCAGCATGATTAAATAACCGGCTGGGATAGCTGTTAGCTTTGTTGCCAGGCAACTTGCAAACCAGAGGCTCGAAATCTGCTTGAATTGCTTCTTGCCAATTAGATATTTATCATGAGCTTCCAAAGAACAAGTCAGCCTCAGAAAGCAATCAACTGATGGCTGGCTGGTCTGCTTGGACACCACACTGTCAAAAAGCACAGACTAGCAGCTCTTGGCCTTGATTCACATCGTCTTTCGTTAACTCTGATGAAGATAAAGAACTCTTTAGCTTTAACAGTAGATTGCTACTGTTGGCCTACATGCTTGTTTTTTGGTAAATATGAGTTTCCAAAGATGACAGCTGCTAAAAATCTACCAAATCAACCACTGCCCAGGGTCTGGCCCACTTGTTGTATTTCTCTTACCTTGGCTTTACGTTAGCTGACCGCTTGTCAGTCCCTGTATGTCAGAATCTGCTGATCTGCTGGGATAATTATTCACAAATTATCCAGATATTAGCAGGGTTGAAGGGTTGAACCTGCAACCTTCCAGTTATCAACGAGGTGCACTGTAAGACTGCGCCACTGACGCCCTCAAAAACTAAATAACTAACTATTACAACCAAAGTAAGCAGAAAATCGTTTCTGTATCCAAAAACACATTAACTCTTGAAGCAGATGGGCTCCACTTTAACAGTCAGTGTGGATGATCAGTAATAATTAAAATCCACCCATCCTCTGATGGCTACTTCCACAAGAATAACACACCTTTTCACAAAGCTCAAATATCAAACTTGTTTCTTGAACCTGACTATTCTGTACTATCCACAGCCATCTGATCTCAATCCAACAGAGCATGTTTGATTCATGGTGGAACAGGACATCATAGATGTGTGGCCAACAAGAACATGTATATCTGACTTATCTGTTGACTACATTTCAACATTTTAAGGACTACATTTTAACATTTTATCATTTTCATTTTTTAAGTTGTATCACATAGTTTTTCGCAGTATTGTTGTTATTGCTTTCTGCACTCCTGCAGGCATCTATCCATTAGGGCAGCAACAATACATGTATCTGTATTGAACCGTTCGACACAGTGCCCTCGGTTTGGTACACCCTATGAACCGAACAATACGCAATTTTGTATTTATTTATGTGATCAAATTCTGACGAGGTGCTATGCTCTGAAAGTTCAGTGAATCTGCGTTCGATTACTCCGGGCTGCATTGTCGAAGCACAGATCCGCTGAGCTACGCGCGCAGCACCTCCCCTGAGACAGGAAGAAGATACATATGCTAGGGCGTTGCAACCATAGACTGTGAAAAACATGGACGCCATGTCGCTGGGCTCAAATTTAAACCTCCACGAAAACTGCTCCCCCTGGTGACTGGCTGCAGTATAGGTCAAATTTCCGTCTCCTCCATTCATCTGGACGGGCCGAAGTGAAACTTCAAAAAATTATTACACCCCGTACAAATATTTCTCCCATCTGTATGCTGTGGGGATATGAAAGTATTATTGGGCTGCGTGTTTTCCAAGTCCTCTTTTTTCTGAAAAGTTTCTTTTTTATTAGTTATTAGACTTTAAAAATAACCGCGGTTTACGGCAGCTTCACAATGATTGTGTACGGCGTATGCTGCGGAGTGTTGCGACCGTTTACGACAGCTGCGTCTACAGCTGAAACTGTAGACCCTATCACTATCATTCAGATCTGGTGTTTGGGACTACTTTGGCTTCCGTGTTAAGTATGACCCTGATGGTAAGAGTGTCGTGGACAAAAACACAACAGTATGTCGGAAGTGCAACACGATGCTAAACTACGTCGGGGGAAATACAACAAACGCCGACATCATCCCGGTGTTAAAACAAGTGGAACCAGACAGAAACAACAAGCAGCACACATGCTACAGACTTTACCTGGGTCATTTAGACAGCCATGAGCACATGATTCAAAGAGGGCAAAGGAAATCGACCAGGCCATAGCTACTTTTATTCCTGTGGACATGAGACCCTTTTCTGTTGTGGATGACGCCGGGTTTCAGGACATGGTACGGACACATGATACACTTATAGCTAGTTCTTTGTAATATTTACTCTGCTGCTAAGAATGCACCACATAAGATGGGTGACTTCTCCATTAGATACATTTATTTTTTTACTTATTCTTATTTTTACATGGTGATGTTTTTGTTTTTTTATGATTCTAAGTATGCACCAAAGAATGTGGCTGGTTTAGCTGCAAGAGTTACATTTAATTCAATTTAATGAAAATATACTCTGAGTTGAAACAAATGTTGGTTATTTAAATAAACCACAAGTAAAAAAGGCATTGAAATTTCTCATATTTTGTATCGAAAAAGTATCGAACAGTGATGGAAACGTATCGAACAGAACTGAACCATGAATTATGTGTATCCTTGCACCTCTACTATTCATCTATCTATCTAACAAATCTGCTTTAGATATATGATGCTATCATGTAAATAAGGACCAAAATCTCTGCTTCCAGCACCTCGCTGGATTTCTGCCATAAAGTTGAGGTAACAGCGGATCCAATCAATACAAGCGAGGCGTACCAAATAAAGTTTCTGGTGATTGTAATATGCTGCAAAGCCATATGTGGGCACGGTGTCCATGCCAGTTATTGAAATGATTGATTAGTGGTTTAAACATTAGTTACCTTCTGGATTTTAAGGCATGCAGATTTATGGAAGAAGGAATGCGTTACTCGCTTTAATTTTGAATAAACTTCCCTCAGGTTGTGTTTTCATATTTAGATGGAAAGTGCAGGGTCCATGTGATTCTAAAGCTGGTTGTTTTTGCAGAAAAACATCCCCCTCCTCCCATCCCTCCATCATTACTGCTCTGTAATTTGAATGAGCACATCTCACACCTTGAGCATTGTAATCTTTTTCCATGCAGCTGGATACTTTGTCCTTACAGAACGCTGCACGGCTTCATTAAAGTAAAGAATAACACCTCGAGGTTCCTCTGCAGAAGAGGTCAGTGGCAGCACCATTCTCTCCACAATGACTGTGTATCCTCATAAATCAGCAGGGAGGATCCCGGCCCTGCCTGCACACCACACACCGTTTGAAGTGGGGCCTGGTGGTCGCCCGCCAGGCCTCTGCTCAGTCCCCTGTGGTAATGACTCAACTGGCCAAAACATCGAGCCACGCCCTGCCTCACCGCCAAATCCTCACCAAGAAGCTGGTAACACGCAGAAAGGAAAGAACAGTTTGAACCCAAATGTTTTGGTCTAAAAGTCCTCTGAGAAACTAAACACAAAGTGAGAAACACTGCACAACACAAACACAGCCTGGGTATGGGGTGGTCTGTCAGTACTTTAACTTCTCAGGATTTATTACACACTAGAATCCCAAAAAACATGATTTAGGGTAATAAATTCATGATGTAGTTTATATGTCTTTCCTCATAAAACATGATGTTTATGGGGGTCTAGTGTTCAGGAAGAGATGCTAGACGGGGTCGTCTTGGCCGTGCTTCTAAGATGTGTATCAAGTTTTATTGGATAAAACTTTATTGTTGTTAGTAGACAGGATAAATATGCCGGCAAAGTTTAACGTATCTTAGCCAAATAGTGTTTTTAATGAAATATAAACAACCGCAGTAAGAAAAAAATATGATGTGTAAATGCTTGAAGACATGCTTTAGGCAAAACACCCCCAAGGAATATCGTAGAATCAACATATAAAAGAGTTTTACCAAAGCTTAATTAAATCAAATTTAATGCAATACTGTTTCACCTATGATGGTAAATGGACATGAGAATATAATAATGCTTTTCTTGCCTCTTGACCTCTAAAAGCAGCTTTACAATGCAGGTCACATCTACTCATTCACACGAATGCTTAACCTGATGCACCCTTCAATATTTTTCACTAGTCCATCTGGGAAACAGCCCATATAAAGTTTTTGAGGAGGGTAGAACCTTTCCGAAGCATATCCAGCAGGTGATTGGATGATCATTCTTTCAATAAGCAATTATTACAGCCAATCAGATGATGTAGTAGTCAGGCACTACTGCCTTAGAATACGTGAGCCCCATTGTTAAACAATCTCTCATCTAAACGTGCCAAAAGTGGGGAACAGTATCCTTATTAAAGAGAAGTTTGTAGTGTTGATACTGTTTTTCATTTACTGTATTTTCCAGAGTATAAGCCGCATCAGTCAAAAAAAGCAGAGAAAAAATCATATAAAAGTTGCACCAGACTATAAGTTGCATTTATTTATATTGTAGATTGTTTATTTTTAAAAGATGGGACAATACATGTCAATGAACATATCAATGTAAACATGTGAGATTATAGCCGTGTGGCTAATTTCCATCTCTAGTCCTATTGGCAGGTTGGTGTTGTACAAAACATTTATACACAATAAAAACAAAACAAAGACAAAACAAAACAAACAGTACAAAACAAAGCAGACATACTTGATCATCAAGAAAAAAACAAATAAAACATTTAAGCCAAGGCTGGTTTTAAGGCTGGTTAAAGTGCAGAGTGCTAAAGTGTAAAGTGCATTATTGTATTCCAAATTGCCCAAAAAATATAAAGTGCTATTTTGATTGCCCTATCCTCAATTGCATATTACAATAATCTAATACCAGCGATGGTAATTTTCGATACCTAGAGTACCTAGGAATATAAATGCTAGTTGCATTGCACTAGGTAAAAATTGGAGATGGAGCCCTTGACAAAATAGATATGTACATTTCGTGCTCTGATGGAGAGGTACTTTTGCAGTTGCCTTGTATGAAGCTGTAACACCAGGAGGATCCATTGCATCCTTTCTGTTGGCATTGCTGTTAACCAACACATCCACCAGGGCAGCTTAAACAAATCTGTATCGCACAGAGCTCCACTTCTCCTTTGCTAACATCCAACTGATATTTAATTGCTCTCCAGTCTTTTTCCAGCTGTTTATTTGCATTTGTTTGCCCCAGTGTCCAGGCAAACGAGCATCATATAGACGTTTGTAATTTCTAACTAACTCGCAGAGTTTCTCTTCAAAAAGTCTTCTTCGTGCCTCACCAGAGTTACGAAATGGGTAGTGACAGCAACACTGCCCCCCTTGGTTTCCAGTGGTACTGCTCCATTTGGCCCATATCCGTAATCTTTATAGAAATGTGCAGAAATACGAACGAAATGAATGCAGAGCATGGACAGGAGGCTCAGTCCATATCCATCTTTAACGTTGAGCATGAATAGGCCTGTAACAAGTCTCTCCCAGCAGCACGTTGTTCAAGCACCCATCCATGGATTTGTTCCTCCAGGTTGGACAATCTTGCTTTCTGCCCGGAATTAGCTTTCTTCATTTTATTCATTGCAATATGAATAACCAAGAGTTATGTTTCGGGAGAGTTTGTCTGTCCGTCTGTCTGTCCGTCTTTATTCCTACTCGATAACCGCTGCATATTTTACTACCTGCAGTTTGTTAGAGTAGGATTTTCATTATCCCCACCAAGGAGGTTATGTTTTCGGGAGAGTTTGTCTGTCCGTCTGTCTGTCCGTCTGTCTGTCCGTCTGTCTGTGAACAAAATAGCTCAAAAAGTTATGGATGGATTTGGATGAAATTTTCAGGAAATATTCAGCATGGGAAAAGGAAGAACTGATTCGATTTTGGTGTTGATCTGGAACAGCGTCTGACCGCCATGGCGAAAAATGTGATTTCGATGAATAACTACTGAACTAAAATAGATATCATTATGAATCCAGTTGCTAATGATATGTTTTCATGGTCATGGAATCTAAATATTTCGATGAAATAAAGGTAGGAGTAATATTTATGGTCAAAATGACAATATGGCTGAGGACTGTGGCGCTGGCGGAGGTATGCGCTCTCCGAGTGCTTTTCTAGTTTTGTGTGCATTTCGTTTATGTCCGGCCCAGCCTAGAGCGTCCTCTGTTGGCTGTAGACAGTAATGTTTACTCCTTGGATTATGTCTATCAGTATGAATTAAACTTTTAAAAACATGTTAAATTATCTATCTTTTGATATGTAAGTCACACCTGGCTATAAGTTTTAGCAACTAAAGTATGAAAAAGTGTGACTATCCCACTCAGCAACTGGGAGAATGGACTGGCCATTGGGGCTTGCATCTGAGGCCATAAAAGCGCGCGTCACCATGTCAGGCGGTTACATTAAATAGTGATTGCTGTGACTGTTGTCATTGCAGATTACAAATGGAGGGAACAGTTACATTAAATAGTGATTGCTGTGACTGTTTATTGCATTAAAATGTCGCCAGGCCTACTTGATTACTGCGTGGGTGCACTCCTAAGCTTGCGCCCCCTGCCAAATAATTAGAAGAAAAGCCGTGAGTGGGTTTAACACAGAACGCTGTCTTCACAAATCAAATGACCACCTCTCCTTGCCTTTACATGCGCTGCAGGCGAGGCACAGCGTCTGATTGGTCTGAATGATCCCCGCTGCTCTGACCGTCTCCGCTGGAGAATGATCTCCAGCGGAGATGGTCAGAGCTGCTGTCACTTCAGCAGCTGGGAGAATGGACTGGCCATTGGGGCTTGCATCTGAGGCCATAAAGCGCGTCACCATGTGGGCCAGCTCCCGGGACAGATGTAATCTGTTCCTTTGTCATTACAGGAGTACAAAATGGAGAGACAGTTACACAGCCGCTGGCTTATCCATTCAGAATACTTTTGATCCACCTGCACTCCTGGTTTGTCATCGCCAAATAGCAGAGCCTTTGGTGATATACTGTATACTCTCCCGGTGTCTCTGCCTCATCCTCCTTACAATAATGTACTCCATCTTTTTACATCATGTTAAAAATAAAGACTAAAATAGAGGAATATGGGAAATCACAGGTAAATCCTGAGTGACATACATTTATTTTCTCTCTTTTTTCTTCGTCTTTTTTCTCCCTCTTTTCTTTTTATTTAATGAAATGAGAGAAGCCAGATTTATACTCAGTATCAGATGTTAAGGCTGTTTATTGTTGACTTGTAAGATGTGCATCAAACGTCCAGACGCCGTCAGGTTAAGTTTCCATTATGACAAAAGGCTTTAATCCGACATTGGATGTGATGGGAAAGTTGATGTAGATACAAATGTATATGCTGGTTCAGACGGTTACATTAAATAGTGATTGCTGTGACTGTTTATTGCATTAAAATGTGCCTGCCTTAACACTGCGTGGGGTGCGCCAGGCTTGCGCCCCCTGCGCTGCGCCACGAAATTAGAGCCCATAGTCTGTATTTTCTGAACTGTAAGTCAAAATGACCAGATCTGATAAAACTGCTGCCGGAGCTGTTAGCTTCTCTGCTAATCTCTGTAAATACAGTCACTTTTTGCTGTCATCTCACTCTTATCTCCCACCACTTCCTGCTCTAAAGGATGCTGATTGGGCTGTACCACTTTGGGCCAAACACAATTATTGGAGACTGGAGCTTGGCAAGATAGATCTCAGCTGGGCTCAAACCAGCAACCCTCTGTCAGACTGAGCCACCAAAACCACATCATGACACTCTCTTTATACTTTTTATATTTTTGCTGTTTATTTCCACTTAATGTCCCAACTTTTTTGTTATTTTTGTTAGGTCTGATCTAGATTTTATTAGCCTTAGATTATGCTAGTGTTGTAAATATCCTCATTCTGTATGTTTACCGCCTATTTAATTCATTATATTTCTTTACCAGGACCTCAGTAACTAGTTTTGTTCTTTTCTCATTTAAGTGTAGAATGGAATGACAAAACGTATTTAAATCCTTTTGAACTCGTTTTGAAGAAGAAATAAAGAAGTACATTAACAATCATGTTGTAGGATATTTTCAGACTCATTATTGGACCATAAAAGAATTAATACATTAATCTTACGTGCTTAGCAAAGGAAAGAGGCAGCTAGCAGAGAAGGGCAATACATGTGAGGAAATGGTCTTCTGCATACTTTGGTTGTGACATGTGGTTATTTGAGTAATCAATCAATAAAGTGCCAGTTCATTACACGTGTTGTCTCAAAACATTTTACAATAGAACAGGCTGTATATTTGTGTATTTGCCAGTCAGGTATTTCTCAACCCTAAAAACAACTCTGGTGAGATGATGTGCAGTTTTGGTTTGGATGGAAATCTCTGCTCATGCTGGTCCACTCGGTGAGCATGAGGCTCAGCACATGCTCCGTGCTGTGTTTACAGCCTGTGGCCGGGGGCGCGGCTCAGCAGTCTCATCCACCACACCGGGCATCTGCATCCAAACCAGCCGTCCAAGCAGCCACACTTCCATGCTCATGTTTGTTTTGGTCCTCGGGGAGGAGGACGTCAGGTCCCTGAGCTCCCTGCTGCCGGACACGTGTGTGTGCATGTGAGCTGAGGTGGTGGGAAAGTTTGTTTTTTCCTTTTTTGAGGTTAATTAATTGAGGATTGCATGAATGTGGCCTGTGCCCTTTCAAATTATATGCTGGGAAAAGTAATATTTATAGATCGAGTCACATTGTATGCTGCTGAATGGAAATACTAATTTTAGATCATGTCACATATCAACGGTTAGACTGAAACATAGCTGTCTTCTTAAAGGATGAGGGCTGTGCATGGGGCAATAATGTTCTCAAACTGGGTGTTGGGACCCCCTGGGGTTAGCAAGACACCTAAGGGGGCAGACACCACATGAACAGAAAGTTGGGGGTGTGCTGGTGGGATTGGTGGATGATTTTGGGTTCTATGATGTCTCTGAGGTAAGAACATACAGTGACGGAGCCATCTACAATCACCAAATCTGATTGTAGATGGCTATACAGTAACAATATAAAATGATATGAGGTCTCAAGTGGCACCTTTTACCCATTACTTAAATTGCACTCTCATAAAATGATATTTATTTGCAGTTGGACCACAGTTACTAGCCTAGGATAATGCTTGGATAAGGGATATAAAAACTTCTTGATTATATTTGCATGTTCGTTAAACATTTTGAGAAAGAGGAGTGCCTTGTTTCATTGAGTTATTTATGCCCTCTACCAAAGGGCGCTGTTTTTGTTTGCCAATACTGCCAGATTCAGACTCTCTCCAGCCTCCTGTTTGTTCACTGTTTGTGAAGAAGTTACTGAAAATGTAAATGTGCTGATTACATTCAGAATTTATGGGTCTGAAGCTCTCTAAAGATCCACAATCTGGGGGTCCTGGGCCTCTGGTTCTGCTACATTGGGGATTGTTGACTGAAAATTTTGGAGCCTGTGCACTTTGGTCAGAGGAGAGGATTTACCTGACAAGTTGTCCATGTGTCCATTTATCTGCATGGACCATTGTTGCTATGCAGTGTCTAACAGGCTAAGGGAGTTTGCACAAACGTCCACTCTGACCCAAGGATTAACAGACTAGATTTCGGGGTCAAAGTCGAAATGTCTGTTGTTTTTCCTCTGCCTGTGAAAGATCTCAAAAAAAGCAAAAATGGGAGAAATTTACGTCCAACTTTCCACAAACATTGACTCTTGACTCTCTTGATCTGATTTTTCAGAACACTTTTTCCCTTAAACTTAAAATGTGCAGTGTCTTAAAGGAAAAGTTCGGTTCCTGCAGCTTTTACATTGTTTCTAGAATGAAGAACAACAATATACTCACCCAGAAGGCTTTCCTGATGCAAACGGTGCTTCGGGAGATATTTAGATCCAAAATCGAGCAGCGGACACCGATATAATGTAGCCTGTAGGGCATAGATCGCCGCTCCTAAAAACTGCATTAATCGTCCAAAAACTCATGTTTTTCACCAATATTCCATCATGATTCGCGCCCGAATGGCGGCCATTGCAGCCTGTGTCTCTCCACACAGCGCTGTGTGGCTGAACCAACGAGTTTGTTTACATGCTCTTGGCGCAGAGTGCTCATTGTTTCAGGGCAGCTACAAATCGACTTTCTTCTTCCAGTTTTGTGCAAAATGGGCGAATATCTATGGGATGAAGATGTTGTGGAGGAGGACTTTGAATATGATGGGCGTCCTTACAGTTTGGAGCCACAGTATACAGATATACAGATAAGGAAGCGTCATAGCGCTCCAGAGAGTACTGACGCATGCGCAGAGGTACCGGTCTTCTTCGTCCAGTTCAGAGGTTAGTTCAGCCACACAGCGCTGTGTGGAGACACAGGCTGCAATGGCCGTCCATTCGGCGCGAGTCATGATGGAATATTGGTGAAAAACATGAGTTTTTGGACGATTAATGCAGTTTTTAGGAGCGGCGATCTATGCCCTACAGGCTACATTATATCGGTGTCCGCTGCTCGATTTTGGATCTAAATATCTTCCGAAGCACCGTTTGCATCAGGAAAGCCTTCTGGGTGAGTATATTGTTGTTCTTCATTCTAGAAACAATGTAAAAGCTGCAGGAACCGAAGTTATCCTTTAAAGTAGTAATAGATGATACCAGACTTTTTCAAATCAATGTGATCCAGATATTTTTGCTGTAATTATAATACCGGTGCTAATACTGATACCAATCATCTCCTAGAATACAGACCTAATGTTGAGGAATCTGATGTTTTTAGTTGACCAAAAGCAAGTTTACTTTAGACCATCAGATCTCAAAATGACTTAGTCTTATGTTACAGCCACACCGGACGTGAATTGGCGAATTTACGCCCCGTACGCCTGTGACGCGCCGCGCGTAACGCCCGAGGCTGGACGCTGGACCATTTTGACAAGCTGAGGGGCGACGCGCATCACTGCGCAGGCACATTAGAGAGCCAGAGCTTGTTGGACTCAGTGATGACCCGTGCAGGCAAATCCAGCTGGAAACGAATATTTACAGAACTTACCTTCAAAACCTGTCTCCTCAGCGACTTTCACCCAAGCCTGCTCCTTTTTGTTCCGGTCTCTGTAGAGTACACACGTCGAATCGTATAGCTCCGGAAGATGACAAACAGCGCAGATCAACCTCTCCTCCATCTTTCAGAGGGGTTTGAGCAGGAGCAGGAGGCCGGAGCGTCACACGTCATCAAATCAATGATGTCGGGGGGAATTTCATTGCTGATTGGCTGCCACGCCACAGCGTCAAGCGAATTTGCGTCGAAAGTTCAATATTTTCAACTCCAGCGTTGAGGCGTTTGACACCCCAAACACGCCGGACGCTCCAAACGCGACACGCCAAACGCGTCCGACGCACTGCATGGGGCGAATCTGCATCCAAATCTGCATTGACTTTGTATGTAATCTAGACGCTCTGCTAAGTTTTCGTTGGGTTTTGGCCTTGTGTTTCCACTAAATTGCATTGTGTTTTGTCTGAAAATGGTAACTTTTGAAAACGGGCTCCAGAATGGAAAGTTTCTGAAACGCTCTCCATGCAGCTCCATCTAAACCTGCATCACCGCATGCGCATTATTATTTCACATGAAGGCTGCGCACAAAAGTCTTTCTTCCACGTACGTGTGTTGTAGCAGCGCTGCCTCTCTACAGACCTACACCACCATCTACTGAACCGGCATGCACACCACAGCAGGTCTAAACGTCTCCAGCGTTGCCGTCTGAACGCAGAAGAATTTGAAAACGCAAAGGGAAAATCTCTGCGTCTTTAAGTCAGGAGTGTCCTTGTAAATGTAGCCTTAGTCAAAATAAAGCAAATATAGGAGATGTTTCTTCACTTAAAGCAGCAGGTCACCAGGTATCCTGTGCTCGTGAATGTGACATTAAATAACAGCTTTGAAGGTTTTTTTTATATTAATGACCTTCGTAAATCAAGGACAAACTACAAATACTTTAGACGGTCACAGCTCAAGATGAAGGTCCATGGTGTTGTGTTCATCCCCTTGCTTTATAGTGTGATATCTCAAATACTACTTTAAGTAGTTTTTTTCAGTCTTTGCTCAAATGTCATCTCTCACTCAAGGGTAAACCAAGTGAATTTAGATGAAAGGTCAGGGGTCAGGTCTTTGTGCTCATGCTCATCCCCTGCCGTATTTGAGGGACTTAATACAAACTTTGCAGAAATATCCAATCCAGCTCAAAGGTAAAGTCGTTAGATTACAGGGATGAAACATCAGGGTGGTTGGGTTCAGACTTTGTTCTTACTCTTAGAGCCTTATAAATTTGGAGCATCAGTGGATCAGTTGGATAGCGCGCTTGGTCAGTGAATGGGAGGTTGAGCAAGACACTTAACCCCAAGTTTCTCCTATTGCTGCGTCAGTGGAGTGTAAATGAGCCTGAAAGGGTGTAAATGTGTTAGAGATACTGATGGATGACTAACACAGAAACTCTGAACCATCAGTAGCCAGGTTTATATGGAGCCTAATATTCCAATTAGAATCGGGTTAGAAGCCCAAACTGAATAAAAATGCTCCACATAAACTCCTCAATCAGAATAAAAAGGCCAAATCCGAATGGAATTTCATATGGTTGAACAGGGGTAGTATATTCCTTTTCCCAAATTGATTAAAAGTAAAATCCTGCATGTAAACGGTGAATCAGAAAGTTGTCAGGCTGGGTTCTGTCTGCACATGCTCAGTCTAGACGTAAACGTGCAGTGACGTTAAATCACTTGGAAACATGGCGGCTTCCAAACAGAGCACACAGCACTGGGGCCTATTCTACGAAGCAAGTTCAGCCTAGCGAGATAGCCTTGGAGCTACCTCGCTGAACTGAGCGCGGTAGCCGGCAGTCTTGCTAAATGGTCTGACGACGCTGGTTATCTACCTCATAAGTGGATACAGCTTAGTAATGAGCGCGTGCACACATAGAAGGCGGAGCCCGCTGCATCTGACCAATCACGAACATGGACCAGTCTGGAGCGTCAGAGCAGGCCGGAGAGCGAAGGACCGCATACTTCACACAGGAGGAGCAGGAGGCGATCATGACAAAGTATGAAGAATTAAAACATGTAATAAACGTCAAAGCAACACCATCGCCGCTGCAAAAGCACGGGAGGAGTGCTGGCAGAAAATTGCTGACAGTCTCAACGCATAAGTAAAGCATGCAAAAAATCTTTGGTGCCATTATCATCCTGAAAAGCACTGTTCAATATGAACTTTTACTGTAACATGCACCAGACATGTCTAATTCATTTTACATTTTTTGTGTGATATGTAGGCCACATGAGCCCTTCATGAATTCCTGTCACAATTTTAAGATGGGCAATAAAATATTGTCATGGAACAGAAGTGTTGGCATTGAAGATCTTGTTACAGCAATGAGAGTTCTTCATTCCCTTTAACTACCTGTAGCAAGTGTCATGTGCTGTGTAGTGACTCTAAATCTGAGTCTCATTTCAGCACTAATCAAAGTGGCACAAAACGCACCTGAGAATGGGTGTGCAACAAATACAAGAGCATCATTCAAAGTGGTAATTGAAGAAGATTTAATTTATTTTTGTACAGTTTGATAAGACACAATGAAGATATCCCGTTCAGCTTACGTTGCCATGGAGACTCGCCTCGCTAAGAAGCGAACCCGTCTCATAGAACAGGGAACCCGGAACTTACCCTCAAAGTTACCTCACTGGGCAGTAATCCTGCTTCGTAGAGTAGGCCCCTGGTCTGCGTTGGAGAGTTTGTTTTGAATACAAACTCTCAAAGAACTAAACATTATCACACGTCTAGATGGTGGGAAAACAATAAATACTGAACCATTTAAAAATGTTCACAAAAAGCTCAGCGAAATCAGGATAGACCAAAACGTCAAACAAATAAGGAACCGCTGGAATACTCTGAAGGCTGGCTACCATAAGGCTGAACAGCACAACCCTCAAATAATTCATTAAAACACCTACTTACCGCCATCTTTGATAAATTATGTGATGTTTAAATAGATCTGTGCATATCACGTGTCTGTAAAACAGCTGTTCTGATTAAATGTTGTGGCACATGTAAACACTAGATCGTATTAGATCACGTCACATGTAAACAGTTCACCTGAGATCTTCAGTCAGAATGAAAAAAAGTCTGCATGTAAACCTGGCTAGTGAGTGAATGTGAGAGTGAATGTGTGTGAATGGGTAGGTGTGACCTGCGGTGTAAAGCAGCTCTGAGTAGTCAAAGACTAGAAAAGCGCTATATAAGCTCAAGCCCATTTACCAAATTTGTTTTGCACTCACAGCACAAATGTCTACTCTAACTCGAGTTTTGAAGTTTATAGATCAAGATCATGGGATGTCCTGGCTGCTTCATTTTTATTGCTTGTTTTACAATGAAATATTCAAGGGAATTTCTTCACCTTGGGTCAGGGGTCAAGGTGATTGTGCCTTGTACTCATCTTTGAGACCTTTAATTAAAGAAAAAAAGACTCCATATCACGCTACCAACAAACTATCAGAGCCTCTTTCTTGACTCATCACTGTGCTTTTAAGATGCAATGCTTTGCTTTAACAACCAGAGTTTTAGTCCAGAATATCAACAATTTAAGAGCTTGGGTCGAGGCTGTTAACACTATTGACATTTTGCCTTTAAGGCAGGGGTGGGCAACTGGTGGCCCGGGGGCCACGTATGGCCCTCCGCCTCACTAAATGTGGCCCGGCAGTCATTGTCAAATCAGCAATTGTAAATGTGAAGAAAAGTCAAATATCTAATCAAAATAATTCTATATAACCTTGACTGATATTTATGATATTTATTTGCTTTTGTAAGTTAATATGACCTTACTTTGCTATTATAGTGTCTCTAAATCTCTTTCATGAAGCACTGGAACATTTTATCAAGTATTACTCAATATTTTATTCAAAATATGATAGCAGTAAAATCTTTTAGCTTTAAAATTTGGGAACACTAATCATTTTATTGATTTGAAAATAGCGTTGTCGGCTTCAATTCCATATGTTTTGGCTAAATTTGCTTGAATTCTGTGTCAAGTTCATTTAAATATGTATAATAACTTTTATGTGTCATGTAACAAATGTAATGAATATTGGTATGCTAATTTTAGGATTGATAAATATTCTCTAATGGTATTTATCCAACATCTTTTTTTCCCTGGAGAATTTCTGAAAATTTGTAACAATGCGGCCCTCCGGCTGGGAAAACTGGTTTTATGCAGCCCTCTTGGTAATGAAAGTTGCCCACCCCTGCTTTAAGGCACGATAACTGGTAATTAAGGCTGCACAGTAATGGTTTCATATCAGAGGTTTTTGGTTCTGGATCAGAGAACCGTTGACTTTTATAAATTTTGATGCTGAACAAATATAAAGTTTTTCAGTCCTCCCCCTCCCCTCTCCATTTTGCATCCCTCTGCTGGGTTACATCTGCTGAACTGTGGTGGCTTCATCTCCATAAAGTGGGTGTAGTGGTTCAGATATGGAACAAGGGCTTGCTGAGGAACATTGAAGTGCATGGGAACAAACACAGATGTCACGCTCTGCATATAAATAGTGTTTATGGCCATCATCCAGAGTTGTATATTTCCTGAGATCTCCTTAAAATGACTCATCATGCTGGCAATACACCAACAACTCCATTAGCCGTGACATCAGTTTGTCTGTCTGATCACTGCTCATCTTTATTATAAGACATATAAGGCTGCCATCTAGTGGACAGATGAAGAAGATGCAGCTTTTCTTATCTTGGTTGTTCATTGGACTCTGACCACTCTTCTGATTAGCTGTATTTTTGTGTCTTTGTAGGTGATGGACAGCTCCATGCCTCTGATCGGTGAGCATGTGGAGGAGGATAAACAGCTGATCACAGAACTGGTCATCAACAAGATGGCCAAGGTGCTGCTGGGAGTTTCTACACCTCAGCCTTCCTCTGTCAAGGTATGCATTATCCTATAATTTATTTATTGATTTAAAGAGGGAACAGCCCATATTAATGAACATTTTTACAAATTTAAATATGCCAGATTATAGCCTTGGGCTAATTTCCATCTGCAGACCCCCTGGCAGGTTGATGGTAAATGCATTCAAGACACTATGCAGACTAAATAAAGTAGGACAAACCCAAGGACAGTAGAAAAGTATAAAAAGAAACAGAAACATATATATTACACATCCTCCCATCACACAGAGTCCATCAAACATTTAGCAAATGCAACTTCTATTGCACCAACCCCTATTGCACTGAATGTTACTGCACAGATTTGTATTACACAGACCCAGCTCATATTGCACAAATCCCTATTGCATCAACATGAGCAACTTATAGGTCACACATGCTCACATGACTGTGTTTCTCCCAGCCACAGGCAATTGAGGTGAATTATCATACATTTGTTAGTATTGCTAAGTAAGAATTGCTGATATCCTTTACTGCAAATGCAAGTACAAAAAATACATAGTCGCAGATTCTCAGTGTTGATTTTGTTGACTAATTATTAGGCCTGGGCAAAAAATCGGTAAGATTTAAAAATCGAGTTGGCAAGTCAAATTGATTCGTTTTCCTGAAACTCGAGTTTAACAATTTTTTTTTATTCAACCCGTTCATTTCACATTCCCACTTTGAGGCACTTTTCTCATTACTTTGCACACTTTTCACAATTTTTACAACAAGAGTTGAGTTTTCTTTTAAGATTTTTATTTTTTTTACAACAAGCGTAACCTCAGGCATTTTATCATCTTCATGGTTAAATCAAACTAGTGTATAAAACTACAGTGCACAGACACTTTGTGTTGATTTCTGTGTAGATTTTTTGACCTGGAGGCACTTTAAAGGATAAGTTCGATTTTTTCTGCTTTCACATTGTTTATAGAATGAAGTAGAACAATATACTCACCCAGAAGGCTTTCCTGATCCAAACAGTGCTTCAGGAGATATTTAGATCCAAAATCGAGCGGCGGACATCCGTATAATGGTAGCACACGGGGCATGTTAGCACCGCTCCTAAAACTGCATTAATCATCCAAAAACTCATTAGTTTCATCATGGTCCGCTCACGCAACTCCTCCAAGACAGTCCAGTGTCCTTCCAGACATATTGTGTGACTGTGCTGACCTCTGAACTGAAGAAGAAGAACGCTTGCCTCTGCACATGCGCAGTACGGCTCATTGTTTCAGCGGAAGACAGTCGGCTACACAACGACTTTCTTCTTCCAGTTTTGTGCAAAATGGACAAATATCTATCGGATGAAGATGTTGTGGAGGAGAACTTTGAATATGATGGGTGTCCTTACAGTTTTGAGCCAGAGTTTACAGATGAGGAGCTCATCGCGGAGGCAGCGCTCCAGAGAGTACTGCGCAGGCGTGGAGGCAAGTGCTCTTCTTCTTCAGTTCAGAGGTCAGCACAGTCACAAAAACATGTCTGGGGCGACACAGACTGTAATGGAGGAGTAGCCTGAGCAGACCATGATGAAATATTGGTGAAACTAATGAGTTTTTGTACGATTAATGCAGTTTTAGGAGCGGTGCTAACATGCCCCGTTTGCTACCATTATACAGATGTCAGCCGCTCGATTTTGGATCTAAATATCTCCTGAAGCACTGTTTGGATCAGGAAAGCCTTCTGGGAGAGTCTATTGTTCTACTTCATTCTATAAACAACGTGAAAGCTGTAGAAACCGAACGTATCCTTTAAATGTATATTTTAAGTATAAATACATGTAAATTTTGGAAATAAATTTACAGTGAGTAGTTATTTTGTTTTAAATGGGGCGGCGGGATCGAATCGAATCATGAATTGAGTTTTTCTTTTAAATTGAACAATTTTTCGGGGGGAATATCGCCCAGCACTACTAATTATGCTCATCATAATTTTCCTTAACAGCCTTTTTCCCCTGACAAAACTAAGCAGCAACTAATAAAAACAACTGTACATGGACAAAAACTAAAGCTAATTAACTGACATTCTTGTTAACAAATAGAGACCTAATTTGGTCATGTAGAAGGTAGAGACCAGTTAGGAATCTATCCAATCACAGCTGCCTTAGCTTGGTGGTGGTGGGATAAGTTATGGAGCGATCCAATCCGAGCTGCTCTCTTTAAGAACTGATATATTCATGTAGAGCAGGTTCACTGTTTGTTGTCAGTTCTGGTATTGTAACTGAGATGCTCTGCCAGGTAGCCTAAATAAAGGTGACTGCATTTCACACAAATGAACATTTGTTTCTGTTCATTTAGACATTCAAACTTTACTATCATTCAGTAAAGGGTTATTAGATGTTGCATTTTATCCAAAAACATGACTTTAGAAATTACCTTACACTTTACACTTCATATTTTAGTCGACTACATTTACAGTAGATTTCATTAGCTAAATTGCGAAAGGACCTCTTTCACAATACATGTAATTTTGCCCACAGCCCAATTTCTTGTTTATTGTGTGGTATTTGTAGTACACCCAGAGACTCCCAAGAATATACCTTTAGAAAATCCAAAAGTCATCCAGGGCCTGTACTATGACCTATTTTATGATCATTGCCATAGGTGTGAGCCAGGGTGCACACTTTACCCCAAAACTTACTCAAACACAAATAATAAATCATCAAATTGGGTCAAATCACCTTCACTGAAGTCTGGTGCATCTTTTGAAATCAAATGTAAAGCTAAGTATTACAATTGAAAGAAGTTATTGAATTTTAACTGAAAAAAACTGAGTTTTTTTCTGATTTTTTCAACAAATTCAATTCTTTAGAGATGTGTCTGACCAACTTACAGTTGCTGTACAACTACAATACTTACAAATTATTTGGCCACATATATATTCTCAAAGTGGGAAAAAAATCATCAAATTCTGAGACCGGTAAAGTTGTTCAATTAACAGGTTGGGTTACTGTGGAAGAATCAGGATACTGTTCCATGTCTTGTATATCAGGGAACCTTTAAAGATTTGTTCAGAATTCATCCTTTAAGTATGATTTCTTTTAGAATTTGAATGCTAGATTCAAAACAAACATTTCACATGAAATGTTATTCATTTTAATATTGAACAGCCACAAAGGGCCTGTATATTATGCCTTTGTGATGAGATAATAATGAGCCATTGATACAAGTAAAAACCGATGCAGTTTTGGATTGTTGTAATCAGATTGTATATATCTACAATGACAGCAATACATAAACATTACTTCTGTCAATTTCTGTTTCTAGTACTTATATATACATGTAATCTGTTTTATGGCCTTCGTGTCTTTTTGCATACGGCTTGGACAATTTTAATTTGTAGACTGGAACTAGAGTGAGGGAAAGGGGATCTGAGAAATCCATAAGATGTATGATTGGCTGGTTATTTCATAGAATGGAGTCTTTGAATTTGCTTGTGTATGGTTGGAGGGGTTTCTGATTTTGAAAATGTTTATAATATCCCAAATAATAGATTACAGATGCAACATGTGCACACATGCCAGAGGTTCTCTTTCCAGCAGGACAGAGACAATAATATGCCTTCACAGGATCATCTGATGCATTCTTGTCAAATTGAATCCAAACATTGTATTTTATTTGAGATCTGTGGCGAGAATGAATCTGTCCCCTAATGAGATCAGCATCATGCTGGTAAACCCAAATCTCATAGTCACCATCATTTTTTGATGCTCAGCAATGTAGCCAGGGGACTGTTTGATTTGGTATGTACCGCATGTTATGGTCTCAAGGTATTCCAGATCCACATGAGGGAACGAGATATCAGATGCTTCAAGCTTCTGCCATTCACTACGAGCTCTACGTGACATATTTGGGTCTTCTGCAACTCGTTTTGCCAAAACATTGTCTTTTTTTAAAAGTGAAAGCATATGCTGAGCCATCTTAGTATCTCGTTCCTCTCGATCTGGATCTGAAACATATATTGGTCCTCTGAAGGCATTGAGACATGCAGTTACTATGCGCACTAATTTGCCAATGACCTCAACGAAATAATTTGAGGTAAGTTGTTCCTTAAACAACATCCACTTCTTTAAATGCCCATGGTAGGACTCTACTATCCATCTTGTTTTGGTACAGCAACGATCACTATTGGCTGTTGAGGAATCCAATTGGGATTTACCAGTTGGTAAAAATGACGGCATTCTAGCATCATACCCCAACTTAGCAAGAAGATCTAAGGCATCCTGAAACCGCGATCTACAATCATATTGTCATTTGCTTCTAACCAAGATTTCAATATTTTTTTTCCATGATGAGCCGAGTTATTGTTGCATCATTTACGTTACCATGGTAGGGGCCAATAGTGTCTCAAACATATCCATCAGGCAGTACAACTGACATGAATTTTAGGTAATTTCGTTTGTTCTGTCCTCCGTAAGATGCCCTTTGAAACTGATGATCACTGCATTTGTTGAGGTAGATATATGTACCATCTAAGATAAGAGTGACCTGGTCACCATAAAAAGCTTTAGTAAAGACAGTGTTGTGAGTTATGGCATCGTGGCGTGAAATATGATTTGTGCCAAGGTATTTGGGAACAACTATTGTGTTCAAAATATCTGCAATTGTATGAAAATATCTTGACAGTGTAGCTTGGGAAAGATTAGTAAGCATGGTCATTTGATCCCATGAAAGGTTTGTTTTCAGTTTTGCCCAAAAGTAAAGAAGCAAATCTATTGCTCTGGAACTATCACTTGAACCTGAAACAAGATCAGATTCACACATGTCATACATGTTCTTAAACTGCACCAATGTTCAGCCAGTCCATGCATGGCAGTCAGAATCTGACAATGTTTCAAACTTCAGTTTGGGTGATGTCTCATGTTTGGATACTTCATGTAGAATATATATAATATATATACTTCATATATAGAATATATGAAAAAAAAAAATAATTCAATTGAATGCACAATACTAAATTGAAGTTAACATTCATTTGCTGCAAATTGCATGAAATAAAACATTACCCTTGATATAATACAAGACATGGAACAGTATCCTGATTCTTCCACAGTAACCCAACCTGTTAATTGAACAACTTTACCGGTCTCAGAATTTGATGATTTTTTTCCCACTTTGAGAATATATATGTGGCCAAATAATTTGTAAGTATTGTAGTTGTACAGCAACTGTAAGTTGGTCAGACACATCTCTAAAGAATTGAATTTGTTGAAAAAATCATTAAAAAAAAAAGACTTTTTTTCCAGTTAAAATTCAATAACTTCTTTCAATTGTAATACTTAGCTTTACATTTGATTTCAAAAGATGCACCAGACTTCAGTGAAGGTGATTTGACCCAATTTGATGATTTATTATTTGTGTTTGAGTAAGTTTTGGGGTAAAGTGTGCACCCTGGCTCACACCTATGGCAATGATCATAAAATAGGTCATAGTACAGGCCCTGGATGACTTTTGGATTTTCTAAAGGTATATTCTTGGGAGTCTCTGGGTGTACTACAAATACCACACAATAAACAAAAAATTGGGCTGTGGGCAAAATTACATGTGTTGTGAAAGAGGTCCTTTCATTAACTAAAACTGGACTAAAATTACAACAATTTAGATGATTAAAATACAACAAAGACTAACAAATATTTTAGAAAAAAAGACTATAACCAAAACTAAATTAAAAAGTGCTGTCAGATACTGCAAGTTTTATACCTGTGTCTAAATGAGATCTCAATTGTGATAAATCATATTTTCTTAGATCAAGTCAAGCAGAAGGCCTGTAAGGATGTCAGTCAAACATTTCTGAGCTTGTACTTCAAATATAATGTCTAGATAATTTATGTAATAAGTCTTTTTCTCTTCATCCACAGACCACACAGCCCAGGCGAGGTAGGGGCCCCTCATGTTTTACTCTTTTATTATCAGTAATATTTGACAGTTATGTGACTAAGGTCTTTCTGTCTGATATGTAATTTGTGCGTACCTCCTGCAGGGGGACACCGCTCGGCCTCAGCCTCTCCGTCACAGTCGGCTCAGGGTTCACCTCAGAGAGCTCGATCGGCCACCACCTCGCCCAGCCAGGCCTTCCAGCCGGGGCCCATCCCTGCAACGGGGCCTGGAGCTCAGAAACAGTCTCCACAGCTGAAGTAGGTCCATGCTCAGTTCCTGCTCGTCAAAGTCTTGCAGTCATTCAGTGCTATTAAGAGCCCTCTCGTTATGTAGATTCAGGCTGTCAATCAGTGTAATTTTCAAAACACAATTATTGACTGAATTTTTATAGTTTATGGTGATTGTGGCAGTTTAATCACATGCCCATCAGTGTGTCATTTATCCTTTAAAACTGACTCGTAGGTTAAAATAGGTGACAAATGAAAGTCTTTCAAGTTTCTGGATTTGGAATAAAAGTAGGGTGACCATATTCTGAAATCCCAAAATCACATTGGCACATGTGGTATGCACACTTAATATCTTGACAGGAAGGTACACAGGAATAAGCACTTTATTATAAATATTAACCCTTTTACTGCTATGAATATGAATCGCCTCCTGGTCTTTTGCCATTGTTGTCAATAAATATTGAAGAAAATATTTTGCATATTTTTTCAGGTAAAAATAAAACATTCTAGCAGGTATTTGTCATTATTAAGTTGTAAATGCTTAAAGCACTGTGTAATTACAAGACAAGAAAAGAGATTTGAATTTTTTTTAGAGGTTCCTCTTTTATAAGCAATTCTAAATGAGCATTCCAAACACTTTTCAGAAGATTAAACAGAAATGTGAGTTATCTTATATTATATATTTCTTTAATTTAATTTATATTTTTATACTACTGTATTATTTAACTATTTATGACAGACAATGACAAACAAGATGAAGGATTATTATTGTTATTGTTATTGTTATTGTTATTATTATTATTATTATTATTATTATTATTGTTATTATTATTATCATTATTATTATTATTATTATTGTTGTTAATATTTTTGATGGAGATTGTGGGTGAAACACTAGTCTGGTGATCTCTTTTTAATGTGGCAGCGTATTCCCTTTTCAGGAATTTCCATCAAGTCCCTTTTTATTGTCACAAGGATATTTTATTTACCTTGCTTTTAGTTTGTAATTTTTACTGTGTTAAAGAATAAAGTATTGTAATTCCTGTAAGAATAAAACCAACTTTTATCTAAGAATAAAACTTCTGATTGTAACGACATCTGCTTTACTTGTTAAAAAAAAAAAAAAAAAGATTGCTACAGGCCTGAAAATAAATTAAAACAGTGACACTAAATTGTTAAAAAAGGAAATGTTTGACATCCCAAGTTCCAGAGTAATTTTGAGTTGTCCACTTGGCTGTCTTTGGGTTTTTGAAAGTGAAATGAGACATTTTACAGAGCAGGAATGTCCTCACTGTCCATCACTATGAGAAGTATGAAGCTGCTGTCTGCTATGGTAGTTAGACTGCAGTGAACCTAAAGACGTAAAACATCAACCAATGATGTGATCAAAAAAGTTCAGCATACTTTTTCGATCATAGGAAAGGCACACATTACAAGATAATCGGCCCATGTTTCAATCAACCAATCAATCAATCAAACTTAATTTGTATAGCACTTTTCATGCAGGACTTTGTAATACAAAGAAGAAGAGAAAATTGCATAATTGTATAAAATGAAAACAGAAGACCCCCACAATCCCCCTCCCTCAAACCACATTCAATATACACACTCACTTACTCGAACACACAAAGACATAAAAATGAAATTCTGACAGAAAACTAAATTAGAGGACTGAGGAAACACTATCTTGAAGTAAAAATGAGGAAACACAGGAGCCAAAACTAAAATAATACTTAAACTACTCAAAAATACTAGAGGTTAAGATAAATAAATGTGTAAATCATTGGTCTACCCACTCCCAACCTCACAGAATTAAACAAGAAGTCCATCACTCGGTTAGCAAACACTATAGAACAGGACATCACCCACCCATTGAACCAATACATTATCCCATTACCCTCAGAGCGCAGGTACAGAACAATCAAGTTCAGAAGGGCTCGCCTGGGGAAAAGCCTGATCCCTTCAGCCATAGCTGCCCTGAACAGCAGGCCCCACTGATCTGTCTGCAGCTTATATTTATTATTTATTATCGTATTGTATTTCCTTGTCTTGCACTGTTATGTCGACTGTATGATGTCCATTGTTGTTGCTGTTGTCTGTAAGGTGCAATGTTGTTGTTGTTCCTTTGTAATGTACAGTCAGTGGAAACGAATTTCCCCTCTGGGGACCAATAAATCTAAATCTAATCTAAATCTAATCTAATCTAAATACATAAATAAATAAAATAATGTAACAATATAGAATAAATTTGGATAAATAATATGGTAAAATGAGAAAGTGTAACATCAGGTGCATAATAAAATCAGCTAAAATAGGATAATAAAAGGAAAAGCATTTAACAAAGAATACAATTCCAACTAAAAAATCTGAACTGAGCTGTAGTAATGTTTCTACTCTGTTTCCCCACATCTCACCAGAGTCAGCACAGGCCTGATTATCTGTTGGTCCTAAAGATGGTCTAACTTGATTAGTCTGAGGTGTGAGGTGTTAAGATTCATTTTCATTACAGCGGAAAATGATCATGGATGGCCTGACATAAAATTGAGATTATTAAACCTGTTCAATCTTTATGGTAAAAATCCAAATGTATCTGAAGATAGCACAGAATGTTTTTCTCCGTTTTGTCACATGGAATGAAACAAAACCAATCAGAGAGCAAGCGAGCTGAAGCAGGAAAAAGTAGCAATGGCAACAAGAGTTAAGGCAAAGAGTCAAATTTGAGGGATGTTGAAACTGGAGGATTAACTTGTAAATTTGTGGCAAAAACCAAAGCTCATATCACGTCAAGATACACTAAGACTCTGTGTGTTTACACTGCATTTAAAGGGCATTTATCCATGCTGCCACCTGCTTGTTCCCTGTTTAGATCCACAGTGCCTGTCATCTTTGGCTGTCAATGCTCAAGTGTTGGTTGTTCAGGTTCAGGAGGTACAACATAAACCCACAGCATAGTGATGTGTCAAAAGGCCCAATGACATCCACTCAGTACCTTATTGTCTCCAGTGTCTTGCGTTTTCTGGCCCTCTCTGCCACATCATCATAAACTCTGTGGCTAATTAGGACTAGTAAGTCAAACGGCAAATACCCAAATTTATTACACCAGCCTATTAACTACTTTTTAACTAACTAATCTGGCATTATGATTATTATTATTTACTCTTATTTATATATTCATTTTAACCCCCTTAATATGTTTTATTATTCAATTCAGTTCAGATTTATTGTTTTGAATTTTATTATGTTTATTGATTTTCTTTCCACTCTTACTTCAGTGCATTTTATCTCATTTTACCATATTAATATTTAAAAATTGCATTTTATTTACCTATTTATTCTTATATTTATTTGTTTTAATCTTATTTCTTATCAAGATTTTATTTTATTTTTATTTATTTATTTTTTTAATATTATTTTAGTCTTAGCTCCAGTTGTTCCTCATTTTTAATGAAAGATGTCTTTTTCTCAGTTCTCTTACTCTGTTTTCTGTTAGAATCTCATGTCTTTGTATGTGTGTGCAAGTGAGGGCGTGTGCTGTATGTGGATTGCGAAGGTGGGGGTGAGGGGTGGGGGTGGGTGGGTCGTATTTTTTCATTGTATTATTCAATTTTTTAGCTTTTATTATTTTATTTTATTAATTTCTATGTGAAGTACTTTGTGCTACAAAATTTTGTATGAAAAGTGCTATAAAAATGAAGTTCGATTGATTGATTGATAAAGAAGTTTATTTTACTTCTGTGCAGTGACCATTAATAAAAATATGTCTCTTCATTGATCAGCAAATCCCAGTCGCTGACCAACACCTTCACAGAGACGTTACGAGGAAGCTTGACAGACGACGAGGCCAAAGCTGAGACCATCCGCAGCCTCCGGCAGTCCTTCGCCAGCCTCTTCTCTGACTAACAACAACTTCCAGAAGCTTCCTGGTTCTGTCAAATGTTTGGTTCAACAAGTCATAATAATCATGACTGGTCAGTCTGTAATGGAGTCTCCTCCCTCAAGCCTCAGCTTCCTGTTCCTTCCTCTTCCTACTCACTGTTTGTGAAGTTTAAAACTTGGTGCAACTTGCTGTCCTCAGAAGTTCAGATTATTTTTCACTAGAAAGGCCAATGTTTGGGGTTGTTGGGTCAAGGTCATAGGGATTTAAACTGAAGATATCCACAGTTATTACTGAGAATGCTTTAGTCAGATCACAGACCTCAATTTTAAAAGATATGGGACATTTTGTAAAATATGAATAAAACAGAAAATTAGTTAGTCAAGATATTTGATGGTTAAACTAATAAATTCTATCTTTACAAAAATAACTTACATACTCACATGCAATACTGTTGCCTGCAACATCTTCCAAAACAGTGGAGACAGGAGCGTCATCTTTCTTTCATAACAAACCTGTGTAATCATCTGGAGACTGAAGACACTGTTTGTTGAAGTACTGAAAATGGAGTTCTTCTCCATCTGGCTTGCTTTACATCTAAAGTGCTGGGTTTCCTCATTCATGCTTCATAGTGCGTCATACATTACAGTGAGAGACAGACCAGGAGAGCATGAAACCAATCTAGGACCTACTTTGGTTTTATTAAGCCATACTGCAGTAACTTTATCAGAATGTGAAGATCTGGGGGGGCGGACATTAGCTCAGTTGGTAGAGCGTCCGCCCCATGTTTGGGGGCTGCCAACCCCCAGCAGCGGCTGTAGGTTCAAATCCAGGCCTCAGCCCTGTGCTGCATGTCATCCCCTCTCTTCACTCGCTTTCCTGTCACAACTTCAGCTGTCCTATCCAATAAAGGCCAAAACCCCCCCAAAAAATAACTTAAAAAAAAGAATGTGAAAATCAAAAGGTGTCTTGATGGAAGAACATGTTGCCTCTAACCCTGTATCCACCTCTTGTGGCCCTTTTCCATTAGCCCTACTCTACTCTACTCTACTCTACTTTACTCTACTCTACTCGCCTTGTGCTGCTTTTCCATTTGCCCCAGTCGCCTGCCCAACGGGGTGCAGTGTCGCAGTAAACGGCTGAGCAGCAATGCGGTGAGCGCGACACAACAATCTGTGGCTTTTTGTCACAAACTCAGTAAAAAAAGACAGCAGGAAGAGTTTTGGAAGCTATACAACAGAATGAAGCCGAGAACGAGAGCAATCCAGCTGCAAAGAAAAGACGTACGAGGGTAAGCTAACGGTAGCTACCGCTAGTAAGCTAGGTCGTCATGCTCATGACTCATTGATGACGACATTGTCTGACCAATCTGGCAGTTGCTGACGTCATCTTTTAGAATCAACTCAGCTCGCCTGGAACCAGAGCAGAGTAGGTACTAAAACTAGCTTGTTTTAGGAGGTACCAGGCTAGTGGAAACATGCTGCAAATAGAGTAGGGCCAAGGCGTGCTAGCGGAAAGGGGCCATTCGTTTTAATGGTGCCCTCACAACTGAAGTTACCCATGCCATGGGTAACCATAACAGATCCTTGCTTTCATCTTAAGCACTGAGGACTCAGTGGCCGTTGTTGTCAAAAAGAAATGAAACTGTGGACTTGTCAAACGACAGAAAACCTCTACTTTAGGTAGGTCCGTCTGTGTAAGGCTGTCGCAAGCCTGACTGACATTTGCAGATTCACTGACCCAAACAACTTATAATGGTTTCCTGAAGACTTCCTGGGCCTTTGCTCACTAAATGTTGACAGATTTTAATGTAGTGTCACTTGAGGGGTTGGAGGTCACAGGCATTCAATGTAGATTGGTGCCCTTTTCACTGACTTGTCGAGTTTATCAGAATTTTTGACGATATCGTGGACAGTAGAAAATGGAATGACCAAATCTCTTGCAACCAATGGAACATAGCTCACAATCTGTTGGACTTCTTCTCAACAATGTGTAGAATATTAAACTTTTGTTAATGTATATAACATTGAGTTTCAAGAGAAATACCAAACCATGACACCATAGCCTGTAACCAATTACCCTACTTACCTGGAGATTGCTACAGGTGTTTCTGAGTATTCCACAACTGCTGTAATCTTTTGTTGAAAACATCAAATTGAAATACGATGAGTAGTTCCAAATGTATAATTTTCATTTTAGACATGCAATGTTTTATTTACATTTTACACAATGTCCTATCTCTTTTAGAACTGGGATTTGAATGAATGGGATCAAAATGGATTAAAAATTGATCCATTCAAGGATTGGTTTGGCCACCAAGTTTTACCCATAATTCTTTGTGTTTTTAACAGCAATCTAGTAGCCAAAGTAGAGTTATGTTACATTTTCAGCCAACTTGACCTTGTAGTTTCTGTATTTGAGTTGCAATATGGTCAGGAGCGTTAGAATAAGACTTTGGATAAGCAGTCTTCTGATGGAAGATTGGCCTTTCTAGTGTTAAATTTGACAGTAACTAACCCTTCAATAATCATAGTCTTGTTCATAGTGCTTGCTATCTAGTCTTTATTCTGCATTCTGACTGTCAGTAGGTAAAATGTTCATTATCGGGTCATGTCTGGTTTATTTATATACAAAGTTATATATCAAATAAGATTAGTTCAGATTAGTTTAATTGAATCACAGCTACCAACCTGTTTGAAAAAGTCCTTGGCAATATCTTATCCAGTTATTTTTTTTTTTAACTCATGAGAAACGTATCGAATCGTCATGGTTCACCAGCAAATTCTGAGCATCTTGCCAGCAGCAGCATTTCTCAGACACCCATGTGCTGTAGACTCATACTGGCTTACATTGACTCCTTTATTTGACATTTCCAAAGTGCTTTTAATAAGGAAAAATCGTATAGATATTAATCCCCTCTGCACTGGGTTAAGAAATAATCTCGCAGCGGAGTAGCCGTTGAGCTTGTGATTTCAAAGGTGCAAAGCGCTGTGCAGGCCTGCAGCCGTCGTCTTCCATCACAGCCCAGATCTTCCCCTGCGGTTCTTCTATTCATGATTCTTTTTGTGCTTTGTAAATAGCACTGCAGTGTATTTTCTGTAGGGGATTTGTATCATAACGACTGCTAATGTGTTAAAAGGCAAACAGTGAGGAAGTGTTATTTTGAGATTTAAAGTGTGCTTCAACTTCTACAGACACCTTTATCACTTTTTCCCTTCAACTACAGCTCTGACAGCTGATTAAACTTCTCATCCATTTATAGATATAACTTATGTTTGGAGACTTTCGGAGGTGCAGAGGAGACATCTTCAGAATTTAATCTTTCTTTTTAACTGCTTGTAAAAGTTAAACTCAACTCTTATGTATTCTAAAATGCCATTTAAAATATTTTGTATAGCTTCTTATTGTTTTTACTTCCCAAATAGGTTTTATGCAAGGACAACATATTAAGGCATTGCACTAAAAAATATCGAGAAAACTAATATAACACCACTAAGTACTTAATTCAATGTGCAGTATTGCATTAAGCCTGGAGAGAGAATAAGTCTTTATTTAGCTTTTCATGTGGGGCACAGGAAACTATCATGTTGGCTGAACTGTGCAGCAAACTGAATGAGTCCAAAAATATTTGACTTCTAACACTCTGTAAAGTAGGACCTTGAATTAGGATATAAAAAAAGTTGTCATACTTTCATGTCTCAGTACTAGGGGTGTAAAGGTACACAAAAATCACAGTTCAGTACATTTTCGGTACAGTATGAGAACAATGCAGAACCATTTGCATTTATTAAAGCAAAAATTTCTCATTATACAAACTGACAACCAAAATAAAATAAATAAGCAACAAATGTGTTGAATTAAAAGTAATTAAATGTTTTTTTAGGTTCCTGGCTTAAATTGAACGACTGGGTACGATGTTTCAAATATATGAAAAGACTATATATGCCAAGAGTCAAATTATTCTTAACAGTACTTTATACCGGGGCTCAATCACCTTCAGCATGTGTTTAAAACCAGCGTTTTCCACAACTGAATATGGTCTTAGATCTGATGCTATGAAAACGCTGATGGATGCTGTTATCTCTTTGGCCTGATCTGAATTGTCTGGGAGAGGCTGCTTGAATGCAGGCGGCAGTTGAATTTGCACTACAGTGTTTTTTTTCCTTACTGTGGAAATCTTTACACTTGAGTGGTGCCGTTTCAGGTGAGTTAGCATGTTTGACGTGCTTTCGGAAAATACTCGCCCTCAGTTGAACAGTATTGACGCACCGCAGTCGTTTTAGCAGTAGCCATGATGCACAACTCAGACACAAGCTTCTGTGGCTACGGAAGCTCTTTGATACTCGTCTTCTGATTGGCTCTACGTGATCACAAGAGCACGAATCACAGACCACTTTCCTCATGAATATTAAAAAGCCTTCCCTAACCACGCCAATCGTAGACGAGTACCCCCGTGAACATTAAAGAACCATGTGCAGCGGCTAACGTAAACTTACTGTAGTCTTTTGAGTACAGCACTGTACCGAACCAAACGTCCGTTTCTAGCGGTTCGGCATGAGTAAATGTACCGTTACACCCCTACTAAATACCCTGAACAAAAATATTAAATTGGAAGTGATCTAAGAGCACAAACCTCTGCCAAAGCATTTCCAACACTGTCAGGAAACATAAAGATATAAAGAATTATCAAAAACTGGCATTGTTAACAAATTCTTTGAAAAATCCAATTATGTCATGAAAATTGAGAACTTATTGATTTATTCGCAAAAAAAGGGGAAAACTGGCCTATCTCATAATGTTGATAAATCCTTAAATAAATTCCTGGATCTACACCTGCATTTGGATCACTAATCCAATAACTTTCTCTTATCTCATGGACGACATTCCCTGAAAATGTCATCAAATTTGTCCAGAACTTTTTGAGTTGTCTTGTATACAAGCTAACAAACACTGGCAAAAACACTGAAAATTAAATGCACTATGTCCTTCAAATATCTCTTGGCAGTATGCAGTTGTTTAAATATCTTGATGTTGTTCCAGAGTATTCTTCCAAGTTTACAATATCCAAAAATCACGAGGTAAAAATGATCAAATTAATATAAAACTTGGAATTTTGACTCCTAATGTTAAGGAAAAGACTCTTTCAAATGCATGAAGCTTTCTGAATTTTATAATGGTGTGTGTGGACTTGTGTGTAACATGTATTAAGATGTTAAGTTTCAGTTTTTAAGTGAAGACTCAACCAAGAGAAAAAAGAAAAGCTAATCTGCAATAATAATTTATGTAAGTCTGAGTTTAGCTGTCAAGGTTTAAATAAGTGTTATGCCACCCTAAAAAAAGTGTTTTCAAATCAAGCTAATTGAAGGGATGAGGTTTACATGTACAAACAGTTGCTACTGTTAAAAGAATATCTAGTTATTTTTTGGTACGTGGGAGAGTCATAGAATTCTACTTTACTAAATACAAAGTCTGACGTTTTGATAAAAAGCCCCATCTGTTTTGTATTGTTGTTACTCGTCAAGCCATTGCTCTGTCCGACACATTTACACTGATAATGTTGACAGTGTCAAAAATTATATTATCATCTTATGTTGTTTTTAATAAAGATGGAAGGCTGACTGGCATAAAAAGTAAATTCACAAATTCAATGCTAGTGACTGTAAGCTAGCTAAACTGTAGCTAATTTACCAAACGAGTTCTGAATAAAGTTTCAAAAATGCACTAATTAAAAATCAAGTTTAGACTTTCAGCTAGCTTTTGTTCCAAGTGGAATTCAGATCTCAAACATTTGCTTTTTTAATGTTTGTTTACTAAGTTACAGAGATTGCACTCTGATTTATCAAAACTGTTAGCTTTTAAAATGTCTGGCGAAAAAAGCTAGCTTTTTGTGTTTACAAAGGATTATTCTTGTATTTTAACAAACAAATTGTTAAAATACAAGTGGACGTATGTGGGATATTATGTGTTTATTTTGCTTTAGCTAGCAAGCTGAAACTAACAAAATAACGTCATCTAGTCATCTGTCTCTGTATGGTTTAGGTTACACCATAAATTATCAATTATCAGTACCTGCTAATGTTTCACTCAAGCAGATATGATCTTATCCTTACTAGTTTTATTATTAGTTTTCAGAATTTTAAAGTCTTGAGAAATAATTTAAACACTACACACATCATACCAATGGGTAATGAAGATGTAATGGCATAAATGAATACTACCAGTATTTTTATTTAAACTAAATGTCCACGTGTGGTCGGTGATTTGCCTACCTTCCATTACCATGACTTCTATTTTAGTGTTTGACACTTTTTGATATTTAAATTTGACGACACTGTGATTATTTGTTGTTCAAACAAACCATTGGGTAAAATCTTTCTTGCTCAAAGGATTGTTTGTTCAAGCAAAACTCTTACATGCTCTATATCTAAAATAAAATGCAATGACTTAGTCAATGAGCAATGAAACAAGCATTTCACCACCTGAGTCACTGTGTCAAAATGGACCAAATTAGCATTTCATTTTTAAGCCCTTTCCATGAAAATCAATTCAAAATCGATTCCTTTTTGTCTTTATTGTATATAATTCCAACACTCAGTGCAGTATAAAAAGCCATAACCAAACCATGAGGATTTTCTATCCCTTATGTGCCATGCAATAACGGCTGTGACGTCAAACGACATCCTAACGTCGATCACTGTGTCTTTAACATCAACAGTATCACCAGGCCCTTCCTGTTTGACAGACGCACACAGCAGAAACTGTTTAATCCAGAGAAATCACATCATAAACTTTATAAAACTGCTGACTGTGCACTGTCAGGATGACGGCTACACTTTGATGTCACCTTTATTTTTGTTTTATTCACATTTAGGTTGATATGCAGTATAGGATACAGTTGCCATACTTGGCCCAGTCTACTGGGCACAGCATAATAAATAAGCAGATGTCAGAATATACAGCTTTGTCAGAACTGTTGGTGTTTTGTTTCATTCATAAATTGATAATGTCTCTATTTATCCTTTGGTTAACATGACAAAATGGAAACTGATGGAGCTGGACTGCAAGTTTACTACCTCAAGTTCAGACTGACTAAAAAGTGGTAGTACTGGAAAAAATACTTTCATAACTAAAGATCTTTAGGCCACATTCACACAACAAAGTTTCCTGAAAATGGATTTGTGTCTCGTGTTTGTTTTGCTCTACTGTACATTCAAGCTGAGAACATGGATCTGCATAAAAAATACTCATAGGGATGTGGTGTGTTTGTCAGACACCATTTGGTTTGATCCAAAACAGTTGGTTTGTAAATCAGCTAAAATGCAACAAGAAAACCATTTTCTCAAGACTTTTGTCTGTGGCCCTAAGAGCCTATTAAGACATGGAAAGTGAAGTTAAACTGTCCTCGTTGGATCATAGGATGAACTTGCTTGATACATGTATGTAGCCTCTGTGACACCATCTTGTGGAGGAGCTGAGCATCAAAATCCTGCAGCAGCAGACTCAAACTGGGGGTTGTTTTCACATATTGATGGTTTATGAGAGTTGTTTCATACAAGTTATAGGCACACTTTGTTTGTATTTATTTAAACACACCAGTTGATCCTTGTTTCTGTACAAACAACCGTATTGAACACAAGAGAACACAATCACCCCAGGAAGCAGCACCAACAGGGTGACCAGTTGACTCTGTTGTAATATAAGCAGCCTTTGTAGTAGGGCTGAACGATTTGAGAAAATAATCTAATCGCGATATTTTTCCCCAATACTGCAGTTGCGATTTACTCTGTGATTGTTTTAATGTTCCTCATCATATGTATTCTTAAACAAACATAAGCAGTAGATCGTTTTATAGTATAACCAATATGACATTAAATTAATCTAAGGATAAAAGATTTGAGAAAAAGTGGAGAAGTGAAGAACAGAAGCAAAATAGGTATGAAATTTTAAAAACTGGGTTAAAAAAAAAGCTAAGAAAGCGGAAAAAAGTTAATAGGTACAAAATAGGTATGAAATTGTAAAAAAAAATATGGCAAAAACATTCAAAAATGACTAAGGAAAATTGATTATGGCAGCAAAATTGGGATTGAATTTCAAAAACCATGAAAAAATTCCAAACATGGTCTGACAGTGGCCAAAAAAATAAATAAATGGGAGCAAGATAGGCATAAAGTTCTTAAACTGGGTTAAAAAAGGTTCAAATAGGCATGAAATTGCAAGAAACTACATCACAATTCCAAAATGTTTAACACATTTTAGGTTAAAAATATTGCACTGTCTGGGATTTGAAAATTGCAACAAGCCATATTGCGATTTAATCTAATTTGCAATTAATTGTTCAGCCCTACTTTGTAGTTATAAAAGTTGCGTAACAGCTGTTTGGCAACCAGAGCGATAACAGAGTACTACTTTATGATAATGTTTTAATCCCAGATAACATACAATGAACATAACAGGTCAACGTTTTACACACGGTCTCTACAGCAGATCATCAAATGACTCAACAACATTGACTCATTCAAATAACATAGTTCCTCGATTTTAATGTATTGTACACGAGTACAAGCAAAGTACTTACCATTTCATCTCACCATAATCGCAATTGCAGCACATCTGATACAAAAAGCCAAATATTCTTTTTCTCTGCGAGTACACATGCAATCACAGAGCGCTGCCACCTTGTGAGGAAGGTGACACAAAACACTGTGCTGTGATTGGTTGAAGACATTATCATGTTGATAGCCGTTTTCTGAGTGGTCGGTGGACTATGGCTGTGTCCGAAATGGCATACTTACATACTACATACTACAAACTCATGTGTATATACTGTATACTACATACTATTAGGATGATTAGGATGCCAACCGTTCATACTGTCGTATACTTCTAAGTTTCCCATGATGCATTTCAAACCTCCGACGACAAAAATCAGAAGCACACCAGGCTATTAAATATCTCTGTTGATTCGCCACATTTGAAAGTTCAGAGAGCATTTTAGGTGAGAAAGTCACCACGTAGAATACCAAAATGTGGTCATTTGAGCCATAAAACGCACGTATACAAATTTCATTTTGGCATTTCGGACATTCCGCTATAGGTGCCATTATGCTATCCAAGAAACTTCCGGTTGGCTCCAAAACAAGAGCCCAATTTACAAAAGCGTTAAAGAACTAAAAGGAGATAATAAAAGATGGGTTTATTTGGAAAACGGGAAGTTTGCTAGTGGCTGATTTTTAGCTGAATGTTGGTTGGTCCGGTCGGTCATAATGCATGGCGCAATGCATCATGGGGCGTTTGAGTGTGACTAGTATGCCCACCTCGCATACTTATTTTTTTCCGATATAGTATACATCTGGGTATTTCTCGCACACTCAATCTTTTCATACTATCTAATGTGAACACACTACATACTCACTTTGATGTCACACTTAGTATGAATTGTACGTTGGTATGCCATTTCAGACACAGCCTATGACAGAGCATTCTCAAAGTGAGTAATTGCACACAAGAAGCAAAAGCAATCCGTTGGAGAGAGAAAATTGTATACGGTATTTGTTGTGAAAATACTGAAATTTTACTGATTACAACTTTTTGAAAAGGTCAATTGTCTGGGAGAGCAAGGTTTGGGCAAAATTTGGGTGCGTGTTATCTTCAAGAAATTGCAACACTTGTCCAGCTCATTCATGCAGGAAAATCTGTCTTTTTAAAAGTTGCTCTCTGCCTTTTCTTTATCGCTAACAGTTTCTCTTCAAACACCTCTGCAGGTGTTACGTTATTATACAGTCTTATGCTATGTATGTCCTCTACGAGCAAGCATTTAAAGCTCCTTTACTTTGTGCACAGTTTTTGTACACTTACATCATAAGGCATGCCCCCAATCAATACATTTGCTCATCTGTACAGGATATTTTGTTCATTATTACTCTTCAGCCAAAAACAAGACAATTGGCAGTAACTTGAAATGGCATAAAAGCTCATCATGTTGTCCTGCCTGTGACTAAAACACACCTATAACCATAGAAATAAACATTCACTTGGGTGAGCTGTTAAGAGGTCATATATTCAGCCACAATCATTTATGATTAGAAGTACAAGGCACTGCTGACGGCAGGAAAACACGCAACGAAGACCCTTGTCTCGCAACGAGCATCTGCCATGCAATATTAGTACGTCTATGACTGGGGCAGCCTAAATTTACACAGAGGAAATCATATTTAATCATTAATAAAAATATGCTCCATTGCTTTTAGATCATGAGATGAGGGATTTTTGGAGCCTGCAGCCTAACTGTAGTCTCTTGTAAATCTAACTTTTTATGGTTCCATTTATTTGGAACTAGTGTGTAGCGTACATTGGAGAAATAGTAGTCCTCCCACTGAGAAGATCCTGTGTTAAAGAGGGTGTGTTAATGGTCTTTCCTTTGATTGACAGGTGCTGCAGCCTATCCCAGTCCCAGCTCCACTCAATTAGTCCAAAACCCCTCCCCCTAAAAATCGTGATGATGTCACAGATACAGCATACATGTGTCTTTAAATGTGCAGAGCTAGATCACATTGGCCATTGGTCCTTTTATTAAGATTAATATGGAATAAAATTGCAATACTCATCATGATTACTATTCCTTTTTTCGGTCACTTAAAGGTTTGTTGAACTTATTTAAAACCTAACACTGTTTGAATATGCAGCCACAGAGACTTGTCGTTAATTTAAGCTAACACTGCAATGAAAAAAACTTTAACCATGCTGTTTGTAAATGAGAGATTAATGTCACTGCACGGTTTATTTGCCAGCTGTTCAGTCCATGTTGTCCCTTCCTCTCTGCTGAATGGTGGATGGTATTGTATGGTATTTTCAGTGTATTAACGTTCTGTATATTGGTGTAAATGTGGCATGAAGAAACACCCCTCCTGTGTGCCTCAGGTGTGTAAAACTGGTCGTTGTGTGATCTTTATGTCTGGCTGCTTATTTGTGAGAAGTGTGATGCATCTCATGTGTTTCTGTAATTTATTAGTATTAGGATTATTTTGATCTCTGTATTTTTGTTCTTTTGTCTGAAAATCAAGATTTCTGTTATTAAAGTAACAGCTTTTATTACAACCTCTGTCTTGTTGTCTTTTTCTATAAACTGTTATACCAAAAGATTTTGGGATGTTGCAGAATGTGAATTTTAGATAGAGTGTGTAGAAATTGGCATTTTAGCAACATCTAGTGTTCAGATTTTGGAATGAGCCCGTCTATTACTAGAACATCACAACAACAACAACAACAAACTTTGTTGTTTTCAAAAATCGTGTTTCGCTCTTTTTGTCCCCAAAACCCACCTGTAGACAACATGATGGACAGTTATGTCAGCCTCCACAGAGGGGAGACCCATGGTACATAAATATAAAAGCTTTTTCGAACTTAATAAGATGAAAACAAACTTTTATGAGAATGATTGTACACCTACTGTGTTTTGATGGACTTTAGATACAAATAGAAACATGATATCCTATATTTACCATTTCTGTTTAGTGAAATGCTGCCATCTTCTTCACACGACACCTTAAAAAGATATTTCACAGTGATTTTAACACTTAATTGTTCGTTGAAAATCCATGCAAAACCTGAATTTGATGCTTGCAACACATTCCAAAGAGTTGACTGTAGGCATATGGGGGCTTTAACACACTAATTGTTGAATATTTTATGAAGACTTCTATGCCAGTCCTGCACAGTGTACCCCAGCCATATAAGTCAGCTGTGTAAGGTTTCCATGGTTGCATTTTGGATTGTATGCATAACAGTTTAGCCCCAAAACTTTTACTGTGCAGCTTTGCTGTTGGAACTTGTGCAGCATGTGGCTTGTCTTCATTAAGGTCCTACTTAACCATCAACAATCAACTGGATATAGGAACAGTTTTATTGTGGTATCAAATAAGAGTCTCTTTTTAATTATTATTAAAACATCAAGATTTGGATCACCACCAAAATCTAGTCACATCTCCTTTGTGCAGTGATCAGCATTCTCTGAAAATTTCATAAAAAAAAAGAAAGATGAACAGGAGCCAAGCTCCATTTTGCAAAGATTGTAAGTGACCCATAATGGCACGGCTCAATCAGCAACCATTAGAGTAAGAAGAGGTGGGAGCTACAAGCGAGACAGTAACAGGAAGTAACTGATCATGCAGAGGTTAGCATCAATGCTCACAGATCTGATCTGGACCACATTTCTTTGTTTCATAAAAACAAACAACACTGAAGGTATTTCTTCACAAAATTAATATTTTTCTCAACTTTCAAAAAGTTTTGGTGAGGGTTTGTTCTGTGAAGTGGTTCATGTTTTTTACTTTACACTAGTGATGTAACTGTTACCGATAAAATGGTAAACCGCAGTAAAATTTCTCACGGTAATCATTACTGTGTCCTATTAAAATTACCGTTAAACTGTGTCTGATGACCACACTGTGTCAATAACTCACGGTGATGCTGCTCTTTGCCTGGAAAAGCCTGAACTGTGTGTGCCTGCCCCTCAATGAAGGAGCCGTCTCTCACAGACGGAGGCGTGCATGCGCAGTTTGCAATGTTTGGCCTGAATAGCAGGTGGAGCCCCACTCAGACTAACAGGTTTTGCTACTTGAAACGGACAAAGTCTAAAGTCTGGTCAAAGTTACATTTTACAAGGATGTCAAGGGGAAACTGAGTGACGACGGTCACCCTGTCTAAAACACGAAGCTGTGGTGGCAGACAAATATGTGCGTGATTAAAACTGCTGTAACTCCTCGGGTAAACGAGCAGAGAGAAAGAGAGGATTCAGTGAGCCATACCTGAGTGAATTATAGGAGGTTTATCAGGATTTTCTGTGGGAATAATGTATAAAGGTTGTAAATAACAGCGTATCAGTCTGGAGTGTGTTCCTGCCGTTCTCTCGCCATTTATTCGTTGTGTTTTGCCTTATTTCATAGTAAATTGTCTTTTTCCATCATAGTTCGTGTTTTATGTATTTAACAAATCATAATTTGGAAATATTGATGAAGTAGATGTCCAGGATCTGCCATGGATAGGGGAGACCAGAGGAGAGTCATGAGGAGGCTAACTGCTTCAGGGGCTATCGTTAGTCAAACAAAATTAAATAAAAAAACAAATAGGCCTGGACATGGTCTAAATAACGAGCTGTAACATAGACAATAATGCTGTAGGCAAACTAAAATGTGTGAGTCTATGTTATGTAGGTTAAGATTTATTTTTTTCGTCTCAAAACTTTGAACATGTTCATTTACAATTGTTTATAGAACCCTGTTTAAAGATCAAATCATTTTCTTCTTTCCTTGTAATTACACACAGTTTAAGCATTTATAACATAATCATGACAAATACTTGCCAGAATTGTTTACTTTTATTTTTTATTTAAAAAATGTAAACAAATGCACTGACAGGACATCCTGTAAGTATCCTATAAATCCTCTCTGTCTCTTATTTTGCTCGTTTAATCGAGGAGTTACAGCAGATTTAATCACAAGCTTTTTTTGTCTTTTATCGCAGCTTCATGTTTAAGACAGGGTGACTGTATGCAAACTGTTTCCCCTCAACATCCTTGTAAAATTACAGAGTTATTGACAAAAAAAGACAAAAGAACTGTTGTAATTATAATACGAAAGGGGTTAGATGATTTCAAGACTGTGTTAAAGTACTTTTTGAACATTTTGGGTACACTGTAACTGCAATTTTGTTTACAATAACCATGATATGAAATTTTCATACCGTTACATACCTACTTGACACCATGGAACAATTGTCGAGTTACCTGCTGGATATGCTTTTGATAGGCTCTGCCCGTTCCCAAACATTTGCTATGGGCCCAGATGGACTCGTGATATAATGAACAGTCCATCTGGTGCAGCAGTGTGCCGGTGGGGTGTGGTTCAGCTCAGCTGCAGGGGAGAGATGTGTGGGGGTGGTTAGAGGGAACAGGACCAGCTGACTGACACAGGTGTGAGCTGGTGGCTGATTGCTCTCTTCTTTGTCTCTGCAGTAACATGCTGGACCTGGAGAAGCACACACATGCTGAAGGAAGCTCCTGGAAGGAGCCACTTTAGCTTAATATAGCTGTGCTCTAAAAATAAAAATTGCCATTCTGTTGCTGAAAGGCCTCCATTGCTCATTGTCTGCACTGAAGTGAACCCAAGGACGAGATCTCATGCTGCAGTCAGTTTTGTGTGGTCTTTCACAAAGTGGAGAATTTCATGCCCTCAGAAAATGCACAACTGACTTTAAGGATACTGCAGTATATACAAATTAGTTTACAAAGCACTGTTTTGGTATGATTTGATTTTCTGAAATATCCTAACTACAAGAATGTTTTACAAAATGTTGATCTGTGCTCCACTGCTGATGGTCCTCAGTCTGTGTTTGAGAATGTGTAGCTCTCAATGTTACATAAGGGTAGAGACCAACCTGACAGTAGGAATGAGCCTTCAAAAGCATCCACACAGCACAATGCTCTGTACCAAACTGGAGACAGAACAGCAGAAACAAATTTATGCAGTTTTATCCATTGAAACAAATGGCACATTCATGAAAGCTCTGCCTATGCAAATTTTAAGTACAACTTTGATATTACTTTCACATTATCACATTTAAGGTAAAGGCTGACCCAAGACCCTGTGACCTTGACTTTTTGACTTTTGATCACCAAACTTGAATCATGTCATTCCTATGTCATCCTTTGAAAAAATGCACAAAGTTTAAAGAAAATCCCTGTAAACATTCTTGCAGCAGCCTCAGTTTATTCCAGCTCAAGGTCTGTCCGGTTCTATCCGATCACCAGCCAACATCCAGCTACTGGCAGTTGTGCAAAGATTTCACCATAAACATGACCACTGCATAAGGATGCTTCCCTGTGAGATGGTGCTCTCCTAATAAGAACACATACAGTGGGCTTTGCACTTAAAGTAGCCACACAGGGGGCTCAGACATCCATAAAGGCACTGTCATAGACCTGCCATGGTACAGCTAAAACTCAGTCAAGTAAGGTGGGGAAAGCTTAAAGCCAGGATTGGTAATCTGATATACACTCAACAAAAATATAAACGCAACACTTTTGTTTTTGCTCCCATTTTTCATGAGATGGACTCAAAGATCTAAAATTCATTTCAGATAAACAATATTACCATTTCTTTCAAATGTTGTTCACAAATCTGTCTAAATGTTTGATAGTGAGCACTTCTGCTTTGCTGAGATAATCCATCCCATCTCACAGGTGTGCCACATCAAGATGCTCATCAGACACCATGATTAGTGCACAGATGTGCCTTAGACTGCCCACAATAAAAGGCCACCCTGAAAGGTGCAGTTTTGCCTCACAGCAAAATGCCACAGATGTTGCAAGCATTGAGGGAGTGTTCAATTGGCATGCTGACAGCAGGAATGTCAACCAGATCTGTTGCTCATGCATTGAATGTTCATTTCTCCACCATAAGCCGTCTCCAAAGGCGTTTCAGAGAATATGGCAGTACATCCAACCGGCCTCACAACCGCACAACCGCGGTTGTGGACCTCCACATACAGCAGGTTCACCTCCAAGATCGTCTGAGACCAGCCACTCAGACAGCTGCTGAAACAACTGGTTTGCATAACCAAAGAATTTCTGCACAAACTGTCAGAAACTGTCTCAGGGAAGCTCAACTGCATGCCCGTCGTCCTCATCGGGGTCTTAACCTGACTCCATATCGTCGCCGTAACAGACTTGAGTGGGCAAATGCTCACATTCGGTGGCGTCTGGCACGTTGGAGAGGTGTTCTCTTCACGGATGAATCTCGGTTTACATTGTTCAGGGCAGATGGTAGAGAGCCGCAGGTATGCCAGGGTGAGCGCTGTTGATTTTTTTTTTTTTTTTTTTTTTTTTTTTTTTTTTTTTTTTTTTTTTTTTTTTTTTTTTTTTCAATGTTGTGGATCGAGTGGCCCATGGTGGTGGTGGGGTTGTGGTATATGGGCAGGCATCTGTTATGGACGAAGAACACAGGTGCATTTTATTGATGGCATTTTGAATGCACACAGATACCGTGATGAGATCCTGAGGCCCATTGTTGTGCCATACATCCATGAACATCACCTCGTGTTTCAGCAAGATAATGCATGGCCCTATGTTGCAAGGATCTGTACACAATTCTTGGAAGCTGAAAATGTCCCAGTTCTTGCATGGCCAGCATACTCACCGGACATGTCACCCATTGAGCATGTTTGGGATGTGCTTGACCGGCGTATACGACAGCGTGTACCAGTTCCCACTAATATCCAGCAACTTCGCACAGCCATTGAAGAGGAGTGGACCAACATTCCACAGGCCACAATCGACAATCTGATAAACTCTATGCGAAGAAGATGTGTTGCACTGCATGAGGAAAATGGTGGTCACACCAGATACTGACTGGTATGAATCCCCAGACCCCCAATAAAGCAAAAAAAAAAAATGCACATTTCAGGGTGGCCTTTTGTTGTGGACAGTCTAAGGCACACCTGTGCACTAATCATGGTGTCTGATGAGCATCTTGATGTGGTACACCTGTGAGGTGGGATGGATTATCTCAGCAAAGCAGAAGTGCTCACTATCACACATTTAGACAGATTTGTGAACAATGTTTGAGAGAAATGGTAATATTGTGTATCTGGAATGAATTTTAGATCTTTAAGTCCATCTCATGAAAAATGGGAGCAAAAACAAAAGTGTTGCGTTTATATTTTTGTTGAGTGTAGATACACTTTTTGTAATACTGGTTAAAATTATCTTTATGACCCGATGGCAATCAATTCATATTATGTTCTTAAAATAGAGCAAAAAACGTCTGCTATCTACAGCAGGAGTAAAACAGGGAAAACACCAACCAATCGCATCTTTGTAGCCCACATGTTAAACCAATCAAATCCTGTCACCATTCTGCCTGCCTCCTACGCGCACATTTTCCCAGCGTGCACAGACTCTGATTCAGTGTAGCTGACCTGAGAGGCTACACTGAATCAGAGACAGTGCGAGAAATCTAAAATAAACACTGTGTTTTTCTAAGTTTGTTCTGCTGCTCTAATCTCACGACAGCTGCCACCCAGGCTTCTGCAGGTGGACGTTCTCACCAGGCTTTTTCTTCTTCTTTGGTTTTACAGTGGGTGGCATCCATCATTTTGGAGCATTACTGCCCCCTTCAGGCTGATGCCATCAGCCTGAAGGACTGATGCCATCGCTGATTGGCTGCCGTGGCACAGCGTCACACAAATTTGCGTCGAAAGTTCAATATTTTCAACTCGAGCGTAGAGGGGTTTGACACACGAAACGCGCCGGACGCTCCATGCGCTCCGCGCCAAATGCGTCCAACGTGCCGCCCGGAGCGAATTTGCGTCCAAACGCGTCTTTGCATTGACTTTGTATGTAATCTCAACGCGCGTCTTTGCGATTTCATGTGCGGTGTGGCCGTAGCATAAGTGGCTCCACCTGTATGCAAGAAACATCAGGGGATTTGCGACCTGTGGAACCATGACCTTGAAAATGCCATTATTCATTCTTAAAGGAGACATAACATGCTTGTTTCTCCTTTTCACTATGCCAGACTAGGATGCCTGTAAAGCATTTCTGCCCTCAGTACAAGTCATTTAGTTCCTTCATTGCCCTACAATTGGGTTCTCCAAATCCTCATTTTAGGCCATTATCAAGCTCTTGTTGAAAAGCTTGGATCTCAGGATGACCTACAGTTACCTCGCAACGTCACAGCCCTTTGTGCTACGATTGGTCGGTTCTATCGGGGGCTGAGCCAGCCTGTCCTTCTTCTTCTACTGTATTTTCTGGCAGGCTCAAAGCAGCGACCGCGTATTGAGTCCCCCTACAGGCCAGAGTTGTAATAAATGAGTGTGAGCTAGGGATCTATATACTGCTGCTTGGTGAATGTGTTCCTCGGTGACGGTTTTGTGGCCAACGGACATCACAGAGGTGGAAGTGTTTTATCAGATTACTCCAATAAAAAGAAAGGTACCTCATGTCGTCATGATGATTTAAATCTCGCGGACATCTCGCAATGACCTATTTTCAGAGGCATCAGAAAAAGTACAATATCTAATTTTTTGAAAATTAAGGGGGTGTAAGGTCTTGTTTTCAAATTTATTATATGATATGTAAGTATTAAATCATGCATCAGCATGATATGTCTCCTTTAAGACACAGTATGCTTTTGTGCTAACTTTCAAAATCTTTTCATCTATGCCTGATTATGTCCAAAAGCAAATGGTGACAAGGAGGCTCCATAATCTTGACCTTTGTCATGTGATCATCTGGGCGTAGTTTTTGTTTAAAACCTCTTGAAGCATCGTGCGTTAGCATCATTTTACAACGCTGCTTTCAGAAGAAATGGGTTAAAAACATGAGGCTCTGGGACTTTGACCTTGAACCTCTAAAACCATTCAGTTTGTCCTGAAGTCAGAGCAGAGATTGATGCAAAGTTTGGAGAAGACTTTAGGTGTCTTCATATAATGATGTTTAGTAAGGATCACCACAGGACACCATGACCTTGAGAATCTGATCAGTTTATTGTTGGATCCAGGTGCTCATGTGGTCAAAGTTTAAAGAAAATATCTTTAAGAGCTTTTTTTGTATCTATAAATATTAAATACTTCTATGCAGGACGTGTAAGTTATTGATCCAGAAGTATCTAATAAAAATGCAGAGAGAATCATTTTGTTTTGTGGAAACTGTGAAATGTTGAGCAATCACGGCTCTGTGGTGTTTTTTTCTGTCTCTGTCCCAACTTGTCAGGTTTTGTTTCAAGCACTGAATTCAGAATATGTGTTGGACTTCCAAAAGTGTGATCAATGAATAATGCTTCACTTAATCAAATTTAGTTTGAAAGGATTTCCAAATCCCTGCAAACATTTAACCCACGTCCCAACTCTTCTGGAACAGTGGTCTGTATCAGTCACAGGCAGGGCTCCACACAAGAGAATTTAATAAACCTGTTTCTCCATTTATGGTCTCTCCAGCAAAAATCCTGGCAATTCAAAGTCTCGTGTTTAAAACAAGCCATTATTTTTAGTGTACGTGGTGATAATCTCTCAAATCCCTTCATTTTGGATTCCAGCTTCTCTTGGAATGAAGCTCTGGGTGTTAGAGGTTGACTGGCAACACGAGGCCTCAGGCTGGGAGGACTGAGACGCGTTTCATCTGCTGCCCACGAAACGTCAGACTGAACGTGTGAGGCTCTCGTGTTAGAGAAGTAATATGAAACACATTCAGTCACGAATATGTCACTGCTCACTTTCAAATGAAGGCGTCATAGCTCAGGCATTCTTCGACCGCTCCAGCTGAATGTGCCACTAAAATTTTGGATATCTTGACAAACTGGAATTATTTTTGTATCTTTATATACTTGTTAAAACTCTGTTTGATAGTGTGTACAGTGAAATTTGAACATGTATGTATGTATGTAATGTATGTATCAGTGGCAGCTGCTGGTCAGTCAAGGAGGGGAAGCTCATTTTTTTCCGGCCAACATCATAAATTTGTTTATTTATTTGAATGTAAATTCTACCCTCCGTTCCTTTTCAAGAAAATGATCTGCGACCCTGTCGTACCAACTAGGTGTCTTTTCCAGGGATTTTACCAGTGTTCTTTCAATGGCCAGCAGAGCTAGACTGCTTAAACGGCCTTGGCCCATTGTGTTGTGGGTGTAAGACTTGAGCCGCTAGAAACAGGAGAAGCTCCTCTCCAGAACAACTGAATGTAAAACTTAGAAGATGCTCCGGTGGAGGGTTATACTTCAAGATCGCTGATTGGCTCATTTCACTGTCAATCAAAAAGGGATTCGGCCTCAGACAGATCATCCAATCATCATGCAGAAGCCGAGCGACCAGGCCAGCCCACTGCCTCATAGACCCCCAAAGACGCTGAGCGTCCGATGGGCGGGACAAAGCCCAGCGTTTATCCAATGACTGTCCAGTTTCCACAGTGGAACAACCCACTCTACACTTCCCCATCGAAGTCAGAAGACGCTCAGCGTCTGACTGTGTTAAAGCGCTGAGACGCTGCAGGGATGAATGAGAAGGAAGTCGTGCCAGTTACCTGTGATAAGTAGCTGATTCTGAACAAAAGATGAAGGTATTCTAGCGCATATTTAGTCAATGAAATATACACACAGCAGTATATATAACCACTTTTTTGGGGTACATTTTAGGGGAAGCTGAGCTTCCCTTGCAGTCTTAGAGCAATCGCCACTGGTATGTATGTATATAACATCAGCCTGCAGAAATCTACTATAGCAGCTCTGACACATTCTTTGACATTTTAATTTTGACATTCCCTGTGTCTGCCTGCACTGGGGATTGTAATTGTTAATTAATGAGGAGATTTCATTTACTTTAACACTGAGCCAACCAGGTTCTGCCTGACTTTTACCTGTCATGCTGCTGCTGTTATTTCTTAGGTAGTTTTCATCAGTGTTCATTTTGACCGCACTTTTTGATTTAGTTTTTGTTATAGCCTTTTGCCTTAAATATCTTTTTAGTTGTAGTCCTTATTTAGTCAACTAAATTGTTCTGATTTTAGTCTGATTTCAGTTGATGAAATTTCACAACATTTTAGTCAATAAAGTCAACTGTAAATATAGTTGACTAAAATATGAAGTCTAAAGTGCAAGGCATGTTTTTAAAGTTCCTTGAAATTCTTAGGTCATATTTTACACTTGGATAAAATGAAACATCTAATAACCCTTTATTGAATGTTAGTAAAGTCTGAATGTCTAAATGAACAGAAACAAATGTTCCTTTTGTGTGAAATACAGTCACCTTCATTTAGTCTACCTGGCAGAGCATCTCAGTTACAATACCAGAACTGACAACAGTGGACCTGCTCTACATGAATATATCAATTCATAAAGAGAGCAGCTCTGATTGGATCGCTCCACAACTTATCCCACCACCACCAAGCTAAGGCAGCTGTGATTGGATGTCCCTCTGAACTCATCCAACCTTTAACACAACCGAGGTAGCTGTGATTGGATATATTCCTAACTTGTCCCTACAAAGTTAAGATTGGATTAAGTCTCTGCCAACATTTTCCTCTAGTTTTTGTTTGGCTGACAAAAATATACAGTAAGTTAGCCAATTTTTTGTTGTCCATGTGCACGTTTTTATTGTCTAGTTTCCTGTCAGGGGATAAAAGGTTGTTGATAAAAACTATGATAAAACTAATAAGTCCACAAAATTAATACTGGTTTTCATACCTAGAGCTCTATTGCTTTGCTTTGATTCAATATTTACCAAAAAGCCCCCCACAAAAAAATGTTGAATTGCTGTATGCTCACATAGTTTCATTCTGAAGTGGACTGAGTCCCACATACAGGCAGAGCTAGCTTAAGTCATTATTGTGGGGATACCCCTTCTCTGCCTGTGTCTGGACTGTCTGTTGCATCTAATGACCCTTTTCCTCTAGCATGCCTTGGCCCTACTCTACTTGGCCCTTCTCGATTTGCAGCGTGTTTCCACCAGCCCGGTACCTCCTAAAACAAGCTAGTTTTAGTACCTACTCCGCTCTGGTTCCAAGTGAGCTGAGTCGATACTAAAAGATGACGTCACCGAGTGCCGGCTACTGATTGGTCAGACAATGTCGTCTTTAATGAGTTATGAGCGCGACGACCTAGCATGCTAGCGGTAGCTACCATTAGCTTACCCTCATACGTGTTTTCTTTGCAGCTCAATTGCTCTCATCCTCGGCTTCATTCTGTTGTATAGCTTCCAAAACTCTCCTGTGCTTCTCAAGGGGTATTTCTTCTTACCACCTGCAGCCTTCTTCTGCTTTCCTTTTTTACTCGGTTTGTGACAAAAAAGCCACAGATTGTTGTGTCGCACTCAAAATGACGTCACCACAGTGCCGCTCACCCTGTTGGGCAGGCGACTAGGGCTAATGGAAAAGCAACAGAAGGCGAGTAGAGCAGAGCCTGGTAGAGTCAAGTAGAGTGGAGTAGGGCTAATGGAAAAGGACCATATGAGTCCTCACTCATGGAGACAATGGGGAGTGGGTGTGGCTTCCCCCTGCAGGGCTCCTCTGCAGCTACACACCTGACTCCTATCACCTCATCACCTGCACCTACAAAGTGGACTCCTCTCCACTGCCAGTGGATTTCCATTACTCCATTGTTTTGTTGGCTGTCTATCATGCTCTGGATTTTTTTGTGATTGAGCTAAACTTTTTTGATCTCTGGTTGGCAGTTTTTTGCACTTGTGCTTACTCTAAGAATGAATTCCAGTTACAAACCTTAGCCCTTCCCCTTCATCTTACCCCTTCTCCTTAGCCGTCTGTTTTGAAGGCCAAGGTGATGGACTGAAAACACACAGCTGAGAAAGGAGACGCCACTTGATTCCCGCTACGTCATCTCACAGAGCCGCCTGCTGGCTGTGACGAAGGCTGTGACAATAGCCATATCTACAGCTGTGAAACCTGTCTTGTTATAACAAGAAATTGTAAAATACGACCAACAATTCAAAACATGATTAATATTTACTTGATGATTTAATAATTACTTAGAATTAAGTGCTTCCTTTGGTCTCTGCTCTGCCTTGTGTCAGCAGGCGAGGTGCATTATGGGAAATTCTCAAAACCCTTAGTTTCAAGTGAGGTCCCAGTCTGTCTTCTTTTCAAGGGCTGTGTACTTAGCCCTTCCCCTTAGCCCTGCAGAGAATTGGGACACCCCTTCACTAGACGTGAACATGCAAAACCAAGGGGTAAAGGGTAAGACAAGTAGAGAGATAAGGGGTAGAACTGAGAATCACCCTCTGTGTTTCTTGGATTGTTACTCTTGTGCTCACCTTGTTCCTCTGCTCCCTCTAGCCACAATGCTTCCACGAGCCCTCACAAGGCCAACCGTCTTTATACTCAGCTTCCTAACAGAGATCCCAAACAAATCCCAGGTTCCCCCATGCACCCCCTCTCCTGGTTTTCCCTGTTAAAATAAAACTCTTTATTACACCTGTAGCCTGCCTCCAGCTGACAGCTTTTGGGTCCTACAATAAAACACTGGTGTCATACCAGAACAGTTACATCTCCTTCCTATCACTGCTATGACAAGAGTCATGCTCTGCATTATGGGAGGGGAGCTAGCTGGCTAAGATACCCAAGAAAAGAACTTAAAGCCAGTGTTGGGCACAGTACTGCAAAAAAGTAATTAGTTATAGTTACTAGTTACTTTCCCAAAAAAGTAACTGAATTACTAACGGAATTACTCCTCTATAAATGTAATTAGTTACCAGGTAAAGTAATTGATGCGTTACTTTTTTAAAAAAAGCTTTTGCTGCTTGAACTGTGTGTCTCTGTCTCTGTGTCCTTCCATGTTGTTACCTGCTGCAGCAGCTCTGACATCATCAGTCCTCCAACAGCGCGGGCAGGGAATTTGCCTGATAGACTAGAATGGGAGCGAAGTGCTCCGCAGTAAGCTTCACCAACACGCAGCGTTGGGTTGGTGAGAGCCGGCACGTGCTCTATTTTCTGCACAGCCGCGTCCAAACCTCGTAAATTCACTGTCGTTAAGAAAGCACCAGACGGGAAGTCTATGTGTGGAGTATCAGGAAGTTTCAAAATAAAACAGAATGCGCCGACTCTCTAAATTTCCTCAATTGTTTGTCATTATGTAAAAACCGGAGGCACGAGCATCAAGTCAGTAGTCGGTCAGAGGGTCCCAGAGACAACACGACACCATCGACGAAGAAGTGAATTGTAGAGGTACAGAAATACATAACATTGTTTACATGACAAAAACATACCTTCAACAATGACATAGGCGGATAGAAGTTAAATAAATCACGAAGCTGTGTGGTTGAGACCAGCAAAGTGACCTTAGAGAAGCGAAGTGAGGTGTTGGTTATTTCTTTTCTCAGTCTATAACATGCTTTATGAGCGTGTGACATTGCTGTGCTCATCATGAGAGCCTCCGGGGCTGAACGCTGCGGCGCTGCTCAGTGCGCCCTTTCAGTGCGCCCTTTCAGTGGGTTTTGTCTGTCAGGGCAAGACCGTGGCGCGGCGCTTCTGTGTGCTGTGGAATTTGAGGGTGAGGCTGGTCAGATAACAGCTGCTTGAGATCGGTGCAAAGTAACGCGCCACATTTCTGTGTTAGTAATGGTAATGGCGTTGTAACGCAAGAAAGAGTAATTACTTAGATTACCCGTTACTGAAAAAAATAACGCCGTTAGTAATGCCGTTATACTCTAACGCCGTTATTACTAACACTGCTCAAGGCTAAATGTCCTACGTAAGATTTCTAGGATGAACATATTTAAAGGATAACTTCGGTTCCTGCAGCTTTTACATTGTTTATAGAATGAAGAACAACAATATACTCACCCAGAAGGCTTTCCTGATGCAAACGGTGCTTCGGGAGATATTTAGATCCAAAATCGAGCAGTGGACACCGATATAATGGTAGCCTGTAGGGCATGGATCGCCGCTCCTAAAAACTGCATTAATCGTCCAAAAACTCATGTTTTTCACCAATATTCCATCATGATTCGCGCCGAATGGACGGCCATTGTAGCCTGTGTCTCTCCACACAGCGCTGTGTGGCTGAACTAACCTCTGAACAGACGAGTCTGTTTGCATGCCCTTCGCGCATGCGCAGTACTCTCTGGAGCGTTGAGATCGCTTCCTCATTTCTATCAGCTCCTTATTTGTATAATCTGGCTCCAAACTGTAAGGACGTCCATCATATTCAAAGTCCTCCTCCACAGCATCTTCATCCCATAGATATTCGTCCATTTTGCACAAAACTGGAAGAAGAAAGTCGATTTGTAGCTGCCCTGAAACAATGAGCCGCACTGCGCATGCGCGAAGAGCATGTAAACAAACTCGTTGGTTCAGCCACACAGCGCTGTGTGGAGAGACACAGGCTGCAATGGCCGTCCATTCGGCGCGAATCATGATGGAATATTGGTGAAAAACATGAGTTTTTGGACGACTAATGCAGTTTTTAGGAGCGGCGATCTATGCCCTACGGGCTACCATTATATCGGTGTCCGCTGCTCGATTTTGGATCTAAATATCTCCCGAAGCACCGTTTGCATCAGGAAAGCCTTCTGGGTGAGTATATTGTTGTTCTTCATTCTATAAACAATGTAAAAGCTGCAGGAACCGAAGTTATCCTTTAACTATGGCCAGGTTTACATGCAGACCTTTTCTCATTCTGATTGAAGATCTCAGGTGAACTGTTTACATGTGACGTGATCTATTCCGATCTGGAGTTTACATGTGCCACAACATTTGATCAGAACAGCTGTTTTACAGACACATGATACGCTCAGATCTTTTTAAACAAAACATAATTTTTCAAAGATGGCGGTAAGTAGGTGTTTTAATGAATTATTTAAGGGTTGTGCTGTTTGGCCTTATAGTAACCAGCCTTCAGAGTTTTCCAGCGGTTCCTTATTTGTTGGACTTTTTGGTCTATCCCGGCTTCACTGAGTTTTTGTGGACGTTTTTACAAAGTTCAGTATTTCTTGTTTTCCTGCCGTCTAAACGTGAATAAGAGTAACACCAAAGCTGCAGCAAAGGGAAGAGAAGATGCATGGGGGAAAATAGCTGACAGAGTAAACGCGTAAGGCAGACTCATCCATTTGTAAAAGATTTAAATGCAAATTGTAGCACGCTTGCTGGAAAAGTGGTTGTGAATTATACTTACTTTCATATAGGTGCAATCCCACAGGCGTGAAAAGAACGTGGCAGCAACTAAAAATGAAATACAAGAATTTAATCCAGACAGGTGAGGGACGTTTTACTTTGCAATAATTGTGCGCTTCTCATGTTTTATTCTTATTTGATTTTTGGTAACATCTGAGTTGTGCCCAGCCAATAGAAAGAGGGCAGAGGCCCGTAAAACGGGAGGAGGGCTACCCCCCGCACCTCTGACAGTTGCGGAGGAGCTGGCCCTGAGCCAGATGTGTGGGCGGCCAATTGCTGAGGGCATCCCTGGGGGGACGAGTTCATCAAACCCGTCCTCACAGGGAAATGAAAGTGTCTCTGTGAAATGTAAGTTTTCATTGCATTTTATTTCTCTCACCCTCTCACTTCCTACATTTATATATTAAACCACACCCATGGTGGAGTAAGTGATTACATGATTAGATTCTAAATTACCTGAGGAAAGGATATGACCTACTACTCGTTACCCCCCATCCTGTACAGTTGTAGATGGTGTTCTGACTCTGGCTGAGCCTCCAGCCATCTCCAGTCACCCTGCGCCTGCATTTGTAAGTACTCAGTACTCATATCTTACATCAATAGGAGTTTAAAGAGAATCTATGTTCTATATGTAAAGCGTCTGAGTGTTTTTAAAATGGATGCATAAATGAAATGAATTATTATAACTTAACAGAATGCTCTTCACAGCAGGACGAAGCAATTAATAACGACGACAATGAGGATGAGGATGTTGATGAAGAGACCTTGTCTGCTGCCACAGAGAGGGAAGGAGACAGGCCCACAGAGGTATACTGTAGATGTTGATTGTAAAGCAAATTTCTACCGAATCACATTTCTTCACATCTTTGTGTAGAGTTTGACATTTATAAATGGAGACATAACTTTCACATTGTTTTAAATCTTCTTCAACAGAACATGGCTGGCCATAACCAAGAGGAAGGTCCATCAACCTCCACAGCACAGCTTGACACAGTGAGATACTCAGTAAATGCCAGGTTTATTCTGCATGTTGGACTGTGGAATGTCATTGTCACCCCTGTGTTTTAACAGTTACCAGCCAAGGAACTGTACAGACAGCATCTCATCAAACAAATTAAGAAGACAGACAAGGAAATGATGTTCCTGGACCTTCAAATGAAGAAGACTAATTTGGAAATTCAGCTGCTCGAACGCCAGCTGAGGTGGGTGCAATGTTAAAGTAGCAATGTTTTAATTGTTTGCATAATAGTACAAAGACTGACATTTGCATTTGTATCTACAGGGAATAAAGATTGAATGAAAACTTAATTATCTGTGGTTCATTTACATGATTTATTGAAAGTGGTTTTGACACATGATGTTCCTCATGGCCCTTCCATCCTGGACATCAGCAGGGTAGATGGGATGGTCATCCTCAGGGTGATTAAATTGTATGGCAGGGTGTTGCTCTCCTCTAATAGTTGCAATATTATGGAGCACAACACATGCCACTATAATGTCGTAGGCCCTCTCTGGCGTGACCCTGAGTTTACGCAGACACTGGAACCGGGATTTGAGAATGCCAATAGTCATCTCAACCCGGGCTCTAGTCCTGCAGTGGGCCACATGGAAACGCTGTTGGGGCCTGGCTCAGGGTCAGGGTAAGGGGTCAGTAACGAGGGCTGGCATGGATATCCTCGGTCCCCAAGCAAGTGGCCATCAAACTCTCCTGCAATGAATACATCCTTTTGGGTTAGGAGAAAGACATTGATGAATATATGCACACTTTGGTGTACTTACCACGTGCAAATCTGTCACTCAGGCCACACTCACGGTAGATCCGTGCATCATGGACAGAGCCCAGCCACTTCGCCTCCACATTTGTGATGGTGTGTCCAGCATCACATATGATCTTAAATATGCAGAGAATAACATTAACCCTTGTGGACTGTTAAATTAAACTAACAGGAACTGTTATGGCTGTTTTCAGCCATTAACTTTTTTTGACTGCTGTAAAAACATATAAGATCAATGAATTTCTCTTTTTCTTTTACACATAAAAAATGCCCTGCCCAAAACTACCAAGCATTGAAAAATAAATTACAAATCTTAACACAATTTGAGTACCATCTATGCAGCCTATTACATTCGGGAGCCCTGCAAAAAGATGGATACATACTGATCTTTATGTGAGGTTGAACATCACTAATAATATTAAATACTGTATAATATAGAAAAAATAATGTTAATTTAGATATATTGTAATTGACATCCAGAGATTACATGACATGATGTACCTGCAATCCTGTGGAATTCCTCTTTAATGTTACTCAGGGTTTTATGCCCGGGGAAAACCACCATCATGGGGAGCAGCTGTTTTAAGGCCAATGCCACCTTGCGCACTTGCCTACACACTGTAGCCTTTCCAATGTGATCCGTGTCCCCAATATCATACAAAAAGCTACCGCTCGCAAAAAAACGTAGCGCAGTGCATAAAACTTGCACTGCGCTATGTTTGGTCGGAGAATGTTGTTGATATACATGATTGATTCTGGCGTGAAACGATACCGCTCCAACAAAAACTCCTCTGAGAATGAAAGCACATCCAGACGGGGTCTGAAGAGCCTCTCTCTCCACGCAAGGCAGCGCAAATTAATTGTGCCTCGATGTCGATTGGATTTCTTTCAAATGGGTAAGCCATACTTGCACACGGCAGAAGGGAAGAGGCAGGCTTAACTTTGGGTTTCTTATAGAAAACCTGGTAGGGGGCAGGTTAGCTTCACAGAGTCAGTTGCCATGGTGAGTCACTCCGAGTTTCACTTACCTCTCTTCTTGGAACTGGAAACCCAGAGATTTCCTGATTTCAGGCTTAACATTCTCAGAGTTTTCACTAAACCTGCTTTCTGGAATACCCCTCAGTGCTGTGTGCTCTGTTTGGAAGCCGCCATGTTTCCAAGTGGGTAAACGTCACTGCTCGTTTACATCAAGACTGACCATGTGCAGACAGAACCCAGCCTGACAACTTTCACCGTTTACATGACAGGATTTTACTTTTAATCAGTTTGGGAAAAGGAATACTACCCCTGTGCAACCGAATGAAATTTTATTTGGATTTGGCCTGTTTATTTCGACTGAGGTGTTTATATGGAGCATTTTTATTTGGTTTGGGCTTCTAACCTGAATCTAATTGGAATATTAGGCTTCATGTAAACCTGGCTAATGTCTGATACACCAAACAAAAAGAAAAAGACTATAATTTTAATCAAAAAGAAGAAACATGATGAAGCCGTTTTTTTCAGTTGTTCATTTTTGCTTCTAACATAGACAAAAATGTTCCAGGAAATTCAGGGTTCCCTCTACAGGTTTATATTATAAGAAAGGGCCTTGGCTGTTCTAACATGTGGGAACCTCTCTGTGCTGAAGCTCAACAGCCTGCACCATATGTGAGGAGTGAGGACCACCCTCGACTCAGCAGCAGGTGATTTAGAGAGAATACGGCGTTATGAAACATAACTCCACATTTTTACCTCCATGCTCATAAGTAAATCACCAACAGGACATTATGTTGACAAAAGCAAGCTTAAAAAAATTTAGGGAGTTCATTTGTGTCATAAATGGTCCTCAGACCTCCACATCATCTGACCTCTAGATCTTAATGGCCCCCTAAATCATGAAACTTCCCCATGAGTCGTCCTTTTCCTCACATTTGCTTCCCGGTCTCAGGCATGTGTTGTTAGCCTGATAATAATCTGCTGTGTGATTTCTTGCATACTTTAAGAGGAATGTGTAATCTTTCATCTACCACAGGTTTGTGCCTGCCCACAACCGTGTCTGTAAACACACCTGCCCCATACGAGTCCACCTCAGCACGATGCTCTGCACTGAACACTGTGAGGATAACTAAGGGACTGACCTATTTTATTTTAAGTGTATTTTTCATTTCTACAGGGAAGTTGTGTTTGTTGTGAGCAAAAGTTTTGAGGGTCTTATCACTCTACTGCAGTTTGTTGCTTTAACCAGGGGAGGGCGTTGTCCTCCCTGACAAAACTCCTCCCTCCTCATATCTATCCCTCATGACTTTGGACATGAAAACCTCAGGGCACCAGCAAAAGAGGAGTTTGGTGTGACCATCAGCTTTAAGAAGGATTTTATTACATGAGAAACATTGCAGTTACAACAAAAATGTGCTGTCTGTCTTCTTATTGGTAAAGTCATTCACCTTTTTTAGTATATGCAGACCATCAGTGAACATGCTGAGCCTAACTTGCCCTCTGACTCCATCTGGAATGATCCATCCATCCATTATCTACCGCTTGTTCCTTTTGCAGCAGCTGAAGCCTGTCCCAGCTGACATCGGGCGATAGGCAGAGTACACTCTGAACCGGTCACCAGCTGTTCACAGGGCCACATGGAGGTGGACAACCATTTACGCTCAAACTACGATCGATTTTGCAGGAACCAATCAAGCTAAAGAGCATGTTTTTGGTCTGTGGGAGTGAGCCCGTGTGCCGGAGAGAACCCAAAGTGTACAAACTCCACACACAAAGGTTCTGAACAACCCACGGATTGAACCAGCGACCTCCTTGCCACCCATCTGGGAGACATGCATAGTGGAAAACAATTAGCGAATCATCTTTAAAGGTGCGATGAGGAGAATCCATTTCCGGCGACATAAAGACTCTGCTACCCATGAGCACGCGCAGCAACTGTCTGAAAGACGTGACTGAAGCCAAAGCATGTGTTTGTTGTGATGCTAATGAATGCAGCTCGGACCTTCCTCAGAACTCTGCATTGCTTTACAATTTCTTTATTCAACAACTTACAGGATGCAAAGCGACGAGGTAATGAATATCTTTGTAGTTACGTAGCGGTAGTTTTTAACCCAATAAGCAATTTTTAGTTTTGTAGCCAGCTATATATGGCTACTTACAGCCCGGTGCTCTAAGACATGTCTGAATAATATAAATTTGCTCTAGTTTTAATTGTCTTGTTCCTGAAGTTGAGCATCCAGTCCAGTCCAGCCTATTTTGATGCGACAAAACTCACCTTTAAGTATGTATTTCGATCAGGCATATACCTAAAAGTGACTTTTTTATAATTACTTAAAAACTCCTCATAGCATCTTTAAAAATTTAAATCACAATTCCTTGTTAAAGAGACTGTGAGGAGTTTCTAAATAATTGCAAAAAAAAGTCTCACTTTTAGATATATGCCTGATGGAAATACACACTTTATGATGAGTTTTATAGCATCAAAATAGGTTATCTATAAATGCTATTCCTTAGCCTTCATGTCGGGTCAGACAGGGCTGGACTGGTCTGGATACTCAACTTCTGGAACAAGACAATTAAAACTAGAGCAAATTTGTATTATTCAGACACGTCTTAGAGCACCCGGCTGTAAGTAGCCATATATAACTGGCTACAAAACTACAGTACTAAGTTTTTCAAAACTTGCTTGTTGTCACACATCAAAAACTACCGCTACGTAACTGGAAAGAGATACATTACCTCGTCTCTTTGCATCCTGTAAGTTGTTGAAAACAAGAAGTTGTAAATCAATGCAGAGTTCTGAGGAAGGTCCGGGCTACATCACAACACACACACGCTTTGGCTTGGGTTACATCTTGGTGCGTTCCAGTTGTAGTCAGAAGTAGGAATTTCCAAGTTCCGAGTAGGAAACTGCAGCTGGAACGACCCCCAAAGTCGGAATTTCCTACTGGGAACTCGGTGAAACCTCGCCACCCCCGAGTTGACAATCCAAGATGGATGCCCCCAGTGTGAACAGTTATTCAGCTCCTGTAATAATCAATTTATTTGCTCTTCTGACTGGGGTGTGTCACTCTAGATCAGCTGTATACATAGTATTGTTAGACTTACATTTACAAAAATGCTGCCATAGTGATAATCACATTCTTCATGTGATATTTGTGAACAACAACGCAGGCATGCTAACAACAGCTAACAATAGCCTGGTAGATCGGCATGTTTTTTTCCGACTTCAACTGGAACGCTGATAAGTTGGAGATGATGTCACTCCCAGTTCCGAGGTTACTGGAACGCAGCATTACAACAGTCGCCATGCGTGCTCATGGGTAGCAGAGTCTTAATGTTGCCGGTAATAGATTCTCCTCACAGTCCCTTTAATAAAAAACAAATAAATAAAAACAATGAATAAAGTCTGTTTGGTTTCTCAAAATTCATCCTACACATAAGCAGGATTTGAAATTGAGAGACTGATTGAATTTTATTTGAACAATTTGTCATATAGGTGCAGGGGTTTCTCGTTTTAAGGGTCCGTCAACTGGTGATTCATTTTTTTTTTTGTACAAATTGGCTAGGCCTTCCTTTTAAACACCACACCTTTAAATCATCTAAGTTAATAAAATAAGGATTAGGAAGTGCTTGCTGACTGAATTTTGCCCCCACAACAGCCAAAGTTCCATCTTTTCATTACTGATGGCTTTTCAAGGCAAACATCCATTCAGTGCTGAGGATTTTCGGCTGGCCAGTCAGCTCATAGCGTCCTACCTGGACCGTTGGCCCCTGATCAAGAAGAACACGATGCTCCCTGCAGCAGAGGGGAGGAATGCTGATAACTCCAGAGCAAGACTAAATATTTTCCACTGAGTCCATTTTAAATTCAAGCATTAAGCAAAAGCTTCATATTCTAATATGGACGATCTTTTATTTTACTTTAAGAATTTGATAAGTGATACTCAATCTGGTCTAAATGCCCAGTAATTCTACTTCTAAAAGCCTTTCCTGTCTTGTTGATGTTGAGGAGGTTGCAATGTTGATCAATAAACAACATCAGAATATCCAGCTGGACTTTTATGTTGGATAGGCTAGCCTTGCAGAGCGGATGGACCTGCCTGATAATGAAATCCTGCATATCCGTCTTACCAACCTTCATTGTCCAATGGCTTCACTCAGCTAAATGCTTAACGACCCAATCAGGGAAAAGAGGCTGGAGTTGTGGATGTGACAACAACAGGAAGTGACTGCATGTTTGAAAACAATGGCGGCTTCTGAAGCGGTCTCAATAGCTGCTTTTTTCTTTCAGAAATTGACTGATTTTTTATTTGAAAGAAGAGGAAAGAAGTCACTCGAAGTTTGTTTTCTGAGAAATCATGTTTTTGCTCTTCTCGATCAAATGCTGAGAAACTGGGAGAAAATGTCGAAATCCTCCATGACACAACAGTTAGTCTATGGTCGTCATGGTTACTCAGTGATACATGGCAAAATCTGCTCTCCTTAAAAGGATGCTGGTAAAACTTGGTAGGGATTGTCTTTGACGAGGTTCATGTAACATTTAAGTGTTAAATTATATATCTATGTCGTATAATTTAATATAAGATGACAGTCTAAGGTTGTTTAAGCTAACAGCTAACTGTTGTTAGCTGTTAGCCACTACGTATAGCCGCTACATATGCTATGTCATACGTAGCAGCATTGCTTGATATGGATTTGTCTACAATGGTTTTGACGAGCTGAACGATTATCCAATCACAAACTGCAGTTGTTAAGAAGGTTCTGCCTCTGGAAACATTTTCGAACGGCTGTCTCCAGATGGATTAGGGAAATATTTCCGTGGCTGATACATGGAGCTGTCCGTCTGGCGTGGCAGGTTGGGCTCCAGATATACAGCGAAAAATGAGTATTGTAAAAGTAGAGGGTGCTGATTGTTTTTTCTCTGTCCAGGGCTGCATAGGCTCGGTTGTCCTAATGGTCTTTGTTTATTCTGCACTATAATTACTAGGGGTGTAACGAAATGGTCAACTCACGAAACGACACGAAATACGAAACAGGGCTCACAATACGAAATACTCACGATACAAAATAAGGACTATAGAAAATCCCCAACAGTAGGGAGTTGTGCAAAAATCTCATTTTCTTAATTGTCTTCCTAATGCAGAGATGCAAAAAATATTGCTGCATCAGTACAAAATAAATGCTCCTTGAAAAAAAAAAACAATTGCAGTTTTTTCCCCTTATGTAGACTACAGTGCAAATACAAACATAAAATCTCAATAAAAAGTGCTTTGTTGTTGTAACAATCAGGATAAGTACATTCCTGAATGAAAAGGAAAACAAATAGCAGTCCTCAGAGCTGCAGTTTAGACCTATACATGTCTGAACTGTGAACTATAATATTTAGCCTATAACAGTGCATATACTTCTGACCTTCAAGTATGATCAAATTCTGTCAACTCAACAGTAGATGCAAAAATCAAATATTGTTTTTTAATGCAGACTTACTCAAACATACAGTTGCTGCCTGTCTCCAGTTCAAAGTTGTTGGTAGTTGTACTTGCCGCAGTATACGGTGAATGTAGTGGCATATTTTGCCCACGGTTGTTGTTTTGTCCGCAATCTGCTCACCGTTCTCTTGTCTTTTACATGAGAAGCCAAAATAGGTCCACACAACCAATTTATTTGACGAAGGAGCGTCAGCTAACTCCTCAACCTCGTCTTCCTCCATATTAAAGCGAGTGTTTTTTGCTACGGTTGACGAGGAGGGTAAAAAAATCACCAGTCTCACTGGTGCTCGCACCCCTTCGCATTTTTATTTCGTGCGTCTTTGAATTTTAATTAGTCATTTTTTATTTTGCAAAATTTCGTGGCATGAAATTTCGTGACACCCCTAATAATTACTATTAAGTTTTCAAGAGAAACCAAAACGCGACATGACTGTGGTGCAGCCTAACAGGAGTTTTTGATGAACACAGATGACATCAGACTGACTTGTTTTAAGAGTATTTTTAGATCCCTCTGATGACTATGAATCACATTCATATCTACACCGATGTGTCATCATCACATTGAGGTTAGAGCTCCTAACTGTTCAGTTCTCAGGAAGTAAAGTATTGATCTGAGCAGATGGATTAGCAGCTTCTTTATTTCATATGGCTCCCTCCATACCTCACACCCTGTAGGACTGTGTGTGCATCACAGGTTTATTGCTGTGTGGGCGGTTTAAGTGCATCTGTACCTCTGTGACGCTTGTTAGTGTGTACGTGACTATGTGGGACCCCCCTCCCGCCCCCCAAAAACCAAGTATGTGGGACCCCCCCCCCACCTCCCAAACCTTTCTCCAGTACAACATCCTGGTCACCATAGTGAGACCCTGTAAAACAAGGAAAACCTTGGTTGTCATAGTAACTGCAATGCTTCACCGAGCACAATATAAAGAGAGGATGGAGAGGTGGAGATCCTCCACTATGATTCATTGTGTTCCTTCCACATCATGTTTGGTGTTAATAGAAACATAAATTGATTTAGCAGAGTAAATTTTCGACCACATATAATAAATAAACTCATAGATTCACTCTTCTTTTTTGCATGTTTATGTGAGCTGTTATTCCCTGTTTCTACAGGATGTCAGCTCCTGGTGTAACACAGACCAAGGCTTTTTAAAAGCACACACATCCTTTTCAACCCGTACCACAAAGATAACGTATTTAAAGTCTAACTGGATAAACTTCATTGTTTTTTTGTTTTTTTTGCAAAGATTCACTCAATATGGAGTTGATACCCGCAACACCTTCCAAAAGAGATGGGACAGCGGCATGTTTACCACTGTTTTATCACCTTTACTTTCAAAAACACTCAAACATCTTGGACCTAAGGTTAGTTAGTTGTTGAAGTTTTTTAGGAGGGACTCTTTCCCATTCTTGCTTGATGTGGTATTTCAGTTGCTCAGTTGTTACCGGGTCTTCGTTGTTGTTTTGTAGGACCCTCTGAACAAACGATACACACAATGAGATACATGTCTGGACTGCAGGTAGGCCAGCTTTGTACTTGAACTTTTTAATTATAGGTTCAAAGGATTTGTAAATCACGGTATTCTGTTTTTATTTATGTTTTTACAACATGCCAACTTCAGCAAAATTGGGATGCGTAGTTTAAGCTTGGCTACTTACTTCAATACTGATTAGAGAACCAGAACATCGCAAAGGGTCGGACCTTTGACCGAAATATTTCTTCTTTTTCTGAAGGCAAATTTTAATAAACCGCAAATTAATATTAAAAATAAGAATCATATACTGGCCACTTTAATACATTCTGGATTGCCTTAATTTTTGTGGCATTGATTTAACAAGATGGTGGAAAGATTCCTCAAACATTTCGGTCCATGCTGACATGATAGCATCAGAGAGTTGCTGCAGATTTTTTTGATATTTGTTTTTATCATAAATTACTCTACATCCCCAAAGTGCTCTATTGGATTGAGATCTGGGAATTGTTTAAGTCACTGGAGTACAGTGACCCAATCTTCATGTAAAGAATCCAGTTTACCTATATTTGAGCTTTGTGACATCGCGCATTATCCAGCTGGAAGTAGCCATCAGAAGAAGAGCAATCACGTGATAATGGGGCTAACATGGTCAGGAACATTATTCAGGCAGGCTGTGGTGTTAAGGTGCCTTTCAGTTGGTATTTGCAGGCCCAGAGTGTGACAGGAAAATGTCCCCACACCATCTCACCAACACCATCAGCCTGAGTCATAGATACAAAGCAGGATGGATCCAATGCATTTAAGTTTTTCACAGTAAATCCTGACCCTGCCATCTGAATGTCAAATTAAGCCTCATCAGTCCAGGCAATGTTTTCGAAAGCTTCTTAATTTTGATGAGCTTGTGTGAACTGCTGCTGCGCTCCAGTTGATCTTGGAATTGGGATATTCAGAGTTGCAAATGTCACTGGGAACGCCCCCTTTGGTCAGAATTTCCACTTCTAAGTTGGACATCCTTCACCTAACCTGACTATACCAATGTGAAACGAGAACACGTCTAGCTGGGATGTAATGTAGTTCCCATTTCCTCTTCCCAGTCCAATGGAAATGGGCCATGAAGCCACAGGTTCCTATTCTTAGCTGTCAGCAGTGGCACCCAGTTTGGGATTCTGCTGGTCCTCTGCAGAACCTGTTTGTATAGAGTAGTTATTTCAGCTACTGTTACCTTTCAATCTTCTTGAATCTCTCTGGCCATTCTCCCCAGTCCTCTGATATCAAAAAGGCAATATCTGCCTCTCATTGGATATTTCCTGTTTTTCTGGCCATTTGCTGTAACCGTAGAGACCATTGGAAATAATCAGGCCGGCCAGAACAACTGTGTCTTGTTCAATGTCACTTAAATCACCAGTCCTTTACATTCTGCTACTTGTTTTAACTTCAGTAGGTTCTGTCGACCTTGTCAACACACCTAAATGTTTTAATTGTTGCCATGTGATTGGCTGATAAGCTATTCGTGTTGAGGAGCAGTTGAGCTAAAACCGCTAGGCCCAATCGGCGTCCTTTAAAGCAGGAAGAGGTGGAGCTAGGAGCAAGGTAACAGCAGGAAGTGACTGCTGGTACAGAGATTAGCATATATGCTAACAGCTTCAGTGGCAGTTTTATCAGATCTGGACTACATCTCTTTTTAAAAAGAACAAATAACACAACAAGCTTCCCTATAGAAAGATTTTTTTGCTCCACATCCGAGTTTGTTTTGTAAACTGGTCCACGTTCTGTTCTTTACACTACCGCATTAGTACCCTGACAAGTTTAAATACACTATTTTGCCAAAAGCACTAACTCGTTCAACAAATCCAGCGGAGAAATTTCCTCAATACTAAATATTCCACAGTCAAATGTTCGGGGCTGTATAACAAAGTGGAAGTGATTGGATATGACAGAAACTCAGCCTCAAAGTGGTTGGCGATGTAAAACTGGAGGTCACCAACATTCTGCAGTCAACAGCTTCAGACCTCCAAACATCATGTAGCATTCAGATTAGCTCAAGCACATTGTAGAGAGCTTCATGGATGGGTTTCCTCACATCACCAAGTGTAATGCAAAAAGTTGATGCAGTGGAGTAAAGTATGCTGCTGGACTCTAGAGCAGTGGAGACGTGTTTTTTGAAGTGGCCAATCACGCTTCTCCATATGACAATCTGATGGACAAGTCTGGGTTTGGTGGTTACCAGGTGAAAGATACTTGTCGGATTGCACTGTGCCAAGTGTAAAGTTTGGTGGAGTGGGAATTATGGTGTGGGTGTGGTCTTCAAGAGTTGGGCTCGTCCCCTTAATTCCAGCAGATAAGACAGTTTGGTGTGGAAGAACTTGACTGGTCTGCACAGAGCCCTGACCTCAACCTGATAGATCACCTTTGAAGTGAATTAGAGCAGAGACTGTGAGCCAGGCCCTCTCGTCCAGCATCAGTGTCTGACCTCACAAATACTCTGAAAGAATGATCAAAATCCCATAAACACTCCTAAAACCTTGAGGGAAGCCTTCAAGAAGAGCTGTTACAAATAGTTTTGGTAATACAGTGCATGTTGAATGATCCAGCTTGTGTGGCAGGTTACAGTTAAATGAGTATATCTAATAAAATGGCCAGAGAGTATGCTACAGTACTGTAGAGTTAAGTTCTTGTAATAAAAGAGCTAGTCCTTTATTCCAGAGGCACTGGGTATTAGTCAAAAGCTCAGCACACAGAGGACAGACTATAACACTGGCTGTGACTGGATGCCATTCTTGTTACAGGGAAACATTTATATTGAAGAGCAGATGTTTAGTTTATAGTGTGAAATATCTTTATGCTGCTGCCTCTGACTGAATTAATGTGTCTTATACTCCAGAGTTTTACATTTCAAGCCATACATGGTGTGTGCTGCTCACTACTTCCATGTAATGCCATAGGACCATATATTTAAGAAGATGAGATCTTTCAGAGCACCATTAAATCACTGCAAGATAAGTCACAGTCTGCACACTCGCCACTGTTACTTTCATATAATTAGATGTACTTATGAATAGTTTAACATTGTGGACACCCTATTCCCACCCTAATTGTGTTGCTTGAGTGCAAGGTTACAGCCTTTGGTTGCAGGTGTAAGTAAAGGTCAGTGATAATAAGCCACAAGAAAGTAATTTCAGATTTATTTTCTGTTTTTTACATTAATATCCTTGTGGGAAGAAACACAAATTAAGCAATAATTTGAAGGGAAATTGTTTGAATGTGTGGTTTATTAGCCCTCAAGTTGTGTATTTCAGCTTGTTTTATTTTCCCAGAGCACAGCAGGTCAGCTCAATGTGCAATAATGTTAAAATGTCCCTCCTCGAGAAACAGCTTTCACATGATGTCACATCCCTGCAGAGAGCCACAGATGGGAGGTAAGAAGTTATTTTTGCTTAGAGAAGAGATGCCAATGAGGCAGTCATTTAGGCTCTTTACTGCAGAGCCAACTGGTCGGATGTGCAAAATAATGGGCAAAACTTTACGGTTCAAAAACTGAGTTAATGTGAAGGAAATTGAGATTTTGCAGAACCTAGATGCAGAACACAGCAGCAGTTTTGTTGATGAAAAGATAACTGTGACTCCAGAAAGTTTGATTATTGTCCAAAAGAGAACTTGTTCATGCTGGCTTCTATTGGCTGGGAATGTCAGCCTCTAGAGCCCATTTTTCAACTTTATAAAAACTATGAAAAACAGCTGGATTTGACAGATTCTATGTCTGTCATTAAACAGGTTCATATTGCAAAGCGAGAACAATTGTGCCCCCGCGAGAAAACCAAAAGGGACTCAGAGAGTGCAAGCCTTCACCAAGATAGCTCAAGGTTGCTGTTACACCTAAAAGCCATAGTTACCTCCGCCAAGGACATTATGCTTTCGGGAGAGTTTGTCTGTCTGTCTGTCCGTCCGTCTGTCTGTCTGTGAACAAAATAACTCAAAAAGTTATGGATGGATTTTGATGACATTTTCAGGAAATGTTCAGCATGGAAAAAGGAAGAACTGATTCAATTTTGGTGTTGGTCCGGATCAGCATCTGGTCACCATGATGAAAAATGGGATTTTCGTGAATAGTTACTGAACAAAAATAGATATCATTATGAATCCACTTGCTAATGGTATGTTTTTATGGTCAAGGAATCCAAATATTTAGATGAAATAAAGGTAGGACTAATATTTATGGTGAAAATCACAATATGGGTGACGACTGTGGCGCTGGCAGGGGTCTGCGCTCTCTAAGTGCTTTTCTAGTTCCATGATAAATTATGATCATAAAATGATTTCTTGACCCAAAAAACCCACAGCTTGCACCCAGAATCATATTGAAGCCATTATTAGACAGTTGTTGAGCAAAAACATTTGTTCACTAATGGCAGTTACCTGGATCATCACCAAAATCTAATTATTTTTAAGTTCGGCCATTACCAACATCTCCTGAAAACGTCAGCAAAATCAGTCAAGTAGCTTTTGCATAATCTTGCTAACAAATAACAAACACCAACAAAATCATAACCGTAACTCAGTGGCAAACTCAAGCCCCTGACTTGTTCAAAATGAATGAGACAGACAAAAATCCATGCAATCACTCTCCAGTTTTCTTGAAAAGTCCTGCCCTCCCAATCGCTTTCCATGGTAAGTTTTCAGGATGGTTATGAAATATATGTAGGTTGTTAAGAAAGCACCAGACAGGAAGTCTGGTGTGTGGAGTATCCGGAAGTTTCAAAATAAAACACAATGCACCGACTCTTGCACATAAATTTCCTCAATTGTTTGTCATTACGTCAAAACCAGAGGCACGAGCATCAGGTCAGCAGTGGGTCAGAGGGTCCCAGAGGCAACACGACACCATAGACGAAGAAAAGTGAATCCTAGAGGTACAGAAATATATAACATTGTATACATAACGCCAAAAATCTTTTCTACAAGGACATAGATGGAAAGGAGTTGAATAAATCACAAAGTTGTGTGGTTGGGACCAGCAAAGGGACCCTAGAGAAGTAAAGTGAGGTGTTATTTATTTCTTTTCTCAGTCTATAACATGTTTTATGAGTGTGTGACATCGCTATTCTCATGAGAGCCTGTGGCTCTCCGGGGATCAGCCCCTGCTACGGGGCTACATGCTGCGGCGCTGCTCTGTGGGGTTTGTCTGTCGGAGCAAGACCGCTGTGCTGCGCCGCACGCTGCAACGCTTTTGCATGCAGTTGCATTTGGGGGCGAGTCTAGCGCGGACTACAGTAGTGCACTAGCCGTGGCTAATTGCTAATAACAGAACAATCAATATTCATTGAGAAGCAAGCTAAAGCCACGGCTAATCACAACAAAACAAAAATTAATGCAGAACACCAGCCAGACTAACATCAGTAAGCAGTTTTTAACAGTAAAATAAATGACAAACAGGAGCTTAACTAACCTGTCAGAATTCATAGTTCATAGTTCATAGTTCATTTTATTCATTTGTCCCTTGAAGGGCGATTTGGTTTGCAGCGGATTCACATTTAGACATAACAACATAAAAGCATACATGATAATATGAGCGGTATAGACATTGGTGCACAGTTAGTTCTAGTACAAAAAAGTAGATCAACAAGGTGGACTTATCAAACCAAGCTGTGCTCCTGATCAAGGAGAAGGACGGCAAATGACAGACTGCTGGTCAGCAAATATACAGCAGCTGCGTAATCAAGTGCACGGTTTACATTGCAAACAAGTAAAAGAGAAGGAACAGACTACTGGTCAGAAAATATACAGTGGCTGCCTATTAAAAAGCACGGTTAACGTTTTCAAACAAGTACGGGGACAAATGACATCGGTAAAGGTGATGGTGCGATTTGCTCCTCTTCTCCTCGGCGTTTAAAGCAGGGATGGAGAGAGGCACAAAGGAAAATTTATATCTGTTTTTGGTAGCTGGAGGAACAGTAAGGCGGAGGCCAGAAGGAAGAAGCTTATACTCCTGGTACAGAGGGTGAGTTTCATCTCTACGAATGGACTTTGCTTTCTTAAGCAGTTGAGTGTTATAAATTTCCTCCAGGCGGCTGAACTTCACCACAGCTACTTTGGAAGCAATGCGCACAATTCTCCCTAGGGAGTTTTTGTCCTTGACAGCAAGATTTCCGTACCAACACAGGATGCAAAAGGAAATGATAGACTCAATAAAAGCACAATAAAACATTTTCATGAAAGCCAGGGTGCAATTCTTCTAGGTGTTTTGTCAAATTGGTCAAGGTGCATGCAGCAGCAAACTGTTGGAAAGGGAGGGGGGGTTACAGTGTGGGCTTTACTGACTGCAGGATGCTGTCTGTCTGCCTGCTGTGCTGACTGCAGGGTGTGTGAGGCGGATGCACCGAAGTACTGATGCCATGGCAAATTAATATCGTATCCAGAGTATCGATACTTTTGACAACCCAAAGTCCACATAGACATTGACCTGTTTAGAGTGCTGGAGGCTGTGCAAGCAATGCTAACATTAACCTCTGCTTTAATATAAACGGTGAATCCTACATTGACTTGCTTGCTGTAGTGATATTTGGCCAAATTAAAGCAATAGTACTCTGCTTTTTTTTGCTTGCCTTTTCGGTTTGTTTGGGTTTCACACCCACCACAAGCCCAGATCTGCTTTGTTAGGAAGCAAGCCAAAAACCAGTACACAGTACATTACAGAAAAACCTAGATTACCTGAGGGAAGTGAACTGACTGAGCTGGAGAGCAGAGAGAGGTTTATATGCAAACATGTGAGTAATTTATCAGTGGTTTATCAGTATTTTCTATTGTAAATATAATGACAATAGTATAATTCTGAAGCGTTTTTTTGCCATTCTATTGCCTTATTGTTCATCTTTTTTGTCATTGTCTTTTTCATTAGATTTCATGTTTTATAGATTTCATAAACAGTTGAATAATGTATTAAATATAACTATTAAAATAAAATAGGTTGAGTTTCTGCTTTGTCTTTGCAGAAGTATTATACATGCTTTTTTAGAATTATTTATAAAAAGGAACCTGTTGGAAATTGAAGTCTTTCTCTCCTTTATTGTAGTTACACAGTTCATTTACATCTTTATAATGAAAAACACTTGCTCGAATCTTTCATTTTTACCTGAAAAAGTGCTAAATAATTTGGTCAAAGGGCATTTTCTGACACATTTATTGACAAGAAAGGCGTATAGAAAAGGATGCCATTGAAAGCACTGCACTGAACCACTGGCATTATTCCAATGGACCTACCTGATGTTGAGCGTGCATGCATCATGCACAACACAAGCACTGAGTGCCCTTTTGTGGGTTTTCAAAATATGGTCACCCTATCTCCTTTTGCCATGATCAACATTCCCTGAAAAGTTCATGAAATCCATTGAGGGCTTATTGAGTTTTTTGGCAAAAATGAGGAAAACTACTTAATCTCGCAATGTCAGTAAATCCTCAAAATTATTCCTGGATCAGCACCTGGATTCAGATCACCATTTAAATCTAATCAGTTCTCCCGTGTGTCAAAACCAACATTCCCTGAAGATTTAAAAAAAAATATGACCTTAACTTTTTGAGCTATCTTGTTGACATCAAACAAACCAGTAAAAACAACCTTGGCAGAGGAAACAAAAATCACAACAAGCTGAAAAGACTCGACCCCGGTGAAAGTTTGCCCAACAGGTGACGTAGCACTAGGATGATTGTGAAGGCTCTTTGTTTAAAGGGGCTATGAGGAGAATCTATTACCGGCGACATAAAGACTCTGCAACCCATTAGCACGCGCGGCAACTGTCGTAATGCTGCGTTCTAGTAACCTCGGAACTAGGAGTGACATCATCTCTGACTTATCGGCGTTCCAGTTGAAGTTGGAAAAAAACATGCCGATCTACCAGGCTATTGTTAGCTGTTGTTAGCACGCCCTGTGTTGTTGTTCACAAATACCACATGAAGAATGTGATTATCACTATGGCAGCATTTTTGTAAATATAAGTCTAACAATACTATGTATACAGCTGATCTAGAGCGACACACCCCAGTCAGAAGAGCAAATAAATTGATTATTACAGGGGCTAAATAACTGTTCACACTGGGGGCATCCATCTTGGACTGTCAACTCGGGGGTGGCGAGGTTTCACAGAGTTCCCAGTAGGAAATTCCAACTTCAGGGGACGTTCCAGTTGCAGTTTCCTACTCGGAACCCGGAAATTCCTATTTCTGACTACAACTGGAACGCACCAAAAGACCCAAACTAAAGCGTGTGTGTGTTGTGATAAAAGCAGCTTGGACCTTCCTCAGAACTCTGCATTGCTTTACAACTTCTTTTTTCAACGACTTACAGGATGCAAAGCGATGAGGTAATGTATCTCTTTCTAGTTACGTAGCAGTAGTTTTTGATGTGTGACAACAAGCAATTTTTGGAAAACTTAGTATCGTAGTTTTGTAGCTGGAGACTTTTTTGTAATTACTTAGAAACTCCTCACCGTCCCTTTAATCATCTAACTGAATGTTTCCAACATTTAAAGGACTCTTACAGTGATGATGTTTTTCCATTCTGAAGCGGATGTACTGTAAAGCAGTTTGAAATAAACTCTTCAAAATGAACTTAAACAGCCTGTCAGTGAATACACAGCCCACTCGGAGCAGAAGTATGTTTTAAATAGGAGATTGAGCTGAAGAGGAGAGAAGAGCTTTTGAGAATCAGTCTGTTTACAGAGACGAGCAGAGCTCCTCCATGAAGGCTGGGCTTTCATTTCATCATGCTTTATTTTCTGATTTCCCTGTTCTACTTTTTAATGGAAAATTCCATCAAGAGGGTCCTGAGAATGGATTTTCTACACAATAAGTTCACATAAAATAAACATATGAAGCCACTTTTATTTACTTTGATTGTATTACTTGTCTCAGTTGGTCTACAATAAATCCTTCATCTGTTTTAATCCCAGTCATTCCTCCTGTCAGTCACAGAGCTCTCCCATGCTTATTTGCGAGTGCCCAGATCACCATCCAGCTCATTTTCCCCATGATTGCACAGCTAAACAGGATGTATGGATATATCAGTCCCTGCAAGGAAATGAGAATTACTGTCGCTCTAGAGACTCAAATTTCCCTTCTGAGATGTGAGGACAGTTTTATGGTGATCATGGGAGTTTTTTTTTTTCTGTGGGCACAATGCTAAAGGAGATTACAAATAAAGTTAAAGGTCATTAATTCCTGAGATCAGGGACAAATTATGTTTCAAGACTGATTTAAGATTTTTGCTGCAGTGCATTAAATCAAAATGGGTGTTAAAGTGGGTGACTGTCTAAGCCATCAGTTAAAGATGCTATGAGGAGTTTCTAAGTAATTACAAAAAAGTCTCACTTTTAGATATATGCCTGATCAAAATACACACTTTAAGATTAGTTTTATAGCATCAAAATAGGTTATCTATAAATGCTATTCCTTAGCTTCACGGTCGGACAGGGCTGGACTGGTCTGGATACTCAACTTCCGGAACAAGACAATTAAAACTAGAGCAAATTTATATTATTCTGACACGTCTTAGAGCACCGGGCTGTAAGTAGAGATATATAGCTGGCTACTAAACTACGATACTAAGTTTTCCAAAAATTGCTTGTTGTCACACATCAAAAACTACCGCTACGTAACTAGAAAGAGATACATTACCTCATCGCTTTGCATCCTGTAAGTCGTTGAAAAAAGCAATGCAGAGCTCTGAGGAAGGTCCGAGCTGCATTCATTAGCATCACAACAAACGCACACTTTGGCTTGGGTCACGTCTTTACGACAGTTGCCGCGCATGCTCATGGGTAGCAGAGTCTTTATGCCGCCGGAAATAGATTCTCCTTAAGTAAAGGAACAGGTTTCTAGTCAAATATTTTTACAAAAATTTAACCTTTGAATAAACTTGATTTGCATTGTCTCCCTGGAACATACTGAAAAATAGATCGTAACATTTTCTTTTAGGCCCCTCTATGTATTGCTATGAGGTTAAAATGTCATTTAGCAGATGCTTTTGTTCAAAGCAACGTACATCTGAGTGTAATCACAACACAAGCAAGAATCTAAACCAGAGGGACCAACTTTATTTAAAACTGAAAATGTTGTTATTGGACATACATTTTGAACATGAATGAGGAATTGTTAAGGTAATTCACAATTTTATACCCAAATCTGAGCCGCTCACTGGACTTCTCTGAGAAGTCTGAAACTGATCAAGCAGAACATCCAACCATTAAATTAATTTTCTGTTAAGGAATGGTTTTTTTTAACCTTTATTTAACCATGAAGGTCTCATCGAGATTAAGAACCTCTTTTTCAAGGGAGTCCTGGCCAGGAGGCAGCAAAGTTACAAAGTAAAATTAAGGCAATTAACAATCATCAATTAATATTACAAGGAACAGTTACAATTTGAGGAAGCTGTTGTAAGTGCTCTCATTCTGTACTTAAAGAAACAAGCTTAGTTAATTTCCAGTCTTTTAGCAACATGTTAAATGCAGAAGGAGCAGAGTAGACAAAAGCCCTTTTCCCAGTGCTGCGCGGGCAAATAGAAGGGAAAGCAACAAGTGATCATTTGAACGCAAACCAAAAGAAACAACACTTTTCCAACTGATGAAATTACAAATGTAGGAAGGCAGTAGTCCAAGCATGGCCTTGTAAATAAAAGTGTACCAATGTCCCAGTCTCTTGGTGGACAAAGACGGCCATCCCACTGGAGAATACAGTTCACAATGTGAGTTAATAACCATAATTTTACATCTTAGTCTAGAAATAATCAATTGCTGGAGAATTTCCTTTTTTGTAAACAGTAAATTTGAACATAAATACATATTAATAATAGCAATAGTAAATATATATTAGCATTATATCATTGGAATAGTGAACATCTCAGTCTCAATCAGCCATAACAGGTGTTATCTCAAGGTGCTTTACAATAGAGCTGAGGCTGAAGCCACACCTTTCATTTTATAGATACACATATATCTACATTATATATACATATATATATATATATATATTGAGAGAGAGAGAGAGAGAGAGAGATGGATATAGAAATAGATATATATTTATATATGCTGCATATAAATACATATACACACATCCAGAGATGTTTTCATCCAGGCAGAAACAAACCCATGGGCACAGACCATAAATCTGTCCTCGTCATGTCTGTTGTGCGGCCATCTGAGCAGCCCCCTGTGCAGCAGGGGATTCCTGAGTCATTCTCTTCTTTGTTTTAACCCTCATTAGCATCATTATGACAAAAGAAATCCTACGAGGTCTCTCTGCATCTGATGCATTCATTAGTCAGAACTGTAATATTATGACTGATTTGTTCTCATTTAAAGGTGATGTAGTGAACATTAAGAGGTTTGCTACAACTATCTGTGAAATTACAACTGAATGATCAGAATTGTAGAAAAGGACAAAGTGACTCTATAGCTGAAAATTTTCTGCACACCACAATGTTTTGATGTATGTCTCATAACCACGTGTACGACATTTTAGGAGAGGGGATATGAGCACCACACAGGCTGTATGTTTGCTGGTTTACTGACAGGCCAAAAAGGCGTGAGGGATGCTGCTGGAAGAAAAGTAATCCACATGTCTCTGCCACAGCCACACACAGCGTCATATCACTGCAGACGCATCAGCTCGCCTCTTGGTCTACAGAGTATGTCTTCACACTCCAGACGTTTCATCTCCTCCTCTGGGTCTGATGAGTCTGTTCTCCTTCTGTTTCTCCTCTTAGTCACTCACACTGTCCCTTCCTGCTGGTCACACAATATGATGGAGGCATGAGAACAGTGTGAACTCAAACTCACCCGCCAAGTTGGTTTCACACATTTTCCTGTCCTGTCCGTCATGGTTTGCGTCATGTTTACTCAGAAGTGGAGCCCCTGCTGGCAGTGAGAGCAGAGCTGGATCACCTGCTTCACTCCATCGTTTTCACACTGTGAGGTGTTGATGCTCCACCTCCAGGCTAATGAATGTTTGTTTAGTCACCACCATGTTTGTTGATCATCTTCAGAATGCACTCACTGGCCACTTTATTAAAGGAAAAGTTCGGTTTCTACAGCTTTCACATTGCTTATAGAATGAAGTAGAACAAGAAAGCTTTCCTGATCCAAACAGTGCTTCGGGAGATATTTAGATCCAAAATCGAGCGGCGGACATCCGTATAATGGTAGCACATAGGCCATGTATAGCGCCGCTCCTAAAACTGCATTAATCGTCCAAAAACTACTTAGTTTTACCAATATTTCATCATGGTTCGCTCACGCTACTCCTCCATTACAGTCTGTGTCACTCCAGACATGTTGTGTGACTGTGCTGACCTCTGAACTGAAGAAGAAGAATGTTTGCCTCCGTGCATGCGCAGTACGGCTCATTGTTTCAGGGGAAGACATCCGGCTACACAACAACTTTCTTCTTCCAGTTTTCTGCAAAATGGACGAATATCTATCGGATGAAGATGTTGTGGACAAGAACATTGAATAAGATGGAAGTCCTAACAGTTTCGAGCCAGAGTTTACAGATGAGGAGCTCATCAAAAGGAGGACACGGAGGCAAAGAGAAGAACAGCTCTCCAGAGAGTCCTGCGCATGTGTGGAGGCAAACATTCTTCTTCTTCAGTTCAGAGGTCAGCACAGCCACAAAACATGTCTGTGAATTATTGTGAATTAAACTATTGTGAATTTTTGATTCAATTTGCATTTCAATTTGTTTTGTTCAGTATAAAAAGTAATTTGGACTTTTGGCCTTTGATATTAAACATTTTTTGATTTTGATTCTGACAACATGCTTTTGTAATTTTAAATTTTTAGTTTTTGTGTGTACACTGAAAAAAATGAAGATCTTTGTTTCAAGACAGAAAAAATCTCACTGATTCTAAGCCTGATTCTAATCCAACATTTCCTGACATGTCTGTCAATTTCCTGACATGCTTTTAGACATGCCTGACATCTAAAATTATGGCCTGAGTTACAGGTAACAATAAATTAAAATAATCTTCCATTAAGGCAAGACTAATGAAACTTGGGCGGATATTAAAGCTTATTTTAAGCCCCTCAATGAGTCAGACTCTCCTTGTTTCATTGGCAGATATTTTCTCTTCATTACATGTAACTCAGTGCCTTACTTTTGCCTTTTAGTCCTTAAAGTAAGATATTAATCTTGATTGGTTAAGTGAAGGTTGATTATAATAACTGTTTTGGTTATTTTTGGCTTGAAAACAGACAAACACAATTTCCTTAATCTGAGGTTTTGCAAAGAATCCTTCATTTAAATAAGTTGGTTTGTGTTCAGGGGTCAGATGTGTCTGCACCCTCAAAGTGAAAAGCTATTCGACTTAGAAAACAACTGCACCACAAAGCTACTGGAAAATGTATTGAAGCTACTAATGTTGCTATTCTCAGTGTCGTTTCTGCCCATCACTGCACCCAAGGTATGCAGGGAGCATTTCTGTTTGAACAGCATGTCAAATCTTGAATCAGCAGCAGGAGACCACAGCAGATAAACGCTCAGAAAAAGGAAAAGTGAAGCCACGATATGAAAGCTCATCAAAATTAAGCAATAGAAGATTAAAGAAATGTTGCACCCTACTTGATGTTGCTTAAAGAAAGGAGTTTAGTTTTGTTGCAGTGATGGGAACACTCCCAGTGGCCTGTTCAGCCTTTGACTGGTCAGGATGAGGAGGAGCACCGGGCTGCTCTTACTGCTTATTATGGGATTCTTGCTTCCAGTAATTATCTGCCATATCGCTGTGCCACTCCTCTCTGCTTAATCGGAGCCAAAGGAGGCTGTTTTGTATCTTTCTCCTGAGTCAGCAGTCCCTTTGAAGCAGCAGTGCATTCAGTTGGAGACTCTTTTTATATTACAGTCCCACAGTGTGTTTGATTAACAGCTATAAGTCACTGGCCTCTGAGCAAATTAGAGTTTGGCATTAAAAGTTTCTATTACGAGCCTCGTGGTGTTGAAAATTTGAGCTGAGCGGTATATTTTGAGATCTTTGTTGCTCAGGAAATGTTGCAGGACTGATGAAACACTGAGCTCCAGCAGTGCCAACAATCAGCTCAGCATTAGTAATACCATAACAAAGCTTCCTCACAGATGTTTGTGCCAGAGTGTGTGGACCAAAGTGCAGAGTGATTACTGTTACATCATGACGAGGATGATTGTGAAAAATTATAACATCGATGTTCAAAGTGGATTCTTTGCCCACCGGAGTCCCTGATCAGTTGTCCATCCTCAGATGAGCCCGTCTGATTCATTGTCTGAATTCATGTAGAGCTTGGCAAGAAATCATCATCTTACCAAGCTCTAATCTACTACGACTTCATGGCCAAAAGCTGGACAGCCCAATCAGGGACGAGAGGTGGAAACTGAAGAAGTGACGACAGCAGGAAGTGACTGCATGTTTTTAAATAATGATGGCTTCTGAGTAGATCTCCATGGATGTGGCAATATCTGCAGTTTGTTAAGAAATTGAATCAACTTCCATTTAAAATTGGAGAAAATAACATTGGTTAAAGCTTTTCTTTCAGGAAATCATGCTTTTTATTGTTTTTTTTTTTAATTTTGTTTTGGATGATCAAATCAGAGAAGCTGTGAAGATGGGGATCACTGCTGGGTTATCACAAGGACAAGTTCTTTAGGAAGGTTTTCTAACACACAGGTGCAACCACGTTAAGAAAACTGTATAGCTCCCCAGCTAGTCAAGCCTCAACAATGCTCACTGTAGCCTGTCTATGTCTATGTCATGTATAGTGCTCTATTAAAGGAACAGTAACCAAAAATCTTCATCAAAAATGAACAAAACTTACCAAACAAAACACCTAGAGCACAATGTTAAATAAAGATATCAATTATCTTAGGTCATACTTAATAACTCTAAATGTAAATTCCCTGAAAATATTACACTCAAAAAATGACAGCATGGTCTAGGTTCATACATCCTGCTAGGATTTTCAAAAAGTTGATTAATTTAGACAAGTTAATTAGGTGGGCGGCATGGTGGCGCAGCAGGCAGTGCACGTGCCTCACAGCAAGAAGGTTCCTGGTTTGATTCCTGCTTCATATTTTCTGACTTTCCAGTGATGAACCACAAATGTGTTTCAAAAAGAATATAAAAAATAAAAAAATATATCAGTTTATGAGAGGAAAGGGGAGCCAAAAACACCAATCAATCAAATCATCAAATGAATCAGGAGGATGAATGTGCTCCCCAAATTTGAAAAGATTTGGATGAAAGATTTTCAGGATACACTTACTCTAAACTGGGACGTTGACCTGATAGTGACAAACAGGAAAGGACATATAATCACCAGAATCAATAGGGCTCATGCTCTTGTGGTCCTGAATGTTGTCAGTACATTTGAGAGGATTTGTATGTAAGATTTTCGAGATACATTCATTCTAATTTGAGTTTTAGTTTGACCTGATGGTGGCGCTAGAGGTCATATCAACTCACTGGTTTCATTATTAAGGGGTTATTTATGTATTCGACAAACACACAAATTGCCTGACACAAAAAACATGGTCAACAATTTTATGAAAACCATTCCTGAAGGCAAATATACTTAGCGAAACATTATTATTATCCTCAAATTTTACTAACAGCTAACAACAGGGTCTAGCTGCTACGACATACTGTGGCTTAATTGGTCTGTGATGAGTGTGACGAGCAGAACAATCGTCTAATCACCAGCTGCAGTTGTTTTTTAAAGGTCTCTGAAAAGGTTGTCTATGGGCTCTTTTCCAAATGGACTAGTGAAATATTTCCATGGCAGGTATATGAAACTGTTTGTCTGTTGTGTCAGGTTATCATCCTCGTGCCTCGGCCCATTCTGAGTGCAATATGTTCAGAAGCCTTTAAGGGGTCTCTTTCAAACTTTGCACAGCTGCAATACAGAATCTGACTCAAGGATAAAATATCTAGTTTTTTGAAGATTATGCGGCCTCATGTTAGGATAGGATGAGATAGCTTTTATCGTCCCTTAGTGGAAATGTGCCTTGGACTGTACAGTCACTGCAATATAAAAAGAGCAGATACATTAAAACTCACCTTTTTTGTTGAACTTCTTTTTTTGAAAAGGGTTCTTCTTGCCTGGGGCAGGTAGTGAGAGGAGGGGTTGGTGGACGTCCACTCAACCTGTTTTTCCCCAGTTTTAATGCACTACAATACATTTAGCTGCACTTAGTCACGGTGAAGGGACAATGTGTCTTTGTCAGGGAGCAGGACAGAATAACAGGTGGGGGGGGGAGGGGGGGGTTGTCAATAGCCTAGGCTTGGTGTGGCTGTGGGGGTCAGGCCTCACTGGCTATGACTTGTGTGGGGAATGGGCGGTGTCAGCGGCTTTTGGGGTGCGGCTGGGCTCTGGTGCCTGCTGGTGGGGGCCTGAGGAGGTCCCTGGGGCCCTGCTGGGTCACATATCCATTGGTGGGCTGCGGTGTGGGATCCATTGGTTTGTTGCTGTCTGGGGACCTTTGCGTGGCTGGTTGCTTGTGGGATGCTGCTCTGTGCGGGCGGCCCAGGGGCCTCTTTTGGTGCTTGGGCAATGGTCTCCGGCGCTTATCGCGGCCTTGGCTTTTCTTGGAGGCAGGACGTGACCTCGACCCCACCACTAAACGCCCACATCTCGCCCCACCTGACCTTGCTGTGGGTGTTCCCGGAGTCTCATAGGATTGGTTCGGGGGGGTGGGGTAGGCTGGGTGTTGGGGGCAGGGGTGGCTTGGGGCCGGATGGGGTTAAATAAAGTATGGTTTGATGGAGTAGCCTACAGGGAGGGCTGGTGATGGTCACTATAGCAGTTAATCATATTCACATATATCTGACTGCTAGAAAAAAAAAATGCATTGGTCTTTTCAACGCTGTCATTGGGCACAGTGCTCAGCAGAAAAGATAATGCAGACAAGGGGGGAAAAAAAGGAAGAAGAAAAAAAAGGGGTTTTCTATTCAAACTCAAAATAATTCAAAAGGGACTTCCAAATATGTTAAATGTATTTTGACCCTTTTAACTCTTCTAGACTTAATATGGAATAAAAGATGTAATATTCACAGAAAATATAAAACTTGTGTCCATTGCATCAGAGACATGGGCTGCCATATCCCCTCTGTTGTGTTTTGTATCACCGCAACTGGATTCCTTCATTATTAAGTAATGAAAGCTAAACGACTTCATTCAATAACTATTAGTGTTGCCAAATGACCATGACTGAGATGTTTGGTATTTTAATTTAAGTTTTAATGACTTCACAAGGGACTCTTGGGGGAAACATTTTTGTGTTTTATGAACTGGCTGTAATAGCAAAGCAAGGCCAGTTTACATTCATGCTTCCAAAATGCACTGAAAACTGTGTCTTTGAGTTAAATAACTGCAGAAGGAGGGAAATACTGTCAGCATTTTTAATTCAAGGTCCTTTTTGATGTAGATCCTTGTCAATATCAAACTACATCTGACAATATGTATATTATTCTGAATAATATTTATACCTTGTAATGAAAGACTTAATATTCAGGAGGTTTGTATCACTGCTTTGAATTATATTTCAAATCCTGTCAACAGGTAGTACACATGTCTCACAGCAAGAAGGACGCTGGTTCTATCCCCTTGTCGTCAGGGTCTTTCTGTGTGGAGTTTGTATGTTTTCCCGTGCATAGGCTCTCTCCAGGCACTCAAACTTCCTCCCACAGACCAGACATGCTCATTAGGTTGTTCCAACATGCTTATAGGTCTGGTCATTCCACCTGCGCTGCTATGACACAAATGTCAGATAGCTGGAGAGCATCAATTGATGACTGAAGGCTAGTGGGTACAATATTACTTGACTTCAGTGCTGCCGTTGATGTGATCAACCATGATATGTTGATTTCCAAACTAATTTGTTATGGTTTTACTTCCTCTGCAATCAGGTGGTTTACGAGCTACCTTTCTGAGAGGTCACAAAGAGTTTATTTTAATGGTGCACTATCCTGTAGTAAGTCCCTGGACTCCCTGGAAGCTTCCTTGGTCCTCTTTTATTTTCAATTTTTACTAATGATATGCCATTGGTACTCAGTAAGGCTACATTCACCATGTTTGCTGATGATTCTACTCTGTATTATGCAGCCCTTACATGTTCAGACATTAATCAGGTTCTGTCGTGTGAGATCAACAAATTATATAATGGATCAAAACAGATAAACTTATTCTAAATATATCAAAAACAATGAGTATTATATTCGGTTCCAAGCATAGAGCATCAGATAATCCTATAATGAATATTCAAGTAAATGTCCAAACTACAGCAAGTAAAAAAGGTAAAGCTTCTTGGACTTTGGCTTGATTGCACATTGTCATGGTCTGATCACATCAACAAAGTTGTTCCCAAAATGGGTAAAGCTGCTGCTATAACGTGCAAATGTGCACCATTTCTAAATTCACAGCTGTTTGGTTGTGTTGTTTCTACATTGGTTTTATGTCATTTAGATTATTGTTCAGTTGTATGGTCTGCTGCGTCAAACTGTCTTCTCAGAAAATTACAAGTGGCTCAAAACAAGGCTGCAAGACTGGTTCTTGGTGTTCTTCAAGAACCAGTGTTACAGAAATGCATGAACGTCTTACTTGGCTGATAGTCAAGCATAGACTATCTGCTACTATATTAACTTACTTTCATCTATTTGTTTGTTGACACCGTAATTTTACCTTGGATAATACTATTATTAGATTGAGTGAGTTTTTGTCATGTGATATGGGATGTAGTTTTTCCTAATTTTGTTGTTTTAACAAGTACTTTGAGTGTTTTCATTTTTTTCTTGTAATTGTGAGTAATTGAGAATGTAATGTGTGTTGTATGTTTTGTCTGGACCTCAGGAAGACTAGCTGTCGTCTTGGCGTAAGCTACTGGCGATCCTTTCAAATAAACAAACAAATTAGGTTGGTGACTCCAAATTGCCCTTAGATATGAGTGTGAGCGTGAATGTTGCCATTGAGACGTCCATAGAGTTGTCTCTTTATGCAACCCTGCGATTGGTCCAGGGTGTAACCATCTCAGCTGGGATAGGCTCCAGACCCAGAGACCTGGAAAGGGATAAGTGATATAGAGAAACACAAACACAGTTACTTGCATTGAGTTGACTTGTGTAAAGTTTAGAAGAAATGTCCTATTCAGATGCTTTTTGTACTTGTACATCTCCTCTTGACTATGAATGTTTTCCTAACCACTACTAAGCAGTACTGTAATTTTAAGTATTATGTAATATTGCTGTTTAATGGCTGTTATTCTGTTTTATGCTATGCTATCCTGGCTGCGCTAATTCTTCTTCCTCTTTTGGTTTTCTGATGGACAAATATCATATAAGTCTCATTATGCCACCTACTGGGCTGTAGTTTGGATCGAAGCAACTATTTCTACAATACAAAAACTAAAATAAAGTATAGAAATAACCAAGTTTCTCTTTTTTAGGCACTTTTCCAGTTAAATGTTTTGGTATCTGACGTGAGTTGGTTAAAATAGGGATGAGAACTGCCCAAAGTTTGGACCTGTTGTCATGATTCTGCCTCCTCTGTTTTTTTTTTTGTGATGTTTTGATCCTTGTTCTGTTTTATTTTGTGTTTGTTTCATATATTTCTGGTTTTGACCTCTTCTCTTGTGTCTCCTGTGTTACTGCCTTGGTATTTGTTAAAGCTATGGTCCACGATTTGGAAGCTTGGTACATCTTAATAACACCATTTATAAGGCTGTTATGGTCCTATGGTCCGATCTAATATAAAGACCAAAAAGAATGAAAAAAATCCATTCAGTATATCCGCTGCAAAGCGGCATAATAGTTGACCAATCCATTGGTCCGTGAGTCCATCCAATCCCCTGTCTCTCCTGCTCCACACTGTCTCGCCCATGGTCCCGCCTCCTCCCCACTACCTCTCTCATGTACCGGTGATCAGCTAGCAGCACAGCTACTGAAGCATCATGGAGCCAGGAGGCTGCTTCTGTTAACCTCCACATGGAAGAGAAGGAAACGTAAAAGTTTCTAGGAAAAGGCTGAAGTAAGGAAGAACATGAGCAATACAGGTCCCAACGGCGATTCAACATTGGAGAATCGTACGGTGGAAAAAACTGCAGAATGATTTGGGATTGTTGAACACTGCGCCGGCCGCCGGCTACCAAACGGCCGGCCGCAGCCAGGGCCACCGGCTGGTGAACGACTGCAGCACCGGCCGCCGGCCGACCTTCAGCACCGGCCGTTCCGCCCCTGGTTGAACAGGTAATAACTTTGTTTACTACACTGGGAGATGTCTGCTGAATAACTCTGGTTAGTCTGTGCCTGTACTGGCTAATGACTGAATGTTGTTGGTCGGAGCGGGTAGGCTCTGTCAATAGATTTTAGCATAAGTTAGCCACTCATCGTTAGCATTGAAAACTGAGCTGGTGAAGACACGCCGAGAAAGATAAATCCTCGCCCACAATCGGCTCTGCTCTGGCGACGCCAGACCCGCTTCGCTGCTGGTCCAATTGAAATGGCTACTGCTGTGTGTTACAAGGGGGATGACCGCTGTGTTTGTTACTTTCAGTTGAGCTGAGTTGTTTTTGGTTGTTGTTGCTGCTGATATTTTATGCTAGCCAGCTTCTTGCTCTATCAGAGGGGGCGTGTTGTTTGGAGGCGACACGAGCTGGGGGGCGGGATCTTGGAACGCTGAGGGGATGGGTGAGTGAAGGGGGGGCAGGCTGCGTTTTTCAAATCTGTCTTAACAGCCAAACTGGTTTTCAGATCGTAGACCCTAGCTTTAAGTTGTCTTTCTCGTCAACCCCAGTCACCCTTATGCATCTATTTGTGAGTTCATATTACTACGCCTTCGTCTCCTCGTCCTCCTCATGACACAGTCTCAGCCTGAGTGTAAGTTTTGAGTTTTCTAGTTTGTCTGCTTTTGTTTACCAGTTTAATTTGTCGTTTTGTAAGAGATTTTAGTTTGATACTTTGACCTGTTGGACTTTCTGATCCCTGTTTTTGTTTAATTTTTTTGGTTAATCTGCAATTGGGTCTCCCTGCTTTTGTTTTTCTGGTTAACTCTGCTCACAAATCCTGACACCTATTAGGATTTTTTTGAGATATTTGCAAGGACACACTGACCTGAGAATAGGTCCTGCTTAATCTGGATGTCTGGTCACTCTTGGTTATCTGAAAGCCATTTGTGTTGACATGACCTGGAGCAAGTGGGCCATAAAGCCTTTTTGGACAATGCTCCTCAGACGCTGTTTTAAAGGGCAAATTCTGTAGAAAAAAAAATTAACTCTAGTTGAGACTATAAGAACATCCACTCTCGTAGTCGCACAGTTGTTTCTACTTCTTCGCACAACTAACCTCATAAGATGCTGATGTTCCAACCTGTTGTTTATCAAAGAAACCAGCTGCTTTGCAAGGTAAGAACAGAGGGGGATCAAGCCAGAAATATTCAAACACATTTCATCATATTCTAAACCTGCACAGCACATTGTTTTTGAGCACATGCAGCAGAGGCCAGCCTGGCATACCATCGGTGTATCAACAAAGAACTAAAAGGTTCAACCAAAGAGTTCTGTTCTTCACTTTTGAGGCTGTTTTTTTCTTAAGCCTCACAGTAACTGTGATATTTCCAAAAGTGAAATGCCCTTGAATGGAAACACACTTATCAAAATCCATTTCTGTCCATTAACATGTCAACAAGAAGTGAGCACTCCAAAAGTGTAGCTGGAACACTTGTGTAATATCGTCTCTTAGCCTCAGTCAGCCTTTTCCTTAAGAACATCATTAACAGGCTGAAAAGCAGTCCAGGCTGCTTGGACGTCCTGTTCTCACACCTTTTGTTGGATGATTGAAGCTGAAAGCAGGTTAAGGTTTAAAACATCAGGAGTGGAACAGTTATGAGCTTAAAACCAGATAAATCCTCGGGTCCATTGATTTTCAGATTTGTAATTTAAATCAGTCAGAGACTGTCTCTATGTTAATGTGACATTTCATGGTCCAGCTGAGGGCGTCCATATAAATTATAATGGTTACTGTGTTAACACAGAGTACATCTCAGGAACATGATTCATGCCCTGACAAAGCTTAAATTGATATGCACGGCTATTTGGGATCCCAGTGGCACATTCTGATAGTGCTCTTCATCAGTAGTGGGAAGATTACCAGTTCAAGCCCAGCTCTGTATTGAACTGGAGCATGTAAACATTTTTTGATTGATCAGGGACAGGAATAAGTACTGATCATCTCATGCTGATTGTTAAAGTGGAACCCAGTCTTCTGCTGCCATGGTCCATCTGCTACAAGACTCAATGTGTTTTTTGGATGTAGAAATGGTCTTCTGCATACTTTGGTTGTAATTAGCAGTTATTTAAAGGTGTAGCCAGCGATGTGGGAGAAAACGAGTGGAGAGGTTGTTTATAAACGAATTTAGACCCGCCCCCCGAAAGCTGATGGACGTGCATCGTCATGGAAATGGCCATAGAAAATTCGTAGCTGACCAACGTAGCTAAGGTAACCCTGACTCGTCAGACAACTCGACTGCAATTATTGATAACATCACAACAACAGTACATTCTGGCAGATTAGACAATAAGATGAATGCCTGACGGCTGTTACGGTTATCTGAAGCACCACAAAGCTAATGTTGCTTACCTATCAAGCAGAGAGACGGCGACATCCGCGTCCGTTTTCAGGTATTTCAATAAGCGGAGTTCCCTCCACCGTCAGAAAGCAACTCCAATGTTGAGCTGGGTCTTCGCTCTTTCATGGTCATAGCCCTTCTTTTTCACTTTTCACTCCTCTGACCTTTTTCTTTTGGACTGTTTTTCAGCCATTGCTACTGCACCTATTGTATCTCTCTTACGCTAACTGCGCACGCTATGCAACCTACGACTCCCCGTCCCCCCTCTTTCTGATTTGCGCATGAGTATGATCGCCCCCTGAATGTGTGTGTGTGTGTGTGGGGGGGGGGCTTTGGGAGTGTACCCTGTTTTAGTGACTCGGCCCGAGCCACAGTATTTACCTGCTGAAATTCAGAGCCAAGGCTGTGTATTGAAACCGGACTTTTTTTTCAACATGCTGTCAGTGGGGACATCTTGTGGATGGAGAGGAGAAATACGGTGATTTTGACAAATCGTGCATTAGATTAGAAGATTAGAAGATCGCTGTCTACACCTTTAATTAGTGAAGGCATTGGTGGTGAAGTACGACAGTGTGCTCTGTCAGGAATTGGAGGGTTGCAGGTTGGAGCCTGGTGCTGCCTATCACACTGTGATGTGTTCTTGGGCAACACTCTTTACCCCAAAGTTGCTCCCACTGCTGCATCAGTGGCGTGTAAATGAGTATGAAGGGTGTCAATGCGTTAGTTGATGTTGATGGACTGACAGAGGAACTCAGTGAGTGAATGAATGTGGAAGGGTACATGTGAACTACAGTGAAAAACTGCTTTGTAGAGATGCACAGTATAATCGGCCGATATTGAAATGTTTGCAGATACTTACCTGATATATTGGCCACACGTATCAGCAGGAACATTGGCTTTTTACACAAATGTACAATAATGATGCACCTTCTCACCACTACATTGGTAATTTAATAATCGAAGCTTTCAGTTTTGCAAGAGTTTAATGATGTTTTTCTTGTTTCACATCTGTTCCTGTTCATATTTTGGAAGACTAACAGAAACAAACCCATTTTTGTTAAATATAGATCTTGTCCTCTTGACAGGAAATAGCTGTATTGGTATTGGTGTTGGTATAATAAATAAAAAATATATGCATATCAGATATTGGCAAAATCCTATATTATGCATCCCTACTGCTTGGAGTAGTCAAAGCTTGGCAAAGCCTTATATAAGCTCAGGTCCATTTAATCAAAGTAACCTGTTTGGATATGTATCAGTCTTTTATTTCAAGTGCACAGCTGGCTGTTTAAATCATACAAGTCACAAAAAGAAACAATACATCTGAACAAGTACAGTATGTTCTACTGTAGACGCCTTTGGATTCTGTACCAACCAAATACACAGCAGTGCTTAAGGCTATATATCATATCATACAGACTTTTGTTTACATTATTACATTACAGTCATGAGGGACATCCCTGGAACAGCATTTTTTGTAGAAAAATGTATCTCTCAAGTCTTTAGGCATCACTGTCGGGTATTTAATGTCAATAAAATATTGAAAAAATGTATTTACAGTTTCAAAAAACGAGCATGTACGAATCAGTAGATATTATCTAAGACTAAAATTAGTTTAAGTTGACAAATCTTACTTGTTAAAGCAATATGTAGGGATTTCTCTTCAATGTGCTCTGGTTCCTACTGAGGGTCTTTGAGTTACACTTGGCTAAAAATCAACCTCTTTCTAAAAGAGAAACTGAACCACAAATTTCTGGAAATGTAAAACCACTCAAATATATTGTATGAAAGACGTAGTTTGGACAGAAAATGGAAAAAAAAACATGACTGTTCAAACAGATGGGACAAATTGTATAAAAGTGCCTTATATTTTCAGGAGCCTAAATCTGACTGAATCGTATTTAACAATTACATGTACATCACATGAATGTGATAATTGGTCAGTGTGGGTAATGTGTCTGTCTTTTACGTGGATGTGTCCATTAACATGACAGCCTGGTTGTTCAGTGCTTTTTCGACTATATAGATTAAAGCAGATAAACATGGTTTTCATGATGATATTGAACATTCTGCCTCTTTGGACAGAATAATGGAACAGACCCATGAGAGATTTCAACATTGTTCTTGAACTAAACATAAGGTGGCACATTGAGGACAGCATGAACATTCAAAAATGGCACTTCTTAGTAAAAAGGTTGAAGACCCCTGCTATAGGTACTTCATTCAATAGATCTGTGGCCAGTTAGATCTGCAGTGCAGATCAAATTTGAGCCTGCTAACGTTTGAAAAGTTACATATTGTTGCTTTAAGTTGCAGTTCAATATTAGTCTTTGTTAACAGGACTATTCACTCATGCTGTCTAGGCAGATTACATCACAATAACCTCCTACGAACAACGGCTCTATTTCATAAATGCTTTGATTCTTTGCATGCCAAACAGAACAAGTTGCATGCATCAGTGATAGATCCTCGCTCTGCTTTTAAACTGATTCAGAAATGGTCAGGAGATGAACAAATCAAAGTTAAGAACATCACCATGTTTTTGATTTTATTCTGAAACATGACTGATCTTAAAGCAGGTACACACATAAGGATTTCCTAACCTCTGAAGGGTTTTTATCTGTTAGAGATCCCACACAGAAGACTAAAAATCAGGCAATGAACAGTTTTGACTGTACCGTGTGTGGTGTGCTCTGATTCTGTCCCACCACCAATATAGAATCTAGTCCTCCAAGACAGAAATATAGCAGATCAAATGTGATCTAACAAAAACGAAGAAGAAAAAACATAGCTACAACTGGAAAACACAACACGCAACATGGAAGAGGAAGTACAAGAAGAAGGAATGATGGTGGTCTTGGAACTAATCCTGAACTAACAAAAAGAAAAGACTGAAAAAAGGAGACAGTGTTAACACGTCAGCTAGTCCTCGATTTCTGAGGATTATCAAACTTTGTATAAGGTCGGCCTTACATGTATTTATTTACACCTGCTTCCTTGTTCCTCTTCTTGATTGGCTACATTCATGTCACAATTTATGGTGTCATGACTCAGGAGTCGTCAGCTTTTCCTACACACATGAAGTTTTTGGTCGTAAATAGGCCTGTCACGATAATCAATAAATCATTTAACTGAACGATAACTGAAAACGTCCTCGGTAAGTCTGCCGGCCTCGATAAACCGACATGTGCATGCATGTTTGTTTTCCTCTATCTCTATGAAAGAGGTTGAATGAGAAGATGGTTCACTCTGTCTATCTTTCTTAACACCGGAGCGCATCAGTTCTACAGCGGATTTAGCGGATTTATAGCAGAGTGAGCATCTGACACTCATGCAATCTTTGAGGGGGAAGCAGAGCATGGAGAATACTGCAGTGAGCCTCCTGAGGAGTAACGAGGAAACAAACACTAATATGAATGATGGTACAAAAGCTACGGTTCTTAAGCCGGCTGCCACAGCCCAAGTGTGGGAATATTTTAGTTTTAAACGCAATAAACAAGATGTGAGCTCATGAACACCAGCGAGCCGAGATGTCGTATTTGTTTGTGGCGACGGAGAAGAAGAAGGGGAGGTGCAGCGGAACCTTCCTCATGACAGTCAGCACTTACTTAGGCTTTTGGTCTGCAAAGTAAGTATAAATAGAACAGCCCAAAATGGTGCGGTCACAGTCAGTGTCCTTCGCTACATTGCAAAAGAAATACAACCCTTTAATACGGTTGAAATGCCAGCAATGTTACAAAAACGTTTGACACACAGTACGAATTGACTGGGAGAACGTGCATGTCACAAACAATTCAGGAACTGTATAAACTCCATTTTATTTGTTTTTATTTTTGTGTGTGTTTGTATTGGAGTTTCATTTTTCTCTACACAGAGAAAGGGTCTATTTTTTTTTCTGATTAGTATAATTATTTTTATTTACATGCAATTTTTCCATTTCATTTTCACTGTTTTTTTCTCTTTTTTGTTTGTTAAATTTATGATATTGTTTGTTTAATTTATTTTATTCAAAAGCTCTCAAGCTTCCAATTACAGTTAAATACTCTAAAGAAATTAAAGTTTACTGCTTTTGATATGGTGTACTCACTTTATTATGACATATATTATAATTACATTAATAAAAGAATGAAAAAAATTCAAAATGATATTGAAAATAATATCGTTTAGCGGCAATAATTTTTTTTTGACAATTATCGTCCATCAAAATTTGTTATCGTGACAGGCCTAGTCATAAAATTGAACAACTTTCATATTTACTATTGTAAATATTAAACCCATCCTGGAGCAGATTATTGGGTCAAATTCACCCATATAAGACATAAGATCTGGAGTTTGCTGTCTTTGGCTGGGAAGGGGGAAAGTCAGGACAAATACAGCCAGCTAATCTTTATGTGTGTCCCCTGCTTTAATTGTCTCTGGGTACCAGTCTAAGTGTTGGGATAAGAAATCCTCCCTTTAAAGGTCCTGCTACTTACAATACATCATCATGTACCCAATAGCCTTTGAAAGTCAGACGATCACTTCAGATGATTACATCATGTATGTAAATATACATTCCACAGGAGTTCAGTCCCTCTTTGTCCTTTTCTGAGCCAATATTTGGTCAAACATGTACATGACAGTTTTGGGTCTTGTCCCTAGCTGCTGATCTTGGTCAGCATCTTGTTGATGGCCTGTTTGACGTGCGTGGTGGAGCTGCGTCGTCTGGCCTTTCCTTGGACAGCCTTTCGGCGCCTCACTTCTCGGCACAGCTCGTGGAAAGCCTCGGCCACGGCGCCGCCCTCGTTGGCACACGCTGAACATTCATAGAAAGCGCACGCCATTTCAGCCGCCAGCCGCTCGCCCTCCTCTGTGCCCACCTGCCGGACATGGTCCAGGTCTGACTTATTGCCCACGAGGACCAGAGGAACATTTTTGGGCTTCTTCACCTCCTCTAGGAGACTTCGTAAAGGTCCAACCTCCTCAAAGCTGCCCCGGTCCGTGATGTCATACACGATGACGAATCCGTCTCCCCAGCGCATGTGACCCTCCTTCTGCTGGATGTCCTCCTGAGAACAACAAAAGGTCAACATTAACAAACATCCTCCTTCTTAACGCTTCCTTTTGTGCCTTAACAGAGAGGTCCTTTTCACCCGGACCTTTTATCAATGTCACTAGAAGAGCAGATTCTGAGCAGTCGGCCAGGTTTTGTCTTTTAGACATAGGCTGATCAAAAACAAAGAAGTGCATTGAACTATTTCTCCTTGTGAGGGTCATCAGATTCATGCTGTGTGATCTTTTATGTTTGGCATCACTTTAGCAGCCCTGGTGTACTCGGGTTCATTTCAGCGGTGAAGTTACAACACTGTTTCATTTTTACTGGGTTTGTTTTTTTTCAGTAAAACAGCAGCTGTTTTCACACATACCACCCCGACATTATCAGGACAATTCACTGAAATGGTCAGTGTGCCAGAAGCTACGGCAGATCGCCCAAGAAGTTTCCAAAAAATCATAATCTAATTCATTTATCTGCTACGATGATCATTATCTGCTACACCAGCCCTATTCAATTAGCGGCCCGTGGTCCACAAGCGGCCCGAAAGCAACCCTCAAGTGGCCCACAGTCAACGGGATTGGTACTGGTGAGAAAAACAGAAAAAACTTTTACAAACACTGACAAGGTCTTACAAAAATCCCAACATTATTACAGACATTGAGTACAACACGTTCTGAAAGGTTGCCGTTGATCAAGTTACATTTAATGCACTTTCAAATGTGACCAAAAGATGGTGTTTTCTATCTGCACTTTTTTATGTTCATATGCATCTTAATATGGGCTTTTATTTACCTTTCAAACTGTGGTGAAGTTATCTGAAGTGTTAAATTTAAAGAAACAGTTTAGTTAAACAGAAGTTTAATTGAAGTGATGCTCCTTATTGAGTTCATGCTCTTTTGGATATGGCAATAAATTAATAAACATCCAGTGTTTTTTATCTATTTGTGACTTTTGAGTGGCTAACTTTGCTAACTGTCTGCCAAAAATATTCGGTCAGCTCATGTCCTGAAGTCTGAAAATGTGGCCCAACTGAATTTCTAATTGAACAGCCCTTTGCAACATGTAATAAATAATTATAAAACCACCCTGTTGATGGTGTGATCCTTGGGGAAGTGATATATCTTGAAGTGTATGAACTATTGACTGAAGAGTTGAGAGGATGAAGCTCACAGAAGTGAATCAGAAGCGGGGCCACTACAAGTACAAAGACGACACCAGAGACCGAGAGCTGCAGAGTTTTTGCTCCATATCCAAGGACAGAATGAGACAGCTTTTTGGATGCGAGACCCGGTGTTACCCTGATGTGCAGTAGAAACAACACCTTCAAAGTCCAGATGCACAGTTAGAATTTTATTTAGGATAGCTTCTTGAGATGCAGCTTGTTTTTGAGGGGGGTCCCATCACTTTCCTTACAGTCAAATAAACTTCTCCTGTAACAGCGGTTATTTTTAATCTGATCTGTCAAGTAGCAATGAAATGGGTACCAATAAAATGATAAACCGCAGCAAAATATCAGACAGTTAATTCTACCGTTTCCTGTTTTAAATACTGTTGAAACTGTGTTTGACACTTTGTCAATCACTCATGATGATGCTGCTCATTGCCTGGAAAAGCCAGAACTATGTTTCTGCACCTCGTCTACACAGCAGGAGCTGCTTCAGTTTATCATCAGTAAAAAACAACAACAATGGGCTAACAAGCTGTAACATGGACACTTAATGCTGAATCGCAAAAATGTTTGAGTTTATGTAAAACGGGTTAAGTTTATTTTGGTTATCTAGAAAAATTGACATGTTCATTTACAGTTGTTTTTAAAAAGAAACCTGAAAGTTCAAATCCTGTTTTCTTCTTGTCCTGTAATTTACACACTATTTAAGCATATACAACATAATTATGACAAATACCTGCCAGAATTGCTTTCTTTCATTTCTCATGAAAACAGGATGATGAAATTTACTCAGAGGACTTTTACTGACACATTAATTGAGAAAAACAGACAAAAAAGACCAGGCAACCTGTTATAATTACAGTATTAAAAGGGTTTAATGATTTCAGTGAGTGTTTAAGTACTTTTTTGGAACATTTTGAGCACATTGCACATACTACTACAACAATTATAACCATGGTAGTTTTGGTCATAATAACTGAGATGTCAAACATCATACTGTTACATCCCTACTGTCAAGTCTCTGTTTCCTGGTTTGCGCCGTTGCACAGGATGAAGTCAACAGCCATCTGCAGCATTCAGACATTCACTCAGACTGTAAGCAGATAAAACACTCGGGGGCCTAAGAGAAACTACTTGGTAAAAATCCAAGTGAAAAACTTGTATGTTTGTATTGCCACATACAGCTCACTGTATTTCCTTATATTAACATTAATAACTAAAACTATTACAAACTGGAGAAGAATGACGTTGAATTACTCAGATAGTTAAACAACCACTAGATTTATTTTAACTGGTCAAAAAATAATAATTTATGTTTAGTTCGAATCAGAATCAGTTTTATTGGCCAATAACATTTACAGCATACAAGGAATTTTGTTTTGGCAAGCAGTGTCACCCACAGAAAAATGTATAAACATAATAGGAAAAAATGTATATATACTGTATACCCTAGAAGAGATATATACACTTAGAAGAAAAAATATCTGTACACCTAATGGAAAAAATAAATACACACCTGTGCAGAAAATAAATACATACTCAATTTGTACAAAATATACAATATAGTGCAAACTGAATGAGTGTTCAGTTAATGTGAATGTGGGACCATTCAACATTGCAGCAGGTTCATAGTTCAGTTATTTAGGAAAGAAACGGTTTTGAGTCTTGAGAAATGGTGTCATCTCTGTCCATCGTTGTGTAGGATAAAGCACTCAGAAACGAGCAGGTCCACAGCAGCAGATCATTCATGATTGTTAGTCAAGGTCACATTCATATATTTTTGGTGTTTGCAAGAACTACTGTGTATTTAATACTGTTTACATCTCTGAAGACAATAAAACTGAACTGATAATTGAATGGGGCTAAAAAAAAAAAAGTCAAATATTTAAAACTGTAGTAGTTTAAGCTTAGAAGGTCCACAGCATCAGGCCGTCCAATGTGTGTACGAGTTCTGAAAAGTATAAACAGAAACTAAAGATTATGCCTAATAATTATCATCAATTAAAATGACAAACCCTCTTTAAGCTTTGAGGACTTCAGTTTGTGTTGAATTTGTTTCCCTTATGGACAACACGACTTCTTTTCTCATCACAGATTCTTTTCAGGCATTTTTAAGCAGTGATATCTTTTAAAATATCTCTTCTTGATTTATCTGAGCAGACAAACTTAATATTTCAGAATCTTAATGAGCTCCGTTGATGCCTACCCCACCATGGCAGCCCCAAAGGTCCAATTAAAAAGGCAAATCAAATAAAAGTCATCCTGAGTCCTGCCTAGAGAGGGAGCAATGTCTAGGAGAACTCGGACAGAAAAAGGGCAGCAATGTTTATTTTATTCAAGTTCAGTACTTTACCCTAAGGGCCACAATAGGGCAACTGGTACAGAGAGGGACTGGCATATTTAAAATGACAACAATGATAGTAATGATAATGATAATAATAATCATAGTAATGATAACAATAATAATAACAGTTGGATGCGCAAGCATCTCTGCTTGCAAGGCATTTCTGCCTGGAGCACCTCCGCCGGTGCCATTAGACAACAATGACAACAAGAGCAACAACAGTAACAACAGTGACAACATTAAAAACAGTAACAACAGTAACAACAACAGCAGCAACAACAATAACAACAGTAACAACATTAAAAACAGTAACGACAGTAACAACAACAGCAGCAACAACAATAACAACAGTAACAACATTAAAAACAGTAACAACAGTAACAACAACAGCAGCAACAGCAACAACAACAACAGCAACAACAATAACAGCAACAACAGTAACAACATTAAAAACAGTATAGACAGTAACAACAACAGCAGCAACAACAATAACAACAGTAACAACATTAAAAACAGTAACGACAGTAACAACAACAGCAACAACAACAGCAACAGCAGTAACATTAAAATCAGTAATGACAGAAACAACAGCAGCAACAGCAACAACAACATTAACAACAGTAAAAACAGTAAAAACATCGATGACAGCAACAGCAACATTATTCTACATAATAATAGTTACAGTAACAATAATGATAATAGTAACAGTAACAATAATAATAACAATTTTAGTAATAATAATAATAGTAACAATAAAACTAATACTAATAATAATATCAACAATAACAATTAAAAAAAAAAAAAAAAAAACTAGAAAAGCACTCAAAGAGTGCAGACCTCCGCCAGCGCCACAGTCCTCACCCATATTGTGATTTTGACCATAAATATTAGTCCTACCTTTATTTCATCTAAATATTTAGATTCCTTGACCATGAAAACATACTATTAGCAATTGGATTCATAATGATATCTATTTTAGTTCAGTAGTTATTCACAAAAATCCAATTTTTCATCATGGCGGCCTGATGCCGATCCGGATCAACACCAAAACCGAATCACTTCTTCCTTTTCCCATGCTGAACATTCTGAAAATGTTGTCAAAATCCATCCATAACTTTTTGAGTTATTTTGTTCACAGACGGACAGACAGACGGACGGACAGACGGATGGACAGACTAACAAACTCTCCCGAAAACATAGCCTCCTTGGCGGAGGTAATAATAGTTGTTATTATCATTATAATACATTATAATTTCCCCCTTTTATTAGTAATACAAATTTTTGTAATATCAGGTTAAAAAATACATCTTAACGGGAACTAAGTTTGCAAAATAGGGAATTTTACATTAATAAATAGAAGTTTTAACTCACATTTAAGAAGACACAGCCTGTAGCTGATACAGGACTAAAACAACTTAACAAAATGAGTGTGTAAGCCCCTCTGTAAATTCTGATTTCAACAGATAAAACACCTGCTTTTGGGCGGGGTGACCTTTACCCCCTTTTACCTGCATTACTGAGCAAGAATGAATTTTGAAACTCTGATTCTAATGATAACAAGCTGTCACATAAACATCACTTTAAGTTTGTATAAAGATAAGCAAATGAATTATTGTCAATTGATTGAGAAAGAATCATCAATCAATAAGAGAGAAGATACCAGATTACTTTCTAAAAATTACAAAAGACTGGATGAATAATGCCACTGTATGACTAAAGTGTCATTAAAATGATTTTTAACATGTCTGAATCTCCTGTAGGTGGAGACTGCACAGATATATAACAGAAGAAAGGAGGTTAAAATGGAGCATTTGTCTTGAAAGAGGCACAGAGCATTTGCTTCTCAAGTCCCTTCTGACGACATTAAAAACAAATAAGCAGCACATGGGACCTTTAATACCCATATCACCCACCTCTGGTAGCCCCCATCATTTCCTCATGGATGTGTGTTTAACTTCTGACTCTCTTTTGTGCTCTTTATCCCAGAAACTGAATTCTCCGGGGCATCTGAAGAGCATTAACATTCAGGCAAGTGCCCTGTAATTTGATCATGTGAAGCAGAAATGGTCCCCAAATATGGTTGGAAGGAAGGCTTTGAATTAAGACCCACCTGAAGGAAGACACACACGTCCTGATTTCTAAGTTATTAATGTAGGGAGCTTAAAAATATCAAGACTGAAGCTCTGACACATGTTTATCCAACTGGCTTTTGAACTTGGTATTTATGAGCTAACTAGAAGATTCCACCTCCACAAATCACCGCAGGAGAAGACCAATGCTTTTGATACAGAAAGTCAGGAGAGGCCTGACAGCAGACCTCGTCCATGCCTACAGAAAATAGACTACAATGTAATGAGCGAGAGGGAGACGACTGGCTCAAGTGTCGCAGGGGAAATCAAGCACAAGCAGAACACCTACACAGCTCTGCAGTGAATTTATCTTCAGCTAGAGGACTTACGCAAGCTCTCCCTCACGGCCAGCAACCTTGATGCTGCTGTCAGACTGGAGGAAATTAGCATCTCAGAGTGCCATTCAGCATTAAGCCTTCTTCTGCAATTATAAGAAAAGTGACTGAAAATAAAAGGCAGCACAAACAGTAGGACACTTATATTAAAAAGTGAAATTGGACTTAAACTTTTGAGAAACATTGCAGTTGGACAGTGTGAATTTACACAGCACTTTTTAATCTAGTTTTAGTTATAGTCTTTTACCTAAAATATCTTTCAAGATGTACTCAGCGATCTTCTAATCTTCTAATCTAATGCACTATTTGTCAAAATCACCGTATTTCTTCTCTCCATCCACAAGACGTCACCACTGACAGCATGTTGAAAAAAAAGTCTGGTTTCAATACACAGCCTTGACTCTGAATTTCAGCAGGTAAATACTGTGGCTCGGGCCGAGTTACCAAAACAGAGTACACCCCCCCACATCCAGGGGGCGATCATACCCATGCGCAGATCAGACAGAGGGGGGAGGGGGAGTAGTCGGTTGCGTAGCGTGCACAGTTAGCGTAAGAGAGAGATACAATAGGTGCAGTAGCAATGGGCGAAAAACAGCCCAAAAGAAAAAGGTCAGAGAAGCAGAAAGTAAAAAGGAAGGGCTATGACCATGAAAGAGCGAAGACCCGGGTCAACATTGGTGTTGCTTTCCGACTGCGGAGAGAAGTCCGCTAATTGAAAGACCTGAAAACGGACGCGGATGTCGCCCATCTTCTGCTGGATAGGTAAGCAACATTAGCTTTGTGGTGCTTCACATAACAGTAATAGCCGACGGACATTCATCTTATTGTCTAATCTGCCAAAATGTACTGTTGTTGTTATGTTTTCAATATTGTCAGTCAAGTTGTCTGACGAGTCAGGGTTACCTTAGCTACGTTGGTCAGCTACGCAGTTTCTATGGCCGTTTCCATGATGATGTACGTCCATCAGCTTTCGAGGGTGGAGCCAGGTGTGAGTTATAAAGGGAGAGGCGGGTCTAAATTAGTTTATCAACAATCTCTCCACTCTTTTTCTCCCACATCGCTGACTACACCTTTAAGTTTTAGTCATGATTTAGTCATCTAAATTGTTTCTAATTTTAGTCTAGTTTTAGTTGATGAAATTTCTCTACATTTTAGTCAATAAGTGCGTTTCCATTACCATTGGATATGTGCAAAATGTAAATAGCGCAATAAAAAACTGGTAATAGGAACACCCGAATTTTGAAAAAGGACTAAAATATCACTAAAAAGTTCGGCTTTCATGAGATGGTTTTTCAGACATTTCTATCAAATATATAGCACAATGGAAACACTTTTTCCACAATTATACGACACACTTTTTTGTTAAGTGCATAGATCCACCTGTGTTCATTCATAGTTTTGACACCTTCAGTGAGAATCTACAGTGTAAATTGTGATGAAAATAAAGAAAACACACTAAATGAGGAGGTGTGTCCAAACTTTTGGCCTGTACTGTATGTTCAACCACTTTCACGAAAAGCATGTTGAACAAGGTGGACCGAACAAAATAACTCCACACTTTAAGTGTGAGTTCATGCAACAGAGAAATTTAAAACCCCATTCACACAGAATTTTATCCACATACACTCTGAGTGAGCTCATGTCTGAAGGCAGCAGCAAATAATCAGAGAAATTCACTGAAGCGAGTGAGGAGGCTGTTGACATCATCTTGTGTGACCAGGAAAGAGAGACTTGATGGATGGATAAATACATCCACTGTTGCAGGAGAAGTTTATCTGATTGTCAGGGTAGTAACACAATTCAAAAGTGTGTCTGGACATCTGAAGTATTGTTTCCAATAAACATATCAATGTTCTGTCGTATGCCTCCCCTAAAACAATGACCATCAAGTCTCCAGTGCATCAGAGCCACTGTTGGATACGATACCGATAGTGACCCTGCTTTATAAAGACTTGTATGAGCTTTAATACTCCTCTGAATTCTTTAATCGATGCTCTTGGAAAACTAGCATGAATTTGAAAGTAGCATCTCCTCAGGCCCCCCATATATCCAGAAGACTGATTCAACTCCAAACCCTCAGCACAACGTGTTTGTTTAACACTACACCAAGTCATGACTCAGTCAGCACGAAGGAAACACCAAACAAACATGTAAAGTCAGTTAGTGCTCACAGCCGATGTTGATCGGGGTATAGGTAGTTCCTCTGACATTCTCCACAAAGCTGTCAAATCTCCCGTTTTGGCCATGAAACTACCGTATCTCCCGTTTTTTATCCTCTTTCCTACTGTCCTCCTGTATTAGTATTCTCCTGTAAATCTCCCGCGTGATGATATAATAATAAAAACATTCCTCTGCCTCTTCAAACTGAGCTCTGTCTCTAGCCTGAAGGGGGCGGTAATGCTCCAAAATGATGGATGCCAACTACCGTAAAACCGAAGAAGAAGAAAAAGCCTTGCGAGAACGTCCACCTGCAGTAGCCTGGGTGGCAGCTGTCGCGAGATTAGAGCAGCAGAACAAACTTAGAAAAACAAAGAGTAAATTTTAGATTTCTTGTAAATCTGTCTTAAAATGTGAGGGATACTGGAGCTTGGTTGGGGTTGTTGGACGGCTCACGGTGGGCTTCCATTATTTTCAAAGACAAAACTTGAAAGGTTAGCATTCTCTGGCGGACTCTGATACGTATGAGCTCGGCTACACGCACCGAATCTGTGCAAGCGGAGAAAATGCACGCGCAGTAAGCGGACAGAATGGTGACGGGATTTGATTGGTTTAAAAACAGGTGTCCCAGCATGATTATTGGTTGTTGTTTTCCCTGTTTTACTCCTGCTGTAGATAGCAGATACTTTTCGCTCTGTTTTAAGAACACATTATGAGTTGATTACCATCAGGTCATAAAGACCATTTTAACCAGTGTTACAAAAAGTGTATCTAAATCAAATTGCCAACCCCAGCTTTAAGTATTCAGAATAAATAATTTAATAAATAATTGTTTGCCTTTATTCACTTAGACTTTAGATCTGGGGGTTGGAAGTGGTTATGTTTGGACAGGGGCTGGACGTGATGTATTTACATCTACTAGAAGAAAACAAACTCCAGTTCAGCATCTCCAGCATCTCTGTCATCCAACTTGGATGCTACAACTTTAAAAAGGTCCACATTTTTATGCTTAAGTCCTTCCAATCTTTCACTATTTCCAAATCTTCTAAGATTCTAATTAAATAAATTGTCTCGGCTTGAGTCCAACACTTGCTTCGGGCGGCCATCCTGTTCTTGTCAGCGTCCTGTGCATCATCACAACAGAAAAAGGGAACGAGCATGTGCAGAACGACCGGAATAAATTTAAAGCAAAATGAACATATACATGATCCGGAATTATTTAATTTGGATCTAAAGTCAGGATGGAAGGAAGTTAAACTCTGAATGGTCATTTTCATCCAGGATTAGGTGTTTACAAGGTTATTTTTAATCTTTTTAAAGAGGATTTAAGCAGTGGCGGCTGGCCAATAGAGGGCGCTAGGGCGCCGCCCCCTCAGTGGAGAGTGTGATATTAAATGTATTTACTTTATTTTGAAAAAATGAATATTGCCAAAAATTACTTATTTAAATATGTAATATAACATAAATATAACATAAATATATGTCTATTAAGATATAAAGTAATTAATTTTCATTAATGTAGAACAAAAGTAAGCCTTCTCGTCTCTGTCTCAGTGTCTCAGGGGCGCTGGAAATATCGCCCCTGAGACAGTGACGACTAGCCAATAAGGGACTGTTACTAGGGCAAGATAAGCGCCTATCAACGTGAATTTGGCCAATCAGCGTGGTTGAAAATAATCTCCGAAGGGCGATTCTTATATCGCCCCTCGGGTTTATTCGGCTTGTGTCGGCCATGCCCGGAGTGACTAATTGGGAGGACCGGGACAATTTCCGGTGGGCCGGCCTGACGTTTGGGCCGTGAGGGCCAGTGTTACTATAAATTTTTTAATATTATTATAAATTTTTGGTTTGGTGTTCATTCATGGCACTGAGTGAGTATTACCTCCATGCTGTTACCGCTGTCCTTGTGGGCCGTCTCCCTCGGCAGCCTTTTTTTTTTCAGAGGCATCCTGACGTAACAACACGTCCGCACAGGCTAAAAACAATTAGCTCCGCCAGACGGAGTCTGTGAGATGAGCCAGATAGTAGCCGCGGTGCTGGACTGCCGACAAGATGGACAAGAAGCGCAAGGGTGGCGCGGAAAAGAGAAGAATTAAAAAGAGGAAAGCGCTTGAAAATGATGCAGCAAAATGTGCAAAATAGGCACTTTTTTAACAAAACGAGCTCGCGGTCTGAAACGAAAGAGGATGATGATGAAACTGGTAAGGGAAGGTGTTGAATAAAATGACACTTGCACCGTGTGATGACGTCACATAACTGGGGAAACTCTGTCTTGTAGCCCCTCAGAAGAGATGCAGCAGCACCAAGCAGCAGCCATGAGCCCAGCACAGGTGCAGAGTGGGCAGGTAGGATTGTTCACTGAGTGAATGTCAGAATTAATGTCAGAGTAGGGGAGAGTGGGGTAAACTGAGCCAGTGGGTGAGTTGACCCAGCCTCTGTTTCTGGGAAACAGTAAATAATTCTTGTCATGAGGCCCTATATTCAGAAAGTCCTGATCATTTCACCCTGCCTCTGTTGAAGAGAAGCACCTGGTACAAACAGTTGGCACTTTTAACACAAAAAACTCTTTTGGTGTGCCAGAGTAAATTTACAGCATGTCTTTGAGCTTTTTTTATCAGTTCCAATTTATCCAGGTCTAAAACGGTGTAATATACATATTTGTTATTTACCAATGTATAAAACTATATGACTCATTTGGCTACGGATGAGCCTGTAGTTTGTGTCGAACCGTAGTGGGATGGTTGTTAAAAACTGAGTGTTGCACAGTACTGCCACACCAAGAATATTTTTCACCAGCCGCCACTGGATTTAAGTTTTATTCTGAATTAAAGGGTATTTCAAGCTCTCATGTTAATGTAGTCAGTCAATTTCCTGGGCTAGCTGCACTGACATTGCCCTGCTAACATCAGGGCTGCATATGTGAAAAGGGCTTATGTCTACTGTTTGAGTAAATTATCCTGTTGATATGACTGACCACCACCCCTTTTACGTCTTCTTTTAAGAATATCATGTTTTGTCATTATTTACTCAAAGGATTACTACCCCAGTTGGGATGCTGGTGTGGCAGAGACATAAGCAACCAGACATGTCCTGTTTTTGCTTCTGCTAACTTGGGTTTGAATCCAGCTGAAAGCTCGTATAAAGAATGTCTTCTCCTGCCTTCAAGCATATCCAACACACCTCTATCAATAAAGGCAAGGCAAATGTATAATTAAAAAAAGGGTTACAATCCCATTTTTATACAAAAAGTCAGAGTAAGAGACTAAAATACTCCTCTGTGTGTGTGTATGAGTCAACTGTGAAATACCAGTCCTCCAGCACCAGAGTTTAGTCAGAATGAGACCAAAGATCTGAACTCCAGCAGGGCTGCTCAGGAGATGAGTCAGCTACAATACATTTCCTCAAGGACAGAAAAAAATGAACTGTAGTGACACATGCTTCAATGTTTTTATTTCCCAACAGAGTGCAAGCAATCAAAATACTTGGCTGTTTTCTTTTCACTCAGCTGTCAGTTTATCGCACGAGAAGTGATTTTGACACCCAGGGTGTTTTGGAAACTTAGATCACCAAACATAGGCAGAGATGAGACATGAAAAATGTAAATGCAAACAGGAAACAGAGGTTTGCAGGTTCTTTTGAAACTATATATGCAGATAAACAGCACAAACACATATTAATAACATTTAATATATTTACTTATTTTTTAAATAGACATTTATTTTAGAACAATATATCCACTTTAATTTGCTGCTTGCATCATGTTCCATTAAGTCGGATCTTGGTCAGGAAAAAAGACTGGAAAAGTTGTAGAATACTCAAAAACAGCTTAAAAAGGGAAGCAGGTTCATGGAAATATGTTATAAATAGTAACATGGGCAGATATAACTGATACTGGGCTTTGTTCTTCTGAGTGCAACTGCAAGTAACAAAGAGATTTCTCCATTTACAGAATGGTGAACATGGGAAAACTCTGCTGTTTAACCCTTTAACTCCCAGCTCAGCTGTTTGGCAGAAGTCAATAAAATCAGGAATATGTAATATGTTTAAAAAAAGTTTGTTGGTTTTTTTTGGGGGGGAGGGACACAGAAAAGGTTGCAAACAAACCAAAACAACTTATATTCTCTTTCTGTGGGATTTAAAGGTTTAAAAAGCTTAAAGTTTCTATTAGCATTACCATTATTATCATTTTAACTACTGAACCACTCACTGTTATGATTTATTATTTCTAAAATCATTTTTGTGCGTCAAACACAGCATTGTCTATTTAAGTTTTTTGATTGCTACTTTATTTATAAACATTTTTGGCCTTTTCTGATGGATTTCGTCCCAAATATTTGTGCTTTTTTATGTCATCACATTATCAAATATTAACTGTGAGGATTCACCCTCCCCTCCAGTTTTTCCTCTGCTCCCTCTCCCCTTTCAGTTTTTCCTCTCTCCTGGTTCCTGCAGCAGGGGCGTGGACTGGAGCAGAGCTGCTTGGAATCCTTACCTGCTTCCTGATTAGGGTACCTAATGGGTACCTTTCACATTTGAACCGATACCATTCCAATGCACGGTACCTGGGAATCGGTATCGGTACTCAACGGTACCAATTTTCAGTACTTTTGGGTGTGTTTATGGGGTAATAAATATCAATTTGTTTAATAATAATAAGGTCTCAAATTTTTTCAATGTAAATTTATTTCTCAATATACAAAATTTGACAGATATATATCAAAACAACATTCAACTGTTTGTATTGTAACATTGTAGTTGTTCCAAAAAATTCTTCAACATGAAAACCAGTAACTAAAATGAACCACAACTTGATAAATTAACTGCAGCCCTCACTTTAACTTTGGGGCAGTTTAACAATGGGTCCGACAGAGCTGTAAATTAAAAAAGCATTTACATTAACGTTACAAAGTACGAGGAACCGACCTGATAATGATAACTGAAGCACATTAAAATACCAAGCTAATACCTACTCTACCCAATAGTATGTCTGCTTCTTCCACTCCCTCACAGTCACAAGGATGCGTTTAGGTACCTAAACATGGCACCGTTTGATTTCACGTGAATCGGTACTCGGTAGTACCTACAGAATTCGGTACCCATCCCTATTCCTGATTACCTGATCACCTTCCCTGTTGAAAGCCAGGAGGTTCACTCACTCGTCGCCGGCTGGTTGCACTTCACTAGTAGTTCGTTTATGCCTCATAGTATCTCAGTGCTGGCCTGAAGCTCTCTGTCTCCGTTCACTTTGCCGGATGGTGTTTTTTGTGCTTACTGCTCACTCTACCCGTGGACTTACCTGCCTCTCTTTGTCTTTTAGGTCTCCACGAGCTCCCGCCACCGCCATCATCGGCTCTGTATATACTCACCTGTTTAAGATCACTCTGGAAACTGTTTTTGAACTGTTTGGATCACATTAAATTCAACCCTTTAATCGTCTTCTTTTGCTCTGGACTCCTCTTTAAAGACTTTCTGGGTCAAAACATGTATCGCTGTTTACACATCGTATTGTACATAGGCTTGTGTATTTACATGACAACGCAAAATCCTGTCGGGTTGCCCGTCTGTTTCTTGTGTTGTCATGCTTGGCTTGTAATCAGCAGTCGAGGCGTGTACGTTGCAGAGTCCTGCACTGGGTCGGGTACCCGCAAAAACAGCTGATTTGCGGGTGGTTTTTAAAAACTTTTTTTTTCCCGGGTTCAGATCTGGGTGGAAAAAATAACATGCGGGTCGGGTCGCGGGTTTTAGTTTGACACATCAAATTTTTATTATTTTTTTTTTTTAAAGTTATTTTTTGGGGCTTTTTATGGCCTTTACTGTATAGGACAGCTGAAGATTGACAGGAAAGCGGGTGAAGAGAGGGGGAATGACATGCAGCAAAGGGCTGAGGCCGGGATTCGAACCAGCAGCTGCTGCTGGGCGATGGCAGCCCCCGTACATGGGGCGGACGCTCTACCAACTGAGCTAATGTCCGCCCCGACACATCAAAATTAATATAAAATAATAATAAATACAATAAAATAAAAACGTAAGTTGTAAAAAACATGGACGCCACGATGCTAGGCTAAAATTGAAGCCGCCACGAAAACTGCTCTCCCTGGTGCCTGGCTGCAGTATAGGTCAAATCTCCGTCTCGCCCATTCATCTGGACGGGCCGTAGTGAAATTTCAAAAAATTAATACACCTCGTAGCAATATTTCTCCCATCCGTATGCTGTGGTGACATTAAAGTATTATTGGGCTGCGTGTTTTCCAAGTCCTCTTTTTTCTGAAAAGTTTCTTTTTTATTAGTTATTAGAGTTTAAAAATGACCGTGGTTTACGGCAGCTTCACCATGATTGTGTACGGCGTATGCTGCGGGGTGTTGCGACCGTTTATGACAGCTGCGTCCGGATTATGGCCCAGATTCTCTACTGGTTGCACAATGGCGGCGCCCTGACGGGGGATATTATGGCTTCAAATCCATAACATGGCGGAAGGCGGAGGCTGAGGCTGCGCTGGACGCTGGACAAGGCATTTAAATTCCGGACTGTCCGGCCTAAATCCGGACGTGTGGCCACCCTACACAGCTCGTACCTGCTGAGCGTCGCTTAAGTCTGGACAGAAAATAAGTCTACTATTACACATGTAAAGGTTCTTTTCAGAGATTAAAAGTTTAAAAGCATTAAACGTAAAAAACGAGTGATTTTACAGTTGGATGGGAGAAGATCACAGAGGGTTGATGATGGAGCTTTTATTGGAAGAGTTGCTTCATTCAGGTGCGTTGTTTACTCACTGGCATCTGAACTATGGCGATGTACCGTTCAATTTTCAGACAATATGACCCAAAATGATTACTTTAAATACGGGTTACAGGTTGAGCTGCGGGTCGTGTTTCAACGGATCGGATCGGGTTGCGGTACTAATCGGGCTGATGCGCGGGTTTGCGGTTCGGGTGCGGGTTTGTACGTCCCCGGGTCGGATCTTGACAATTGGACCCGTGCAGGACTCTGGTGCGTTGGTTTAACGTTGCTTGTTTTATTGACCACATTCTATAAACCTAAGTCTCCGGCTACCTGCATGCTATATCTACCGGGACGTACCTATGGGTTCCCACACTTGCTCCCAACCCATATTGCATGCTGGGTACTGTAGTTCGTGGGTTACTACACTTGTAACATCACAGTTCTGCTCCGAGGTGGATTCCACGTCAACAAGTGCTCATGCGTGCGTAACATGCTTCGTCTCTGCATGAGACCTTGTTGCTATTGCTGCCGTAGCTGGTGTTGGTGGTGTTCTGTGAGCAAATGTTGGTATACAAGTCGTAGCAATATTTGGAGCTGCTGGAACAAGATCAGAATCAGCCCGGCTGCCGCCATTGTTGTTGTTGTTGGAGTGTGTGACAGCGTGGGTTGGGGGGCGGGGAGGAGGAGGGGTGCTATGAGGTCACCGTCTTTTCCGGACTTATCTGTTTATACCAACTACAGCATGAAGACGAATACGCAGATATCCACTTGCAGACCCGTTTTCAAAAAAGATGCGGAGTCATGGACAAATACGTGTCACTGTGTGTCAATATCGCCAGATCGATAGTTTATTTTACCGGAGTCTTACAAATTTGTACTCGTGTAAAGCCCACCTAAGAAATATCTGACGCTTGGCTTGTTTGTTGTTTTCTTTGTTCCTTGAAATGTTGACAGAATCATATCAATGATTTGATCTTTGGTTACGTTTTTTAAAACATTAAATATCACTGAATTTATTGATGTACTCTGCCAAACAGTTAAGCTGATAGTTAAAGGGTTAAGAGGCAAGACTAGAACCAAAACTTAATGCCTGTGCCCCATGATCTATCACATGGTGCTGTATGAATAACCAGCATTGTTATGTGATGAATCCTGGGCATGCAAACACTTCAGAGAACCACATCATGTAATAGTGTGTTGCTGCACCTACAAAAGTGAGATAAGACTCTACCATGCAAAGCAAAATACCAAAAGTGGAGAACTGCTGTGGTCAGACAAGTCTACATTTCAAACTAGAAATATTAACTGTTGAGTCATGTAGGCTTAGAGAAAGACTGCTGTCAACGCAAAGGTCAAAAGTATCTGTGATGGTTTTGTGCCCATGGCATGAGCAGCGAGCACATCTGTAAACACATCATTAATAATGAGAGGTCCAACAGACTTTGGAGCAGCACATTGTTTCATTCAAAACATCTTTCCAGTGACGTTCTCTCGTATTTCAGCAAAACAATGCCAAGCAACACTCAGCACAAGTTATAACCAATATGGCTTCACAGTAAAGATGTGCAGGTACTAGACTGGCCTGCAGAAAGTAGTGACCTACAAAAGAAAATGTATGCTGCAGTATAAAGCAAAACACAGATATAGACTTACTTGGCATCATGTTCAATTTATTCTACATTAGACATGTAACGGCATGACATTTTCATAGTTATTGTGACCAAAATTATCACGGTTATCATTATTATCGCGGTATTGTTGCAGTGTGCTCAAAATGTTCAAAAAGTACTTTAACACACAAATGAAATCATGTAACCCCTTTAATGTTATAATTATAACAGGTATTTTTTTGGTTTTGTCAATAAATGTGTCAATAAATGCCCTTTAGGTACATTTTTTTCAACGTTTTTAATGAGAAATAAAAGTAAACAATTCTGGCAAATATTTGTCATTATTATTTTATCAAAGCTTTAAAAGTGTGTCATTACAAAAAAAGAAAAAAAAAAGGATTTAAACTTTAAACAGGATTCTCTCTCTAAACAATTGTAAATGAACATGTTCAAAGTTGTGAGATGACCAAAATATGAACTTAATCTTTTTTTCATTCATTCACACATTTCTGTTTGCCTGCAGTAGTGTCTGTGTTACAGCTCATTATATTAGACCATGTCCAGGCCTTTTATTTATTTTTTGTTTTACCAACTTTAGTCCCTGAGGTAGTTATAGCCCCCTTTATGACTCTCCTCTGGTTTCCCCTTTCCCTGGCAGATCTCCTCGACAGCTCCTTCTTTAATATTTTCAAATTCCGATTGATTAAATCCATAAAACATAAACTTTGATGGAAAAAGATTATCAATATCAAAATACTGCGGATATACACGGCAAACCAATGGCACTTCAGAATGATACTAATGCTATTATTTACAAGATTTTAATATTATTTTGACAGAGAATTCTGATAAACCACCTGTTATTCACTCAGGTATGGCTTACTGATTCTTCTCTCTCTCTTACACTCTATAGCTCAGGCCGCTCACAGCAGTACAGCAGTTCACACGCGTCTTTTTCTTCAGCTGCATCGTTGTGTTTTAGTCAGAGTGACTGTCTTCTATCTGTTTCCCTTCAACATCCTTGTAAAATCCAAAATTTAACCAGACTTCAGAGTCTGTTTCTAGAGGAAGTCTTCGCTGTAGTATCTCTAACTTTCGCCAAACAATGCAAACTGCGCATGCGCGTTTCCGTCTCCGTCTGAGGAACCGCTGCTGCTTGATAAAGACACATAGTTTCGGCCTTTACAGGCAATGAGCAGCATCACCGTGAGTCATTGACACAGTGTGGTGATCAAACTCAGTAACTCTGTAATTACAACAGGACACGCTAGTAATAACCGTGGGAAATTTTACAAACCATTACATCCCTATTCTACATTTTACCCCCTGCACAGACCTTGCAACCCCTTACAAACAAGCTTTAACAGCTGATGAAACAGTGGTATGATGTCACAATTTAAGGTCAACTGGGGGGCTGGGAGAACGAGCCATTTCAGAACACCTACAAACGCTGTTTATAGGAGAAGACGGAGAAGTCCAAATGTCGCAGACTTTGTTTTGGGCAAAGAAATACTCCATTGAGACATGTAAAACACACTTGAGCATATAAACACAAAAAAAGGAATACGACTTCTTTAAATCTTTTGCTTATTTTTAAAATATTATCCCAATTCTTTTGAGGTCTGGGTTTGCATGAATGCTTGACAACTTCATTGATAATAAAACCAAGGATAATTTGTCTTACCTGGCCTGCAGTGTCCAGAATCTCCATAGTTACAATCTCATCATCGATGTTGGCTTGGTGACGATATGTTGATTCTACAAGACACACAAAAAGTAGACAAGTTTCAAAATTCAAAAACGCATGTGATATTAATACGTTCTTATCTCACTGAAGAGAAGTCAAATGCAGTGTGCTCAAAAAGTTCAAAAAGTACTTTTACACAGTCTTGAAATCATTTAATCCCTTTAATATTGTAATTTTAACGGTTCTTTTGTCATTTTTGTCAATAACTGTGTCAGGAAATGTCTAATAAGTGAATTTGTTTAAACTTTTTTTCATTAGAAATAAAAGTAAACAATTCCGCCAAGTATTTGTCATTATTTTGTTATAAATGCTTAAACTGTGTGAAATTACAAGAAAAGAAAAAACAGATTTGAACTTTAAACAGGATTCTCTTCATAAAAAATGTAAATGAACATGTTAAAAGTTTTTTTTTAAATAAACTTAACCTATTTCACATAAACTCACACATTTTAGTTTGCTTACAGCATTAGTGTCAAAGTTAAAGCTCGTTATATTAGACCATGTCCAGGAGTTATTTTTAATTCATCTTTTGTTTTACTAACATTAGTCTCTGAAGCAATTAGCCCCCTTAATGACTCTCCCCTGGTCTCCCCTTTCAATGGCAGATCTCCTCGATATATCTTTCTTTAATATTTCCAAATTACGATTGACTAAATCCATAAAACACGAACTATGGCGGAAAAAGATGATCTATTAAGACGAAATACGGCAAAACAAGGCAAATAAATGTTGAAAGAACGGCAAGAACACACTCCAGATTGATACTAATACTGTTATTTACAACCTTTACACATTATTACCATAGAAAATCCCAATAAAACGCCTATAATTCACTCAGGTATAGCTCACTGAATCCTCTCTCTCTCTCTCTGCTCGTTTAGGAATTACAGCAGTTTAAATCACGCTCATTTTTGTCTTCCACCACACTTTGGTGTTTTAGACAGGGTGACTGTTGTCAATCAGTTTCCCCTCGACATCCTTGTAAAATCCAAACTTTGACCAGACTTTGTCCGTTTTGAGTGGGAAAACCTGTAAGTCTGAGTGAGGCTCCAGCTTTCTTTCAGAGGCCAAACATTACAAACTGCTCATCCACGCCTCTGTTTGCGAGAGCCAGCTGCTTCATCAAGGGGCAGATACCAGACAATTGGACTCGACTCATAGGGACTCGGACTCAAGGCGACTTGAGCCGCTAATGAGACGACTTGGAACTCGACTCGGACTCGGGAGGTAAAAACTCGAGACTCGACTCGGACTCAGGAGAAAATGTCTCCAGACTCGACCTGACTTGAGAAGACATGATTCGGAAATTGCACTCAGGCTTTATATGAAGAGCCAGACAGGAGATACATGCCGCTCTTTCCTTTTAGGTTCACTTTATTGATGCTCCATTCACAGTACACTTGTCCGTCACCTATTATTGTCCCCTACATAACACAGTACTACACACATACGTTCCTACCACACACCCGCTTCTGCTACAGTGATGAGGTGAGGTGGGTTTCAAGTTGGCAACTGCTATGTCTTCTGTGCCCAAAGTTATTTTCTTTGCATATAAAGAATTTCAATCAGATGGAAAACCAAGACACCCCAAGTGCACGACCTGCAATGCTTCGATAAGCAAAAAAGAGGCACAACATCAAACATCAACCACTACCTGAGGACACATGAGGCCAAATAAGTGAAACCTGCAAACATTAGCCAGGTAGCTAATGTTCCTGCCATAGGTCAATATGGCAGGAACATTAGCCCGATCTATGTGCTCAATATGAAGCTAGCAAAGCTAACATTAGTAAAGAGGGTGTACGTGTGTATGTGTGGGAAGATAAGGTTTCCCTCTTCAAGATAAAAATCTGAGTGCTTTTTAGGGTGGACTGGGGAACAGTGGTGAGGGACTCAACCCGTCATATCCTGTGACTCGACTCGACTCGCCCACAACAGAAAAAACTTGGGACTTGCTTAAGACTCGGATCAAATGACTCGAGACTTGCTTGAGACTCGCATCAGAGGGACTTGGGCAATTGTCTGGCAGATACACATAGTTCAGGCTTTTCCAGGCAAAGAGCAGCATCACCGTGAGTTATTGACACAATGTGGTGATCAAACACGGTTCAACGGTAATTCTAACAGGACACGGTAATGATCACCATGGGAAATTTTTTCCACGGTTTACCATTTTACCGGTAACTGCCACATTACCAATAGTTACCAAACATCAGTTAAGGACTCTAGTGGTTCAAAAATAACTTTTCAGACCTGCCTATCTGTCCTTACCTTTTATAAAATACTGACTGGAAAAACAAAAACTATCAAAACATTTGCTTTTCTTTAGAATGTCCTTGCAGAGCTGCACATGTGATGTGGCATCACCACCCTCCCTGATTTTTTAAAGTCAGTGATTATGTAATTTCATCTCAAAGGCAGGGAACATTTTATTAGACATTTCAACAGAAGGAGACTCTCATCTGCTGGGCTCAAAAAGACTGCATTATGCCAAAAGGCGTCATGCTTCTATTTTCTTTGACTCCTTCTCCATTTAATCATTATCTTTCATTTCACAGCCAACCTCAAAGTATTTATGCCTCTGCACTGACGACAGCAGAGGCATAATAAATGAGAAAGTCTTCTGGGGAATTTCTTTCAACGTTGGCCACATGTCCAGCAAGACCGAGGGATCATCCGGTTGGATATTTAAGGATTCAAACTATGCACAAATGTCTGCCCTGACAAGGTCATTGATAAAGGTCATTGCACCTCTCTGTCACCACAGGGCTCCAGACTAACTTTTTGGATTGGTTGCAATGGTGCGCCTAAAAAATGTTTTTAAGGTGCACCAGCACAAAATTTAGGTGCACCAAAAATTTTCATAGTGTCATCTTTAACTCCAGAAGGTCACCACTTTATCACTCTCCATAACTTTTATTAGGGGTGTCCCGATACAACTATTTCTCCTCCGATACGATACCAATATTGCAGCCTTGAGTATTGGCCGATACCGATATCAATCCGATACGATATCAGCAGGAATCATACAGACTTTTATTACCTATTTTGTAGTATGGACTGTAAGAAAAGGCTTGATCAAGTGAGATTACTCAAACAGAGAACAGTAGGCAGCAATAGTATGTATGAGAAAAACTGACCCATTTGTTCTAAACCAATAGGTTAAATAAATTTTAACCTTAAACATAAGAATATACTACAATTAAAACAACATGAATAAAAAATATTAGAAGATCCTGAAAAGTGACCTCAATAAATCAAACAAAAACATATTTCACCAATTGCAAAATAACCACTGTGTTGAACTTAAACATAAGCATATTCTACAACTGAATAAAATAAAAAATAAATATATTAGAATGGACTGCTTGTATCGGAGTGCTGATATCAGAGATTTAGGATGCAGGCCGATAGAATCCGATATTTGTTTTTTTGACCGATATCCGATATCAATATCGGATCGGGACATCCCTAACTATAATGTAAATGCTTTTTAAACAAGGATAATATGTAAATACTACTTTTTTGAAGCAAATTGAATGAAATTTCAGATTTCAAATTTTTGAACAATTTCAAACGAAAACATTTCCAAATAAAAGTGCTTTTGCTGAAAGTGCTTTACGGAACTGAAATTTAACATTTCAAACTCAAACATCTAAAGTAAAAAAAAAATCAAAATAAAAAGAGCTAATGGTTAAGGTGTTATACTGAACTGAAAAATGAAATAAATACCCAGATTTTAACAAACAATGACACAACATTTACCTGGATGGTCTCATTCTCCAATAAATTTGAACCTAGAATAAGTCTTCACACACTATAGTCACTATTTACAAAACTAAAAATAAGGTAAATAATAAAAAAACTTTCCCAAACTAATTTATAAAAAAAATGACTTATAGGACAGAGCATTACATGATTTTTTATTTTATTTTTTTTCTATTTTTGCTGCCTTTTTTCTTTACAGCTTTATGTTCAAGTCATATCTGTCAGACAGGTCATTAGTCCTGAGTGGACGTGAACACTCATCTCTGTGTGCCTAAGAAACTCTCCCCTTAACAGGGGAAATGACTGAACACGTATAGACGTTATAGTTAACGCTACTGTGTTTTACTTGTTTTGTTGGTTATTATTAACTATCTAACGGTCACTAAGATGAATTTGGCAGAACTATGCTGCTTCTTCAGAGTTACCGCTCCGTGCTGAAACTTGACACCACAGTCAGGTTCCGTCTGGGCTCATTTGCATACTAACAGCTGATTGGATGATTACTGAGGACTGTGTGTGTGTGTGTGCGTGTTTGGGCAGGCCTAAAACCTGCAGCCTGTGAAGATACAACACAGGGACAGAGAAAAGAGAGGAAGCAGGTGCTGTGTCATGTCTGTTTTTGGCTGATTTTTCAGCTACTGCAGTTACTAATTTGAACACATTTGTTTAAAAAGTGTTCCTTACATTTTTTCTTGGTGCACCAGTGTGCTCAAGAAAAAATTTAAGGTGCACTCAGACAAATTTTGGGTGCATGTGTGCCTAAAATGGTTGCACCCTGAAAATTCTGGTATCCAGAGGCAGCAGTGATGATCAGTACAGGTCCTGATCCACTGCCTTTGTTCAGACTGTTGTTCAGTCTGATGGTTTGGGAACAAAGGATCTCCTGAACCTCTCAGTCCTGCAGCGTACTGAGAGAAGTCTCCCACTGCTGCTGCTTCTCTGTCCCTCCAAGATGTCATGGAGGGATGGTTACTATTGTCCAGGATGACCTGCACTGTGCTGAGCGTCTGTCTCTCCACCACGATCCCTGGTCAGTCAAAACTCCTGCCAATCACAGCGCCAGCCTTCTTATCCAGCCTGTCCAGGCTCCTGGTGTTGACCCGAACACTGTAGACCACTGACTGATGGAACATTTGCAGCATTTCACAGCAGACTGTGCACCCGCATAGGGCCTTGTGCCACTAGAGGACCTTATGCCTGCAATACCACTTTTTTTCATAAATAAATCAGTTAAATAGGTCTATTATTCTGTCTATGTCAAGTTCACATAAATAAAGAAAGGACCTCTTTCACAATACATGTAATTTTGCCCACAGCCCAATTTTTTGTTTATTGTGTGGTATTTGTAGCACACCCAGAGACTCCCAAGAATATACCTTTAGAAAATCCAAAAGTCATCCAGGGCCTGTACTATGACCTATTTTATGATCATTGCCATAGGTGTGAGCCAGGGTGCACACTTTACCCCAAAACTTACTCAAACACAAATAATAAATCATCAGATTGGGTCAAATCACCTTCACTGAAGTCTGGTGCATCTTTTGAAATCAAATGTAAAGCTAAGTATTACAATTGAAAGAAGTTATTGAATTTTAACTGGGAAAAAATTAGTTTTTTTTTTATGATTTTTTCAACAAATTCAATTCTTTAGAGATGTGTCTGACCAACTTACAGTTGCTGTACAACTAAAATACTTACAAATTATTTGGCCACATATATATTCTCAAACTGGGAAAAAAATCATCAAATTCTGAGACCGGTAAAGTTGTTCAATTAACAGGTTGGGTTACTGTGGTAGAATCAGGATACTGTTCCATGTCTTGTATATCAGGGAACCTTTAAAGATTTGTTCAGAATTCATCCTTTAAGTATGATTTCTTTTAGAATTTGAATGCTAGATTCAAAACAAACGTTTCACATGAAATGTTATTCATTTTAATATTGAACAGCCACAAAGGGCCTGTATATTATGCCTTTGTGATGAGATAATAATGAGCCATTGATACAAGTAAAAACCGATGCAGTTTTGGATTGTTGTAATCAGATTGTATATATCTACAATGACAGCAATACATAAACATTACTTCTGTCAATTTCTGTTTCTAGTACTTATATATACATGTAATCTGTTTTATGGCCTTCGTGTCTTTTTGCATAGCAACAGCTTGGACAATTTTAATTTGTAGACTGGAACTATAGTGAGGGAAAGGGGATCTGAGAAATCCATAAGATGTATGATTGGCTGGTTATTTCATAGAATGGAGTCTTTGAATTTGCTTGTGTATGGTTGGAGGGGTTTCTGATTTTGAAAATGTTTATAATATCCCAAATAATAGATTACAGATGCAACAAGTGCACACATGCCAGAGGTTCTCTTTCCAGCAGGACAGAGACAATAATATGCCTTCACAGGATCATCTGATGCATTCTTGTCAAATTGAATCCAAACATTGTATTTTATTTGAGATCTGTGACGAGAATGAATCTGTCCCCTAATGAGATCAGCATCATGCTGGTAAACCCAAATCTCATAGTCACCATCATTTTTTTGATGCTCAGCAATGTAGCCAGGGGACTGTTTGATTTGGTATGTACCGCATGTTATGGTCTCAAGGTATTCCAGATCCACATGAGGGAACGAGATATCAGATGCTTCAAGCTTCTGCCATTCACTACGAGCTCTGCGTGACATATTTGGGTCTTCTGCAACTCGTTTTGCCAAAACATTGTCTTTTTTTAAAAGTGAAAGCATACGCTGAGCCATCTTAGTATCTCGTTCCTCTCGATCTGGATCTGAAACATATATTGGTCGCACAATACTAAATTGAGGTTAACATTCATTTGCTGCAAATTGCATGAAATAAAACATTACCCTTGATATAATACAAGACATGGAACAGTATCCTGATTCTACCACAGTAACCCAACCTGTTAATTGAACAACTTTACCGGTCTCAGAATTTGATGATTTTTTTCCCACTTTGAGAATATATATGTGGTCAAATAATTTGTAAGTATTTTAGTTGTACAGCAACTGTAAGTTGGTTAGACACATCTCTATAGAATTGAATTTGTAGAAAAAATCATAAAAAAATTATTTTTTTTCCCAGTTAAAATTCAATAACTCCTTTCAATTGTAATACTTAGCTTTACATTTGATTTCAAAAGATGCACCAGACTTCAGTGAAGGTGATTTGACCCAACTTGATGATTTATTATTTGTGTTTGAGTAAGTTTTGGGGTAAAGTGTGCACCCTGGCTCACACCTGAGGCAATGATCATAAAATAGGTCATAGTACAGGCCCTGGATGACTTTTGGATTTTCTAAAGGTATATTCTTGGGAGTCTCTGGGTGTACTACAAATACCACACAATAAACAAAAAATAAAAAAATATCCAACAAATTAAGCAGGTTTCAATAGATCACAGTAGGTCAGGTTTTATTTAAGTGCAGAATATTTGCAGATTATCAGAATGCAAATACTGGACGGAGCAGATGCAAACGTAAGCAATTATGTTATTTATATATAGAAACAGATTGCACTTTGTGGTTTGCGTCTATATTTAGCACGTTTGAAAGGCAGGTGCAAAGTGCACATCGTTACGCACAGATGGCTGCGGTCATTATGGAGAAGGAGGCAGATGACAACTGGCTACATACGAGACAGATTAATACAGTGATACTGCAGAAATGGACCAGTCTAATTCAAAGCCATTTCTCATGAGCCATATAAGGTTTTTTTTTTTTTTAAACAATATATTTATTAGATTTTACATATAAAATTTTACAGAAACAACACCAACACAGATAACAATAGAACAAAACAAAGAACAGTACACAGACTTAATAGTGTTATTTTTTTTCTCCTTCTCCTCCTTCCCTTAAAAAAAACACACACACACACAAAATCATCCATCCAGGGTCTCCATATGTCCTCAAATTCCTCAGCTCTTCCTCTCGTAATGTACATGAGTCTTTCAAGTGCAACGCAAGATGCCATTTCCAATATCCATAACTTTATTGGAGGAACGTCCACTTTTTTCCAAAATAGTGCAATTGTTCTCCTGGCCTGCAGGAGACCAAAGTCTATGAGTGTGGCCTTCTTTTTATTAACAACATTGTCCTTGGGATATATACCTAAAATACACAGTGTTGCACAATGAGGAATCTGAATTCCAACTATTGTAGAAATTATCTGAACAATAGATTTCCAATAATTTTTGATTTTCCAACAATCCCATAAGTAGTGATATAAGGTACCCTTATCATTAGAGCACTTATTACACGTGTCCGGAATGTCAGGGGTCCATTGATGAAGTTTATCAGGAGTCACATAGGTCCTCATCAGCCATTTATATTGTAATAGCCTCATTCTAGTGTTTATTGTTTGTTTTTGTGCTTTAAGGCATGCATGTTCCCAATCTATCATTTCAATATTTTCTTGAATATCTAGTTTCCATGCCTCCAATCTATTTTTACTAGATTCTGTATCATGTGAAACTAGAGATTTATAAAACATGGAGATCTGCTTACATCCAGGCAAACCTGACTGGACAATATCTTCCGAACAGGACAAAGGGGGTTCGTACATTATGTTTTTGAATTGTGTTGACGTAAAGTGTTTTAACTGCAGATATTTGAAAAAATACTTATTGGGAATAGAACATTTTTGCCATAATTGATTGAATGTAAGCATCTCCCCATTTACATAGAGGTCAGCTATTGATTTTAAACCATTTTTAGCCCATAATTTAAAACCCCTATCTGCTCTTCCAGCTTTAAAAGCCGCATTACCCCATATGGGAGAAAAGCGTGAAAGTAATGGAGTGTCCCCAGTCTGTTTGTGTAATTTAAACCAGATATCTATAGTATTTTTCAAAAATGGATTTTTGGTCTGTTGTTTTAATACTCTATTCTCAGCGGAATACAAATAATACTGTAACAGAAGGTGTGGTACCGTTGCTTGCTCTATTGTTACCCAAGAGGGTGGTGGTGATGTCGAAAAATAATACATAGCCGAGCACAATTGAGCAGACCAATAATACCATTTAAAATTGGGAAATTGTAACCCTCCAGTTTCATAAGGCATATAAAGCAACCGCAGCCTTGATCTGGCTTTCTTATTATTCCAAATAAAATTCAGGAGCAATCTATTGAGTCTAGTGAAGAAAGTGTTAGGTAATGGAAGAGGTATGGTTTGAAAAAAATATAAAAATTTCAGCAAAACACTCATTTTGATTATGTTTATACGGCCCAACATTGAGATTGGCATCGCCATCCACCTGTCTAGTAACTGTTGTACCTCCAAGATTAAAGGGTCATAATTCACCTGAACCACATTTTTAACATCAGGGGAAATCTTGACCCCCAAATAGGTAAATCTGTCTCTCGCATTCAAAAAAGGAGTGTTAACAACAGGATTAAGTCTCTATTCAGTATTTAAAAATAAAATAGATGACTTTGTATCATTAATAACATAACCTGAGAAACTACCAAATTTTTTAATTTGTGCCATTAAATTTGGAAGGCTCGTGGATAGCTTGGTCAAAAAGAGAATGACGTCATCAGCATAAAGGGAGATTCTGTGGTCATGATCTCCTATTTGGATGCCCGTCAAGCCCGTATCCATACGAATCGACATGGCCAGGGGTTCTAAAGCTAAAATGCACAACATCGGGGAAAGAGGACAGCCTGGATCTTTCCAAAACAATTGGTTTGGAGAAGATACTGTTAGTGATAATGCTAGCCGTAGGGTTTGTATATAAAATTTTTAACCATTTGAAAAAATTATTTCCAAATCCAAACCGCGGTAGAACACTAAATAAAAATGACCATTCGATTCTGTCAAAGGCCTGACGTGCATCTAACGATAGCAATGCTGTGTCTTTACACTCTGCCTTTTCATGTAATATATTTAAAACTCTTCGTATATTGTGAAATCCTTGACGTTTTTTAACAAAACCACTTTGATCATCATGTATTAAACTAGGTATATATTGATCCAATTATATTGCCAGGGCTTTGCAAAGTATTTTTGTATCGCATCCCATCAAACTTATTGGTATGTACGAGGAGCATTCTGTGGAAGGCTTATTTGGTTTGAGGATCAGGGTAATCAGCGCAAGTCTCAATGTAGGAGGAAGAGTCTCCTTATTATATGACTCTTTATACATGTCTATCAATGGAGCCAATAATTGTTTTTGAAATGCCTTGTAAAATTCTATAGTCAGTCCATCAGGCCCAGGAGCACGATTAGTATTAATACTTTGAATGGCAGCGGAAATTTCTTCTTCTGTCAGATAGCCATATAAGGTATTTATTTTAAATGCAGTTAAACCTAAAGAAAAAACGCCATGATGAACTTAAAGTTTGTGTCATGTTTTGGGAAAAAAACTTTACTAGCCACCAGACAACTTAAAAACAATAGATGATAATATTCAAAAATAAATAGTATTATTGACTGTGTGTCTATTTTTTCTTTTCCTCAAAATCAGTTCTTTATTAAGGGCTTGGTTGCGATGTCAAGTAGTGCTGGCGTCCACCCCGTGTATAACGAGGATTCATCGCCTGTGCTCTTCCCTACTGTGCCGTTGTAGTACTTCCACCTCCCGACTGTCGTTGACATTGTGTTTTACTAAACTCTTCATGGTGACAGCCGTAGCACACGCAAAATCCTCATTCAGAGAGGGCGGTCTGTGCTACTTTTTCACCCGTATAGTGCATGCAATAATAGCAGGTCACTCACATTATGCCTATTAAAAGAACACGCAATTAAGCACTCGTTACTTGGGATCTTAATAGATCAGACTCTATGATTATGCCGTACTATTGTGCTTGATTTTAACATATTGCAGATGATGTGTGCAAATAGAAATAGAAGCTCTGTCCATGTTACTGTTATTTATGCGTAACTGCGCATCCATGTCAAAGAGCAGGGCCTCGCATTTCAAATTCGCACAGGGCCTAGCATCACCCCGGCAATGGCCCTTAGTTGCTTATGCTGCGTTCCAGGCAACCTGTAACTCGTGTTTTTCCCACCTGTAACTCGTGAAAATGCACTGGAATGGCAGTCGAACTTGTAACTTCTGACCCGTGGTCTAGTACCAGATCAGTGTACTCCGAGGTACGACTTGTGACTTCACATCACTGCCTAAACAATAAGGCAGCCTCTAAATAATGACAAACATTGTAAAGTATAAGCTTCTGTTACATTATGCACCATTTCCTCGCTTCTGTTTCACTCAAATGAGTTAGTTGATAAAGCATAAATCCTATAATGCCTGCCATGTTGGTTAATTTACATACCAGAATTCTTTGCACTCAAACCGTAGTCGTATTTTGCCTGGAGCGCTTTCAGGTCGGAACTCAGAGATTTTAACTGGGAAATATCCGAGTTACGGGTCGCCTGGAGCACAGCATTAGTTTGTCTGTCAGCAAAAGGAAGGTTGCAGGTTTGAGCCCTGTCACATGTTGATGTGCCCTTGGGCAACTTAACCCGAAGTTACCCCGACTTCTGCATCAATGGAGTGTAAATGGGTGTGAAAGAGTGGAGATGTGTTGACTGATCTTGATGGACAACTGACATAGAAACTCTGAACCATCAGTGACTGAATGTGAGAGTGAATGGGTCGATGTGACCTGTGGTGTAAAGCAATGAGTTGTCAAAGAGACTGGAGAAGTGCTATAAAGGTTAATTTACTGTTTATCCTGTGCTTTTGAGCATAATAATTCAAGAATGCTTCCAAAGATCTTTACCAAGCTGGGCACTACTGTCAACTATATCTCATGGATCAACTGATTAGCCTGCATGCATTATTAAATCACAAAGGAAACTTAAAAAAATTTTGTTTTTACTTTCAAAAAAGTTAAAAATCATGGTCTTATTTTTCAGTGTTATATTTTGAGGGAGTTTTGCATTTTTCCACTGCAGAGGACACCATGCAAACATGGTATAAATAGTAATTGAGTGGAACTTAATATAGATCCAAAAGCACCTCTTTGACAAACATTTATTTGACTAAATAAAAGAAAAAGCAGGATCTGATGCAAATGTGCTGTTGCTGTTTTATCAACTATTAACTTTTGAGTTACACCAACATTTAAAATAAAAAGTAAAAAATTATGCTAAATCTGAAAACAGCCATTTTTTTTCAAAATTTGCCCTTCATCAGCTGTTTTAGATTTATGATGCAATTGCTTAATGTGGTACAAATGTGCAACAATGATATTTTCATGAAACTTAAGATGAGGTTTTGGGAATTTAACACCTGATAGTTGTACATGGTCCTGCAACCTGAAGGGTATAAAACTTATTCCAAATATATGTCTACTGTTGTGGACACCATGCATGAAAGGGTTAGACTGAAATAGTTAAGAACATTTTCTTCAACTACAGTTCATTTTTTTCATCATAATTTCTTGACTGCCTCATTGCATGCAAGAAAATAGATTGAGATTTGAAGTGTATAGGACAGGGGTGTCCAAACTACGTCCCAAGGGCCAAATTAGGCCAGATTATCAGGTTTCTACTTAGCTTTTCACATTTGTCTAATTGCACAGACAGATGACCTACTTAGATACAAGATACTACTGAGATGCTGGATGTCATTGGTGAAAGGTTATCAGGCTTCATGTTGTCCACTTGCTCGTAAATGCAATGTTTCAAAAACAATTCCAAAGACTCTTTCATCTGCACAAACAAACTAGCGAGACTTTCAGGGACATTTTTAAATGTCTTTGGGTCTCATGATTGTTGCCTGTTAACTTGAGTTATATTTTTAGGGATGTCTGTCAAACCTGCAGATGTCCTCTCTGACTGACAGCTAACGGATATAATTTGGGAGCTGTAAGGTGAAAAGTCAAGTGGTCCACCACTCTTTCACAGATGTGTAAAATCACCATGTGGCAGTTGTTGTTTTTTTTCTGCTGCGTCATCCTGCTATCTGATGGTCGACTCCCGCAGTGGTCTGAAACACCCCCAGCTTCACCTCTTCTCTCTTTGAAAAGCACGATAACATCTTCCATCCTGCACAGGAACACAGGTGTGAACTGTGACCCTGGCCTTTTATTCTACCCTGGACAGCACAGGAGTTATCTGCCTGGATTGCCCCCTTGTAAAAACCCCATCTGTGTAAACACCTCACTGAGGGCTCTAAAGCCCCTCAAACCCTCCTTGAAAGGAGGAGACTTTAACAGACTCTGCCCTTGTCTCTACCAGAGGGCTTTAGCTGGCACTCTCTCAAAGCCGTGGACTTTGTGAAGCTGCACTCACGATTGATTTTGGCTTCTGACTCATCTCCTGTCAATAATTCTTTATGATGCATTCTTCTCTGGTGAAAGGCAGGTGATCAAAAGGCTTAGTGTGTCAGAAATCAATATCTGACAAAAACAGACTTACAATTCCATACAAGTCTCTCCATCAATCATCATTTTACCCGGTTTAGAGTTTTGAAACTTGAACATATCTGTGACCAAAAATCCACTCAAAGATTTGACGACTACTCAGGGTTGATCGTCAAAAAAACATTGCTCTTAGGAGGTAGGAGTGCCTTGCAGTGAGGGCTGGGTATTTCCAGAAACCTGACGATATGACATGAATCCCGATACTGAGGCCACGATACGATATGTATCCCAATACATGTAAATTGTGAACATTGACTACTCTTTAACAGAATTCCCAACAATTTTTGTTTATTATTACAAGAAGAAAAAGAACAAGGATGAGCTTTAAATGATTCTACAACTTAAGAAACTCAAATTTAAAGATGGTAGACCTACATTTAAGTTTGGAACGTGCTCCATCACGTAGCTTGGCTTTTACTTTTAACTGTGCCATTGTTAACATTACTCAAAGTGTATTGACAACAACTGTCAAAACATTTAGGCTGCATCGATTCTGTAGAATCTGAATCGATACTCGTATCCCCAAGGAGTGCATGACGATATTTTGCTGTATCGATACTTTGAACACAGGCCTACTTGCAGTGTGGCTGTCTTGCCCACCTTCATTCTGTAAACTCATTTTTCGTGTTGACTTTGCGTTAATGCTCTGCTGACAGCTTTCATTGGCAATATTTTGTGTAATGGTGCAATCAAATGCTCTACTACTAAGCATCTGGACCTAGCTCTGGCTATAACATGGAGATGCTTCCTTGGGCAAGGCACCTACCCTCAACCTACCCTAAAATTGTTCTCACTTCTGCATCAGTGGTGTGTTAATGGGTATGACAAAGCATAGATGCATTAAGTAACATGCATCACACTAGGGAAAGTGAATGAACAGCAAGGTTCATGATGTAAATACATGCAAATGCAAATGCAAATGCAAATGTAAGGACGAACTGCATATCTCAGTCTTATAAGGGCTTTGAGAAGTCAGAATACAAGAAATGGGCGACTCAAACTAAACCTCAGGTCCATGAAAGTGTTCAAATAACATTTGAAAAATGTTACCTACACAACCCATTCAAAAAGCCTAGTTTAAAGGGATATGTCACCTTTTCTTCTTTCCTTGTCTTGCATCACTCCCAATTCTATCCCAAGCAGATACACACCATTCTTTCAACTGTGTGTGCAGTAAAGAAAGAGACAGCCAAAGCTTGCCCAACACTAATAAGCTTAGTGCAAACACTGCGAGTCAATGGGTACTGTTAGCCCGCCTCTGCCTACAGTCATCACATAAATGCTTCAGCAACAATGAACAGAAATGAGCCAAGTGTTTTGACTGTTTTCTGTTTAAGTAAAAGATGAGAACCAATCACAGTTGTGTGAGCTGTTTGTTTGAAAGCCTTTCTTAATTGCAAATGGCCAGCAAAAGCGTACCCCGGACTCACAACTGCAAATTGATTTTCAACTATCACTTAAAAAAAGTGTCAAAGACTCAACTCAGTCGTGAACGTAGCATCTCTAGCGTAAACTACAGGGAATGTGCCTGTAAATAGGTCAACAAAACAGAGCCTCTGTTTTGTGATTTTTCTGATCTAAGGAGAACAAGAGAGAGAACTGGTAAGGTACAATACTGTTAATGGGTACAGTTATGTGCAGTTACAGTTATGTCTGTATAGTTTATAAACGGGTCACATAACCATGTTGAAAATGTGATTGGGTCGAAAAACTTCAGAACATTGCATTTTTCCTCCAGCATGTCTCGGTTTGGCTCGAATGTATGATGCAGCCTTTGGCTACGTGTATTTCTGCCTGTGTGCATTGATCCTGAATTCCTAATCAAGCTCCTCTTCTGTACTCTCTGGTTCAAAAAGTAACCCCATGCATCCAGAGCAGCGGGAATGTCACCGTCACTTGAGTAAAATCATCATATTTGGTTAAGCATTAGTTTGCTCTGGCGTTGTTTGTCTTCCCGAGTCCTTGAAAACTAAGTAGCAGAGGCAGAAAAGAACATTACACAGAAACATAAACTCCCTGGGTGAAAAATAAAGTGCTCTGACGTTTTTAATTAATCATATATTTGAATCAACAGTTTTGTGGCTCCCTTTTACCTAACACTCACACCGCCTGAAAAAAAACTGTACCTGCAAACAGCAGTGTACCTTACCAGCCTCGGCTTGATCTCCTTAAAGGTCTGTCTTTGTCAACAAACTTTTTAGCCAGAAACAGACACAGAGTTTTAATGTGGTAACTCGTAATGTTGAGCTTTAAGACAGCTTCAGTAACCACATGGTTCTTGTTACTCGGACTTAGTCCACACTCAATTCAGTCAGCAGTGATGACACACCATGTTGTAGAGAGAGGCTTTAACAGTAAAACAAGCACTGTATCACAACACTGCTCGGTCCAGTCTAAAAAATACTATTTTTACTATTTTACATGTTTACTTGTTATTATATTTTAAGTTTAAGTCAGTTCTACTTTCTTGTAGTTCCCCTTCATGCACAGATTAAACCAAACAGTTCAGTACCACAGTCAAAACTATGACTGACTAAAGAAGAGATACAACAGTGCTGTATGCTTGACGATGGTACATTTGTTTAATAAATGACTTGATTATCTTTAAACATATGTGTTCAAATTTAATTTCTGCATTTTATCCATGTTCCAAACTCTGTTGTGCTTTAGTTGAGGTACTTACTAAATCAGACAGGCCTGTATGTGAAGAGTCACAGATCAATGTACAAAACTACTTTTATATATATGAGAATAAAAAAAAATGTCAATGCTGTCTGGCCTGATATGATTCAAACAAAATGTGTTCTTGTTGAAACATGTAATGCTGTGTACATAACACCATTGCCAAACATACAGTATACGAAAGGGACTAGAACTTGATCAGTAAAGTCAAGTCAAATGTTTGACCTCTGTTTATGTTTTAAGGTACAAAACCCAAAACCAGTGAAGTTGGCACGTTGTGTAAATCGTAAATAAAAACAGAATACAATGATTTGCAAATCCTTTTCAACTTATATTCAGTTGAATACACAGCAAAGACAAGATATTTAATGTTCGAACTGAGAAACTTTATTTTCTTTTGCAAATAAATTTAATGGCAGCAACACACTGCAAAAAAGTTGGCAGAGGGGCATTTTTACCACTGTGTTACATCGCCTTTCCTTTTAACAACACTCAGTAAACGTTTGGGAACTGAGGAGACCAATTTTTGAAGCTTTTCAGGTGGAATTCTTTCCCATTCTTGCTTGATGTACAGCTTAAGTTGTTCAACAGTCCGGGGTCTCCGTTGTTGTATTTTAGGCTTAATTTTCAATGGGGGACAGGTCTGGACTACAGGCAGGCCAGTCTAGTACCCGCACTCTTTTACTACGAAGCCACGCTGTTGTAACACGTGCAGAATGTGGCTTGGCATTGTCTTGCTGAAATAAGCAGGGGCGTCCATGAAAAAGACGTTGCTTGGATGGCAACATATGTTGCTCCAAAACCTGTATGTGCCTTTCAGCATTAATGGTGCCTTCACAGATGTGTAAGTTACCCATGCCTTGGGCACTGATACACCCCCATACCATCACAGATGCTGGCTTTTGAACTTCACGCCTATAACAGTCCGGCTGGTTCTTTTCCTCTTTGGTCCGGAGGACACGACGACCACAGTTTCTAAAAACGATTTGAAATGTGGACTCGTCAGACCACAGGACACTTTTCCACTTTGCATCAGTCCATCTTAGATGAGCTCGGGCCCAGCGAAGCCGGCGGCGTTTCTGGGTGTTGTTGATAAATGGCTTTGGCTTTGCATAGTAGAGTTTTAACTTGCACTAACAGATGTAGACGAACTGTAGTTACTGACAGTGGTTTTCTGAAGTGTTCCTGAGCCCATGTGGTGATATCCTTTACACAGTGATGCCGGTTTTTGATGCAGTACCGCCTGAGGGATCAAAGGTCACGGGCATACAATGTTGGTTTTCAGCCTTGCCGCTTACGTGCAGTAATTTCTCCAGATTCTCTGAACCTTTTGATGATATTACGGACCGTAGATGATGAAATCCCTAAATTCCTTGCAATAGCTGGTTGAGAAATGTTGTTCTTAAACTGTTGGACAATTTGTTCATGCATTTGTTCAAAAAGTGGTGACCCTCGCCCCATCCTTGTTTGTGAACGACTGAGCTTTTCAGGAAAGCTGCTTTTATACCCAATCATGGCACCCACCTGTTCCCAATTAGCCTGTTCACCTGTGGGATGTTCCAAATAAGTGTTTGATCAGCATTCCTCAACTTTCTCAGTCTTTTTTGCCACTTGTGCCAGCTTTTTTGAAACATGTTGCAGGCATCAAATTCCAAATGAGCCAATATTTGCAAAAAATAACAAATTTTACCAGTTCGAATATTAAATATCTTGTCTTTGCAGTGTATTCAATTGAATATAAGTTGAAACGGATTTGCAAATCATTGTATTCTGTTTTTATTCATGATTTACACAACGTGCCAACTTCACTGGTTTTGGGTTTTTATACAAAAAGATAATGACATAGAGCACACATCCAATTTATTGTAAACTTTTAAACTCAAGAACTAAATGCTTTGATGATATCTGCCAGTGGGTCAGTGGGTTGGTCCGTCAGTCCGTCCGTCTTACAGCAAATGTGTGTAGTGAAAAACATTTTTGTTCAGCTAATTTACAGTTAAGCACAATTTGTTGACCTTATTCTATACCTGGATCTAGATATACTAGTTATTAATACTTTGTGGCAGAAGAAGTAAAAAGTACTCTGAAGTACAAGTTTTTGTATTAAAGTATGGGGTGCTGGTTTGGAGTAGTGGTTAGCACCCCATGTACATGCTTCTGCCGGTCCAGGTTCGAGTCCCGCCTGTGACCAGTTTGCAGAGTGTCTTCCCCTGCTCTCTCTCCCCCTTTCACAAGCCTATCCACTGTCTCTCTCCTATCAATAAAGGCACAAAATGCCCAAAAAAAACATTAAAAAAAAAAAAAAGTATAAGTGTAAGTCTTAGTATTTAATGTACTGAGCCTCGGACTTTTCAATATACTTTTCAGTATAAGCCAAGTATACTTTACTATACCACTCTTAAGTGTATAAAACACAGTATATAAAAAGTTATCTTCAAGCATACCTCAGTTTTAGTAAAAAATAAATATTCTTGTAATAGACTTGAATATTTTTTGTGAAGGGGTTCCAAGTGTCATGTTGGATCTCCAGTCTTGTGAATTATTCCTCACTCACTCTTTAACTTTTAAATAGGTTTTTCTGAGCTCTTTCTGAGAGATAGTTATAAATAGCTGCTCTGGTGGCTCCACAGGCTCTGCACGCCCACCCTCTGCTGTCCCAGGTACGCTTACCTCTCCAGGGGATAAAACCGCCTGCTGTGACGTAAATGAAATGTCTCAGGGAGCCCGAGGCGGAAGCAGAGCGGCGATTTATAGCGCTCTGGCTCGAGGCATGAGGAGCATCTGTGAGGAGGAGAACCAGAGTCTAACATGGAGACCTGAGGGACAGCCTATTTCAGGAGTCATCACTCAGTCGGCAAACAGCACCCAGTCTGTCCCTGTCCACCTCTCTGTGTGTTTGTTGCTAAATGAACTGGCAGGGGGGCACGTCCGGGAGGATTTAGCCGGCCTCAACATCTAATCAACAGCCCTTGGAGAGAAACAAAAGCAGTTATTTCCTGGCAGCAAGCAATTCAAAACCTCATAATTCAAACCCCCTCACTGCCTGACAGTGTGTTTGTGGAAAGTGTTGTGCCAGACTCAGCGTGTCCAAACACAAAACTGAGTCCAGGTTGTTGCTATTTCTAGTCAAACCACGAGACTCATTTATGCCTTAAGTCAGGGGTTTCCAAACTTTTTGCCATGAGGGCCAGATTTGGTATGGTGAGAATGTGCGGGGGCCGACCATTCAGCTTTTGACTCTAATTGTCTCTTAATATCTAATGAAATGTCTTCAATTCTCTGTACCACAGTGTTACGAGCCAGGCAGACATTGGCAAAATCTTGCTTCCTCCCAGGACAAATTTTCTCAACTATTTTCAGCACACAGTCTTCAATAACTTCATCCTCAGTGAAAGGTTTGCAGTGCTTAGCAATCAGCGTTGCCACCTCATAGCTAGCCCTTGTGGCATTTTCATTTGACTCACGGGCTCTTGTGAAAAAGCGCTGATGTTCCGTTAAAAAAGCTTCCAGTTGTTTCAATGTTTGGCCGCGTTCGGCCCCAGTTAGCTTGTCGCATTTAGCATGTTTTGTCTGTTAGTGCCGCTTGACATTGAATTCCTTGAAAACAGTTACATTCTCGTGGCAAATTAGGCAGACACAGTTTTTTCATATTTCGGCGAAAAAATACTCCAATTTCCACTTGTTCTGGAATTGACGGCACTTGCTGTCAACTATTCTTATTTTTAGCTACAGTAGCCATGTTTGAAATGGGATGGGCTGAAATGATGACAAAAGGTCAGGTGTCAAGTGCCACAAGGATGTGGCCACAGCGCTACTGCCATCTTCCGGTGAAATGTAAATGTTTTTGTACACAAGTATTTTTTTACAGCAGTCAACGATGCAAGAGGGCCACATGTAATTGATTTTTTAACAGAGACTGCGGGCCAGTAAAAATTTGAACACGGGCCGCATTTGGCCCCCGGGCCTGACTTTGGACATGCCTGCCTTAAGTCATCAAAAAAGGCCTTCATCACTCTTAAGCCCATTCTTTAATCTGAGATATCCCCTGCACTCAAGGTGATCCTATGCTGAGCACTGTTTCTGGTTGTGTGGTGTGACTATGAAAAAGTTCATTAAAGGTGCTACAGAGCAATGATGTAGCCAGTTAAAACAGTTTTTGGACATCATGGACATTGTGTCCTCTGCACTTAAGAGAAAAAGGACCATCCAGACTGTGATCAGCTCTAGGGATGTAACGGTAGGAAAATTTCTTATCACGGTTTTTGTGACCAAATGCTCAAAATGTTCAAAAAAGTATTTTAACACAGTCTTGAAATCATTTAACCCCTTTAATATTATAATTAAAACAGTCCTTTTGTCTTTTTTGTCAATAACTGTGTCAGGAAATGTCCTTTAGGAATATTTGTTCTCACTGCCTTTCACAAGCCTATCCACTGTCTCTCTCCTATCAATAAAGGCACAAAAATGCCCAAAAAACCCCCCAAAAAACGAAGGATTCTCTTCATAAACAATTGTAAATGAACATATTTAAAGTTTTTGGACCGCCAAAAATACATGTAACCTATTTTACATTCACTCACAAACTTCAGTTTGCCTGCAGCATCAGTGTCCATGTTACAGCTCGTTATATTAGACCATGTCCAGGCCTTTTTTTAAATTTTTTTGTTTTACTAACAATAGTCCCTGAAGCAGTTAGCCCCCTTAATGACTCTCCTCTGATCTCCCCTTTCCTTGGCAGATCTCCTCGACATCTCCTTCTTTAATATTTCCAGATTACGAATGATTAAATCCATAAAACATGAATCTGTAGTGTAATGGTAAACAGCCTCCTCTACTCGGGTTGTTTGTTTCTGGCAGATCATTATTACTTAATTTGAGGAGAAACTGTCATTAGGTTCTTCAGGTTTGGGACGTTTTTTTTTTTTCCCCCAAGAAATCCTTTAAGAAATTGAAAAATGTCCGCAAAACTCATCAGAGAGTCACCCATATCCTCTGACTCCTCATACACTCGCACCACTGTTTGTGTCTGACTCTTTCTTGATGTCCAGTGTCCGTAGATGTTTCTGTATTTCTTTTGGTCTGTTCGGTCTCCATCGTCAGCAGCTCTTCTTCTGTAAACTCCGGTACATACAGGTACGCTCTTGACTCCAGTGTGAATTGAGCTTCATCTGCGCTGTCATAATCATCCTTTTTAAATTTTCCTACGTTATCTCTTCCTGACACCGCTAAGAGTCAGAAAAGAAGAAAAACAGTACTTTATAAAAGTCATGCGAGTCTACAACCGGCGTCTGAAGCTGCTCGCTTGTTATGTTTGCATCAGCTGATGTGTAGTGGTGCAGGTGTAGTGATTCAGCGGAGGAATATGTGACATGAGTTAGGTCGAGATAAAATTTATATTTTTGAAAAGTTAATGCACTTAAAAACATGCATATGTAGCATACTCTTAAACTGTGGTTTTATTTTTTAATGTGAGTTCTAGTAGGAGGAGAAAATACCCTTAGATCTTGGTACGATTCTTCCCTGTTTGCGGCTAGTTCTGCGTAACAGTCTCTTTCAGTCTGTGGCTTACTGAGGGAGAGGAGAGAACTTTCTACTGCATCTAATGTACTTAGTGGTCATATGGAGCTCATACAACCCCACTTCAAAAACACTGAACTATCCCTTTAACAATTGTACAGACATTCGTCAACAATCGGTGCTTATCAGAAAATCTAGTTATTAGTATTGTTTCTATTAATCTAATCCCTGTCACTGTCTCACCATGACCCTTCTCTATTAGGAGTATATACTGTACATCTCACTGGTAGGATCAGCTTCATTTATTATTAGAATGTTGATCTGTAAATATTGTAAAGCACATTGAGGCTGAGTGCGGCCCACACTCTGGTGGTTATCCGTGTGTATCTGTAACAACCACTCTGAATGCATACACCCAGCTTGTGATATGTGCCATAATAGGCCTTTAATAATGTGTCGGCCACTTCACGAGTAATTTCAGCCTCTAGTATGATTGGACACAAGGAACCTCCAACGGTGCTGTTATTCCCATCATGCACTTCACGCTGTGCTTTCATAGTCTTGATGCCAACTCCCACGGTAACCAAGGAGGCAGAAATCTCTCTTCTCTGCTCTTAGCCTCTGATTGTTCAAAGTCATGCAAATTACCTGAAACAGTACAATCATAATATGTAGCTGCACATGGAAAATAAGATGGCATGAGGAAACTACGCCAGGTATTATTTGAAATCATATAAAGCCTTTATAAAACCATGGTAACCTTGCTCAACAGAAAACTAGCAGCACTGGGACCAATACAGCCCTGCCTGAATACTCAATGTGGCCTCAAGGAAAATAATAAATATTATTAAAATGCAAATGCAAAGACACAATATGCCATGACCTGTTTCAACCTGAACTGCTTTCACGTAATAACTTAAACATTGAAATGGAAAAACTGCTGCAATAATCTTTGATTCTAAAGGTCTGCATGCATTGATAGATGTGATAGAGTGATGCAGGGATGATGGATTTTTTCACTGTGATCTTGGTTTAATTCATTCATACAGAAATGGAAGCAGACTTTATAAGACCTAATTACAAAAGAGTTAGGATATTTTGTGAAGTTTGAATTTAAACATCATGCAGCAATGTGCAAATCTTCTACCCAAAATTTAGCTAAAGACAGCACAGAGTAGATATTAAATGTGTTGTCAATTAGGGTCCTCGCCCAAGGGGAAGTACCTCACCCAAAATGTGCTCTCTAGCGCCACCTGGAAACACTAAAGTGGACCTCACAGCCACCAGGAATGTCATAGCAAGATCAAACAAAGACCAAAATGTTTGTCTCATCAAGACCCACAATTCACGTGATGACACCCCTGACCTATCTCAAACAGGGAGTTGGCAATTGGCCCTTCAAAGTAAAATTTCAGGGGAAAAATATGCAAAAAAATTATCTCCTCCTAGACCGTAAATGGTATCAGCTTGAAATTCGAAAGATGACAGAGGAGACATTGATAAACAAAAGTTATTAAGGGATTTGATGTTTCTCAAACGGTTTGCGAATGACGAGCCCTCAAAGTTAGTCATGTCTGAAACGGGTGGAGCTCCTCCCATTCAAATGAATGGGCGAACGACGGATCAGCAAGAGACATTCTGTGTCAGTTAGGCCTCTACAAAAAAAATGAAACAAAATTCAGCTTTTAAAGTTACATTATGGGATTCCTGACAAAATTTCACATAAAAAAGGTCATATTTTTAAAGAGTTTAGGTCAAAATCATGTCATCAGTGAGGCGGTGTCTCTTGAGTGTTTTTTGTGACTCCTGATAAAAAGAGCAGTTCCAAATGATGTCATCCCATTCTATGGCTGCAGGTCATGTGACTAAAGGAGGAACAATAGAATGTCGCATACACAGCCATTATAAAGACTGAATTTGCTTACAGAGCTGCAGAAACACATATCAGTGTAACATAGAGCAGTTTAAAGGGATGAAAAGGGATGAAACCCTCAAAGTGGAGGTCAATGGGGCATGAGGGACCTGCGACAGAGCAAGGACCCGTCCAATGCTGCTTGCAGCTTTAATTAACTTTATTGTCTTTTGGAAGTTTTCCCACATTTTGAATTTAATGCTTGCAACAGGTTCCAAAACGGTTGGAACAGGGGAGAAAAAAAGACTGCAGAAGTTATGGAATGCTCAAAATACACCTAAAATACTCTATAAGTGAGTAGGTCATTTGGTAACTGATGAGAGTACTATGACTGGGAATGAAGGGAGCCTTCCTTGTTTACATTTGTTAAGGGCACAAAGTTTCGTCAGTATAATGCATGAACCAGTTGTACTAAATGAAGTAGGTAGGTTAGTAGTGATGGTGTCCATGTGAGATACCTCAGAGAGTCTTGAATGGATTCACTGAAAAGATTTTACACATAATACCTCCAGGTTTGTGATCACCTATCCTTAAATTTTCAGGTTAATTATAAAGAAAATAAAGACTGAGCACATGAGTTTGGATATTTTATGCTGCTGATTGCACCTCGGTTCACTAAAAGCAGACGCAATGCTGAGAACACCAAATGATTATTCCTGAGGCTCTGACCTGCCGCGTACGGCCAGGAAATGAAAAGGCTCGAATCGAAGACGTGACGTCTTTGTGTCCCTTAGTTATAGTGAAGAGAACTGGCTCTGAATACATCAGGTTATAAATAAGCAGTTTCTTGTTTTACCACTGATGGTGTTTTTCACTGATGATGGTGGTGAAAAAGTCAAGTCCACACTAGTTATTGTTGGACCTCAACTAGAGACATGAGTTAATTTGAATTTATTTATTCAACCACCATCAGCATGCCAATAAGCAGCATCACACAGTGGGCAGTAGGCGATGGAACAAAGTCACCAAAACACAGACACCGAGCACCTGTACCTGTTTGTTTGGCTTCTGTTGATAAAGGACGGAAGTCTGCACTTTAGACCCCTAACATCATTTCTTCAATATTTGTATGATTGAAATGCTGACACTGTATAATCACCATGGAGATGCTTTGTTTTATAGTTCCCAATATGAAGCGAAGCCTGCGAGCTCGTTCAGGCAGACAACTCGAGCCGGGCTGCTGTGCACATGCACATGTCACTCCTCTCATCCATCATCCAATCACACTTTCCACCTCTCAATTTGGCGGTATATTTAAAGGTGCTATGAGGAGAATCTATTACCGGCGAAATAAAGACTCTGCTACCCATGAGCATGCGCGCCAACTGTCATAATGCTGCGTTCCAGTAACCTCGGAAATGGGAGTGACATCATCTCCGACTTCTTGTCGTTCCAGTTGAAGTCGGAAAAAAACATGCCGATCTACCAGGCTATTGTTAGCTGTTGTTAGCACGCCCTGCGTTGTTGTTCACAAATACCACATGAAGAATGTGATTATCACTATGGCAGAATTTTTGTAAATATAAATCTAACAATACTATGTATACAGCTGATCTAGAGCGACACACCCCAGTCAGAAGTGCAAATAAATTGATTATTATTGTCAACTCGGGGGTGGCGAGGTTCCACAGAGTTCCCAGTAGGAAATTCAGACTTCGGGGGACGTTCAAGTTGCAGTTTCCTACTCGGAACTTGGAAATTCCTACTTCTGACTGGAACGCACCAAAAGACGTGACTGAAGCCAAAGCGTGTGTTTGTTGTGGTAAATGCAGCTCAGACCTTCCTCAGAACTCTGCATTGCTTCACAACTTCTTTTTTCAATAATTTACAGGATGCAAAGCGACGAGGTAATGTATCTCTTTCTAGTTATGTAGCGGTAGCTTTTGATGTGTGACAACAAGCAATTTTTGGAAAACTTATTATCGTAGTTGAAGCTGGCTACATATCACTACTTACAGCTCGGTGCTCTAAGACGTGTAATATAAATCATAAAATAATATAAATATGCTCTAGTTTTAATTGTCTTGTTCCCGAAGTTGAGTATCCAGTCCAGTCCAGCCCTGTCCGACCCGACCAGAAGGCTAAGGAATAGCATTTATAGATAACATATTTTGATGCTATAAAACTCATCTTTAAGTTTGTATTTTGGGTCTTTTACCTGGTTAAATAAAGGTTAAATAAATAAATAAATTTAGATCAGGCATATTTCTAAAAGTGAGACTTTTTTGTAATTACTTAGAAACTCCTCACAGTCTCTTTAAACTGGGAATTTACCCATCTCTCCCTCTGCCCGGTGTTCTTTCATCTCCACCTCCACCCCAGCATCCACCTGCAGGCTCCAGGGGTGTTCATATGTTTTGCTCATCACTCCCCCATGCCTTCATGTAAACCTTTCTGCGAGGAGTGATGAGACTGGAGCCTGGACGCCAAACCTATGACATGTATTTGCAGCTACAATAAAACAATGTAACGTGAGTTGACTGACTGAAATATATTTCTGTAAGGACATAAACATAAAATGATTTTATTCTTTGTAAACTAACTTTAATGTGTATATACAGTACATACAAATACATAACATATATTTTAGTACTATTAAATAATACAAAAAAAGGGCCATATACAAAGGATATGGAGCAAACAAATAGCTGAAATATCATCCCAAAAAAAGAACAGGGTTGGCAGTATTTTGACTGAATGTATGCTTCTAGCACCAATGATTTCTCCACATAGGTTACACTTTGGCAGGGCACTCAGTTATTATATATTTACAGCATATTTGCACCTAATTTGTCTCTTTTTCACATTCATACAGACACATCCAACAGAGAGACATCTGCTTGGCCATTCACTCTGTTGTGCTGGCTGAGCTGCAGTACCTCATGTTGAAAAATAAGTTTCATATTCTGTTGTTTCAGCACTTTTCTCCAGCTTTTTTCTGTCAATATCAACAAAGAAACAAAGAGACCTTCAGATACACTGCCCGCCTTCTTAGATTACAGAATATAAAAGAAAGTGTTTGCAGTGCGGCTCATTGTTTCAGGGGCAGACTGCAAAATGGACGAATATCTATCGGATGAAGATGTGGAGGAGAACTTTGAATATGATGGGTGTCCTTACAGTTTTGAGCCAGAGTTTACAGATGAGGAGCTCATCGAAAGGAGCCAAAGAGAAGAACAGCTCTCCAGAGAGTACTGCGCATGCGCAGAGGCAAACATTCTTCTTCTTCAGTTCAGAGGTCAGCACAGCCACAAAACATGTCTGGAGCGACTGTAATGGAGGAGTAGCCCGAGCGGACCATGATGAAATATTGGTGAAACTAATGAGTTTTTGGACGATTAATGCAGTTTTAGGAGCAGCGCTATACATGCCCTATGTGCTACCATTATACGGATGTCCGCCGCTCGATTTTGGATCTAAATATCTCCCGAAGCACCGTATGGATCAGGAAAGCTTTCTGGGTAAGTATATTGTTCTACTTCATTCTATAAACAATGTGAAAGCTGTAGAAACCGAATTTATCCTTTAAGAAATGTAATGCAATCCAAATGCAAATGATACTGGCAGAATGGCAGGAACATTTAAAATGAATCTTCTAAATAAGGTCAGATGGTATGATCTTGTCAGGAACCTCTATGTTTCCCAACATAATTTCTTCCTTTGGGAGATACTAATCTCTTAGTGCTGTGATCCAGCTGTGCACCATTAGAATTTGTGACTTGGTAGACTTATTTGTACTTAAAATATCTCTAACTCACAGTAAGAGAGGGAGGTGTGCTCTTACCAAGTGTTGGATCGTACTCCCAGATGAAGCGTCTGGTCAAAAATCTCACCACCAAAGCTGTGAAGACAGTTCAGAACATAAAATCAGCACCAATAAGTTGAAAACTGGCTTTTAAAAATGCAGCTGTGAGAGGAAACAGATTTATTTGAATTGCATACATATCCTGAGTTTACGTTTCAGAGCATGAAAAATAAAATGGAAGCACATGAGGATCACTTAATGCTGCTGATTATACCAGGCTGGGTCCCACATTTGCAAATCCACTGATAATACGCCGGCTTTAATAACTAATCAGCTGTGGCCTATGTGAGACCACTACAATACTCTACTCATCTAAATGCTAATATGAAAAGAAAAAAACCAAGCCGCGTTGACGATGAAACATCAGCTCTCAGAGTTCAACATTTGCTGCCTTTTAAAGAAATCTGCAACAGGCCAGTGGTTCCTTCCTTGATTGGTATAAGATCAACAAGCCTCTGAGAAATGATGCTGTTTATCCAGACACAATCATGGGAGGCCATTAAGCTGTTGAGTACACACTGCAACAGACTAAAGTGTCTGTGAGCTGCATGCCACTCCTGTATTTAAAAAAATAGATGCTTAAAAGTGGACCCTGGTGGAGGAGATGCTGATCTTTCCTCACAGCCTGCAAGGCACCAGGACTGACAAGTGAAATCAACTTGATTCGTTTAATCAACAGGGCTATACACACAAGAAGGTCAACACAAACCATTTAACTTCTTTCTTTGGACGGGGATGTACATGTACAAGCGAGCATGTCTTAAAGCGGGTATTCCAACTATTTCCTTTTCACTCACCTACCAATCACAAAACACTGCAACTGATGCCCTGCAGCAGCATCTGCTGCGAGTTCTCTGCAGTTCGTCGAGGCAAAACTAATGTACTCACTAGGCCTGCACAATATATCGTTTGAACATCACCATCGCACTGTGCGCGTGCACAATAGTCACATCGCGCATGCGATGTGACTATCGCAAACACGCAAACTTTTGTTTTGCTTCACAAGCTCTTGTATATCATCAGCATTTATTGGGGAAATGAAAAAAAAGCAACTGAAATTGAAACCTATTCTATTTTGTACAGAGACATGGCCTCCTGGATCCCTTTTATATACAGCAATCTTCATCATTCACAGATGAACCCCCTTAGCCTGGATTAAACGGAATTATATGAAAACAATGGTGTCATTGTGAGTCAATCAAATTCTTCCCAAACAGAGCTATTAAAGTCATCTGGTGAAAATTCTTCTATTTTTAAAATCGAAATATATATCGCAATAAATCGCAAACCCCCAAAAAATTGCAATGTCAGTTTTGTCCAATATCGTGCAGCTCTAGTACTCACTGACTAATGTTTCCCACACAGACATAGATTGCCATTCTGTGAACCGAAATAAAAACAGTCTTACAGCGACCAGCTCCATGTCCAAACCCACCCCAAAGTTCCCATCAGCAGCAACAGGGACAGCGTCCCCATGTCCCCAAAGATGTGACCAAGTCGCCCAGATCATGTCCACCACATCGTGTGCGATCAGGTCGCATGTGGTTGCAGGTGATCATTGCTGTGCTCTGCATGGAAAGGGGTTGCCGAGGTTGCTCAAGCTGCATTTGGTGTGAACCCAGAAAAGTAACGCGTTACAGTGATGTAACTACTTTCTCGGATAAAAAGTTAAGTAACGCACTCCTACTGAAAATTTGGTAACAAATAGTGGTAGTTTCTTTTTAAATGAAGCGCAACGTTATTTTTCTCATGGACAGATCGGACACCGGTGCTGTCTTCTCAGCTGCCTGCATTAGACATGTGCAGCGTTGCCAAGGCCGCAAATTTTGTGAGTCACGGCCGCGGGTCTTGGTTCTTTGTGCTTGTTTCTTAACGTGAAGTTTCTTCTTGCGGTCTTTCTGTCTGTGTGAATCCCCCGATTAGCTTCCAGCTCCCAACAATAAAGCAAAGCATGACTGCACTGCGGTAGGCACTTTGTCCACTTCCTCTTTTCCTGGTTATCGCGCCCGCCCCGAAACACACTCACACACATGGCGCATGCACCAGAGCCAAAGTTGCTAGGTCTGCTCATTATAAGCGACATTCTTTTTTTGAATAGACGCTTGGCCCTGTGATATTGAAATGTAATGTTGACGAAAAAGTAAAACCCTTAATGTAGATTTCACTTTTAAAAAAAAATCATTTATCACATCAGGAAAGAAAATAGCTGGAGAATACATATTTTTAGCTTGTTTTGACAGTAGCTCTCATTATACACGGTATCCGACATGATTATACTACAAAGCAAGATACAAGTGTGTGTGTATATATATATATATATATATATATATATATATATATATATATATATATATATATATATATATATATATATATATATATATATATATATATATATATATATATATATATATATATATATATATATATATATATATATATATATATATATATATATGTACACATACATATATATACATATATATATATATATAGAAAGAGGGGTCAAACCATATATATATATATATATATATATATATATATATATATATATATACATACATACATATATATATATATATATATATGGCAGACACTTTTTTTTCAAATAAATTTTTTTGGGCATTTCATGTAAGAGAGAGAGACTGTGGATAGAGTTGTGTAAGGTGGCGAGTGAGACCAGGGGAAGGACATTCAAGCCCAGGCTGGCAGAAGCAAGTGTATGGGTCATGCCCGGTTGGGTTGCTTTCCACTCTGCTAAACCAGCACCCTTACCTGCTCCCACTACTCTGTGTTAATGGGTATGAAAGGGCGTGGCTGTGTTAGCTAACACAGAAAGGCAACTAACATAGAAACTCAGAACCATAACGAAGTGAATGTTTGGATGTGACCTGCAGTGTGAAAGAAGTCGAAGTCTAGAAAAGCACTTTATAAGCTCAAGTCCATTTACAGTTGGTGCACCATGTTACGTGGACGGTGAGAGTTTAAAGATGTGAAATGATGTTTCAGAGCTGAGCCAACATCTGCCTCTGTGTTTGCTACATTTAGTCACAAATACACTTCCCAGGCTTTCAGACCTACACAGGACCTCTTTTTGGCACTTGTTAATAGTTTGTTCACACAAATCAACAACCAAGTGTTCCCTGTAACAACCAGCCTCTCTACAGGAGCTGTCATGTGCCTGAGTGACTCCAAAAGGGCCTGAGTGGTCCACTCGAGTCAGGGATCTGCGTCTCCTGTCAACTCACGGGGCTGCTGCTTGTTTAAGGGAGGCAGTGAGGAAACAGCCTCGCCTTTGAACCGGGGGAAAAAAACATTCATCCAGACGAGGCCTGTTTTTCAGCTCATAATTATCCATGACAAGGAAATAAAAGAAAAGCCATTATGTCAGCGTGAGTGTCAGCACAGCATTTCATTATGGACTGGAGTCCTGGCATTGAACTCTGGGCAGCGTTTGATGGTGACTGAGAGTCTGCTGCTCAAGTTTCTGTTTGTCATTGACACATACAAAGTAGCTGTGGAGATGTTACATCACTTTGTCTGTTCATTAGTATGAGCTCAATGAATTCAGGCTGCATGAATGAGTCCACTGCTTTGTATTCTCCTCGAGATGGCCCGTTGTAACCTTGCACTGTTAAACCAGCCTCTTAGCAAACCACATTTCTCTTTCTGTCCTAACACACTTGATGTGTTTTCAGCCCAAGAAGGAGCGTGGCATACAACTTTCAAGAGCTCCCATAATGCACTGAGAGCAGAGCAGCAGCAGATAATTTGTTATGCTGTAAAGAAGGCTGACTGGCATGCATGTTCCTTCTGCAGGCACATTCACTGGTGCTGTTTGGCTCTCCATCTGAGGTCATTCTCTTGTGTTTCTGCCATACTGGCCTGGATTCTGGGGAGACAGTACAACTAATGAGGTGTGAAGTTCCCTCTCAGTGGATGTAACTCTAGCTACAAGCTTTTAATGCTGCTACAGGAAACATACTGATAAAAGGAGAGGCCACTATGTTAACATTGGCCAATACGGATAATGTGAGCTCAGTTCACTAAAGGGTGCTGAGGGCATAAGAGGAGATAAGTAAATGGAAGCCCGTTATGTTACCATCAGCCATCTTAAATCAACTTTTTATTGCTTACATAATTGTTTATCATCCATGTTGATTATGTTATGTACATACTTATTTAACAATTACTTATTAAACTACTATGAAACTCTACAATTCCCACCGTTTTACCATTGTTCTAGTCCTGTTTTTACCATCTTTTCCCATCTTAATATACACCCTTTTATTATGACTATTACTGTTATTCCATTATATGTATTTCTTGTCTTGGATCCATCCTCTGTCTACCCTCTTCTTTTCCATCTCTCAGTTGTGATGTTGTCATCTATCATCTGTCACAAATTTCTCTGTGTATCTATAAATCAATTATCTATTTAACATGTTATTGTCTCCTTATCATTATGTTTAAAACAAAATACCTTCTTTACTAATGTTCTTCATGTTAAGAAAAATGCAGAGATCGCAAGGCAGGCTCGGCTGCTAAGGAAGCAGAAAAAAATACAATCAACATGGATGTCAAATTGTAAAGTATTCATCAAGCTAAATGGCACTCCAGAACAAGTAAAAGTTTTAGTTATCAGAGAATTAGTCGAACTAGAAAAATATCAGTAATGCCTTGATCTGCGAGACCAGTGGCAGTCACCAACTACATTGGATCATGTTAAGTGAAGAATATATTTCGGATGTGACTGGGAAATCACAACCAACCTATGCTTGAAAGTATACATACTACAACTCATGGAGACTCAGACCACAGGATAATGGAACACGAAAATAACATCGACCCAGACAAAAATCTATATAACAAACTGATACATGACTGCACATATTACACAGATGATCAATTTGTCACAAGTGTAAAGCTTGTAGATAGCATAACAATGATTCACTTCAATAGTAGAAGTTTATATTCCAACTTTGAAGCCATCAAGGAATATCTTAGACTGTTTAAAAGACCATTCAGTGTAATAGCTGTATCTGAGACTTGGATAACCCCTGAAAAGACAGGAGACTTTGGATTAAATGGCTATGAATTCCTTCATTTGGATAGAACAAATAAAAAGGGAGGTGGAGTTGGCCTGTTCATTAATAAAGACTTGCACTTTAAAAAAGTTGAAAGTATGACAACTGTTATCGAGGATGTGATGGAGTGTCTTACTGTTGAAATCTGTTTGGAAAAAGAGAAAAACTTAATTTTTAGTTGCATATATAGAACACCAGGATCCAATATTGACTTTTTTATTAACAGCATGGACTTTATATCAGAAAAGGGTGTTTATTTGTGGAGACTTCAACATAGACTTGCTAAATCCAAATCACAACAAAAGCACAGATGAATTTATCGATACCATGTACAGCATTGGGCTATTTCCCCTCATAACAAGGCCAAGCAGAATAACAACACATTGTGCCACCTTAATAGATAATATATTTACAAATGTAATGGATAATAATATAAAAAGTGGGCTATTATTCAATGATATTAGCGACCATTTACCCATTTTTTGCAGCTTATGAGTGTAAAAACAAGAGCAACAAAAACAAGAGAACCATTATGTATAGAAGAATTAGAACAGAGAAGACATTACACATTTTCAGAAATGAGCTAGTAAAGCAAGACTGGAAAACTGTATATGATGAGAATGATGTTGACAAATCATATGAAACATTCTTGCAAATATTTAAAATATTACATGATAAACACTGTCCAGTAACACAATGTAAAATAAATAAAAAATATGCAGGACGACCGTGGATGACAAAATGCCTGCAAAAAAAAGAATACCCTTTATCGAGAATTTATAAAACATAGAACTATTGAAGCTGAAAAGAAGTATAAAACATATAAAACATAAAAATAAACTAACTAATATCATGAGAACTTGTAAAAAAGAATACTTTTGTAAAAAGCTAGAACACAATAAAAACAACACAAAAGGTTTATGGAGTACACTAAACAGTGTAATTAAAAATGGAACAAAAAATAATCAATATCCTCAGTATTTTATAGACAAAGGAAGCAGTGTTAAAGAAATGAAGGAGGTAGCCAATGGATTCAATTCATTTTTTGTAAATATAGGACCAAAACTGGCCGAGGAAATAAAAGTGGATGGGACAGAAATAGATCCAACTAATTATGTAGAGGGAAATAAAAGCTCAATGTTTTTAACGGCTGTGGAAGAAAAATAAATTTATGAAATAGTCAAAGGATTTAAGAACAAAACCAGTACAGACTGTGATGATATTGACATGGTAACTGTGAAGAAAGTCATTGATGGTATTGCAAAACCACTAACGTATGTTTTTAACCTGTCTTTCCAAAAAGGAATATTCCCACATAAGATGAAAATTGCAAAAGTTATTCAAAGAAGGCGACAAACATAACTTCAGTAATTACAGGCCAATATCAATACTCTCCCAGTTTTCCAAAATACTAGAAAACTTATTCATAAAACGATTTGATGGTTTTGTTGAGAAACACAAGTTGCCAACTGATAGTCAGTATGGTTTCAGAAACAATAGATCAACAACAATGGCCCTCATAGAACTAGTAGAAGAAATAACAGACTCTATTGACACAAAGAGGTACGCACTGGGAGTGTTTTTACATCTCAAGAAAGCATTTGACACAGTTAATCACGATATACTAATAAGAAAATTAGAGAAATATGGTATCCGAGGTCATGTTTTGCATTGGTTGAAGAGCTATATACAAAACCGTCAACAGTTTGTACATATTAATCAGATTGCATCTAATCTTATGGACATTACTTGTGGGGTCCCTCAAGGATCAGTTTTAGGACCAAAAATATTTATAATGTACATAAATGACATTTGCCATGTGTCCAATGTATTAAAATTTGTGTTATTTGCAGATGACACAAATATTTTTTTACTGTGGTGTGGAATTACAGCAGCTTTTGGATGTAATTACAAAGGAAATGAATTATGTTAACAGATGGTTTGAAGCAAATAAGCTGTCTTTAAATCTGAATAAAACAAATTTTATGTTATTTGGACATCGAAGCAAAAATATAAATGTAAAATTAAATATTGACAATGTTAACATAGAAAGAGTAAATGAAATCAAAATCTTGGCGTAATTCTTGACCACAAAATCTGCTGGAAGCCACATATTAAATACGTTCAGGGGAAGTTGGCACGGAGCATTGCCGTCCTGGGAAAAACAAGGCAAATTTTCAGCCAGAGAGCACTTTATATTTTATATTGTGCATTAATTTTGCCATATCTGTCATACTGCCTAGAGGTATGAGGAAACACATACAAACGTAATCTCCAAACACTGATTAAAATGCAGAAAAGAGCCATCAGATTCATCAATAAAGCAGGATTTAGAGACCACACAAACAGATTTTTCCTAGAATTACAAACTCTAAAACTTCAAGATATGATCCAGTTTAAAACAACACAAATAATATTCACAGCAAGAAATAATTTACTTCCAGACAACATAAGAAAACTGTTTACAGAAAGAGAAGGAGGTTATAGTTTAAGAGGGGAGCTGAACTTTAAAATACACCATGCTAGAACAACATTAAAAAGTATGTGTTTGTCCATATCAGGGGTTAAATTATGGAACAGTTTAACAGATGAATTAAAGAAAAGTAAAACCATAGGCATATTTAAAAGAATACTTAAAACACAACTTTTAAATAAATATAGGGATGAAGAACAGCAGTTTGACCCAGGGCGGTAATGACAGAGTCAATTAAAAATAAACAAAAAAACAAAAAAACAAAACAAAAAAATGTATATGTATGTGTATACACATATGTGTGTGTGCGTGTATACTGTATGTATATATATGTATGGGTGAGTGTGTATGTTTGTGTATATATATATATGTATATATATTTATGTTTGTATATATATATATATATATATATATGTATGTATATATATATATATATATGTATGTATATATATATATATATATATATATATATATATATATATATATATATATATATATATGCATAAATATAAATTTTGATGTATGTATGTATGTTAAAATATGCGCGAAAAACACTTCAAAATGTTTATCGTCCTCTCCTATGTTTGAGTAGAGGTAGCTTATATGCAGAAATTAAGTATTATATAAGGGAAATGTTACACTGTGACTGTGTATGAAAAGTATATATATGTAAAAGTTAAAATATCACTGTAGGAGGTGTGGATAAAAGGGGTAGGATTAAATAAGTTTAACTTCTTCCTACTTCTTTTCGAGCATGTAGATCTGTAACACATGCAGGTTGTTGCTGCAGTCTTTGTTTTCTTTTAATTTTAGTATGCATGTGTTTGTTAATGGTGACGACCTATTTTCCGTTTTCTTTTGCATGTTCGAAATAAAATTAATTCATTCATTCATATTTACATATTACATAAAAAGCTGTACTAATCAAGTATATTTGTAAATTACATCGGCCGTTTCCAGCATTCCAGTTTTCTTTCCTTTTGTTGCTTTAATGAACATGACCCACTTTCCTTTTCCTTTGACTATTTTGGTCTGTGCTGACCAAATATAACATAAACTAGAAAAGCACTCGGAGAGCGCAGACCTCCGCCAGCGCCACAGTCCTCAGCCATATTGTGATTTTGACCATCAATATTAGTCCTACCTTCATTTCATCTAAATATTTAGATTCCTTGACCATGAAAACATACCATTAGCAATTGGATTCATAATGATATCTATTTTAGTTCAGTAGTCATTCACCAAAACCACATTTTTCGTCATGGCGGCCAGACGCTGATCCGGATCAACACCAAAATCGAATCAGTTCTTCATTTTCCCATGCTGAACATTTCTTGAAAATTTCATAAAAATCCATCCATTATTGTTTGAGTTATTTTGTTCACAGTTGGGCAGACGTGCAGACGGACAGATGGACAGACAGACAAACAAACTCTCCCGAAAACATAACCTCCTTGGCCGAGGTACTTAGGCCTTAACAATTAAAAGTGATTTACACAATGGATTAATTTTACAATAACTTAACTGTACATCTGTCATAGATATGCACATCTGTGAAGAAACCAGTAATGCTGAAAGGTCCATATAGATATTAGAGCAACATTTTCTGTCATCCAACTGACGTTTATTTTCAAGACATACTTGCTAATTTTAACAAGACTAAGCCACATTCTGCACATTACAACAGCCTGGCTTCAGATTTAAGAAGTGCAGGTTATAGACTGGCTGCCTGCAGTACAGACATTACCGTGAAGTGCAGACAGATCCAACTGGTTCAATGTCTGTAGGAGGGTTCGACCAATACATCGGCTGATTATAGCCCATTTCAAAGTATTCAACATCGGCCAGAGTTTTGCCGATGTAATGCCGATATATTCTTAATTTTTCATAAAACAGTAAATGCTGTTTGGTGTCAAGCCACGCAGAATGGTGACGTTGTGGAACATGGCAACCCGTACTGATGGCAGCTCATAGCTCTCTGCTGATGTATAAATGACTCGCCCACACTCACACGGAGTTGCTCTTTTAAGCCTGAAGGTCTAACATGACGACCCACTTTCAGCGGTGTTCAATGTCCTGCTGCTGCTGGACACAGAGAGACCACCGAGCTCTCTGCTAGTTTGGCTACAGATCAGCCTCACAGACAGATCGGGAACTGCCGAACAGTTTCCCTGATGGGCTCCACCTCTGTCGTCAATACTGATGAATTGGACCTTCAGATGGCAGGGGATCAGTTTAGCCGTGACTGTTTTATTGTGATTATGATGGAAATCTGGCTTCACCCGCTTGTTCCCGACGCGGCAGCCGAGCTAACTAGCTAGCAAGCTATGCTAGCAATAGCTCCTCGGAGCCCTATGTCATCATCAGCAGACTCATCCAGGGGAGACTTCATCGTAGCTGGCGACATTAATCAGCCTCTTTAAATAAGTTTGAGAAATATGTGCAGTGTCCCACAAATATTTTGATTTCCTCACGCACATTACCTCATGTTTAGAATAAAAACTGTAGTCAAACATATCTGTATTGCTAAGCTCCAATTTACGATTGTAAACAGCCCAAAGTGGGAGGGGCCCTTCAGAACAGGAAGAGGTGGGAGTAGGAGCATGAGGCCAGCAGGAAGTGGCTGCTTGTGCAGTGATTAGCATAGATGCTAAAAGCTTCAGAGGCACTTTCATCATATCTGGATGGCAAGGTAAGGAATAAGGTAAGAATAAAAAAAAAAACACAAAAAGTGGTCCTGATCAAACACAAAAGCCAAAAATACTTCTTCCAGAACTGAAAAAAGAAATATGCTAACAACAATGATTTGACAGCAATGCATTTCCAAAATATGAAAAACACAAAATGATCCAAAAGCTGGAGACTCACCGGTCCATGAAACATCCTTCCAAACCTTACACAGCTGCCCTTTCACCCAGCGTCCAAGCCCCTGTTTGCAAAAGTTCAGAGTTTCAAGACTCACTAGCCAAATCCATCCAACATTTTCCCTTCTCCTCTTTCCTTCTGCCTCACCTCCACCTCCTCTCCACACCTGAGATAATCTGACTGCAGCAGGTCACCTGACCAGGCAGACTGCAGCTAAACAGACAACGACTCAAACAAAGTGAACAGCTGTGCAAAGGTAGGGTGAGCTACGGGATAACACCTTGGAAGGATTTGAGTACATGAGAATGGCAAACCCAACCTCATAGTGTGGCTCTGTCACAATGTACTGCAAACATAAAATTCAAAATGAGTGAATAACAGAGTCGACTTGAGCCGCTAGTGAGACAACTTGCAACTCGACTCGGACTCAGGAGGTAAAAACTCAACACTTGACTCAGACTCTGGAGAAATTGTCTCCAGACTCGACCTGACTTGAGACAACATGATTCTGAAAATTGCACGCACTCAGGCTTTATATGAAGAGCCAGACAGGAGACATACTCTGCTCTTTCCTTTTAGGTTCACTTTATTGATGCTCCATTCACAGTACACTTGTCCGTCATCTATTATTGTTCCGCACATGACACAGTACTACACACATAGGTTCCTAACACATACCTGCTTCTGCTACAGTGATGATCAGTGGGCAGGATGCACGGGATGTGGGTTTCAAATTGGCAACCGCTATGTCTTCTGTTCCCAAAGTTATATCCTTTGCATATAAAGAATTTCAATCAGATGGAAAGCAAAGACACGCCATGTGCACGACCTGCAACGTTCCTACAAGCGAAAGAGAGGGCACAGCATCGAACTTTATCCACCACCTGAGGACATATGAGGCCAAATAAGTGAAACCTGCAAACGTAAGCCAGGTAGCTAACGTTCCTGCCAGAGGTCAATATGGCAGGAACGTTAGCCTGACCTGTGGTCAATATAAAGCTAGCAAAGCTAACATTAGTAAAAAGAGTGTATGTGTGTTGTATGTGTGGGAAGATAAGGTTTCTCTTTTCAAGATAAAAATCTGAGTGCTTTTTGGGTAGACTGGGGAACAATGGTACGGGACTGGACCCATCATAACCTGTGACTCGACTCGACTAGACTTGCCCACAACAGAAAGAACTTGGGAATTGCTTGAGACTCGGATCAAATGACTTGAGACTTGCTTGAGACTCGGATCGGAGGGACTTGGGCAATTGTCTGGTGAATACTTACTCAAAATAATGAAATTTATCAGTTTAAAAATCAGAAAAGGATTTAGAAATGATTGTATTCTGTTTTTTTTATGCTTTAACACAACATCCCTACGTCTGTGAATTGGGTTTTGTTTAAGAGAGCAGACCCCTCGGATGGAGAACAAGCTGCTGTTGTTTATTTCCTGATGCTTTTCTTCAACATTACACAATATCCTATGACACATTCCCTCAGCGACTTGCAACTGAAAAATTACAGCCTCATAATATCTGGTTTGTTACGCTGTGAAAGAAAATCAATACATACTTTGGAGCTGCTGTCTCTCTGAACAAATGATGCAACTCAGGGCAAAAAAGAAGTGTCGTAATGTTATCAAGTCCTCCAGACTCCAGCCTACACTGCACCATTCTGATTTTATAAAATTCACTGACCACAGCACCCATGGGAGCGGTTTGTCTAAAGCTGCTTTTGCTCAAAGTGACCTAATCACATTAGCTGCAGAATGTCGCACTAATAGCAAACAAAGAGAGCAATTAGTGGCGCCTGTGGACCTTTCTGCGAGACGGCGCTGTGTTACTGATTGAACAGTCTCTATTGATTCCCCACGGTCATCAGACGGACACCCACAGCTCTTTGGTTCCTTTTAGCCACAAAAACACCTCTTTTACTGGCTGAAAGGTACAGCTCTCCCGGCGCTGCACAGCTGCAGTCATGTTTTTATGCCTACCTATTGTGTTCATGTCAAGTTGGTTCATATCGTGCAGGCCAGCTGTGCAGAGAAGAGTGGTGAGAGTGGAGCTGATGAGAATAAATAACAGCATTTCAATGGAGGAAAATATTCGCCCCTACTAAGGCCAAATCAGCATTTACTCTTGCTTTGACTTCAACCTCAGCCTCTGGATATTGTTCCGCTGTCTTCAGGTTACCATGCAATTTGTTGCACCAATTATTAGGCAAACATAGAAACCAAACACTGAGGGTCACACAGTCTGTGGAATAGAGCTGGTTTTTCATCAGTCAAAGAAATTGTGTGTTGCTTTCTCCGATAATTTGTCAACCCCTCTAAAAAAACGTCTTTCTTCTGGTTTTGTCATGTTTGTGCATTATGTAACAAAAATCCTATCCTATTTTTTTTCCTCATAACCAGCTATTATGCTATTCTCCATGAAGCTTTGGCCTTGGAAATATACACAAAGGCTGATGTAATAGCATGCTGTTGATTGCATTGCAGATAGAAATGCCAGCAGTGACAGGCCAACAATATTTTTTTCAGGTCATACAGAGGTCTTAGTTTCCTTTTGGCCTGTTTCATAACTTACTGAAAACCCCAAAAGGCAACATCATATCGACTCTCAAAGTTTAAGGGATGCACCAACTTCCTGTCTTGTCTCAACCCTGAGTCTATGACAAGCAGATAGATATAATTCTTTTGACTGCGTGTGCAGAACCAAGACAGGGATGGCAAAGCTTGCCCATCGCTATTTAGATTAGCCCAATAGCTGGGAATCAATAGGAAGAGTTAGCCTGCCTCTGCCTACAGGCATCAGATACAGTTTTTAGCAACTTATAACAGCCCTTTGATCTTGTTGTGACTCATTTTCACTGTTTTGTTACTTTATCAATCTTAAGACTAAGATGAGAACTTTATGTAATTTTTGAAAAAAACCTAAACCACAGGGCAGATGCGTAAACAACTGTAGCGGTGCTTGTCAGTCAGTCAACAAGCACTTCCATAACTTAGCGTGTAGGAAGTTATTCAAGTTGCTTAAAGTTAAAGATAGTCACTAATGTTATTCTTTTTACTGAGGGATGTACTAGGGATGTGCGCGACTAGTCATTTAATCGTTTAACCGCCTACTCATTTATGCTACGTTTACATGGAAACTCCTGACTTAAGACGCAAAGATTTGTCCTTTGTGTTTTAGAATTCTTCTGCATTCAGACAACGACGCTCAGAGACGAGTTAATCCGCTGTAGTGTGCATGCCGGTTCAGTAGATGGCGGTGTAGGTCTGCAGAGAGGCAGCGTTGCTACAACACACGAACAAAGAAGAAAAACTTTCACAAACAACAATGGTGAATAGACGCACAGAGACGCAGGAGTTTATTTTCTGGGCGACAAATCAGTTCAGACGACAAATCTGTCTGGATAGTTTCGACTGGATAACATCCCAAGCACGGGAAGAGGCTCACATGTTACCCGGCGGACGGCCAAAGCTGTTGTTGTTCCTGGTATGTGCACGCAGCCTTCATGTGAAAGAGTACTGCGCATGCGATGACGTCAGTATTTCACCCTGAAACACTCTGATATGGTTTACATGGAGCTGAATGGAGAGCGGATTCAAATCTGTCCACTCTGGAGCCTGTTATCAAAAGTTTCCATTTTCTACGAGTTTCCATGTAGACGCAAGGCCAAAACGCAATGAAAACTTATTGGATTTGACCGTTTTTGGTAAATGCGGCCTTATTAAACGTTTAGTATTTTACTAGTCGGTTAAACGCTGCATTAAGCATCATGCATCTTGTTCTTCACGCCTCTGGCTTAACTTCTTTGTAAACAGGCTGAGCAGCCAGGGACAAAATTGCTCCTCCTCCCCTCCCCTCATATGCACACGTCACGTAGGGGGCAGGGCCATAAAGTTTGGGGAAGAAAGTTTGGAAAAGTAGAGTGGCAAGATGGCGACACTACTGCGCAAGAAAATCAGCACATTTTTATCATCAATCTTATTGTATTCAGATGTTTTTTTTTGTAATTTGTTGATCATATTGAGTAGATAGAGGTATCATAAAAGTATGTATCAAATATAACATAAATTGGCTTTATAGGGTTAAATTATTCAACTTTATTCAGTCAGTTGTTGTTACATCAATAGAATTCAAATTAACAGTTTGTCCTGAATGTTTGGGCCAAAATAGCTCCTAAATACACAAAACATTTGCATTTTAAACTTTTAAACTTTTAATCTAATACGTGTATTAAATTGCAAGTTTTCTTGCTTATAGACTAGTAGTCGACTAGTCGCAAATAAAATTTGAGACGAGTCGGCAGGGAAATTAGTCGAAATTCCCATCCCTATTTTTTACACATATATTATTTTAATTAATCTAGTGACAAACAAAACATCTAACCTGACCAACCAGATGGACTGTTTCATACATTAAACTAATCACTGGCAGGTGATTGGATGACCGCTCTGTCAATCAAATTCATTAAAGGCCAATCAGAAAATGCAGTAGGTTGGTGCCACTGCTGTGGTCTACAGAACATAACATGAGCCACCTCGTAAAACAAAGTCTGAGCAAAACATGTCAGAAGTGGAGAGAAAACATCTTTTCCACTGACAAGTTTGTGTTATGTTTTCATTTGATAAAATAATGTGATTAATCTCATAAAACTGCTGCTGAAGCTCTTAGCATCTATGCTAATCTCTACACAAGCAGCAACTTCCTGCTGTTGCCTTGTTGTAGCCCCATCTGTTTCTGCTCTAAGGGACTCTGATTGGACCGTGCCCCTCTGGGCCCCTTTCATTGGCTATTGGAGCCTGATGAGATGAACCTGTTTGATGACAGACGCTGAATCAGTCTGATCCAGCTGCTGCCCAAGGTTACAAATGTCCAGCATAAGCTCATAAAATTGATACTGAAAAATCATGTCAAGCAGTGCACAGGATTCAGTCTCTTTTCTGATTTGGGGTCACATCAGTAATCTTTGTGCTAATTGTTGTCCTCAGACCCATGATGTGCTCCTGCTGGCTGGGAATGTTGTTTACCCCCTTGTATTTCCGTAAATTGAAAGGAGGTGAATCATTAACTGGCTGTTTCTGGGGTTTTATTACAATTCTGTCAGGAGAAATGCAGACAATCACAGACCTGCTGCTGTGCTGGCAGACAGGACCGTTCCAGTTATGTGGCCACAAATGCTTGTTAAGGACCAGGAATTTGAATATGATGTTCACAGAGCTCATTAACCCAGTGAAAATGTCAGTAATTAAAATTCATTATTACACTTGTATTTGCTTTTCCCACTCATGTTTAAGATTGTTCAACTCATTAAAAGTTTAATAGATAATGAAATGACCCTTCTTGTTGTCAGGCTTCTCTCAGATCAATATTCAGCTAATCCAACCAGGGATGTAGAGAACAGATTTATAGATTGAAGGGCTCTAAGCAGTGATTATTGATTTGTCATTTCCTGCAAGTCCACTCAACAGTTAAATGGAAAGTGAGACAATGTGTTTTTATCTATTTGCAGAGCTGAAGTGTGAATATCTTTGAGCTGGATCACTCTTGCTGTAAAAACAGTGTTTAATTATGTGACTGGATCACCCTAATTAAGAGCTGGGATGTTTGAGAAAAATGTAAACAAAATCAAACCTTTTTAACCACTTGATTACAGCACACAGACAAGTCATTTCGTGTTTGAATAGGGCCTGTGCACTAACGTGAGGATGTACTTCTGTTGCACTGAGGACTGGCACCCTGGTTTCTTAATTATGTATGCAACATTAACCAAAGCTGAACATCAACGATCTACTCTGCATCTGTTCCCTGCTCTGAAATGGGAAAGAAGTTTCAGACTCTAAATTTCACATTATCTCCATAGATATGAGGAAAATAACCGCATAGTTAGCTGTTGTTTTCTTGTAGACTAATTACACAAACCACATAGTTAGCTGTTGTTAGCAACATGCTAACTAGAAAGTGTGATAAAGCAAGTTTAAGCATGTATAACATTACAATAACAAATAGGGATGGGAATCGAAAACCAATTCCTGTTGAGAATCGTTAACGGCTCCATCAAAGAATCGATATCATTAATCTTTTTGCTTATCAATTCCCTTATCAATTCCTTCCACTGACAGGGTTCAGAAGCGTCAGAATTGTAGCTTAATTTTCATTGCACCTACTACACGACCTTAAGTGAGTGGAAACACCAGTAACTTGCAGAAGCAGATATCTATGCTGTGACTTGTTTGACATTGTTGACACTGAAAATCAGACCAACATTTGCCCACATGCAAAATCTGCAGGAATAAATAAGGGAATCATTAAAGAATTGGATCGATTAGCAGGATCGTTAACAGCATTGGCGTTGATAAAATCTTATCAATTCCCATCCCTAATAACAAACACTTGTCAGAATTGTTTACTTTTATTTCTCATGAAAAAAGTTTAAACACATTTTCTTTAGGACATTTCCTGACACAGTTATTGACAAAAAAGACAGAAGAACTGTTAAAATTATCATATTAAAGGGATTAGATGATTTCAAGACCGTGTTAAAGGACTTTTTGAAATTTTTGAGTACAGTGCAACAATACCGTAATAATAATGATAACTGTGACAATTTTGGTTACAAAAACCGTGATATAATATTTTCATACTATTACATCCCTAATTGTGACAGAGCAATTGTCCTATCAACTGCTGAATGAGATTCTGGAAGCAATTGCACATAATTGCATTGTTTTTTTTTATATTTTACACAAAGTCCCAACTTGATGGAATTTGGATTTGTAGTTTACATTTCAAACAATGACCCAACTCTCTAGGATGTGGGGTTTGAACGTAAAAATGTTTTAGGGATAAATAACTTAAACTAAAGGTCATATAAGAGGTGATGAGAGGTGCAGCAGCTCCTAACAAGAATAAAATAATCTGAATGTGTGCCTCCAGAATTTGCAGAGATGCATTTTGCGTTTTATTAATGGAGTTTTCACTTAAAAGCCATGTGATAAATCTACTGGAAGTTGCAGCTGCACATTCCTTTTCGAATATTTTTGCCAAAGAGAGCAGATGGAATCACATATTTGCTGCTTCCATCATTTTTCTTCTTTTAACATGTATGCATTATGGCATGCAAGTCCTTCCTCCACAAACATCAGAGAGCAACAGCACTTATCCAGAAACAGGCAAACATATTAACTACAAAAGCACCAAAACCACTTCCTTAACAGAAGGTCAGATCACTGTTTCCCATCTGAGCGCGTTCCCATAGCTTCTATCAGCAGCGCTCCCTCCCTGGGGCTCCTCCACATCCCCTGTACCAACCCCTCTGGAAATGCTGCATCGATATTTACTTTAAGAAACTGCATGTATGCATGTAGAAAAGGGTCTCATGGAACTCCCAAAGGTGCTGGGAGGAATGTTCAGCCTTTGTCAGCAGCCAAATATAAATGACATGTAGTCGGACATCTCATCATCTCAGGCTCCTTTCTGATCAGATTACAGCGCGCAAATCAGACTCCATTCATATTTATTCTGAGATTTGTTAAATACCCAAGAAGAAAGGATGTGGGAAGGTTGAAGTGAGAGGAGTAACAATAACACACAAGGCAACAGTAAACATAGCTTCTCCCACGGGTACTGAGGTCACTGTCTGGGCTAATCAGATTCACATATTTGCTTTGTTTGAGTTGGGGTTGTCTGAATTATGATTTTGGTCAGAGATTGATTTAGTCCAGGGTTAGACTTTGTCTCTGGTTGTCATCTTTACTGACTGGGTTGCAAAACATGCTAACACATTGTGCTATAACACATCATTAAAGTCTAATTTTTCAAATGAGGTTATCACTGGATCAACCTCTCCCAAAACAATGAAATCATACGTCTTGTTTAGTCTCGTCTGTTTTGTCAAAGTTGGCTGAAAATACATTGAACAGTCTTGGGCCAGATTTTGTCTTGATTGTCTTAAAATATTAGGTACGGCTCTTTGTAAATTTGGTACTAAATATCTGTCTAAAAATCTGTAAGAGCTCAAGCGTTTACTCAAAGTATTCTGGCATGCAGTACAGGCATCTTTCCTATTTTCCACCCAACTATATTTTCATTTATACAGTCCACTTGGTTAACAAATCTTCTTTTAGTGAGGAGTGAGCAGTCACAAACCTGATTTTACCATAAATATTTAGGAGGTAGACGCGATCACTCACAGACTGAAAAACTCCCACAACCTGGTCTAAAGTCTGTGGCTTGTGCTGCGTTCCAGTTGTGCTGTGAAGTCAGGATTTTTAAGTTCCAAGTGCAAAATTTCAACTGGAACGTCCCCCAAGGTCGAAATATCCTACTGGGAACTCGGGGGATCCTAGCCAACCCTGAGTTGACAATCAATGATGCTGCCCCCAGTGTAAATAGATATTAAGCTCCTGTAATAATCTGTTTATCTGCACTTCTGACAGGTGTTTATGGCACTAAATCAGCCGTATAAACAATATTGTTTAACTTCAATCTATGGAAATGCTGCCATAGTGTTACTTACATTCTTCATGTGGTATTTGTGAATTGCAACGCAGGGCGTGCTAACAGTAGCTAACAATAGCCTGCTAGTGATAACTCAGAGAAGACATCATTCCCACTTCTGGATGTATATATGTGAAAACATGAATATATTTATAACATGAATTCCTGTATGTGTATCTATAAAATGAAAAGTATGTCGTCAGTCTGTTCTATTGTAAAGTACCTTGAGATAACACTTGTAATAATAAAATGGCACCATACAAATAAATATTCATTGATTAAAGGTGCTATGAGGAGAATCTCTTTCCGGCGACATAAAGACTCTGCGACCCATAAGCACGCGCGGCGACTGTCGTAATGCTGCGTTTCAGTAACCTCGGAACTGGGAGTGACATCATCTCCAACTTATTGTCATTCCAGTTGAAGTTGGAAAAAAGCATGCCAATCTACCAGGCTATTGTTAGCTGTTGTTAGCACGCCCTGCGTTGCTGTTCACAAATATCACATGAAGAATGTGATTATCACTATGGCAGCATTTTTGTAAATATAAGTCTAACAATACTATGTATACAGCTGATCTAGAGCGACACACCCCAGTCAGAAGTGCAAATAAATTGATTATTACAGGAGCTAAATAACTGTTCACACTGGGGGCATCCATCTTTGATTGTCAACTCGGGGGTGGCGAGGTTTCACCGAGTTCCCAGTGGGAAATTCTGTCTTCGGGGACGTTCCAGTTGCAGTTTCCTACTCAGAACCCGGAAATACCTACTTCTGACTACAACTGGAACGCACCAAAAGATGTGACCCAAGCCAAAGCGTGTGTTTGTTGTGATGCTAATGAATGCAGCTCTGACCTTCCTCAGAACTCTGCATTGCTTTACAACTTCTTTTTTCAACAACTTACAGGATGCAAAGTGACGAGGTAATGTATCTCTTTCTAGTTACATAGCGGTAGTTTCTGATGTGTGACATCAAGCAATTTTTGGAAAACTTAGTATCGTAGTTTTGTAGCCGGCTATATATAGCTACTTTCAGCCCCGTGCTCTAAGACGTGTCTGAATAATATAAATTTGCTCTAGTTTTAATTGTCTTGTTCCCGAAGTTGAGTATCCAGGCCAGGCCAGCCCTGTCCAACCCAACCACGAAGCTAAGGAATAGCATTTATAGATAACCTATTGTGATGCTATAAAACTCATCTTAAAGTGTGTATTTCCATCAGTCATATATCTAAAAGTGAGACTTTTTGTTATTACTTAGAAACTCCTCACAGTCCCTTTAATGGTTCTATAAGATCGTACAGTGTTTATGTTTTCTGATAAGCGACCCACCGGTTTGATCACAATGTGCAGTTCAACTTCAGTGTTAGCATGATTCCATATGTTGTGTTATCATGTGAACATTTAAGATTTTAAACATTATTTTTCAATCATCTGTAAACTTCAAACATGTCACCTGAAGTGACATAACTGAGCTGATATAAGATCATTTTGTCAAACCTGGAAAAAATCTGCAGCTGGCAAAAATGTTTCATTGTGGGAAACCAATCATGAAATTTCAGGCTTGTTAATTAGCTTCATAAAACTCAAACCCATTATCGCCATGCCAGACTGGAAAACTTGTCAGCCATGGCAACAGAGACAAATTGGGAGGGGCTTGCAAAATGACCAATAGCCATCAGTTATTTATTTGTTCTTCTTTGTTATGAGTCATTGATTTTTATGCTGCTTTTCCTCAAATAGTCAGATGAGAATAACTTTTGCTGTCAGAGACGAGCAGATAGAGTTAGTTGGCATCCATCAGGAAACGTCTTTGTCAAAGACATGAATCCAGGATTACTTTGAGTCATCATCTCTCACTCTGCAGATATGATTACATCTGGCAAACAATCATTACATGACTCATCACTCTTCTTCTCTCTGCCTGTAAACTCATTAGTTTAAGAGCTTTTTAGATTCATACGCTTTCAAATTAATGTCATGTGCGACATAATCAACATAACTGCTCTGCTGAGAATATCATACATGCCTAATTAGCCATTAGCTATGCAATAGGTACTTATCAGTCTATTTTGTCAAAAATATGATTTGCATGTTTCAAATATACAGCCAATGAGCGTGAAGAGCTTTTCTATGAGCTCTTAAAACAGCTATTCATTTGTTGCATTAAATACCCTAACCCTCCCAAAGAAGAATGAATTGGTGCTTGACTATAACCCCCCCCCCTCCCAAAAAAAAACAAAAAAAAAAAAACAACCCAAGGATCCTTTCATTTATGAATACATAATTAAAAATATATCTAAATTAGAAACTGGCAAACCAGATGGACAGTTCAGTATTATAGTAGAGTATATTAGTTGCTCATCAGGGCAGAACTGTCAGTAACATTCACCGCTGGCCAACAAAACTCATCAGAAGAGAAGTGAAAATATATTTCCTTTAGGGATGTAACGATATGAAAATTTTGTATCACGGTTATTGTGACCAAAATTATCACGGTTATCATTATTATCGCGGTATTGTTGCAGCGTGCTCAAAATGTTCAAAAATTACTTTTACACACAATTTAATCACTTAACCCCTTCAATATTAATATCATAATGGTTCTTTTTTGTCTTTTTTTCAATAATGTGTCATTAAATACCCTTTGAGTAGATTTTTTTACCCTTCTTTCATGAGAAATAAAAATAAACAATCCTGGAACGTATTTGTCATTATTATGTTATAAACGGTGTGATTACAAGAAAATAAAACAACTGATTTGAACTTCAAACAGGATTCTCTTTATAAACAGTTGTAAATGAACATGTTCAAAGTTTTGAGATGACAAAAAATGACCTTAAACTATTTTATATACACTCACACATTTTAGTTTGCCTGCAGCATTAGTGTCCATGTTACAGCTCCTTATATTAGACCATGTCCAGGATTTTGTTTTAAAATGACGATAGTCCCTGAAGCAATTAACCCCCTTCATGATTCTCCTCTGGTCTCCCCTCTCCCCGGCAGATCTCCTCGGTATTTTCTCCTCTAAATATTTCCAAATAACGATCGATGAAATCCATAAAACACAAACTTTGACAAAAAAAGACGATCTATTTCAAAATAAGGCGAATACACGGCAAATCAAAGGCAAGAACACAGTCCAGAATGATACTAACTCTGTTATTTATAAGATTTATACATTTTTGGATAGAATTACTGATAAGCTACCTGTTATTCTCTCAGGTATGGCTCACTGAGTCCTCTCTCTCTCTCTCTCTCTCTCTCTCCCTGCGGCTCCGTCAGTTCATTTACTCGAAGAGTTCCTGCCATTGAAATCGCGCACATCATTGTCTTTTGCTGCAGCTTTGTGTTTAGACAGGGAGACTGTCATCTATCAGTTTCTCCTCAGATCCTTGTAAAAATCCAGAATTCGACCAGACTTCAGAGTCTGCTGTGGCTCGAACTTTCGCTCTCAGACTCAGAGGCCACCAATGCAAACTGCGCATGCGCGCATCGGTTTAGGCTGCTTAATCGAGGACAGATACATAGTTCAGGCTTTTCCAGACAAACAGCAGCACCACCGTGTGTTATTGACACAGGGTGGTGATCAAACACGGTAAAACGGTAATTTTAAAAAGACACGGTAATGATTACCGTGGGAAACTTTACCGCGGTTTATCATTTTACCGGTAACCGTTACACCCCTAATTTCCTTTGAGAAATGTTCTCCGTTTCGTTTTTCTTTAAGGTAGTATCCAAACCTATAACCCCAATTCCACTGAGTTGGAACGCTAAAATGTGTCTACATAACACAATGATTTCCTAATACTTTTTAAATTATAGTCAGTTACGCCTGTCAAAAAAATTAATAAATCAATTAACCGCATGATAAAAAAAAACTAACACAATAATTTTCCATTCTCCATATGCTGACATGTGCATGCGTGTTTGTTTTTCTTCCCTCTCTCTACCAAACAGGCTGGATGACAGGAGGGTTCACTCTGTGCATCTGTGTCAACACCTGGGTGTATTAGTTCTTATAGCAGGATGAACAGAGTGAACCCTCCCGTCAGTCATTCAATCTTTGAGTGCTGCATATGAGCCTCATGAGAAGTAACAAGGAAGCAAACGCAATTATGAATGGTGGCACAAAAGCGATGGTTTCTGAGCTGAAAGCCACAGCCCCAGTGCGGGAATATTTTGATTTTACACAGAATGAACAAGGTGTGAGCTCATGAACACGATGAGCCGATATGTCGCATTTGTTTGAAAGTAGCGGCAACGAAGAAGGGAAACACGCCCAACTTTTGCATGCATACCTCGAACACAACCAACTGGCGACAAAAACTGCTGGAGGTGCAGCGGAGCCTTCGTCCTGACAGTCAACGCTTACTGAGGTGTTTGGTCGGCAAAGTAAATGTAAATAAAACTGCGAAAAATGGTGCACAAAGAAATGCAACCCTTTAATACAGTTGAAAAGCCAGCAATTTGGAAAATGTTACAAATGTTTGACAGAAAGTAAGAATTGCCTGGGAGAACGCACAACACAAACAGCAATTCTTCAACCGTAAATATTTAATTTACTATGTTTTTTGCTTAATTTATTTTATATAAACACTCTTGGCATTCCAATAATAATGTTAAATATGCTTGAGAATGTACTTTGTACTCTTACCTGAGTGTTTCTGTGTTATTTCATAAATAGTTGACTTGCAAAGTAGGACGATTTGAATACTGGACAATAATGTAGTTGCCCCTGTCACTCCCTTTGACGTGAGAGAACTCTTATTGTTGTATTTTATTTTATTTTATTTTATTTTTTTTTTTTTTTTTTTGTTGAAAATTCAATAAAAATAATGTTGGGAAAAAAAAAATATGCTTGAGAATTGAAATTTTATTGCTTTTGATACAGCCTCATTGTTATACCATATATTATTATTACATTAAAAAATGGTTTCAAAATAATGTTGACAACAATACCGTTTATCGGTAATAATTTGTAGGACAATTATCGTCCAGCAAAATTTGTTATCGTGACAGGCCTACAGACGGTTTAATGTTGAAACTGATAAACTGTATAGTTTTTTGCAAACATACTCTTATTTCGAATTTGTTGACTGTAACTCGCTTCAAAAAAGCCAAGACAGGGGCATGTTTACCACTGTGTTACATCACCTATGTTTCTTTACAACACTGTACAAGTGTTTGGGAACTGAGGAAACGAATTGTTGAAGCTTTGTAGGTCTAATTCTTCCCCATTGTTGCATGTTGTATGACTTCAGCTGCTCAACAGTCTGGCATCTTTGTTCGCAGAAAAGGTGGCACCTGAATGACCGCAAATGTTGCTCCAAATCCTGTAATGTACCTCTCAGCAGTACTGGAGCCTTCACAGATGTGAAAGTTACCCATGCCATAGGTACTGACAACCCCCCAAACTATCACAATCTAAAATGTGGACTTAGACCACAGCAGACTTTTCCACTTTGCCTTATTACATCTCAGATGAGCTCAGGTCCAGAGAAGTTGGAGGTGTTTCTGGGCGTTGTTCATGACAGCATTGCATAGTAGAGTTTTAATTCAATGCAGTGACGAACTGTGTTGACAGGCAATAGTTTTCTGAAGTGTTCCTGAGCCCATGTGGTGACAGCCTTTACAGAATGACGCTGGTATTTAAAGCAGAGATCAACAGTCAAAGGCAATCAATGTTGGTCTTGACCTATGCAGAACTTTCTCTGGATTTTCTGCATCTGTTGATGATATGACCTGGGGATGATGAGTGAATGAATAAATTCTTTGCAACTGCACATTGAGAGACATTGTTTTTAAACTGGTGGACAGTTGCCCATGCAGTTATCCCCAAAGTGGTGAACCTCACCCCTCTTTGCTTTTTATACCCATGAATGACCCTCACCTGTTTCCAATAACCTGTTCACCTGTGGAAAATTCCAAACTTGTGTTTTTTGAGCATTTCTTTACTTTTCCAATCCTTATGCCTAAGTCACACATTCCCGTTTCTCATGGCGGTTGAGCACAACAGTACACGATTGACGAAGCTGGTGTGATCGCTATGATACAGGATGAAATGACTGTCTCACCCCTGGATACACCCCGTAAATACACCGTCAGTAGCGCTTCTACAGTACTTCGGGTCGTTTGTCCAGCTCCAGCTAGGTTAATACAGCGATATGACGAGGACTTCATGAATTTCCATCCTGCTGACACGACGTCAGCTCTGCTTGAGCTCAGTTCGCCTCATGTAAGCCCCGACTGAGCCCTGTCGCTTGCGCCGTCTTGAACGGGACACAGTCGGGGCACAAACGGACACATCCTTGTCAGTGGTCCTCAGAAAGCTTTCAGGATTGAGCCACGATCAGCCCGACTGAGCTCCATACATGCTGCGCTAATACTGTTCGTATTAGGACTGCATTAGGCTTCCACCCCGCTAAACTGAGAGCGGCGATTCTCCACAACAGTTTTGAACAGTTCAAAACTGTTGGGACCCTTCCACGTTCCCCGCTGTTCATCCACGACTATACAAGGCTGATCCAGACCAAGTAGCGCATGCACCAAGACCAAAGCACGTTTTATCAGGATTATGACAATCGTGCACAATCGTCATGAGAAACGGGAATGTGTGACTGGGGCTTTAGTGGTAAACATGCCACTATCCCAGTTTTTTGGAGCGTTAGATGAGTTAAAATTAAAATACTGAACATTTCCAATTAAAACAGTTTATCCATTGAACATTAAATATCTTGTCTTTTTAGTGAATTCAACTGAATATAGGTTTTAATGGAAAACAAATGATTGTCTTCTGTTTTTATTTACTTTTATAACTATCCCAACTTCATCTGAGGTCGAGTTTTTTATTCTTATGTGTAAGACGCCTTTACTGGCCATGGTACAAGGCAAGACAAAAGCCTATTCTTCCCAGATCAATTTGGATTCATGGCAATTTTAAATCGTACAATTTCTCTTTTCATATCGCATTGTGCTTGAGCATCTATTCATTTTAAATGTTTTTGTCAAGAGATGGAGTGGATGTTTTTGTGCTGCTGTCCACAATAGAGAAATGTTGAGGCGTACAGCCAGAGGGGACAAATGAGAGTTTTAGTTTGTCCATTGTGACAGCAGTCTGCCAATGAACACACCCCTCCATCTGGAAAAGGTCCTGTTTGAGACATTTTGGAGGCATTTTTTGAAACTGCAGGGTAAACACAACTCAGCAGAGACTCTTTAAAATGAGCATAAACAGCCAAGTTTGCCCCCCAAAAACACCAACATTAAAAATAAAAGATCTCTCAGAGAGCAGCCTTCATCCAGCCTGCGTCTGGCAGACAGCCTAACATTTAATTTGTCGTGCAGTGAACACACTCGCTGTGTCATTATTTGGCATTTTGAAGGCTAGATTTTCTTTGCCTTGGGCCAACTTATCAAAATAAATCCAGCAGCATTTCAAGCATCATAGCAGCATTTTTGTCTTTCTAGACCTGTTAACTGTTTTCAGTATGAATCTGTAATGCCAGGGGATTTGATTTAATCATAGAGGTTGTTTGCTTAGCATTACAATAAACTTAATGAAGTAATTGAAGGAAAGCGGGGTCACAACAACATGTGGCTAAGAGAGCTCAGACTGAGCCTCTGCCGCTCTAGTTAAAAGACGAGCATCTCTGCCAGAGGTGATGGATAAGAACTGCTTAATGTCACAATTCGGGGTGGGATGATTCACTTTTCTCCCGATTCGATTAGTTGAGATTTTTCAGGAGCCGATTCGATTTAAATTGCGTTTCCACAATAATGCAGATTTTTGCAATCTTTAGTTAGCTTTTTTAACACCAGCGAAAAAGATGAATAATGATGATGCCTACAGACTATATCAGGAAAAATACACATTACATGTGAGTCTGTTTTTAGGATTTATTCAGCAATATATTTTAACCAGCTGTTTATACTCTCTTCAAAAGCCTGGACTGCATTTAAAAGTGGACCATCAACCTTTTAGCCATCAGAGTTTTTCAAGAAAATTGAAATATTCAATTTTGCTATCAAGATTTAAAAAGTCTAGGAGTGCTATTTTGGCGTAGTGGTTAGCACCCTATGTACATGCTTCTGCCGGTCCAGGTTCGAATCCCGCCTGTGACCAGTTTGCAGAGTGTCTTCCCCTGCTCTCTCACCCCCTTTCACAAGCCTATCCACTGTCTCTCTCCTATCAATAAAGGCACAAAATGCCCAAAAATATACATTAAAAAAAAAAAAAGTCTATAGTTTCAAACTGGTTAATTACCTAGCCATTATCATCACTGTAATTTACGGGCCGAGCATGAACGCCTCTGCTGCCTTCACTGTCCTTTTTACCCCCCGCTTCTCCCCCATCTGCCCAGAGCTCTGCGGTCTTTCTCATTCCCGCTAACACCGTCACTTTTTGCAGTGTTTTGAGCTTCCTTGCATCCCAGACCACGTCCCCTCCTCGGCACTTGCCGATTACTTCCACCCCTGCCAAGGAGAGGCAAAGCATCGGCCTCGGTGTGTGCTGCTTGGGGACTGCAATGGCGCGCAGACCCACTTTCGCTGTGCGCACACGCGCCGCCAGTTTCATTCTCACTGGACGACTGACCGTCACCCTAACCCCCAATTTCCACCGGACGCGAAAGCGCCGCGCCGCGCCGCGCAGCGTCCTGCGGAGCACTTCGCTCCCATTGTAGTCTATCAGGCAATTTCCACTGCACGCGAAAGCGCCGCGCCGCGCCGCGATCCTGAAGCGCCGGCGCGCGCCTAGGCGCGAGAGATACGCTTCAGGTCTATTTTCTATTTTTTTGGCCGCTTCCAAACCTCGTAAATTCAGAGTCATTAAGAAAGCCCCAGACAGGAAGTCAAACCAGAAGTTTCAAAATAAAACACAATGCACAGACTTTTGCACGTAATTTTCCTCAATTAATTGTCATTACGTCGAAACCGGAAGCACAAGCTTCAGGCCAGCAGTCGGTCAGAGGGTCCCAGAGACAACACGACACCATGGACGAAGAAAAGTGAATTGTAGAGGTACAGAAATATATAACACTGCATGCATGACACCATAGTCTTTCTACACGGATATAGGCGGACAGAAGTTGAATAATTCACGAAGCTGTGTGGTTGGGATCAGCAGAGGGTCCTCAGAGAAGTGAAGTGAGGTGTTGTTTATTGCTTTTCTCAGTCTATAACATGTTTTATGAGCGTGTGACATCGCTATTCTCATGAGAGCCGTGGCTCTCTGGGGATCAGCCCTCCCCCTCCGGATTGAGCTCCGCGGCGCTTCCAGTGGGTTTTGAGATTCGGAGCAAGATCATGTGTCCGCTCATGGCGGCTCAAGGCCTTGGGGTTAGAGAGTAAATATTCCTCAGATTCAGAGTCAGCCAGTACTTGACAAAGTACTCTCAGCATCGTGAGTACTCTTACTCTTACTCTATCACTCTGTGCATCTCTCTCTCTGCTCTGCGTTACAGCCACACTCACATTCCTCGGTCCGGTGTGTGAAGTAGTAACGCTATTCAGCACTATTTTAACAGCTATGGCCTGTTTTATCCAGCAATGTCACAATTATCGACTTCAGCACCTAAAGAGTTAAGGGGGGTGGGGCATTTTTTTCAACAAAAAAATTGATTTTAAAAATTGTCAGACAAAGAAATCCCAATACCTATGTGAATCAATCCCCCCCCACTCCTTATTCTTACCATCCAAGATTCTGAATTGACATTTTTGGTTGGGTGCTGGTTTGGAGCACTGGGCAGCAACCATGCAAGTACATGTCAATCAATCAATCAACCTATCAATCAATTAATCAATCAATAAATAAATCAATTTACATATAAAGTGTAGCACCAAGCGTTACCCTCGAAATCAAAATCTGATTGATTTCTGACATATTAAAAGATTAACATCTCAAAGATTCACAGCTAATCAACTGTCACCTCAGTGATGTTTGCTTGCTAACACTCTTATACAAACACCAAAAATGTCCCTGTCCATTACGTTTTGGCCAATTTAAGCTTTAACAGGAGATGTTGTAAAAAGAAAGTGAAAGGGAGCCAATCTCTGGGCATTCATCTCTCATTTCATCTCTGCTCAAGGCTATTCTGTACGTTATAGGGCAAACAAAGTGAATGTCAATATAACTGCTGTGAGAATGTTGACATAAGAAATATATGTCGGTCTGATCCTGTCAGCCAATCAGGGTATTGAAGTAACAGCCCTTCATATTTCCATTTTAACTGCTCTGAGGTGCACTTACATAAACCCAACTAATGACTGTCTGCAGCTTCATCTCTGGTAAATGATTAAATCATTATTTACAGGAAATGATATGAAATCATCTGTGGGAAATTACTATTTGACCACAGAGGCCAGAAGGGGCAATGAGACAATGTAAACATGTCATAACAAAAGATTCAATCTCTGGTAACCTTATTACTGCTTTCTAAGGACTGATTAGCTCTCATCCCTGTTTGGCCATCAGCAGTAGCTTATTATACTGTGTCTATAAGATGATGTAAGGAAAATACAAAATTTACACATCCTTTTACTCCACAAAATCAAACTGGACTTAAAGTTGAGCAAATGATCATAATCAAAGTTGAGTATATATTACTTCTTGTTATTCAGACAGCATTTACTGATTTTTAAAGATAAAATATACAGAATTAACACTGAAATCCAGGAAAACATGAACCTTGTTATATTACAGTTGTCTTAGTCTGTTAAATTAAGACAACTTGCTGGGTTTATTTAACAATTTTTGTTAAATTTTTGATAATGTTTTACAATATAATATAACAATAACAATAACAATAATAATAATAATAATAATAATAATAATAATAACAACATTCTATATTATTTGGATCACTTGATATGAGGGTATTTTGTTGCACACTGTTCTTGCCATACATTATTAAATGCATTATTGATGTATATTGAAATTACTGATACTGTAGACCATGCATAATGTTTCATAGAGCTACCCTGCCAAAGCCTGTCACCAGGTGAAAGGTGTGATTCACAAAATTAAATGGAGAACACTTGAAGGCAGCATTTAAATAAAAATTAACCACAGACTGAAGAATCAACACTTTCCATCAACGTAAAAGACCACAATAAACTAAATGAAAGACCACAAATGACTTTCTGATTGTAAAGTAGATCTCCATGGGGCACATATACTATTCTAAAACTAATTTCCACGGATATTTGACCCAAAACAGGAGTGAAGGATGATCTAACCTCAGCTGTAGGTAGATCTGTTTCTCCAATGGCTGAAATAGTGATTTTAAGAGTTGTCTCTGTCTTCAAATGTGTCTTTGATTATGGCTGCTCTATCGGGATGACAACCATGGGCTGTATGTATAAAATCTGCACAAACAAATTATCATGAACAGAGTTATTATTCTTAAGTGCTGGTTACGTGCAGATGTTGCAGCGGGCATCCCTCATGACTGAGGGCCCTCGTCTGTGTGGTGACAGCTGGGTTTTTCAACAGGACAACGCTGCAGTTCACAATGCTCACTTGACCAAGGACTTCTTCAGGGAGAATAACATCACTCTTTTTGACCATCCCGCATGTTCCCCTGATTTAAATCCCATAGAGAACATTTGGGGATGGATGGCAAGGGAAGTTTATAAAAATGGCCATCAGTTCCAGACAGTTGATGCCCTTCATGAAGCCATCTTCACCACTTGGAGCAATGTTCCAAAAAGCCTCCTGGAAACACTCGCATCAAGCATGCCCAAACGAATTTTTGACGTGATTACCAAGAACAGTGGAGCTACTCATTACTGAGTCCTACTGAGAAACATTTTTGTTCTGGTTTGGAGAGTTTTTTGTAATTTTTGGAGAGATGTTCTTAAACTTTTGATCAGCTGATAAACAGCCTATTTCAGTTTACTTGTTGTTTTCAATAAATTTCTTTTTCAAAGTGCTTTTTGTCACACTCCCCCTTCTTGCTTTTGCATACTGTAGCTCTATCTAAAACCTCATTAAGGTCCAAATGTGCAAAATGCAAAATTCTAGGAAATTTTCAACTGGTCTAAAGATTTAAATCAGGTCAGTACTGTGGAGCAGGGCTGAAAGAAATATTGTCCTCTGCTGGTTCTGCTGCTTGTGTATGTACTGCAGTCACATTCAGGATGTGAGATGTTGGTCATGTCCTAGAGGACACCATGTAGCCACTGCGCTGGTGGTCAATGCAGACGTCCATTACCTTCTCCACTGTTTTATCATTTAAACGGTAACCGTTACATCCCTACCTATGGTATTGTAAGACAACTTAAAACACAACAAGAACTCTTATGAAGATTTGACATTTGGATTTTATGGCAAGATTTTGTTATTCCCCTAAACGTCTCAATAGATACCACAGGACAACAAAAGCTTTTTAAACTATTAACGTGTGTTCTCAGTGAGCTTAGATCAGTCAGCTCTATTAACTGTACTGCTGCAATGAGTGCTCAGTTTTCCTAACAGGATGTACAAACAGTCAAACTCTGTAATTTAGTGCTTTGTGATTACCTGATCATACTCCACCTTGTGATAAAGGGAAGCACCATCGCCTGAATTTAACATCAAGCACCAAGAAAAAGGCTTGATGTGTTTGGTTCAGACTGAGTGACTGTAAAGGTCAGAGATGCTCCCCTCTGCTGCACTTTGGACGAGCTCCATGCACTCACAATGGCAGAGACAGACAATCATTCTCCTCAGAGCCCTGCAGCCCAGTAAAATGGGACACCAGAGACGTTTGACTTCACATCACTGAAGATCCAAAGGGACAGAAGCTGGGAGTCCCTGGGCGAGGAGGGGAAGGGCGTGAGGACTCTTGCGCCACATTCATCCCTTTAATTTAGTCTCTAACAATAGCACTGCAGCACTGTTATCTAAAGCCATGAGAGGGAGAGGAGGGCAGCCACACCTTGAAGAGGGATCTGAGCTGTTATTACACCCAAGAAGGTGAATCACTGTGGACAAAGAGTCGCTGAGAACAAGGAAAGTACCTATTTTTACCACCGAGACTTTAAACCGGGGTATTATCCCTCAAACACAATGGGCTTGTCCCGACCAGCTTTGCAGGGTTTAATACACAACATCAACGTGAAAGATGTAATTTCTATTTACATGCAGTTTTTCTAAGGTCCCATATTTAACCCCTTTTTAAACAAGCTAACAGGAACTGGTCCAAAATGTTTCCAGAACATTCTTTTTTTTTTTTTTTAGAAAACCTGACTTATAATCAACCCAGATGTTCAATGTTGGTGTGCCTTAACCCCCTCTGTTTCAGCAATGTCCAGGACAGTCTAAGCACTGTATAAATCCCAATGCTGAAGTCCAGTGCATCTTTTTGATTGTTTGTGGTGCCTTCATGAAATCTAACTTTATCCATCTATCTATTTATCTATCCGCGGCAAACCAATGCAGACGGCTTACGTAGTGCAGGGAGCACGCGTAGACGTGCACTGCTGAAGTACGATATAGCACTGTTTAGGCTCGAAAAATGTACTAAATGACCTCGTTTCGAATTAATTATGGACGTTACCCGCTCAGGACACTTAGCGGACGAGCAATATGAAGGAAAATAAGCACGTTTTTGTGGACTTTTATGGACCTTTTTCTTCGGGCTCCGTTGTCCCCTGTTAGATGGACGTTTGTTGACAGCGAAAATCCCCCCGGACCTCTGGCTGCATTTGAGACATCAAAAAAGTGCTCCAGAGTGTTGCTCAGCATGAGGGTGAGTAGAAAATTAAGGCATATCATTCTTTGGGTGTAATATTCCTTTAAGGAAGTTGTCCACTTCTTTTCCCACATCATCAGTGCTCCTGCTTGTGTAGTTGTCACCCATTAGAAGAGGGTAGGCACTGCGTCTTTGAAGCACAGCTCCCTGGACTGGCTTTGCATGGACATCCTCTTGATGGTCTCCAGTGGCACCGGCTAATGTGGAGCTCCCATGTCCTGCTTCTTCTTCTTCTGTCAGCACTTGAAGCAGTTTGGCATGAGCTTCAATTCGCTTTGGCAGGGTCAGAAATCCCAGGTGCTTGTGCCTTGGATCCATCATGGTGGCTAGCATTGGTGGTGTTGATGTCAGGTCATCAGAAGCAATCTGTGAAGAAAAAGAAAATAAATTAGAATTAAATGTAATTTTGTTCTTAATCATTTGCTTCTAGCAGGTTTAAAAGCAAATGAACAGGCTTTTAAGTGCTTTATCATCCAATGAATTAACCACTATTAACAATTAATGCATTGCTTGCAATTAATCAATATTAATAAAATAAGATAGTAGAAGCAGTTAAAAACTACAATTGTCAATGAGCTCTGTGTGCAATGCATAGCCTGTAGTTAAAAATAATTATATACAATAATTAAATTAATGGATCTCGCTTACCTTCATCCTTTCAGCCAGTGAAGTGCGCACTCGCGATTTGAACTCCCCCACTTTGCTGGTGTCTCCGTCGTCTGTCTGGAGATGGATGTTGATCAGGCTGAAGGTGATGGGATAAGTGTCTGATATAGACACCTCAGTTTCAGTTGACATGACGGTTGTTGCGCACTTCTGTGTTGCCAGGACCGGAGCCACATCCTCCATCAGTTGCCAGTACTCGTCTTTAAGCTCCAGCGTCCTTGCATCTGCCAGTCTGGTTACAGTGCGGTCTGACAGCACAGCACACACGGCCCACCGCTGCTCCGTCAGTCTATCAAACATGTCACTGACTGAATTCCACCTGGTTTTGCAGGATTGGATGAGTTTATGAGACGGCAGCTGCATTTGTTGCTGTTTTGCGGCGAGTGCTTTGTTTGCTATATTACTGTGATTGAAGTGTTGTACGAGTCTGCTTGCAGCTACAATGACTCGGTCCATGTAGGTGGAGAAACCGTCGTTAATGGCCAGCAGCAGGGTGTGAGCGAAACATGGAACTGAGTGCCAGCTGACTCGTGTGGGACTGTTTGCTGAGACAATATTCCGTGCATTGTCGTGTACACAAGCAACTACACGCCCGGTAAGCCCCCATGTTTCCACAGCTTGGTTCAACTTGTCAGCTAAATTATCAGCCGTATGTCTCACTGGCATGCTCTCCGTGAGTAGGACTGCCGACTTAACCTGCCAGTCCGCTTCAATGTAGTGGCATGTAACTGTGATGTAGCTTTCTGTGTTCAGGGAAGTCCAACAGTCCGTTGTGAGGGCCACATTCGCGGTTGCAAGTTGTGTTTTTAACTCTGCCTTCTTCCTCGCGTAGCTTGCTTCCACGCGGGTGGTTATTGTAGTTCTAGAGGGAATATTGTATCCTGGCTCGATGTACTTTATTACCGCTCTAAACCCCTGTCCCTCAACGACATTTATTGGCAGCATGTCTGTAGTAATCATGTCACATATCCGCTGGGTAATGCCCTCTGCCTTCGTGGAGTCACATACTCGTCGTCCCAGCGCTGCGGTGATAGTAGGCTGAGAGCTACTCGCTCCTTGCAGCACGGCAGAATGTGACGTATTGAGGTGATAATTTAGCGAAGTTGTGGAGGAGTTGTACTTTAAAATACTTCCACAGATTGTGCATTTCGCGTCTTTGTCGTCATTAACCAACTTGAAGTGGTTCCATACCGAACTCCGTCTTGTCCTCTTCATCCTGCCAGTTTACTGCCTCTCGTTTGTCTCGTTGTTGTTGTCGTCTTCTTCTTCTAATAAAGTTCCGGCAGGCTGTACGCAAGGAAGCGTAATGCTGCCCCCCACAGGTTGGGTTATGTTGTTGTTGTCAGAGGCCAGCTTCTCTTGTGTTCCCGCGAGTGTGTCAAGGACGTCTAGCATCAAGCGCGCCCCCATGCGGGCTTGAGGGGAATTATGGGTTCAAAACGCAATTAATTGCAATTAATACACTTTAATCGAGTAATTTCTTACCGACAATTAATCGATAATCGATTAATTGTTTGCATCCCTACTTTGAATAAAGGTCATTTTTGAGTTGTCTGAAAGAGCAAGGTTTGGGCAAAATATGGGTGCATGTTATATTTGAAAACAGCGTTTTTCCTGGTAAAAGGCAAGAAAAAAAGGGGGTGCGTATTACAAAGGGCGTGTTGTATTCGAATAATTGAGGTTTATACAGTGTTCAGTTCGCCTAGACAATAGAAGGAAAACATGCATGCGTGACATCACTGTTTAATCCGTAAATGACAATATGGACTAATGTGAAAGTAGGGCTGTGATAACATGAATGTTTGCTTTACCATGTTAAAAATGTTGAGTAATTTATCATGATGACTTCACACTGTTGAATTGCGAAGGTTCATATCACGAAAGCAATGATAAGTTTTATTTTGCAGATGTGGAATCCAGTGGGCCAGATCCACAAAGAATGAATTGCTCCTGCTAATAGCTCCATTATTTGCGCAGAAACAATAATGATATGCCGGTGCAAACACTCCCACACAGTTTGGCATCTGAGCGCACTTTGCACCTCTGACTGCAGTAATTCCTGTGGTATATAGATGGCTTTGTCCCTGCAAACTTCGAGGAGATTGACATCTCCTTTACACTGAGCAGCAAAAACAAACAACAGCACGAGAACAATATGCAGTAACAGTGAGGAACAAGACGCAAACTTGCAGCTATAGTGAGTAATTCACGTCAACTTAAGTCCTCCAATACTCGGGTCTCACTGGCGGTAAATAGCTCCGCTTTACTGCCTGTGGCAATTAGCGCTGGTCTGTATGGATTAGGTGGTATTTGCAACAAAGGGGGTGCTGGTTTGGCGGAGTGGTCAGCAACCAGTTACCGTATGTACTCGCTTCTGCCGGTCCAGGTTCAAATCCCGCCTGTGACCAGTTTGCTGAGTGTCTTCCCCTACTCTCTTACCCCCTTTCCCAAGCCTATCCACTGTCTCTCTCCTAACAATAAAAAGGCACAAAATTAAAAAAAAAAAAAAAAAACATGTATTTGCAACAAGGCTCATTTGCATAGGAAGGGGGCACTTTTGCGCTGAATTCAATAATATTCCCTCATTTACATGCATGCAAATTGGACTGCTGCAGCCAGGAGCTGCAGTGCATTTTTAAATTATAGAGGATCTTTGAGTTTAAAAAAAAAAACACTTTTTAAATAACATGTATCAATATTACTATTTTTCGAGAGAAAGCAAAGAGCCCATATTCTGCTATTTTGGTAATTATAAGTCCTTTAGTGTGCTTTGCCTCCTCCAACTGACAGAGCACCTCTAAGACCAAAACAAATAGTCCCCCTCTCTATGGCACAAGTAGCTGACTGAAACCTCTCCTTCCCCTGGTCCTGTGTGTGTGTATTTACAAAACAGCTCATGACAACAAAGGACACAAATGTGAACACAGGGACAAACTGCTTTAGCTCCAGCTTTATAATCCATCCTCCTTGAGCTTTCTGACTGGCTTTGCGTTGTGCACCTTCAAATGTCCAACACAAACCTCAAATCTCAGGCCCTGTTTACACAACAAGAAAACAATGGAGAAAACGTAGAGTTTTGTTGTGTTTCCACCTTCTGTTTACGAAAGACTGGTGCACAAACTTTTGAAAAGTTTGAAAACATTTTGGTATCCGTATCCATGTAAACAGGAGTCAGCATTTCCAGAAAAAACACAGACATGCTGCACACTATCCTTTCTAATAAGGGCTAAAACAACAACAACAGCTTTGGCCAAGCAAGGTGTACTGCTTACTGTGCTTGGATTGTTATCCAGACAGGTTTGTTGTCCAGACAAGATAATCGTGCATCTTCATGCGTCCACTCACCGTTGTTGTTTCTGCAAAGTTTGTCTTCACTGGAAAGCGTTTGTGTGTTGTTACAGCGTTTTTTTCACTATAAACCTACATCTCCATCTACTGGCCTGGCACTTCAGTTGTTCTTGTGTCTACGGGCTCTAACTTCATAGATCAGGTGCAGGCCCAGTCGCAGGCACAGGCGCAGCGCACCTGTCTTGCGCTGCATCTGCACTGCGCCGACAGGGTGCATCCAGTGCACTTTGCAAGTTTCCTGCATGGTGCAAAGAAGCACACCCACGCCTCCATCCCTGCCCCTCCGCCCAAGTACCAGAGAGGGAGGAGAAAAGGTGTGAGTGGGTTTAACACAGTAGAGTGTTGTCTTCACCAATCAAATGAACGCCTCTCCTTGCCACTTAATGCTCCGTAGGTGAGGCGCCGCGACTGATTGGTCTGACTGATCCCCACCACAGCGGCTGGAAAGACCTGGTAGCGGAGCAACTTAGAGAGCAGAGGGAGCTATTGAGGCCACAACGCATGTCACCTTGTTGACCACCTTGAGGGACAGATGTAATCTGTTCCTGTGTCATTAGTACCAATATAAGTGAAAGCTACATTTAAACACAGCAGTAGGCTAATCTCTTCATCATGCTTGTGATCCACCTGCATTCCTGGTCTGTCTAGCCAAAAAGTAGAACCATTAATGATATATCCTCTCCCGGTGTCTCCTCCTCATCCTCCTTGCAATAATGTACTCCATCTTTTTTGGTCACATTAAGAATAAAGACTAAAACAGAGAAATATGTGCATTCACAGGTAAATCCTTAAGACACATATTTTTTTATTCTCTCTTTTTTCTTGGTTTCTGTCATTAAAAATTGTCACGTAAACGGAGCCTCAATTTTTAATGATTATCTTTTGTTATATAAAAAAGTGTTATTGGTCACATTCCATGTTAATAAGTTGTTGTTTTTTTTTATCCAAGCTAAGTTGCAAAAACGAACCTGTAATCAAGACAATTCAATAATAATTCAGTCAGAGGCTAAACAAGCTTTTCATTTCCTGAAAAGCAGCAGTACCGGAGATATGAGGTTTGTGCCCTAACCACAATAGGCCACTTGCCTTTGAATAACCTGATTTATGCCACAAAAATAGCTCCCTGAGAATGTCATTCCTCTAATGAATAAATGCATGAAGAGTTCTCTAAAATCAAAGTTCTGATGACTAAGTGAAAGTCAGCATTGCATAACTGTTCTTTAAAAGTATTTAGTAGTGGGAGTGAACAGAGCTGAATAAATCAAATCTATCCAAAAGTGCTTCTGAATATTCAACAGTGGCCTGAACTTCAGCTGAAAACCTGCCTTCAGAAACAGAAAAAACACACCAAATGGATCCATCATGAAACTTTACAGCTAATCTCTCAGTGAGGAAAGAACCAGCGATGACTCACGCTGGCCAAGGACAGCAGTGGCAGTCAGCGCAAGGACAATGAGAGGAGGCACCAGAGAGTCAGAGGTGTGCACTAAAATTAGTGCAACCTTAGGAATAAGCACCACCATTTAAGAAGCCCACCTTCCTGTGGCACAGTCAGCACCCTTTATGGCTTCACTGCATCTCTGTGTAGATAAAGGGAGGCTGATTAATCTGCTGTTTATACAGTCTAGAGGCAGAGAACATTAGCTTCAAGCCTCTTCAATCCAGAAATAAATCATCGCTCTCATGGCTTATCCCATGTGAGAGCTGTGAATAGGCGTAGGCTTGAATATTAAACCAGACCAGCGGCCTTCGGAGGGCTCAAACATATCAGGTGGGTGGTTCTTTGTAGGTAGTAAAAGGAAGCCTCAGGTAGCGGATAACATGTTGCGAAGTGTAAAAAGAAAGATCGAGTGTGAAAACATCGAGGGAGTTCAGGTTCTCTGACAGTTTAATACAAACTCAGGCTGCAGCAACAGAGGGACAGGCTGAGCGCTTCAGTGTGACAGCTCAAAGTGCTCCTGGAGTATTGCCGTAGGTGGATATACACAAGAGCCTACACCTAAAAATCTGCAAATACTTTTCCGAGAAATAAGAAACATCAGTCCTGAAAGTTCAGGGACATTAATATGTGATGTATAGGAAATTAAAAAGCTAAAACTGAAGTCCCATCATTCAGGTAGATATCCAAGCAACAATCAGAGGTGGAAATTCACACATGCATCCCCAGAGCAGCAGGAAAGTGAGAGGAGTTTGACATAAACGGGCATGTTTCTTCATCCACTGATTAAAATCTTTGGTAAAACAAGTCTCAACATGTCAAATTACCTGACACCAACACACCTCTCTTTAGAAGTTTAAGAAAAGATTCATGAATTGTGATATGAATGTTCCTCAATTTTCCGATTTGACAAGGATATTTGGGCAAAAATAGGTACAAATCGCCTAAACTAACCTTGAAATTAAACACTCATGAGATCACATTGCAGGAAAAGGTGAGTCTCTTAGACCTAATAAATCTTATTATGTCATCTTTTTGTGCAAAGTTTATGGAAAAACACAGAGATAGTTAAACTGTTAGGTAGGAAGTGGATGGATGGATGGATGGATGGCTAGCTAAATGGATGGATGTACTTTGTTGATCCCAAAACTGTAAAAATGTTGGTATTATAGTAGCTATAGTAGACGAGACAATAACTACACATTGTTACGACCCTGGCCGTATTAAGAATATTTGTTATTCGTGGAGCTGCTCTGCCTTTTGGTATGTTGTGAGTGTGTTTGTGTGTGTGTGTGCGCCTGTGTGAGTGAGTGCTAGTACTTTCAGAGAGGATCTTTGGTGCAGCAGCGATTGGCGGAGGAAGCCGAATCGGATGAGGGAGAAGCAACCCTCCCATTGGCCACGGAGCAATGGCTCCGCATTCTAGAAATACCTCAGAGTGCAGATGGAAGTCGGCGTCTTTTCTGACAGCAGCAGCATTAAAGGGACAGTTCAGTATTTTTAAAGTGGGGTTGTATGAGCTCCATATGGTCACTAAGGACAGTAGATACAGTAGAAAGTTCTCTCCTCTCCACCAGAAAGCCACAGCCTGTGACCATCGGTGACGAAGAAAAAGACGCTAATAGAAAAGTACCGTACCGGAGTTAAAGGCTATTTTCTCCGCCTACAAGAACTCAAATCAAAAAGTAATACCACAGTTTAAGAGTACGCTACATAGACAATTTTTGAAGTGCATTAATCTTTCGGAAATATAAAGTTTATCCGGACCTAAGCCGACTCACGCCGTGTGTCCCTCCGCTAAATCACTCCGCCGCAGTTAGCTAGCTGCTTTGAATGGCTGTTTTAGACTAATTAAAAGCACATTATAAGACAAATATTGCTGAGATGGGTTTTTGTGATGCTTCCCTTGATGCAGAAACAGATGTGCATCATGGAGAACTCAGCTTTCACCCTATTCCTCTGCGTAACGAGGGCATTCGGTTACACAGTATAGTGAATGCATCTCTGTTACCTGTTAGCTGACAGATTGTTATGATCAACAAACAGCCTCCTCTACTCTGCTTATTTGTCTCTGACAGATCCTTATTACTTACTTTGAGCAGAAAAAAGTCATTAGGTCCTTCAGGTCTGGGATGTTTTTCCAGTTTATCTTCGGGAGGTGAAAGTATGTCCACAAAACTTCGGGAAAGGAAAGTCCGTTTGCAAGTAATACTGACGTCCATATCACCTATTCCCAGGTCAAACATTGGCCCCACTGTTTATTTACGTCTCTATCTTGATGTCCAGGCTCCATGGATGTTTCCTCTATATTCCTCTTTAGCGACTCGTCCTCTGCAAAGTCCGGTTCAGGTATCCTCTTGACTCCAAACTGAATGAGACTTCATCTGCGCTGTCATAATAATCCCTTTTTTAATTTCCTGCATTGTCTCTTCCTCACGCCGCTGACAGTCAAAACAGAAGAGTTATGATACTTGATAAAAGTTATACGAAGCATCAGCAGCCATTAGCGTGCTAATGTTTTGGTCAGCTGAGAGAGGAAGGGGCGGAGTGTCCCTCCGCTAAATCAGTCCCCCCCCTCTCAGCTGACGCCTCAAACGCGCCGGACGCTCCAAACGCGCCGCTCCAAACGTGTCCAATGTGCCGCCCAGGGCGAATCTGCGCGCCTTTGCATTGACTTTGTATGACTTTGTATGTAATCTCGACACGCGTCGACGAAAATTCGCATCCGGTGTGAACACACCATTACAGCACTGGGGGCATCCATCTTGGATTGTCAACTCAGGGGTGGTGAGGTTTCACCGAGTTCCCAAAGGAAATTCCGACTTCGGGGGACGTTCTAGTTGCAGTTTCTTACTCAGAACTCCGAAATTCCTACTTCTGACTACAACTTGAACGCACCAAAAGACGTGACCCAAGCCAAAGCGTGTGCTTGTTGTGATGCTAATGAATGCTGCTCAGACCTTCCTCAGAACTCTGCATTGCTTTACAACTTCTTTTTTCAACAACTTACAGGATGCAAAGCGACGAGGTAATGTATCTCTTTCTAGTTACGTATCGGTAGTTTTTGATGTGTGACAACAAGCAATTTTTGGAAAACTTAGTATCGTAGTTTTGTAGCCGGCTATATATAGCTACTTACAGCCCGGTGCTCTAAGATGTGTCCGAATAATATAAATTTGCTCTAGTTTTAATTGTCTTGTTCCCAAGGTTGAGTATCCAGGCCAGTCCAGCTCTGTCCGACCCGAACGGAAGGCTAAGGAATAGCATTTATAGATAACCTATTTTGATGCTATAAAACTCATCATAAAGTGTGTATTTCCATCAGGCAATATATCTAAAAGTGAGACTTTTTGTAATTACTTAGAAACTCCTCATAGTCCCTTTAAATCAGAGAAGATAGATGAGTCAAGTTTGAAGAAAATCTCTGAAAGGAGACTTGAGATATGGCATTTAGAAATCAGACCTAGGCATTAAAATCCTTGAGAAAAGTCTTATGCAATGCATTCTGGTACATGTAAGAATGTTATGTAAAGCCGTCACATTCCCCAGCACTCAGATGTTTTAGTCACAGAGGCCTCTCATGAACCTTTACAGATCTCTTCTCCAAAAGAGTAAAATCTGCCTCCGACATGCTGATTAGAGCACTTATGCAGCATCAGTCACATTTAACAGCTGCTTATTCGGTCCCACAAACAGCAAGCCATCACAGGAGTCAAACAGGCAGCCAACTTCACAGCTGTGGGCTTTCTCTGCTGTCAAAGGCCAAACACGTGCCTGGAAACCTGAGCAGCGGTCCATCTCCGAGCCGCATTAATCGCTGGATGGTGCAGTTTGAGGACTCTGTGCAGAAAGCCTGATGGATGTGATTTGATTATTTTCCAGGGCTTTCATTTCCTCCTGCAGGCATCACAGGAAGTTGATTTTGGAAGCAGCGTGATCAGAGCAACAGTAATCTGAGTGTAAAAGGTTGGCTGTGCCACGTTGCAGCAGGAAGCCTATTTCAAAGTTGTTATCATGAGTGCATATTGTGATATTGTCAAAACCAATTACAGGCAAGCTGTTATCTTTAACATTGTCTTCTTCATCCACTGTGTCATATTAGGGGCAGAGGCACTTAGAACAATCTCATTCTTATCCAATCTAGTCAGCTGTTCTCGAGGGTCACAGATCAGTCTGTAATTTGGTCTCCTGGGTCATTTTGAAGTGCAAAAAAAAGTTAATTACAGGTATCTTTATTACCTCCGCCAAGGAGGTTATGTTTTCGGGAGAGTTTGTTTGTCCGCCCATCTGTCCGTCCGTCCATCTGTGAACAAAATAACTCAAAAAGTAATGGATGGATTTGGATGAACTTTTCAGGAAATGTTCAACATGGGAAAAGGAAGAACTGATTTGATTTTGGTGTTGATCCGGATCAGCGTTTGGTCGCCATGACAAAAAAATGTGATTTTTGTGAATAACTACTGAACTAAAATAGATATAATTATGAATCCAATTGCAAATGGTATGTTTTCATGGTCAAGGAATCTAAATATTTACATGAAATAAATGTAGGACTAATATTTATGGTGAAAATCACAATATTGGTGAGGACTGTGGCGCTGGCGGAGGTCTGTGCTCTCAGAGTGCTTTTCTAGTTTTCATTAGTAGTGGTGCAAGTTACAGTTTGTATGAGTGCAGGGTGACACGTCAAGTTGTAATTAATGATTTTTTCTAGTACAGTTTTTGGTTCATGAAAACACCACAATGCCATGTTACCCTTATTATGACACATTATCATCACTGATGATCTCTTCATCATGGCTTCAGTTGGAGGGTGGGATATACTAATCAGCAAGTGAACATGTAAGAAGCAGGAAAATGCGAAAGCAAAAGATATGACAAGACCCAAAGAGTGAATCCTACACACTGGGTCAGATCTTCTCCAAAACTGCAGTTCTTGTGGGGTCTCTCTGGTCTGCAGTGGTCAGTATCAAAAGTGGTCCAAGGAAGGAACAGACTCACTGATGCTTGTGGGAGGCGAAGGCTGACCCGTGTGGTCTAATCATCAGACAAGCTGCTGTTGCTCAGATTGCTGAGGAAGTTAATGATGACTTTGACAGAAAGGTGTCAGAACACAGTGCATCACTGTTTGTTGTGTATGGGGACAGTGAGGGTGGCAGGTGGTCATTTTGTTATGCCTGATCATTGTGTTTGTGTTTGATTCCCAGTCTGTAACATTATGATGTGTATATTGTCTTGGTAAAATGAATATCAAGAACATGATGAACAACCTTAAACTTATGGCCCTTTTCCATTAACCCTACTCTACTCTACTGGCCTTGTGTTGCTTTTCCATCAGCCCCAGTCTCCTGCCCAACGGCATGCAGTGAACAAACAGCAAACAGCTGAGCGGCTCTGCGGTGACGTCATTTTGAGCGCGACACAACAATCTGTGGCTTTTTGTCACAAAGTAAAAAAGGAAAGCTGAAGAAGGCTGCAGGTGGTAAGAAGAAATATCCCTTGAGAAGCACAGGAGAGTTTTGGAAGCTATACAACAGAATGAAGCCGAGGACGAGAGCAATCAAGCTGCAAAGAAAAGACATATGAGGGTAAGCTAACAGTACCTACTGCTAGCATGCTAGGTAGTCGCGCACATGACTCATCAATGACGACATTGTCTGGCAGCCGGCAGTTGGTGACGTCATCTTTTAGTATCGACTCAGCTCGCTTGGAACCAGAGCGGAGTAGGTACTAAAACTAGCTTGTTTTAGGAGGTACCAGGCTAGTGGAAACACGCTGTAAATCAAGTAGGGCCGAGTGGGGTAGGGCCAAGGCGTGCTAGTGGAAAAGGGCCATTAGATTATGCCTGAACTTTGAATAAACAATGTTGATTCGGGGTGAGAACTGTTTGTTTTCTTGGCAATTTAAAATTATATCACCAGTTTCATGGTGTAACTAGAAAGCACTCAGAAAGTACAAACCTCTGCCAAGGAAGCTTACATATTGCTGTTACATCTATAAGCTATTGTTCCATAGTAAAGTCACCATCAAAATATGATTCCTTGACCCCCAAAACCCACACCTAGCACTCAGAATCATGTTAATATCATTATCAGTTAGACAGTTATTGAGCAAAAACAATAGTATGCTCATGGCGGTTATCAGGACCAAAATTGAATCATTTTTAAGTTGGACCATTACCAACATCTCCTAAAAATTCAGCAAAATCTGTTGTGTAGTTGTTGCATAATCTTTTTAACATACTAACAGACAAGCAGACAAACGTACCCCAGCAAAAAACACAACCTCCTTGGCAGAGGTAATTAAGGTACTGTTTTGAAACATATCACCTTTATATATGAGACTATGTAGAAATATTCCAAAATGGAAACTTTCCATAGGAATTATAAGAAGTTATGGGTGTTAAGTAGATATTGGGAGTGAATCAAACCAACTGTCTCGTATCCAAACGTATATACAAAACATGTGGTTTTCATAGGCAGACATCCACGCAAAATAGTACAATAAATATCTCTACATTTCAACAGATTTACCTGTAAGCAGAATTTTATAAAGTTTTATAGTTTTTGAACAATTATTTCAACTTCAATTTAGTAGGTTTGCAGGCTAACAGTGTGACTTCAGTAGTTCATGGTCCCAGAAACCATCTGTGCACGTGATCCAGGAGTGCACAATGCATGTAGGGGGGCATGGCCTCAACACCCATGCAGCAAGCAGTGTGCTACGTGCATGTGATTGTGGAAAAGCATAGATATTCTCAAGTATACTTGCATGAAATCTGGTTGTTTAAGTCAAGATTCTGCTAAAATGTAATCTCCCTATTAAATTTGGAATCCCTGTTAAGTAATATTATTGTGATTATTTAGTGGAGAAAACAATCCTTCAGTCTTTGCTGTGTATAATTATTAATACGAGATCTAGAATCTGTCAAGTTTTATTTTGGAGAGTTTACAATGACTTGCAGAATAGTTGCACAGTTGTGAATTTATTCCGTTATTTGACAGAATGGCAGACTCAGCTGTGCTTTTAAAAGAAAACTAAATCATGATTCCCAGACTTGATCTGAGAGGGCACGTTTTGACAAGCGCTCATAAAACAAGAAACGTGCAGAAATGAAGTCCAAAAAAGCAAAACATACATTTCAGGATTTTAAAGAACCTTCTCAGTCCAACACAGAAGCTGTAATTCAGTCCAGCATTGTGTTTGTTTTTGTGGCTTGGTGCCCTCTGAATGACTGTTTACATCATACTTCAGACCCACGCAGACATTTGGCTGATTCATGGTCCCCTCACGGAGCTGGAGGTGGTAAACAGTAGTATTTCTGAGGCAGACACACGTTGGCCTGGGCTGCTGTTATTGTTTAACTCTCTGGCTGTCAGACAGACTGAGGGGAGGAGGGGAAGAGGAATGTTTGAGAAGAGGCCAGAGGAGATGTTTAAGAGCCAAAGCTTCACACCCAATAAAGTTAATTTCCTCTCCCATAAGCCGCACAAACAAGGTCGAAACCCACTGTCACTGTAAGGGGCAATAAAAGCTGTGTGCTGTAGACTGGACAGCAATAAGGCTGTCACAATGTTACATTTAAACTTATATATATTTAAGAGAGGTCCCAGTTTACCGCTCCATCTTCATTCAAACCTTCACCTAAGGTCATGATCTCTGTGTAATGACAGAAAGAACGAGATCTCGGCTACAAATGGTGAAGTAAGATTCTTCATAAGGGTGACTGGGCTCAGCCTTTGAGAGAGGGTGAGGAGCATCAGGAGGGACCTCAGAGTAGATGTTCTGTAATTCACAGTAACCGAGGAGTTCAGTGTACTGTCTCTTTAAAAGATTCTACTTGTTAACCATGTGATATCTAAAAGTCTCATGGGATCTTGTGATGGTTCAGGTCCAGGAGGAAGCGAGAGCATGCCAGAACATCGCCTCATGTCTTCGGCATCCGTCACCATTTGCTTTATTTCAGCCTCTTTGGGAGAACTGTTATGTTTCTTCACTGTTTAGTTCCATTTTTAATATCTAACGTTGTATTGTTGAGCTTAGACAACATTTTTCGTATTTAATACTGTAGACATGTGAGCTAGCCTAATGTGAATTGTAGTGTGGTACTGATCTGGAATACTTCTTCAGTTTCATGTTTATAACTAAGCTAATATTATACGCTCTTGTCTTATGTAATTACTTAACTGTTGTGTTCATGGTTACACACTGATGGGTTAAAAGAGCAGAATAACTATACAGGACCTTTGTATGTGTGACGGCCATGGATGTATTATAAGAACTGGATAGCATGGCTCCGCCTTCTACCATTCAACGGTTTTGAAGCCATAATATCCCCCGTCAGCGTGCCGCCATTGTGCAGCCAGTAGAAAATCTGGACCATATCTGGATGCAGCTGTCATAAACGGTCACAAAACTCTGCAGCATACAGCATACACAATCATGAAATTCACGGTTATTGTGACCAAAATTATCAGTGTTATCATTATGCTTGCGCTATTGTTGCCACGTGCTCAAAATGTTCAAACTTAAACTTACTCAAGCCATAAAACAAAGTTTCATTTAGCAAAAAAACAATGTGAATTTAAAAAAGACCAGACTCTTTCTCAACAGTCCATTCAGGACGCTCCCCTCTGATATTGCTGGTGGTTTGTGGTTCCTCCCTGTCTCCCTTCCTAAAGACTTTTTCTTTAATAAGTTTCCCCTCTACATCCTTGTAAAATCCAACATCCGACCAGACTTTATCCATTACAATGGGAAAAATATCTGGTACAGTGTCTGAGTGGCAGCAACAGCCATACTTTCTCTATCAGAGGCCAAACACTGCAAACATGCAGGACTGCGTCTGAGGGTCCACTGCAGACACGTAGTTTTAGCTTTTCCAGGCAATGAGCAGCATCACCGTGATAAACTGACAAAGTGAGGTCATCTAACACGGTTTTAAAGGTTATTAAAATAGGAATTGGCTATACTGAAGGTTATTTTACCGTGGTTTATCATTTTATCAGTAACCGTTACATCCCTAATCCCAAACTATTATGATTTACTATCACTTCTGATTGGATGGTGCTGAAACCACAAGACAAGTCTTAGGTGAACTATTGAGTCTGTGCAGGAAAAACAAATAAGTAAATCATCCACTGACATGTTTTTCCCTCTCTGCTCTTCAAAAGAGCTGAATCAGTTTACCTCAGACTCAGTCGTGGGAGTAATCTTTCACTTTATCCCCAAATAGCTTTATCAAACGAGATCAGCTCATAGCATGTGCAATATGTGTGTATGTGTTTTATGAGGGCTAAGTTAGGGTAAGGCTATTAAAATAATTTATTTTATTTCCTAACCCCAGTCCCCCTCCTCTGAGTCAATAAAGCACAGACTGCAGAGTACAAGAGGAGCCACACTCAAGGTAATATACTCTGCTTTTACAGGGCTGGATGGCTCTGCTGGAGTCCAGGTCAGGACATCATGAAGTCGACTCCAATGATGCCAGAATGCTCAGCAGGTAGTCTCTTTAAGGGTATGTTTTTCCGTTCAGCAGGGATACAAACAGCTTCTGGGTGTAATGATTGAATACACACTGACTTACATTCCTATGAAGGGTTCAAGTGATTTCTCTATCTTAATCCAGAGTTCAGAGGCTAAAGACTTTATGTTTCCAGGTGCCTGTCCGTACATATAGGTCAAAACCATGAGGAGATCTTATGAAAAGACCTTTAAGGGACTTTTGGCTCTTTCTCTATGTACCAACCAAAAGTCAAGGATGGAACATTTGGACATTTGAGGATAAGGGTCAAAGTCATGTTGCCTTGTAGCTATGTTTTGCTAGTAAACTTAATATCTCAAGAATGCCCATATTTACCCAGTCCCACTTTGGGACTGCGATATCACAAGAATGCTATAAAAACTTTCCTTCAAACTTTGCACAAATGTCCATCATGCTAAAGGAATTAACAGATACCATTTTGAAAGTCACAGGCAAGTGAACCCACAAAAAAGGCCACTGTTTGACATCATCTAATAAATCAAATATCTATTTATATTATTACCTCCACCAAGGAGGTTATGTTTTCGGGAGAGTTTGTTTGTCTGTCCGTTCATCTGTGAACAAAATAACAAAAAGTCATGGACGGATTTTGATGAAATTTTCAGGAAATGTCCGGATTGGGACAAGGAACAAATGATTAGATTTTGGAAGTGCTCCGGATCATCGTCTCGATCCACCATGACAAAAAATGTGATTTTCTTGAATAACTACTGAACTAAAATAGATATCATTATGAATCCAATTGCTATTGGTATGTTTTCAAGGTGAAGTAATCTAAATATTTAGATGAAAGAAAGGTAGGACTAACATTTATGGTGAAAATCACAATATGGGTGAGGACTGTGGCGCTGGTGGATGTCTGCGCTCTCCGAGTGCTTTTGTAGCCTTTTAATTTTGCTCAAATGTCCATATATAAAGGACAAATTGGTAGCACTTTGGTGGGACAAGGACAAATATCTTTGGACCTCATAATCATGCCTTGCTCTCGGACTTCATTGGTCAGGAGTGCTTTGAGAACTTCTGCCACTTTTGCTGCACTTTAACTCTCTGAATATGTAACACACGTGGGAGCATAAAGTGCCCTGCAGTACACCTATTTCTAAATGTTTTGATGATTGGTGGATTAAAATTGCTGAAACCTTTAAAACCTGTGTCAAATGTCATGTTCTTTTTGGCCATATTATGTGTCAGATGAAGTCCTTTTTCTGTCTGACTCATAATTATGTTTCAAATAGGAGGACCAATTAATACTGTGTGTGAGCAGCAGGCTATGACAGACCTATGATTACATGAGAACAGCTTATTGTTGAAGAGATCACATGTTACTTCAGAGACAACAACAATGCCTATTGTCCCACTCTGGGACCGTTCGGCCTGTTTTTGTGCTTTATTGAGAGCAAAGAGAGGCATGAAGCTGACAATGGAGGATCAGGCAGCTGCAGGGCTCCATGAATCAAGTGTCAGCATGTGAAAATCAAAAGTCCACGTGAACAGTTGGTGTTGGAGGGGCATTTGCAGCAAACAGAGGCTTTATATTTCTGCCTCTCAACAGGACTACAAAGTTAGTAGGTGGTAGAAATAACTGCTTGACTTACGGCTGCATGTTTTTCTTATTCACTCAGACACTCAGCTCAGGGGAGAAGAGGCTCTGTTTTGAGAGCTTGTGTTGTCTGAAGGCACGATGAACACAGCAGCTTGGTGCATGTCAGTCTATACTTGGCTTTTTTGACAAAGTAGAATCTCAGCACAAGGATGCAGAGAAAAAGAAATATGACAGTGTGTCTTGTCCATACATTGGTGTAGTTTGGGCATTACATGGATCAAATGAATGAGCGTCAACACTTATTATCTTCAGTATCAGTGTGTTTGCCAGCTGGTGTTTAGTTATTTACCTCAAAGGTGTTTGGTCTAAACTCTGGTTGGATCATTTAATTCCTACATATTTATTTGGTATATGTAGGCCTGTCATGATAATCAATAAATCAATTAACTGAATGATAAATAATTTGCCGGCCTCTAGAAACTGACACGTGCATGCGTTTTCCTCCTCTCTTTCTACCAATCAGGCTGAATGAGAAGATGACTCACTCTGCCCATCTTTCTTAACACCAGGGTGCGTCGTTTCTATAGCGAATTTGGGGGATTTATAGCGGATTGAGCAGACATGGGATCTTTGGGGGGGAGGCTGGGCCGCTTGCGCGTACACACGGAGAGAGCTGAAGTGAGCGTTCTGAGGAGTGACGAGGAAACAGACGCCAATATAAATGATGGCACGAAAGATACGGTTCTTAAGCCGGCTGCCACAGCCCCAGAGTGGGAATATTTTTATTTTAAACAGAATAAACAAGGTGTGAGTCCATGAACACTGACGAGCCGATATGTCATATTTGTTTGAAAGTTGTGGCGATGAAGAAGAAGAAGGAGAGGTGCAGCGGAGCCTTCGTCCTGACAGCCAGCGCTCACTGAGACATTTGGTCGGCAAAGGAAATATAAATAAAACAGCGCAAAGTGGTGCTCGCTCACAGACAGTGTCGTCACTACATTGCAGAAGAAATGCAGCCTTTCAAACGGTTGAAAAGCCAACAATGTTACAAACGCTAGACAGACTACGGATTGACTGAGAGAAAGTACATGTCATAGACAATTCAGGAACTGTATAAACTACATTTTATTTTTTATTTTTATTTTTTGTGTGTGTTTTAATTGGAGTTTCATTTTTTCTTTACAGAGACAGGGTCTATTTTTTATTGTTTTTGATAAGAATAATTAGTTTTATTTACATGCATTTTTTCCTAAAAGAGAGTCCACTTCATTTTCATTGTTTTTTCTCTTTTTTTGTTTGTTAAATTCATTATATTGTTAGTTTGATTTATTTTATTTAAAGATCTTGACCTTTCAATTACAGTTAAATACTCTTAAGAAATTAAAGTTTCTTGCTTTTGATGTGGTGTACTCACTTTAGTATGACATATATTATAACTACATTCATGAAAAAAAAAGAAAAAAAAAATCTAAATAATATTGACAACATCGTTTATCGTCATAAATTTTTTGGACAATTATCGTCCAGCAAAATTTGGTATCGTGACATAGGCCTAGGTATATGCATGGCTGATGCCTACTCCAGACATGAACTACCCCAGATGTGTATTTTTAACCATGAGGACTTGAAGAGTTGTCCCAAGCTTCCAGTGGAAAGGTGCAGCATTTCAAATTAGTTTAAGGCTCAATGTTGATGTACTTCTTTCTTTTCTGTGCAACTGATGTTTATTAGTGCTTTATGAATTTACAAAATGTCAGGTGTTCAAATAAACCAATATACCGTAAAATACCAAATAAACACCCAGTCCCAAATAAATGCTGGGTGTAGCAGTACATTTTGACAAATAAACGCCCATTCCAAATAAGTGCCTGGTGTAATTTTTTCGGCACAGCCTCCGTGCCATGGTCGAAGTTTACAGAACACACAAGTGAACGCGAGCTCACAACTGACAGTTCAGGCTTGAAAAGAAACATGATCAGACTGAATCTTAACAGTTATTTTTCTCTCTGGACGTCCTGTCGGCTTCTCCTCCCTCTGTACGTCAACAAATGCATGTTGGTGTGAGGCGCTCTGTTTCATGACAGTGCAGCTATACTCAACATCCACAGAGGCCACCAGAGACTAGAAAGCTGGAATCTTACATACTAAGGCTTTGAAAATTCAACGAAGAAGACACTGTTTGTTTTTTGCCCTTAACTAACGTCAGGAGGCTGGTCACGCCAGTTAGCGGTACGTTGCTGCTTATCTCCATGGCCCTGGTGCAGCAAAAAAAGAAGAAGACCTTAACTTACAGTCGTTCCTGACCAGTTCTAAGAGTGTTAGCTGATTTGAAAGAAGAAGACAAGAGTGCAACGGTACTGTAAACTTGCCTTGAAAATGTAAAGGTGTTATTAATACTAGTGTAAATAAATAATTTGATTATATTTATCATATTTTGTCATTTTTTGCTAAGTAAAATTTTTGTGCAAAAGAAATTAAATGCCTGTCCCAAATAGTTGCCCGGTCCCAGGTCTGCTCAGTAATTGAAGCAAATAAACGCCCAAGCTACTATTTGTTATTTTATGGTAGGTAAACTACTGATAGAATATTGACTCCACAACTACACTGCTGAAGTAGCAACATGAACTTGGACTTGCCTCTGGGCACACTCACTGTACAGCCAGTATCAATATCTATGAGCATAATAATCAGCAATGCAGTCGCTCCAGTTTAGTTGTGTTATTTTGGTATAACGCAAGGTTAGAATGTTTTAAAACGCACTGATAAACATTTTAGGGCCAAGTAATGTCTTAGTAAACACTGGATACTTTGATTGGGCAGATAACAAGCCTTTAAAATGAGTGTAAGGTTTTGGTAAACTGAGCAGTAGTATGGGACATGAGTGTGAAAAGTGCTGCCCTAGTGTCAACCACAGCCAAGGCTCCATTTTTAGATGGGCTACAGCAATTTCTTCCTTTAGGACTGGATTATTCTGCTTTACTGATGAATGAACAAAAAGTGATTATTGCAGCAAAAACAAAAAAAACAACCTGATATCCTTTGCCATCTGTTCCATCATGAGGTCTGATCTACACAGCATTTTATATTATCATCTTCATCACTAAAGCTCCTATAATTTGGCAGCGTTTGCTCTTGTTTTGCATCTGAATTTGGACAAAATCCTCATCAGTGACTGTCTGTTTACCTCATCCAGACAAAAATGGACAGCTCTAATATAGGCTGCTCTCTTCTTCTATGAGCATATTCTCTTTCTCTGCATATCTTAACCCTGATAGGATTGATTTTATTAATGTTAAGGATCTCACGGTGAGGCTAATCAAAGCGTCACAGTCATCCTTGTATTTCTGTACATGACCCTCAATGAAAACAGTCTGAACACCAGAGAGGCTCAATGTTTGCCTGTTAGTAAAAAGGCAGCAAAGGCAGGTTGCAACTTAAAACCCTGTATTTCCAAAACAAGCACCCAGACATGCATGTCAGTCATCAGCAGCCTTATTTTACAACCACATTTCTCAAGTGAAGTTAAAGTCATTATACTTTCAGTACACTACTTGACTTGACCTCTTCAGGCATCTTAACGACCTCCTGCGACATGGAAGAGATCCCAAAGCTTGTTTTGCACAGCTGATTGCTGCTAAGAAGAAATCTGTTTTGATTTGCAGTCAGCAGAAAACATATGGAGCGTGTTATTGTGTTAGCTACTGTAGAAAACGTAACACATGCCCGCTGAGGCCAAGCAGCCAAAGCTTAGAGAGTGCAGACAGTAAATGATAATGAGTACAAGTGCCTTATCTGTGGGAGCGAAGGTATTTAAGCCAGACCAAAACAACCTCCTACTGTGGTGTTGACGAGGAAAACAAACTGAGTAAGGGAGAAATTATAGGGAGTCTAAAAGCACTGACAGGCTGATGGAGAAAAACATTAGAAAGCAGAGGATGTGGTGAGGAGTTCTGCGACATGAATGAGGCAGAAAAATGTAAATATAATAAATTCATGAAAGCTGCAGACACAGATGCTGCTGCTAATGGATTTAAGAGTATTCTCTGAACCAAAATAAAGATAAAATACTTCGAACCAGCCTGCTTCTCTCTCATTGTTTGGTTACTTTGGAGATTTTCCATAAACATCAAATCTAGTGAAGGGTTTGCAAGGACCACACACACAAGCACAGAAGTTACGTTTACCTGACTTGCCCACCCCCGCTCTGCCGAAGACGGCCAGCTTCACCTCCGGGCTTTTGGCCATGACAGCAGCTGAGACCAGGGAGGATCAGGGAACCAATCAGTACGCTCCAAGGTCAGCCGTCCATCCTCTTGTCCACTCAGGAGGAAGCAGCACCTGAGAACACAAGAACAGTTTGGTCTATTTACTTTTTTGCAAAAACTAAAACAAATTTCAAGACTGATTCATTAAAATTATGGTGGGAAATTGCAGAACTTTAATTTCTCATCTTCTCATGCTTTTGTCTTTGTACTTTGTCCAGCCGTGGAAACACTTTTGACATCCTTCATTGAACTTTTTTACATTTTTAACCTTTATGTTTTTTTTAAATATCATTTAAAGTAGATTTTCAAAAAGTTAAACGTACTTGTTCTAAAGCACCATGAACAAAAAGTGTGGACACAAAGCACAAAGACTTTTCCACATCGAAAAAATTACACTTATTTGAGCTGCTTCAAAAAGAAGTCCTTATTAAGTCTACTCACAGTGTCACTGAGTGAAAGAGATGTGAAGAAAGAGGAGGGATGATGGAGGGAATAATATCATGTATAACAAAGACATTGAGTCAATTGAAATGAATACACTGGTGCAAGGTTTAGACAAAAAAGAGCTCTGATTGGTTTAATGAGAAAACACTGCTGTGAGGACACCTCTGCAGATAATTAATCCTAAACTTGTGCTCTCAACTAACTGCTTTTGGCCTCAAACTAAAAAAAACTATTTAATTGAAATCTAAATGTGTCCCTATGAAGGCTCTTAAATGGTTCATTTCCAATTAGCTTCAATGCTGACGGAGATAATAAAACCACAAACACATGAAGCTAATGTCTCTGACTTCATTACACTTAAGCACTATTAACAGCAGCCTACAAAAAAATGTTAATGGCCTGTGGCTCTTGTTATATAAAAAGAATCAAAAGGGAGAATGCACCAACGACAACAGTGACGGTGTATTAAATGTGAGATGTAAACTGTAAACATGCTGTTGTCGCATACATGCTGCATAATATGTATACACACACATATATATATATATATATATATATATATATATATATATATATATATATATATATATATATATATATATATATATATATTCTTTTTTTTTGTTTTTTTTACAGTTGAAGTAGGCAAGTTAGACTCATGCCAGAAAAACTCTTTGGTCAGAATTTATCTAAGTTCACTTATTGCACAAGAAAATGTTTTTTTTAATTTCCTCAATTTACATATTTATGGTATATGAGCATGTGCAAAGTTGGGGCATAGTCAACACATCTAAGAGCCTGAACAGTGTTGATATTGGTCCTGTCTCAATCCAGCTGCTTGGTTTATTAGTAGGTTGATCTAAGGTTAATTTACGACATAGAGCCTCTGGCTGACTGACCGTAAAGCCCACCTCAGTAACTGAACAGCAGCCACCTCTCTTGCTTTGTCCAATTCCTTCTTCTGCAGTCAATTGTTAGTTAAAACGGACATACCAGTGGGCACGAATGAGGAATTTCTAAGTTAATATACATTTTATACCCAAATTTGAGCCCCTGGGATTCTCTGAGAAGTCAGAAAATTCTAAAGTGTAACATTTAACCACGTAATCTACTTTCTGTTCCAGAATACCAGTCAATAAAGTTAATTTTACATCTTAATCAAGACCTAAATTAAAGACAAGAAACAGATGTTGGCTCAACTAACAAAGAGCTGTTATTAGTGGCAGAACTGAAAACTACACATTAAAACAAAAGCTACTAAAAAGCACTGCAGAATATTCACATTGTGGCCTTGATGGTCACTATAGAAATCATCACACAGATCGACAGTCTGAACCTTTTGCTTGTTTATAAGACCTATAGAACAAACTATGTAAGCATTTTTTTCTGTATTTATGTAGAACAGTAAATATGAAAATTAAAGGATAAATAATTATTATCATATTTTAGCATTTAATATGTCACTTTTGTTGAAGATCTTCTACATACTGGAGTATTAGCAGAAATACAGAAAAATTGTAAATTATTTTGATAATTACCAATGCTGTTAATTTAGTGCAGCTGTGGAATTAATCTCATATTGTGTGGGGGTTAAATACATTTGTAGAGCACCACATGTATTTCAGTGTAAATCCTCCTGCACAGCCCCTCTCAATAACTGGATGTGGTTTCTGTTCACTAGCACTGTGCTCTAATGTTTACATGGGTCTCAGACATGCCTCAACATGCTCCATCTGGAGTCAACTCCGGAATGAACAAACACAGAGGGAGGACTCTCTTCATTGTCCTTCATGATATTAAAGGATAAGTTTGGTTTCTACAGCTTTCACATTGTTTGTAGAATGAAGTAGAACAATATACTCACCCAGAAGGCTTTCCTGATCCAAACAGTGCTTCAGGAGATATTTAGATCCAAAATCGAGCGGCGGACATCCATATAATGGTAGCACATAGGGCATACAGCGCCGCTCCTAAAACTGCATTAATCGTCCAAAAACTCATTAGTTTCACCAATATTTCATCATGGTCCGCTCACGCTACTCCTCCATTACAGTCTGGGGTCGCTCCACCCATGTTTTTCTGATTCTGCTGACCTCTGAACTGGAAACTTTCTTCACGCCTGCCGCGCATGCGCAGTACGGCTCATTGTTTCAGGGGCGACTGCCGGGTACTGAACAACTTTCTTCTTCCAGTTTTGTGCAAAATGGACGAATATCTATCAGATGAAGATGTTGTGGACGAGAACTTTGAATATGATGAGTGTCCTTACAGTTTCGAGCCAGAGTTTACAGATGAGGAGCTCATGGAAAGGAGGAAGCCGTACTGCACATGCGCAGCAGGCGTGAAGAAAGTTTCCAGTTCAGAGGTTAGCAGTCAGAAAAACATGGGTGGAGCGACCCCGGACTGTAAAGGAGGAGCAGCGCAAGCGGACCATAATGGAATATTGAAGAAACTGATGAGTTTTTGGACGATTAATGCAGTTTTAGGAGCGGCACTGTATGCCCTATGTGCTACCATTATATGGATGTCCGCTGCTTGATTTTGGATCTAAATATCTCCTGAAGCACTGTTTGGATCAGGAAAGCCTTCTGGGTGAGTATATTGTTCTACTTCATTCTATAAACAATGTGCAAGCTGTCTTAACCGAACTTATCCTTTAATAGAGGGTGAAGGATTAGGATTTATAATTAATAAATTGACTTTTCAAGCAAACATTCTCTGTAGACACAAGGGGAGAGGAGAGATATTTTCATGTCCAGGGGGTTTTAAGAAGCTTTGAACACGTATTTTGAGTACAAACCATTCAAAAGTTTATTTTGTACATGTGACCTTTAAAACTAATTTTGTACTGATTGAACTCAGCCTCCCAAGGCTCTCGCTCAGCTATTGCTCACAGATGCAGGAGATGTGCAGATGCTATTATGAACACATGCTGTCATGAGGCCACAGAGTGTTCACAAATATTGTTCAGGCTAAAGAAAGGTGTGCTTTCCCCCGAGCACCTAAATCAATATTTATCTGAAGAAGAGGTTAATGACTGTTTACATATTTCTGTACTTGAGGTCGAAATACTGCACAATGGGTGTGTGTGGACTTTTCTTGTTGCTGTATCTTGTTTTCAGATGATCAGTTTGATGTTTTTCCTTTAGTCATCACTGTATTATCTGTGGGTGTGAGAATAGTCACACCTGTATTCAGTGAGGCTGTGATAACAGCAGCAGGTAGAAGAGTACATAGACTCAAAACTTAACTGTTCATAAATGCATATGGCCCCTAACCACCCATAGGTTGTTTTAGTTGTTATCCCCTGTAAAGCATCTTTGAGTCTTTTACTATACTCTCTCTCTCTCTCTCTCTCTCTCTCTCTCTCTCTCTATATATATATATATATATATGTGTGTGTGTGTGTGTGTGTGTGTGTGTGTGTGTGTGTGTGTGTGTGTGTGTGTGTGTGTGTGTGTATATATGTATATATATATGTATATATATATATCTATATATATATATATCTATATCTATATATATCTATATCTATATATATATATATATATGTATGTATATATATATGTATGTATATATATATATGTGTATATATATATGTATATATATGTATATTAGGGCTGCACGATATTGGAAAAAACTGACATTGCGATTTTTGGGGGCTTTGCGACATATTGCGGTATTAAAAATAGAAGAATTTTCACCAGATGACTTGAATAGCTCTGTTTGGGAAGAATTTGGTTGACTCACAATGACACCATTGCATTCATATAATACTGTTTAATCCAGGCTAAGGGGATTCATCTGTGAATGATGAACATTGCTGTATATAAAAGGGATCCAGGAGGCCATGTCTCTGTGCAAAATAGAGTAGGTTTCAATTTCAGCTGCTTTTTTTCATTTCCCCAATAAATGTAGATGATATATGTCAAAAATAAAACCCCCTTCTATAAAATAAATGCTAAAGAAAATGTTTGTAATGCCTTATCAGGATCTTTGTGCCTATTATAGACTAATGAAAATACAGTTGTTTAACATATTGCTGCAAACCAATTTTCCTATTGCTTAACAGCATTTAATATAAAATTTATGAAAAGCTCTGTTCTCTAAAGTAAAGGCTGCAGTATAAGCTGGAGAATATATTTTATAATTAGGTTGAGTTTGGTATAGTCTAGTTAACATCAGTACAGTTACTGCAGTTTTATAGTCATCAACTAATCATATCAACAGCAAATTAATATTTTAAACAAATCACAGACACTGAGTTTTAACCCATTTCTCTAAAGAGAAAGCTTAAGGCTGTAGTATAAACACAAACTATGTTCCGGGTTTTCAAAATAAATTTCACACACAGTTCAATCCAGTTCAAACCAACTGAAATCAGGCTTAGCAATGGAAACCCAGTCCAGGTTTTACCACGGACCCACTCTCGATGCAACTCGAGGTAAACAACAGATTTATCTCTTTTCGCCGTCCAATAACGGACATTCAGCATTCACACACACACTCAAGAGGCACTCACGGCACCGTAGTCGGGTTGTGGTCAGTCAGTCAATCTGAGGGGACATTCAGCCAACTTTGACGGACTCCTGACAAGGAAGATGGTGAGACGCTCCAGGAATTCCCTCACGGAAATAATGCCCCAGGTACAATCCTTCTTCGTCCCACACAGACTCGGAACACAAGGCCGCACAGGGCGGTAGATCACAGCACGAGACGCGGACTGACATGACGCTAAAAGCCACGAAAATTCCACCGTCTTCCTCATTCACTGTCCCCCTCCGCGTCTCCAGACATGCTCAGCTATGCTAATTTCGCTATTTCCTGGATCTGAGTTTGAACGGCGCGGGGCATGGGTGAGTGGGGATTGGTGCAGCCAGGATCGTGGGTGTGGAAATTTACTCGTGAGGGCTGTCAACAGGATGGTGGGGGCTGTGTGATGAGTGTGTTTGAACGGAGAGAGAGAGGCTGTGCGGAGCATGGAGTAGGTTGCTGCTTTTATGAAGCAAAACAAAAGTTTGCCTGTTCAAAAAAAATAATAAAAAATACCGCACGTCCTGCAATGTGACTATCGCGCATGCGCACATTGCGATGGCGATGTTCAAACGATATATTGCGCAGGCCTAACATACGGTATATATATCTCGCAGTGTGCCATTGCTGCTGAGGTTAGATGCAGTAAGACATTCATTCTACATTTTTTGAAAGATCCTGAGCATTATGGAACAAAAAAGTCAAGTGGTAGACCCAAAAAAATTACACCTGCGCTGAGCGGGAGGATCTGATTGGCTGTCCGTCAAGACACAGGGCGGTCCTCGACCAGAATTAAGGCCCTTACTGGTGCCGACTGCAGCGCAATAACCGGCATCTGCGGGAAAAGGGTTTCAAAAACAAAAAACAAATTCAAAGACCTCGTCTCCTTCAATACCACAAAACTGCCCGTTTAGACTTTGCCAGGGAGCATCAAACATGGGACATTGAAAGGTGGAAAAAAGTTTATTCTCTGATGAGAAAAAATGTAACCTTGATGGTCCAGATGGCTTCAATGTTCCTGGCATGACAAGAACTTGTGTCCATCATGAGCTTCAGGTGGTGCAGGGTCGTCAAACAGCGGCTGGTTACGTGCAGATGTTGCAGCGGGCATCCCTCATGGCTGAGGGCCCTCGTCTGTGTGATAACAGCTGGGTTTGTCAACAGGACAACGCTGCAGTTCACAATGCTTGCTTGACCAAGGACTTCTTCAGGGAGAATAACGTCACTCTTTTGGACCATCCCGCATGTTGCCCTGATTTAAATCCCATAGAGAACATTTGGGGATGGATGGCAAGGGAAGTTTATAAAAATGGCCGTCAGTTCCAGACAGTTGATGCCCTTCATGAAGCCATCTTCACCACTTGGAGCAATGTTCCCAAAAGCTTCCTGGAAAAAATCTCATCAAGCATGGTGGAGCTACTCATTACTGAGTCCTACTGAGAAACATTTTTGTTCTGGTTTGGAGAGTTTTTTGTAATTTTTTGAGCGATGGTCTTAAACTTTTGATCAGCTGATAAACAGCCTATTTTCAGTTTACTTGTTGTTTTCAATAAATTACTTTTTCAAAGTGCTTTTTGTCACACTCCCCCTTCTTGCTTTTGCATATTGTAGCTCTATTTAAAACCTCATTAAGGTCCAAATGTGCAAAATGCATATTCTCGCATTTTTTCAACAGGTCTTAAGATTTTGATCAGGTCTGGCTATATATCTATCTATCTATCTATCTATCTATCTATCTATCTATCTATCTATCTATCTATATATATATATATATATATATATATATATATACATATATATATATATGTATACATATATATATATTTATATATACACATACACACACACACACACACACACACATATATATCTATATATATCTATATATATCTATATATAAATATATATATATATATATATATATATATATATATATATATATATAGATATATATATATATATATATATATATATACATATACATATATATATAGAAGTCTGGTCTGTATGGTACATTAGTTTTTGTCTTACTTTTGATATTGCTTAACAAATTTTCTCCTCATTTTGATATTTTCTTCCACTCACACTGCCTGCCATTCAAGAGTGTTACACATGCACACATAGTGGAAAGCAAATTTGCCTTTCAGCCAAACTACAATTAAAATTCTACTACTTTGGGGTGCTGGTTTGGCGGAGTGGTTAGCAACCATGCACATCCCATGTACATGCTTCTGCAGGTCCAGGTTCGAATCCCGCCAGTGACCAGTTTGCAGAGTGTCTTCCCCTACTTTCTCACCCCTTTCACAAGCCTATCCACTGTCTTTCTCCTATCAATAAAGGCACAAAATGCCCAAAAATACATAAAAAACTCTACTACTTCAGGTTTTACAAATTAAAAAAATCTTTAAAATCAACCAAAGCTGATAGACAACCAGCATACAAATATTCTCTGTATTTGGTGTTCTGGATACAAAACTTATCTCCTGCTGAAATATGTCTGTCAGCCATGTTGGACTGATGATCCATCATCAACAGTAGTGTCTTATTAAACCATGCGAGGAAATGTCTCAACCTTCTATCTGGGGTTAAAATGAAATATATCAAGAAAAATGTGAGAGAACTCAAAACAGATGTTTGGTACACTCAGTCTGGACAAATGAAATCTAAAAAATGTGTTTGTGTGTGTGGCACTGCCAAAAACATGTTAGCCCTCCTCAGACTGGTCGGAGTTATGAAGTGGCCAACCTCCAGCTCTTTCCCTCCACATCCACTGAACACACATCCAGAGTTTAAACTGACCTTCTCCCTTTTGTACCAACACACACATGCCCATATATGGTGTCAGTGTGTGCCGCTTGGTGTGGCTCATGTGGAGGTCGACCATCCATCACCGTGTCTCTCTCAGCGGGGAAACAGTCTGTGTCTTTAAATATTATTAATGTGGACTTGATTCCATAAAGTAGACAGGACTGTCTAAACAGAGCATGATATTGTGCTAATGCGGTCATGGTTAGAACGGGGGCAACCGTAACATTCTGTTCCCCCATGCCAGTTTAGTTTGGAGGAGTTTTGAGCACTTTTGGGACTTGATATAGTTTTTCCCATCTAAGGTGAATCTATGCACATGATGAAGGCCACAGCCTGAACTCGGTTGGCTGGAGCCTCAAACTTTGACATTTTAAAAGTGTTTACATCACATTAGTTGTCAAATGTTCAGGGAGTATTGTTGAACATTTTACATGAAGGTTCACTTTTATCATTACGCAGAGTGCTTTTTCAGCTTTTACATCCTTCCCACGTGAATAAACAGTATATGCTGCTATTCTAAACTGATGCAGCTTATGGGACCGAGTCTGGTGATATGATGGCTAAAGTGATATATGGTGGACAAAACAAAACATTATAATATGCTACAGTTTTAATATAATTATAACGGTTATTTCTTTTTCTGTTGGCAATCTCCTATACTGCCTCATGGGCCAGCCGGCTCTGCTCCTAGTGTCAAACCAATAAACTGGTCATTTTGATAAAAGAACTCCATTAAACACCAGGTTAGCCGATGGCTTCCCCACAGTGATAAGAAATGACCAGACGAGCACCTGCTAAATGCCAAGACATGTACGTTGACATTTGAAGATTTATGGACCTCAATGAAACTATAAAGTCACTGACATTTACAGCTATAGATGGACATTTACAGTCCCTGCAGTGCCTGGGTCCTTGCAGAACCTGTCAAATGAAAACTCCAGTAGCCTACTTGTTGATTATATTTTTTTATGTAAGATAGATAAATGCTCCTGTGAATGTTTATTCTCAACAATCAGTCAGGGTGCCTCAGAAACTTCATTAACTCTTATGATATTATGGAGCATTTTACAGACCCCTACACTGCAACAGATATTTTTCAAAACTCAACAGCCCCCAAGGCAATGAACCTAGAGGAAGGCAATGAACCTAGAGGAAACACTGTGAACAATCACTGAACTACTGTAAATGTCAATGTTTTGTGGAAAAACATACTGATTTATAGGCCCGCTGATGGATTTTTTGAGGCCGATGCCGGTACCAATATTTGGCAGAAAAAATACAGATTTCCGATTAATTGGCCAATTAATTTAAAATATATACAGTACAGACCAAAAGTTTGGACACACCTTCTCATTCAATGTCTTTTCTTTATTTTCATCACTATTTACATTGTAGATTCTCACTGAAGGGATCAACACTGTGAATGAACACCTGTAGAATTATGTACTTAACAAAAAAGTGTGAAATAAATGAAAACATGTCTTATATTCTAGTTTCTTCAAAGTATCCACCCTTTGCTCAGATTACTGCTTTGCAGACTTTTGTCATTCTCTTTATGAGCTTCAACAGGTAGTCACATGAAATGGTTTTCACTTCTCAGGTGTGCTTTTCCAGGGTTAATTAATGGAATTTCTTGCCTTATAAATGGGGTTGGGACCATCAGTTGTGTCGTGCAGTAGTCAGGCTGATGCACAGCCCACAGCCCTATTAGACAACTGTTAGAATTAATATTATGGCAAGAACCAGTCAGCTAAGTTAAGAGAAACAAGTGGCCATCATTACTTTAAGAAATGAAGGTCAGTCAATCCGAAAAAGTGTATCCCCAAGGGCAGTCGCAAAAACCATCAAGGGCTACAAAGAAACTGGCTCACATGAGGACCGCTCGAGGAAAGTAAGACCAAGAGTCACCTCTGCTACTGAAAAAGAGTTCATCTGGGGGTGCTGGTTTGGCGTAGTGGTTAGCACCCCATGTACATGCTTCTGCCGGTCCAGGTTCGAATCCCGCCTGTGACCAGTTTGCAGAGTGTCTTCCCCTGCTCTCTCTCTCTCCCTTTCACAAGCCTATCCACTGTCTCTCTCCTATCAATAAAGGCACAAAATGCCCAAAAATATACATTTAAAAAAAAAGAAAAAGAGTTCATCTGAGTCACCAGCCTCAGAAATCACAAGTTAACAGCAGCTTAGATTAGAGACCAGATGAATACCACACAGAGCCCCAGCAGCAGACACATCTCTACAACAACTGTTATGAGGAGACTGCGTGAATCAGGCCTTCATGGTCAAATAGTTGCTAGGAAACCACTGCTGAGGAGAGGCAACAAGCATGAGAGATGTGTTTGGGTCAAGAAACACAAGGAATGGACATTAGACCAGTGGAAATCTGTGCTTTGGTCTGATGAGTCCAAATTTGAGATCTCTGGTTCCAACTGCCGTGTATTTGTGCCATGCAGAAAAGGTGAGCAGATGGATTTTGCATGTCTGGTTCCCATTGTGAAGCATGGAGTCTGTGGTGTGATGGTGAAGGCATACTGAACCAGCATGGCTACCACAGCAGCCTACAGCGACATGCTATCCCATCTGGTTTGCATGTAGTTGGACCATCATTTATTTTCAACAGGACAATGACCCCAAACACACCTCCAGGCTGTGTAAGGGCTATTTGACCAAGAAGGAGTGTGATGGAGTGCTACTCCAGATGACTGGCCTCCACAGTCACCGGACCTGAGCCCAATCGAGATGGTTTGGGGTGAGCTGGACCGCAGAGTGAAGGCAAAAGGGCCAACAAGTGCTCAGCATCTCTGGGAACTCCTTTAAAACGGTTGGAAACCATTTCAGGTGACTACCTGTTGAAGCTCATCAAAAGAATGCCAAGAGTGTGCAAAGCAGTAATCAGAGCAAAGGGTGGATACTTTGAAGAAACTAGAATATAAGACATGTTTTCATTTATTTCACACTTTTTAATTAAGTACATAATTCTACAGGTGTTCATTCACAGTGTTGATCCCTTCAGTGAGAATCTACAATGTAAATAGTGATGAAAATAAAGAAAACACATTGAAGGAGAACGTGTGTCCAAACTTTTGGCCTGTACTGTATAAACATTAATTACAAAAAAATTGGTCCCAAAACACAACAATGAATGTATGTGAATTACAGGCAGAACATTTTATAGTCTAACAATACTTGGCCCTTTAGTATTTGTGTGACTTTAAACCAGAGACCAGAAATTTAAAGTACTATAACATGCAAAAAAAAAAGTATTGAACTTCTGGGTCATGAATTACATAATCTTAAAAAAGAGTCACTCTGTATGTTGTACTTCTCGTTGATGAAAACTAAAGGTAGGCTATAATAAACATAGAACAACTTTTTAAAAAGTTGTAAACAGATAACTGTGAGAGGAGAGCAGCAAAAACACTAATGTTCCCATGTATCCCACATGCTATAAGCTTAATTAACAAGCAACTAGAGAGACACAGACAGACAAGCCGGAGGACTTGAGGGCAAACACTACGGAAACCATGTAATGTCGGGGGATGGGCAGTGTGGGGTGTGCATATGCCTGTACGTTTTTATGGTTTTTGGGCGGGTGTTGTGTTTGTCTGCACTGTATCTTGTTTACACTGTATTGTCCAATTAGCAGCATGGGGGGGCCTGTCCTCCAAGACAAGTTTCTCCTATGGGAGATCAAATAAATTCAAATTCATTCAAATTCAGGTAACATTCTTTCACAGGCATTTTTCTTTTTCTTTGCAGCTTTCAAGCACAAAATAAAAGTGTGCAAAACTGCAGCAAATTCCTGCAAAATAAACAAATTACCTTTCTAAAAATGTTAATATATAGATTGTTTATGAACTCTTTGTCACAACTGCCTATCAGTCCTCATTAGTTCAGCAGAAGTAGGTTTTAGTTCAGGTAGAACCACTTTTTTATTTTAAACATGAGGTAATGTGTGTGAGGAAATCAAAATATTTTGTGGGACACTGCACTTATTTCACAAACTTATTTAAACTTGCTGATTAAAGTCCCTGGCTATGATAAAGTCTCCACTGGATGAGTCTGCTGATGACGTCGTAGAGCTCCAAGCAGCTATGCCAACGCTAGCATAGTTAGCTCGCTAGCTAGTTAGCTTAGCTGCCGTGTTGGGAACAAGCAGATAAAGCCAGAATTTTGTCATAATCACAATAGAACGGTAACAGCTAAGCTGACCCCCTGCCATCAGAAGGTCCAACTCATCAGTATTGACAACAACAGAGGTGGGGTCGGTCAGAAAACTGTTCGGTGGTGCCCGGTCTGTCTGTGAGGCTGATCCGTAGCTGAGCAGAGGGCTCGGTGGTCTCTCTGTGTCCAGCAGCAGCAGGACATTGTACACCACTGAAAGTTGCTCGTCATGCCAGCTGATATATGGTCGGGCCCTACTGATCTATATAAACTTAACTGCATTTTACCGTAAAATCTACAGTTTCCTCAAATATCTGCATAGTAAATCACTGAAAAGGGCAATAGATCAAGAGAAAATGTCTTTTTGCCCAGAAAAAAACGACCAATAGCAGACAGGAGTTCTTTCATTGAATGTTTTACATTTTTGGGTGAAACAAATGTTTGATTGAAAGTATTTTATTGGTTAAAATGTGATTTGTGTGATTTTTGTTGTGATAAAACGATATCTTAATGATAAATGACCAGTAAAATAGTTAAGGATAAAGTAATATATAAACTAAAATACCCCTGGTTCAACTGTTAATCAAAATGCATAGAACAAAACACAGGATGATACTGTGAATGGAAATAGTAATTCTGATGTAAATGACAATACAGTAATGCATGGAAAAAAATATAGTAGTTATCTTTTTATTAAAATACATTTATCATACTGCAAACTTAAATAGGATATTGCTCCTGTAAAGACATTTACAATAACTTGCTTGCATCTTGTTGCTAGTAAATTACTGTAAAATTTACATCAACCCTTTTAAAGTGTAGAACTCTACAGTAGATCAACAGACTCTGTAATACTCAGACCATCCAGTCTGACATCAACACCAATGCTGTGGTCACAGTCACCGTCCTCCTCTTGGTGCTCAGTTTAAACTGACACAGGTCACCTTGATCATGTCTACACGCCTAAATGCAGTGAGTTGCCGCCATGTGATTAACTGATTACCTCTTTGTGTTAACATTAATTGTACTGGTGTACCTAATGCTGATCAGGGCTGTACATCGAGTTAAGAATTTCACAGATTCTGAATGAAGTAGTAACGGCCTGAATGTCTTTCCTATCACGGCAGACTTCATAATTCACACACATCTCCCTGTCAGCACACACACACCACTGCAGTGTTACTTCCTCTCCCACGCAGCAGCAGAAGGGAAACACCAGCGCAGGGAGAGGGAGAACAGCAGTGTCTCCCCACTGACGTGGTCATTACTCTTCACATTTTGCCGTTTATGGCCTCAACACGCCCACTCCACCCACCACCCTGACTCGGTCTCACAGCCACATGCTTCAGTCATGTTAGGGATCCACTGAACAAAAGCTTCAGGCACAACGCTGCTTTAAACACAACACCTTTGGGATTTTTTAAGAGCCTGGCTACAGTGACGACAGAACTCTGTTAAAAACATGTTCGTACATACAGACAGAAAGTGTGCCATTCTTCTATCATCCATACGATGCAAGTAAAAGAGGTGCTTTACATGCTCCTACAGGAGATCTAAAGTAAAACAATCATTGAGCCATCATCAGCTCATTATTTAAGGGTGTAGCTGCATGTTGAACAACACAAGCATACCTGTGTGCCACCTTTTCATGGTCTAACAACATGATTACAATCTCCATATTCTCAGCTGCGTCCCATACAGAGATAGTCATGCTGGACTGTTTCTAACCAGACTGAGGATGATGTCAGGGTAAGATATTTGAGCATAGCTCTAAAGAGGGAAAATATCTGGATGTGTTGTGTCTTTATGCACAAAGGAATGGCTTGAAAAACCACTGTCATGCTGATATTGATCTACTCAGCTTGGAGTGAGAGCCACATCATCATTTCACAAACTGCTAAAGAAAATATCTGGCTGCTCGATTAGTGTTATCAACGGTGGCAAAGGGGTAGCATGTGGCCCTCTACCTCACTTTGTGCGGCCCATCAGCAAATTCCAACAACAAATGTAAGCTGAGATACAAACACAACAAGCACATTAAAGATATGTAACATAAATATTACTAAGTAACCCTAGATTGCTGGTATATGTGTTTTCCTTTTCATCAGAAACATTTCTTTCCAATAATGGTGTCCCTGGTGAAAATCATTAGAATATAAGACTACCAACAAACTGTGATGCACTACCTGCATTATTTTCTCCAGTAATTTGAGCAGCAGTAGCTCATCTGTCTTCAACCTACATGTGCATTATTGAACCTTGACAAACCTTGACCCAGAACTTTTCCTTCTCTGGACCACTTTAACACAGACTGACCACTGCAGACCAGGAACACTCCACAGATGCTCTGACTCAGTTGTCTCGTCATCACAATTTGGTCCTCAGCTGACCGCGGCTCAGTAAAACTTATATCAGCACCTGCTTCTGTTTTAGCCCAGTTTTTCTGCTTTGTGTCTCTTTTTAAAATGCGCCACAAAATGACGTGCTGCTGCTGGATTAAACTTGGATCAGCACCTGCTTCTGCTGCTGTTTTAGCCCAGTTTTGGCTTTGTGCCCCTTATTAAAATGCGCCAGAACATGACGCGCTGCAGCCACGGCGGGAGTGTGCCCAGCGCGCCCGGCGCACCTCCAAATGCCCTGCATCTTAAACCATATTCAGTGGCGCACTGCCACTGAATATCCAGGTTCCAATGTTTTTCTTGGCCTTCCATGACACCAATGGGCCTCATACCCTCAGAAATAAAATTGACAATTCCATCTGTGATGTCGTTTTTGCATTTGGATATTTATATGAGGCACACAATCCAGCGCGGACTGCTGAGGGTTGCCGCCGCTGCAGTGGACAGAGCGCATGCAGCAGCGGCATGCAGCTATAAAACAAATAAAGGACTATTAGACTAGAATATTGAAAATTTCTTAATATAATATTGATATTTAAATGAATGATAAATGCATTAAAAGACAGGCTGATACCTGTGAAACGGTTCACTTGATACATTTCTCCTGATAAAATGAACCATATACTTCAGTGGAAAATATAAATTGATACATTTGGTCGACCAATCAGAATTTTGGTTGACTGAGCACGCATCGACCAATAAGTCGACCAGTCGACTTGGACTTTACAGCCCTAGACCCAAGCATGTCGAGGTGCAGCGTAACGTGAGTTTAAGTGTATCGTCTCATCCGTAGTTGGCATGTGGCATCTTAGCTGACCTATAGACCAATCCTACAGCTGATCTGTGGGCGCCGCCATTATCAGCGGCTGCCATAACTGCAGTGGTGGAACAGCACGTCTACTACCACCTGCTGTCTGAGACAGCGGCATGGATGTTTGTAATCAAAACGTTACAGAACCACAAGACTACTGTAAACTAACACTACAGTAGTGCTGTAGTACAGTAAAGTACAGTCCTGGCTGGCTGTGAGAGCAAGATAAATAGTTGGATTGATGATGTTAGACACTACTGTTTTGGCAGCCTAAAACAGCGCACGTTCTCCCAGATCATCCTGGCATGTTTTTACGGCAATAAAAAAAAAAGAAATCCATTTTTGTTCAGTCCACTCTCCTGATCACTCTCAGTCATATGTATGCCAGCTGCCAGACTTACCAGCGCAGTAATGGCGGCTCGGCAACTTCCGGTGTTTCTCAGTATTGGTCTATAATCTATTAAAATAATACTTATAAATATGAATTTTAAAAAAAACTGGTCACCTTTGTAAATGATACCCAGTTCACAATCCTTTTTGGTCTTCACTGGCTCTCGTCACTTAGTGACGTAACGGGCAGCTAATTCCAAAATCTGAACGCTGGATGTCGCTAAAATGTCAATTTCTACACACTGCACCTTTTAAATTTGAGGACAAAATGTTCACTCGCTGCCTGATATATCCAACCCTCTAACACAGTGATTCCCAACCAGGGGTACGTGTACCCCAAGGGGTACGTGAGACCATTGCAGGGGGTACGTGGAAAAATTGACTAATTTATTTCCAACTTGGAAGGACTGAGTTAAGCATGTCAATAGAATTGTATTTTTGAGCTACAACTAGTTTTCCCAGGGAAATAATAACCTGAACCAAGCTAAAATGAAAATGGCTGCCAACCCGCAGCCAGGAAAATATGGATAAATAGCTGAAACATTCAGTTGCTCTGGATTCAGGAGATGTTTAAGAGAAACCTCAGAGAAACTATTTTGAGTGTTTTGATCCTGATTTTTAAAGTTTAAATGCCTGTTTAAAGAGGTCTTATTCAAAAGAGCTCAAAGGTGTTCTGAGGTAAACATTACAACAGTTCTACACAACAAAGACAGGTTGATAATTTTGTTTGTTTATCTATTTAGTAAGATTACATATTTATTTTCAAGACAGTATATTGTTTGTTATTATGTTTAATTTGACTCAAAAAAGAGAACATTTCTGGGGACTCAAATGTTCAAATTAGGACAAAATATTTTAATTTATTAATCAGTTGTGATTACATTCTGCTTTAGAAGAATCATCAACACGTATGAGTGATGGGGTACTCATGGCATGACAAAAAGGCCAAGGGGGTACACAAGACAAAAAAGGATGGGAACCACTGCTCTAACACAGTCAATGATGAAGAGATAATCAGTAATACTCATGTCACCTCTCTGTGGTCACGATGTTATACCTGATCAGTGTGTGTGGTGTTGGTGGGGATGGCAATCGAAAAACAAATTCCAGAGAATTAACTAAAAAAGTCAAAACTGTCTGTCTTTATACTGAACAGTTCCCATACCAAGTCCATTCATATGTTCTGCATGCCTTGTAAGTTTGATACTCTAAGCCAGTCAGCAAACACGATGAATAAATCAATGATATAATCAGGGCAGAGAGGAGACAGCGTTTATATAATTTGTGGTTTTCTACAGCATGATGACACAAGGCATCACCAAGATGTGGAAAACAAGTGCTTTTGTTACATGCTGGTGGGAGAACTGGTAAGTGCCTCAATTTCGCATTATTTCACTGACACAGCAGTACTGAAGCTCTATAGAGCAGTGAAGAGAGGCTTAGCACATCACAAAGATAACTGACTTACAAAGTATGAACATCAATCCTTAAGTTTTACTCCTGTTTTTAAGACAACTACGTGACATGAATATACTGATATATGCTTCTAATTCAACTTAAAAGAATTCTGTCATTTTTCATTTCTGGATGTTAATGTATCCAAAAAGGTGTGAAAAACACAAGACATCACACAATTAAGTACTGCAATACTCAGGTATCTGCAGTCATGATCATCATCATACTGTGGGCCACAGGTGATGCAAACCCCACTTTTAATGCCTGAAATCTGTCTGATTAGGTCTGATCCACAGAGACTGGTGTAAGCTTGAAGCAGTGGAGGTGCTGAAGGGGCTTGTTGGGGTGTATGCGATATCTGGTTTGGAGGCTGTCTGGACATCTACTTGGGAATCAAACAAGTACCAATATCAGTGGATTTATGTGAGCATTATTAATGCTTCTTCAGTAAGTTAAATGATTACTCACTGTTGTCACTGTAGTCCAGGGTCACCATCCGCCTTTACATACAGGTCATTTTTCTTTAAATAATCTAACCGGGCTGGATTTTGAATGAATTGTAATTATCTAATTTGCATTTTATTGTTAAATATTTATAACTTACAATATTTGCAACATTTCAAAGTTGAGATCAGTCCTTGTCACCCACACTGCTGTGAGTCACTTGGCGCAGTTGTGATATCTAGGCAATTTTTTTCTATCATTTTCTGCCTGTTTTGTTTCTTTGGGACCTGGTGGCATGCTGTGGAGGGCCTGATGTGCACCCTGGCTGCCAGTTGATGAGCAACAGTTTAGAATAAACATGTCAGATAGGCTATCACTTGATCTGTGAGTATATTTCAGTCTTCAGTCGCGAGTAAACACGCAGACTGAAAAGAGAAAGAGAGAGAGATATTATTCAATGAGCCATACCTGAGTGAATTGAGGGTGGTTTATGAGTATTTTCTGAGTAAATAATGTACAACGGTCATTAATAACCTCATTAGTATCATTCTGGTTTGTGTTCTTGCCGTTCTTTCGCCGTTTATTTGACGTGTTTTGATTATATCGTCTTTTTCCATCTGTGTTCGTGTTTGATGGATTTAATCAATCATAATTTGGAAATATTAAAGAAGGAGATGTTGAGGAGATCTGCCATGGAAGGGGAAGACCAGAGGAGAGTCACGAAGGGGGCTAACTGCTTCAGGGACCATCGTTAGTAAAACAAAAAATAAATATAAAGGCCTGGACATGGTCTGATATAATGAGCTGTAACATGGACACTAATGCTGCAGGCAAACTGAATGTGTGAGTGTTTGTAAAATAGGTTAAATTTATTTTTGGTTGTCTCAAATTTTTGAACATGTTGATTTAAATTTGTTTACAAACAGAATTCCGTTTAAAGTTCAAATATGTTGTTTTCTTTTCTTGTAATCACACACAGTTAAAGCATTTATAACATAATAATGACAACTTGACAGAATTGTTTACTTTTATTTCTCATGGAAAAAGGTTAAACAAATTTACTTATAGGACATTTCCTGACACAATTATTGGCAAAAAAGACAAATGAACTGTTATAATTATAATATTAAACGGGTTAAATGATTTCAAGACTGTGATAAAGTACTTTTTGAACATTTTGAGCACACTGCAACTACACTGCGATAATAATGATAACCGTGATAATTTTGGTCAGAATAACCGTGATATGAAATTTTCACACCGTTACATCCCTACTTCGGTTCTTTCTGTTTTCTGAGCAAATAATCGGTCATTTATTTTACTCTACCCTCTCTCATTCTATAAAAACCTGCACCTATTAAAGGACCTCAGCTTGTTTCTGTAGTTTAGAATAAATTATGACGTGCTGTTTGTGTCCCCTCAGATACAGCTCTGTTATTTTCATTCAATCACTTGCAAAACACCACAGGTGGAGTTTTCTACTGCCTCAAATTCTGTCAAATATACTCTTTAAAATGAATCAATAGGCCAAGTGGTGAACCCTGTGCCCTCCCTGTATTACCACACATCATCTATTTTCACTCACAAACCTCTGCTCTACAGAGACTCCATCAGAGCTATCACTCCAGCACATGTATACACTCTTTCCCACTGTGTGCCCAGCTGCCTCTAGCATCATTTTTAACCTGAGAAATGAATCTGGGTGGTGGTGCTGTGGTTGAGGGAGATTACAGACCTCTGAGCTCCAAGCCGAGGGAGGAGACCTGCTGCACCGCGGGCTAAAGAAAGACTGTAGACCACAGGCCTGTCATCAGAATACGTACAGTGGACTGCTGCTCTGCTGCGAGGGAATCCAGTGAAACCAGTTAGGGGAGGAATCATACAATGCCCTAGTTGTACAGAAACAGTATTTTTAGCACACTTACAGTGGGCTGTAGCTTTAAGTCATACAAAATACTCCACATTAACGGTATAGTTCAGGCTTTTTGAAGTGCCTGAAGCCTATAGCACTAGTAAACATGATTACCACTAAAGCATCTGGACAGCTTCGTCCCTGAGGAGAGGTAGTTTGGCGATATACGGTACCACTGAAAGCCTTGTGATTAACCCAGTTTAGGTTAAAACTACACAAAAGACTGCACTGGCTCGACTAGAAGCGACAGTAACATTTTCTACTAGGGCTGTCACCTTATATTCGATATTCACATAACCGTGTATGGAGATAAATGTCCGTTACCAAATAGTAAATAAATATTCAAATATAAAATGTTGAGTGTAGCGGCACATCAGAGAGCCTGAGCAATGGATCGTTTCATCCAACAGAAGGCCACCTGTAGAGGCCATTTCAAACTTTTTGAAGAGTTTAAATTGAAGTTAACAAATTTAATTTTTTATTTAAATGATTAATCAGTAGGATCAATTTCATAGTTATATCGCCAAGCACAGCAGCAATTCATCAAGAGTTCAACTCATAGGACAGGGCGGATAAGACAGTCTCTGTCCCTAACTATGAATATCTTTAATTATCTGGGTGCATGTTCGAAAACCGTTCTTTTTTAGGAAAAGTGACAGCCTTATTTTCTACAGTTTCTATTTTCCTTGACAAAGCTCCTGTTTTGAAACTACCCTACAATGCAACATTTGGACTCCTGCTGCCAATAACTCCCTACATAACAATAACAGTCTCCTACATAATGTTGCATGACATGGGACTTCGTCAAATTCATCACAACATCCTGTTTGCATTGCCCATTTCACTGGCACAACAGCTGTTTAAAGGCTTGCCAAAATTAAAGAGATCTGCTGAATGATCCAGGAGAAGCAGTGTTACTGCTTTTCTGAATTTCCTAATGTCCTAATGCTGAAAAACAGTTTTCCCACAGGACAATACTTAAAGATGCTATAAGGAGTTTCTATGTGATTACAAAAAAGTCTCACTTTTAGATATATGCCTGATGGAAATACACACTTTAAGATGAGTTTTATAGCATCAGAATAGGTTATCTAGAAATGCGATTCCTTAGCTTTGCGGTCGGGTCGGACAGGGCTGGACTGGTCTGGATACTTAACTTCGGGAATAAGACAATTAAGACGAGAGCAAATTTATACTATTCAGACACGTCTTGGAGCACCAGGCTGTAAGTAGCGATATATAGCCGGCTACAAAACTACGATTCCAAGTTTTCCAAAAATTGCTTGTTGTCACACATCAAAAACTACCGTTACGTAACTAGAAAGAGATACATTACCTCGTCGCTTCGCATCCTGTAAGTTGTGGAAAAAAGAAGTTGTAAAGCAATGCAGAGTTCTGAGGAAGGTCTGAGCCGCATTTATTAGCATCACAACAAACACACGCTTTGGCTTGGGTCATGTCTTTATGACAGTCGCCACAAGTGCTCATGGGTAGCAGAGTCTTTATGTCGCCAGAAATAGATTCTCCTCATAGCACCTTTAAGTAGAAGCCGAAGTTGAATAATGTGTTATGGGCCATTGGTCATTGATTTCCTGACTGTTAACTCTTCTGAAAACATTGTGAATATTTCACTAAGCTTGATTTAAGGAAAATCGTGAAGCCAATTGAAAACCACAATATCTGCCAGAAAAACGTGCACTGTCCATCAGTATTAGCTCATCACATTCCTTCACTTTGAAACATCTACAACCCAATAATGAACAGGGTGAAGTTACTTCCATGGGAATCATAACAATAACCAGTTGGGGCACAACAGTCTCTACCAGTGAGCCATGCTTGCCAGGTGAGTTCATGAGTCTTAGTTAGTCTTTGGTTGTCTGTTGTCTGCCTGTTAAACCAGACCAGAAGAACCTCACTTCTTTGACAGTGCTGACCGGGTTAGGATGGGTGGATGTGTTATCAGTAGGGATGTATATCGTTATGACACCGATACAGATACCAATACTCCTTATCAGTATCGATACTTATTGATACTCTTATCGATACTACAACACGTAATTTTGTGTAAAAAATAAAGACTTTACAAGATATTAAAAGATTCAACCTTTTTTTATTACCACAAGGTAATAATAAAGCTTCAACAGAATAAAAGTAATGCATTACAAATGCTTCTCAGAGGCAAAAAGAAAGCTAAGGAGAAGGTAAAACCCCTTCATGCCGCCCAACAGACTGCATGTACAGACAGACCCATATATCTTGTGGTGCTAAAATCGATGCTGTAATGATGACTACTAGGGCTCTCACTTTCTATTAGATAGTCATGTAACCGTTCGAATATGGGGATAAATATCTGTAAGCGCATAGTAAATAAATTTTCGAATGTAAAATATTGATTGTAGCAGCACATCAGGGCGTCTGGAGCAGTGGACCGTTTCATCCAACAGAGGGCGCTGTGAGCGCAGCTTGACCGTCACTCACATCCGGTGCTCTCTTGACCTCACTAAACAAAGAGGTTCCGCTCCATTAACAGCATTAATAACTCTGATTCATCTGAAGAGAGCTGTGCAGTCGGCTTTTCATCCAAGTTATACGGCCGAGTGCAGCGGCGCTTAGTCAAGAGTTTAACCCCGTGTGACTGTGTTGTTTTCGGCAGGATTTTTACTGAAAGGGCGGATAATAGAGTCTCTGTCTCTGTCAGTGCTGCAGTCTTTAGTGTTAGCCGGGCTGCTAATTCTACTCCTGTTGCTATAGCAATCAAACAGCCCGCACTCCTTTAGCATTATACTATACTCCAAGTGTTTGGTGATGTTGCTAGTATTTCCCCCCTTGGACGCAGCTTCTCTCTGACAAGGATTGCATCGGGCAGAGTTTTCATTAACTTTGCTAAAGTGAGCCCAAACCTTCAACTTCTTAGCCCTCACCGACATGAAAGTACCGGTCCACGGTATACATCCCTAGTTATCAATAACATCCTTTGAATCATAGCCTGTTATTTACTCAAAATGTCACTCACTGTCAGCTCTGAGTCGCTCTTACCGACTCTAACTTTTCTAGCCTTCATAGCTGTCTCAATTTTTGCAGGCGTAAGCCCTCACAAGACCCTCCAGGGTTTTCCCTGGACCTTGGTTTGGCGAGTAGCAGAGCAGGACGGGCTGACGGATCCTAAATCCCATTGAGAAGTAGGCTGTCACGCAACACTCAGTGCTGCACATGAACGTCAGTAACATCGTAGCACCCAAGAAGGATAAGATCACACTGTATACTGAGAAAACTGTTGGCTTCAATTTAACCTGAACTTTACCGACAGACTGCAAAGATTAGTTTGACGTTCAAAACATAACATTGGTCATCTTGGATTTTAATGGAGATTGTCAAACAACTAAATTTGTACAAGTCTTTTGAAAGGTACTAACAGCCTTATGTATGTGGCTGCACTATCAGGCAAAGGTAAATGATTATAGTCTTGTTTGGTGCAGAAATTGCTGAACAAGTCACATTTCTAACAGTGCCCACTCATTTTTAAGGTCCCTGGAGGTCTGACTCCACTTCTCATTCATGTAAATAGCATCAGCCAATCACATGACAGCAACTCCACGCAGGTAAGCAGGTAGACAGTGATAATTTTGAGTCTTATATACCCTGGGAATCCAATTAGCAGAATGTCACAGGACATAAATTATGTGACCAGCTGCATTTTTTTTTTTGTAGTACTAGTTTAACTAAAGGTACATTTGTTTGGATTTATAACGATAACAACAAAAAATAGCTCATGAGAGTTTAATTTAAGAACTAAGAACTATTCATTTTCCATGGTTTTCTTGATAATAACCAAAATTACTTAAATTCTTACATCAATAGCTATGGCATTGTGCCGCCAAAAACACTACTTTTTAAGCATTCCATGTTTTTCTGTTTGCTTTAAACACATGATACACAAGAGTTAATACTTGATTGCATAACCATTGTTTTTGATGACTGCAGCCATGCGCCTTGGCATGCTCTCCACCAGCTTCTGACATTGTTCTGCTGTCACAGCAGCCCATTCCTGTTGGACAAATTCAAACAAATTTTCTTTTGTTTTTGGGCTTGTGGTTCTCCATTTTGAGTTTGATGATTTTCCACAGGTTTTCAATTGATTAAGATCTGGTGATTGAGCAGGCCAAGGCATGGTGCGTAATGTTGTGGTTCTCCATCCAGGTTTAACTGACCTTGCCGTGGCAAGGGGCATTGTCTTGTTGGAAAATCCAGTCATTCGAGGCAGGAAAGAGTTTTCCAGCTGATGGAAGAAGACTGTTTTCAAGGGTAGTCCTGTACATGAGCCTTCACACAATTGCATTTGCCCTGTTCCACTCAGACTGAAACAACCCCAGATCATGACTGATCCACCCCCATGTTTTACTGTAGGGCAAGACAGTCTGGGTTGTAAGCTTCTCCAGGCTTCCTCCTAACCAGTAAGTTGGCTGGAGGGCATCAATTCAAAATTGGATTCATCACTGAAGAGAACCTTAGCCCAATCATCAACAGTCCAATCCTTGTGGTCTCGAAACTTATAAGATTATATTATTAAGATAAGTCAATGCAGGTCAAATTGAGCATCAGAATGAGGCAGACAGGTGATTTAAGTGACTTTGAACACAGCATGGTTGTTTTGTCAGATGGACTGATCTGAGGATTTCAGAAACTGCTGATCTACAGGACCAACAACTCTTCATTGGGTTTAAGAGAATGGTCCAAAAGATTGAAATTAGCCACATGGCTATAATCTCGCATGTTTACATTATATGTTCATTAACATGTACCGTCCCATTACCTTCTTTTAAAAATTAACAAATCTACAAAAAATTAAAACATACAGGGAGCAATTCTCTGGATAAAATGAGAGAGAATGGCCTGAATGTTTCAAGACAATAGAAAGGCAATTTAACTCCAACAACCTCTATGGTTGAAGTTATGAAGAAGACCATTTCTGAATGCACAATAAAGCCCCGTTTCCACCAGAGGGTTCTGTTCGGTTTGTCTCGGTACGGCTCGCTTTTTGTGGCGTTTCCATAGCCTTGGAACGGGACAGGATCCCTTACAAGCTAACAGTACCGATTGGTCAAAGGAGACGTCACTGCCCATGCGACAGCCGAACAACACTTAAAATTTAAATCTCCACTCGTCTTCGTGAAGTTAACTCTCTCAGCACACAGCCTTCTCTGAAACAAAGCTTGGTTGTGCTTCATAACAAAAAGCCACATGCGGATCACAAAAAAAACAAATTGCTGGATGTCTTCCATCGTTGCCCTTTACTGTGTTGGGTTTTCTTCTTCGTTGTATTTAACAGCTGGGCACGCGGTGTCGCGCTGCTATGACGTCATGCTATCAGCATCCGGCTTATACGCCGCCTACCAAGTAGGGTTCGACTGGCTGTGGAAATGCAAACAGGATCAGGCTTCACTGATCCGGCCTGAGCCAAACCGTGCCAATCCATACCGGAACACTTGGTGGAAACGGGGCTTATGTTGATGCTTGAGGCATACGGGCTACATCAAGCAACACTTGGTGCTACCCCTGTTGGCTAGGAACAGGCAACTGAGGCTTCAGTTCACAGAGGCTCACAAAAATTGGACAATATAATGCTGTGAAAATGTTGCCTGATCTGATGAGTCTTGGTTCCTGGCAACACACGTAAGGATTTGATGTGGACACATCCAACCTTGTATCAACAGTTCAGGCAGCTGTTGGTATTTGGGGAATATTGGTCGTGGCACTAAGATTTTAATAGTGATTCGAATACAGATAAAAGATTTTTTAAAAGGATTAGTTAAAACTGTGAGAAAGAGATATCTCCATATATTTTGACAGCAATGTCATTGGCAGAGGTATCTGCTCTGCACAATAGTACATTTACATTGCACACAAACTCCTGCCAACAAACAGGTTGTATGAAAATGTAGATCAGACCTGTGAGGACAATGGTGCAACTTCTACTTGCTTCTTCATCTGTAGCTGTTTGATTATCACCCCCATGGAGGTTAAGCTTTTGCCCTTGTTATTTCTAGATATATTCTAAAATGGCCAGTTGTTCAGATTTTGGTGGTGATCTGATCAGAGATTTATTAGGATTTGTTAAAACTGCAAAAGACAATTTTACACATTTTTAAAAATATCTAACTAAGTTTTCAAATAATTCGGATGACATTTTCAGGCAATGGGCATGACACTGGCAGAAGGGACCAGTGGTTGTATTTGGAGGTGATCTGAAATTTTCAAATGATTTATTAACGATGCGAGATAAAGCAGTTTTCAACAGATTTGACAATTCACAGAACAAAATAATGCCTTGGCGGAGGTTATTGCACTTCCATGTTATAATAAAATCAAGTTCCGTTATGAAAATATAGTTTCATGACCAAGATAAATACAGAAATCCAAGTCTGAGACTGGCTCACTCACTGTCATACTGGGATATACCCCACCTCTTGCCTACTGACATGTGGGACAGGCTCAAGCTTCCCTCTAACCCCAAAGGTGAAGCAGTATAGATGATGTGTAGAGAAATCCAAGCAAATTCCAAACACTGTATAGTTTTTGCAAATAACCAGGAAGTGTCTGCCAGCTTTATGCTGTTCCACACGTAACTAACATATTTCTGACTGTGCTCTCTGTTTTTTGGTTAAAGATGACTGAGACTAAGCTTCTGTGTTTCAAAAGCCTGGAAATATTCAGTTCTTTCAGCCATGTGCTGGTTATGTCTCCAACCTCCAAATTACTGAACCAGCACCTGCACAGGTACCCTTTAATATATAAAACAAAAACATTTTTATAAGATGACCAACAGCTTTACTGAGGATAAGAACACCGTTTCTTCTTAACTTCTTGCAATGCCATGAGTACAGAGAGTAATTCCAGTATTACCGACCAAACCTGTTTATATATTTGATCATATTTGACCCCTTAGTGCTGCAATGTTAACCCTAAAGACAGACTCCAAAACACCGGCTCTGAGACTCACCAGCAGCCTCTGGATGCACTGATCACCTCCTCGGTGGTGTGAAGCTGATCAGGATGGAGAAATCTTCCAGAAGTTCTCAGGTGCGCTCAGGAAAAATGATTCCTCAGACCTCCACAGATGCTCGTACAGCACACCTCTGGATGGAGCCCACAGCTGGACGGACAGACGTGAGATGTCAGACTGAATCCTGACACACGGACACAGCAGCTCCTCTCTGCATGAATGAGCCTCCTGTAACGGAGGGTCAGAGGAAATATACGGAGCGGAGCTGCTGGAGGTGTCCACACTCTGCTGCATGCCGCTACAGGGCCACACTGCAGGGAGACAGCGACCTCTGCAGACTGAGGACAGGAACAACAACGACAGGAAACTTAAACAGAGGAAAACCAGATAGATTTGACGGATTGATAATTAGATTGATGCAGTGATTGCGAGAAAGAATGATGGAGAAAGATTGTTGGACTGATTTATTGTTTGATGAATAGATGGTAGATGGATGGATTGATTGATAGGCTGATTAATTAATGGATGGATAGATGGATTTATGAATTAGCCTATAGATGATGGATTTATTGATTATGGATGGATGGATGGATTTTAGACAGATTAATAATTAGATAGATTGATGATGGATAGATGGATTGAATTGATTGATGGATCAATTGGTGATCAACGATAGATTATAGATATACGGATGAACTGATAGAAAGATAGATAGATAGATAGATAGATAGATAGATAGATAGATAGATAGATAGATAGATAGATAGATAGATAGATAGATAGATAGATAGATAGATAGATAGATAGATGGTCTTAATACCTTAGTCTTTTCATGTGATCTCTGACACACTCCAACATGTTTGGATCAGGTTACTGTGAAACCTGTATCCTTTTCCTTCTTAAGCTGAAGAGAGTTTGTAGTGACCACTTGTTGAAAAAAACTCAAACAAAAATTGAAATATCAAGCTGAAACTTTAACCAAACTTAATGGATCACTGATGCACCGTGGGGATGTAATTTATGCAGGCAAAAGAAGTCCAATGTCCAAAAGTTCTGCGATTTTCAATGGTTTATTTTTTGGCAAACAAGCAAACAAAAGAACAAAGGAGATCACAACTCCTGCTGCCTCTCTCAAGCTGGTAAAAAAAACATAGGCCCACCCTGGTGCATGCTGGCTGTCTGTCACCTACCTACCTAAACAACATCCGGTGCCCACAGTTTGTCAAATGACTAGCCTATATATATATATTTATATATTCAACCCCAAAAATCTAACTTAAATTTATTGTAAGTCAGGACAATGTAGCTAAATCTAACAACTAATACTTCAAATTACTTCCAAATTAAAATAAACTACTAAATACAAAAAAATAAACAAATAGCTCCAACAGAGTTGTTGAAGACAGTGGCTTTAAGTTGTGGGTTGCTGTCCTGCTGCAGAATCAGGAGCCACTCTGATGGTACTGCATGATGGAGAAATATCTGCATGTCTGTGCTTCTCAGTGGGTAACAATGAGTTTGCCTGCAAAATGTTTGCTCTCTTGTCTTGAACAAAAAAGACCTGGTCATACAGTCAAATAAAATTTTAAATTATCAGCATAATAAGAGTAGCTTGACCTTGTTTCAGTGTGTGAGGTACAGCTTTTGGAACAGCGACAGCAGATGGGTGTACCTCTGCCCCGGTGGTTTCTGTGGTGAGTTGATGGCCCTACCAAGTAGTTTACCGTCTCTAAGTTATATAAGACATGTCATTTTTGTTTCAATAAAGTGTCATGGCCGGCCACTGCATCTCAATGTTGTGTCTTTGTGTGTCTCCACAAAAGATTATACAGCACATCAAGAAACTCTAGTCTGCTTTAAAGCCTCCCACATGGAAATACTTGCTGATGTACTTTAACTTCCTTGTGTCTTGTTGCTTGGTATGGTGTATACATATACAAATTGTGATATGAAACTGTCCTCCAACACTTTACCCTGGCAGCAGAACTGTTTCTTTCTTTGACACCTCCTACACAGCTGTTTCTGTCTCAGTCAATAACTGTTTCAGCCGACATATGGAAATGATGAGCATCTGCCTGGTACAATGTGTAATTCCTACACCTAAAAACTACTTTAGAAAAATCATTTCTATGTTAGAAGCTATGTAAAAGTGAAATGCTTTTTTTTACTGGACTAACATTTGAACAGGTATGAGGAATTTCAAACTGAGTTAACCTTTTTATACCAAATTTGAGCCCCTGGGCTTCTCTGGGAAGACATAAATTCATCAAGCATGATATCCAACCACTAAAACTATTTTCTCAGGCCAACAATGCAAGTCAATAACAATAACAATGACATTTTTTCATCTTTATCAAGAAATAATGATGTGTTTTACTATTTTTCCATTATTTTGTGTAACAGTGAGACTGAAAATTCATGGACAACAAACGTTATTATATTTAGCATTAAAAATAATATTTTGTGAACAAGTTTCTGCTACATACTGGTGTATCTACCTTCATCGAAACTTTAATAAAGGGATTAACCAAGCACTAACCAATGCTGTTAATTTAGGGCATAAACCTGACAATGGATAGTGGTGTCATAGATTTTTAAATCACTAAAGGAGGGGTGGGTGTCCATCCATGAGTCCAACATTTAATTTAGTCCCATCTTTGATTTAATGATATACTTTGAGAACTGTTTTCTTCAGCATTATATACAGTATTTTCATGGCTTTTGGTATGTTGATATGTTCAAATGTCATGTAGGAATGGAGTGAAGAGCCACTGCTGAGCGGGTCTAATAAACACAGTTCACACACGAAGCAGCCGTGGATCCAGCGTCACTTTCAAAATGTAAATAAAAATTCACACCTGGAACTTAACAGATCAAAGTAAATTTTAGAAGCTAAATTTAAAAAAAGAAAGTCACTGTGTTCCAGCATATCTGCTTTTCGCAGTCAAAAATGTTTCTACTCTCATTCCCAACATTGAGTTCAGGTGTCACTAATAACCTTAAAGGTGCTATGAGGAGAATCTCTCTCCGGAGACATAAAGACTCTGCTACCCATGAGCACGCGCTGCAACTGTCTTAATGCTGCGTTCCAGTAACCTCAGAACTGGGAGTGACATCATCTCCGACTTATCGGCGTTCCAGTTGAAGTATGAAAAAAAACATGCCGATCTGCCAGGCTATTGTTAGCTGTTGTTAGCACGCCCTGTGTTGTTGTTCACAAATATCACATGAAGAATGTGATTATCACTATGGCAGCATTTTTGTAAATATCAGTCTAACAATACTATGTATACAGATGATCTAAAGCGACACACACCAGTCAGAAGTGCAAATAAATTGATTATTACAGGAGCTAAATAACTGTTCACGCTGGGGGCATCCATCTTCCATTATCAACTCGGGGGTGGCGAGGTTTCACCGAGTTCCCAGTAGAAAATTCTGACTTCGGGGAATGTTCCAGTTGCAGTTTCCTACTCAGAACCCGGAAATTCCAACTTCTGACTACAACTGGAATGCACCACAAGACGCGACCCAAGCCAAAGCGTGCGTTTGTTGTGATGCTAATGAATGCAGCTCGGACCTTCCTCAGAACTCTGCATTGCTTTACAACTTCAATTTTCAACAACTTACAGGATGCAAAGCGCTGAGGTAATGTATCTCTTTCTAGTTATGTAGCGGTAGTTTTTGATGTGTGACAACAAGCAATTTTTGGAAAACTTAGTATCGTAGTTTTTTAGTCGGCTATAAATCTCTACTTACAGCCCGGTGCTCTAAGACGTGTCCAAATAATATAAATTTGCTCTAGTTTTAATTGTTTTGTTCCCAAAGTTGAGTATCCAGCTCAGTCCAGCCCTGTCCGACCCGACCATGAAGCTAAGGAATAGCATTTATAGATAACCTATTTTGATGCTATAAAACTCATCTTAAAGTGTGTATTTCCATCAGGCATATATCTAAAAGTGAGACTTTTTTGTAATTACTTAGAAACTCCCTTTAAAGTCCCTTTAAATTACCTGAAGCAGGCAGCAACTCAGTTGCATTGGGATGACGACTACAGAGAAAATAACTACTTCAATTCATTATTTCAAAGTGAGCCAAATTCAGTCTTATTATTTTTAAATGATTTCAAATTAAATACTGACTGAAATTGCTAACAGTTGGGCACGCAAGACAATTCATCCCAACAGATAATTTAAATTAAAATTCTGTTTCAGTTCACCATAAACTCATTATGTAAAGTAATTTTCTGTTTGGCCTCAATAATTAATATTTCACCACTTAGCCTATACATGTAACACTGCCTTACAGGGCAAGTTAAGTTAACTTATGAGCAAATGATGGTTCACACTGAAATTTTACTGTGTGTGGGATCTGGAGTGGGTTGGAAAAGTTCACGGAGGTTCTGTCTCTTGTGATTTTCCGGGGAATTAATGTGGCCAAAAAGAGAATTCTAGTGTCACAAGAGCATCCCTCATGATCACAAAACAACACAGTCATTTAACAGGTTATACACACATGTATGGATGTATTTATATAAATATATATACATATATATGTGTCTATGTGAATATAGACCCCTGCACAGTCGAAATTGCAAGAAATGTAATTATTTGCAACAGTTTGGTCTCAGACCTTAACCCTTTAAGGCCCAAGTCCATAGATTATAGCCAGAAAAATCTAATTTTTTGGAGCTGAAATGTTTGTTTCATTTCTGCTTAAATCCTAAAATATCAAAATGTCCATAAAATTCAACATATAGATTTTTTGTATCTCATTTGATACATTAGGTGTTTTTGGCAAGTGACAATCCATTTGAGGACATTTTTTTTCATTTATCTGATTGTATTCATTTGTAATTTGTTGATCATATTGAGTAGATAGAGGTATTATAAAAGTATGTATCAAATATGATACAATTGGCTTTATAGGGTTAATCAGAGAAGCAGTATGCAGATGTGTCCAGTTTCCTGACTGATCATTCATACACAGGAGTCTACTGTTTTCCAATAAAGTCACTAAAAATCACAAAAAAACACCCAAACAAATTTGTTGATTGATTAACAAAAGTTGAAATAGTCTTCCAATAAGGTCACCTTAAATCACTAAAAACCCCAAATACGTTTGTTGATTAAATAAAAATTGAAATAATGTACCGGTAACTATCGAGAAGGAAATCACAGGATTCAGAGCAGTACTGCAGTTTGAGTTCTCTGATCTGGTCTCTCCTGTGTTCTCAGGTGCTGCTTCCTCCTGAGTGGACAAGAGGATGGACGGCTGACCTTGGAGCGTACTGATTGGTTCCCTGATCCTCCCTGGTCTCAGCTGCTGTCATGGCCAAAAGCCCGGAGGTGAAGCTGGCCGTCTTCGGCAGAGCGGGGGTGGGCAAGTCAGGTAAACGTAACTTCTGTGCTTGTGTGTGTGGTCCTTGCAAACCCTTCACTAGATTTGATGTTTATGGAAAATCTCCAAAGTAACCAAACAGTGAGAGAGAAGCAGGCTGGTTTGAAGTATTTTATCTTTATTTTGGTTCAGAGAATACTCTTAAATCCATTAGCAGCAGCATCTGTGTCTGCAGCTTTCATGAATTTATTATATTTACATTTTTCTGCCTCATTCATGTCGCAGAGCTCCTCACCACATCCTCTGCTTTCTAATGTTTTTCTCCATCAGCCTGTCAGTGCTTTTAGACTCCCTATAATTTCTCCCTTACTCAGTTTGTTTTCCTCGTCAACACCACAGTAGGAGGTTGTTTTGGTCTGGCTTAAATACCTTCACTCCCACAGATAAGGCACTTGTACTCATTATCATTTACTGTCTGCACTCTCTAAGCTTTGGCTGCTTGGCCTCAGCTGGCATGTGTTACGTTTTCTACAGTAGCTAACACAATAACACGCTCCATATGTTTTCTGCTGACTGCAAATCAAGACGGATTTCTTCTTAGCAGCAATCAGCTGTACAAAAACAAGCTTTGGGATCTCTTCCATGTCGCAGGAGGTCGTTAAAATGCCTGAAGAGGTCAAGTCAAGTACTGTACTGAAAGTATAATGACTTTAACTTCACTTGAGAAATGTGGTTGTAAAATAAGGCTGCTGATGACTGACATGCATGTCTGGGTGCTTGTTTTGGAAATACAGGGTTTTAAGTTGCAACCTGCCTTTGCTGCCTTTTTACTAACAGGCAAACATTGAGCCTTTCTGGTGTTCAGACTGTTTTCATTGAGGGTCATGTACAGAAACACAAGGATGACTGTGACGCTTTGATTAGCCTCACCGTGAGATCCTTAACATTAATAAAATCAATCCTATTTAGGTGAAGAAGAAGAAGAGAGCAGCCTATATTAGAGTTGTCCAGTTTTGTCTGGACGAGGTAAACAGACAGTCACTGATGAGGATTTTGGGGTGAACAATCAGAATTCAGGAGACCACTGGATCTGCTCCTGAGAAAAGGAAGTTATGTTGGTTGTTCATGTCCAAATTCAGACACAAAACAAGAGCAAAAGCTGCCAAATTACAGCAGTTTCTTTTAACATTGTGATGGCTGCTAAAATAACTTTTTCATTCATCAGTAAAGCGAAATAATCTTGTCCTAAAGGAAGAAATTGCTGTGGCCAATCTAAAATGGACCTTTGGCTGCGGTTGACACCAGGGCTGCACCTGTCCCATACTACTGTTCAGTTTACCAAAACCTTACACTCATTTTAAAGGATTTTTTTCTGCCCAATCAAAAGTATCCAGAACTAAGACATTACTTGTTTACTTATCATTTATAACTGCTTTTTTGAACTCACAGAATTTGCTGTCAATCAAAATAAAACAACTAAACTAGAGCAACTGCATTGCAGTTTTATGCCCTGCAAACAAACTTATGAATGTTTCTGATGATTACGCTCATAGATATTAATACGGGCTGTGAAGTGTGTGTGGCCCGAGACAAGTCCAGGCTTTCTGTGGAGATCTTGAACAGTTTATGCTGTTACTTCAACATTTGTTGAGTGAGTATTCTGTCAGTAGTTAATGTGTGAATGAGAAAACAAAAGCACATAAACATTTGGGGCCCTAGTTTCATGGCGCAACACAGGGGGCGCAGAGCTGGCACACTCTGCGCAGTGTTAATTTCGTCCAGCACACCGCCATGCGTTGCCAATTTGACAATTTGGTAGACCGTCTGCGCAGAGATGGGTCTGACGGCGCACCAGGGGGAGGTGTCGGCAGATTCAGGTCGGTGCAGTGACAATTTCGTGCCAAAAAACAGTGCAGAAAGTGCGCTGAAAGCTCGCCAGCTCCAACCTGGTCTATTCTCGGCGCAGGCGAAGCATACCCTCCGCAGCTGTAATTCGGTTACAGGCGCACATGTACGCACACGTCAAAAAAGCCTCAGAGGCAGGTTTCCAGAGTGTCAGGCACATTTTAATGCAATAAACAATCACAGCAATCACTATTTAATGTAACAGTCTGAACCAGCATATACATTTGTATCTATATTAACTGTCCCGTCACATCTGATGTCGGATTAAAGCCGTTTGTCATAATGGAAACTTAACCTGACGGCAGCTGGAAGTCTGATGCACATCTTACAAGTCAACAATTAACAGACTCAACATCTGATACTGAGTATATATCTGGCTTCTCCCATTTCATGAAATTCAAAGAAAAGAGGGAGAAAAAAGACGAAGAAAAAAGAGAGAAAATAAATGTTTGTCACTCAGGATTTACCATATTCCTCTATTTTATTTTATTCCTTGGACTTACGGTGAGGCATCTTTCCAACATTATGGCCCCCGTCTGTGGAACAGCCTGCCAGAGGACCTCAGGGCTGCATAGAATGTTCATATTTTTAAAAGTAGGCTCAAGACCCACCTTTTTAATTTAGTTTTTAACTAATCCCATATTTTTTATGTTATTTTTATCTATATTTTTATCTTATTTTCTTTATATATTCTAGTCCTCTTTTTACTTGTTATTCTTATTCTAGTACTTTTTATTCGGTTTGCTTGCATTTTATTTATTTAATTTTATGATTCTTAGCCTATGTAGTTTTATGTTTTTATTCCATATCTCCAGTGTTTCCTCAGCAGGGGGCTGCCTGCACTGGGGGCTGCTGTTGGCTCTGGCTGGGATGTCTCTGTCTCGTGGTGGGCATCGTCTTGGTCAGGTGGGGGGTCTGCAGCACTGCTTTGCTGCGGTGGGCCCCTCACCAGTCCTGCAGTGAGGCGCGCCCAGGTGGAAACATCTTGACCCTGGGCCGTGGAAGGGCGCCCAGTGCAGTCGACCTCCTGGCGTTTCCTGACCTGGCTCCTCTGTACTCAGCCACATGATTTTAAAATCACACATCTTAAATCACGTTATCAGTGTGTGTGTGTGTGTGTGTGTGTGTGCATGTGTTGGGGTGGAGTGTGAATCAGGGGTGGAGGGGGTATGGGGACTGTTTTTAACATGTATAGCACTTTGTGCTGCATTTCTAATGCATGAAAAGTGCTTAATAAATAAAGTTTGATTGGATTTGATAAATTTGTCTTTATTTTTAACGTGATGTAAAAAGATGGAGTACATTATTGCAAGGAGGATGAGACGGAGACACCAGGAGGGTATACCGTATATCACTAAAGGCTCTGCTATTTGGCGATGACAAACCAGGAGTGCAGGTGGATCACAAGCATTATAAATGGATAAGCCAGCTGATGTGTAACTGACAAAAGAAGAGATAACATCTGTCCTGGGAGCTGGCCCACATGGTGACACGTTTCGTGTCCTCCGATGCGCGCCCCAATGGCCAGTCCGTTCTCCCAGTTGCTGAAGTGACAGCGGCTCTGACCGTCTCCGCTACCGGGTCTTTCCAGCACACTGTTTCTGCGGTCATTCAGACCAATCAGACGCTGCGCCTCGGCCGCAGTGCATTTAAAGGCAAGGAGAGGCACTCAGTTGATTGGTGAAGACAGCGCTCGGCTGTGTTACACCCACTCACGCCTTTTCTCCTCCCTCTCTGGCACTTGCGCAGAGGGGCAGGGACGGAGGCGTGGCTGCGCCTCTCCGTGACTTGAGTTCGCCTGTCTTGGCACTGCAGGAAACTTGCAAAGTGCGCTGGTCACACTGTGTCCGTGCGGCGAAGGCCGACGCAGGGCAGGTGCACCTGCGACTGGTCTACGAAATTAGAGCCCTTGGCATCAAATTGATTTAAATAGCTGCACCTTTCCAGTGGAAGCTTGGAACAACTGTTCAAGTCAGATAGATAGATAGATAGATAGATAGATAGATAGATAGATAGATAGATAGATAGATAGATAGATAGACTTAATTGATTAATTGATCCAAGGGACCCATGTGGAAAAAAAATAAACATCAGCTAGCAGGTAATAATGATAAAGTTAACTTTATTTATAAAGCACCTTAAACAGATGTTTACAAAGTTCTTCAACAGAAAACAAAAGCAAAAAGGCAGAAAACAATAATATAATACATAAAATAAAAAATAAATCAACAATCAGGTCCAACAGAGACCAAATGAATCCAATAAAAAGGCATAGAAGTTCATGTAAAGTAAAGCAAAAAAAAAAAATAGTAAACTGGAGAGCAGCAAAGACAGGAGTGATGTGATGCTGTTAAAAACCAGTTAAAATCCGAGCTGCTGCGTCCTGGTCCAGTTGTTGGTGGGACAGTGATTTGTAGGAGATACTGGAAAGGATGGAGTTACAGTAATCTACTCTGGAGAAGATGCATGCATGAATGACCTTATCTAAATTCAGTTATCTGGGTGATATTATGGGTTTTAATAATGGAAGAGTACAATTTCTGACTTTACCTGCAGGAAACTTTGGGCCATTCCAGTTTTGAAGGTCATGAGACACTTGAAAACAGAAACTGGGCACTTTTGGTCAGCAAGTCTGAGCGGGAGGTTTAGTATCTGTGTGTCATAGCAGTGGAAAGATAGATTATGGTACTGAATGACTTCACCATGAGGAAGCAAATAAACCAATAATGAAAGTGGACCTAAAATAGAACCCTGCGGGACACCACAGGTTATACAAGGGAAGTATCAATGCATATATGTGTATCCATAAAATGAAGAGCTTCATGCTCTATTGTAAAGTGTCTTGAGATAACACTTGTTATGAATTGGCGCTATACAAATGAAGATTGATTGATTGATTGATTGATTGATTGATTGATTGATTGATTGATTGATTGAAGGAGGAGTGGTTTGCTATGGTGACCGCAAAGGTTCTGTCTAAAAGATTAAGAACTAAACCAACTAAGTGCAGTACCCTGGGCACCAACCCAGGTCTCGAGGATATAAATTACAATGGGATGATTTAAGGTGTCAAATGTGGAACTTAAATCTAAAAGGATTGACCATCAGGGAGCTGCATGCTATGAGTGGATATACATCACCTTCCCAGCACCTCAAACTTATTATCCAACCAAACGAGGGAGGAGAGTAGGAACAGCTCTTACAAGTGCTTTTCCCCAAGGATAACAGTCCAGGAAACCAGAGGGGTGGATGTAGAGATCTGAAGTATTGGGTTGGCACCAAGCCTGGGCCAGTCCTGGGCCGTTTTCAAATTCACCTACTACATGCTGTGTATGAAAGTAGTACAGTATGTAGTAGGCACTGCATACTGCCTACTACACTTGAATGTAGTATGTAGTATGTCTGTTCTGTTAGGTTTATTTGTTGTATGCTACGCTCTTTTCCAGTTTGAGCAAAGCAGAATTAGGCTACAGCTTATTTATTTCCCAAACTTAATTTTAATTGTACAAAACAAACCATCAGTACATGTTGACATTTCAGTTATTAATCTGCAAAGATATTGCCAGAAGCAGCATTTTATATGAAACAATCAGTGGTGGAAAATATGTATATTTCGGAGAGGAATTATTTTATATATTTTTGTGCAATGGTGTACGATGGCACATTACAACAATAACACACCTTTTTACAACTTATTACACACTATTACCTGTTGAAAAGGTAAAGATAACAAATAGTGGCTCATACATTTATTTTCGTGTGCTGCTCCGGTTGTTGAAGCTCGCTTCAGCCGCTTTGCATTGTGGGTAACAGTAGGCGAAGCAGACTGGTCAGATGCATACTGTGAATTTTTTCCCAAATCATCCGGGGTTTTTTTGCATCCTGTAACTTCGCTTTTGTTCGCATACTGTATACTGCATACTACATTTTGGTCGAATCAGTACACACTGCTAGTATACTAGGCGAATTCGAAAATAGTCCTGGTCTTCCTCCTGGATGGACAGGATGCCAGTGAGTCCATCTGATGTTCAGTCTCTTGGATCTGATTCAGAGTGGAAATCCACCCCTCAAGTTCATCTGTCTTTTGGTTTAGGTTAGCACTCAGCACAGTCCAGCGGAGAGGTAAGTGAAGGCATAGCCATTTACCAGGACAGTCAGTTGCTAAGGCAAACAGTCCTGTCAGGAGGGATGTTTACAAAGTCTGATAACTCCTAATGATGGTACAGATAGGTACCACTCTGTTGTGGAGTGAGGACTGACGATACTTTAAGAGACTCAATAAACATATCTCCTTATTTCCCAACTCCTTAAAGATAATTGATCCGTCACCAGCCAGCTGAATATACATGTTTGGTTGTGATTGATCAGTTTGTCTTCCTGTCACAGATGTGTCTGCTGATGTGAATAATCCTAATTTATAAAACCTGAACACGAGAGGTGTTTCTACAATCCAGAGTCCTCACTCAGTTAGTTAGAGGGCAGCTGTCCCATAATCTGGTTCATATCTTCTTGAGTTTCCTTTCTTTGCTTTGTAGATGATCACAACAGCTGAAGATAAAACCAAACAGACAGAAAGTTACTTTAGAAAAAAATATTCAAGGTTGGTTTTTATGTTTGTGGTTTCATTAGACCAAATTGTTCAAATACCATCATCACACTGTGTGTACTTACCAACAATAATACATGGTATCAGAACAAGGAGAAAAACAATGAGAACCAGGGGGTACCAGTGTGAAGAGGATTTAAGGGTTACTTTCTGGTCTCCATACTGGATCTGTAATGACAGACAGTCACACTGTATCTGGCAAGATGTATATATACATATATATGCGTCATAACTGTTATTTCCTAAAAATTAAATGAAAAACCAGTTGCAAAATTTTTGAGTTATTCAGAAAAATGTGGATATGCTGAGAACAGCCCTGTCTTGCAATTATTAAAAATCCTTCGGGAAGTTCCTGGATCCACATCAGATCCAAATCACAACAAAATTGGAACCACTTTCTTCCTTGTGGCAAGATCAAAATAACCCAAATATTTAATCAAACTTTTCAGAACTTTTTCGGTTCAGTTATTTACAGACAAACCAACAATCACCAGAAAAAATACAAACCCCTTGTCAAAGAAAAAGTACATCTTTAATACTGGATTTCACAATGTTGCATCTTTCTGAGGACTTGAGTGCCACAGTTAAATTTTATTTCTTTATATGTTTGAATAGTTCAGTGTCGTGTTAGTTCTAGGGATCTACCTCTATCTCCTGAATTTTCAGGCTGGGTGGCTTCTCAATCTCACAGTTAAAAAACTCAGCGTCTTTGCTGATTTCTTTGAGCTTCATGGTGCAGGGGTATGATTTTCCATTTTGGATGCCCCTCACAGATAATTCTTCTATGTTCATGCCTAAATTATCTGCTTTTTTCTGAAAAGAAAACAAAACAAATCTGTGGTTTAGAGGTTGATCTGTAATATAATCATGAGTGTCTTAAAAATCTACCTCACCTGTATGGTGATGAGGACATCTTCTCCTGTTTTTGTGGCCGTGAAGCTTGTAAACTCAGGGTTTGGATAGAAGGTTAATGTTTTGGAACAATCCACAGTTTCATTGGCTACCTGAAGGGACACAGTGGCTGAAAATATTCCATAAACCTTTATAGCTGCAGGTGATTCATAGGTGAGATTCAGCAGTGCCTGTAACAGAAATAAACAAATAAATAAATAAATCATCACTGATGGCATTGCTGCAATCACACTTTTATGTTTGATGGTTTCCATCATGGCATCTATTAGGATAGGCTTTGATTTAGGAACCAAAAAAAAAGGATGGTTTAATTTGAATAGGAGATGATATGCATCTCTTTTCCCTCCCCTTTGGAAACACTTGGATCTAAGAAGGTAGTGATGATAATGAGCTCTGCCCTGATTGGCTACCCAACAATGGCTGATGAGAGGGGGGCAGCATCACAGCGACCACAGAGTGAACTTTCAAACCAGTCAGAGTACCCGTCTGTCATAAAGAGTCCACATGTGTAGGTGGAGGCTGTTTACCAATAACAAAAACACAGGCAGTAAAAACAAAAAAATTTAAGTGGCATTTTCTTTAAAGGACAGGACATTTCTGTTTGAGCTGATAGTTTAGTAATAGGTGTCATGTTCTCCTGCTCCACAAGCCCTGCTAACAACTTTAAAGTAGACATATCATGCTTGTTTCTCCTTTTCACTATGCCAGACCAGGATGCCTGTAAAGCATTTCTGCCCTCATTACAAGTCATTTAGTTCCTTCATTGCCCCACAATAGCGTTCTCAAAATCCTCATTTTAGGCCATTATCAAGCTCTCGTTGAAAAGCTCGGATCTCAGGATGACCTACAGTTACCTTGCAACATCACAGCCCTTTGTGCTCTGATTGACCAGTTCTATCAGAGCTACCAAGAGGGTAGAGCCAGCCTGTCCTTCTTCTTCTACTGTATTTTCCGGCAGGCTCAATGCAGCGACCGCGTATTGAGTCCCCCTACAGGCCAGAGCTGGTAATGAGTGAGTGTGAGCTGGGGAGCTAGGGAGCTATATACTGCTGCTGGTGGATGTGTTCCTCGGTGACGGTTTTGTGGCTAACGGACATCACAGAGGAGGAAGTGTTTTATCAGATTACTCCAATAAAAAGAAAGGTACCTCGTGTCGTCATGACGATTTAAATCTCGCGGACATCTCGCAATGACCTATTTTCAGATGCATCAAATCTCGTTCTAGGATATCAGAAAAAATACAATATTTCATTTTTTGAAAATTAAGGGGGTGTAAGGTCTTGTTTTCAAATTTATTATATTATATGTAAGTATTAAATCATGCATCAGCATGATATGTCTCCTTTAAAAGCAAAGGATATTCATGTTGCATGACATGAGACCTTTACAGTGATTTATTTGGGCTCTGTTCGAGGTCCAAGAGACAGATGAGACCCTAGATTCCATCGTGATCAGTGCTATTTTGTGTTTTCAGTTCTCTTTGTGCATAAATCTGTCTACAGGCTGTCTATTTATAACTTGTCTTTAGTTTAAACATTTTTATATCTTTCTCGTGTGTTCTTTTTCTGCCAGACAGGATGCCAAACTGTGTTTTAATGTTTACATTCTGGTGCCTAACAAGTGTTTATAAAGTGACAATAAAGAGCTTTTCTACTCTTTTCTAACATCAGACAGGTAGGAAGAGATGCAGGGGTAGCACTGACATCCCAAATTTGTGTTATGGTGATTTGTTTAACTCGTTAGCTTTAATAAGTTGTACTTGTGGCTCAGAGTGGTTCAAAGAAAAGAGCAGAATATAAGGAGGATGCTATATATATGTATCTCCAGTGTCTATATTTCAAGACACTGGAGATACAAACTTTTTCAGTGGTGTTATTATACATAATATTACAGCTTGTTGAAACCTTGCACCTTATTAAGCTAAATAACTGAAAACAGATGACCAGCTATACCACTGATCCACAACACAGTGTGTTATGATATCTAATAACATAATTACTGTAAATTATGACACCATGTGCCAGTGTTTGTCCACAGACCTGACTGTCGTCTGTAGGAAGTCTGACCTCCTGCTGGACTTTGCTGTGTCTAACAGCCTCTGCAAACTCCAGGTGAGACCCCATGAGTGTGATTTTCCTTTTCCCACTGCAGGGCATAAAGCAGAAATTCATTCAACAGAAAACAAATATTACTGCACCGTAAATACCAGAGTGGGTTTTTTCTTACCATTCAAGCTTTAGGTGGAAATGAAATAAGACTTTGTGGTTGTGAACGAAGATTACTTAGTAGGTTGATATAATTGTACTTTTTTGTCAGTTATTACAATGCAAAACCCTTTTACATTTTTTATCACTAAACTCCAAACTCACTCAACTTGTGAGTATTTAACCCTCTATTGCATAGTGTTGCTGTATGGCAACAATTACTTTATCTTCATTTTTCTAAAAAGCTGTGAAATAAAATGTATGTTTTTACATTTAGGTGTGAAAAGGGGGCTTTTAGTTTGAAGGACATAGAATTCATGAGGCCACATGACCAGGATATCTTGTTTGCCAGTCCTTTTTGCTAATGGACATTTGACATCCAAACATAACAGTCTGGGGCTCTCCAAGATTGTCTTTTATTTAGAATTTTTGGAGTATTTTCACCAAATAAAAATTTAAATCACTATCTGGGGTAAGTAAACTTTATTTTTTGTTTTGTTGTTATACATTTTTTGTGTAATATGCTAAAACAGACTTGTTGTCATATGGCAACAATATGCAAATATGAAAAATTCCTAGTGTATACAACCTAATGGAGTTCCATTCATTTACATAGCATGAAACTATCCTGAGACTGTTTACACCTTTTGCTTGTGTTTTAGAAGTAATAACATTATATATTTTTTATATTTTGTAATTTAAGGTATGTTGCTGGCCATCTTTAACATAGTATCCAATTTCCTCCATAAAAGATGCATCCCAGTTACTTCTACGGGAGAGGGAAAGAGAGCAGGGCAGAAATAAGTGTCAAACTAGAGGAGGAATCAGATCAAAATCAACTGAAATGAGTTGAAATCAAATGAATGAAATGAAATTAAACAGAAAAAAAAAACAACTGAATGAAATGAAAAAATAAGAATGATAGATTGAACTTAATTGAAACAGGTTCAAGGTTTTGGGCTTCTATTAGCAGACGTTGAGAGGAACTACTTTGTTGACTTTCACAAGACATTAAATGAAATCAGATCAAATTAATGAAATAAGATCATATCAGCTGAAATGAGTTGAAATCAAATGAAATGAAACGGAAAAAACTGAATGAAATGAACATAAAGAATGATAGATCCACTTTATTAAGACCAGGTTCAAGGTTGTTTCAGATTTTTATTAGCAGATGTTTTAGATAACTGTTGAAATCCTACAATGTTTTGACTGTATAAATGTTTATTTGTTCATTTTGGATGAGTATGACATGGATATGTTGAGTCTTGTTTTAAATAAAATACCTTTTTGGTCAAAAATGTTGATTTATGGTACTTTCCACGATTGCATATTGTTGCCATATGGCAACAATTGAACAAAGACCCCCCTTTACACTTTTTTAAAGATTTTTTTTTCATTTATCTATTATTTAGGCCATTTTAAGTAATAACAGCATTCAAAATATTTTTTACCATTTTTAAGTAATAATAATTTTTGCAATAGAGGGTTAACACTGTTGCTGTTCTCAGGGCTAAACACAAAAACTGAAGTGGAAAATTCGGTTGTTAAAACTATAAAAGGGAAGTGGTCTAATGCTGTAACTGTAACCACTTCTAGGAAGTGTCTCTTTCGTCATAAAATGAGTCACAGCCTGTAAATGTTTCTCAGTCTGACAGTTTCCTCCAGCAAATCTCCTCTGAATTCAGTGATACAACACTGAGTAATGATCCAAAAAATAAAGTTTATCTGGAACTTATCAACTCACGTCACATATTGACGTATGATATGAGATGGTTAGTTCCAGATAAACTTTTTTTCCTGAAATGTTAATGCACTTAAAAAAAAAAATTCTGAAGCGTACTGTTAAACTGTGGTATTATTTCTTGATGGGAGATCTTGTAGGCGGAGAAAATACCCTTTGTTCTTGGTACCATACTTCGTGTTTGCTGTTAGTTCAGTGTAACAGACTCTTAAAGACTGTGGCTTTATGAGGGAGAAAACTTTCTACAGAACTGTACTGTACTTAGTGGCAGAGGCGGCTGGCCCTAGTGGGCAACAGTGCCCTCCAAAGCCATGTGAAAAAAGAGAGAGAAAAAAGTTTATTGTGCCTTTATTGTTCCAGTCTAAGTCCTCATATTGTTTAATCAGCAGTCTGAATGTGATGTGAACCAGCAGCTCCGCACCCTCGGGGTGATTTCAGTCAGACTGAAAATCGCCCCAGGCGCTCTCATAGACTGACATGAAGAGACTCTTTTTTTCACATTTTTGACCTTACAATGCATTTCTATGGACTCAGGGAGGGCTTGTCCCAACGTGATTACGTCATACGCACTGATGCCTGCTGGAATTAGATGCACAGCGAGTGAACCCAAGAGAGAGGATTCAAAGTGATGCACCTGAGTGATTTATCGATGGTTTATCAGTATTTTCAGAGTAAACAGTGTACAAGTATTGTAAATAATAGCATTAGTATTATGCTGGAGTGTTTCCGTGTTGTTCTATTGCCATATTTTTGCCATATATTTGCCATTTTTGCCATGTTTTGCTGTATACTTGCTGTTAAGTGCACATATACATACACACTAAGACCAAAGATGGGAAATGAAAGCAAATTTCTGTTGAGAATCAATAAAAACTCCCTCAAAGAACCAAAAATAAGAGCATATTGAGAAATGACAGAGGGGAAGCCTGGGCAGGAAGCAGTGCACTGTGCAGAAAAATCCCTCCATGGATGTGAGGAGTGCAAACTTGGACTCTTGTCTTCATCTGGACAGGAACTGCTTCAGGAACTTATATTCAAATAAGTAACACCTGGACACGGTCTAATAAAACAAAAAACTGTAACATGGACACTAAATGCTGTAGGCAAACAAATGTGTTTGCGTGTATGCTAATGGGTTAAGTTTATTTTTTATCATCTCAGAAACATTTGTACATTTTCATTCGCAATTTTTTATAAAGACAAACCTTTATAACATAATAATGCCAAATACTTACCTGACCTGTTTATGTTTATTTCTTACAAACATAGGATGAATAAAATTTGTCAGAAGGACATTTCCTGGCACATTTGTTGACAAAGAATGACCAAGCATCCTGTTATAATGACTAATGAATATTTGTGACCACCCTATAATTAAGTGTTTTACTGTATTTTACACATCAACTTGATAAAGATATGTTATGTCTGGTGTTTTCATCAACAGAAAAAATAAATAAAATAATGCAATATAACACTGCAAAGTAAGCTATCTGACTTTTTATACTTATTGATTTACCCATTGCACGATCAGCGGTAGCCATTACCACAACTGTTGCCCCCGCTGAGAAATTTTTCAGGAGTTGCTATACTGCTTAGTGTCCATACGGAGCTCATACAACCCCACTTCAAATTAACTGAACTACTATTATGTGGGCAGCATGGTGGTGCAGCAGGAAGTGCATGTGCCTCACAGCAAGCTCTGTTTTATCTCTCATTAATATTCACCTGATCCAGGTGCTGCTGGGGTAAATGTTGGTGCAGGATGGAGCTGATCTGTAGGTGATTTCAGAGCTACCATGGCAGCTTCCATCTGGGAGGAGAACACACACTTCGACCACACCTTTATCCGCCCCGGGGATGTGGAACGCCAGACTTTCACCTGTGTTGTCCCGAACTGGAAATCTGACACAGTTAATGCAGGAGTTATTGTCGCAGAGATCATTAATCAGTTTTTCTCAGCTGGAAATAAAGTGGTGGGTCAAGAGGAGGAGCTGGAGTGGCCTCTGTGCTCGTATAGTTGGTAACAGCAATGGATGAACATAAGGCTTAATGCCCTTTGACCTTTAAATTTAAGCTGTTATCAGCTTATTCTTGAGTGGACATTTGTGTTAAGAGTTCATAAAAGTCCTCTGTCTTTTCAAAAATAGAATGTATGTTCTATAATGCAACATGAAATCTTGTTTTTTAGTTTTTACCATGGGCCTTATTTCAGGTATTTATGAAATGTTACTCTAAAATCCAAGACTTTCTGCCTTGGGAACACGTTTTGCTAAATTACTAACCAATCTTCCCTTTTTTGGACTCACTGCTGGCTCTGGGCCGTTTTTTCAACAACTCTGTATTCATTCTGATGTCCACAAAGTTCATGTCAGACTGTCACTTACCAACTGTTTTGGGATAAACTGTCATACAGTTTTCAAAAACACGTAAGAGTGACTTATGTTTAAAGAAAGACTAATAAAGTGACATTTCAAACTGAAGTGTGGTGTAATTTATAAATGACTTACTCTTGAGGTGTACAGTCCATGTTGGCCTGGATCCTCACTCTGCTCACAGCACTGAGGTCACGACCCTTCAACACTGCGTTGTTTCTGCCATAGAAGGACACGACACTGGGAGTGATGGAGTAGATCTCTGGTTTCTGACAGGAGGACAAACACAAGATTACTATGATTATTATTATTTAGTGAAAAATTTTACTGAAGATGACAAGGCTGAGGATTAAGACTCACAGAAAAGTTCATCCATGACTCCATGTTCTGGCAAACACTGTCCTGCAGGAGCAAGTATTACAGTAAAAGGTAAATGGACTTGAGCTTAATAGTGAATTTCTAGTCCTTGACTACTCAAAGCAGCTTTACACTGCAGGTCACATCTACCCATCCACACCCATTAGCTCTCACATCCACTCACTGATGGTTGGAGTTTCTGTGTCAGTTATCCATCAATATAAACTAACACGTTTTATAACCTTGTACAAGCCACTGATGCAGCAGTGGGAGCAACTTGGGGTTTAGTGTCACATCGCCAAGTGACAGCTGGAGCTGAGCTCTTACCAAAAGAGCGCACTATCAGACTGCACCACCAACACCTCAGAAACTGATGATATATCTGGACAATATCCACAACTATAGACAGACAGACAGACAGTCTGTTGAAGCTAGAATCAGATAAAGCATTAAAACAATCATGGATTATGAAGTCTGAAGAAGTAATATGTATATTAATATTTTAAGAGAAGAATTCCATAATTACATTTTCTGCCCCATGATTTGCCCAGGTACAACCGTTGCTGGTCCAACCACAGCCAGCCTCCATGCACTGTCGACACCTAAAGACAAAATATAATATAATTCAAGCATTTTTCAAACAAGCTAGTTCTTTACTTTTAGGTACTAGTTTAAAGTACATAATGTAGAAGAGAGTTGGACAAACGTTATGCGTAAATGAGGACTTGGACACGCTGGTGTACTGCCTTGTATGTCAAGTAATTGGAAAAAAAATCTTCATCTTCCTCCGCTTACCCATGACTAATGCTGCGTTCACACCGCACGCTACTTGTACTACCTCAGCGATCACTCTCCACGCTAAGTCAATGTACAGCTGCGATGGGGCGGGGCTAACCCTGCCACGACGCGACAGCCGCTTGTCACACTACCACATAGCTCGTCGATGTCAAAGTAAAAAAAGTTGATCTATTCAGACGATGCTGTGTGTGGCTGTGCAGCAACAGCCAATCAGCGGTGTGTGTGTGTGTGACGGTGCCCGTGACAGACAGTTTTTCATCCGGACAACAGAGGAACAATTTATGTCCATGTGGGAAACATTAGTCAGTGAGAACATTAGTTCCGCCTAGATGGACCGCCGGAAACTCACAGATAATGCTGCTGCATCATCAGCTGCAGTGTTTTGTGGTTGATAAGTGAATGGAAAGGATACAGCTGGAATAATGCATCCGAATATACATCCGATTATATGATATATGATATGATCGCGGTGAATCTCGAGCGGACGTGACGTCACCGAGCGATGGCCGATGGCAACGGTGACCAAAATGAGATATTTATGGACACGGGATGATACGTCAGTGGGCGATGCGATTTTGGTAGCTGGGTCGCTTGCGGTGTGAACGCAGCATAAGGGAGAGCCCGGCCACCCAGCGAAGGAAACTCATTTCAGCTTCTTGGACTCACGATCTTGTGAGGATAGGAGTGAAGAATTGGAAATAATAACTGTACAAAAGTATATGACATGCAAAATTGGCTTGACAGCTAAATTCTTCAGGATTCTTTTCAGGTTTTTGGGCATACGATAGCTTTAATTTCTTACAGTGGACAGAAACAGCAGATACGCCTGTGAAAGTGGGTGAGAAAGAAGCTGAAGCACATATGGGACATGGTTGCTTACCACGCCAAAACAGCACACCAACGTCCAAACTATTTCATGATCAGATCATCACAGTCACCACAATTCACAACTAATTTGCAGCTCTGCCCAGCTGTTTCTCTCTGCTTATTAGAAATTAAGAGTATTTTGAAGGAGAGACTGTACATCAAAAAGCATAAATATCAATAAGCTGAAAAATAATGTTTCATATTTGACAAGGGAAAAGCTGATTGCTTCCAACAACAGCTGAGATCAGTGGTGGCTCATAGCCTTGCTACTATTATTAATACTTCTACTTCTGCCTGTACCACTGCAGCAGCGTGATGAGTCAACTCATCACCTTGTTTGTGGTGGTTGCTGGGTCCGTTGCATTCTCACTCCAAATAACTGCCCAAGTGTTGACAGCAAACCAGTCTAGACCACCTCTCTCTCGAGATCAGGTTGTTTTGTACTGAAACCGGGTTTGATTGTTGTGCTCATACATATATCATAGACCCAAGGGGGGACTTGTGTCAGAACTAGGGATGGGAATCAGAAACCAATGCCAGCTGAGAATCGACATCCACAAGCTCAAAGAATCAATATTATTAGTGTTAATGCTTAACAATTCCCTGATCAAGTCCTTCCATTGTGTTGCCAAGCAAATCAAGAATGCCTGAGGCAGCTGTTCAAAATGAACACAGAGAAGTCAAACACCTGACCACAGAAGATAGGAGATGAGGTGGTCAATTTGTAAAATAACAACGACGCTAACTGCACAGCATTCATCTTATTCATCTTCTTATTTCAAGCGAGGATAAAAACACCACATTTTTATAAAGCATTACTTTATGCAGCACAGCATAAAATATTAGATAAGACATGTGTTTAACCTGCTATCCACTGAAAACCTGTTTAGGACAACTTTTTTCTCATAAAAGTCCACATGAATCGATAAGGGAACAGATAAAGAATCAAACAGCAGAATAACTAATGGCATTGGTAATCATTAAGCCCCTCTCAATTCACATCTCTAGCCAGACCAACTCCCACAAAAAACACAAAAATTTTTCAAGACCAGCTCTATTTGTTAATAAAATGAAATCCCATTTGTGTTGAATTGGCACTAAACATGTAAGGTTTGCTTAACTGGTGGGTTTGGTTTGTTGATATTAAGTCCATTTGTATGAAAACCACTTCTGAATCCCATTTCATTGTGATTTATTCCAGACTTGACAGAGTAAGATGACAACTTTAGCTCTCCTTCCAACACGTTTATATTCTGTTTGATTTGTCAAAACTGGTGTTGGACTTACAGGACAGGTGTTGGTGGTCCTCTGATGTTTGTGCAGTCCAAAAGGTTGAGCCTCTCTGACAGAACTGTTGACCCAAGTCTGACCTTCAGTGTAACAGGCAGTCCTTTAAGGTGAGAAAAAGAGAATATTGGTCTTATTTAATAATCATGAGACATTTATGAAGGATTTATCAACATGAGGTGACACTAATTAAACAACTAGTTGAGGATTATTAGAATCATAGAACTGTAAAAGGTCACTGATGACAAAAATTCAGACCAACATGTCATCTTATCGTTTATAAATCACTTACCATCAGAGGGAAGCGTGGAGTTTTGAAGAATGGAGCTGCATTGTGGGAACTGTGGACGAGGGTTTTGTACTTTAAAACGTCCGCTCAAACTTGCAGCGAACTGACAGGCAAAGTTAGAGCGAGCGTGTTCACCCACCGTCAGGTGCATCTGGGTGCTGAGTGTGATCTGAATCAAAGTCCAGGTATTAGAGGATGAACGATTCTCAAAGTTTAAAGTGACTGTAGGTCAAAGTTTAAGGTGTACCTGTCCAGTGCTGTCCTGTGTGACTCTGAAGGAGATCATCCTCTGTTGAGAGTCATCAGGGATGGATAACCAGTCTGAGTCTTTGCAGTCATCAGCAAATGTACAGCTAAGGAGAGAAAGATGCTTCAGATGAGTGTATCATCACACATCACTGAACAATATATTTGTGCTGTGACTTTAAAGAGCCCATGATTTACCTCAATGCAAATGCTCAGTTATGACACTTTTAGCCAAAGCAGCCACAAATAAAGTAGAAAACAGTTTAGATGACAGGTGAAGTTGAACACTGATGCTCTCAGTAAACCAACAGCAATTTTATTTGGGATATTATAACCCCAATTCCAATAAAGTTATGATACTGTGTGTAAAATGTACATAACAGAAAACAATGATCTGCAAATCCTTTCAGACCTGTACTCAATGGAATACACCACAAACACCTTTTTGGGACTCCGAAAGCAGCTGACGGGTACCGGCTGGCCAAGCGAAATGCAGCTTCGGTAGTTGCTAAAGCAAAAACCCGGGCATGGGAGGAGTTCGGAGAGGCCATGGAGAACGACTTCAGTACGGCTTCGAAGAGATTCTGGACCACCATCAGGCATCTCAGGAGGGGGAAGCAGTGCGCTGTCAACACTGTCTATGGTGGGGATGGTGCACTGCAGACTTCGACTCGGGATATTGTGGATCGGTGGAAAGAATACTTCGAAGACCTCCTCAATCCCACCAGCACGTCTTCCAGTGCGGAAGCAGACCTGGGGGACTCTGTGGTGGGCTCTTCTATCTCTGGAGCTGAGGTTGCCGAGGTGGTCCAGAAGCTCCTCGGTGGCAGGGCTCCGGCGGTGGATGAGATCCGCCCGGAGTTCCTCAAGGCCCTGGATGTTGTAGGGCTGTCTTGGTTGACATGTCTTTGCAGCATCGCGTGGACATCGGGGACAGTGCCACTGGATTTGCAGACTGGGGTGGTGGTTCCTCTTTTCAAGAAGGGGGACCGAAGGGTGTGTTCCAACTACAGGGGGATCACACTCCTCAGCCTCCCCAGTAAGGTCTACTCAGGGGCACTGGAGAGGAGGGTCCGTCGGATTGTTGAACCTCGGATCCAGGAGGAACAATGCGGTTTTCGTCCTGGTCGTGGAACTGTGGACCAGCTCTATACCCTTAGGGTGCTTGAGGGTGCATGGGAGTTTGCCCAACCAGTCCACATGTGCTTTGTGGACCTGGAGAAGGCTTTTAACCGTGTTCCTCGTGGGGTCCTGTGGGGGGTGCTCCGGGAGTATGGGGTAGCGGACCCCCTGAAAAGGGCCGTCCGTTCCCTGTATGACCGGTGTCAGAGTCTGGTTCGCATTGCCGGCAGTACATCTGAGTCGTTCCCAGTGAAGGTTGGGCTCCGCCAGGGCTGCCCTTTGTCACCGATTCTGTTCATTACTTTTATGGACAGAATTTCTAGGCACAGCCAGGGTGTTGAGGGGTTCCGGTTTGGTGACCTCAGGATCGGGTCTTTGCTTTTTGCAGATGATGTGGTCCTGGTGGCTTCATCTGACCGGGACCTCCAGCTTTCACTGGATCGGTTTGCAGCTGAGTGTGAAGTGGCTGGGATGAGAATCAGCACCTCCAATCTGAGTCCATGGTCCTCTCCTGGGAGAAGGTGGAGTGCTCTCTCCAGGTCGGGTAAGAGATCCTGCCCCAAGTGGAGGAGTTCAAGTACCTCGGGGTCTTGCTCACGAGTGAAGGAAGGGTGGATCGGGAGATCGATAGGCGGATCGGTGCGGTGTCAGCAGTAATGCAGGCTCTGCACCGGTCTGTCGTGGTCAAATGGGAACTGAGCCGTAAGGCGAAGCTCTCGATTTACCAGTCGATCTTCACCCCTATTCCTTTGCAGGGTGGCTGGGCTCTCCCTTAGAGATAGGGTGAGAAGTTCGGTCCTTCGGGAGGGGCTCGGAGTAGAGCCGCTGCTCCTACGCGTTGAGAGGAGCCAGATGAGGTGGCTCAGGCATCTGGTCAGGATGCCTCCTGGACGCCTCCCTGAGGTGGTGTTCCGGGCACGTCCCACCGGTAGGCGGCCCCGGGGTAGACCCAGGACATGCTGGAGAGACTATGTCTCTCAGCTGGCCTGGGAACACCTCGGGATCCCCCGGGAAGAGTTGGACAAGGTGGCCGGGGAGAGGGAAGTCTGGGCTTCCCTGGGATAAGTGGGAGAAGACGATACAGTACGGTACACCACAAACACAAGATATTTGATTTTTAAACTAATAAGATAAACTGAAACAGGTAAGCGTCATGATTGGGAACAAGAGGAGCATTCATGAATGGCTCAGTCATTCAAATGCAGGGGTAGAGTAATGGTCAACACCAAATAATCCAACAGTTTAAGAACATTATTCAACCTGCAATTGAATGTAATTTATGGATCTAATCATATACAGTCCATAAAATTATCCGAAAATTCAGAGAATCTGGAGAAATCTTTGCATGTTAAACTCTGTATTCCCCTGGTGGTATTGCATTAAAAACTATGGAGGCACATCACACATCTAAATCAAAGGCGGGTGTGTTAGAGAGAAGGGTTAAATTAAATGTAAAGATAGTGTAGACTCCCACACACTGTCTCAGACTTTCATCTGTCAGACCTGATGAAGGTCAGAGACCAAAACGTCACAAATTAATGATTTTTTTTTGCTAGTTAGACAGTGTGTGGGAGTTTATCTTTACATTTAACTGCATTAAAGCTGAAAGGATGTTACCACATGAGCTCAGGAGTCATTGTCAGTTCATCTCTTCATCTGCAATGTTCAAGAACAAACTCTACCATGCAAAGAGAAAGTCAAAACAACAACCAGAACCCCCGCTGGCTTCTCTGGGCCTGAGCTCATTTCAGATGGACTGAGGCAAAGTGGAAAAGTCTGCTGTGGTCTGAGTCCACATTTCAGACTGTTTTTGGACATCATGGACGTGGTGCCCTTTAAGTTAAAGAAGAAAAGGACCATCCTGACTGTTACCAGAGCAAAGGTCAAAAACCAGCATCTGTGATGGTTTGGGGGTGTGTGGGGCCCATGGCATGGGTAACCTGAGTTTATCTATGAGGGCACCGAAAGGCATTGAAAGGTTTTGGAGCATTGCTGGCATCAAAGTGACATCTTTTCAGGGAAGTCCCTGCTTATTTCAGCGAGACAATGTCAATACATTCTACAGGTGTTACAACAGTGTGGCTTCAAAGCAAAATAGTTTGAGAACGTAAATGTCCTGTCTGCAGTCCAGACCTGTCGCCCATTAAAATGTGTGGCTCATTCTAAAGCACAAAAATACAACAGTGGAGACCTTGAGTTGTTCAGCAACTGCAATGTTTATCATGCAATAATGGAAAATCATTCCTCCTTCAAAGCTTCAACAATTAGTGTCCTCAGTCCCTAAACACTTTAAGTCTTGTAAGAATAAAGGTGATGTAACACAGTGGTAAACATGCTCCTGTCTTAGTTTTTTAGAATACACTTCAGTAATCAAAATTGATATGGTTGAATATTTTCAAAAACAATGACATTCATCAGCTTGAATATGAAATATTTTGTCTTTGTAATGTAATCAACTGAAAAGGGTTAAAAAAAAGGATTTTTAATTGTTAACTGCTAATTTTACTGTTAAGTTTTCCACAAAGTCCTTGGTTGGTATGAACAACTCTGACTTCCCAGAGCAAAAAGACTTCCTCTACTTGAACCACCAAGATGCAGCCCTTTTCGAGCACTAAGTGTCTTTGAGCGTGCATTAAAAACCTCATATACCTCAAATTTCCTGTGTTGTGACACTTCCCTCCTCCATATCAAGGTGTAAAGCATGGCTGAGCACTCTAGTTTTAACCTCTGTTCTGTAGCTGTGGGTATGTGATTGCAGACCCTCTGTGCATGCACTTCCTGTTTTTTCTCCCCAAAATCTTTTCTAATGCAACTATGCCTTGAGCGATGTCTCTGTGGGATCAACCCCTTTTATTAATTTTAAATGGTTGTGTGTTTTTAAGGACAGTTGTTAACAAGCTGCTAATAAGCACAACAAAAATGTCCAGGGACACGAATGCATGCATTTCTGATTGTTTTTAGTGATCAATAATTCAAACACCACTGTTAATAATTTGATCAGGTCATTCTGTTGAGAGGAAATTCTTACACAAAAGGTCACAACATCCACTAAAGATGTTCCTCTCACCTTTTTTTAGAGCCACACCAAATGCAGAAGGGATCCTGAGCAGACCAACAGTCCTGGACGGTTTTATATGTGCTGCACTTTGACACAGGAACACGCTGTATCTAAACAAACAAACCATAAACAAACAGCATTACAGCAGTTATATTGAAGAACTCCAAACATAGATCAAAGTTCTACATGTGACACCAGCAAACAGCACATACTTGGTCCTGAAATGGCACGTAGACATGTTTATGATCGATCTGATCCAGATGGAGTTTTGGAAACACTTTGCGGTCGTCACTGGTTTTGTAGAGCACTTTGGGACAGGTGGTTTGGTAGTTCTTGTCCACAGCAAGCTGAAAAGGGAAGAGTAGCTTGGTCATGTTTCTGAGAGACTGAGCAGCTCGACTGACAAACAAAAACTATTCTGTTAATGGCTGTGATAGTTCCAAAGCAGTGCAGTCTCATTTCAGTGTTTATCTGTGGTTTGAGCAGAAGTGAAGCATCGAGGCCAGGGGTGGGCAACTTTGATTACCAAGATTGCCACATAAAATGTTTTTCCTTGCTGTGGGCCGCAGTCTTACATTTATGTCAGGCACTCTTGATGATGACAAAATATACGTAAATAAACAAAAAGTAGCAAATATAAAGTTTCAAAACAGGACTATGCCAACACTGGTGTATTTTAACTCAAACACAATTACAAATTCATGATTTAATGTGCATTACACAGAACAAAAGCTAAGTTTAGAATGAATTTTACCAGTTTAAAGGAGCAAATATACCTTTGCCATTGTGTCTGAATATATGTTTTACTATTATATGAAAGAAAAATGTATCATCTATCCTAATGTGCATTATGTAGTACTGGTTACCCATGATAAATCATATTTAGCAGTTGTTGATGTGTTTTCTTCATACTTCCACTTTGTTTGTTTTTTGGAAATGATTGGTGGGCCGCACTGAGTGAGGTGAAGGGCCGCATGTGGCCCCTGGACAGCCAGTTGCCCACCCCTGAGCTAGGCAGTGACCAACACCATTACTGTACACCTGAAGTAGATGCTTTGTTTTTCTCTTACATCACTAAAATCTCATTATAACAACAGTGAAGAATTAGTCAGTGCATAAAATCCACATCACAGAGCTTCTTCAAGTCAGTGGGCCCTAATTTAGTGGTGCTGCACAGCGTTAAACACGTTCGGCGCACCGCCATGCGCTGCCAATTTGACAATTTGTTAGACTGTCTGCGCAGAGATGGGTGTGATGGTGCACCAGGAGGAGGTGCCGACAGATTCAGGTTGGCGCAGTGACAATTTCGTGCCACAAAATGGTGCGGAAGGTCCTCAGACAACCTTGAATCTTGAATCATTTTCAGGGTATGAAGTTTATCTTCTTAAGAACGTTTGTTATCCAATAACTGACTTGCCACGACAGCTACAACAGACAGAAATGTCTTTAAAAATAAAACTCTGCTGGCTTCAGGTACTTAAAGATAAATATAACACGTAGTGTGTCCTCATAATTTTCTGCACATTTTTTACCCCGACTAACTCATCTTGAAATAAATCTGAAACACTGTAATATTTTACCATTGTCTGTTATCGGATTAACACTGTAAAATGAAGTATTGCCTAAGCTGCTTTTTTTCTGTTTCAATGTATCCCACTTTATACACCAAAAAAGGCCTTGCTATGCCTAATTTTCCATCATATCACTGGTCAGCACACATTCAAAAGGTCATATCCTGGATAAAATCTCCCGATGCTTCATGGTGCAGACTTTAAAGACAGTCTTGTAGCCTGCCTTCTCTACTTACCTCTTCTCTACCACTCAACCCCCCTGGCTTTACAGAAAATTTACTCATAAGATCTACTCTGCTAATCTGGTTTCAGTTTAGGTGTCATTTCAAATTTCTATCAACTTCTCCTAAAGCCTCCTTCATTAAAAATCATTTATTTCCTCCATCACATGCAGGTGCTTCACAGATCTTTCTAGAGAGTTTACACTGCCTGCATCTCACCAGTTTCATTTTTTTTAAGTAAGACATTCTGCTGTTTCCATTTTCCTTGCTTTCCCTTACTGCCTTCTAAACAACCATGGGAAGACCTCCTAGAGCTTCATTCTAGACAGGAATCATTAATATCAAAGACCCTTTATCATCTGTTATCACTTCGGGGAGATTCTAGTATAAGAGAGCGAGAGGTGTAAGAATCTTTAAGGAGCAATGTTGGCAAAGAGCTGTTAAAGTAATCCACAAGAGCACTCTCTGTGATTAACTTGGGCTCATACGATATAAAGTCCTGAATAGGGCTCACTTTTTTAAAACTAGACTGTCTGAAATCTTCTCTACAGTGGAGGACAGGTGTGACAGACGCCATTTATCTCCATGCAACTTAAGCCACATGTTCTTTCGGTGGTCAAAGCTGACAAACTTTTGGTCAAATCAGTTTGGAACCATGTCCAAAATATTATGCATGAATATTAGAAACTGTTCTTTATAGCAAGATTTGGTACACCCCAAGAACACAATCAATTTACCTCTCTGAGTTGATAGCTCTAGCTTTTACGTCATTGTTATCAAAACAAAGACTTTTCTTGCTCTGGAAGTCTAGCAAGGTCCCACTTATCTCTCAGTGGCTTAAGAGTGTAATGTTTTTTCCTGAAGCTAGAGAGGATAAGGAAGGAGCTGAAGGGCAATTCACGAAGGTTTTTTGAAAAATGGCAACCTTTCCTGACATATTTCAACTCCCTACAGACTTAACCAACAGACTGAACAATAACAAGCATTTTTTATACTCCTCCTTCATCTTTTATTCTCCTTTTCCCCTTTATTTCTTTATTAACTTTTTTATCTTATTTATTTTCAATTATTTTAGTTTTTAAATCTACTTATTTATCTGTTTATTTGTAGAAATGGAATTTCTATTGGAATACCAATATTATTTTATTTTTCTTCTATCTTCTTCAATTTGTTGGATTATTTGTGTATTTCACAATGTCAAGAAGATTAAAATGTAAATAGTTGTAAAATCTGCACTCTTCAATAAAGAAATTAAAAATTAAAAGAAAAAAGTTGATAGATCTGCTTTAAAGTTGTTTATCCATTGAGTGAATGTCCTCAGTCATACTCACCTTGATGAGCTGTCCGTCCCCCGTCCCAATGAAGAAAACTATCCAGGCCTTCTGCGTCACTGCCAGCACAGAGCTCATGTACTTTTGCCTGAAGATGACCGTCTTCGGCCTCAGTGTCTTTGGCTGTAAAACACACACATGAATTAATGTGACCAGAATGTGTTCATGCATTAGAGTAAATATGTCCTCAGCAGCAGAGGAACACCTGAATACTTTCATTACCATGTAGCTCAGAGGCAACACACAGTCAGCTGATAAAAACTAATCTTAGAGCATTAATGACTTTTTGTTGTAGTTCTACATTTTGGTGTAACTCTTTATTTATTTTTGTTTAGTTCTTTATTTTGATCAACTCCGACCCAGGAGGACAGACCCTTCTCCATCGCTGCTCCCTCCATCTGGAACTCTCTCCCCTCACACATAAAACTGCTCTGATCAAAACACCTTTCATCACTAAAGCCTCACCTCTTTAAACAAGCTTATAATATATTGATATGGTGATTGTGCATGTGTTTGTTCATGTTCACATTGATCTTTGTGTGTGACTTTGCAGAGTGCTCTGTGTCCATTAAAACTGTTTCTCATTTAGCTCACTCTTAAGCTATTCCTCTTTTACATTGTTTGTATCTTTAATCCAATGTACAGCTACCATGTGAAATTATGTAAACTCAACAAAACTGTGGAAAGATGGCCTTTAAAGAATTGAAATGTCAACACATATTCAAATCAATCAGCTTATCAATAACAAATATACATCAGTTATCACACATTTGAACCATGGAGAAACATTTTCAGTCTTTGCTGGACCTTAATATCTGGACTCCAACAGACTTCTGCTACAACATGCTGCAAATGAATCTCCTCTCTGTGCTTTGTTGAAAATCTTGGTACAGATTTGTTTGTTTTTTTTTCTTAACAGATTTTAGGTGTTATTGTTCTAATATTTGACCAATAAATCATACTAAGATATCTCCATTTCATGTTAAGATGAATCTCTGTACACAATGACTCTGTCTCATCATGTTAACCAAACAGCGCTCCATGATGTTGAGATCAGGGCCCCGTGGGGGCCACCAACACTTGGATGGTAAATGGACTTGAGCTTATATAGAGCTTTTCTAGTCTTTTGACAACTCAAAGCTGCTTTACACCGCAGGTCACACCTACCCATTCACTCTCACTCACTGATGGTTCAGAGCTGCTGTGTTAGTTATCCATCAGTATTTCTAACACGTTCATGCCCATTTGAACACCACTGATGCAGCAGTGGGAGCAACTTGGGGTTAAGTGTCTTGCCCAAGGACACATCGCCATGTGTCACCTGGAGCTGGGCTTGAACCTGCAACCTCCTGATCACTGACCAAGCACACTATCCAACTGCGCCACCGATGCAACACTACATTTTCCTGGTTCGGTGTTTTTGGTTTGTTATTCTCCTACTGCAGAATATTCTTCTACTGTACTTGTCACATGCGAAATGACAAAGTATTGATTGATTGAAATGTGTGTGCGATTGCCTCTCAGATTGTATGGCATCATAGAGAAGTATCTACTTGTGTTTCTCATTAAAGACAACATTTATTCCAGATTAAAGCCCCAGTCACACATTCCCGTTTCTCATGGCGATTGTGCACGATTGTCATAATCCTGATAAAGCGTGCTTTGGTCGTGGTGCATGCGCTACTTGGTCTGGATCAGCGCTGTATAGTCGTGGATGAACTGAGGGGAACGTAGAAGCTCCACGACAGTTTTGAACTGTTCAAAACTGTCGTGAGAATCGCTGCTCTCAGTATAGCGGGATGGAAGCCTAATGCAGTCCTAATGCGGGCGGTATTAGCGGGGCATGTACGGAGCTCAGTCGAGCTGATCGTGGCCCAATCGTGGCTTAATCCTGAAAGCTTTATGAGGACGACTGACAAGGATGTATCCGCTTGAGCCCCAACTGTGTCCCGTTCAAGACGGCGCAAGCGACGGGGCTCAGTCAGGGCTCAGTCGGGGCTTACGTGACGCGAACTGAGCTCGAGCGGAGCTGACGTCCTGCCAGCGGGATGGAATCCTCGTCATATCGCTGTATTAACCTAACTGGAGCGGGACAAACGCCCCCTGAAGCGCTGTAGCAGCACCACTGACGGTGTATTTACGGAGTGTCTCCAGGGGTGAGACAGTGATTTAATCCCGTATCATAGCGATCACACCAGCCTCCTCAATCGTGTACAGTCGTACACAGTCGCTATGAGAAACGGGAATGTGTGACTTAGGCATAAAATACTTATTTATTTGTGGTTACTAATGTCAGTGTGCACATTAGTGCAACAATATTCACATCCATTTTCATACATGTTCATACATTTATATCTCTACATATGCTATGCCAACCGATAGTTTTTATGTATACAAGTTTTTCTGTTCGTAATTTAACCATTATCCTGTCTAATCTTGTACCTTTACTTGAGTCTGTATTTTGGGATGTATTTTAACTAATTACATTTCCATCGTATCTGAATACTGAAAAAATAAGGAAATAAAAAGATAAATTCATCATAGCTTCCTATCAACAGATATTAAGATACTAAGACTTTAACTTTAATGGTGATATTAGGTTTAGTTTCAAAGACGATGCTGAAACAATATTTAACACTGAACAAAAATGCTTTGACACTCAGTACCCAATGAATCAAAACAGGATGTCTTCAACAGTTGGTCTCACATTGGAAATAAAGATGATTAAGGTAAGTGCAAAGATAAATTCACAGCTATTCAGAATTTCATATATCAATAAAATGTGCTTCTCTGTGGTTCAGTTATTTCGGAAAATGTACAGTTTCCTCTTATGTAGAAACAAATAACTGGTTTAGTAATAAAGACAACAGCTGTGTGTAGATGAATAAAAAGTGTACTTCTACTACAATATATCTTTGTTTAAATGATTTGTTTGCTTAAGTACAAGATTTTTGTAGGCCTACTACTTCCATCCATTGGTGTACAGTAAATACCTGTGTGTTTTGTGAAGTCTGTCAAACAATGACAAATTATTTTCTACAGCCAGTTACTCAAAACGTGAATATCTTTCTAACTTTACCTAAGTTACACAAAGTGAATTATCTCACCTCTGGTTTTTCCCTGCCTGAACATTCACGGCAGAAGTCTGTGTCCATGTCTTCCGGGACACTACCATCTCGGCTGATGTCAAACAGCACCAGCACCGTGTTGGTCTGTCCTCCGTCCTCAGTGAACACGCCGCTCCAGAGCACCGGCGGGCCGCCCGGGATGACCGAGGAGGCGATCAGTCTGTCTCTGTCTCCACCAGAGACCGTCAGAGTAACACCCCGCAGAGACTTTAGAGTCTGACGTTTACCTGTTTTACCTTCAAACCAAAGGAGACGGACTTTGTTGGGCAGGTTGGAGAAGAGATAAATGATGGAGTCAATCTGAAATCCATCCACAAACTCCACGTCGTCCTCACGATTGATCGCTGGAGTTCTTCCGGCCTCATCATTCATCGAAAATATGTTTCCGTTTTGTTTGTTATTTGTGTTGTGAAGATGAACTGCCTTTGAAACAGAGGGGCAGCCTGATGGTGCTGGTTCGTCCCTGTACTGCTGTACAGCGGCGAGGATGTAAGTCTGAGCCTGGGTCCGAGTCTGCACACTCACTAAGAAGCTCACTGACGCGCTGCTGCGCCTTAAGGAGCCCACCTGGAAAAGTTCACTGTGCATCACGTTGGAAATGTTCCTCAACTCCAGCACTTCACAGTGACTGCAGCCGTTATCGGTCACACCACAGCTGATCAGGTTTTCATCTGCAGCATTTGGCAGGAACACGTTAACACTGAGAGTGGCATTCCACCTGCCCGCCTCAGAAACACGGCTGAACTGCTCGTCTGCTGCGTCAGGTGAATACTCCAAGATCCCTCTCTGGGTCAGACTCTGTCTCAGGTGAAGGTCGTGGCTCAGCTGGTACAACATCTCCTCTGTCGCGATGTAAATCATGTCATTAGACACAGTCAAGTGTCGGATGTGTCCTTTAAAAACAAACCCTCCAGCCTTCTCCTGGCAGCGGGCGTCTCCCCACAGGATCATCAGAGCAGAGAGCAGCAGCAGCATCCTGCAGCGATGGCAGCTCATCCCTCACACACTGACAACAGCCCTCATGACACTCTGCTCTCCTGCAGAAAGGCTCGGAGCTCGTGCGTAAAAGCGTAGGGTGCCTCTGATAAAGAAGAAGTGCGGGGAGTGGGAGGGCACGCGCTCAGCGAAACTGAAAACTTCACACGTTTCACTCAGAGATCCAGAGTCACCACGGACTCAGTGTAATGTGTCTGCGCTCTTGTGCAGATTTTAAAAGATGATCTACAAATGTATCCACTTTTGTAGAGACAGCAGTGAGGCTGCTTTTCACAATGTTAATAAATAACCAAATCTGAGAGATCTCTGTTGTGGACCATCAACAAATAAACTGGAGCATGAGCTTTGGTCTTGGATGACATCTAGTGTCCGCTCTGAGAAGTTTGGTTAAGGTTCCAGTGCCCAGCAACATAGCGCAATAAAGCCCACAGATATCGGGAGCACCAACCACGTGTTTACAGTTGACTGTGTCGTCAGTATTGTATTAAATTTCCCCTGAATTTATCCTCCGGGGATCAATAAAGGATCATCTTATCTTATTGGCAAAGTACAAAAGTCAATGAGACAGATGCAGTGGCCACTTTATTAGGTACACCGGTTATACGGCTCATTCACACAAACAACCATTTGGGCAACAAAATACAGAAACTCAGCCCAATTGTTGAAAAACGTGCACTAATGTGCCCTCTGCGCCAAAATACGTGCTAAATTACCCTCCTGCTTGGCAAAACACTGAAATCCAGAGGACCATTAGGACCAAGAAATACTAAACAATATTGTTGCAGTGATTTAATATTGATACTTTTATCCATACTAATCCAGAACAAAATCTCACAGAAGCATTTTGGATTATCTGGTAGCTGAGTAATCTGTCTGATTGGTCTGTTTTAAAGCGTATAATGTGCCATTTGTATAACATGTAAACAAAGTGCCCTTGAACACTCATGGAACTTGTGCCCTTTTTTCTTTTCGCCCCTGAAAACCCAACCCACAGACCACCTCCAAAGACCAGGAGGTCATGATACAGATGGTGTCATTGTGGATCATTAAACAAAAATCAGCAAACTTTAAACAAAGAGAAGCTGTATGTAGTGTGTAGTGATGATGAAGAAGTCTTTTCCCCTCTTTGGCTAGCCACTGATGACCAAATCTACACTGGCATTTAAGCAGTGGAACAAGTACAAGTTTTTGGAAAGGCTCCCAGACCTGAATAACATTGGAAATCTGTGGGATGATTTGAAGTCAACTGTCCATTGCGATTTTTCTGTTGGGATGTCCAAATGTATGCACCTGCATAATTTAGTTTGAATACATTTTGCACATTTTCTGTTAATCCAATAACCTTCATTTCACTACATATATATTACTGAGTCCATCAGTTATTTGATATTTCAAAATATAATTGCAGAACACCCAATCATCTATTTAAAAAAAAGGAAACTGTCCGGAGTGCCCAGTTTTTTTGTGCAGAGACATCAGAGCAAATTCCAAACACTATATAAATAACCAGGAAGTGCCTGACAGTTTTATCCACTGATTCAAACATAACCAATATATTTCTGACTGTTCTCTCTGTCTTTTGGTTAAAGATGGCTGAGATGAAGTTTCTGTGTTTCCAAAGCCTCTAAAAAGCCTTGAAATATTTCTTTCTTTCAGCCATGTGCTGTTGTTGTCTCTAAATACTGAACCAGTCCTTGCCCAGGTAACCTTCGACCCTAAAGGCAGACTCCAAAACACCGGCTCTGAGACTCACCAGCAGCCTCTGGATGCACTGATCACCTCCTCGGTGGTGTGAAGCTGATCAGGATGGAGGAATCTTCCAGAAGTTCTCAGGTGCGCTCAGGAAGAAAGATTCCTCAGACCTCCACAGATGCTCGTACAGCACACCTCTGGATGGAGCCCACAGCTGGACGGACAGACGTGAGATGTCAGACTGAATCCTGACACACGGACACAGCAGCTCCTCTCTGCATGAATGAGTCTCCTGTAACGGAGGGTCAGAGGAAATATACGGAGCGGAGCTGCTGGAGGTGTCCACACTCTGCTGCATGCCGCTACAGGGCCACACTGCAGGGAGACAGCGACCTCTGCAGACTGAGGACAGGAACAACAACGACAGGAAACTTAAACAGAGGAAAACCAGATAGATTTGATGGATTGATTGATAATTAGATTGATGCAGTGATTGCGAGAAAGAATGATGGACTGATTTATTGTTTGATGAGTAGATGGTAGATGGATGGAGGGACTGACTGATAGATTAATTGATGGATAGATGTACTGCTTAATGCTACTATCAATCGTGATGTCTTCAACTGATATTTCTGACTGTTATAGCCTACTGTGTATAAGAGCAACTGAAACAACCGAATTTCCCCTTGGGGATTAAATAAAGTATTTCTGATTTGTGATTTCTGATAGATGGATGGATTTATGAATCAGAAGTATCAGTATCAGAATCAGCTTTTTGGAAGCAAAAAAGCTGTTTTTTACATTGTAATGTTCCTGGTCCGTGTATAAAGTATAATTCATTGTTGTTGCTCAGATTGTAAATAGACAACACTCGTTTTCGGGGGTATTTCCTATTTCTCTGACGCATGGAGTGGAATGCAATTTGGCACAACACAGCGGCGCCAAGCGACCGCTTTTCCCTTTATCCAACTTGTACAATGAAAATTGAAAATAGGAAGTCCAGGGGCGGAAGTGCCTTCAAAGTAAAAGCATTGCGTTTCGAACGATGCGTGTTGTTGGAGACGACGAAGTTTAAGGAGAGGAAATTAACAATCACAGCAATTTCCTACATAATTAACATCGTTCATAATTAATATACGGTGATATTTTGACTTCATTCTCACGATGGAGCCCCGCTGATTTTCACAATAAGGGTACTATGTTTTGATGACCCAAACGTCATGATAGACGTAGGTCACGTGACGTATGTTGTCTCCCTTACGGACTCATTCCCGACTGAATGTCTAAATTGTTAAATGTCAGCAGTGTGCCCCGCTATTGACCTCGGAAGACACCCGACAAAATCAATAAAACTAGCTAACTGTAGCGGCTAATTGCCTGCCGTGGTGTAAATTGTTTTTTTTTTTTCAGCTCATGTGATTTTTTTTCTCCTCCTGTGTCGGTTGTCGACTGTCGAGATTTATGGTGGAGGTAAGTTCCCTGGGCCCGCTGTCATCAGGCTGAGAAGTGTTTTATATCCCTGAGAACTTATAGCAAATATGGTTGTATATGAAGTTTTCTTTTTTTAACCAGCCTATATGTCCTTTGTCCCTTGGCCATATTTTGGACATTCAGTCCCTCATAAGATTAAATTAATTCTGATTCAACAGTAACTTTATTGACAAAGGACACAAAAGTCCTTATTTTAATTAAATAAATCATAAACTTGTAAGACATATTCATATTTTATTTTTCACGAAAAGAACATTTGTCCCTGTGGGTCACTGTCATTTCCACCACACACCACAAAATGTAATTTCAGGGTTATTTTTATTTATTCTTTTTTATTGGTGTATCATACTTGCAGTCACATCAGTTGACCTATGACAGGGGAGCTCATGGCAGGAGAGCAGGGTTAGCTCTATGGAAGAAAGACAAAACAGAAAAGCAAGGAAAAGTTTTGCAAAACCATGAGTAGGTTAAAAGTCCTCATTTCCAAACAGCTCATATTTCCTTTAAATGTACAAGTAATAAGAAAAATACCATTCATGCCGTGTTTTGAGTTTGTATTATGACAAAGAGATTTTTTAAAAAAGAAAAAAAGATAAACATTGTCATTTCCACAACAGTCATTTCCATCAAATTTTTTACTGTGATGGAAAAGACATGTTGTGCGACAAGGTTAGTGTTATAAATGCATTTTTTTTGGCTTATATTGTTTAATATACTTGTATTAAATTGTGCAAAACACTCCAACTCTATTTTATGCTTTATATATACACAAACTACAAAAAAATAGATATTTAAATGTGATACCATCTGTTTTGTAGATGGCATGCAATACCACAGCAGGAAGATCACAAGCATATGGATAGATAATGATGGATACAGGAATGGATCCATATGAAAGTCTGGCAGTTTGTGTAAACTGTTAAATCACTAATTACATAGTGATTAATGAATGATGATGTTCAAGATTGATAATGCAAGTATTGTTCTTGAAAACCACTTTTCTGTGGTGTGATGGAAATGATGTTTTCCTCTGAATGCTGGACTGAAAATCGCAGAAAACATATGATATTTATGTAATTTTATTGCAATAACCATCAATTAATGTTTGTACGCATTGTGATAAAGTAGAGCAAATCAATATATTTCCAAAAATATGTGGTCTTTGGCCCACAAAAGCTGGAATACTGGAGTTAAAATGAGAGCTACATGCAAAACCCTGTTCATCTGTGGTTGAGCCATGGACTGAAGTAACATCAAAGTAAAGAGAAAAGTCAACTTTGGTCATTTATTTTTATAATGCAGTTGTCCTTTGAGACATCTTTTTTAAAGAACAAAAATGTTCTTTTATTACAGAGACTCCAGAGGACAGGTTGGAGAGCATGTGTGACACCAGGGAAGACAACTGTGGATGGAGTGTCCGTCAACTGGGAGGCTTTGGAAGCAGCTTCACCACATGGGCAGTTTGCTTTTCAGTATGAAGTGAAGAACAAACACTTGCTGGGTGGTGGGTCTTTATAGACACTGAAAGAAATCAAGATTAGTTTGTAATTTGCATAAATCAGTGACAACATACAGAAACAAGCTTCACTCTTCTCTGAGAAAGAGTGCACAAACTGAGAAAAGCACCACCCAGTGAAATCCGAGGTGTCTTATCAGAGACCTGTGACAAGAAAACTCACATCTGGACAAGCAATTGTAAATAAGAATGTGGGACCACTGTGTTATTTTTATGCTGAACCACATGGTGGGGCATCATCATTAGTACCCAATAAGAGGGCAGGTGATGGGCAGCAGATCTTTAGCTGGGGAAGCAAATAGTTTGCTGGTCATGTCAAAGTGTCATGGTAGCAGCATGGGAGCGTCTTTAAACCTGCAAAAAGTGTTTTATGGTATGAAAATGTCTTAAATACTTTTACCTTTGCATACCTTTGCCTTTGCCCCTCTGAACACCAGTGCCTTGTGACAATAAATGGGTGACAGCACTCAAGTGATTCTTTGATGTGGACTTTGTATGTTGTTGGTAGGCCACTGCACCGAACAGGCATCTAGAAAGATTCTCCACATCTAACCCACAAAGGGGAAACGATTGTGGTAGTTTTGTAAAGCGTTAAGACAGTATAAAGAATTGAAAGATCCAATACACTTTAAGTCCTGAGCATATCTAATACATATACAGTGGGAGGAAAAAGTAAGTACACCCTTTGTAATTTTGTACATTTCTGCCTAAATTGGTTATAAAATGTGGTCTGAGCTTAACTCAAATCACAAAAATGAGTAAACGGTGTCTGCTTAAACTAATACCACCCAAACAATTACATGTTATCTTACAGAAATCACTGGAACATGCCAACATCTCTGTTGACACATCTACAATACGTAAAACATTAATCAAAAATGGGTTTCATGGGAGAACACCACGCAGGAAGCCATTGCTGTCCAAAAAGAACATTGCTGCGTTTGAAGTTTGCAAAAAGCATTTAGATGCTTCACACGCAACTGGGGAAATATTCTGTGGAGTGATGAAACCAAAGTTGAAATGTTTGGTGGGAACCGTCACACTAGCGTCATGTGTGGAGGAAATATGGAACAGCACACCATCATCAAAACCTTATTCCCACTGTTAAGTATGGTGTGGGGCTGCTTTGCTGCCTCAGGGCCTGTACAGCTCGTCGTCATCAATGGAAAAATGAACTCACAAGTTTACCAAGATCTTTTGCAGAAAAACCTGAGACAATCTGTCAAACAGTTGAAGCTCAAAAGAGGATGGGTGCTGCAACAGGACAACGTCCCAAAGCACAGAAGCAAATCAACTTTAGAATGGTTTCAGAAGAATAAAATAAATGTTCTGGAGTGGCCCAGTCAAAGTCCTGACCTAAACCCAATTGAGATGCTGTGACATGACCTCAAGAAAGCTGTTCACACCAGATATCCCAAGAATCTTGCAGAACTGCAGCAGTTTTGTGAAGAGGAATGGTGCAAGATTCATCCTGATCGTTGTGTGTGCCTAATCTGCAGCTACAGGAAACGTCTAGTTGAAGTTATTGCTGCCAAAAGAGGGTCAACCAGCTATTGAATCCAAGGGTGTACTTACTTATTCCCCTCTGTCTTGTGAATGTTTACATCTTATGGCCAATAAAAAATGATAACATGTAATTGTTTGGGTGGCATTAGTTTAAGCAGACACTGTTTACTCATTCTTGTGATTTGAGTTAAGATCAGACCACATTTTATGACCAATTTAGGCAGAAATGTACAAAATTACAAAGGGTGTACTTACATTTTCCTCCAACTGTAACAGCAAAACCATGAAGCAATGACAGTATGAACAATAAAAAAACTGACAGGAAAGATCTTTGTTTCCTTGGATCTAAGTTTATGAACATGTTTAAAGTGAGCACTAAGTAAAGGTGAACTATCCCTCATAACCATTCAGTGAATTCGAAAACTGCTTGTACACAGAACAGGTCAATGAAACTCATGGCCTTTGCAAGTTCCAAGTTTTTAATGCAACTTGAGCAGGTTAATTTGGTATCACACTCTTGTCCACCAGTAGGTGAATGTGAGTGGATGTGGTCATGTACTAGGTGAGTCTTTTGAGTATCTTTAAAGTAAAAATCAGAGAACACGTGAATACAGCTAAATGCAAATAACTTGTATTTGTAGGCCCAAGTACAACAAATAGGGACCAGACAAAAAAAGTTGAGAGGAGAAGCAGAGATGGCTGCATGGAGTCGTGCATCCCCCAGCGGTTCAAGGCTGTGGCACAGATTCATCGTGAGTGCCCCCCTCAACAAACACTCCATCACAGAGGATGGTTTCAAGCCTGCACTTAGAGGTGAAGAGAGAGTATGCCATACTGACCTATGTGAAGGGCTGGGAACTACCAGCATTCTGAGATCAGACCTAGTGTACTGTAAGATACTCGGTGCAGCGCAGCATTCTGGTCTGGTTGGAGTCTGACAGGTGGTTGTTGCACATCCAAACAAAACGGAGTGTCAGTAATCGAGCAGAGATTTTATGTGAATGGACTACCTTCTCTGTGTTGCTCTAAGGCAGGAAATTCTTAATTGCTACCACTTGGCAGAGAGAGGGCTGTGTGAGTGACATGCTTCATGGTTTTGCTGTTATATGTATTAGATATGCTCAGGACTTAAAGTGTATTGGATCTCTCAATTCTTTATACTGTCTTAACGCTTTACAAAACTACCACAATCGTCGTTTCCCCTTTGTGGGTTAGATGTGGAGAATCTTTCTAGATGCCTGTTGTGCAGTGGCCTACCAACAACATACAAAGTCCACATCAAAGAATCACTTGAGTGCTGTCACCCATTTATTGTCACAAGGCACTGGTGTTCAGAGGGGCAAAGGCAAAAGGTATGCAAAGGTAAAGTATTTAAGACATTTTCATACCATAAAACACTTTTGCAGGTTTAAAGATGCTCCCATGCTGCTACCATGACACTTTGACATGACCAGCAAACTATTTGCTTCCCCAGCTAAAGATCTGCTGCCCATCACCTGCCCTCTTATTGGGTACTAATGATGATGCCCCACCATGTGGTTCAGCATAAAAATAACACAGTGGTCCCACATTCTTATTTACAATTGCTTGTCCAGATGTGAGTTTTCTTGTCACAGGTCTCTGATAAGACACCTCGGATTTCACTGGGTGGTGCTTTTCTCAGTTTGTGCACTCTTTCTCAGAGAAGAGTGAAGCTTGTTTCTGTATGTTGTCACTGATTTATGCAAATTACAAACTAATCTTGATTTCTTTCAGTGTCTATAAAGACCCACCACCCAGCAAGTGTTTGTTCTTCACTTCATACTGAAAAGCAAACTGCCCATGTGGTGAAGCTGCTTCCAAAGCCTCCCAGTTGTCGGACACTCCATCCACAGTTGTCTTCCCTGGTGTCACACATGCTCTCCAACCTGTCCTCTGGAGTCTCTGTAATAAAAGAACATTTTTGTTCTTTAAAAAAGATGTCTCAAAGGACAACTGCATTATAAAAATAAATGACCAAAGTTGGACTTTGCTCTTTACTTTGATGTTGCGTTCAGTCCATGGCTCAACCACAGATGAACAGGGTTTTGCATGTAGCTCTCATTTTAACTCCAGTATTCCAGCTTTTGTGGGCCAAAGACCACATATTTTTGGAAATATATTGATTTGCTCTACTTTATCACAATGCGTACAAACATTAATTGATGGTTATTGCAATAAAATTACATAAATATCATGTTTTCTGCGATTTTCAGTCCAGCATTCAGAGGAAAACATCATTTCCATCACACCACAAAAAAGTGTTTTTCAAGAACAATACTTGCATTATCAATCTTGAACATCATCATTCATTAATCACTATGTAATTAGTGATTTAACAGTTTACACAAACTGCCAGACTTTCATATGGATCCATTCCTGTATCCGTCATTATCTATCCATATGCTTGTGATCTTCCTGCTGTGGTATTGCATGCCATCTACAAAACAGATGGTATCACATTTAAATATCTATTTTTTTGTAGTTTGTGTATATATAAAGCATAAAATAGAGTTGGAGTGTTTTGCACAATTTAATACAAGTATATTAAACAATATAAGCCAAAAAAATGCATTTATAACACTAACCTTGTCACACAACATGTCTTTTCCATCACAGTAAATAAATTGATGGAAATGACTGTTGTGGAAATGACAATGTTTAGCTTTTTTTCTTTTTAAAAATCTCTTTGACATAATACAAACTCAAAACACGGCATGAATGGTATTTTTCTTATTACTTGTACATTTAAAGGAAATATGAGCTGTTTGGAAATGAGGACTTTTAACCTACTCATGGTTTTGCAAAACTTTTCCTTGCTTTTCTGTTTTGTCTTTCTTCCATAGAGCTAACCCTGCTCTCCTGCCATGAGCTCCCCTGTCATAGGTCAACTGATGTGACTGCAAGTATGATACACCAATAAAAAAGAATAAATAAAAATAACCCTGAAATTACATTTTGTGGTGTGTGGTGGAAATGACAGTGACCCACAGGGACAAATGTTCTTTTAAATGAAAAATAAAATATGAATATGTCTTACAAGTTTATGATTTATTTAATTAAAATAAGGACTTTTGTGTCCTTTGTCAATAAAGTTACTGTTGAATCAGAATTAATTTAATCGTATGAATTAACTTAATTTAATCGACTGAATGTCCTGTCCAAGGGACAAAGGACATATAGTTAAAAAATATATATAAACAACCACAGGCTACTTGCTATAAGTTCTCAGGGATATAAAACACTTCTCAGCCTGATGACAGCGGGCCCAGGGAACTTACCTCCACCATAAATCTCGTCAGTCGACAACCGACACAGACTTGGAGGAGAAGAAAAATTCCCATGAGCTGAAAAAAAAAAACAATTTACACCACGGCAGGTAATTAGCCGCTACAGTTAGCTAGTTTTATTGATTTTGTCGGGTGTCTTCCGAGGTCAATAGCGGGGCACACTGCTGACATTTAACAATTTAGACATTCAGTCGAGAATGAGTCCGTAAGGGAGACAACATACGTCACGTGACCTACGTCTATCATGACGTTTGGGTCATCAAAACATAGTACCCTTATTGTGAAAATCAGCGGGGCTCCATCGTGAGAATGAAGTCAAAATATCACCGTATATTAATTATGAACGATGTTAATTATGTAGGAAATTGCTGTGATTTTTAATTACCTCTCCTTAAACTTCGCCGTCTCCAACAACACGCATCGTTCGAAACGCGATGCTTTTACTTTGAAGGCACTTCCGCCCCTGGACTTCCTATTTTCAATTTTCATTGTACAAGTTGGATAAAGGGAAAAGCGGTCGCTTGGCGCCGCTGTGTTGTGCCGAATTGCATTCCACTCCATGCGTCAGAGAAATAGGAAATACCCCCGAAAACGAGTGTTGTCTATTTACAATCTGAGCAACAACAATGAATTATACTTTATACACGGACCGTTCCTCTACTCATTTTTCAAGTGGTAAAAGTACTGGTTGGAGACAAATCTTGCAAATGTCACTCTGCTGTGTTATTTTAAGTCATTTTGGGGCTAAATATCCATCTATGTACAATAACAGAGGCATAAATCAGTTTTTGGCAAGCAAAAAAGCTGATTTTTACATTATAATGTTCATTTACTCATTGTTTGAAGGGGTAAAAAGTACTGGTTGGAGTCAAATCTTGTAAATAGCGCGTTTTGTGAGGATGCTTTTGCTTTTATTCCTGCACCACGTTTTATTTATTTGCACCGCATTCTTCTGGCAACGCGTTTCATTTCTGTTTGTGTTTGACTCGGCCACCGTACCCAAATGACTTTTACCAATGTAAAGTACTGGTTGGAGTCAAATCTTGTAAATATCACTCTGCTGTGTTATGTTAACTAAATATCCATATATGTACAATACCAGAGGCATAAATCAGTTTTTGGCAAGCAAAAAAGCTGATTTTTACATTGTAAAGTCCCTTTACTCACATTTCAAACCATACAAAGCACTGTTTGGGGTCGATTACTCCTTTAAGGGATCTCTATTCCAGTCTGCTGTCTCCTCGCCTCGGTGTGTCTCTGAGGCTGACAGCGCCCCCTTCAGGTTTTGCTAACTTCCGATGAAGCGAGTCGTCATGCAGCTGTTTTGGTTTTGCTGTTGCTTTCATATTTTTCATCATTTTGTGCTTGGCGTGGTTTCCCAAATCGCAGAGCGTTTGGTGAGGATACATTTGCTTTTGTTCTTTCATGGCACTCGTCTTTTTGGACCTTGTTTACACTTTTTAGTGAGTTCGTTTATTTGCAGCGCTTCCCTGAATGCAGCGCGTTTTGCGAGGATGCTTTTCCTTTTATTCCTGCACCGCGTTTTATTCATTTGCACCGCATTCTTCATGCAACGCGTTTAATTTGTGTTTGCGTTTGACCCTTTTGGCCGCTCTCCTCGACTTGCAGCTGTTTTCGCGTTGCGGCGCGTTTGACCCTTCTCGGCCACCGTAGGTTGTGGTCTCCGTGTGATGGGTATGAGGTTACCTGGAGGCGAGTTTCCGAAACGTAGGAGGCTCCGCGATGGCTCATTAATATTCATAAATCTAGCGTTCTGATTCGTTCTTGAGGCGCCCGTTCTGATTCGTTCTTGAAGTACGTCACCCATCGCACACTTCCGTGTTGGAAGTTGTAGTCCGCATTGCATTCGCGTATATACACTTAAAGCTGGTGTCTACGATTTGAAACCGCAGCCTGCCCCTCCTTCCCTCACCTCTCCCCTCCGTGTTCCAAGATCCCGCCCCCAGCTCGTGTCGGCTCATATAAGACCCCTCCAGCAGAGCTACGAGCGACTAGCACAATATATCAGCAGCAAACTCAATCAAAAACAGCTCAGCTCAACTGAAAGTATCAAACACGACAGACATCTCCTTATAACACACAGCAGTAGCCATTTCAACTGGACCGGCGGCAATGCGGGTTTGGCGCCGCCAGAGCGGAGCCAAGTGTGGGGGAGGATTAATCTTTCTCAGCCTGTCCTCCCCAGCTCAGCTTGCAGTGCTAACGATTAGCGGCTAACAGGCTAACCCGCTCCCCTACAAGTTATTAGCCCGTGCAGGCACAAACTAACCAGAGTTATTCAGCAGACATCTCCCACTGTAGTAAACAAAGCCATTACCTGATCAACCAGGGCGAAAGCGGCCGATGCTGAAGGTCTGGCGGCGGCTGAGGCTATTCGTTAGCCGTTAGCCGCTAACAGGCCTCCACCAGCGGGCAGAGCTCCGTTGGGCCAGCGGGAGAGGAGGCAGATTCCCGGGTTGGCGCTAGGCTTTCCGGCTCCATGATAGTTCAGTAGCTAACGCTGCTAGCTGCTCACCGGAGGTAGAGGGGAGGAGGCGGACCATGGGCAAGATGCTGCATCATGAGTGAGGGGAGACGAGGGAGGGGAGAGGAGAAGGGTGGTCTGCAGCCAGACTGTCTTGGGAGAGGGAGGCGGATTCCCGGGTTCGGCGCTAGGCTTTTCCGGCTCCATGATAGTTCAGTAGCTAATGCTGCTAGCTGCCCACCGGAGGTAGAGGGGAGGAGGCGGGACCATGGGCAAGATGCTGCGTACTGCGTAGTGAGGGAGACGAGGATTGGATGGACTCATGGACTAACTCACAGACCAATTAATAGTTGCAGGTTCTTAGGCTTGATTGGTCAGCTAGTATGCAGCTTTTCAGCGGATATACTGAATGGATTTTTTTCATTCTTTTTGGTCTTTATACTGTGTAGATAGGACCATAGGACCATAACAGCCTTATAAACGGTGTTATTAATATGTACAAAGCTTCCAAATCGTAGACCATAGCTTTAAGCCCAAAATTATTCATACCCCTGTCAAATACAAGGGATTTCTTTATTTTTTTTCACTCACAAATTAGTATTTCACGACAGTTTTTACTTGGATAGGACACTGTACTGTACGCTGACTGTAGCTGCCGGTCTTTGTATCACTGGGAATATGAATAATTTTGGACAGTGTGATTTTTTGTTTTCACCCTGTTAAAGATGTTTATTTATACTCTCTATCTAAAAACAAATCGGTTATGACTTCAGACTTTCTTTGTGTATCTAAGTAAAAACTGTGCTGAAATACTAATTTGTGAGTGAAAAATAAAGAAATCCCTTGTATTTGACAATTTTACAGGGGTATGACTAATTTTGGGCTTAAGTGTATGATACTTCCAGAATAAATTTAATAAATTTATAATTTAATTTATACTTATCTTAGACTTCCAGAATAATCGTGCTATTTATAATTTAATTTATAGACTACTTATCTTAGACTGATGTCTATACCAACTTTATACCCATTTATACTTTAACTTAATTTATACATTTATACTTATCTTGGACTGATGTCTCCCCCTCACGCCTGCTGCTCTCCCTGCACTGTCAGCCTTGCCCTCATGCTTATACAGACTGTAAGCTTTGTTGTAAAATGTGACTAAAATTTGAACAATAATATGCTGTTTTTGTGATACAATAAATTACTACAAAAAGCAATGCACCATGGGAGAAAGAGCTGCCTCCAAAAATGAATGACAGCACATTCACAATTTATTGTAAAAAAACAAAACAAAACAAACAACAACACAACTTTACAATGAACAGCAGTACATCACAGCGATTAATTTCTTAGAATGGCTGCCACCTAGGGCCACCCCATCAGCCACACACTGAGACAATGAATGTGGTGCTGGTCTTTTAGGCAGCACACCACCCCCCTCCTTAACCTTGCCATACCCGTGTTCCCTCCGGGCTCTTTTAGGTGGCCGTCCTGTTTGGAGGGCACGTCTGCCACCCAGTGGGGCCTTCCGCCTTGCCACAGCGGTGGGTTGCACACCAATTGATGTGCTCGTTTGTAAACATCTCCTCGCTCTTAACTTCAGAAGTTTTACAGTTGTGTTTGTAGCAGCTCTTGTATGGAGTCTCTCTTTTCCGAAGGAAAAGCATGCAGAGATCAAGCCACTGTCAGTCTTTATTTTCTTGTAGCTGGAGAGAAGAGTTTGAATTGGAGCCTCAAACATTTCATCCTCCCTCAGCTTCTGAGCTAACTCCTCAAACATAGTTTTGAGGCCAGCCTCCAGTTCCTGTTTGCGCCCTGCTCCAGTTGCTGATGCTTCCCCAGCGATAGACCCAGCTCCCTCCTCTGGTTCATCCCCACAGGCTTCGTCCTCTGGCTCACCTTTACCGGTTCTGTGCTCTTGCTCACCCCCAGCCGGATGGACATCAGCTCCCTGTTCATGGTTTCCTGTTTCGCAAGGACACAGAGTACAAAGATGTTGAGGTCACGTGTGTTGGAACACGGAACAAAAAAGTATAATTGCATGCATGAGAAAACACATCCTATACAAATTGTTAATTCTACTGCATTATTAAGTGATTTTCTGTACAAGCTACAAATGAAACTGTTGAAGGACAGTACAGGAGCAACTATTGCCTATAAAAGCCTTTTTATTCTCAGGGTGCAAGAACAAAGGACAATGAAACTCAATAAATCAATAGAAAAGATTAGCACCAACCCCTGCTACACAAAACTTACCTGCAATAGGTGGAGTCTGAGCAAATGCCAAACCAGCGAACCAGTCTGCTGCAATGTTGACCATTCCTTTTGACAAACAGGATGGTTGTCATTATGTGTGTGAGAGTGAGAGGAACTGTAACTGATATAAAATATGTAACACAAATACATTTTTAATTATTTTGCAACCTGGGTGTAAAGTTCTCTGGTAGTCCTTGATAAACATGAAGACATATAAGAATTTAACTTCTGCGTTAAATTGACAGTGTAAGCTGTGCCGTAGGTCCACCATGCAATAGACTATAAAGCTAAGCCGTACCCAATGCTATACCCAATGCATAGCTGAGGTGCACCTCCTCAAAATTGTAATGCGGCACTGCGATGTGTGTACAATAGCACTGGCACAGTTGCATTAACTCAATGCAGAAATATTCAGTGCTTATGAAAGAGGATGACATTCCAGAATAAGAAAGCAAAATATTATACCTGTTGCAATTTCATAAAACAGCTTGCGATCGTTTATGCTGGGTTCTGTGTAGCCTTTGAGCGTAGCCTGGTTTTCCAACAGAAATGGGCACATTTCATCTTCCTAAAAATAGGAAAGACAAATAAATACAACTATTGAACAATTACAAAAAAATATCACAAACACATATAACCATACAATATGAGCTTACAGGCATACGTATGCAAAATACACACCTTGTCAGCTGGCATGCTGGATTGGCGCACTTGCGCCCTGTTATTTGTCACATCCAGCAGCCTCCGGACAAAGTAGGTCTCCAGTCGTGTAGATATAAAGTCCACAAGCTGAATTACATTGAAGGCCTTCAGCCTGTAGGTGTGAGAATTTAGAACTGGGATGGTTAAGAGAATCCTAACCAATTGACATTCTTCTGAATTATGATAATGGTAATGAATTTATCTGTACAGCACCTTTTGAAACAAAGTTACAAAGTGCTTCTTAGAACAAGGTAAACATACAAAGCATCACAACTTAACATCGGGGAGTGCATCAAATACAATTTCAAAATTCAAAACATCAATCAACAACACAAAATTTAAATTAATAACCATCTCTACGATATCTACCTGTAAAATATCTTGTCCTTTAGGACCCTCATAGCGCTCTCCACAAAGTTGTTTGTATGGTTGCCCCTTGTGGGCAGGTCTGAGCGCAGGCAGATTGCCCACTCGCCTCTGCGCTCAAACACAGATGTGAGGTGCTTGACGTACTTAGTGTGGGGCTTCACTATGGGGTCCTTTAGGGCGTGGTTGTAGGAGGCCTCCAACTGAGCTGCTGACTTGGCATACACAAGTTTTTTAAAAATACCAAGGAGGTACTGGCGGTCATTCTTTCCAATCCCATGGTGGCTGTCCCACAACCACCGCCACATCGCCTGCAGCATGTGGAACACACATAGGAGAGGGGTGGTCTGTGGGTACACCTCTTTGACTGCCTGTGTAACAGAGAAAGGTAGGTAAAGTCAGAGGTACAGGGTAACTGATGGCCAAACTGTTTGAGTTATCTGTGTTTTAACACAAACTTAAGTTTGAAAATGTAGATGTTGACTTTAGGTAGCCAACAAAGACTGTTCAACTGATTTATGTCTGTTGATAGTCAATGATTATGATTAGTATTACATCACCTGTCGCAGAGCCTTGCAGTCATCGGTCATGACCACCTGGGGCCCAAGCACTCCCCTTCCAGAGAACGCCTCCTCTCCAAGGATGTTCTTCAGCAATTGGAGTCCCGCACTGATTGTGGTCTGGGACTCTGAGGTTGTGACCACAACTCCAAGTGGGAGACCACCTTTAGGTAGAAAAAATAGTTTGTTAAACTTCAATAAAATTAAACCAAACAGTTGTCAATCAGAAGTGCTAATGTGGATGACACAAAAAATGCCAAAGTGTGTTTCCATTGTAGTCCACTATACATACCTGCATTTGTATGGGTCAGGAGGAGGAAGATTCTGCTGTTCATCCTGTCACAGTTCCCTAATGAGTCTATGAAGACGAACTCGCCACTGTGACAGACCTGTTTGTGTACGTGTTTCATCAGTGGACTGCAGACAGCAACTACAGTGTTTGAGCCTTCTGTGCAGATCTTGGCACAGGTCTCTCCCTGCTCCTCATTGTAGGCCTCAACTCGTTTGTGGAGGTCTTCCCACATCCTTTCTCCAGATGAAGCACCATATTCCCTCTCAAAGATCTTGTAATATAATCTGTAATGAGAGAGATTAAAGGAGTTATTAACCAAATGTCAATCAGCTATAAAAATAACTAAAAACAAATTTAATCACCCTTATAGTTTAAGTTTCTTTAAATTAAATATTCAATATATATTTTTTAAAGTTTAGTCAGTTAAATTAAGCCCCCCTCACATCTAAATTACATCCTGCATATAATTCTACATTTATTCAAACTCCCAACTCCGACTGTTGGGCATTCTGGGAGATTGATGTTATATTGTTCTGGCTCTAATAATCATTACACCCTCATTTGAACGAAATTTTTTCCAAAGAAGAAAATAAAGTTTATTATCTACTGTAAAGCCTGTGGAAAATCAAAATCAGTTGTAAATACCATATGCTATTTTAATATGGTGTCATAATTAAACCTAATGTTGATATGGCACAGTGACTAATGAAGATTCAAACTTGGCACTTCATGTCAAAAAAGGTTGCCCACTCCTCAACTACACGTTTTAGTTACCTGTAACAGAACTTTAGGTCTGGGCATATTGATCGATCAGCAGAGGCATACACGTATGAATTGCCGTGTTCCTCCTGAAGATCATATTTGATTGTGTTGAGTGCAGAGGAAGGAGAGTGGCCACTCTCAAACAGTGTCTTCAGCTTCGCCACTGTTGCTTCTGACACGTCCCTTTGACTCAACGCCTCAGCACAGGTCAAGCGATGATTGTGGTTGTGTTTGATGGTCATGTGTAAGAAAAAGCCCTCCTGGTTGTGAATATCTCTACAAAACAGAAGACAGACAGAAGAATAATTCATAATCGAACTGCAGACCCCCAAGATAGAGCAATCAGTTTATGGTAGGGAAAAAAAATTACTTTGATTTTCTTGACTGGCTCAGTTTGCTTTTTTTCAGTACCAGGTACATTGCAGCTTCACACCGTGTGTTTTTCTTGCTGAGGTTGGCATGGTGAGTATTGTGATGGCATCGGAGGTCAACCTAAGTAGATACAAAAAGCTTCAATACACATATAGGAAACAAAGCAGGGTGGAGGATTGGCAAAAGACTGCGAGGCTCTGATGTGTACTGTAAATCTATTAAAAACCCTTTATTGGAGATACAAACTGAAAATGTACACATCAGAGCACCTCGGGCTGCCTTGCCAACTGCCTTTCAGTCTTTTCATCATCTTCATCCCTGCTTAGTTTGCTCGATCTAATGAGATTGACATCATGTTCAAGGCAGTATGGCAAAAAACTATTCAAACATTCATAAAAACAAATAACATTCATCATCATTAATGGTCCTTACTCTGTACTCGTTGGCTACAGCATTCTCATTGGGATATGTTTTTGCTGTACGCCAGGTGGTTTGTGTGGTATCCTGAAAGACCTTAAGCCACATCTGAAGATCGTCTCTGGTGCTCAGCCTAACCTTCAAGGTGACTTTGAACTCACCAGGCTGCTCCAACGTCTTGTATGAGCACACAATTTGCTCATAGCCCTCAGGGAAGGGTAGCTGTATAGAGTTAAAAGTATAATTTTACAAATTTCATAATGAAAATAACACTAGCTTTAATAGCAGAGCTGCCTGTGAACAACGTAGAATTCTAGATTTCAAACATAATCCAACAATTGCATTTACCAGTAAGGACAGTGCCTTTTTCCTCTATCTGCAAGCTTGGGGATTGCTGTTACACAGCTTCCTAAATGTTTTATGGTGTGCATTAGTGCACTTATTTACCTCATTAAAGGCCCATACCTGCATAACCTGATATTAATGTACTTTCTTAGCAGTTTATTTCTAAACAAACCTCAAGCAGAAGCTCTGAGATGTCCCCAGCATCTTCCTTCTGACAGAAGTGGCACCACTTAACTGCCATACTCTAGTGTAGGCTGAATCTGTAGATGGGATGAAAATTTTTACATTTGAGGAACATTGTATTAGTTACAGATATATTTCTACATTTGTTATAGAATTGTGTGTATCATATTCACCATATTTGCATTTTAAAAACATATATGCCAAGCACTTGTACACATGATAAGGACATCAGGTTTTACTTGTCATAAGGATATGTATAACCAAGTAGCATCTCTTGCGAGTTCAAACTGAATTTTTATAGGGAACCAATTTAAGCTGAGATTCACAGTCAAAAATCTAACATGGTTTTTACTTGTAACTGGAGCCTCCACACCCTCAACTAGAACTGAAGAAGCCTCTCGGATGAGAGGCGAAACGTCTTCAAGCAAAATGTACGTCCAGTTGACCTGATTTTATTACACTTGGATTAACTGGAGCATTGTTTGCAAGATCACAATGCATCTTGCTAGCTTGAACTTGAGTTTTTATAGGTGACCAATTTAAGATGAGATTCTGCCATATAAGTAATTAGCGAAATTTAATTTCCACAGACTTTTAAAGAGGAAAGGTTTAACTTACATCAGTTTAGGACCCTCGATGAAGATGTCGCTCTTCCACACACAAAAATTGGCGGGGGCGGACGAATGCAATAAGGACTACAACTCCCAAGTCAACCTGAAGATGTCGCTCTTCCACACACAAAAATTGGCAGGGGCGGACGAATGCAATAAGGACTACAACTCCCAAGTCAACCTGAAGATGTCGCTCTTCCACACACAAAAATTGGCAGGGGCGGACGAATGCAATAAGGACTACAACTCCCAAGTCAACCTTCTAGCGATGGGTGACGTATTTCAAGAACGAATCAGAACGGGCGCTTCAAGAACGAATCAGAACGCTAGATTTATGAATATTAATGAGCCATCGCGGAGCCTCCTACGTTTCGGAAACTCGCCTCCGGGCATGGCCGACACAAGCCGAATAAACCCGAGGGGCGAAATGAGAATCGCCCTTCGGAGATTATTTTCAACAACGCTGATTGGCCAAATTCACGTTGATATGCGCTTATCTTGCCCTAGTAACAGTCCCTTATTGGCTAGTCGTCACTGTCTCAGGGGCGATATTTCCAGCGCCCATGAGACACTGAGACAGAGACGAGAAGGCTTACTTTTGTTCTACATAAATGAAAATTAATTACTTTACATCTTAATGGATATATAATTATGTTATATTTATGTTATATTACATATTTAGATAAGTAATTTTTGGTAATATTCATTTTTTCAAAATAAAGTAAATACATTTAATATCACACTCTCCACTGGGGGGGGCGGCGCCCTAGCGCCCTCTATTGGCCAGCCGCCACAGAGGCATGAATCAGTTTTTGACAAGCAAAATAAGTTTTTTTTTTTTAACTGTAATGTGCTTTTAGTCATTTTTTAAGTGGTAAAAAGTACTGGTTGGGGTCAAATGTTTTTAATATTACTCTGCTGTGTTATATTTAGTTATTTTGGGGCAACATATCCATCTTTGTACTATATCAGAGGCATGAATCAGGTTTTGGCAAGCAATAAATCTGATTTTTTCATTGTAATGTGCTTTAACTCATTTTTTAAGAGGTAAAAAGTACTGGCTGGAGTCATAGTAATGTGTTTTTACTCATTTCCACACTGTACAAATCACTGTGTGTGGCCAATTACTCTGTTGAGGGATATAATATAATTTTGGTGCAGAAAAAAGTAGCTCCGTCAGTGACACATATCTTTATTAGTGCTACTACAGGCCAGATTAAAATCACTAACTAGTCATTGAACAGCGATACAAGGCAAGGAGACATACAGGAGTCTATCAATCACAAATAAACATAGTTAAATATTCATAAACAAACTGGCTGTTTGAGTCTGATGAAACCTGCTGCAGAGCGGCAGAGCCACAGGAGCTGCGCTTTTCAGCTATGACGGCTGTGCGCGCTGCCGTGAACCGGAAATCGGTTTATTTTTCGTCCTTAATAAGAAATGAAAAAAATGAGACTGTAAAAGGGAAAATCGGGCCGTTATTTGAATTTGAGTTTCTCGTTTGGAAACGGAAAAAGGAACAGACCATGTGACTTGGTTTTTCGTTTTTGGTTTTGGAATCGAGAAGCGAAAAAACACGTGACGTCATTGGCTGATTCGTTCTTCGTTCCAAGTTGAGGAGGGAGAAAAGGAATATTGAAAAATAATAAAACGTCTCGTTTTATAGTCATTTGTAGTGTTTTTTCATTTTTTGCAGCCTGACAAGATAACGGTTTTTCCGTTTTTCGTTTTGGAACAAATATCAAAATAATCGTTTTTCGTTTTTGGATCACAAATGAATTAGGAATTATACGACGGTACCCGGACCCATTTGCTTTATTTTCAATCAGAAAGTCCTGTAAAAATATTTTAATTCATAAATCCTAAAGCAAATATGACCCGTAGTATGAATAACATACGATCCTTTGCATTTGCTGTGATTTTGAAGACTTTACTTCTCAGTATGGGGAAGTTATTCAATTTTCTTTCACACTCTTCCTCCGATATGGTAATTTGCCGATGATCCCTAAGCCGCTGAGCCATCAGCTTCAGTGTATTAACGGCTCGTTTGGAGGAAAACGAGTTTATAGTTCTCATTCTTCTTTACAGTGATCAAAAAGAGGGGTCTGGTTTGGAACTATGGTCTTTTGTAGATGAGTTATTGAGCCGCAAAGTCTGAATCTGTGAATATCTTTCTAAATATAGCCAAGCAGATGTTTCCTAGTTTGAGATGACTTTATTCTCTTAATATTTCGACTTTATTCTCGTAAAATTATGAGATTATTCTCGTAATTTTACGACTTTATTCTCGTAATTTATAAGATTATTCCCGTATAACTTTATGACTTTATTCTCGTATTTTATGAGATTATTCTCGTAACTTTATGACTTTATTCTCGTAACCTTCCTTTTTGTGTGTGTGTGTGTGTGTGTGTTCAACGTGGCCCTAATTCTCCGTCGTATAATTTGTATAAAACTTTTCATACAAAATTTTGTAGCACAAAGTGCTTCACACAGAAACGAAGAACATAAATTAAATTAATAACAGGTAAAAAAATTAAATACAATGAAAAATACAACCCCCCCTCACCCCATCCTCAAAATCCACACACAGCACACACACTCACTTACACACGCATGCAAATACATGAGGGAGAGATTCTGACAGAAAGCAGAGGAAGAGAACTGAGGAAATGCCATCTTTCATTAAAAATGAGGGAACACTGGAGCTAAGACTAAAATAACAATAATAATAATATATAAAAAAATCTTGATAAGAAATAAGATTAAAATAAATAAATATATTAAAAAAAATAGGTAAATAAAATGCATTTTTAAATATTAATATGGTAAAAAGATAAAATGCATTGAGGTAAGACAGTGGAAAGAAAATCAATAAACAGATAATAAAATTCCAAACAATAAATCTGAACTAAATTGAATAATAAAACATATTAAGGGGGTTAAAACGAATATATGAATAAGATTAAATAACAATAATGATAATAATCATAATAATAATAATTTATATATTTATCTTAAACTTTAAAAAAGAAAAAAAAGAAAAAAAAGAAATAACAACAACAACCAAATCCAACAAGTAATATGTAAACCAAACTGTACTGTTACAGTACAACAAATTAAGCATGTGAGTACAAACACATGCACAGCAACTAGTTTGAGAGGAAAAAGAAAGAAGCAAAAAAGCTGATCTAGTCCTGCTTCTTCCTTACAAATCAGATACAATACTAAATTATAACTCAATACCCGCTGTCATTATTCCTGGAAACAATGTAAATTCATGGGTAATAGTAACCCCCTTCTTCATAATAATCACCATGACAACAAACAAAACATCCTCAATATAAGTAAGCACTTCAGAGAAATCAGTATATACATTATATGTCCATATAATACAAATCCACGTATTGTATATACAGTGTTTATGTAATCAAACCATTTTAATGTCAACAGTATTCATAATCATCCATCTCATAATACTATAAAATTCCCCATAGTATATCTGTTCAATTCCCCATAGTAAATATATACTATTTATAGTAATAAATACAATCAGCTAAAAGCCAGACTAAAAAGGTAGGTCTTGAGTTGGCTTTTAAAAACATGAACAGTAGGTGCTGCTCTCAGGTCTTCAGGTGGACTGTTCCACAGGGCCGTAGTATTGAACTGATGCTTCACCGTATGTTTTCGTTCTTACTTTGAGTACAATCAGAAGGCCACTACCTGAAGACCTGAGGGCTCTATGAGGTTTATAGGGAAAAAGCAGATTGGATAAATAAAAAGGAGCAAGACCTTTCGGGGATTTAAAAACTAGTAAAAGAACCTTAAAATCAACTCTAAAAGAAACAGGCAGTCATTGCAGAGATTTTAAAATCGGGGTGGTGTGGGCTCTGTTTCTGGTCTTCGTCAGCAGCTGAGTTTTGAAGTAGTTGAAGCTGTGAGATGTTCTTTTTAGGAAGACCAGAAAGAAGAGCATTACAATAATCAATCCTACAAGTGATAAAAGCATGGATAAGAGTCTCTGCATTGGCCTGAGAGAGAAGCTGCTGCACTCTGGAAATGTTCTTTAAATGATAAATGACTTTTTTGTTACATCTCTGATGTGCAGGTCAAAGCTAAGGTCTGAATCAAATATAACACCAAGATTTTTGGCCTGCTGACACGGATTAAAAGACAGTGATTGGAGTTTGCTCTCCAGTTTCTCTCTCTGAAGACCTGTACCGATGACTAACACCTGAGTTTTGTCCTGGTTGAGCTACAGAAAGTTGTCTGCCATCCAAAGTCCGACATCTAAAATACAATTAAAAGGACATCAATGGGCCCTGTGTCATCAGGAGACACGGCGATGTAAAGCTGCGTGTCATCAGCATAGCTGTGAAAGTTGATGCCGTGTCCCCTGATGACATCCCCTAAAGGCAACTTATAAATATTGAAATGTGTAGGACCTAAAATTGAACCCTGTGGGATGCCATAGTTTACATTGTGGAGTCCTGACTGGCATTCTCCCATGTTCACATAAAACTTTCTGTCAGTGAGATAAGATTTAAACCAATTAAAAACAGTGCCAGAGATTTTAATCAAACCATTGAGTCTATTTAAAAGAATCTGGTGGGTAACAGTGTCAAAAGCTACACTCAGGTCGAGAAGCACAAGCACAGAGAGCATTTTCTGATCCATGTTTGGTCTGAGATCATTCACTATTTTAACAAGTGCCATCTCTGTGCTGTGGCCGGCCCTAAAGCCAGACTGATACATTTCACCAATGGATCAAGTTGTCATAAAATCCTGTAATTGGTTAAAAAAACAAGTTTCTCTAAAATCTTACTTAAAAATGGCAGATTGGAAACTGGCCTGTAGTTATCTAAAATCAATGGGTCCAAATTGTTTCTCTTCAGAAGGGGTTTGACCACTGCTGTTTTAAAAGCAGTAGGAAAAACACCCATCAGAAGAGAATAATTCAAAATATTAAGAAGATCTGATTTAAAAGAATTGTAAAATTGTTTAAAAAGGAATGTAGGGATGGGGTCTAAAAGGTATGCTGCTGGTTTTAGTTGGGAGACAACTTTGTCAAGCATTTCAGAATCAACCAGGAAAACCTTCTCCAGTGTTTCCTCATGAGAGAGTAAAAACTCAGGGGTGATGAAAGTTTTAAGTCGGGTGTGGGGGAGATTTGCTCTTATTGCTTCAGTTTTACTGCAGAAGTGGACTGTAAATGTGATGGTATGAAACCAGGTGTTTTAGTGTAGGACCCAAAAGCTGAGATCGGAGGCAGACTGAAGGTGCAATTGAAAGGTATTTATTGAACAGGGTTGAAGGTGAATGAATATGATGAAGGTTGGAGTGGTGTGGGCTCGTGGAAGCACTGCGGAGAGAGAGAGCAGAGGCAGGATGAGTAGGCAGGCAACAATCCCAAAAAACACACAAAAGAAGCACAAAGGCAAAAATACTCTAAGTAAGAGATTAAGTTAGCTTAGCACAAATAACCACAAGCTACTTAAAGGGCCAACAAACCACAGGAGATGTGGAAATCCACTGGCAAAGGTGAAGTCTCCACGAGCCGGTTTTGTAGGTGAGTGATGAGATGATCTCCTCCAGGTGTGCAGCTGTAGACGATCTGTGCAGGGAGTTGATTCCCCTCAGGTGTGCAGCTGCAGAGGATCTGTGCAGGAGCCACGCCCACTCCTCATGCAGCAGAGGAGCAGAGGGTGCAGGAAAAGCAGGGATTTTATGGGAGGGGAATCCCCACAGTAAAATCTTCACACTGACTGTGTGAAGTGATCAGGAGGGTTAAAAACAGGGTTAATTAAAGATCAATGGTTGAGAAGAGGATTTTTGGGTTATTGTGGTTTTCAGCTATAAGTGTTGAAAAATGATTTCTTCTTCTTTGACTGCATTATTGTTTGACAGTTTTTCCTGAAAGATCTGATAATTGACTGTTAATTAAGTTTCTCTCCATCTCCTTTCTGCAATCCGACAGTTTCTTTTTAATTGTAGAATTTCTTCACCTCTCCATGGCGCAGTTGGTTTTGTTTTTAACTTTTTTAATTTCACCGGTGCCACCTTGTCAAGGGCTGATTTGAGTTTATTGTTAAAACCATCTACAATAAAATAACATGAAGTAGGTAAAATATCTGGGGGGTATTTCTTAGAATTTGAATAAAATTTGCAGCCACTTCTGCAGTAAGACGGCGTTTCCTTACAGTTCGCTCTGGGATTTCCTGTTTGTTAAAATCACACCCATCAAAATATAGATAAATATGATTACTAAAACCAACATCTGTCACTGCAGTAATGTTTGCTGTTAAAATCACATCTAAAATATTTCCTTTTTTATGTGTTGGAGTGTTGACATGTAGTTTAAAATTCACAGTTAATAAGGTTTAAAAAATTTGAGGTAAAAGAATTTGATTGATTGTCCATATGGATGTTAAAATCACCTCAAATCAAAATCCTGTCATATATCGTGTGAATTATTGACAGTTGTTCTGAAAATTCTGTAGTAAAAGAGGGTCAATACTTGGGGGGGTTTATACAGAGTTAAACATAATGTAGATGGACTGTTAAACACAAAAGAGTGATACTCAAATGAATTAAAATCACCAAATAAAATCTCCTTAAAACCAAGTGATGTTAAAAGAATACTTGCTGTACCCCCTCCCATTTTTCCTGTCTAAAAGAATGCAAAAAAAACATAATTATCTGGTGTTGCTTCAAGCAGAGTAAATGGTCCATCGGTGCCGAGCCAGGTTTCAGTTAAAAACAAGCAGTCAATATTGTGGTCTAAAATCAAGTCATCAATTAAAAAGGATTTAATTAAAAGGGATCTTACATTTAAAAGTGCCATGTGCAGGGTTTGTCTTTGTGGTGGATCTGGTTGGATTTTAATATGTTTTCAAATGTAAAGCACAATATAAATAAACAATATATTGTTATAATTAGCCTACAGATAGAATCTGTCCCCTGCCCTGCTGCTGCGCAATAACGTCAAAGTTGAGGCCTTACTGTCAGCATTTTGAATGGTCAAAATGGTGATGCGTTTTAATGTTTTTATCTTTCTGCGAATTGTTTACATTGTTTATATTTTGTTTATTTATTGTTTTTTCTTATTCCAATAATAGAAATTACAGAAAATACTTTACTCTTGTTGCACAATGTTGCCTTGGACCAACGAGCCAGTTTCTGTTTTGGGGGGAGGTGGGGGGGTCAGATTTTATGGTTGATGTATTTATCAGGGACCCCAAAGCTCCCCTCAAATAGGGTGTATATTTTTTCCCAAAAAATAAAAACTTATGCAATGAATGGCTAACTAAAGCTTCTACACTGCAGTTTTATGCCCTGCAAACAAACTTATTGTTTCTTATGATTGTGCTCATTGATATTTATGCGGCTGTGAAGTGCGTGTGCCCAGAGGCTTATTCAGGTTTGTGGTGGAAATCTTCACAAGGTCATGTTTCTTCAGCAGTTGTTGAGTGGGTATTCTATCAGTAGCTAATGAGTGAATGGGAAAAAAATGGAAGCACATCCACATTTACCATTAAATCAATATAAAATGCACCTTTCCACTGGCAGCTTCGAAGAGAAAAAAATTCATACCATAAATGTGTAGGACTAGGGATATATATTTATAGACATATATATTTATAGACATACATATATTTATAAAAAGATATAGAGATACACACACACACACACACACACACACACACACACATATATATATATATATAAATTATAAACAGATATGTATATAGAAATAGATAGATAGATAGATAGATAGATAGATAGATAGATAGATAGATAGATAGATAGATAGATAGATAGATAGATAGATAGATAGATAGATAGATAGATATACATACTAAAAATACCTTTATTTATATAGCACCTTTAAAAATTGATTTTACAAGTACTTCAACAGACAGAATAAAAGCAAGAAAGGCCAAACTCTGGTAAAAAAAAAAAATTAATCAACAATCAGGTCAAACAGAGACCAAATTAATCCAATGAAAAGGCACGATGTAAAGCAACAAAGGGAAAAAAATAGTAAACTGGAGAGCAGCAAAGACAGGAGAGATGTGATGCTGTTAAAAACCAGTTAAAAGCTGAGCTGCTGCATCCTGGTCCAGTTGTTGGAGGGACAGTGATTTGTAGGAGATACTGGAGAGGATGGAGTTACAGTAATCTAATCAGGAGAAGATGAATGCATGAATTACCTTTTCTAAATCAGCAGGGGAAGAATGGATTTGATTTTGGACATGATCTGAATGAAACATGACTGGATTGTTTTCCATATGTGCTGTTTGAAGGTGAAGTTGGAGTCTAATATTACACCTTGGCAGAGTGTGGACCAAGGGTGCTGTTTATCTGGGTGGTATTTGGGTACAATACTGACTCATATATCTGCAGGAAACTTTGGGCCATTCCCCTTTGAATATTCGTGAGACATTTGAAAGCAGAAACTAGGCACTTTTGGTCACCAGGTCAGACTGGAAGGTGTATCTGTGTGTCATAGCAGTGGAAAGACAGATTATGGCTCTGAATGACTTCACCATGAGGACGCAAATAAATCAAGAATAAAAGTGGACCTAAAAAAGAACCCAGCGGGACACCACGGGTACTACAACAAGTGAAGGAGGAGTGGTTTGCTATGGTAACCACAACGGTTCTGTCTAAAAGATTAAGAACTCAACCAACTAAGTGCAGTACCCTGGACACCAACCCAGGTCTCGAGGAAATGCATTACAATGGGATGATCTAAGGTGATAATGTTTAACTTAAATCTAAAAGGACTGAGCTGCCTGAGCTGTACCATCAGGGAGCTACATGTTATGGGTGGATATACGTCACTTTGCCAGCACCTCAAACTTATTATCCAACCAAACGAGGGGGGAGAGTGGGAACGGCTCTTACAAGTGCTTTTCCCCAAGGATAACAGTCCAGGAAACCAGAGGGTGGGTGCAGTGGAGATCTGAAGTTTTGGGTCAGCACCAAGCCTGGGCCTGTCCTGGTCTTCCTCCTGGATGGACAGGATGCCAGTGAGTCCATCTGATGTTCAGTCTCTTGGATCTGATTCAGAGTGGATATCCACCCCTCAAGTTCATCTGTCTTTTGGTTTAGTTTAGCATCCAGCATAGTCCAGCAGAGAGGTAAGTGGAGGCATAGCCGTTTACCAGGACAGTCAGTTGCTAAGGTAAACAGTCCTGTCAGACCGGATGTTTACAAAGTCTGATAACTCCTAATGGTCTTACAGATAGGGCGTCTCTTGTGGAGTGAGGACTGATGATACTTTAACAGACTCAAAAAACATATCTCCTTATTTCCCAACTTCTTAGAGATAATTGATCCGTCACCAGCCAGCTGAATATACATGTTTGGTTGTGATTGATCAGTTTGTCTTCCTGTCACAGATGTGTCTGCTGATGTGAATAATCCTAATTTATAAAACCTGAACACTGAGAGGTGTTTCTACAATCCAGAGTGCTCACTCAGTTAGTTAGAGGGCAGCTGTCTCATAATCCGGTTCATATCTTCCTGAGCTTCCTTTGTTTGCTCTGTAGAAGATCACAACAGCTGAAGATAAAACCAAACAGACAGAAAGTTGCTTTAGAAAAAAATATTCATTGCAAGGTTGGTTTTTATTTTTTGTGGTTTCATCGGACCAAAATTGTTCAAATACCGTGATCACACTGTGTGTACTTACCAACAATAATGCATGGTATCAGAACAAGGAGAAAAACAAGGAGAGCCAGGGGGTCCAAGTTTGAGGAAGATTTAAGAGTTACTCTCTGGTCTCCATACTGGATCTGTAATGACAGACAGTCATGATGTATTTGACAAGATGTTTAAAGGCAAACTAGCTTAAACTCAGAACAGGAACCGTACTTGTCAGTGCCTCATTAATCGTTTATCAGCAGTGGCAGCCCATCACCCCAATGCGACCCCAAAGAATCTAAAGGAAGAGCACAAAATACTGTGTGGAAGTTTGCATCTTTGGTGCACTCATTGGGCCCTAAATTCCTGGCGCAGCACAGGGTGCCAAAGGGTAATGGCCCTGCGTAGAGGTAATTTCGACCAGCACACTGACAATTTAACTACTTGGTAGACCAGCTGCACCGAGATGGGTGTGGCCGCGCACCAGGGGGAAGGTGCTGACAGATACAGGCTGGCATAGTGACAATTTCTTGCCAAAAAGGTGTGCAGAAAGTGCACTGAAATCTCACCAGCTCCAACCTGGTCTATTCTTGGCGCAGGCGAAGTGCACCCTCAGCAGCTGTAATTTGGCTGACAGTGCGCACAGTGTCTCTTACCTCCCTTCTTTCGCCCGCACACCCAACACAGCATTGTGTGGATTTGCTGTTCATCATGAGACTGGGATCCACATTCAAGATTTCCTGCTGCTTAACAGAAGGTTTTGTTTAGCCTTTATGATGAGGGACTCCTTATTGGCTTCTGGATTCACGTTGGATAATATGTATACATATATATATATATATATATATATATATACACACACATATATATATATATATATATATATATATATATATATATATATATATACAGACATATATATATACATATATATATACATATATATGTATATGTGTGTGTATATATATATATACACATATATATCTGTATATGTATACATATATATGTATATATACATATGTGTATATGTATATAGATATATAGATATATATATACATATATATATACATATATATATATACATATATATGTGTGTGTATATATATATACATATATATGTATATGTATACATATATATATGTATATATACATATGTATATGTATATGTGTATATATATATATATATATATATATATATATACAGTATATTTATATATGTATATATGTGTGTGTGCGCGTGTGTGTGTGTCTATTTTATACAGAATATGTAGTGTATATGTATCTATGTATGTATGTTTAGCCATAAAATTAAGAGCCTGGTCTATTGTAAAGTGTCTTGAGATAACACTTGTTATGAATTGGCGCTATACAAATAAAGATTGATTGATTGAATTCATACTCACGAATGGACATTACCAAAGCAATATAAGAGTTTGCATCCAGTTAAAAGTATTTTATGAAGGAATGTTATAAGAAAGTACTTTAAATAACAGAAGGAATCAGCAAACTAGATTTCAGCAGGTAGTTCATCCGAGAAAAAACACAAACCCCTTGGCGAAGGTAAAACACATCTTACATACATCTTAAAAAGTTAGTTTCACAGTTAAGTACAACAGTTACATTTTATTTATTTAAGTGTTTTGTAGTGGCAGATTGATCTTAAGCTGTTTTGAAAGCCACCTGAATGATCCAGGCTTGACAGATAATCTGACGCGTATCCACTTTCATTAATCAAATAATTACGTTACTCACAGATTCATTGGTGTTCCATTTATTTGGCAGATGAGGGTTCCATTGATACAAAAAATTATTCCGTGGTCAACGATCAAGTTTCACGGTCAAAAAAAACATTTTGCGTCCAGCTCTTCTTAACCTGAAAATGCCAAAGGGCACACCACACCTGTGCTGGCTGACCTAAATAACTAAAACTCCACCCATAACCCAACATCTACCAGACAGGTATAGGTAAATCTATGAATCAACATAAATAACCCATTTACTTAATATAAAACTATATACATCTAAATGAAATTTATTCTAATGATTAATCACTTCAATAAAAACATTAATTTGCTATCTTAAATATAAACTCTCCAAAAGGTTTGCAATGGTTTCTACATGTTTGAATAGTTTAGTGTTGTGTAACTTCTAGAGCTTTACCTCTATCTCCTGAATTTTCACGCTGGGTGGCTTCTCGATCTCACAGTTGAAAAACTCTGTGCCATTGTTGGTTTCTTTGAGCTTCATGGTGCAGGGGTATGATTTTCCATTTTGGATGCCCCTCACAGATAATTCTTCTATGGCCATGTCAAAATTGTCCACTTTTTTCTAAAAGAAAAAAACAAAACTGCTGTTTAGAGGTTGATCCGTAAAATAATCATGAATGTCTTCAAAATCTACCACACCTGTATGGTGATGAGGACATCTTCTCCTGTTTTTGTGGCCGTGAAGCTTGTAAACTCAGGGTTTGGATAGAAGGTTAATGTTTTGGTACAGACCACAGTTTCATTGGCTACCTGAAGGGACACAGTGGCTGAAAATATTCCATAAACTTTTTCAGCTGCAGGTGATTCATAGGTGAGATTCAGCAGTGCCTGTAACAAAATTTAAAAAAATAAATACATGATCATTGTAAGAAACACACTTAAAGTTACATGCTGGGCCCATATTCCTTAAGATTCTTAGTGCAAAGAGTTTCTCCTCGTGGCCAAATTTTAAGAACATTTTTAGAATCATGATTTTTTTTCCCTCAGAATTTCCCCCAAAAGTGAAGAGTAGATCCTAGTAAAGATGAAGCTATTCCTAAAGAATCCTAGTTCTTAAGAGAGCTCTGAAGGTGAGATCTGTTACGAACAGGGAAGAGGACCATTAGGCGGTTTAGGAGTTCCCTAAGCAGAGAACAAAATTGCGGATGGAAGAGGCATGGGGGCCTAAGAGATCTGAAAGCCAACCAGCACTGCTTCTTATAGGCTGGTCAGCTATCATAGAGATTGATGAAAGCTGAACCATTCTACCCTCGTACCAAATTGAGTTGAAATATTGAAAGTTGGAAGTGCAAAAATTACCAGCATGGCACGACTACAATACTGTGGAAGTGAGCCAAAGTTTTCACAGATTTTAAAGGATAATTTTAAAGTACAGCTTATTATTCATTAAACAGATATTTTCTTTTATGTGAAATATTATTTACAACTACACAGTCTTCTTAAGATTAGATTCTGTGATTGAGTTTATCGATTTAAGGGTCAATCCTTTATTATTATCCTTTATCCTCCATTATCACCAAAACTATACTTTTTCTAGCTTTTAGGATCAACCAATCACAGCTTTTGAAATTATGACTCATACCTAACAACAGGGTCAACCACACCTCCTCACTAAGATAAGAATTTCTGAGAATGTTCTGGAATCACCCCTAAGTTAAGACTCCGTGCTTGGAATTTTTAGGTTAAGTTAGAAGCTCTCTGAGAGGATTCTCAGAATCTTTAGGAATACAGGCCCCGGATTATTTGATGGTTAGCATCATATCTCAGACATCTAGTAAGCAAGCATTTGAGTGAAGATGAATAAAAAAGTACTTTTTGATTTGTATACAAGATTAGATATATCTCTTTTCCCTCCCCTTTGGAAACACTTGGATCTAAGAGGGTGGTGATGACAATGAGCCCTGCCCTGATTGGCTGCCCAACAATGCCTGATGGGAGGGGGGAGGCGTCACAGACCACAGAGTAGGGATGCAACAGTTACCGGCGTCCTATAAAAATTACCGTTTTACCGTGTCTGACAACCACAATGTGTCAAAAACGCATGGTGATGCGGCTCTTTGACTGGAAATGCCCGAATTATGAGGCTCTTCCTGGATGAAGCCGCCTCAAGGGAAGCGTGCATGCGCAGTTTGCATTGTTTGGCCTCAGCGGAAGTTAGAGACAGTGGAGATTTCCCTCTGGAAACAGACTCTTAAGTGTGGTGAAATTTTGGATTTTACAAGGATGCCAAGGGGAAACTGATAAAAGACAGTCACCCTGTCTAAACAAGAAGCTGCGGTGAAAGAAAAAGACGAGCACGGTTAAAACTGCCATAACTCCTCAAGTAAATGAACTGACTGAGCCGTAGAGGTAGAGAGAGCGAGAGAGTGAGAAAGAGAAAAGATTCAACGAGTTCTTTTGCCGTGTATTCGCCGTATTTTGAAATTGATCGTCTTTTTCCGTCAAATTTCGTGCTTTATGGATTTAATCGATCGTAATCTGCAAAGATTAGAGGAGAAAATATCGAGGAGATCTGCCAGGGAGAGGAGGAGGAGACCAGAGGAGAGTCATGAAGGGGGCTAACTGCCTCAGGGACTATCGTCAGTAAAAAAAAAAAAAGGCCATGACATGGTCTAATATGACGAGCTATAACGTGTCGTGGACACTAATGCTGCAGGCAAACAAAAATCTATGAGTGTATGAAAAATAGGTTATTTGTTGTTCATTTTCAATTGTTTATAAAGAGGATCCTGTTTAAAGTTAAAATCTGTTGTTTTCTTTTCTTGTAATTACACAGTTTAAGCTTTTATTACATTTGTTTATTACTTTCATTTCTCATGAAAGAAGGGTTAAAAAAATGTACTCAAAGGGCATTTCTAGACACATTTATTGACAAAAAAGACAAAAAAGAACTGTTAAAATAATAACATTAAAGGGGTTAATGATTTCAATTTTGTGTTAAAGTACATTTTGAACATTTTGAGCACACCGCAACAATACCGCGATAATAATGATAACCGTGATAATTTTGGTCACAATAACTGTGATACAAAATTTTAATATCGTTACATCCCTACCACAGAGCGGACTTTCAGACCAGTCATATTGATAAAGAGTTCTCACACGTAGGCGTAGGCTGTTTAGCTATGACATAAACCACAGGAAGTAAAACAGAGAGTTTTAAGTTGCATTTCCCTTAAAGTACAGTGTGACCTGAGAGTTTAGTCAGAAGTGTCATGTTCTCCTGCTCCGCAAGCCCTGCTTACAACATGTCAGACATGATGCCAAAATGTGTTTCACTGTATAAATTCTGGTGCCTAACAAGTGTTTATATAGTGACAATAAAGAGTTTTCCTACTCTATTCTAACATCAGGTGTGACAGGTTGGAAGAGATGCAGGGGTAGCACTGACATCCCAAATTTGTGTTATTGGGCTCTAATTTCGTAGACCAGGCACAGGCACGGCGCACCTGCCCTGCGCCCTGTCTGCCCCGCGCCGAGAGGGTTGTCCAGCACACTTTGCAAGTTTCCTGCAGTGCAAGGAAAGGCGCACTGCAGGCACAGAGAGGCGCATCCACGCCTCCGTCCCTGCCCCTCCGTGCAAGTGCCAGAGAGGGAGGAGAAAAGTGTGGGAAAGAGTGGGTTTAACACAGCCGAGTGTTGTCTTCACCAATCAAATGAACGCCTCTTCTTGCCTTTAAATGCGCTGCAGTCGAGGCGCAGCGTCTGGTTGGTCTGAATGATCCCCGCCACGGCACAGTGTGCTGGAAGGACCTGGTAGCGGAGACGGTCAGAGTCGCTGTCCCTTTAGCAACTGGGAGAACTAACTGGCCATCGGGGCGCGCATTGGAGGCCACGAAGCGCGTCACCATGTGGGCCAGCTCCTGGAACAGATTTAATCTGTTCCTTTGTCATTAATAGGAGAATAAAATTAAGCCAGTGTTTGTCCACAGACAGTTACACAGCAGCAGGCTTATCTATTCAACCTGCACTCCTGGTTTGTCATTGCCAAATAGCAGAGCCTTTAGTGATATACTGTATACTCTCCCGGTGTCTCCGCCTCATCCTCCTTACAATAATGTACTCCATCTTTTTAGATCACGACAAAAATAAAGACTAAAACAGAGAAATATGGGATGTCACAGGTAAATCCTTAGTGACATACATAAATTTTTTCTCCGTCTTTTTTCTTCGTCTTTTTTCTCCCTCTTTTCTTTGAATTTAATGAAATGAGAGAAGCCAGATATATACTCAGCTTCAGATGTTAAGGCTGTTTATTGTTGACTTGTAAGATGTGCATCAAACTTCCAGCTGCCTTCAGGTTAAGTTTCCATTATGACAAACGGCTTTAATCCGACATCAGATGTGACGGGACAGTTAATATAGATACAAATGTATATGCGGGTTCAGATGGTTACTTTAAACAGTGATTGCTGTGATTGTTTATTGCATTAAAATGTGCCTGACACTCTGGAAACCTGCCTCTGAGGCTTTGTTGACGTGTGCGCACATGTGCGCCTGTCACCAAATTACAGCTGCGGAGGGTGCGCTTCGCCTGTGCCGAGAATTGACCAGGTTGGAGCTGGCGAGCTTTCAGCGCACCTTCCGCATAGTTTTCTGGCACGAAATTGTCACTGCGCCAACATAAATCTTTTGGCACCTCCCCCTGGTGTACCACACCCATCTCTGTGCAGACAGTCTACCAAATTGGCAGTGCAGGTGGTGAGTCAGACGAAATTAGGGCCCTCTGCGTTTGTTTTAACTCATTAGCTTTAATTATTTGCACTTGTGGCTCAGAGTGGTTCAAGGAAAAGACATGAATATAAGGAGGGCGCCATATTTCAAGACACTGGAGATAAAAGCTTTTTTTAGTGGTGTTATTATACGGCTGAGTTAATATTGCAGCTTGTTGAAACCTTGCACCTTATTAACCTAAATAACTGAGAATAGCTATACCACTAGTCCACCACACATTATGTCATGATATCCAATAACATAATTAATGTAAATTATGACACCATGTGCCAGTGTTTGTCCACAGACCTGACTGTCGACTGTAGGAAGTCTGACCTCCTGCTGGACTTTGCTGTGTCTGACAGCCTCTGCAAACTCCAGGTGAGACCCCATGAGTGTGATTTTCCTTTTCCCACTGCAGGACATAAAGCAGAAATTCATTCAACAGAAAACAAATATTAGTGCACAGTAAATACCAGAGAGGGTTTTTTCTTACCATTAGAGATTTAGGTGGAAGTGAAATAAGACTTTGTGGTTAAAACGTAATAATAGGACATCCATCATTTATACCGCTTATCCCTTTGTGGGTCGCAGGGGGCTGGAGTCTATCCCAGTTTATACTGGACAAGAAGTGGGATACACCCTGAACTGATTTCTCGTCAATAACAGGGCCATATAGAGAGACAGACAGCCATTCATGCTCGCAAAATTGAAGTCACCAGTCAACCATGTCCTCCACAACAGAAGCTGATCATGGACACTGAGGCTTGCACATACCTTATATGGAAATGATGGACTAAACAGTCACTACTTGGCAATGATTAAGTTCACCTGATCAACGGGATTTAACAATAAAGTAAAATTTAAAAAAATTAATTAAGCCAAGCTGAGTTTCAAGGTAAAATCAGCATTCATTGGAAAGTTCTTGAGATAACATTTATTATGATTTTTACTGTAGGAACAAAGATTGATTACTCAAAAGACTGAATCATTTTTTGTTTGTCAATTATTAAAATGCATTGAACTTTTACATTTTTTCACTAGATACTAAACTCGCCCCACTTGTTAATATTTAACACTGTTGCTTTTCCTAGGGCCAAACGCAAAGATAGAAGTGGAAATTTCAGTTGCTGCAACCATGTGAAAGGGAAGTGATCTCATTTTGAAACCCATCAGTTCTGAGAAGTGTCACTTTTCCCACAATATGAACCGCAGCCTATAAGTGTTTCTAGGTTTGACACCTTCAGTAAATCTTCTCTGAATTCAGAGATAAAGCATTTACTAATGATCCTAACATGGTCTTCTCAAAGTATTTATCTTGATTTAACAGAGTCTTAAAAAAAGGTTTTATGCTATTAAACAAACACTTTCCGATTCTGTATTTAAATTTTGAGATAAAATCATAATTTTGACCCAAAACAGATAAAATATTTGGATGTAAACAGCCCTAAAGATTTAACAAATTTGTATAATCTTCCTTTTGACTAGCTGAATCGTAAAACAAATGAGGATATCAGGAAGTGGAAATTAATTCAAATACCAATTTTAAGTCTTAACAGATAAGCACTTTAATGAATGTGAGAGACTAATATTGTAGTACACTTGGCTGTGAAAAATCGAGGATTATCAAACACTTCAATTACCAAAGAAAAAGTGCGGGCCTGCTCTCCGTGTCTAAAGCACTATTATATCTGCCAAGTTTAGACTTTTGGTTTACTGGTGCAGTTCTGAATTTCAGACAAGATGGAAGAGCACTGAAGAAAACCTCTCAGAGACAGTTACAATTCAGGTGGTTTGGGGGACAAAAGACTGGTTAAAAATCTTTGGAAACTGGTAACAGTTGGATAAATTTATATCTCAAAACATGAATAAATGTTGTCACGACTTGCCTGTCTAAACAGATAAAAATTCTGAGATGATGTTCACATAATGTCCACTTCATCCACAATAGAAAAATATTAAAAACAGTAAATAGGCAAACAAGGTCTGTCTGCATCCTGTATTTTTAAACCAGATCATATGAAGCACATTTCCAACCCTGAAAAGAATCTGTGGATTGAACAATACTGATTATTTTAGATTCCTGCAGGTGAGATATTACATAAATGGCTCAATTTTAATTTTCAGTTTTCCTATTGTCTTACTCCTGACATTCTTTAACTGGGGCAAAAGTGTGTAATACTAAATCACTAAAACATAAATAAAAGGGAGTTAAATCCACTTTTGTTCCAGATGTTTCAAATAACAACCACAGACGTGCGGCAGCTAACCTTAAAAGTAACCAAGGACTGACGATCAGTCATCAGTCTAAGGCCCCATCCACACGAAGCCAAAACGCTTAACAGTTTCCAAAACGATCCTCACAAAGACGAAGGTGTCTCAGAAAATGTGTGCATCCACATGAATGCACTCAATACGCATCAAAACTCTTTTAAAAACACATGCCAGACCTCGAGGGGCGCTGTAACGATAAGACGAAAACAAGCGGAAACAGACGAATAAACAGTGGGCATGCGCACTTGCGCTAAAAGTTGTAAACGGAGATTGTGATAAAGTGAGCATAAAGTGCCGTAATGTGTCCTCGATAATTGTTTGTTCAACTCGATGGTGATTGAGAAGAAGGACATTTTGCTGCAACAGGGATAGTAGGGTCACTAGCTTCATCAGCACATATGCTACACCGTACGCCGCCATTATTGTTGTCGTTGTTGCCGCATATGGCGCATGCGTGTCAATGACGACATGAAACTATGACGTAAGCGTATCTGAAAACTTGCGGAGAGCCAGTAATCACAGAGCTGCGTATACGGCATTTCAAAATCTTTCCACTCTGGAACCTGGTTTCAAAAATGTTCGTTTACAGACCCCTGAAACGCCGTCTTCATATGGATGATACGCAGATTTGGCAAAAAATGTATGCGTTTAGACCTAGGTTTGGCTTCGTGTGGATGGGGCCTAATTCTCTGTCATGTTGTCTCTGTTTTATCTCTCATTAATACTCACCTGATCCAGGTGCTGCTGGGGTAAATGTTGGTGCAGGATGGAACTGATCTGTAGGTGATTTCAGAGCTACCATGGCAGCTTCCATCTGGGAGGAGAACACACACTTCGACCACACCTTTATCCGCCCTGGGGATGTGGAACTTCAGACTTTCACCCGTGTTGTCCCAAACTGGAAATCTGACAGAGAAGATAAAACACGAGTTAGTGTCCAAGAGATCATTAATCAGTTTTTCTCAGCTAGACGTAAAGTGGTGGGTCAAGAGGAGGAGCTGATGTGGCCTCTGTGCCGGTAAAGTTGGTAACAGCAATGAACAAACATGAGGCCTGATGTCATTTCACCTTTAAATTTAAGGTGTAATCAGCTTTTTCTTGAGTGGACATTTGTGCTAAGTATTCAGAAAAGTCCTCTGTCTTTTCAAAAATAGAAAGTTCGTATTATATTGCAAAATAAAACATTGAAATCTTGAGGAAGTGTTTACCATGGGCCTTATTTCAGGTATTTATGAAATGTTTCTCTAAAATCCAAGAACACGTTTTGCTAAGACACTAACCAATCTTATTTTTTTTTTGACTCACTGCTGGCTTGGGGCCATTTTATCAACAACTCTGTATTCATTCTAATGTCCATGCTAAGCACAGGGTTTGTGAAAAACACCCACCAAGAAGTTCATGTCAGACTGTCAATAACCAGCTGTTTTGGGTTAAACTGTCATAAAGTTTTCAAAAACATCTAAGTGACTTATGTTTAAATAATAGACTAATAAAGTGACATTTCAAATTGAAGTGTGGTGTAATTTATAAATGACTTACTCTTGAGGTGTACAGTCCATGTTGGCCTGGATCCTCACTCTGCTCACAGCACTGAGGTCACGACCCCTCAACACTGCGTTGTTTCTGCCATAGAAGGACATGACACTGGGAGTGATGGAGTAGATCTCTGGTTTCTGACAGGAGAACAAACACAATATTGTTATTGTGATTATTTGATAGTGGTTAGTTATATACTCTTGAAATTACTGAAGATGACAAGGCTGAGGGTTAAGACTCACAGAAAAGTTCATCCATGACTCCATCTTCTGGCAAACACTGTCCTGCAGGAGCAAGTATTACAGTAAAAGGTAAATGGACTTGAGCTTAATAGTGAATTTCTAGTCCTTGACGACTCAAAGCAGCTTTACACTGCAGATCACATCTACACATCCACACCCATTAGCTCTCACATCCACTCACTGATGGTTGGAGTTTCTGTGTCAGTTATCCATTAGTATAAACTAACACATTTTATAACCTTTTACAAGCCACTGGTGCAGCAGTGGGAGCAACTTGGGGTTAAGTGTCACATCGCCAAGTGACAGAGCTCGAGCTGAGCTCAAACCTGCAACCATACCAAAAGATTGTACTATCAGACTGAACCACCAACACCTCAGAAACTGATGATATATCTGGACAATATCCACAACTATTTATAGACAGACAGACAGTCTGTTGCAGCTAGAATCAAATAAAGCATTCAACAATCATGGATTATGAAGTCTGAAGAAGTAATACATACAGTATATTAATATTTTAAGAGAAGAATTCCATAATTACACTTTCTGCCCCATGATTTGCCCAGGAACAACCGTTGCTGGTCCAACCACAGCCAGCCTCCATGCACTGTCGACACCTAAAGACAAAATATAATATAATTCAAGCACTTTTCCAACAAGCTACTTGTTGGAAAAATGCCACTTGTAGGCCACTTGTAGGTAAGACACTAGTGTTGTCACAACTATCAACATTTTGGTACTGATACTGGTGCCAACATGTATTTCAATACTTTGGATTCTTTTACAAATAAAAAGAGAACACAAAAAACAAAAGACCAATATCTTAAAATAGTATGTTACTATGCTGTAGTCTTTCTAACATAATCAATGGCTAGGTTTATATATAAAAGTTAGTTACTTCATGAAAATCATGCATGTGTGCATTTACAGCCCTGGAAAAAAAATTAAGGTACCACTTCAAATTTATTGTAAAACTATGGCAAAAAAAATTTAAATAGCTTGTAAGAGAGTAAATATAATGTTACATAGTAATTAAAGAAATATTATAAATAGGCTTTTTAAACCAGAGGAAGTGGCAGGTAATTGCAATGCGGCTGTCATTTTTTCCCAGTGCTGCATTTGTGGAGAATGAGGGGGGCTGCCGTTTCTTGTTTTTAGCTCTGAATGTAGCTCTTTTTCATATATAAGTTTTTACCTGTCACCCTCTGAACTCCTTGTGCAGTCTGGGTGCCTATCCTTCAGCTGTTCTTCCAAGTTGGAAGTGTTTCATCCCTTGGTCAGACATGTTTTGTAACACTGTTTGCACAGTGGTGCTTCAGTGTAAATGGCTTTGCCGTGTTCATTTGTTTTAAAGCTGAACTTATTCCATAGAGCACTTCTCCACCTGGTTTATCGATGAGTTGCAACGTGGTGAAGGTTGCAGTAGCTGCTATTCTACCCCTGCTCCTGTCTCTCTCATTCTTTCTCTTCTTTATTTCTTTTTTGTCGCCAGTCTCCTGGCCTACTATGCCAGATGGTCAGTTCCATACAAACGGCAGGGAAATATTTGACTAGTGAATCAGGCAGGTCCATCTGCTCTGCAAGGTGTGCACCGTTTGCTGCTCGCTCACTTGCTTGCCTGTTTGCTCCAGCTTGCCCGCCTCTGCTCAAATAACAGTAACGGCAACATTTAGATAAAAAAGAATTTACCGGCCCCATCCAAACTCAGTGTGGTACCGCTTTAAATGCCTCAGTACCCCAGTGCCTATTTAGTGCCCGCAAACATAACAAGCCTATTAGACACTAGCTAAAAGTAAGAAACACAGAAGAGAGTTGGACCAACTTTAAGATTAAATGAGGATTTGAACAGTTTACCAATCCAACATTCTGCCAGCAGCACTCTGGTCTAATGCCTCCTTTGTCAATTAATTGGAAAAAAAAAAACTGTACAAAAGCACATGTAATAATGGCTTGAAAGCTAAATTCGATAAAGGAACCAATAAAAAATCAATAAGTGGAATCGCTAATGGCTTTGCTATCAATGAAACCCTCTCAATTCCCATCTCTAGCCAGAACAACTCACAAATGATTTAGGCACATAAACCACAAACAACATTTTTCTGAAGACCTGCTCTGCTCCAATCTAGTGAAATCCCATTTGTGTTGAATTGGCGCTGAGCACGTAAGGTCTGCTTAACTGGTGGGTTTCCTTCCAAATGTTCATATTCTATCTTGATTTGTAAAAATTGGGGTTGGACTTACAGGACAGGTGTTGGTGGTCCTCTGATGTTTGTGCAGTCCAAAAGGTTGAGCCTCTCTGACAGAACTGTTGACCCAAGTCTGACCTTCAGTGTAACAGGCAGTCCTTTAAGGTGAGAAAAAAGAGAATATTGGTCTTATTTAATAATCATGAGACATTTATGAAGGATGTATCAACACGAGGTGACACTAATTAATCAACTAGTTGAGGAATATTAGTGTCATAGAACTATAAAGGGTCACTGATGACAAAAGTTCAGACCAACATGTCATCTTATCGTTTATAAATCACTTACCATCAGCGGGAAGCGTGGAGTTTTGAAGAATGGAGCTGCATTGTGGGAATTGTGGACGAGAGTTTTCCTCTTTAAAACGTCCGCTCAAACTTGCAGCGAACTGACAGGCAAAGTTAGAGCGAGCGTGTTCACTCACCGTCAGGTGCATCTGGGTACTGAGTGTGATCTGAATCAAAGTCCAGGTATTAGAGGAAGAAAGATTCTCTAAGTTTAAAGTGACTGTAGGTCAAAGTTTAAGGTGTACCTGTCCAGTGCTGTCCTGTGTGACTCTGAAGGAGATCATCTTCTGCTGAGAGTCATCAGGGATGGATAACCAGTCTGAGTCTTTGCAGTCATCAGCAAATGTACAGCTAAGGAGAGAAAGATGCCTCAGATGAGTGTATCATCACCCGTCACTGAACACAACATACTTGTGCTGTGACTTTAAAGAGCCCATGATTTACCTCAATGCAAATAAAAGTTCAAACATTTGCATTTTTTCACTCAAGATGTGAAGCCACACTATTTATCTATGACACTTTTAGCCAAAGCAGCCACAAATAAAGCAGGAAACAGTTTAGATGACAGGTGAAGTTGAGCACTGATGCTCTCAGTAAACCAACAGCAGTTTTATTTGGGATATCACAACCCTAATTTCAGTGAAGTTGTGATACTGTGTGTAAAATGTGCATCACAACAGAAAACAATGATCTGCAAATCCTTTCAGATGCATATTCAACGGAATACACCACAAACACAAGATATTTAATGTTTAAACTGATAAAATTCATTGTTTTTGTTCACTTATTTTGAATGTGATGCCTGCAGCTTGTTCCAAAGTTGTTGGTACAGGGGCATCAAAAAACTGGGAAAGTTCAAAAATGCAAAGTTAGACAGTTAGTGGGAAAATATCTTTACATTTGTACATCAAAAACTGACATCATCCCGTAAAGGACATTACCATGTGTGCTCAGTTTGTCTCACCATCTACAAGGTCAAGTTAAAACTCTATCATGCAAAGCCGAAGTCATAACAACAATAATAATAATAATAATGCATTTTATTTAAAAGCGCCTTTCAAGACACTCAAGGACGCTGAACAAGATTAAAAACAACCACAATAAAATCATCAGTAGAATAAAATCAACAATAATGATAAAATCAACAATAGAAAAGCACAAACAGAGAAGAACCGGTGGGGAGAGGAGGTAAGTTAATGTCAAGTGGGGTATGCAGTCCTGAACAGGTGAGTTTTGAGTCTGGACTTGAAAAGAGACAGGGAGGTCAGGTTACGGAGGTCTGGAGGAAGAGAGTTCCAGAGCTGGGGAGCAGAGCGGCTGAAGGCCCTGCTCCCCATGGTGCTGAGGCGGGCAGAGGGCACAGTGAGGTGAGTGGAGGAGGAGGATCTGAGGGAGCGAGCTGGAATGGCAACGTTGAGGAGGTCAGACAGATATGGAGGGGCGAGGTTGTGGATGGCTTTGAAAGTATACAGAAGGATTTTGAATTCTATTCTATGATTGACCGGTAACCAGTGGAGCTGCTGAAGGATGGGGGTGATGTGATGGTGGGAAGGGGTTCTGGTGATAATACGGGCAGCTGAGTTCTGGACCAGTTGGATTTTATGGAGTGACTTTTGGGGAAGACCGAAGAGGAGAGAGTTACAATAGTCTAACCGAGAGGTGACGAGGCTGTGAACAAGAATGGAGGTGCTGTGAGGAGTGAGGGAGGGGCGAAGACGGTTGATGTTACGGAGGTGGAAGTAAGCGGACAGGGTGATACTATTGATGTGAGATTGAAAAGAGAGAGTGCTGTCGAGGATGACACCCAGACTATTAACCTGAGGGGAGGGGGAAACTGGGGAGTTGTCAATGGAGATAGAGAAAGTGTCAACTTTGGAAAGAGTGGATTTGGTGCCGATGAGAAGGAGTTCTGTTTTATCACTGTTAAGTTTGAGAAAATTTGAGGTGAACCAGGACTTGATATCAGATAAGCAGGAGAGCAACCACCAGAACCACTGCCTGTTTCTCTGGGCCGAGCTCATCTGAGATGGACTGAGGCAAAGTGGAAAAGTCTGCTGTGGTCTGAGTCCACATTTCAGACTGTTTTTGGACATCATGGACGTGGTGTCCTTTAAGTTAAAGAGGAAAAGAACCATCCAGACTGTTATCAACTCAAAGGTCGAAAGACAGCATCTGTGATGCTTTGGGGGTGTTTTAGTGCCCATGGCATGGGTAAATTGAGTAAATCTATGAGGACACAATTAACGCTGAAAGGTTCTGAAGCACTGCTTCAAAACCTTTTTGCAGGGATGTCTGTTTATTTAAGCAAGATAATGCCAAGACATCCTGCAGGTGTTACAGCAGAGTGGCTTCATAGTGAAATAATGTGAGTACGTAACTGTCCTGTCTGCAGTCCAGACCTGTCTCCCATTAAAAATGTGTGGCTCATTTTGAGGTACAAGATACAGCAAATGAGATCCTGGACTGTTGAGCAACTGAAGTTGTACATCAAGCAATAATGGAAAAGATTCCTCCTTCAGAACTTCAACAATTAGTAAACCTAACTTTCCAAACACTCCTTGAGTGTTATAAAAAAAATTAAGGTGATAAAATGCTCCTGTCCCAGCTTCTTTGGCATGTTTTTCTGAAATCAGATTTAAAATGGGTGAATATTTTTAAAAAATGAAGTTCTTCAGCTTGAACTTTAACTATTCTGTCTTTGTAATGGAATCAATACAAAAGGGTCACAAAAGGATTTATAAATAACTGCATTCTGTTTTACACTAAGTCCGGGGTTTGTATGAATAACTCCGACTAGAGAGAGCAAAAAAAGACTCCTCTACTAAAACCACCAAGATACAGCCCTTTTCGAGCACTAAGTGTCTTTGTGTGAGCACTAAAAACCTCAAATACCCCAAACTTCCTGTATTGTAACAAACCACCCGTATCGCAGTATATATATCTAGTTTTTTCCCCTCTATTCTGTGGCTGCATGTATGTGGTCACAGCTCTGAATGCACTTGATTCACTTGATGCATTAGTTTACCCCAAAAAACTTTTCTGATGCAGACAAGCCTTGAGTGACAGTTCTCTCTGCGATCAGCCCCGTGTTTGGATTTTAAAGAGCTGTGTGTTTTTAGGGACAGTTGTTAACAAGCTGCTAAATAAGGACATCAAAAATGTCTGGGGACACGAATGCAAGCCATTCTGATTGTTTTTAGTGATCAATAATTCAAACACCACTGTTAATAATTTGACCAGGTCATTGTGTTGAGAGAAAATTCTCACACAAAAGGTCACAACATCCACTAAAGATGTTCCTCTCACCTTTTATTAGAGCCACACCAAATGCAGAAGGGATCCTGAGCAGACCAACAGTCCTTGACGGTTTTATATGTGCTGCACTGTGTCACAGGAACACGCTGTATCTAAACAAACAAACAGACAGCATTACAGCCGCTAGAAGAACTCCCCACATTCACCACAGTCCTACATGTGATACCAGCAAACAGCACATACTTGGTCCTGAAATGGCACGTAGACATGTTTATGATCGACCTGATCCAGATGGAGTTTTGGAAACACTTTGCGGTCATCACTGGTTTTGTAGAGCACTTTGGTACAGGTGGTTTGGTAGTTCTTGTCCACAGCAAGCTGAAAAGAGAAATGTAGCTTGGTCATGTTTCTGAGAGACTGAGCAGCTCGACCGTCAAACGAAAACAGTTATGTGCAGTCGGTTAACGGCTGTGATACCTCCAACAGTGCAGTCACATTTCTGTTTTAAGCTGCTTTTAGAAGTGAAGCATCTCTAGGCAGTGATCAACACCATCACTGTAAACCTTAAGTCGATGCTTTGTTGTTCTCTAACGTCACTAAAAGCTCTTTGTAAGAACAGTGAAGAAGTCGTCGGTGCATTAAATCCACATCAGAGCTCCTTCATGTCAGTATGTTAACATTCAGACTCCCATCCTGCAGAGTTGGCAGATTAGAGACCTACAGACAGAGAAAAGTGTTCACAGAACAGTTCTCATTTTTACACTGAGCACTTGAGCACACATTAACCGTCAGGGGTAAACAGGGACATGTCTGTCCTTTAAGGCAATTGTTTGCTCAACTTTTGACATAACTTTGGTTGTGATACTCAAAATAAAATGATTTTTATAGAAGGAAGTTTTCAGGAAAAGTCTTAAGATTAAGATTAGTATTCTATCAACTGTAGTCCTAATCAAAAATACCAACTACTTAATTATTCCTTTCATTTTAACCCTTTAAATGCAATTTGATTAAATGATGTCACTGTTTTATGAAAAATACACACAAAAATGAGATATTATAAATAAAATAAATGTTGGAAGGCTGGGGATTGTTTTTAAAGATCAGGCTGAAATCAACATAAGATTAGTAATAAAATCGCTTTTGTTGCATTTAAAGTTTTTCTTGCAGTGTCAGGTATATCATTTTAATACCATTTAACGTCGTGTGGTATTAGTATTGTTGTTACTTAGCTAGCGTTTGTGGGTCTGGTGGACCCGCTAGAGTTTTGGGCTTTCAAAACACCACAATCCAATAATTTTCTCTGAAAATACTCAACAGATGTTTACTACATGCCAATTACAAGTTATATGAACAGCAAACATGGTTAATATTTGCTCTTTACCTTTGTTAGATCACATTTGTGGCTTAAAAACGAAAATCAGTTAGAATCAAAGTGAGTGGAAAAACACATTTACAAATGAAGAAAGATGTTTCACAACTATTGATTTTTATTCATTTGAACTTGTTGGTTCTCAACCTCATCCTCTTCTTCAGAGTTATTGTCAGACTCTGAATTCTCAGAAATATGATCTTCATATTCTGAAACCTCTTCCTCGATATCACCATCAAAAGCTTCTGTCTCTACTAAAATCAATTGGAGGGCCCTCTCAACAGAAATCTTTTGGCCATCTTGATCAGTCATTATAAGTATCCACACTGGCAGAGTCATATTTATAGTGTTACACCCCATTTGCAGGTGGGATAGTGTATGAGAAAAAAAAAGTTTGGTTCCCTCAAGAGCAGATGGTGTTTGTTCAATTTTCAACAATGTTTCAACTTTCAAGCACACACGCACGCACGCACGCACACACAGACACACACACACGAAGACACAGACACACACCCCACCACACACACACTCACACACACCATTTGCAGGTGGGATAGTGTACGGCTGTGTCCGAAATGGCATACTAACGTCCTACTCATACTAAGTGTGACCTCAAAATGAGTATGTAGTGCGTTCACATTAGAAAGTATGAAAAGATTGAGTGTGTGAGAAATACCCGGATGTATACTATGTCGGTAAAAAATTTAGTATGCGAGGTGGGCATACTGGCCCCTCTCAAACTCCCCATAATGCATTGCGAGCCCCATAATGCATTGCGTCAAGCAAGACCGACCGGCATTCGGCTAAAAATCGGCCACTAGCAAACTTCCCATTTTCAAAATAAATGCGTCTCTTATTATCTCTTTTGTAATTGGGCTCTTGTTTTGGAGCCAACCGGAAGTTTCTTCAATAGCATAATAGTGGTATAGCGGAATGTCCAAAATGCCGAAATGAAATTTGTATCAGTGCGTTTTATGGCTCAAATGACCATATTTTGGTATTCTACGTGGTGACTTTCTCGCCTAAAATGCTCTCTGAACTTATTTACTTACTTATACTTACTTATATGAGATATTTGATAGCCTGGTGTGCTTCTGATTTTTTGTTGTCAGAGGTTTGAAATGCATCATGGGAAATTTAGTAGTATACTACAGTGTGAACGATTGGAATCCTAATCATACTTATAGTATGTAGTATACAGTATATACACATGAGTATGTAGTGTGTAGTACGTTAGTATGCCATTTCGGACACAGCCTATGAGAAAAAAAAGTTTGGTTCCCTCAAGATAAAAGGGGAAAATGTGCCGGAATGTATGAGTAGATGGTGTTTGTTGAATTTTCAAAAATATTTCAACTTTCAAGCACACACGCACGCACGCACACACACAAACAGACACACACACACACACACACACACACACACACACACACACACACACACACACACACACACAAACTTGTGAGGGAGCAGGAAGGGTAGAAAACACTATCAGTAGCCCCAGAAAGAAGGAAGACAGAGTGGGGGTACACAGGACCTACACATTCCACACTTTTATTAGCCCCGGGTCCAGTGGACCCAAACACCCTGTATGTAATATAAATGCGTAGGGGGGTGTACAGTATGCGGTCAGAGAAAATGTGTTTTGATTTATGTTCTTCACAGAAAATGAGCCAAAGCCAATGAATTTCAGGTTGAAAAAATAATTGACTGTATCATTTTTCTTTCGATGAAAACTGAAAACGGGTCCCACAGACCCGAATACCATACAAGGGTTAAGGTCACCAGAGGATAAAAGTGTCCTGGCCCAAAAACTTCTATAAAACAGATAACAGCTCTTTTTAAATACATTTTTGCTCAAATTATTCAATCATCCTTATTTAAATTCTTATCATAATCTTATTAAAAATTGCAAAATATTTATTTCATTTTATTTTATTGTCAACATTTAATAGCCAATTTGATTGCATAATGTCACAGTTTTTATTAAAAAAAATTGGAGGGTTGGGGACTTCTTTGTTAAGGGATTGGGGTTAAATAAACATAAGATTAGTGATAAACCTGATTTTGATGCATTGTTAGTTTTTTGCAGAGTCAGATTCTAGCTTACTGCCCTTTCAGATAAACAAAACAAAATGTCCAATGAGTCCCATTATAGCCCCAATTCTAAAATCCCACATTCAAAATATAATCATTGCAAAAAAAAACAAAAAAACAATCATGCATACTCTGATATCAGGGTTTCATCTTAGAAACTGGTGAAAAAACTCCTTCCCGCAGAATGTGCATATGATAGTGTGTCAGTCCACAGTTTTGTTTTGCATTGGTCAAGGGTCTAAAAGATCAAACAGAGTTAATAGATCTGCTTTAAAGTGGCTCCTCTAATAAGTGAATGTCCTCAGTCATACTCACCTTGATGAGCTGTCCGTCCCCCGTCCCAATGAAGAAAACTATCCAGGCCTTCTGCGTCACTGCCAGCACAGAGCTCATGTACTTCTGCCTGAAGATGACCATCTTTGGTTTTCGTGTCTTTGGCTGTAAAACACACACATGAATTAATGTGACCAGAACATGTTCATGTATTAGAGTAAATATGTCCTCAGCAGCAGAGGAACAGCTGGATACTTTCCTTACCATGTAGCTCAGAGGCAACACACAGTCAGCTGATAAAAACTAATCTTGGAGCATTAATGACTTTTTATTGTAGTTCTTTATTTTTGTTTAGTTCTTTATTTTGATCAACTCCGACCTGGGAGGACAGACCCTTCTCCATCGCTGCTCCCTCCATCTGGAACTCTCTCCCCTCACATACAAAACTGCTCTGATCAAAACACCTTTCATCACTATAGCCTCACCTCTTTAAACAAGCTTATAATGTATTGATGTGGTGATTCTGCATGTTTGTTCATGTGCACATTTATCTTTGTGTGTGACTTTGAAGAGTGCTGTGTGTCCATTAAAACTGTTTCTCATTGATCTTTTAAGCTATTCCTCTTTTACATTGTTTGCATCTTTTATCCAACTACCATGAGAAATTATGTAAACTCAACAAAACTGTGGAAAGATGGCCTCTAAAGAATTGAAATGTCAACACACATTCAAATCAATCAGCTTATCAATAACAAATATTCATCAACATATAACACATTTGAACCATGGAGAAACATTTTCAGTCTTTGCTGGACCTTAACCCTTTAAGGCCCAAGACCATAGATTATAGCCAGAAAATTGGAATTTTTTGGAGCTGAAATGTTTGTTTCACTTTCTGCTAAAATCCATTAAAATCAAAATGTCCTTAATATTCAACATATAGATTTTTCGTATCTCATTTGATACATTATGTGTTTTTGGCAACTGATAACCCATTTGAGGACATTTTTATCACTTATCTGATTGTATTCAGATGTTTTTTTTGTAACTTGTTGATCATATTGAGTAGAAAGAGGTATTATAAAAGTATGTGTCAAATATGATACAATTGGCTTTATAGGGTTAATATCTGGACTCCAACAGACTTCTGCTACAACTTGCTGCAAATGAATCTCCTCTCTGTGCTTTGTTGAAAATCTTGGTACAGATTTGTTTTTATTTCTTTCTCAAGCAGATTTTAGGTGTTATTGTTCTAATATCTGACCAATAACTCATACTTATACATATTCATCTCCATATCATAAGATGAATCTCTGTACACAATGACCATAGTCCTTCTGTCTCATCATGTTAACAAAACAGCGCTCCATGATGTTGAGATCAGGGCCCTGTGGGGGCCACACCAACACTTCTGAGACACCTGTTCCTACTGGTTGGATGTTTTGGTATGTTATTCTCTGACTGCAGAATAAATGTGTGTGCGATTGCCTCTCTGATTGTATGGCATCATGGCTAAGTTTCTGCTTGTGTTTCTAATTAAAGGAGACATATCATGCTTGTTTCTCCTTTTCTCTATGCCAGACTAGGATGCCTGTAAAGCATTTCTGCCCTCAGTACAAGTCATTTAGTTCCTTCATTGCCCCACAACTGCGTTCTCAAAATCGTCATTTTAGGCCATTATCAAGCTCTCATTGAAACACGAGGATCTGAGGATGACCTACAGTTACCTCGCAACGTCACAGCCCTTTGTGGTCTGATTGGTCAGTTCTATTGGGGGTAGAGCCAGCCTGTCCTTCTTCTTCTACTGTATTTTCCGGCAGGCTCAAAGCAGCGACTGCATATTGAGTCCCCCTACAGGCCAGAGCTGGTAATGAGTGAGTGTGAGCTAGGGATCTATATACTGCTGCTGGTGGATGTGTTCCTCGGTGACGGTTTTGTGGCTAACGGACATCACAGAGGAGGAAGTTTTTTATCAGATTACTCCAATAAAAAGAAAGGTACCTCGTGTCGTCACGACGATTTAAATCTCGCGGTCATCTCGCAATGACCTATTTTCAGAGGCATCAAATCTCGTTCTAGGGTATCAGAAAAAATACAATATCTCATTTTTTGAAAATTAAGGGGGTGTAAGGTCTTGTTTTCAAATTTATTATATTATATGGAAGTATTAAATCATGCATCAGCATGATATATCTCTGTGAGGGAGCTGGAAAACACCCCCCTCACTGAGGTGACAAGTCTGTCATGTTGTGCTTAAGTGATTGTTATTTAGGATATGATTTTTGTTTGTTTGATTTTCAACAACCCCACTAATATCTCCTCTCTTCGAGGTTATCATCTTCACATGGAGTGCACACATGAGGATGCAGCAAACGGGTTCCAGCAGTGGCAAATCACCTTGTTAGGCTGGGCTGATGATCAGGGAGGAGAGAGGAGGGGGAAGGGGAGAGTTATTTAGTTATGTTTACCTTTAGTTTTGGATATTTTGGGTTATTTAGTTCCTTTGGTTAATGTGTATGTGTTGAGTCTTTTGTAAGGGATTTCTTTACTTGTATTTGGGGTAATTTGTGCAGGTTTGTCACTGGAGAGGTGAAAGTGAGGTGAATATGCAGGTGAGAGGAGAAGGGAGGGGGGAGCAGGTGAGGAGCTGCTGCTCGGCCTTAAATGAAGGGCACCTGTGTGAGTTGGTGTGTGTGTTTGGTTCCCTGCAGGCTGTCGCTCAGGGGAGGATTGGACTGGGGACTTTTTTAATGAAACGTGGACAAAATAAATAATCTTCAGAGCTCTGAACCTGCTGTCTGACCCTGTACATTTCTTTCTTCACTTGTGCTGGTTTCATCCTGATTAAGAGGTTATTTTTCAAAAGCAAAACCTCACAGTCTCCTTTAAAGACAACATTTATTCCAGAGAGATTAAAATATTAATTTAACTGTGGTTATCAATGGCAATGTGCACATTATGCAACGTCCATTTTCAGACATCATACATGTGTCCATACCCCCATGCATACCACTGCAACTGAGAAGCTTTTATGGAATGTTATATATACAGTATACATATATACATATATACATATATATATATATATGTATATTTATATATAAATATATATATATATATATATATATATATATATATATATATATATATATATATATATATATATATATATGTGTGTGTATATATATATATACATATATACATATATATATATATATATATATATATATATATATATATATATATATACACATATATATATATATATATATATAAATATATATATATATACATAAATACATATATATATATATTCATGTATTTTCTGTACCTGTTATCTTTTGTGGAGTTGTGGGGGGGCTGCATGGAGCCTATCCCAGCTGTCATACGGCAAGAGGAGGGGTACACCCTGAACCATTCGCCAGTCGATCACGGGCCACATAGAGAGATAGACAACCATCCACACTCACACTCATACCTAAGGGCAATTTAGAGTCACCAGTTAAAGGGCAACTTCGGTATTTTTCAACCTGGGTCCTATTGCCCCAAGTGTATAGTGGAGCTGCTTAACCTGGTAAATATTCAGCCATGATACCGATGCAGTAAAACTTCCAACTGTCCTCCGGGATAAGCAGCTCCACTATGAGCGGCGCGCTGCATGACTCCTCTGTTTTCTTCCGGCAACAAGCTCACAGATGACGTCACACAGGTCAGAGGACGTGAAGGAAAACGCAATGCTTACAATGCTAATTAGATAGCTAGCACCGGCGATTGCAACCGGTCTGTGGCGAAATAAACACTTTTAATGCTCAAACTTATACGGGATGCAGTTGCCCCCCTATCTAGCTTCGCGGCTGCCGGCTGCATCCGCTCCCTTGATACTGAGCCAATTTTAAAACGAGTTGTACCCGTCAATTGTATACACACATACACTTGGGGCAATAGGACCCAGGTTGAAAAATACCGAAGTTGCCCTTTAACCAAATGAGCCTCTTTTTGGTCTATCGGAGGAAGCCAGAGTGCCCAGAGAGAACCCATGCATGTACGGGAAGAACATGCAAACTCAACACAGAAGGAGTCTGTATTTTGGGATTGTACTTAGTTACATTTGTTATAGCATCTGAATACTGAGAAAAAACAAAGAAATTAAAAGATAAACTCACCAAAGTTTCCTCTCAATAGATATTATGATAGTAATTTTACTTTAATGCTAATATTAGGTTTAGTTTCAGAGACTATGCTGAAACAATATTTAAAACTGAACAATATGATTGAAAACTCAATACCCCAATGAATCAAAAACAGGATGTCCTCAACATCTGGTCAAACCTGGGAAATTATTGTTGGAACGGTCAGTGCAAAAATAAATTCACAATTATTCAGCATTTCATATAGGCCTATCAGCACTAACTACCACTCTGTGGTTCAAAATTATCATCATGTACACTTTTCTTTTATGCAGAAACAAATAACTGGATTAGTAAAAAGGGCCAGCTGAATAAAAATTCTACTTTTACTGAACTAAATTTTTATTGAAATTATTTGTTTATAAGTACAAGATTATTGTACTTCTTCCATCCCCTAGATTATGTACGTGTGAGTCAGTGTGTACTGTATTAGTGTATATATATATATATATATATATATATATATATATATATATATATATATAAAAGATGTAAGATTAATGATATATGTATAGTTCTGAGTGTTTGTTGACATCTAACTCTGAGCTGTCATTCATTTTCTAAACTTCATGAACAAAGATGAAATTTCTTATCACTGAGACATCATCCCCACATTTGGTTAACATGAGTTAACTCACCTCTGGTTTTTCCCTGCCTGAACATTCATTGCAGAAATCTGAGTCCATGTCCTCCGGGACACTACCATCACGGCTGATGTCAAACAGCACTAGCACGGTGTTGGTCTGTCCTCCGTCCTCAGTGAACACGCCGCTCCAGAGCACCGGCGGGCCGCCCGGGATGACCGAGGAGGCGATCAGTCTGTCTCTGTCTCCACCAGAGACCGTTATTATTATTATTATTCAGAGTAACACCCCGCAGAGACTTTAGAGTCTGACGTTTACCTGTTTTACCTTCAAACCAAAGGAGACGGACTTTGTTGGGCAGGTTGGAGAAGAGATAAATGATGGAGTCAATCTGAAATCCATCCACAAACTCCACGTCGTCCTCACGATTGATCGCTGGAGTTATGGCCTCATCATTCATCGAGAATATGTTTCCATTTTGTTTGTTATTTGTGTTGTGAAGATAAACTGCCTTTGCAACAGAGGGGCAGCCTGATGGTGCTTGTTCGTCCCTGTACTGCTGCACAGCGGCGAGGATGTAAGTCTGACACTCAACATTCACAAACAACTCAACATACACATCACACACACACAATCACACACACAGGCACACTCGTAAATAGACATACACATACACACACACACATTGACACACATACACACGTATCATCACACACACAGCACTTCACAGTGACTGCAGCCGTTATCGGTCACACCACAGCTGATCAGGTTTTCATCTGCAGCATTTGGCAGGAACACGTTAACACTGAGAGTGGCATTCCACCTGCCCGCCTCAGAAACACGGCTGAACTGCTCGTCTGCTGCATCAGGTGCATACTCCAAGATCCCTCTCTGGGTCAGACTCTGTCTCAGGTGTAGGTCGTGGCTCAGCTGGTACAACATCTCCTCTGTCGCGATGTAAATCATGTCATTAGACACAGTCAAGTGTCGGATGTGTCCTTTAAAAACAAACCCTCCAGCCTTCTCCTGGCAGCGGGCGTCTCCCCACAGGATCATCAGAGCAGAGAGCAGCAGCAGCATCCTGCAGCGATGGCAGCTCATCCCTCACACACTGACAACAGCCCTCACGACACTCTGCTCTCCTGCAGAAAGGCTCGGAGCTCGTGCGTAAAAGCGCAGGGTGCCTCTGATAAAGGAGAAGTGCGGGGAGTGGGAGGGCGCGCGCTCAGCGAAACTGAAAACTTCACAACGTTTCACTCAGAGATCCAGAGTCACCACAGACTCAGTGTAATGTGCCCTCTTGGGCGCGTAAATACGTGCTAAATTACCCTCCTGCTTGGCAAAACACAGAAATCCAGAGGACCATTAGGACCAAGAAATACTAAACAATATTGTTGCAGCGATTTAATATTGATACTTTTATCCATACTAATCCAGAACAAAATCTCACAGAAGCATTTTGGATTATCTGGTAGCTGAGTAATCTGTCTGATTGGTCTGTTTTAAAGCGTATAATGTGCCATTTGTATAACATGTAAACAAAGTGCCCTTGAAAACTCATGGAACTTGTGCCCTTTTTTTTTTCGCCCCTGAAAACCCAACCCACAGACCACCTCCAAAGACCAGGAGGTCATGATACAGATGGTGTCATTGTGGATCATTAAGCAAAAATCAGCAAACTTTAAACAAAGAGAGAGGCTGTATGTAGTGTGTAGTGATGATGAAGAAGTCTTTTCCCCTCTTTGGCTAGCCACTGATGACCAAATCTACACTGGCATTTAAGCAGTGGAACAAGTACAAGTTTTTGGAAAGGCTCCCAGACCTGAATAACATTGGAAATCTGTGGGATGATTTGAAGTCGACTGCCCATGTTCAGCAACCACCAAACCTCACTGAAATGGAGATGTAAAATACCTTCATACAGAATACAGACACACATCAGAGACCATAGGAAGCACCTGGAGGATGAAGTTTTGTTAAAGAGGGCTCTATGTAATATTGATGTAATTTTTCTGGGTGCAAAAATGTATGCACCTGCATAATTTAGTTTGAATACATTTTGCACATTTTCTGTTAATCCAATAACCTTCATTTCACTACATATATATTACTGAGTCCATCAGTTATTTGATATTTCAAAATATAATTGCAGAACACCCGATGATCTATTAAAAAAAGGGAAACTGTCAGGAGTGCCCAGTTTTTTTGTGCAGAGAAATCAGAGCAAATTCCAAACACCATATAAATAACCAGGAAGTGCCTGACAGTTTTATCCACTGATTCAAACATAACTAACATATTTCTGACTGTTCTCTCTGTCTTTTGGTTAAAGATGGCTGAGATGAAGTTTCTGTGTTTCCAAAGCCTCTAAAAAGCCTTGAAATATTTATTTCTTTCAGCCATGTGCTGGTTTTGTCTCTAAATACTGAACCAGCCCCTGCCCAGGTACCCTTGACCCTAAAGACAGACTCCAAAACACCGGCTCTGAGACTCACCAGCAGCCTCTGGATGCACTGATCACCTCCTCGGTGGTGTGAAGCTGATCAGGATGGAGGAATCTTCCAGAAGTTCTCAGGTGCGCTCAGGAAGAAAGAATCCTCAGACCTCCACAGATGCTCGTACAGCACACCTCTGGATGGAGCCCACAGCTGGACGGACAGACGTGAGATGTCAGACTGAATCCTGACACACGGACACAGCAGCTCCGCTCTGCATGAATGAGTCTCCTGTAACGGAGGGTCAGAGGAAATATACGGAGCGGAGCTGCTGGAGGTGTCCACACTCTGCTGCATGCCGCTACAAGAATGCCGCTGGAAGAATGCAGTCCTGGTGATATTTGAAATATGAGGTGCAAATGAGAGGGTGCTGTCCAGAATGACGCCGAGGCTCTTGACCTGGGGGGAGAAGGGTAAAGGGAAACCGTCGATGATGATTGGAGGAACTGGGGTGCACTGTGATCTGGTGAGGGTGGATTTGGGGCTGAGCAGGGCCTCTGAGCAGGGCCTCTGTTTTATTGCTGCTGAACTTCAGGAAATTCCTGCTCATCCAGCTCCGAATGTCTTCCAGGCAGAGGATGAGGGAGGTGGGAGGGATGGCAGAGGTAGGTTTAGATGAGATGTAGACCTGAGTATTATCGGCGTAGCAGTGAAAGTGGACCCCATGGTAGTGGAGGATTGTGCCCAGAGGTAGGAGATAAATGATGAAGAGAAGTGAACCCAAGACTGACCCCTGGGGGACACCCAGTGAAACACCCAAACACCATGACTTATGGTTCCCTAATTGTACGAATTGTTGGCGGTCGGTGAGGTAAGATGCGAACCAGGAAAGTGCAGCACCAGTGATCCCAATGTCAGTCAGGCGGTCCAGGAGCAGTGGGTGGGAGATGGTGTCGAATGCTGCACTGAGATCGAGGAGGATGAGAATGGTGAGTAGTCCAGAGTCAGCTGCACAGAGGAGGTCGTTGGTGATTTTGACCAGGGCTGTTTCAGTGCTGCGTTTTGGACGGAAGCCAGATTGGAAGGGTTCATGAAGGTTGTTAGTGTCAAGGTGAGATTGTAGCTGTGCAGCAACCACCCTTTTGAGTGTTTTGGCGATGAAGGGGAGGTTGGAGATGGGACCGTAACAATTGAGGTCGGCAGGGTTAGCACTGGGTTTTTTCAGAATGGGTGTGATTGCTGCCAGTTTGAGAGCGGGGAGTACAGTACCAGTGATGAGGGAGGAGTTAATTATGTTAGTGATCATGGGAGTAATGGATGGCAGACAGGCTTTGAGAAGGAAGGTGGGAAGAGGATCAAGCTTACAGGTAGTGGTTTTGGCTTTATGAATGAGTTCAGAGATGGTGTGGTCTGAAACTGGGTTGAAGTCAGAGAGGGAGCTGATGGGATGTTGGGCAGTGGTGATCATCCAGGGTGGATCATTTGAGGAGGTGCAGCATGAGGCCAGTTGTTGGTGAATGATGTTGATTTTGGAGCTGAAGAAATCCAAGGCAGTGCACTGATCAGTGGAGATGTTTGGAGGGAGGGTTTTAGGGGGCTGAAGTAGGTGACTTGACTGTTGAAAAGAGGACTCTGTTGTTACCTAAACCAGTGTTAATGAGATTTGAGTAATATGATGATTTGGCTGTAATGAGGGAGTTCTTATAATGTTGAAGATGATCCATGTACATTTGGCAGCATACAGTAAGTCCAGTCTTTTTGTACAGTCGCTCCAGTTGACGGCCAGTGGCTTTGAGCTGGCGGAGGTCAGGGGTGAACCAGGGAGCAGTATGAGTAAATGAGACTGAACGGGTTTTCGGGGGAGCCAGGGTGGTGAGGGAAGAGGAGAGACAGTTGTTATAATGAGTCACCAAGTCAGCAGGGGAGGATGTTGAGGGGGGGCTGGGGTAGGAGCTGATCAGGGTGGAGAGATCTGTGGTGTTGATGTGTTTGATGTTTCTGAAGGAGATGTTCCGTTGTTCTCTGGCTTTGAGTAATTGGATGTAAATGTCAAAAAGTACAGCTCTGTGATCAGAAGTGGGGAAATCAATGACATCAAGGTTACTGGGGGTGATGTCAGTGCAGCAGATTAAGTCCAGTATGTGACCTTTGTTATGGGTTGGAACATTGACATGTTGTGTGATACCAAGACAGTCCAGGAGTGATGTGAATCATCAGCAAAGATACAGGATGGGTTGCCAATGTGAATGTTGAAGTCACCAAGGAGGATAACAGTGGGGGACTTTGCACATACAGTCGTTAGCAGTGATGAGAATTCATTGAGGAAAACTGCAGAGGGTTTTGGTGGTCTGTAAATGGTAACAATGATTGTGGGTTTGGGGCCTGTGAGTTTGACAGCTAAGCACTCAAAAGAAGAGTGACGGGGGACAGTGACAGTGGTGACTTTGATATTATCACGGTGAAGGAGAGCGATGCCGCCTCCCCTCCCAGTTGTATGGGCTTTATTAATGAAAGAAAAACCTGGTGGGACAGCCTCATTAAGCTGGGAGAAGTCATTTGGTTGTTGCCAGGTCTCAGTGAGGCAGAGATTGTCCAGGTTGTGATCCACAATAAAATCAGCAATCAACAGAGCCTTATTACCGAGAGATCTGATGTTTAACAAACAGAGTTTCAGACAGGTGAGTGGTGTGTATGTGGTCGCTTTGCGTAGGGGGGACAGTACACTGTGATCGACAGTACGGGCACTGTGGGGGGTAGGGCTTAGTGGACCAGAAAGAGCGGATGTTTGTATTACAGTTGTGTTTTGTGTACTGAAAGTTCCGTCCAGAGCCACGGTGGATGTATCTTGGTCATTTGAGGATGGAGTAGTGGGGTGCAAGCTGAAGTGGTGGGGTCCTCGTGAAGGTCCGGAGATGTAACATCGCAGCAGAGTAATGGAGCGGTGGAGTTGCGCTCGCGAGAGTCAAACACAGCGCAATCCAAAGGAACAGGTTAAAAATCCACATGATGTGAAATCAGCAGCGACTTAGTCCAGCAGTAGGTGATCCAGGTGATTATGGTGTAACCGCAGAACCAACACGGGAGAGGCAGAGGGGTGGAGTATGCTGGTTGTAGCTTCACTGGAGACGGGGAAACCAGTTGGACGGTGCCAGGGATTAGTAGCAGGCTAGCCGGCCGGCAGGCGGACACCAGCAGGGTATCGGTGTGACGGGGAGGCGGCGTCCTTCACGTTGACAGCAAACTGTGGGCGCAGGTAAGCGTCCAGGAAAGCTGGCAGGGAAGCAGCAGAAGGGTCAGAACGGGTGTGCTTCGTGGGGCACACCAGGGCAGGTTATACAGCCACAGCGCGGAGAGGAGCCACAGTATAGTCCAGGTACAGGTGAGCCTTTAACCAGCGAAGCTAGCTCCCAGCTGCCGAGTAGCACAGTAGTATCAGCAGACAGGTAGAAACTGCTATTTTGCTGTAAAACTGCTGTTTTAGAGTCACATAATGTTAGGTCGAGCCAGCCGTATCTATCAGTAGGGTCTGAAGACCAGTAAGCATACAAGACAGTGTACAATATTGTATAATGAAGACAAGAAACATTAAAAAGAGCGAACAACAGCGGGTGAGGTGCGGCAGCAACGTGCCAGCGGTCCCTCTTGATGGACTGATGGATTGACTGATAGGTTAATTGATGGATGGATAGATGGATTTATGAATATCAGTATCTGAATCAGCTTTTGGCAAGCAAAAAAAAAGCTGATTTTTACATTGTAATGTCCCTTCACTCATTTTTCAAGGGGTAAAAAGTACTGATTGGAGAAAAATCTTGCAAATATCACTCTGATGTGTTATATTAAGTCATTTTGGGGCTAAATATCTATCTATGTACAATACCAGACGCATAAATCAGTTTTTGGCAAGCAAAAAAGCTGATTTTTACATTATAATGTTCATTTACTCATTGTTTTAAGGGGTAAAAAGTACTGGCTGGAGTCAAATCTTGTAAATAGCACGTTTTGTGAGGATGCTTTTGTTTTATTCCTGCACCACATTTTAATCATTTGTACCGCATTCTTCCTGCGACGCGTTTAATTTGTGTTTGTGTTTGACTCTATGCAGCGCATTTGTCCTTCTCGGCCACCGTACCCAAATGACTTTTACCAATGTAAAAATCAGTTATTTTGGGGATAATTATCCATCTATGTACAATACCAGAGGCATAAATCAGTTTTTGGCAAGCAAAAAGCTGATTTTTACATTGTAAAGTCCCTTTACTCACATTTCAAACCATACAAAGCACTGTTTGGGGTCGATTATTCCTTTAAAGGATCTACTCCAGTCTGCTGTCTCCTCGCCTCCGTGTGTCTCTGAGGCTGACAGCGCCCCCTTCAGGTTTTGCTAACTTCCGACGAAGCGAGTCATCATGCAGTTGCTTTGGTTTTGCTGTTGCTTTCATATTATTCATCGTTTTGTGCTTGGCGTGGTTTCCCTAATCGCAGAGCATTTGGTGAGGATGCATTTGCTTTTGTTCTTTCATGGCTTTCGTCTTTTTGTACCTCATTTACACTTTGCATTGGGTTTGTGTTTTTGTACTTCGTTTGTACTTTTTAGTGAGTTCGTTTATTTGCATTCAACAGTTATTGCATTTGCTTCCCTGAATACAGTGCGTTTTGTGAGGATGCTTTTGCTTTTATTCCTGCACCGCATTCTTCATGCAACGCGTTTAATTTGTGTTTGCATTTGACCCTTTTGGCTGCTCTTCTCGACTTGCAGCTGTTTTCGCGTTGCAGCACGTTTGACCCTTCTCGGCCCCATTTCTCAACTTGTAGCTGTTTTCGCGTTGCAGCTTGTTTGATCCTTTTGGCCGCTCTTCTCGACTTGCAGCTGTTTTCATGTTGCAGCGCGTTTGACCCTTCTCGGCCGCTCTTCTCGACTTGTAGCTGTTTTCATGTTGCAGCGCGTTTGACCCTTCTCGGCCACCGTAGGTTGTGGTCTCTGTGTGATGGGTATGAGGTTACCTGGAGGTGCAGCCTAATGTTCATGGGTGTGTCTCCTGTTGTGTCTTCTGGCAGTGATAATGGTGGGTATTTTTGAGAATGTGGATGGATCAGGGGGGCCAAGTTCAGTGGAACATGTGATGCTGCTAAAAGAGGAACTAAACTCATACAAACAGGGACCAGGTGGACATCAATCACTGCCGGACACATCAGCTGGTGTAGCTTGTGTGTGGGCTTGAGTGAGGCGGACAAAGCATGAGGATGAAAGCGCTATGTACTGTAGGCTAAGTTGACGGACAGCAGACGGCTCCCAGCCCTGTTTAAGTGCAGCCCGTCTGCCCCAAACAGATGAGTCCTGTCCCAAAAACTGTTAACTGTTTATAAAGCCCAGGCCGTGGGCTCTGCAGACCGAGGACAGCCAGGTGTGGAGGCTCAGAAGCCTCCTGAACCTTCCAATTCCTCTGCCACAGGTGGGGGTGTGGCCATAGATGAAGGCTTGGAGATGAAGCTGTTTGATGGTGGTGTAAAGCTGGAGATAGTCCCGTTTTAAAACTTCCGACCACTGTTTGGAGATGGCGTTGGTGCTAGTGTGGATCAGGACTGTGTCAGCCTCGGGATGTGCCTGCACAATACCTGAGATTTTCTCTGTGATGTCGAGGACAGCGGCACCAGGGAAGGACAGGGTGAGAGCACCTCTCGCCCGAACGTTCCTCAGGATGGAGTCTCCGATGATGAGGGTCGTCAGAGCCGTCCGCTGGTGAGGGCGTTTGGCCGTCTCCTCGGATGAGCTGCCAGGCGGAGACCACAGAGGGGGGAGGAGGGGCGACACCACCAATGGATGGACAGCACGGGCCAGACCTCTCCTCTTCACGGCCTCCCTCAGCAACCTGCGGCAGGCCAAGGAGGCGGACTTAGCAGCCTCAGGTGGATGCCGAGAAGCGTGCGCCTCCAGAGGGAGGAACTCCTGCATGCTGAGGATGTTAAACCTGTTGGTCAGTGGAAGCTCCGAGGGTGAGGAAAAGGTTGTGTCCGGCTTCAGAGTCCCCCGTGAGGAGTGTTCGTGCCCCCACTATCACGCCCTCTCCGGTCCGACACCCCCCACCTTACTGGTTCCAGAGAGGGGACTGAAATGAAATGAGGTCGGTTGGGAGGTCCAATGCCCGCCAATGAAAAGTCGATGCCTCCCTTGTGCTGTGGTCACCCACTGCAATCCACGTCCTCCAATGTGATGGAGTGGAGCTCACGGGGGCCTTGGGTTAAGCCCCGAGCCGGAGCCAGTGATCATCCGGAGATGAGAGCTAAGCAGGAGCCGGAGCAGGAGCCGCGGCAGGAGGAGACACGGTGGCTGGTAAGGCAGCAATGTAGGGGGCTGTGTCCTTGAGGCGATTTGCGCTGGTGGTGGCTGGAGCGGGCCGGAGTATGATTGTATCCATGAACCTTTCAGCGTCCTGGATTTTGTACAGTTGATATTCTTTGCTCTAACTTGAGAACTTTCCTGCCAAGGTCAGCACAGCTCTCGCAGCCGGATGGCGAAGTAAGGGGTGCCATTTGCCGGTCTGAGTGCAGTTTTTCTCTCAGGTAGCTTGATGTCGAGATAGATCCGTTCTTAAAACTCTTGCACAGCAAAAGGTTATCTTAAAAACAAAAACATTCGAAAAAATATACAGTAGAAGAGTTTAAAACCAGTTTAAAAGTTAGTTAAAAGCCGGTCTATCTCAGAGCGATCTGGTAGGCTGTCACCATGCCAACGCATGCGCACTCATCATGCCAAGTATCACACACATGAAATCAAGACATAAAAGACCATGTCACTTACCACAAGTTGTTGGCTTGTGGAAAATTGGAAATATTATATTTATTTCACAGAAAAATAGCTTAAAATGGCTTAAACTCAGCATTTTATTTATTTTATATAGTCACTCTTTGAATTTGAACCTAAAATTTGAGTTTTGGTATTGTTAACTGTGGGAAAAGTTATTTTTTGTTTAAACATGCATGCGTGTAGAATAATGAGTATGGTGCTGTTAGCGGTGTGGCCCTCTGACTAGATAACAGTTTTTTTCCCATTCCTGGTCTGAACAGAAAAGATTTTGTCTGGAACAATCGGTCAAATTTGGGTTGTAAGGGATTTTTAAAAGATATGTTTTGTTTGTGCTCTCATTAAAAAACACATCAGCACTTTAGTAGGATTGGGGTTTGTATAGTGTATTGTATTGCATACATTTGTTAGAGCAAATATATCTGAAACATTGTTGCATTTAGTTCATGTGCTTTGTAAAAGTACATATTTAGAAATCTTGTATTCAATGCCTGATGAAACATTAAATGTTATTATACATAAATCATAAATCATCATAAACCATCTTGATCCCTCTGTGCTGTCTAATTTCAGGCCTGTATCACACCTGCCTTTTCTCTCTAAGGTTTTAGAAAAAGTTGTTTTCACACAACTACAGTCATTTTTAGAATCAAACTCGATCCTGGATAAATTTCAGTCCGGTTTTAGATCCCGACATAGTACAGAGTCAGCATTGCTTAAGGTTCATAATGATCTCACCCTGTCTGTGGATGCTGGGAACCCCACGGTGCTGGTGCTGCTCGACCTCACAGCGGCTTTCGATACTGTTGACCACGCAGTCCTTGTGTCTCGCCTAGAGCAGCATGTAGGCATCCGTGGGACCGCTCTTCAATGGTTTAGGTCCTATCTGTCAGAGAGAAGCTTTTCTGTGATGATTGGTGACCTCTGCTCATCAGATGTACCACTTCTCTATGGGGTGCCACAGGGATCTATTCTTGGCCCTGTTCTCTTCTCCTTGTATCTGCTTCCATTGGGCTCAGTCATCAAAAAGCATAACATGTTGTTTCACCTTTATGCGGATGATTTACAGTTATATTTACCTCTGAACCGAAAGGAAGGCTCAACACTCAATAAATTACAGAGCGGCATTACTGACATCAAGCAGTGGCTGGCACGTAACTTCCTGAAATTGAATGACAGCAAAACGGAATATATCCTGTTTAGTCCTTCTTTGCCAAATGCAGCCACGGTGAATCTCGGAGCCCTGTCTCCTCTTTTTAAATCAAAGGTAAAAAACCTGGGGGTAACTTTTGACTGTAGCCTAAAATTTGACAAACAGATAACCTCTGTGGTGAAAACGAGCTTTTTTCAGCTGCGCCTCTTGGCCAAGGTGAAGCCCTTCCTCAGTCGGCAGGATCTTGAAAAAGCCATTCATGCCTTTATCAGTTCCCGCCTGGACTACTGTAATGCCCTTTATTTTGGCCTCAGCCAGTCTTCCCTCTCTCGCCTTCAGCTCGTTCAAAATGCTGCGGCGAGATTTCTAACTGACATGCCAAGACGTGAGCACATCACCCCTGTGCTGTCGTCTCTCCACTGGCTTCCAGTTCGTTTTGGAATTTATTTTAAACTTTTGTTGTTTGTTTTTAATGCCATTCACAGCCTGGCACCTCAATATTTATCAGAGATTTTAACGTTACGCAGCCATACGAGGGCCCTGCGTTCTTCTGGCCAGTTCCTTCTGGATATTCCAAGGTCGAGATACAAGCAATGGGGGGACCGTTCTTTTGCTGTTGCTGCACCTACGTTGTGGAACAAGCTGCCCCCAGACATCCACACCACAACTGACTTTGGTCTTTTTAAATCTAAACTAAAAACTCACTTTTTTAGAATGGCTTTTAACCCTGACTAAGGCTTCTAAGTTTTAGGATCATGTCAGTTAGTTTTATTTTGTTTTATCTTTTCCGAATGGCTTTTATGCACCTTGCTGCTGTCACACCTCCCGTTGTATTCTTATGTATCTTTTGCTTTTATGTATTGTCCTTCCAGTATTGTTTTATGTTGTTTTTATCCATAGTGTTCTTATTTATTTTCTGACACTACTGTAAATCACTTTGGGGGCCTTTTGGGTTACTGTAAAGGGCTTTAGAAATAAAGTTTGATTGATTGATTGATTGATAAAGTATGTATATATATATATATATATATATATATATATATATATATATATATATATATATATATATATATATATATATATATACATATATATATAGATAGATAGATAGATATATATACATATGTATGTATATATATATATGTGTGTGTGTGTGTGTATATCTATATATATATATATATATATATTATATATATATATATATATATGTATTTTTTATTTTTTTTTGATCATACACTACTTTCCTGTCCAACATGTTCATGTGCTGAGAGGGAGGAAGCAGTCCAGCAAAAACATACTCATTAGGTTGACTGGTAACTCCAAATTGCTCTTAAGTATGAGTGTGAGAGTGAATGGTTGTCTGTCTCTCCATGTGGCTCTGCGTTTGGCTGTCCAGTTCAAGGTGTACCCTACCTCTCACCCAATGTCAGCTGGGATGGGCCCCAGTCCCGGACGACCCTGTCAGGGATAAGCGGTGTGTTAATGGACAGATGGGGATTGATGGATAAGCTCACGTCCTTCAGTACAAACAATTAAACTTCTATCCAACAGCTGAATTCATCAGTGAGCAGTTATGTCAGTGTTTTTGTTGACTTTGTTGACGAGCTGTTGGATTCCCAATGCCTTGTACCAAGCCTGCAGCTGCATTTAGAGTTCATGAGGCTGTGATTTATGGAAGCACGTGAAAGAAAACTAGAAACAGAAGAAAAAGAAAAAAATAAATAAATAAAGACAAGAAACATGGAAAAAAATAACAGATTTGAGATGTTAACGTAAAAAATAAAATTAAAATAAAGTAAAAAAAAAAAAAAAGACAGGGGTTGAAACACGAATGTAATCCCTGTGAGACTCCCCCTCATGTTAAATCAGAACTCTATGGCCAACACAAACATGTCATAGATTTCTGATTTATTACCAAACTGTTGCACTCACAGCTTCAAACAACCAGACTGTTTAAAATGGACCAAAATACTGAAGAAGAGCACAGAGGGGACCTGAGCCTCTGGGACACCTCTGTCAGGCTGTGTCCATGACCCAACAATCCCTCCGTCCTTCTTTTGTGCATCCACAGTGTTTCAGTGGCTTCTTTCCATCTTTGGTCAGAAGAATTCCCACAATGTACTGGGGCTATTTTCCCATAGCTGGGGCAGTGGTTGATAGGTTCTGGGCCATTTTTGGGTGGCCCTGAATTCTGTATCTCTGGGGACCACTGCTGCTCCGAGATCCCCTGCAGTTCAGCCTGGGACTGAGAGACCCAGTTTCCATGTGTGGCCACGAGGAGGCACTGCAGGAGTCTTGGTGGTGGAGAGTCTGTGAACAAAGGAGAAGACCTGGACCACGTTCTCCTGGTTCTCCTCTGTTCTTCTCTAAAGAGGAGGAAGAGGAGTCAGCAGTACTGACTACCAAAGCTCCATAGACTAGAGAAGAGCAGCAGACTGTCCACACACCCTGTGTGCATGCACACACACACATAACATTCACACAACATTCACACAACATTCACTCAACATTCACACAACATTCACACAACATTCACTCAACATTCACTCAACATTCACACAACATTCACACAACATTCAATCAACATTCACTCAACATTCACACAACATTCACACAACATTCACTCAACATTCACACAACATTCACTCAACATTCACACAACATTCAATCAACATTCACTCAACATTCACTCAACATTCACACAACATTCAATCAACATTCACTCAACATTCACACAACATTCACACAACATTCACTCAACATTCACACAACATTCACTCAACATTCACTCAACATTCACAACATTCAATCAACATTCTCTCAACATTCACACAACATTCACACAACATTCAATCAACATTCACTCAACATTCACACAACATTCAATCAACATTCACTCAACATTCACACAGCATTCACACAACATTCAATCAACATTCACACAACATTCATACAACATTCAATCAGCATTCACACAACATTCAATCAACATTCACTCAACATTCACACAACATTCACTCAACATTCACACAACATTCACTCAACATTCAATCAACATTCACTCAACATTCACACAACATTCACTCAACATTCACTCAACATTCACACAACATTCACACAACATTCAATCAACATTCACACAACATTAACACAACATTCACTCAACATTCACTCAACATTCACTCAACATTCACACAACGTTCACACAACATTCACTCAACATTCACTCAACATTCACTCAACATTCACACAACATTCACACAACATTCACTCAACATTCACACAACATTCACTCAACATTCCCACAACATTCAATCAACATTCACACAACATTAACACAACATTCACTCAACATTCACTCAACATTCACACAACATTCACACATTAACACAACATTCAATCAACATTCACACAACATTCACACAACATTAACACAACATTCAATCAACATTCACACAACATTCACAACATTCACACAACATTCACAAAACATTCATACTCCATTCATAGAACATTCACACAGCATTGAAAGTGTACTAGCACAACATTCACACAACATTCAATCTTGCGCCACACACTGACTCAAAATTCAATCTACATTCTCACAATATTGACAAACCACTTACTCAACATAAACACAACATGTACATATCATTTGTACAAACACATCACAAGACACCATAGCATTATATATCTATATATATATCTATATATCTATATCTATATCTATATATATATATATTTGTGTAAATATATAACACACCTAACATTCAACAAATGTTTTTTGTTTTTTTTGTTTTTTTTTAAACAAAGAGACAACAACAGACATAAGAACATTTAACATTACAAAAACACACCTAACATTTTACATATATGGGGGTTTTTTGTTTGTTTTTTTGGCTTTTTTAAACAAAGAGACAACGGACATAAGAGCACATCACATTACAAAAACACACCTTACATTTGACTATTTTTTAGACATAAAGACAAAAGACGCAAAAACACATAGCACTATAAAAAGACACCTAACATATCTTTCAAACATAAAGACAAAGGACATAAACACGTCGCATTACAAAAACACACCTAACATTTAACAAATATGTTTTTTGGGGTTTTCTTTTTTAAACAAAGAGACAACAGACATAAGAACATTTAACATATATGTTTTTTTTTATATGGGCGCTTCCTTGGAGGTGCTCCCTCTGGCTCCTCAGCAGGTCTCTTCCTTGACCCGGCACACCGTTGGTCCCTTTTCAGCATCAACACCCTCAACTTCTCTACCCACCTGAGCCTGGGGCTCTGAACACCTGAAGTGTTCTGGACCTCAGGATTGAAAGCTGGGGCTGACAGAACAGGTGGATCATCGGCTTCCTCAGATGGAGCACCCTTGGAGATCTTCTTAGGGGGTGAAAGAGTCAGAGTAGGAGAAGGAGTATTGTGAAGAAAAGGGAATAGAGAAGGAAACAACTCCTCCAAGGAGGGGGAGGATGGGGAGAAACAGGAGAGAGAACAAGACTCAAGGGTGGAGGGAGGAGTCTCTTGGAGATAAGGAGACTGAGGAGGAGAGAACTGACCCCAGAAAGGGGAGGATGGAGTCAGAGGAGGTGAAGAGCATTCTGATGGGGAGGTACAGCAGGGAGGACCAGACTCAAGGGTGGAAGGAGGAGTCTCTTGGAGATAAGGAGACTGAGGAGGAGAAAACTGACCCCAGAAAGGGGAGGATGGAGTCACAGGAGGGGAAGAACTGTCTGACGGGGAGATGTGGGAGGGAGGACCAGACTCAAGGGTGGAAGGAGGAGTCTCTTGTAGATTAGGAGACTGAGGAGAAGAGAACTGACCCCAGAAAGGGGAGGATGGAGTCAGAGGAGGTGAAGAGCAGTCTGATGGGGAGATGTGGGAGGGAGGACCAGACCCAAGGGCGGAAGGAGGAGTCTCTTGTAGATTAGGAGACTGAGGAGGAGAGAACTGGCCCAAGAAAGGGGAGGATGGAGTCAGAGGAGGTGAAGAACAGTCTGATGGGGAGATGTGGGAGGGAGGACCAGACTCAAGGGTGGAAGTAGGAGTCTCTTGTAGATTAGGAGACTGAGGAGGAGAGAACTGACCCAAGAAAGGGGAGGATGGAGTCAGAGGAGGTGAAGAACAGTCTGATGGGGAGATGTGGGAGGGAGGACCAGACTCAAGGGCGGAAGGAGGAGTCTCTTGTAGATTAGGAGACTGAGGAGAAGAGAACTGACCCAAGAAGGGGGAGGATGGAGTCAGAGGAGGTGAAGAGCAGTCTGATGGGGAGATGTGGGAGGGAGGACCAGACTCAAGGGTGGAAGGAGGAGTCTCTTGTAGATTAGGAGACTGAGGAGGAGAGAACTGACCCAAGAAAGGGGAGGATGGAGTCAGAGGAGGTGAAGAACAGTCTGATGGGGAGATGTGGGAGGGAGGACCAGACTCAAGGGTGGAAGTAGGAGTCTCTTGTAGATTAGGAGACTGAGGAGGAGAGAACTGACCCAAGAAAGGGGAGGATGGAGTCAGAGGAGGGGAAGAACTGTCTGATATGGAGATGTGGGAGGGAGGACCAGACTCAAGGGCGGAAGGAGGAGTCTCTTGTAGATTAGGAGACTGAGGAGGAGAGAACTGACCCAAGAAAGGGGAGGATGGAGTCAGAGGAGGGGAAGAACTGTCTGATATGGAGATGTGGGAGGGAGGACCAGACTCAAGGGTAGAAGGAGGAGTCTCTTGTAGATTAGGAGACTGAGCAGGAGAGAACTGACCCCAGAAAGGGGAGGATGGAGTCAGAGGAGGTGAAGAACAGTCTGATGGGGAGATGTGGGAGGGAGGACCAGACTCAAGGGTGGAAGTAGGAGTCTCTTGTAGATTAGGAGACTGAGGAGGAGAGAACTGACCCAAGAAAGGGGAGGATGGAGTCACAGGAGGGGAAGAACTGTCTGACGGGGAGATGTGGGAGGGAGGACCAGACTCAAGGGTAGAAGGAGGAGTCTCTTGAAGGTTAGGAGACTGAGGAGGAGAGAACTGACCCAAGAAAGGGGAGGATGGAGTCAGAGGAGGGGAAGAACTGTCTGATATGGAGATGTGGGAGGGAGGACCAGACTCAAGGGTAGAAGGAGGAGTCTCTTGTAGATTAGGAGACTGAGGAGGAGAGAACTGACCCAAGAAAGGGGAAGATGGAGTCAGAGGAGGTGAAGAACAGTCTGATGGGGAGATGTGGGAGGGAGGACCAGACTCAAGGGTGGAAGTAGGAGTCTCTTGTAGATTAGGAGACTGAGGAGGAGAGAACTGACCCAAGAAAGGGGAGGATTGAGTCAGAGGAGGGGAAGAACTGTCTGATATGGAGATGTGGGAGGGAGGACCAGACTCAAGGGTGTTCGGAATAAACTGGGGAGGTAAAGGAGCCTGAGGAGGAGACAAGTGATCCAAGGAAGAAGGAGTAGGAATAAAAGGAGGAACAGAAAAGGAAGACTGGGGGATAAAGGTGGGAGGACAAGGCTGAAAGATACAAGGAGCCGTGCGGAAAAGAAAAGGAGCCTGAGGAGGAGACAAGTGAACAAAGGAAGAGGGAGTAGGAATAAAAGGAGGAACAGAAAAGGGAGACTGGGGGATAAAGGTGGGAGGACAAGGCTGAAAGATGCAAGGGGGAGTGGGAAAAAGAAAAGGAACCTGAGGAGGAGGCAAGGAAGGGGCAGTTAGAATAAAAGGAGGAGCAGAAAAGTGAGACTCAGAGATAAAGGAGGAGGTAAAAAACTCAGTGCCACAGGGGGGAGCCTGAGGAGGCTGGAAAAATAGAGGAGTGTGGGAGTGGCTCAAAAAAGGGAGAGGCAGAATCAGAGGAGGGAGAGAAGGCTGAGTGGAGGGGAAGTAGACCGGTGCATGGAGTACTGGTGCCTGGTACTCCATGTCTTCCATCCTATGCACTCCAAAGCAGGGTCCTTCCATGGACTGGTGGACCCTGGTGGAGCACTCACCTGCTTGATGAGGAGGGGGGCAGCTGGAGCGAGCCTGGACCCATCTCATCTCCGTGGACCTCTGGTCACCATGTTCAAGGAGGCCGTCAGCTGGATCATGGATCTAAAGACAGAAACAAAAACAAACATTTAGAATCTGGACGTTCAAACTGAGCAGCAAATGTATCAGAGAGATTTTCTTTAAGTGTCTCACAGTCCTGAGGCTCAAACTAGAGTCAGAGTCATCTGCACACTCATATTTATCTGCAGGTATTTACAGAGGAAAAGAGAAAAATCAGGAGCCTGGAGGGCCAGAGGAATGCTGCACACACAGCTGAGGGCCACGTGAACTTCAAAAGAATCATTATACAACATTCATGCTAACAAAGGGAACAGGTCACATTTTCTAAAAATCAACCCGACACTCAAATGTTTAAAATGACAGTTTCGGGGCGGACATTAGCTCAGTTGGTAGAGCGTCCGCCCCATGTAAGGGGCTGCCGACCCCCTGCAGCAGCTGCTGGTTTGATTCCCAGCCTCAACCCTTTGTTGCATGTCATCCCCCTTCTCTTCACCCGCTTTCCTGTCAATCTTCAGCTGTCGTATATAATAAAGGCCATAAAAAGCCCGAAAAAATAACTTAAAAAAAAAATGACAGTTTCATTTTTTATCTTTTTCTCTCATAATATTGACCAATCATCACTGAATGTCCTGATTTTGACTGATGACAATTGTAAGAAATGTGTTATTGAATATCTATAACCAATATATAACAATAATATATAATAATAACAATAAGACAATAATAACAATAATATATACAATAAATAAATAAGTAATAAACAAATAACAATAATATATACAATATAACCTAATTTGTGAATACCAAAAACATGGCCTCTATGTGAGGTCATTACCGTAACACTTGTTGCATATGTAAATACTTGGATGGGAATGAGTAGTAACTTAAAGGTGCTATGAGGAGAATCTATTACCGACAACATTAAGACTCTGCTACCCATGAGCACGCGCCGCGACTGTCGTAATGCTGCGTTCCAGTAACCTCGTAAATGTGAGCGACATCATCTCCGACTTATCGACGTTAGAAAAAAAACATGCCGATCTACCAGGCTATTGTTAGCTGTTGTTAGCACGCCCTGCGTTGTTGCATGAAGAATGTGATTATCACTATGGCAGCATTTTTGTAAATATAAGTCTAACAATACTATGTATACAGCTGATCTAGAGCAACACACCCCAGTCAGAAGTGCAAATAAATTGATTATTATAGGAGCTAAATAACTGTTTACACTGGGGGCATCCATCTTCGATTGTCAACTCGGGGGAGGCGACATTCCAGTTAAGTTTCCTGCTTGGAACTCAAAATTCCTACTTCCAACTACAACTGGAACGCACCAAAAGACGTCTGCAATCCAAAGCGTATGTTTGTTGTGATGTAGCCCGGACCTTCCTCAGAACTCTGCATTGCTTTACAACTTCTTTTTTCAACAACTTACAGGATGCAAAGCAAAGAGGTAATGTATCTCTTTCTAGTTACGTAGCGGTAGTTTTTGATGTGTGACAACAAGCAATTTTTTGGAAAACTTAGTATCGTAGTTTTGTAGCCGCTATATATCGCTACTTACAGCCCAGTGCTCTAAGACGTGTCTGAATAATATAAATTTGCTCTAGTTTTAATTGTCTTGTTCCCTAAGTTGAGTATCCAGGCCAGTCCAGCCCTGTCTGACCCGACCAGAAGGCTAAGGAATAGCATTTATATATGACTTATTTTGATGCTATAAAACTCATCTTAAAGTGTGTATTTCGATCAGGCATATATCTAAAAGTGAGACTTTTTTGTGATTACTTAGAAACTCCTCACAGTGTCTTTAAAATTTTATGTTTGCACAGGAACTATTTGTCAAGTCTTTTAGGATTAGAAAATTGACATTTTGTATTTATTTGTAAAATTTACACTTTAGGAAAAAAAATAGTATAAAACATGTAATTTTGTTACGGTAATGAACATAATAACTAAAATTATATCAGTAAACGTTTATCTGAATGTTTACACTATGAGGCTATTGTGAACTATTAGCAGAACATACATGAAAAAAAAAAAAGTCTACCTTTCATAAATATTCAGTTATCAGTTGAAAATGTGTTGGGGTAATGAACTTTTTTGGTCAATCACTCAATAAAACATGATGAAAATGTATTTAAAAAATGTATTGACTGCTCATTTAGAGTCAGTTCATTGAGACCCTGCTTGCTACAAATGAGATGTAACAGGCCCCGTGTGAAGGGTCTGTGTCCAGATTAAAATGTCCTGTGTAAACCAGGAGAAAAGAATGAGACGGACATTAAGTAGTGTTTTCTTTCCTCGCTTCTGACAGTCTGAAGACGAGGGCTGCAGTACACTCTAACCCTGAATCCACTGAATCCTGTGCGGGTCCGGTGCGGCTTCCGCATGTAATCCGTATCATTAAAATCACTGTTGTAGGCTCACATTAGCCCCGCGCGGTTCGACTCCGGTTGTGGGAGCCGTACGGCACAACGGAAACAATCCGCAAGAAGTCTATTTTTTCGGGACGCCGGAGAGGGTCTGCGTCAAGCTGAATGAAATGTGACGAACTATACAGGAAGTGAAATGCCGGGTGGCATGAAGATACGTGGTTTTTCAAAACAAAATGAGTGTACAAACAAATGTAAGTGGACTCTTCTTTGACCTCACACTTGCGCTTGTAGTAAATGTAAACATAACATTACACCCGGTGACACGAGGTCGCAAAAGTGAGCAGCACAGCATCTCCTTACATGTAGTTCCTGTATATAGGGCTTGTTCTTGCGCGAAGTCCAGACAAGAACGTGAATCCATGTGAGCTTCAACTCCCGTGAGTGCCGTTTACGCACCCGGCACTGGAGCCAGCCGCAGCCTCTATCTGGAGCTGATGTGAGTGGCAGCTTGCGGAAAATCCGCACCGAATCTGGACTGCAACCGTTCTGGAGCCAGTGTGAGCGCGGCGTAAGCCGTCTCCAAGGAGGGTTGAGCCCCCTGTGGTGTAATCTGGTAATACACCCTAAACAAACTGTATACAAACTTACAAAAATACAAATGCTCCCATTCATGAACTTTTATATAAAATATAACATATTAGAAACAAAATACACAACGAAATTGTGATGACACATTTCTGTGTGTCACAGAGAGAAAAAACTAGCAAAATTGACCTAAAACTATTTTTGCAAAAGTCAGGACAGTTTATATATGTATTTATATTAGGCCTGTGCTCAAAATATCGATAAGGCAAAATATCGTATCACACTCCTTTGGGATACGTGTATCGATACGGATTCTACAAAATCGATACGGCCTAAATATTTTGACAGTTGTTGTAAATACACTTTGGGTAATGTTAACAGTGGCACAGTTCAAGGTAGAAGACGAGCTACAGAATGAAGCAGATGTTATTAATTTGAACTTAGGTCTACCATCTTTGAGGATCTGAATTTATGTCTCTCAAGTTGTAGAACCACTTAAAACTCATCCTTGTTCTTTTTCTTCTTATGAGAAAAAACTAAACTTGTCAAGAATTTTGCTTAAAGCATAGTCAATGTTCACAATTTACGTGTATCAGGATACGTATCGTATCGTGGCCTTAGTATCGGGATACGTATATATATATATATATATATATATATATATATATATATATATATATATATATATATATATATATATATATATATATATATATATATATATATATATATATATATATATATATATATATATATATATATATATATATATATATATATATATATATATATATATATATATATATATATATATATATATATATATATATATATATATATATATATGTATATATGTCAATTTTTGATCTCATAATCAGGACCTATAAATCCAGATTTGCTTCTTATCAGCCATGAGTTAGTTTCTGTTTGTTTGGTGGAAATGGGCTTCCACAGTGATGCATGCACAAAGTTATAAAGACAGAAGTATCAATATTCAGCTTTTTTCAGCAAAAAATTGTATATATGTCAACAACCAAAGATCAACAAGGATTTTTAAGTCAGGGAAGAGTTTGTCTTTTTATCCCCTTCATGTTTACAGTTTATTGATATTTAAATCAACTAAAGGGACACACTGAATGAGAGAGAGGGTGCTGTGTGCCCCATGGAAGCTCTTTGCTCATCGTTGCTCCAACTGCAGAGTAAAAGGTAGACATGTCATGTAATAACTTCTAAAAAAAATTTTTTAAATGGTTTCATATGTCTTACTAAGATTTTAAAAGACAAAATCTATATTATGAAACCCAAAAGCACAGAATAATGGTTTAGGCTATAAACTAAATCAAGTCTTTTTGTAAACTTCAATAGTCAGAGCAAGTACCAATAAATGAAATAAGGTTTAGTCATTATCTAAATTAAAATATATACTGAATGCTTTATGTTTGTTGAATTAAAATACATTGCTTTAAACACTTTCTGCACTCGTCCAAAGATATTATTCGAGTTTCCTCAACACTCTACAGTGACTTTCAACAAAAGAGCAAATTATTACGACCAAGTTCCTCTTTTTGGAGAAAACAACACTCATATGAGTGAATATAACCTTGAAGATGTGAACAGAGTTACTATTTTAGTCAAAGTTACTCGACAAATATATCATTAACTTTATATGAGCACTTTTCTGGTCATTTGAAAGCATCAAACTGTTTTGATTTTATTTTTCTGACGAGCAATCACTAATTTATTGTCTTAAACAATGTGAAGTTAAAAAAAATCTCATGGACTGATAAATTAAGCTCAGCTCAGCATATTACAACAATTAGATAAAACAGTCAACAACCTTTTTACTAAACATAAAACCTGCATCTGTTGTAAATGTATCTATATATCCTAATTAAAGCTCTAAATACTGTATGTCACAGCTCTAATACAGACCAAAACTCCAGTCAAAGCAGCTCTTTTCTCAGTTTCATTCAAGTCTTTAAATGTTGTCTGTCTTAAGGTGGTAAACAGTCAATCTACTAAAGTTACACTGCAACAGGTCAAATACACTTAGACCCATTTAACATGAACATAGAGGACTTTCTGCTGCAGAAAACCATCCAAAATGACATTTCTATGACACTTACTAGTCCAATAAGTGATTCATTGTTTAAAAACTGTGATGAGGATGAAGGTGTAGAAATATCTTGATATAGCCTAGCTTCAAACTGTTGGGCTAACTGTTGTTTTGGGCTCAAACGCTCATTTTTCCCACATTTCCTGACTGTTTGGTCAAACTATTCTCACAACATTCAGCTAAAACTTGATGAATGAACCCTAAAGGTGTCATTTCAGGACATTTTATTCACTTTGTTGTCATCTTGGTTTTTACAGTCCACTGCCTCTGACTCTTGTCCAAACACACGGTGCTCAATAGAATCAAATTTCTCACATTTCTCAAGCAAAGATCGACTTTCTCCATTTTTCTGCTGGTCGGTCGATGAACTTTCGCTGAAGTCACTTCAAAACTCTGGAATTTCTGAAGAAAACAAGTGAAAAACTGTCTGAACTGTCTTGGCGGACTCGGTTCGTGAGGGTTCGGGTGGTTGTGATTCCTCAAATGAATTTACTGTTGATATAGCAACCAGCATCCAACGTCAATCACGTTCTGACGTCATCGCGTATAAACGGCTCTACCGACTGTTATTGAATCATTTTATGATACAATTTAATTCACTTATAAATCCTTAGTCCAGATTAAAAATAAAAGGAACTCAAGATTTTCAGATGCTTATGAAATAATATTTGATGTTTACCCTGACATTTAATGAAATTTAGAATTACAGAAATTGTCAAAGTTACCATAAGGCTTGCCAAAAGAGCATTAGACGTCTAATAGACGTTTAAGTTTAGACGGAAATTAGCCCGTCTATAGTTGGTCTATATTTCGCCAGTATCTAGACAAAAGAATGTAATCTTTTGATTATTTAATATTAATTTAAAAAAAAATGTTAGCTGTATAAATGATGCCGACATGCTGGATTAAAGCAGTTTCAACAGTCACTGATCATTTACGGTGCAGTTTAGATTTAGACTCTGACGTCTAAATCTAAACCTCATATCAACGTCTCTTTGTTTTTTGACCAAATCTACACAATTGATTTAAATACGTTCAAGAACTAATATTGACCAAAAAATAACTCTCAGTTGCACAACTGGCGTCCATATACTGGACTTAAATAATTTTAATGGCCAGTGATCAACATACTCTAAAATTTGGATTTCGCCCATTTAGACGTTTAATCAAGGTTTAGATTTAGACCAATTTGATATAGGCTATTATTGCTAAGTTATTTATATTTTCAGGTATAACATTATGCTTAACATGTTTAGAAATAATTATATAGGCCTATCTGTACCCACTGAGCAATAGACGGATATCTACCTATTTTTAGACCTAACTTCAACCGTCTATATTCCGTCTGTTTTAGACGAAATTTAGACGTTACATTTTAATCCATTAGGCTATTTGATAACTATTTCTTTTAAAAACAACTGTAAGGTGCACAACTGATCTCCAAATACTTAGCTAAAATAATTATGTTAGCCGTTGAGCGGTATACAGTCTAGTATAAATATAGCCGAGATGTAGACGTCTAAATCTCTATTTCATTTCAACGTCTACATAGACCGAATCTGGACAACTACATTTAACCCATCATTCAGTAGTTAAGTATTTAAAACAATAAGTGCATGTTGCAAAACCGATCTCTAAATATTGGATTGAGATCATTTTAATAGCCACAATCGTTATAAGGTATAGGTCAGATAAAGACGTCTAATATCCCGCATTTCAACGTCCATAATTACACCATTCTCTTTATTTCAAATCTTCGGAAAACAAAACAAAAAATAATCTGATGAAATAGCCAACTTTTCCCATGTGCAGATCCCAACTACGGCTGTGGGAGGCGTGTTTTAGTTTACTCCAAAACAACTGAGTCAAAAAGTTATTAAAAGTTTAATACGCATGTCAACAGGATTTCTATGGGATGTCTGGTTTGTCTAGTGAGCGCTCGTGCATGTGCCTCTGCCTGAAATAGTTATATTGAATTTATCCACAGCACACAAAAACAAAAATATGACGAAGTTCTTGTGTTATTATTGTGTACAGAAGGGTCATGATTGTGTGTGAGTGAGAGAGAGAAATTCAAATGAACTGTTTCTTTATTGAAATATAAAAGTAATTCATGTATACATTTATTAACATGCCAAAATAGTCATAAAATAAAAAATAATATGCCAAACCATCTGTCATTGTTAATCAGCATATTGTTCCTGAATTCATCTTTGAAAAGCACTTCCTAAGTAATCCCACTTTTGACTCTGTTGATAATTATTAATATCATACAGACTGGACAGCTGTCTCATGTTGGGGGGAAGGATTTGAAGACATGCACAAACAGGACCATGGACAGGTATGACAACACATATAAGTATAATACGGTTTAGTCAATATCTAAATCAAAATATATACTCAATGCTTGATGTTTGCAGCATTAAAATACTAAAAATATATTATATTAAAATACTCATTACAATCAAGTTCCTCTTTTTGGAGAAAACAACATTCATATGTGTGTATATAACCTTGAAGATGTGAACAGAGTTACTATTTGAGTCAAAACTCGACAAATAAATCGTTAACTTTTTATGAGCACTTTTCCGGTCATTTGAAAGCATCAAACTGTTTTTATTTTTCTGACAAGCATTCATTAATTTATTATCTTAAACACTGTGAAGTTAAAAAAAAAATCTCATGTGTGTTTGAGAAGCTCTATGTGTGTGCGTATGTGTGTGTGTTGGAATAGAGAGTGAGTGTGTAGTAACTGCAGTTTTTTTGCTTTCTTTCTGCTTTCGGGGGGTTATATCTTTCTTGGGGTCCATATGATTATTAAGAAAAAGTGGACTAATTGAAGGTTTTGTGCCAAAGCTTGGATTCTAACATATGTATACACATGTGTATGAATTCAGGCGGCAGCATAATGCTGGCAGATTGTCCAGAGATTGTTGTCTCTAAATAAGTCGCAGTTCCAGGAAGATATGAATTGTTTGGACATAAGTCTGTTAACCCTTTAGGGAACAAGCGGTTCGAACATCATTGAAACTGTTAACTTATTTATTCTATTTGATAATTAACTTTTTGATTTGATAGGTGACATATCTCTAATGTATGTATTTTATATTCATGTTTGATATATTTGTAAATTGAATATGTAAATAAAGTTGGAAAAAGAGAAACTGTGTTACTGAATGAATTTTTCTGAAGGAATTAAAAAAATAATAGAGATATCTTTGTCCTTTGCCTTTAGAGAGACTTTACATCACACAGCAGGGTCCTTTTGTCAAAAGCTGAAGGCATCTGTCATTTTGTTTCTCCATCTCTATCTCTCTTCATGAGATTTCACTGCTAAACAAATTTGACGAGCTATTTCTGGATTTCATCAAGAGAAATAAAACACATAAACTTAAAATGCAGCCCTGTCTAACAGCAGAGCAGAAGGGGGTCTGGAAGTGCTTAACTTCACTGATATTAAAGATACTCTGTGGTTCTTCATCTCTAATAACATTTTAATCGACTATTTTTGAAACATTGGAGGGCTCCATGTAGTTTTATCATGCAGCTGTGTTCCTGTCACGTTGTCTAAATTTCATCATCAGTCACTTTTTTCCTGTAAATTGTGCTTCATTCACAATTTTTCTTCTTACAAAACTTTGTGGAATAACAAGTGTATAACTATAAGAATAAATCTCTTTTTAATTCCAAATGGCTTGAGAGAAGTATAAACTTTATTTTGTCCGTGTCGGATGAACATGGTCACATCCTCTCCTATGAGAGTTTTATAACTCATCATTTTCCTTTGTCTTATAAAGAATACAACTCTGTGATAAAAGCAGTCCCCTCTGGCTTACTTCATTCGATGGAAAGTCACTTATCCCGTGAAAGCATTAGACCAGAGGTCATACCTGTTTTGCTTCATTCTTTTATAACTTTTTTTTAATAGTTTTGAAAGTATAAGCAAATAAAAAACCTAAATGATGTCAATATAAGTACAAGGGCATTACAAATTATATGGACATTATTTTTTCGTACAATAAATGCACAAGAGTGCACACACAAGCAAAAATGAACAAACAGAAAAGGACTTTTGTAAAAGTTATACACCAATTCAAATCCACAAGTTGGGTAATTCCTCAAAAAACAACAGAGCAAAACAGAAAATAAACTGGACAAAGGAGACGAGCAAATGAAACTGAACAAAGAAGAACAAAAACAAACCAACAGACATAAATGGCAACATGAATCTTCTATTAAATCTTTTTCTGGAGATTTTACTTTTTTCTTCTTTTAACCTTCTGACCCGTGTTTTTTAAAAGTATTTTTACAGTTACATTAGTTCATTCTTCTTTTTCCATCACAACTCAAAACTGACACTGAGGTTTCTTATCCTACGTGTAATTCTTTCCATTTCATCTATTTTCTTTTATTGATTCTTTCCATGTGTTTATTTGTGGTGAACTTGGTTTGAACCAGTTTTTCTGTTATCTATTTAACTGCAGTTATTCTCAATATTCTGTACAAGTATTTATCTGATTTTAGGGACAATGTCTTTGGGGGGTTCCCAAGACTAATGGAGGCTTCAAGGTCACAATTAACGATTTTTCCCTGCTGTAATAAGTGTTTATAATTTATTACATCATGTAATAACTTATAAAAAAAAAATAAAAAATGGTTTCATACGTCTTAATAAGATTTTAAAAGACAAAATCCATATTATGAAACTCAAAAGCACAGAATAATGGTTGAGGCTCTAAACTAAATCAAGTCTTTTTGTAAACTTTAAGAGTCAGAGCAAGTACAATAAATGAAATAAAGTTTAGTCAATAGCTAAATTAAAATATATATTCAATGCTTGATGTTTGCAGCATTGTGTATATAAGAAATACTAAATTAAAAATACTCATTACAACCAAGTTCCTCTTTTTGGAGAAAACAACACTCATATGAGTGAATATAACCTTGAAGATGTGAACAGAGTTACTATTTTAGTCAAAGTTACTCGACAAATATATCATTAACTTTATATGAGCACTTTTCTGGTCATTTGAAAGCATCAAACTGTTTTGATTTTATTTTTCTGACAAATATCCATTAATTCATTGTCTTAAACAATGTGAAGTTTAAAAAAAAATCTCATGGACTGATAAATTAAGCTCAGCTCAGCATATTACAACAATTAGATAAAACAGTCAACAACCTTTTTACTAAACATAAAACCTGCATCAGTTGTAAATGTTTCTATATATCCTAAAAAAAAGCTGTAAATACTGTATGTCACAGCTCTAATACAGACCAAAACTCCAGTCAAAGCAGCTCTTTTCTCAGTTTCATTCAAGTCTTTAAATGTTGTCTGTCTTAAGGTGGTAAACAGTCAATCTACTTAAGTTACACTGCAACAAGTCAAATACACTTAGACCCATTTAACATGAACATAGAGGACTTTCTGCTGCAGAAAACCATCCAAAATGACATTTCTATGACACTTATTAGTCCAATAAGTCATTCATTGTTTAAAAACTGTGATGAGGATGAAGGTGTAGAAATATCTTGATATAGCCTACCTTCAAACTGTTGGGCTAACTGTTGTTTTGGGCTCAAACGCTCGTTTTTCCCACATTTCCTGACTGTTTGGTCAAACTATTCTCACAACATTCAGCTAAAACTTGATGAATGAACCCTAAAGGTGTCATTTCAGGACATTTTATTCACTTTGTTGTCATCTTGGTTTTTACAGTCCACTGCCTCTGAATCTTGTCCAAACACAGGTTGCTCAATAGAATCAAATTTCTCACATTTCTCAAGCAAAGATCGACTTTCTCCATTTTTCTGCTGGTCAGTCGATGAACTTTCGCTGAAGTCACTTCAAAACTCTGGAATTTCTGAAGAAAACAAGTGAAAAACTGTCTGAACTGTCTTGGCGGACTCGGTTCGTGAGGGTTCGGGTGGCTGTGATTCCTCAAATGAATTTACTGTTGACATAGCAACCAACATCCAACGTCAATCACGTTCTGACGTCTCTGACGTCATCGCGTATAAACGGCTCTCCCGACTGTGTTTTAAAATAGTCACAGAAATCTAACTTTATTTTCTTTCTTAACAGACGAATCTCAGCCAATCATAACTCTGTGTCTCAGGATATAAAATAATTCTGGTTCAGTATTCTTGGGACTTGTTTGGCTGTCAGTTTTTTCACTTTTTGTTCAAAAGATATTTGAGAATTTAGAAATGATCAATGTGCAATTGAAACAATGATGGGACCATTTTGTAACACCGACTGGGAAAATGACCCAGAAATATTCAGATAAGTTCAGTGGATCTCGTTCTACTGGCTGGGTGTGAAGGGGATATGGGAAAACTTAGAAATATGAAATTGTTCTTTAGTCAGGGCAAGACACTTTCTTATTCTGTTCCTCCATAAATGGCTACTTAATTTTTCAAATACTATTTTTTTTATTCAGATATCTACTTATTTATTTATCCATTTTAATCATTTATTAGGCTATATTTAACATGTTACATGTACATACCAGTGCACACAGACTTATCCACGCTGCCCTCTTGTGGAAGTTTTCAGGAACAAGTGAGGACCTGGTGTAAAGTTTGAAATGTTTATTAGTGTCACATTCTGGCTTTGACATCGAGATATTCATGATTTCATAAATAACTTATCAAGGCATCATATCAGTGATAAGCATTAATTAATGATGATTTTTTAACATGCTAATGCTTGTTGCTGCAGCGTTAACTACTGAGGCAAATGTTCAACAAGCCTGTGCCTGGTCTTTAAGTTTTCATTGCCTAACCTACTTTTTTAACAGAAGTGCTTTCAGCAGTTACAATTGGTTGTTTTGTTTCAACAAGCTCTGACACCACACTCCATCTGAAGCTTCATGTTAATGTTATATTTAAAATCATCTTTCATGTTTACTTTCTCTTTAATTATTTATTTAGCATGTGATTGAAAAAAATGTATAAATTGTATACCTTCATGTCTGGCCAAACCTTTATTACAATACTTTCATACATTTTTTTATGAATCAAGAGCAAGATAATATACCTCAATTTTAAAAACATACTTTACTCAAACTGTAACAAAGAATAAATTAGCTCAGTAGGGTCTATCTAAGTGTATGATGGTCCATGTGGAAAAAAAGGTCACTTGAAGAGGCTGCAGATCAACTTGTTCACTGATGGAGAGAAGAGGAGACTCAGGATGAATTATCGGGATTCTCTGACACTCAGAAAAGTTTAAATGTTGTGACTGTGTGTGCTGTTGTGAAGACAATCAAACAATCAATCAAACTTTATTTGTATAAAACTTTTCATACAAAATTTTGTAGCACAAAGTGCTTCACACAGAAATGAAGAAAATAAATTAAGGTAGTAACAGGTAAAAAATTAAATACAGAGAAAAATACAACCCCCCCTCATCCTCAAAATCCACACACAGCACATGCACTCACTTACACACACATGCAAATACATGAGGAAGAGATTCTGACAGAAAACAGAGTAAGAGAACTGAGGAAATGACATCTTTCATTAAAAATGAGGGAACACTGGAGCTAAGACCAAAATAACAACAATAATAATAATAATAATTATAATAATAATAATAATAATGATAAATAAATAAAAAATCTTGATAAGAAATAAGATTAAAATAAATAAATATAAAAATAAATAGGTAAATAAAATGCATTTTAAATAGTCATATAATAAAATGAGATAAAATGCACTGAAGTAAGATAGTGGAATGAAAATAAACAGATAATAAAATTCCAAACAATAAATCTGAACTAAATCGAATAATAAAACATATTAAGGGGGTTAAAATGAATATACGAATAAAACTAGAAAAGCACTCGGAGAGCGCAGACCTCCGCCAGCACCACAGTCCTCTCCCATATTGTGATTTTTACCATAAATATTAGTCCTACCTTTATTTTGTGTAAATATTTAGATTCCTTGATCATGAAAACATACCATTAGCAATTGGCCTCATAATGATATCTATTTTATTTCAGTAGTTATTCACCAAAATCACATTTTTCGTCATGGCGGCCAGATGGTGATCCGCATCAAAACCAAAATCAAATCACTTCTTCCTTTTCCCATGCTTAACATTTCCTGAAAATTTCATCAAAATCCATCCATAACTTTTTGAGTTATTTTGTTCAAAGACAGAGAAACAGACGAACACACAACCTCGTTGGCGGAGGTAATAAATATGATCAGCTAAAAGCCAGACTAAAAAGGTAGGTCTTGAGTTGGCTTTTAAAAACATGAACAGTAGGTGCTGCTCTCAGGTCTTCAGGTGGACTGTTCCACAGGGCCGTAGTATTGAACTGATGCTTCACCATATGTTTTCGTTCTAACTTTGAGTACAATCAGAAGGCCACTACCTGAAGACCTGAGGGCTCTACTGGGTTCATAGGGAAAAAGCAGATTGGATAAATAAAAAGGAGCAAGACCTTTCAGGAATTTAAAAACTAGTAAAAGAACCTTAAAATCAACTCTAAAAGAAACAGGCAGCCATTGCAGAGATTTTAAAATCGGGGTGGTGTGGGCTCTGTTTCTGGTCTTCGTCAGCAGCTGAGTTTTGAAGTAGTTGAAGCTGTGAGATGTTCTTTTTAGGAAGACCAGAAAGAAGAGCATTACAATAATCAATCCTACAAGTGATAAAAGCATGGATAAGAGTCTCTGCATTGGCCTGAGAGAGAAGCTGGTGCACTCTGGAAATGTTCTTTAAATAATAAAATGACTTTTTTGTTACATCTCTGATGTGCAGGTCAAAGCTGAGGTCTGAATCAAATATAACACCAAGATTTTTGACCTGCTGACACAGATTAAAAGACAGTGATTGGAGTTTGCTCTCCAGTTTCTCTCTCTGAGGACCTGTACCGATGACTAACACCTGAGTTTTGTCCTGGTTGAGTTGAAGAAAGTTGTCTACCATCCAAAGCCTGACATCTAAAATACAATTAAACGGGCATCAATGGAGACACGGCGATGTAAAGCTGCGTGTCATCAGCATAGCTGTGAAAGTTGATGCTGTGTCTCCTGATGACGTCGCCTAAAGGCAACATATAAATATTAAAATGTGTAGGACCTAAAATTGAACCCTGTGGGATGCCACAGTTTACGTTGTGAAGTCCTGACTGGCATTCCCCCATGTTCACATAAAACTTTCTGTCAGTGAGATAAAGGGTTAGGGTAAACCAATTAAAAACAGTGCCAGAGATTTTAATCAAACCATTGAGTCTATTTAAAAGAATCTGGTGGGTTACAGTGTCAAAAGCTGTACTAAGGTCGAGAAGCACAAGCACAGAAAGCATTTTCTGATCCATGTTTGATCTGAGATCATTCACTATTTTAACAAGTGCCATCTCTGTGCTGTGGCCGGCCCTAAAGCCAGACTGATACATTTCACCAATGGATAAAGTTTTCATAAAATCCTGTAATTGGTTAAAAACAAGTTTCTCTAAAATCTTACTTAAAAATGGCAGATTGGAAACTGGCCTGTAGTTATCTAAAATCAATGGGTCCAAATTGTTTCTCTTCAGAAGGGGTTTAACCACCGCTGTTTAAAAAGCAGTAGGAAAAACACCCATCAGAAGAGAATAATTCAAAATATTAAGAAGATCTGATTTAAAAGAATTGTAAAATTGTTTAAAAACGGATGTAGGGATGGGGTCTAAAAAGTATGCTGCTGGTTTTAGTTGGGAGACAACTTTGTCAAGCATTTAAGAATCAACCAGGAAAAACTTCTCCAGTGTTTCCTATTGAGAGAGTAAAAACTCAGCGGTGCTAAAAGTTTTAAGTCGGGTGCGGGGGAGATTTGCTCTTATTGCTTCAGTTTTACTGCAGAAGTGGACTGTAAAATCTTCACACTGACTGTGTGAAGTGATCAGGAGGGTTAAAAACAGGGTTAATTAAAGATCAATGGTTGAGAAGAGGATTTTTGTGTTATTTTACTTTCAGGTATAAGTGTTGAAAAATGATTTCTCCTGGATTTTTTGACTGCGTTATTGTATATTGACATATTCTTCCAGAAAGATCTGATAATTGACTTTTGATTTATTTTTTCTCCATCTCCTTTCTGCAATCCGACAGTTTCTTTTTAATTGTAGAATTTCTTCACCTCTCCATGGAGGTGTTGGTTTTGTTTTTAACTTCTTGAATTTCACCGGTGCCACCTTGTCAAGGGCTGATTTGAGTTTATTGTTAAAACCATCTACAATAAAATCACATGAAGTAGGTAAAATATCTGGGGGGTATTTCTTAGAATTTGAATAAAATTTTCAGCCACTTCTGCAGTAAGACGGCGTTTCCTTACAGTTCACTCTGGGATTTCCTGTTTGTTAAAATCACACACATCAAAATATAGATAAATATGATTACTAAAACCAACATCTGTCACTGCAGTAATGTTTGCTGTTAAAATCACATCTAAAATATGTCCTTTTTTATGTGTTGGAGTTTTGACATATTGTTTAAAATTCACAGTTAATAAGGTTTAAAAAATCTGAGGTAAAAGAGTTTGATTGATTGTCCATATGGATGTTAAAATCATTTAAAATCAAAATCCTGTCATATATTGTGTGAATTATTGACAGTTGTTCTGAAAATTCTGTAGTAAAAGAGGTGTAATACTTGGGGGGTCTATACAGAGTTAAACATAATGTAGATGGACTGTTAAACACAAAAGAGTGATACTCAAATGAATTAAAATCACCAAATAAAATCTCCTTAAAACCAAGTAATGTTAAAAGAATACTTGTTGTGCCCCTCCCCTTTTTCCTGACTAAAAGAATGTAAAAAAACATAATTATCAGGTGTTGCTTCAAGCAGAGTAAATGGTCCATTGGTGCCAAGCCAGGTTTCAGTTAAAAACATGCAGTCAATATTGTGGTCTAAAATCAAGTCATAAATTCAAAAAGATTTAATTAAAAGGGATCTTACATTTAAAAGTGCCATGTGCAGGGTTTATTTTTGAGATGGATTTGAACATGTTTTCAAATATAAAGAACAATATCAATAAATAAACAATATATTATTATAATTAGCCTACAGATGGAATCTGTCCCCTGCCCTGCTGCTGTGCAATAATGTTAAAGCTGAGGGCTTCTGTCAGCATTTTGAATGGTCAAAATGGTGATGCGTTTTAATGTTTTTATCTTTCTGCGAAATGTTTACATTGTTTATATGTTGTTTATTAATTGTTTATTCTTATTCCAATAATAGAAGTTATTACAGAAAATACTTTACTCTTGTTGCACAATGTTACCTTGAACCAACGAGCCAGTATCTGTTTTGGGGGAGGTCAGGGGTCAGATTTTATGGTTGATGTATTTATCAGGGACCCCAAAGCTCCCCTAGGGTGTATATTTTTTTCCACAAAATTAAAAAGTTATGCAATGAATGGCTAACTAAAGCTTCTGCACTGCAGTTTTATGCCCTGCAAACAAACTTATTGTTTCTTATGATTGTGCTCATTGATATTTATGCGGCTGTGAAGTGCGTGTGCCCAGAGGCTTATTCAGGTTTGTGGTGGAAATCTTCACAAGGTCATGTCTCTTCAGCAGTTGTTGAGTGGGTATTCTATCAGTAGCTAATGAGTGAATGGGAAAAAAAATGGAAGCACATCCACATTTAGCATTAAATCAATTTAAAATGCACCTTTCCACTGGCAGCTTCGAAGAGAAAAAAATTCAACCATATACAGTTGTGCCCAAAAGTTTACACCCCCCAGCAGAATTTCAGATTTTTTGGCCTTTTCTCAGAAAATATGAATGATAACACAAAAACCTTTCTGTCACTCATGGTAAGTGGTTGGGTGAAGACATTTATTGAAAAAAAGATAAGTTTACTCTTTTTAAATCATAATGACAACAGAAACTTCAAAAATTACCCTGTTCAAAAGTTTACACCCCCTGGCAGCTTTGGCCTGATAACATGCACAAAATTTGACACAAATGGGTTTGAATGTCTACTAAAGGTAACCATCCTCACCCGTGATCTATTAGCTTGTAATCAGTGTGTGTGTATAAAAGCTCAGTGAGTTTCTGAGCTCCTGACAGACACGTGCATCTTTCACTGCGATGAAATTTCAGGTTTCTGCATCATAGGTAAAGCAAAAGAATTGTCAAAGGATCTGCGAGAAAAGGTATTTCAACTGTATAAAACAGGAAAAGGATTTAAGAAGATATCCAAGGAATTGAGGATGCCAAGAAGCGCTGTTAAAACTCTAATTAAGAAGGGGAGAGAGAGGGATTCTGTTCAAACCAAACCACGGTCAGGCAGACCAACAAAAATTTCAGCTCCAACTGCAAGGAAAATTGTTGGAGATGCAAAGAAAAGCCTACAAATAACTTCAGCTGAAATACAGGACTCTCTGAAAAAAATTGGGGTGGATGTTTCAAGATCCACAATAAGGAGACACTTGAAGGAACATGGGCTGCATGGTCGGGTTGCCAGAAGAAAGACATTTCTACGCAAATGCCACAAAATATCCAGCTTACAATACACCAAACAGCACAGAGACAAGCCTCAAAACTTCTGGAACAAAGTCATTCGGAGTGATGAGACCAAAATTGAGCTTTTTGGCCACAACCACAAACGTTACATTTGGAGAGGAGTCAACAAGGCCCATGATGAAAGGTACACCATTCCTACTGTGTAACACGGAGGTGGATCACTGATGTTTTGGGGATGCGTGAGCTACAAAGGCACAGGCAAATTGGTCAAAATTGATGGATGGATGAATGCAGCATATTATCAGAAAATATTGGTGGATAATTTACACTCATCTGCCCAGAAGCTGCGCATGGGATGTTCTTGGACGTTCCAACATGACAATGATCCAAAACACAAATCAACCTGCCATTGGCTACAACAGAATAAAGTGAAGGTTTTAAAGTGGCCATCTTAGTCTCCTGACCTCAATATCATTGAACCACTCTTGGGAGATCTCTAACGTGCAGTTTATGCAAGCCAGCCCAAGAATTTACAGGAGCTGGAGGCTTTTTGAGAAGAGGAATGGGCAGTTTTACCATCTGAGAAAATAAAGACCCTCATCCACAACTACCACAAAAGACTTCAAGCTGTTATCGACGTTAAAGGGGGAAATACACGGTATTAAAAACTGGGGGGTGTAAACTTTTGAACAGGGTAATTTTTGAAGTTTCTGTTGTCATTATGATTTAAAAGAGCAAACTTATCATTTTTTCAATAAATATCTTCACCCAACCACTAACCATGAGTGACAGAAAGGATTTTGTGTTATCATTCATATTTTCTGAGAAAGGCCAAAAAATCTGAAATTCTGCTGGGGGGTGTAAACTTTTGGGCACAACTGTATGTGTAGGACTAGGGATATATATATATATATATATATATATATATATATATATATATATATATATATATATATATATATATATATATATATATATAGATAGATATAGATTGATAGATAGTATATATATATATATATATATATATATATATATATATATATATATATACATATATATATATATATATATATATATATATATATATATATATATATATATATATATATATATATATATATATATATATATATATATATATATATATATGCCATGGCTCTCTTTAGTTTCCAGTTATTTCTACAACTCTGATATTTCTCTTATAGAATGATTGGAACAGATACTTCTTTGTCATGAAAAAACATTCATGAAGTTTGATTCTTTTATGACTTTATTATGGGTTAATAGAAAAACTGACTAAATCTGCTAGGTCAAAAATATACATACAGCAACATGAATTAGCAATTTTGGTGACTTAGAAAGTTGTGTCAATGAAATGAGCTTCAGAACATACCCTCTTAACTTCTTGTGAATGATTATGAGTGACTATAGCTGGGGACTTCTCTGAGGCCATTTAAATAGGGCCCATTGGATACAAAAAACACAAACACTACAATGGGAAAGTCAAAGGAGCTCAGCACGGATCTGAAAAAGGGAATCATTGACTTGAACAAGTCAGGAAAGTCACTTGGAGCCATTTCACAGCAGCTGCAGGTCCCAAGAGTAACAGTGCAAACAATTGTTTGTATGTATAAAGTGCTTGGCACTGTTTTGTCACTGCCATGGTCAGGAAGAAAATTCAAGCTATCCTGCTGCTGACAGAAAATTGGTCGGGAGTGTGAAGAGTCAACCAAGAACCACCAAAAAGCAGATCTGCCAAGAATTAGAAGCTGCTGGAACACAAATGTCAGTATCCACTGTCAAGCATGTTTTGTATCGCCATAGACTGATGGGCTGCTGTTTAAGAAGGAAGTCCTTGCTCTAAAAGCAGCACCTTAAAGCTCAACTGAAGTTTGCTGCTGATCACATTGACAAAGATAAGCCCTTCTGGAGGAAAGTTCTGTGGTCAGATGAAACAAAAATCAAGCTTTTTGGCCACAGTTCCCAACAATATGTTTGAAGGAGAAAAGGTGATGCCTTTAACCCCAAGAACACCATGCCTACCGTCAAGCACGGTGGTGGGAGTATTATGCTGTGTGGCTGTTTTGCTGCCAATGGAACTGGTGCTTTACAGAGAGTAAATGGGATTGTGAAGAAGGAGAATTACCTTCAAATTCTTCAAGAGAACCTAAAATCATCAGCTCGAAGGTTGGGTCTCGGGCACAGTTGGGTGCTCCAACAGGACAATGACCCCGAACACAAATCAAAAGTGGTAATGGAATGGCTAAATCGGGCTGGAATGAAGGTTTTAGAATGGCCTTCCCGAAGTCCTGATCTAAACCCCATTGAGAACACCTGGACAATGCTGAAGAAACAAGTTCATGTCAGAGAGCCAACAAATTTAACTGAACTGGACCAATTCTGTCAAGAGGAGTGGTCAAAGATTCAACCAGAAGCTTGCCAGAAGCTTGTGGATGGCTACCAAAAGTGCCTAATTGAAGTGAAAATGGTCAAGGGACATGTAAGCAAATATAAGCATTGCTGTATGTATATTTTTGACCCAGCAGATTTGGTCACCTTTTCTGTTAACCCATAATAAAGTCATAAAAGATTCAAACTTCATGAATGTTTTTTATGACAAAGAAGTATCTGTTCCAATCACTCTATCAGAGAAATATCAGAGTTGTAGAAATAACTGGAAACTCAAGAAAGCCATGACATTATGTCCTTTACAAGTGTATGTAAACTTTTGACCACAACTGTATATATATATATATATGTAGATATAGATATAGATATAGATATAGATATATATAGATATATAGATATAGATATATATAGACATACATATATTTATAAAAACATATAGAGATATATACACACACACATATATACACATACACATATATTTATATGTGGATATATAGATATACACACACATATACATATATATAATATAGATATAAAATTCAAACAGATATGTATGCATATATAGTAGATGGATAGATAGATAGACAGAAAGAGATAGAGATATACATACTAAAAATACCTTTATTTATATAGCACCTTTAGAAATTGATTTTACGAGTACTTCAACAGACAGAATAAAAGCAAGAAAGGCCAAACTCTGGTAAAAAAAAAAATAAAAAAATCAACAATCAGGTCAAACAGAGACCAAATTAATCCAATGAAAAGGCACAATGTAAAGCAACAAAGGGAAAAAAAACAGTAAACTGGAGAGCAGCAAAGACAGGAGAGATGTAATGCTGTTAAAAACCAGTTAAAAGCTGAGCTGCTGCGTCCTGGTCCAGTTGTTGGTGGGACAGTGATTTGTAGGAGATACTGGAGAGGATGGAGCTACAGTAATCTAATCTGGAGAAGATGAATGCATGAATTACCTTCTCTAAATCACTGGACTGGATTGTTTTCCATATGTGCTGTTTGAAGGTGAAGTTGGAGTCTAATGTTACACCTCATTTTGAGCAGGTGGTACCTAACATTGGCAGAGTGTGGACCAAGGGTGCTGTTTATCTGGGTGGTATTTGGGTTTTACAGTACAATTACTGACTCATATATCTGCAGGAAACTTTGGGCCATTCCACTTTGAATATTCTTGAGACATTTGAAAACAGAAACTAGGCACTTTTGGTCAGCAAGTCTGAGCGAGAGGTATATCTGTGTGTCATCTGCATAGCAGTGGAAAGACAGATTATGGCACTGAATGACTTCACCATGAGGACGCAAATAAATCAAGAATAAAAGTGGACCTAAAGAACCCTGCGGGACACCACAGGTAATACAACAAGTGAAGGAGGAGTGGTTTGCTATGGTAACCACAAAGGTTCTGTCTAAAAGATAAGAATTAAACCAACTTAGTGCAGTACCCTGGACACCAGCCCAGGTCTCGAGGAAATACATTACAATGGGATGATCTTAGATGTCAAATGTTGAACTTAAATCTAAAAGGATTGAGCTGCCTGAGCTGGACCATCAGGGAGCTGCATGTTATGGGTGGATATACGCCACTTTCCCAGCACCTCAAACTTATTATCCAACCAAACGAGGGAGGGGAGTAGGAACAGCTCTTACAAGTGCTTTTCCCCAAGGATAACAGTCCAGGAAACCAGAGGGGTGGGTGTAGAGGAGATCTGAAGTTTTCTGAAGTTCAGCACCAAGCCTGGGCCAGTCCTGGTCTTCCTCATGGATGGACTGGATGCCAGTGAGTCCATCTGACGTTTAGTCTCTTGGATCTGATTCAGAGTGGATATCTGCCCCTCAAGTTCATCTGTTTTTTTGGTTTAGGTTAGCACCCAGCAGAGAGGTAAGTGCAGGCATAGCCGTTTACCAGGACAGTCAGTAGCCAAGGTAAACAGTCCTGACAAGAGGGATGTGAACAAAGTCTGATTAACTTCTAATGGGGGTACAGATTGGGTGTCTCTTGTGAAGTGAGGACTGACGATACTTTAAGAGACTCAATAAACATATCTCCTTATTTCCCAACTCCTTAAAGGTAATTGATCGGTCACCAGCCAGCTGAACATACATGTTTGGTTGTGATTGAACAGTTTGTCTTAAAATCTTCCTGTCATAGATATTTCTGCTGATGTGAATAATCTGTTAGACTGATCCTACCAGTCATGTAGACTGCAGCTCGCATCCTAAATTCTTGAAAATGTGCACAATTGACTGTTGAATTGACACAGGGGACACGGGCCATACTGGTCCATGTTCACTTAGTTTACAGTAAACACATCTCTAGACTAATGCCACAGACTTTGAACTTTAGACCCGGTTCAGGTGATAGTCTGTTAGTTTCTATAGAAATATCTCACCAGCTCTGTGACAAATACCAAATGTATCAATTTGTTGTTATTTCAAGTTTAGGAGACAATCTCATAAACTGGTTCATCTGTTTGTGTGCTTCCTTTCTTTGCTTTGTAGAAGATCACAACAGCTGAAGATAAAACCAAACAGACAGAAAGTTATTTTAGAAAAGAGAATATTCATGGCACGTTTAGTTTTTATTTCTTGTGGTTCATTGGACCAAAATTGTTCAAATACCGTGATCACACTGTGTGTACTTACCGACAATAATGCATGGTACCAGAACAAGGAGAAAAACAAGGAGAACCAGGGGATTCAAGTTTGAGGAAGGTTTAAGGGTTACTTTCTGGTCTCCATACTGGATCTGTAATGACAGACAGTCACACTGTATTTGACAAGATGTTTAAAGGCAAACTAGCTTAAACTCAGAACAGAAACCATACTTGTCAGTGCTTCCTTAACATTTATCAGCAGTGGCAGCCCATCACCCCAATGTGACCTCAAAGAATCTAAAGGAAGGACACAAAATACTGTGTGGAAGTTTGCATCTTTGGTGCACTCATTGGGCCCTAAATTCCTGGTGCAGCACAGGGTGGCACAGGGTGGTGGAACCTGGCGCACCTCGCTCAGTGGTTATTTCGTCCGGCCCACTGACAATTTGGCAGACCAGCTGCACTGAGATAGGTGTGGCGGTGCACCAGGGGGAGGTGCTGACAGATTCAGGTTGGGGTAGTGACAATTTCTTGCCCAAAAACTGTCTAAAGGTGCACTGAAACCTCAAATCTGGTCTATTCTTGGCGCAGGCAAAGCACACTCTCCACAGGTGTAATTAGGCTCACAGTGCGCAGTGCGCGCACGTCACCAAGACCTCACAGCACCTATTGAGAGTGTCAGTGCATTCTTTGTCACATGTTCCATGCCACACAACACAGCCTTACACCACTGATGCCCCTTTGACCTCAGGGAGGAGACATTAGAGGACTTAAGATGGAGAGAGGCTGAACTGTGGCTGCATCCATATCTCCACCCTCTGGACTTGCAGACTGAGCCCTCGCGGACTTCAGTCATACGTAATGTGACGTCTTTACCGTCATCACGCAAAGTCTGCAAGAGCAGGAGTCCACAGCATTATGAATGGAGCTAATAGACAGACTTGGAGTCCGTTTCAGTCGTTTCCGCGAAACTGTATGAAAAACTATCATGCAAATAAGATATAAATCCCATTTATAGGCTTTTTTTGAGAGTGAACAAATCAACACTTATACACATAGGCTATACACATTCAAAAATGGAAATGTTTATTTAAAGAACCAGACTAATATTAATTAATTTGGGTATTACTTCCATCGGAAGACTTGCTTTCATCCTTTTCTGCCATTATTTTTCTCAGCTCAAATAAATAAATAAATATAAATGCCCATAAATGATTTCGGCTTCAGACTGCAAAACATCGAAAAATTAAAACATCACGTCCGTATTGCAATGAATTGTGGGCAATCAAACTAGTGAAGTCTGCAGAAGTCTGCACCCCAAGCAGACTCTCTGGAAGTCTGCAGAAAGTCCGCTTGAGGCCCTTTGTGGACTGGATGAATTGTGGATTTGGACAGCCCTCAGCACTCCCGGACTTCCCGTGAACGCGCCCGCAAAGTCCGCGAGTTCGCAAGTGCAGTGAAGTCCAGAGATCTGGATTCAGCCTGTGTGTGCTGTATCAGCAGGGAGAGCAGCAGAGCGCACGGGAGAGGAGAGATCAGCTGGCTGCACAGCTCTGCCCTTAAATGTGCTTATATGCCTTCCATTTATACATGTTTTTTGGCCACAATTTATTCAGTCACATTAAGGATACACAAAATCATTCATGAAAGAAATAAATTGTATTTCAGTGTGTCCCCTTCTTCTTCCTCCTTGGAAGAGATAGCGATTAATATTATATCAGCGCTCGGACTGCTGGTTGGAGAAGAAAGGAGCCTGAGGAACTGTCCTCCACTGTTTTAGAAAAAAAATATTCTTGCCTTAAATGAAGCGAAGCCTGCGAGCTAGTTCAGGCAGACAACTCGAGCAGCGCTGCTATTCACATGTCACATTCACATATCATACGTCACACTCCTTACATCAATCCTCCAATCACACTCTCCACCTCTCAATTTGGCGGTGTATTTAAACTGGGAGTTTACCCATCTCTCCCTCTGCTCGGCAAACGTCTATGCTGCCAGACACTGATTTGCTGCGTGTTCTTTCAGCTGCTCTCTCATGCGTTTGTCATCATACCTTTTGCTCCGGTGATCCTGATGTCTCTCGTCGTCTCCGATTCAGTGAGTGAGTCTCAGCGGTCATGGGAGGGCACTGGGCTTAATCCTGAAACCCCAGATTCAGTCCCTGAAGTTAAACTGCGGTAAATCGGACCCGTTCGTCCTCGCCGGATCTCCCGCACATCCGCAAACAACCCTCCGGATGATCCGTGCGCCGCCTCTTGGAAAACTCTCGCCCGTAACATCACGCGCCAGCCGGCTTCAGCCACGAAAGCGTTTCCGATTGTTTGATGATCCAGCAGAACTCCAGATTCCTTCCGTGGGAAGGTATCGCCAGGTAAAAGCGCACTGCCATCGTCCCTCCTGAGCTGGAGCCGGCGCTGCCTCCCAAGCAAAGCAGCCAGATTCCAGCTTCTCCTGACAGCAGCGTCCGCCCGGTCTGCGAAGTGAAATCAGCGCTGAACACCGTGGAAACAACGCCACGCCATGTGAGCCGCCTGGGTCCTCTCCCGTCTCCATAGCTCGCCCGACACCTGTTGCATCCCGGTTGACGGCATACCGAAGGACCCTGGGATTTGCAGTTCCATTCCTGCCACGGGTTCTCAGCTCCAGCCTGCTGCTGCCATTCCTGGTTCTCTAAGGAATCAAATCTGCTCGGGTAATCTCATTCCGTAATCTTTAACATTTGACACAATGATCGAATTATGTCTTCTTCAGGGTATGTTAGATCATCTGCTCTTATCATTATTTTAATCATATTTTATCTATTTTATTCATTCATCTGAGATGTTATGGTTAATCATATACCCTAGTACATAATTATTTAAAGTAATTTATGAAACTTTGCTCTTATCTCAACAGGTCATAATATTATTTTGGTGAAGAATCTGCTGTATGGTTCTGAATTTGCATACAAAAATACAGTACGAGGTGTGAAGACTTTTCAGTAGTTCTAAGTCAGACTCAGTAATATTTATTAATCCCCAAGGGGAATTCGGTCGTTTTAGTTGCTCTCATACACACTATAGCAGTGGAAATATCTGATTAAGACATTAGATAAAGAGCATTAATTTAACTAAACTAAAACAAAGCAGAGTTAAAATAAAGTACAATAGAATAAATACAACCAGTGAAAAGGGAGGGGTTGTAACATGCAGTTCCTTTAAGCAATATAAACTTCCTTATGAAAGAAATAAGTAACAATTAAGTAAAGTGAGACTCTGAATGAGATGGAGGTATAATCAGTATTAACAATTAATAATTTTACAGCACAAAGGTAAAGGTAAAGCTAAGGATAGTGATCCAAGAATGTTCAAGTTCCTTACTCTGGCAGAATTTAAAGAGGCCTGTGGTGTTTCGAGACACCATTGTTAAGTAAATCCACAATGCAGAGAGGAATTTGTCACCTACTTAGCTATAAGTCAGGTCTTTTGGTTCTCTTTTAAGGGAATATGGCTTTTAAAGAGCATAATCAGCATGCTGCTAAAAGCTGAAGGTTTTACTTGGTTATTATTACAGAAACAAGTCCTGTTTCTCTTTTGTTAAAAAGAGAATTATTGAGTCTAAATTTACCTCTCTTGATATACTGATTTATACATGAGTGCCTCTGCTCAGTCTTTAAATGTTGGACAGTGTTTATCATGGAGCTCTGAGAATTATCACAAACTGTGGATTTCTGAGTCATCACTGAACTTATAATCTAAAGTTAGTTGGACTTCCTTAATTACTTGCGTGAGCGTGGGCACTGGTATGTGTTCATTTACAACGCCATTGTTGATAAAATTGCTGACTATCTGTCCTCCTTATTAATCTTGATGGATGGATTACATAAGCTGAGATCATTGAGCTTTATGCAGTTTGTTGTTACCAAAGTCCGAACTGATCTGGGAAAGGGGCTTTTAGCTTCTCTGCACCTTCTGCATGGAATAATCTGCAGACTGAATTTAAGCTGCAGAGCTCGGCATCTCTGAATGTTTTTAAATCTGCAATGAAAGCTCTGGAATACAGAGTTCTGAATGTCACAGCTTTAATTGATGGCTTTTATTGTTTTTCTCTCTTATTTGTACTGTTGAGTCTGTGTTTGCTGCAGATTTGCTGATCTCAATGGGACCAACCTGGTTAAATAAAGTTTAAAATAAATAAATTAATTAATTAATTTAAAATAAATTAATACATAAAATGTATATTAAAAATAAAATAAAATAAAATAAAATAAAATAAACATATCACTTAATAATAATAATAATAATAATAATAATAATAATAATAATAATAATAATAATAAAAATATAAATAAAATAAATAATAACCCCTGTCTGAAAATCTTCAGTCAGCCCTGCTAGATCCAGAAATAGAGGACAGGCTCCATCAAAAGAAGTTTCAAAGGCTGCATGGTTGGTCCTTTCTCAAAATCCCCCTTCTCTATTTCAGGGTGAGCCCTATGGGGGTCTTGACAAGGAATATTCACTCTAAAATATCTCACATCTCTCAGCTCCTCAGGATACCTCAGTCCGAAGCAAACAGCCTAATTCCACCTGAATCATTGTCTTTATACTGTGCTTCTGTAGATAACGCTGTGCAATCATTAATCAGATGGGGCTGGTGCATGGCTGGGGGAAGCAGACAATACAGATGCCTTCAAGTCATTCCACTCCACTCATCTCGGTACCATCTTTTGGCATTAAGTGGCATTCAGAGTTATTTCTCTGTTAAGTAACCTTTTGCTGTCTTAGTAGCCTTAGCACTTTACATCCAATGAGGCTCAATGCTGAATTCTTTACATGTGAAAACTACCTTTGCTTTGCTCCGCCAGCCACAGTCCAAAAGACAGAGCAGTTTTAATGAAGGCTGTTGTTCAGACCTGCAGTTTGGTCTTTGCTCTGCAATGAATGGAATAGCATTTCTTTCTTTGACTATGTCAAGTCTTTAGATTCTCTCCAGCTTTATACTGACGCTGCTCCATCTGTTGATTTTGGGGGTTTCTATAATGAGTGGTTTGTAGATGTCTGGCGAACAAAATACTGACCCTCAAGGATCCTAAATCCACTGCCCTCTATGAGCTTTACCCAGTAGTGATGCTCGCTCTGAACCAGGTCTCTTTTAATCCTCAGTATGATCTCACCTTTTCTGATTTGAAAATAGAAAGGACATGTATGCCTTATCCTTGAAGCACTCAAATCTGACAGATCTCACCAATGCACTCATATCAAATTGCAAAACTAAAATTTTTTTTGTCCTTTCTCTTCTATGACGAATTATCTGCATCATCGTTCCCCTTCTCAACCATCATCCCCTGGTTCATCAACGGTCACAAACCTATGACGAGATCCTGGTTCTCTTCAATCTGCAAGTTTTCTGTTGAGCTATGGCCTGCCTCCTGGACACTATTCCCCTCACTTCCTGAGGACTGGTGTAACCATGACAGCATCGCTTCATCTGCCTACCTCCACACTGCAATCCCTGGCGCGCTGGTCCTTTTCTACACATCAACGCTAAGGAGACTTCACAAGAAAGTCATCCTGGCTGCTCAAAGCTCATGAGTTCCTGCATTTGACATTTAAAGATTGCATCCAATTGCTGCATAACTCTGTACTGCATATCAGGTGGTGTGCTTTTCTGCTCATCAACGCTAAGGAGACTTCATGAGAAAGTCATCCTGTCTGCTCAAAGCTCATAAGTTCCTGCATTTAGTATTTAAAAAAATCGTATCCACTTGCTACATAACTCTGTAATGCATATCAGGTGGTGTACTTTTCTGCAACGCTAATGAGACTTCACGAGAAAGTCATCCTGGCTGCTCAAAGCTCATGAGTTCCTGCATTTCATATTGAAAGATTGCATCCAATTGCTGCATAACTCTGTACTGCAGATCAGGTGGTGTGCTTTTCTGCAATGCTAAGGAGACTTCACGAGAAAGTCATCCTGTCTGCTCAAAGCTCATAAGTTCCTGCATTTAGTATTTAAAATCGTATCCACTTGCTACATAACTCTGAATTGCATATCAGGTGGTGTGCTGGGGTTAAGTATGTACCAATTCATTATGCTTGCATCTGCATTCTCTAGGTAGTATGTTCCCCTCAGCGGGCGCTGGGGGGGATGGCAACACAGCGGCTGGTGCTTGGGCCCACACATAGTAGTTCACTAGGTAGTATGTTCCCCTCAGCGGGCGCTGGGGGGAGTGGCGACACAGCGGCTGGTGCTTGGGCCCACACATAGTAGTTCACTAGGTAGTATGTTCCCCTCAGCGGGCGCTGGGGGGAATGGCGACACAGCGGCTGATGCTTGGGCCCATACATAGTAGTCACTAGGTAGTATATTCCTCTCAGCGGGCGCTGGGGGGAATGGCGACACAGCGGCTGATGCTTGGGCCCACACATAGTAGTCACTAGGTAGTATATTCCTCTCAGCGGGCGCTGGGGGGAATGGCGACACAGCGGCTGATGCTTGGGCCCACACATAGTAGTCACTAGGTAGTATATTCCTCCCAGCGGGCGCTGGGGGAATGGCGTTTCTGGCGGCTGGTGCCTGGGCCCACATATAGTAGTCCACTAGGTAGTATTTCCCTCTCAGGGGGCGCTGGGGGGAATGGCGACACGGCGGCTGGTGCCTGGGCCCACACATAGTAGTTCACTAGGTAGTATATTCCTCCCAGCGGGCGCTGGGGGGAATGGCGACACGGCGGCTGGTGCCTGGGCCCACACATAGTAGTTCACTAGGTAGTATATTCCTCTCACAGCAGGCGCTGGGGGGAATAGCCACACATAGATCTCATCAGCAGCTCAGGCTCCTATCAGTTATGTTTTGGGGGTGTTCTCATATGTTTTGCTCATCACTCCTCCATGCCTTCATGTAACATTTCTGCAAAGGAGTGATGAGACTGGAGCCTGGACGCCAAACCTGTAACATGTATATGCAGCTACAATAAAACAATTGAACGTGAGTTGACTGACTGAAATGAAGCGAAGCCTGCAAGCTAGTTCAGGCAGACAACTCGAGCAGCGCTATTCACATGTCACATTCACATATCATACGTCACACTCCTTACATCAATCCTCCAATCACACTCTCCACCTCTCAATTTGGCGGTGTATTTAAACTGGGAGTTTACCCATCTCTCCCTCTGCTCGGCAAACGTCTATGCTGCCAGACACTGATTTGCTGCGTGTTCTTTCACCCCCACCTCCACCCCAGCATCCACCTGCAGGCTCCAGGGGTGTTCTCATATGTTTTGCTCATCACTCCTCCATGCCTTCATGTAACATTTCTGCAAAGGAGTGATGAGACTGGAGCCTGGACGCCAAACCTGTAACATGTATATGCAGCTACAATAAAACAATTGAACGTGAGTTGACTGACTGAACTGTAATCCTAGCTTCAATCCCACCAACACCCTAAATGCCTATCATGGAGAGGGTGGAAGACACGATGTCCCCCACTGAGCCCGTCTTGAGGCCGGTGGGGGGACACCTCCGGTGGCCACTGTGTGCCATCTTTCATCTGACAGCTTTCTTTTGGCCCTCCTCCTGACATTAATAAAACCATTTTTTATGTTGGACAGCAGTTCTCAAAATATTTGGGCAAACTTGACTGACAATATTAGTAACTTCCTTGTAGGCTGTTTTTGTATCATTAGCCCGGACCAGCACATCAGTTTCCTCTTGGGAGAAGTTTGGTCACCTGAAGCTGCTACTGCTGCTCTCTCCATCCATTATGAGATGAAATTGTCACTGCCCCTCCCTTGCAGTGCATTTAAAGGCAAGCAGAGGCGTTCATTTGATTGGTGAAGGTTACATTGGGCTGTTTTAAACCCACTCACGCCTTTTCTCCTCACTCTCTGGCACTTGTGAGGAGGGGCAGGGACGGAGGCATGGGTGTGCTTCTCTGTACCATGCAGGAAACTTGCAAAGTGCGCTGGACACACCATGTGCAGGGCAAGTGCACTGTGCCTGTGCCAGGTCTACAAAAATAAAGCCCATTTTGTTTATTTTAGTGCCTTGCATAATACTGTAATAATAATAATAATAATAATAATAATAATAATAATAATATTAATAAGAGGAAGAATAATAATAAAAACCTTTAAATGTTTAGCACTTTTCTTGACACAGTTCCAAATGCTTTACAAAAGAACACATAAAATCAAATCAAATGAAAATATATGGATGCATAGATGAAAATATAAAAACATGGACATCAATTCATCTGTAGTAACTATTTTCAGCACCGCATAGGCATTAGGTCTCTCTCGAAAATGGAATGTCTCATCTTAAGAGGTCTACGTTTTTTGTTTTTTTTTCACTTAAATTTTTATTAAGTTTTCTTTTTTACACTCGAGAAAATGCTTACAAGTTTACAATGTTGCTTTGAATGGAATACACATTGGTACAATTGTTAAGAATAGTATCAATAAAAGAAACGCTCAAGTGCAAGGAAAAGAAAGTACAAACAAAGTATGTCATATAAAAAAACAAAAACAGCAAAGTGACATGAGGGTTCCCTTCTGTACAAATAAATGCATCTTCTTCCTGATCACATATGACGTTCCCTAGCTAATGGTGTCATCAACTTTTCTTTTATATTTTATCCATTTCTCCCATTTGGATTGGAATTTGCCCTCCTGCATCCTCAATAAGTGTGTGAATCTTTCCATGTCAAATATTTCCTCCACTACTCTTAACCACTGCTCCTTTGTAGGTGGATCAGCTATGTGCCATTTCCTCGTTATGGTTTTCCTGCTGGCTGCTAACAACGTTTTAATTAGGTATCTGTCCTGACCCAGTGTATTTTCCTCAGTCAAGTTTCCCAGGTACATCACCAAGCCTGTCCTAGGTATCTCATAGCCTAATATGTCCTTTAATACTCTCCTCACTTCTTCCCAGAATTCCTTCAGCTTTGGGCACTTCCAAAACACGTGTGTATGGTCTGCCTACTCCTGTCCACATAACCTCCAACATATGCTTTGTTCTGGCGCCAATCTCCCTTTTGTCTTTGGAGTTATGAAGAATCTAATGATGTTTTTCCAACAGAACACCCGCTAGGCCCTTGACACAGTGGTTGAGTGTTGCACCCTACACACATTGTACCATTCTTCCTCTGACATCACAATTTCAAGTTGGCTTTCCCATTTGTTTTTTACATACAGTGTTGAATTTCCCCTGCTCTTTAGTAGAGCTCGATATAAAGTTGAAATTACTCTTCTCATCTTTCCTTCATACGCATCCATAAGCACTATGATTAATCCATTTTGCTCTATGGTCTCATCTCTTTTTATTTTCCGTGTATAATAATCTCTGGCCTGAAGATATCTGAAATAATCTGTTCTTTCTAGATTAAAATTGTCTTTTAAGTTTTGAAAGCTCTGGAATTCTCCCTTTTTTTATCATTTTACATATTGCTGTGATGCCTTCTTTAGCCCATCTCTTAAAACCCAAGTCATCTCTTCCTGGTTGGAAATCAATATCATATATTAACCATTTCAGAACCTTAGTCTCTTTTTCTAGTTTGTACCTCTTTATTATTGTGTGCCATACATTTAATGTAAACTTAGTAATTGGGTCTAACTGATTTTCCTCCAACTTATATAATTCTCTGTCTCCTAATAGTTTTTGAATCTGGAACTCCCCAGTCTTATTTTCAATATCTTTCCATTTGGCTATATAATCTTCATTACACCAACATACTACAGCCCTCATCTGTGCTGCACAGTAATAATCCCTGAGATTTGGTACTGCCATACCACATTTCTCTTTGGGTAGTTGCAATGTTGCAAGTCTAATTCTGGGTCTTTTCCCTCCCCAAATAAACCTTGATATCTCTTTATCCCATTCCGTAAATTGATATTGCGGAACTGATATGGGTAAGGAGTGATACAGGTACAGCAGCCTCGGTAATATATTCATTTTAATTATTTCAATTCTTGAACTGAAATCAAATACCTGTATTGTCCACCTCCCTAAATCTCTCTTGACATATGTATTGATCTGTTTATAATTTGCGTTAAATAATTTATCAGTCCCTTTTGTAATATTCACCCCCAGATACTTTATTTTTTCTATATCCCATTTGATGTTGTATTTGTCTCTGATCCTTATTGTTGGTATGTAATTTAAGGCCAGGAGCTGTGTCTTGGTCATATTTAGTTTGTAACCAGAGTATTGTCCAAATCCCTCCAGTAAATTCATTAGACTGGGGAAACTCACATCCGGCTGTCCTAAGTACGCTATTAAATCATCCGCAAATAGTCCCAATTTGTGTTCTGAACCACCTACCTTCACTCTCATTATATTCTGGCTCTGCCTAATTGCTTCAGCTAATGGCTCAATAAATATATTGAAAAGTATTGGGGATAAACATCAGCTCTGTCTTGTTGACCTCTCTAGCTTAATCCTATTGGTCAGGTTCCCATTCACTTTTACTCTTGCTGTGGGTTCGTGGTACAGTGACTTGATACATTTAACAGAATTCTCATTAAAACCAAATTTTTCCAAGACCTTATACAGATATGTCCACCTCACGCTGTCAAAGGCCTTTTCGGCATCCAAACTCACTAGCAACACACTCTTTCCGCTCTTTTTAGCCTCTTCTACGATATGTATAGTTTTTCTTATGTTGTCCGGTGCCTGTCTTCCTCTAATAAAACCTGTCTGATCTTCTTCTATAATTTCTGGTATAAATGTCTCAAATCTTTTACACATTATGGAGGTATACAGCTTATAATCAACATTAAGTATTGATATAGCTACTGCGATAGCTACTGCACTGTTCTCTGTCCTTTCCTTCTTTAGGTAGGTAGGTATTACACCGATTATGGCATCTTTCCATGATGGGGGAATTATCCCCTGCTTTATGGTGTATTTAAATTATGCCAACATTACTGGGATAAGTTCCTCTTTAAAAATCTAGTAAAATTCTGATGGGAGCCCATCACTGCCTGGTGACTTATTGTTTTTTGCTCTACTAATTGCATCTCTTATCTCCTCTTCTTGAATGTCTGAGTTTAATACTCTGTTTTGATTCTCCCCAACTGATGCTAAATCCAGATCCTTTAGAAATGTTTTTATTTTCTCTTCATCTGCAGCCTCCAGTTGTGTATATAGTGTCTTGTAGTATTCTTCAAAAGCCCTCTCTATCTCCTCTGGTTCTCTTAAAAGATCATTGGTCTTAGGATTTCTAATCTTATGAATGGTGTTTAATGTTTGTTGTGCCTTAATCCTTCTGGCCAAAAGTCTACTTGCTTGGGATCCCCCTTCATAGTATGTCTGCTTCACAAACCTAGCTTTCTTTTCAACCTCTGTTAATGATATCTTATCAATCTTTCCTCTAGTTTCCTTCACTCTTTTAAGTATCTCTGGATCATTCATCTTTTGATGTTGCTCTTCTAACTCTTTTAAATGTCTATTTAGATTGTGGTATTGTTCCATTTTAGTTTTTTTTAAGTAAGTTGTTTGTGCTATTAATTTCCCCCTGATAACTGCCTTTAGTACGTCCCAAAGAATGGTTGGATCTACTTCATCATTATCATTTTCTTCTCTATATCTGATTATATCTCTTTTTTTATTTCTTCTACTACTTTTGGGTTGTTCAATATGCCGACATTTAGCCTCCAAATGAGGCTCCTCTTTCTGCTAGTTATGTTTAGCGTTAGGTATATTGCACTATGATCAGACAAATCAGTTACGCCTATCTTGCAGTCTTTTATCCTGTGTACATCTCCTTTTGTAATGAGGAAGTAGTTTATCCTAGAATACGTTGAATGTGGATATGAGAGGTGTGTAACTCCTATCTAGTGGATGTAGTTCCCTCCAAATATCTATGATTCCCAATTCCTGTAGATCTAAATTCATATATCTTGAAATATGTGTCCTTTTCTTCTTTGCGCTTGATGTATCTAAATCATAGTTCAATACCACATTGAAGTCCCCCCCACTAATCAGTATTCCCTCCGTTTCTGTTGCTATAATATCAAATAGGGTTTCAAAAAATGTCTTTCCACTGTCTGGTGGTGCATATACATTAATAAGAGTAACCACTTGTCCTTCCAGTTTCCCCTTAACTACCACAAATCTACCCTCTTTGTCCCCTCCTGATGGGTGGGGGGTGAGGCCTCCCCTAATGAGAGGGCCCCCCCTAGTGGCGGAGATCTCCTTTGTAGTTGGTCTCCCAAGCTCACTAGAAATGTCCAGCATGTTTACAAACTAACAAACGAGGCTCCCGGCCGGAACCTTCTTTATGACGTCTTGTAGATTAGAACCCTCATTATTTATATGTGTACAACGGATAAAACAGTAACCCTCACTGCCTTTAGACAGACTAAACTGTAGAAAATTTAACCAGAGACCAGGTCACTTTTCCTCTAAAGACATTTGGGTCTTACCCATATGAAAATTGGACGTTATATAAGTCTCTGGTTATCTAAGTCAAAGATTTTATCGTTACTTTTCATCCTCTTTCGGCGTTAAGTCCTCCTCTCTCGTTTCTGGTCCTCTCAGCATCACTTCCCTGCTCTGGTCCACTTGCGCGCTGCCTCCAGTCTCTGCGTCAGAGTCAGCTCCTCTTCCCCCGGGTCCGGTACCTGCCATCCTCTCCGCTGCATCGCCCTCGCCACATCCTGTGCGCTGTGGTAGACTTGGATGCCCTCAGACCAGTGAATCCTCAAGGTGCCCATAGGTGACTGGAACCGGACCCCTTTTTCTTTAAGGATCTTCTTAAGCCCCGTGTACTTCCGACGTTTCAGCGCCACTTCAGTTGCGTAATCCTGGTCAAAAGTCACTCTCTGTCCATCTACTTTCACCGTCTTTTTCCATGCCGTCCTGAGAACACTCTCTTTAGTCTCGAATCTCAAAAAGTTCACGATGATTGCTCTCGAGGGCTTATTTGGCGGTGGTTTAGCCGCTAGAGCCCTGTGCACTCTTTGGATCTCCAGGTTAACACTCTCCGCCACTCCCAACTCGGTGTGGATAAGTTTATCCACATACTCCTGAACGGAGTCTCCCTCAATCCCCTCCTTTAGCCCCCAGATACAAACATTGTTCCTTCTTGTTCTCCCTTCTAAGTCAGTCAGTTTCTCTTGGAGCTTACGTGGTTATTCCAGCGAAGCCTTAATAATGTCATGAACATCCGTGCTCCACTCCTCCGTCTCCATCACGCGCTCCTCCAGAATCCCAATGTCCTTTCTTTGCGTCCGAAGCTCCATGTCCACGTTCTCGAACTTTCTGTTAGTTTCCTCTCTGTAGCTGTCTAGCCCTCGATTTATATCTTCCCCCAATCTGTCCATAAACTCTCTCCGTTGGCCCATATCTTCGCGCACTCCTCTCAGAATGTCTCCAGTTTGCTTGTCTATTTTATCCAGCTTGACGTCCACTTTGCTCTGCCCCATTTCGATTTTAGCCACTTTAGCTTGTAGCTCTTTCACCCAGCTGGGCTGCTTGTCTTTGCTAGCTAGATGCTCGTTAGCTTCTCCGTTTGAGCTCTCCGGCGGCTTCTTTAGTGATAGTTCCGACTTCATCTTCCTCTCTCTTAGTGTTTTATCCATGTCGATTGTTTTCTCTTGTTCGAGTAGTGTTTACAAGGGTATTCTTTGTTTTTTTTAAATAGATTCAGCCAGGAGCTTCTCGCTTTGGCAGCCTATTGTCTCATGACCCGGAAGTCCTCCAAGAGGTCTACGTTTAATGAAGCGAGGCCTGTGAGCTAATTCGGTCAGACAACTTGAGCTGCGCTGCTATGCGCATGTCACATGTCACACGTCACACTCCTCTCATCCATCTTCCAATCACACTCTCCACCTCTCAATTTGGCGGTATGTTTAAACTGGGAATTTACCCATCCCCCCTTCTGCCGGGCAAATGTCCATGCTGCCAGACACCGATTTACTGCGTGTTCTTTCGCCCCCACCTCCACCCCAGCATCCACCTGCAGGCTCCAGGGGTGTTCATATGTTTTGCTCATCACTCCTCCATGCCTTCATGTAACCCTTTCTGCAAGGAGTGGTGAGACTGGAGCCTGGACGCCAAACCTATGACATGTCCTGTATTTGCAGCTACAATAAAACAATTAAACGTGAGTTGACTGACTGAAATACATTTATACTTGATGGAGACAAATATGGTAGGGATGTACTTGTGGTCTGGGCACCCATGAGTTTGTCCCTACCATAAAATTCTTATTTTCAGTAAGACAGTTATTAATAATAATTATCCACAATCATACAGACTTGTGGAGCCTTCTAAAAAGGAGATGTTTCATCTCAAGAGGCTAACCTATACTAAATTTGTTTTCAGTAGAAACAAATATGACAGAGCTAGGTCTATGATTGGTTCATGGATCTGTTACTAACTTCAGTTCTTACTTTAGTCCTCTTACCTCCCTTCCTTCATCCTCACACCTAACACAGCATCGTGTGGATTTGCTGTTCATCATGAGACTGGGATCCACATTCAAGATTTTCTGCTGCTTAACAGAAGGTTTTTTCTTGTCTTTATAATGAGGGACTTCTGATTGGCTACTGGATCCATTTGTATCCATAAAATTAAAAGCCTGGTCTATTGCAAAGTGTCTTGAGATAGCACGTGTTATGAATTGGTGCTATACAAATAAAGATTGATTGATTGAATTCTCACATACGAAAGCAATATAAGAGTTTACATCCAGTTAAAAGTATTTTTATGAAGGAAAGCTCTAAGAAAATACTCAAAATAAAAGAAGGAATCAGCAAACCAGATTTCAGCAGGTAGTTCATCCGAGAGCCTTGGTGTCATGTAAATCAACCCGACAGCTCTTTGTCTGTAAACTGGCTCTTGGTACTACAAGCAAACCCTGATCAGCTGATCTAGAGTCCAGGCTCATGAGGGGTCAGTAGGTCAGTGATGTAACAAGGGGCCAGGCCATGAAAAGCTATCTAAGTTAATCATATGATTTTAGGACATTTGACTGGCAGCCAGTGTGATGATGCCAGGATCGGGCTAATGTGCTCTGGTTTTGTTGAACCAGTAATGAGTTAAGCAGCAGCATTTTAAAACTATTGTAGACGAAGGAGAGAAGCCTGTGATGTTCCAGAGTAAAGTCCATAACAGTAATCAGGGCAGGACAGAATAAATACATGGACCACTCTCTTTAAGTCAATAAAGGATTTGATGTTTAAATAAATTTGAGAGATAAACAATGAAACTACAAGTTCTCAGAGACCACAAACCTTCACCAGATTCAAGTCACCACCTAAATGGAGTCACTTTTCTTGATGATCAGTGTTTCCTGAAAATTTTAGCAATGTCCATTCAGAACTTTTTCAGTTTTTCCAACAGACAAACAAAAAAGAGACACCAGAAAAAGCACAAACGCCTTGGCGAAGGTAAAACACATTGTACATACATCTTAAAAAGTGGGTTTCAGAGTTAAGTACAACAGTTACATTTTATTTCTTTAAATGTTTGAATAATTATTGTTGTGTAACTTCTAGAGCTTTACCTCTATCTCCTGAATTTTCACGCTGGGTGGCTTCTCGATCTCACAGTTGAAAAACTCAGTGTCTTTGTTGGTTTCTTTGAGCTTCATGGTGCAGGGGTATGATTTTCCATCTTGGATGCCCCTCACAGATAATTCTTCTATGGTCATTTCTAAATTGTCCACTTTTTTCTAAAAGAAAAAACAACACTGCTGTTTAGAGGTTGATCCGTAAAATAATCATGCGTGTCTTAAAAATCTACCTCACCTGTATGGTGATGAGGACATCTTTTCCAGTTTCTGTTGCCGTGAAGCTTGTAAACTCAGGGTTTGGATAGAAGGTTAATGTTTTGGAACAATCCACCGTTTCATTGGCTACCCGAAGGGACACAGTGGCTGAAAATATTCCATGAACCTTTATAGCTGCAGGTGATTCATAGGTGAGATTCAGCAGTGCCTGTAACAAAATAAAAAGAAATTGAACACATGATCATTGTAAGAAGCACAATTAAAGTTACATGTCCTGTTGCCAAAGAATCATGAATCATGATTTTCTCCTCAGAATTTCCCCCAAAAGTGAAGAGTAGATCCTAGTAAAGATGAAGCTATTCCTAAAGAATCCTAGCTCTTAAGAGAGCTCCTAAGATGAGATCTGTTACGAACAGGGAAGAGGACCTTTAAGCGGTTCAGGAGTTCCCTGAGCAGAGGACAAAATTGCGGATGGAAGAGGCAGGAGAGCCTGAGATCTTTGAAAGCCAACCAGCACTGCTTCTTATAGGCTGGTCAGCTATGACAGGGATTGATACCACACCGCTGAGCCATTTTACCCTCATTAACCCTAAGCTGAGTTGAAAAAGTTTTAAGTGCAAGAATTACCAGCATGGCAATTAATATAAGCCAATAAATATAACTTTCACCAGGTGAATACTGTGGAAGTGGGCCGAAGTTTTCACTGATTTTGTAGGATAATAAAGTACAGTGAATTTTTCATTAGAGAGGTATTTTCTTCTGTTAATTATTTACAATTACACAGTCTTCTTAAGATTAGATTCTGTGATTGAGTTTATCTGACACAAACTCAAGGAGGACCCAGACGCGAGGTAACTTTTGTGGTTCACAATAACCAGGCTTTGTTTTACAATGTTGATCAAACACAGTTCAATGCGGGGATTGATGGTCCGATGATTTAACCACTAGCCCACACAGGAGATGATCAGCAGATGGAGAATCAGTCTTTGAAGACGAACAGCAGAGGTGAGAGCAGGGATTGAACCCGTGAGCCCGATGAGATGACCACTCAGCCACGCTGACAACGCTCTCTTGATGAACAGATGCTTTCAAGGAAGGCTTGGACTGTACTCACTCTTTGCTTGGTGAGCAGGGATGCATCGGAAAGCCAGAAAACCAGGCTGCCACCACTGGTCAGGACTCACAGACGGATTCTCAAAGTCAAGGACGGGCAGGAGGGTTGGATACCAGGCAGGCCACCACAGATCAGGATACACAGGCGAAAACTCAGCGTCGGAGACAGAAGGCGGGTACGACAGCCAGGACTCAGGCAGACAGGTCAGTGAGGAACAGAAGCTAGTCGATACCTTGCAGTCAAGCCGAGGGCCAGGCGTTAAAGGCAGAACCAGGAACGAAACTAGTCGGCAATGGGTGATCAATCCGGAAGACAGGTCTGGAGTTCTCCGCATGAAGGTGAAGACAGTCTGACACTGACTGTGTGTGGAGCTGGGGTTTCAGTAGGTGGCCTGATTGCAGCAGATGAGGTGCAGGTGTGAGCAGGAGCACAGGTGAGGTGAGTTGAGCTGATTAGGCTGCAGCAGGAATGTGGCAGGCTGCAGGTTGAGACTGAGCCTGAGACTAAGATTGTGACATTATCGATTAAGGGTCAATCCTTTATTATTATCCTTTATCCTCCATTATCACCAAAACTATATTTTTTCTAGCTTTTAGGATCAACCAATCACAGCTTTTGAAATTAAGACTCATATCTAGCAACAGGGTCGACCACACCTCCTCACTAAGATAAGAGTTACTGAGAATGTTCTGGAATCACCCCTGAGTTAAGACTCCGTGCTAAGAATTTTTAGGTTAAGTTCGGAGCTCTCTGAGAGGATTCTCAGAATCTTTACGAATACAGGCCCTGGATTATTTGCTGGCTAACATCATATCGTAAACATCTAGTAAGCAAGGATTTGAGTTAAGATGAATAAAAAAGTACATTTTAATTTGTACAGAAGATTAGATGTATCTCTTTTCCCTCCCCTTTGAAAACATTTGGATCTAACAGGGTGGTGATGATAATGAGCTCTGCCCTGATTGGCTGCCCAACATGCCTAATGGACAGGGGGAGGCGTCACAGACCACAGAGTAGACTTTCAGACCAGTCATATTAATAAAAAGTCCACACATGTAGGTGGAGGCTGTTTAGCTTTGACATAAACCACAGGAAGTAAAGTTTTTAGTGGCATTTCCCTTAAAGGACAGGACATTTCTCACACTAAAAAATGTTGAGTTATTTTGGTAACCCAATTTATGTGTTGCTGGTGTTGAGTTGAATTTTTGGGTGATTTTTATAAAGAGTAACCCATTTTCTGGGTTATAGGGCTATTATTTTAGCCCAACTATGTCACAGCCAGCTCCACACTCACGGCGTCAGATCATCTCACTCTCATGCCAAGAACTCCAGACATGCTATCCGGACTGATCACCCGTTGCCGACCTGTTCTGTTCCTGTTTCCGCCTTAATCGCCTGATCCTCGGCTAGACTACAAGGTACCGACCCGTTTCTGTCCTGCAACTACCTGCCTGCGTGATCCCCGGTTGCCGACCTTGCCTGCTGTTCCTGACGCCGAGTACCTGTTTGTGTATCCTGATCTGTGGTGGCCATCTGTTCTCCGGTATCTGACCCCTCTGCCTGTGTGTGACGCCGAGTACCTGTCATGAGCCTGAATCAGTGGTTGCAGCCTGATCTCTGGCAATCAGAACCATGTCCTGCTCTGAAAGACAAAGTGAGTCCTAACCTGCTTCAGCTTAAAGACTCTGAGTTGCGGTGTGAGTGTGTGGCTCCTGGTTGGCTGAGTGGACTACATAACTATCTCGTGTTCCAAGGATCACGGGTTTGATCTCCGCTCTCTACAATTGTTCCTGTGTCTGTTCAATAAAGATGGTTATTGTGAACTGCAAAATCTGTGTCACTTCTGGGTCCTGACTGCCTCCGTGTCAAACTACTGGGAGTGCTGAATTGTGCATCCCAATAATTGGGTTAGGAACAACTCAACTTTGTAATTTGCATAACCCAACTTTTGTGTTAAATAATACAACCCAATAGTTGGGTCAAAAAAAAAAGAACCCGACCTGTTGGGTTAAAATAACCCAAAAAGGGGTTCGTCCTTTTCTGTTGGGTTAAAATTGGGTTATTTTTTAACCCAACTGTTTTTAGTGTGCCGTGTGACCTGAGAGTTTTGTAAGAAGTGTCATGTTCTGCTGCACAAGCCCTTCTAACAACATGTCATACAGGATGCCAAATTGTGTTTCACTGTACAAATTCTGATGCCTAACGAGTGTTTATATAGTGACAATGTAGAGCTATTCTACTCTATTCTAAAATCAGGTGTGGCAAGTAGGAAGAGATGCAGAGGTAGTACTGACATCTCAAATTTGTGTAATTGTGTTTGGTTTAACTCATTAGCTTTAATTAGTTGCACTTGTGGCTCAGAGTGGTTCAAAGAAAGGAGCTGAATGTAAGGAGGACGCCATATTTCAAGACACTGGGGATAAAAGCTTTTTTTAGAAGTGTTATTATACAGTTGAGATAATATTACAGCTTGCTGAAACCTTGCACCTTATCAATCTAAATAACTGAGAATAGATGACCAGCTAAACCACTAGCCCACAACATAGTATGTTATGATATCTAATAACATAATTACTGTAAATTATGACACCATGTGCCAGTGTTTGTCCACAGACCTGACTGTCGACTGTAGGAAGTCTGACCTCCTGCTGGACTTCGCTGTGTCTAACAGCCTCTGCAAACTCCAGGTGAGACCCCATGAGTGTGATTTTCCTTTTCCCACTGCAGGACATAAAGCAGAAATTCATTCAACATGAAACAAATATTAGTGCACAGTAAATACCAGAGTGGGTTTTTTCTTACCATCAGAGATTTGGGTGGAAGTAAAAAAAAAAACTGTGTGGTTCAAACTCAAAAATAGGACATCCATTATCCATACCATTCATCCCAGTTTATACCATTCAAGAGGTGGGGAACACCCTGAACTGATTTCTCGTCAATAACAGGGCCATATAGAGAGACAGACAGCCATTCATGCTCGCAAAATTGAAAAAAACAGTCAACCATGTCCTCCACAACAGAAGCTGATCATGGACACTGAGGCTTGCACATACCTTATATGGAAATGATGGACTAAACAGTCACTACTTGGCAATGGTTAAGTTCACCTGATCAACGGGATTTAACAATAAAGTAAAATAAAAAAAAAAAATAATTAAGCCAAGCTGAGTTTCAAGGTAAAATCAGCATTCATTGGAAAGTTCTTGAGATCATATTTATTATGATTTTTACTGTAGGAACAAAGATTGATTACTCAATAGACTGAATTATTTTTTTTGTCGATTATTAAAATGCATTGAACTTTTTACATTTTTTCACTACACACTAAACTCGCCCGACTTGTTAATATTTAACACTGTTGCTTTTCCTGGGGCCAAACACAAAGATAGAAGTGGAAATTTCAGTTGCTGCAACCATGTGAAAGGGAAGTGATCTCATTTTGAAACCCATCAGTTCTGAGAAGTGTCACTTTTCCCACAATATGAACCGCAGCCCATAAATGTTTCTAGGTTTGACACCTTCAGTAAATCTTCTCTGAATTCAGTGATGCAACATTTACTAATGGCCCTAACATGGTCTTCTTAAAGTATTTATCTTGATTTAACAGAGTCATAAAAAAAGTTTTATGCTATTAAACAAATACTTTCCAATTCTGTATTTAAATTTTGAGCTAAAATTATAATTTTGACCCAAAACACATAAAATATTTAGATGTAAACATCCCGAAAGATTTAACAAATTTGTGTAATCTTTCTTTTGATCTATCAGAAACTAGGACAGGGCAACCAAATGCAGGAGGAGACAGGTCCGTGGTTCAAAAAGCAAGGTTTATTAAACAGTCCAAAGTTCAAAACACCAAAGGAGATTCTCAATCCAGGCAAGGTTCGGTACACGAAGGTGGAAGTCAGACAAAACGGGGTCATACACAAAAGGCAGTCAAAAATCAGGCAGACAAGATCAGACTAGGATGAGGCAGAAAAACGAGGTCGAGACAAAGCGGTTCAAGATCAGACTGAGACAAGAAAAGAACGCCTAGAGAGTGACAATAAAGTACAAACAATCCGGCACAGGACAAAGGGAGATGTGAGGTTAAATACAAGAGGTAATGAGGGGGATTGGAAACAGCTGGGCAGGGACAATCAGGAAGGGGGCGTGAAAAGCCAGAACAAGGAAATAAACCTGTGAAGACAAGAAAGAAACGTGAGTCACCAAAATAAAACCGGAAGTGAACATAAAACATGAAACACGAAGACAAAACAAGGACTTGACAGACAGGATCATGACAGTGCCCCCCCCCCCCTCAAGGGCCGGCTCCTGACGGCCCAGGTACATCAGGGTGGGAGGCGTGGAACTCTGTGATCAACGAGGGATCCATGATGAAGCGATACGGCACCCATGAGCGTTCCTCCGGTCCGTAACCCTCCCAATCGACCGGGTACTGAATGCCTCGTCCCCTACGTCGAGCAGCGAGCAGCTTCTCATGGTGTAGACGGGGTCCCCATCAATGATTCGGGCAGGTGGAGGGGTCGTGGTCGGAGGGCATAGAGTGTTGGTCTTGGCAGGCTTGACTTGGCAGACATGGAAGCTGGGATGAACACGCATGGCTTTGGGCAACTTGAGGCAAACACTGACAGGATTGATGATCTTGGATACAGGAAAGGGGCCCACGAACCTGGGGGCGAGCTTTCTTGAGGCCACTCTGAGAGGCAGGTTACGGGTTGACAGCCAGACCTTCTGGCCGACCTTGTACTTGGGAGCGGGGGTGCGTTTGACGTCAGCCGCTCTCTTGTAACTCTCAGATTGGCGAAGCAGCTGACTCCTGGCTCTCTCCCAGGCTCTCTTGCTTCTCCTCACCAGAGCGAGTGAAGATGGAACAGTGGGCTCCAAATCCAAGGACGGGAACATGACGGGTGGGTAACCATGGGATACGTGGAAGGGGGACATACCAGTGGCTGTGGTGGGCAGGGCGTTATGGGCCATCTCGACCCAGATGAGCTTTGATGACCAGGTCTCCGGATCTTTGGAGGCTAGGCAACGAAGACCAGCCTCCAGCTCCTGGTTGAGCCTCTCTGTCTGACCGTTGGACTGGGGATGGAACCACGACGACAGGCTCACAGAGGCCCCCAGCAGACCACAGAACTCTTTCCAAAAAAGGGAGATGAATTGAGGACCCCGATCCGAGACGATGTCCTCTGGGAAACCATGGATCCTGAAAACATTGTGAAACAGAGTCTCTGCTGTCTCCTTGGCTGAAGGGAGCTTGGTTAAGGGAATGAAATGTGCCATTTTTGAGAACCGGTCCACCACGGTCAAGACCGTGGTGTTACCTGCAGAAGGGGGCAGTCCATTGACAAAGTCCCATGATATGTGGGTCCAGGGTCGCTTCGGGATGGGTAGAGGGTTGAGTAGTCCCATGGGTTTCTGTGAGGCAGACTTGTTAGCGGCACAAACAGAGCAGGCAGCAACGTAACTAGAAATATCAGACCTTATAGATGGCCACCAGAACCTTTGGCTAATGAGGTGAGTTGTTTTAGTGATTCCAGGATGACATGCAGTTTTCAGGGTATGGGCCCAATGAATGACTTCACCTCTGAGACTAGGTACAACATACAGTTTGTTCTGGGGACACTCTGCTGGGGTCTGGATATCTCCCAGGCCTTGCATGACTCGGGACTCAATGTCCCACGTAAGGGCAGAGACAAAGCAAGAGCTGGGTAAAATGGTTTTGGGTTCAGGATCCTTAGTAACATGACCAAAATTTCTGGACAGACTATCAGCTTTGATGTTTTTAGAGCCTGGGCGAAAAGACATGGTGAAATTAAATCGACTAAAGAATAGAGACCACCTAGCTTGGCGGGAGTTTAGCCTCTTAGCAGTTTTCAAATACTCTAAGTTTTTGTGATCCGTCCAGACTAAAAAAGGCTGTGAGGTCCCCTCCAACCAGTGCCTCCACTCTTCTAAGGCCATCTTTACAGCTAGAAGCTCTCTATCCCCAATATTGTAGTTTTGTTCAGCAGAGGTGAGTTTTTTAGAAAAGAATGCACAGGGATGTAGCTTGCCATCAACTGAGCTAATTTGAGAAAAAACGGCCCCCACCTCAAAATCAGAAGCATCAACCTCTACAATAAACTGTCTTTCAGTTTCAGGAAGGCAGAGGATAGGGGCGGACGTGTATCTACTCTTGAGTTCAGAAAACGCTGATTTACACTGCTCAGACCAAACGAAAGATTTTTGTGGGGAAGTTAACTCATGAAGGGGTGCTGCTAGACTGCTATAGTTCCGGATAAATTTTCTGTAAAAGTCAGCAAAACCTAGAAATCTTTGTACCTCCTTTCTACAGGTAGGAGTGGGCCAATCAATGACTGCCTGAATCTTCTCCGGATCCATCTTGATCTCCCCCTCAGACAATACAAACCCCAAGAAAGAGACTGTAGGTTTGTGAAACTCGCACTTCTCTGCTTTCACGTAAAGCTGGTGGTCCAACAATCTCTGCAGGACCTTGCGAACATGAGTGCAGTGAGAATCTTCATCAGGGGAGAAAATCAAGATGTCATCTAGATAGACAAAGATAAAAGAATTTAACATATCACGTAGGACGTCATTAACCAGGTTCTGAAAAACAGCAGACAACAGCAGGGCTGGATTCTTCTTCGAGACGAAGAAGAATCCAGCCCCAGCAGGTGACGAGGAGGGTCTGATGATCCCATTGGTGAGGCCGAAAGGCATAACTAAATATTCATAGTGTCCACTGGGGGTGTTGAAAGCTGTTTTCCATTCATCCCCTTCCCTGATTCGAACTAGATGGTAGGCATTACGTAGATCAAGTTTGGTAAAAACCTTGGCTCCATCTAACAACTCAAAAGCTGAAGAAATGAGGGGAAGCGGGTACCTATTCTTAATAGTAATGTCATTAATGCCCCGATAGTCAATACAAGGCCTGAGAGACTTATCTTTTTTCGAGACGAAGAAGAATCCAGCCCCAGCAGGTGACGAGGAGGGTCTGATGATCCCAGCAGCCAGCGACTCCTCGATGTATTTGTTCATGGCCTGTCGTTCAGGAACAGAAAGAGAATAAAGTCTGCCACGCGGGGGCGTAGTTCCGGGAAGCAGGTCAATAGAACAGTCATAATCACGGTGAGGAGGCAGACTAGTAGCCTTGGTTTTACTGAAAACCTCCTTTAAGTCATGGTAACATTCTGGGACATTACTTAAATCCAGGTGAGTGTCTTTAGGTATATTACATTGGGGTACAAAACATTTATCCTTACACTGGGGTCCCCAAGCGAGGACCTGTCCAGTGGTCCAGTCCAGCCTGGGGTTGTGCTGTTCTAGCCAAGGGTGCCCAAGAATTATATCATGTGTCATGTCCGAGAGTACATGGAAACTAATTTGTTCATGATGAGAATCAGGGAACACAATTTCTACTGACTGTGTACGGTGTGAAACTCTACCCAGTCTTGAGCCATCAACGGCTTTAATGTCGAGTGGGTGAGGGAGACGAAAAAATCGGAGGTTAAGTCTCCTGAAGAGAGAGGGATGAATTAAATTAGCGTCTGATCCAGAGTCAATGAAGGCATTAATTTTTACACAGTCAGTGCTAATGCGTAAAGTTAACAGAGGTTCAAACAGAGCAGGATTGTTGATCGTGACACTATGACTCACCTTTAAGGGCTGTGAGGCAGGTCTCTGGGCACCCTTGACATGACATTCTGCAACAGCATGTCCCAACATACTGCAGTAAAAGCATCTTCCATCTCTGCGTCGGCGTTCCTCGGGACGCGCCTCAGCTGCATGGGCTCCTCGACTGGGAGTCTTGAGGGTGTAGTAGGCACGGGTTGAGTGGCTGTAGAAGCGGAGAACCTCTCATGAAGGGACGGAACAGAGGAGTGAGCCTCCCAGCAGCGAGGTGGTGAGGTGCGGGCGCGAGGTCTGCCTCTCTCCCTCTCTTGGTCCACCAAAATTGTCCACCCGGACAGCCAGGGCGATGAGTAGGTCGAGTTGTTCAGGTAAGTCAAGCGGAATCATAGCCTCTTTAACTCGATAGTTAAGACCTTTGACAAAAGCGTCCGTGAGGGCTGCTGTATTCCAGCCACACTCGACTGATAGTGTGTGGAATTCAATGGCGTAGTCTGTGACACGTCTGTTTCCTTGTCTCAACCCCGGCAAAGTTCGTTCTGCCTCTCTGCCTGAAGCAGAAGGTTGAAAAACTTGGAGAAGGGCTTTGGAAAAAAGTTCTTGTGAAGAACAAACCTCGGAGCAGCGACTCCACTCCGTAGTTGCCCATTTCTCTGCTCTACCAGTGAGGTGAGAAATCATGAATGCTACTTTCGATTTTTCAGTGGGGAAAGCGGCTGACTGCATTTCAAAATGAAGCTCACATTGTGTAAGGAACGGTCTGACTTCACCTGAGTCTCCAGCAAACTTTTCTGGTCTGGACAACTGATGGCACGACGAGGCGTAAGTGGCTGCAGCCGTGTCTGCCGTAGTACCCGGATGAACCTCTTCAGGAGGGTGGGGGTCAGGAGTCGAGGTGGCAGCCGTGGTCTCTGGCTCCCTCTGGAGGGCAGTGGTGACATTACTCAACTGGAGCTGAAGGTTGGCCAACATGGACTCCTGGCGAGTGTGTAACTCCTTGGTGTGAGCAAACAAGGCCGCCATCTGTTCTTCTTGGTGAGCTAATCTTTTACCCATACTCTGGAGCGCCAGACGTATGGGTTGCTCCTCCGCTGGTTGCATAATGGTAGCCGGATTGTCCTATCAGAAACTAGGACAGGGCAACCAAATGCAGGAGGAGACAGGTCCGTGGTTCAAAAAGCAAGGCTTATTAAACAGTCCAAAGTTCAAAACACCAAAGGAGATTCTCAATCCAGGCAAGGTTCGGTACACGAAGGTGGAAGTCAGACAAAACGGGGTCATACACAAAAGGCAGTCAAAAATCAGGCAGACAAGATCAGACTAGGATGAGGCAGAAAAACGAGGTCGAGACAAAGCGGTTCAAGATCAGACTGAGACAAGAAAAGAACGCCTAGAGAGTGACAATAAAGTACAAACAATCCGGCACAGGACAAAGGGAGACGTAAGGTTAAATACAAGAGGTAATGAGGGGGATTGGAAACAGCTGGGAAGGGACAATCAGGAAGGGGGCGTGACAAGCCGCAACAAGGAAGTAAACCTGTGAAAACAAGAAAGAAACATGAGTCACCCAAATAAAACCGGAAGTGAACATAAAACATGAAACACGAAGACAAAACAAGGACTTGACAGACAGGATCATGACATGATCAGCTGAATCATAAAACAAATAAGGATATCAGGAAGTGGAAATTAATTCAAATACCAAGTTTAAGTCTTAAAGTCAAATAACAGATAAGCAATTTAATGAATGAGATAGACTAATATCAAGGTACACTTGGCTGTGGAAAAATAGAGGATTACATTCCAGACACTTCAATTACCAAAGAAAAAAGGCGGGCTTGCTCTCCCGTGTGTTTAGCACTTCTATATCTGCCAAGTTTAGACTTTTGGTTTGCTGGTGCAGTTCTGAATTTCAGACAAGATGGAAGAGCACTGAAGAAAACCTTTCAGAGACAGTTACAATTCAGATGGTTTGGGGGACAAAAGGCTGGTTAAAAATATTTGGAAACTGGTAACTGGATTAATTCATATCTCAAAACATGAATAAATGTTGTCACAATGACTTGCCTGTCTGAGTAGATAAAAAGTCTGAGATGATGTTCACATAATGTCCACTTCATCCACAATAGAAAAATATTAAAAACAGTAAATAGACAAACAAGGTCTGTCTGCATCCTGTATTTTTAAACCAGATCATGAAGCACATTTCCAACCCTGAAAAGAATCGGTGGATTGAACAATAGCGATTTTTTTTTAGATTCCTTCAGGTGAGATATTACATAAATGGCTCAATTTTAATTTTCAGTTTTCCTACTGTCTTACTCCTGACATTCTTTAACTGGGGCAAAAGTTTGAAATACTAAATCACTCAAACATAAATAAAAGGGAGTTAAATCCACGTTTGTTCCAGATGTTTCAAATAACAACCAAAGACGTACAGCAGCTAACCTTAAAGGATAAGTTTGGTTTCTACAGCTTTCACATTGTTTATTGAATTAAGAAGAACAATATACTCACCCAGAAGGCTTTCCTGATCCAAACAGTGCTTTGGGAGAAAATCGAGCGGCTGACATCCATATAATGGTAGCACACGGGGCATGTTAGCGCCGCTCCTAAAACCGCATTAATCGTCCAAAAACTCATTAGTTTCACCAATATTTCATCATGGTCCGCTCGGGCTACTCCTCCAAGACAGCCTGTGTCACTCCAGACATGTTTTTGTGACTGTGCTGACCTCTGAACTGAAGAAGAAGAATGTTTGCCTCTGCGCATGCGTAGTACGGCTCATTGTTTCAGGGGAAGACAGTCGGCTACACAACGACTTTCTTCTTCCAGTTTTGTGCAAAATGGACGAATATCTATCGGATGAAGATGTTGAAAGGAGGACACGGAGGCAGCTCTCCAGAGAGTACTGCGCATGCGCGGAGGCAAACATTCTTCTTCTTCAGTTCAGAGGTCAGTACAGTCACAAAAATGTCTGGAGCAACACAGACTGTAATGGAGGAGTAGCGCGAGTGGACCATGATGAAATATTGGTGAAACTAATGAGTTTTTGGACGATTAATGCAGTTTTAGGAGTGGCGCTAGACATGCCCTATGTGCTACCATTATACGGATGTCCGCCACTCGATTTTGGATCTAAATATCTCCTGAAGCACTTTTTGGATCAGGAAAGCCTTCTGGGTGAGTATATTGTTCTACTTCATTCTATAAACAATGTGAAAGCTGTAGAAACCGAACTTATCCTTCAACAGTAACCAAGGACTGACAGTCATCAGTCTAATTCTCTGACATGTTGTCTCTGTTTTATCTCTCATTAATATTCACCTGATCCAAGTGCTGTTGGGGTAAATGTTGGTGCAGGATGGAACTGATCTGTAGGTGATTTCAGAGCTACCATAGCAGCTTCCATCTGGGAGGAGAACACACACTTCAACCACACCTTTATCCGCCTCGGGGATGTGGAACGTCAGACTTTCACCCGTGTTGTCCCAAACTGGAAATCTGACACAGTTAATGCAGGAGTTAGTGTCGCAGAGAGCATTAATCAGTTTTTATCAGCCGGAAGTAAAGTGGTGGGTGAAGAGGAGGAGCTGGGGTGGCCTCTGTGCTCATATAGTTGGTAACAGCAATGAACAAACATGAGGTTTGATGTCATTTGACCTTTAAATTTAAGCTCCAATCAGCTAGAATGTGTGTTTTATATTGTAAAATGAAACATTGAAATCTTGTTCGTTAGTTTTTACTATGGGCCTTATTTCAGGTATTTATGAAATGTTCCTCTAAAATCAAAGACCTTGAGAACACGTTTTGCTAAAACACTATCTAATCTCCATTTTTTGGACTCACTGCTGGCTTGGGGCCGTTTTGTCAACAACTCTGTAATCATTCTAATGTCCATGCTAAGCACAGGGTTTGTGAAAAACATCCACCACCAAGTTCATGTCAGACTGTCAATAACCAACTGTTCTGGGATAAACTGTCAAAGTTTTCAAAACTAACCAAGAGTGACTTATGTTTAAAAAACAGACTAAAAAAGTGACATTTCAAACTGAAGTGTGGTGTAATTTATAAATGACTTACTCTTGAGGTGTACAGTCCATGTTGGCCTGGATCCTCACTCTGCTCACAGCACTGAGGTCACGACCCTTCAACACTGCGTTGTTTCTGCCATAGAAGGACACGACACTGGGAGTGATGGAGTAGATCTCTGGTTTCTGACAGGAGAACAAACACAAGATTGTTATTGTTATTATTTGATAGTGGTTAGTTATATACTATTGAAATTACTGAAGATGACAAGGTTGAGGATTAAGACTCACAGAAAAGTTCATCCATGACTCCATCTTCTGGCAAACACTGTCCTGCAGGAGCAAATATAACAGTAAAAGGTAAATGGACTTGAGCTTAATAGTGAATTTCTAGTCCTTGACGACTCAAAGCAGCTTTACACTGCAGATCACATCTACACATCCACACCCATTAGCTCTCACATCCACTCACTGATGGTTGGAGTTTCTGTGTCAGTTATCCATCAGTATAAACTAACACGTTTTATAACCTTTTACAAGCCACTGATGCAGCAGTGGGAGCAACTTGGGGTTAAGTGTCACATCGCCAAGTGACAGAGCTCGAGCTGAGCTCAAACCATCAATCTTACCAAAAGAGCGCACTATAAGACTGCACCACCAACACCTCAGAAACTGATGATATATCTGGACAATATCCACAACTATAGATAGACAGACAGATGTGGCACCCCTAAAATAGGGTAACCACAATTAAGACTTATATTATTTCATGTTGAAGATGATAACTACTTTTGTTTATATTTTTATGCTTTCAAGTGAACATTTAATTTACTAAGTTACACTAATTTTGTTACAAGTAAAAGGGGGGGAACGTTTGTGTTGTCACTAGTTGTCCGGGGGGAAAGGTAAAGGTGTGCCGCTTCCCCTCTTCCCTCCAGAGACAATCTGGAAAGACGACAGAACCGACTGTTTCTCAATCCTCTGCTTTACCAGCTTTATACAGGTCTATATTTGTTATTGTGGTCTCTCATCCCTGGGACCCGTAACACAGACAGTCTGTTGAAGCTAGAATCAGATAAAGCATTAAAACAATCATGGATTATGAAGTCTGAAGAAGTAATATATATATTAATATTTTAAGAGAAGAATTCCATAATTACATTTTCTGCCCCATGATTTGCCCAGGAACAACCGTTGCTGGTCCAACCACAGCCAGCCTCCATGCACTGTCGACACCTAAAGACAAAATATAATATAATTCAAGCATTTTTCAAACAAACTACTTGTGTATTTAAGGCACTAGTGTTGTCATGAATACCCACATTTTGGTACTGATACTTGTAGCAACATGTATTTCAATACTTTTTGATACTTTTACAAAAATAAGAGAACACAAAAATACAATCTATAATTGTAAGTAACTATGCTGTAGTCTTTATAACATTAAATGGCTAGGTTTGTATATAAAAGTTTGCTACTTCATGAAAATCATACATGTGTGCATTTACAGCCCAGGAAAAAAAAACTAAGGTACTATTTTAAATTTATTGTAAATCAGCGTATGGCAAAAAGTTTCAAAATCACCGTAAGAGTATAAATATAATGTTACATTGGAAAAAAAAACATTATAAACAGGCTTTTTAAACCAGAGGAAGTGGCAGGTAATTGCAATGCGGCTGTAATTTTTTCCCAGTGCTGCATTTGTGGAGAGTGAAGGGGGCTGGCGTTTATTGTTTTTAGCTCTGAATGTAGCTTTTTTTCATATATAACTTTTTACCTGTCACTCTCTGAACTCCTTATGCAGTCTGGGTGCTGGTCCTTCAACTGCTTTGCCAAGTTGGAAGTGTTTCCACCCTTGGTCAGACATGTTTTATAACACTGTTTGCACAGTGGTGCTTCGGCATAAAAGGCATCACCATGTTCATTTGTTTTAAAGCTGAATGAAGGCGACACTCCAAACCCAATGCAGCCGCCTGGAGGCTAAGAAGAAGAGGCTTTGCCTGACGCGCTCGATGAAAAAAAAAGACAACAATCAAAGTCTGGTGTCTCTGGTTTAATTGAGGTCCATATAAATCCAGAACATATGATTGAAAAGACGAACTTAAAGTGCAAAAATCCAACTCCAAAGGCGATCTCAATGGATGCAGAAAAGGCAAAACATAATGCATATAATAGAACTCAAATATGAAAAGGTAAATCCAAAATACTTATAAGGTTCCAATACGAGCTCCAAAACGATGCGGTCAGCAAAAGTAGGACCTCTACGCTCACCCTCCTTCCCTCAGTGATTCAAACCTGTACCGGTAAAATACTCTAAAGACCTCCCACCACACCATGTGACACACGCCCTGGAAGTGACAAAACAAATTCATTCATAAAAAACCTGTCACCTACATTCCGGCCCCTAATTATTACAATTAACCATCTGTAATAATTATAATACATGCTAAACATTGGGACCACAAGAATACATATACACCAGAAATATTAAAGTCCAAGGAAATGAAGAGTTTTTCTCTTTTTTTTTTTTTCTTTTTTCTTTTTTTTCAGGCCAGAGGTTACTAGCATTTAGCCTAGCGTTGAGAGTGATCTTTAACACCACTCTTTTGTCCAGTCAGGTCATTTAAGTCAGTCAAATCAGGTCAAAAAACAAAAAATTAGGATTCCACCGATTCCTGAAGAAGGCTGATCTTTGTTATGGGCCTGCAAATACGGCTGGTGGCAGTCTTGATCCAGACCTGTTGTACGAGTCCTCTCCTGTCAGGAACGGCTTCGATGATCTTTCCAATGAGCCAAGAATTGCGGGGTGCAGAATCATCTACGATGAGGACTATGTCTCCTGGAATGAAGTTCCGTTTGGTCTTTGTCCACTTCTGTCTCTCCTGTAGTTGTGGCAAGTACTCCAGAGTCCACCTTTTCCAGAACAAGTCAGCGATGTATTGCACTTGTTTCCACCTCCGACATGAGTAGATGTCATCCCTCTTGAAAAGACCAGGAGGTAACGATGGTTTGGATTTTAGAAGCAGAAGGTGGTTCGGGGTTAATGTTTCCAAGTCATTTGGATCTGCCGATTCCTTCGTGATGGGTCTGCTGTTAAGGATGGATTCTGCTTCACAGTGCACTGTTTGAAGCCCCTCATCATCCAAACTTTGTGTTCTTAAAGTGGAGTTGAGGATCTTTCTCACAGAACGAATCAACCTTTCCTAAGCTCCTCCATGATGTGATCCAGTGGGGGGGTTGAAGGTCCACTTTATTCCTTTTAGCGATAGCATGTCATTGATCTTTTCCAGGTTCCAACCCTCAATGGCTCGTTTCAGCTCCCGCTCAGCACCAACAAAATTGGTGCCATTGTCAGAACGAAGCTCTTTGACCTGACCACGTCTTGCGATGAAGCGTCTCAAGGCATGGATAAAAGAGTCTGTGTCCAGTGAGAAAGCAACTTCCAGATGAACAGCTCTTATAGCCAGACAGGTGAAAATGACTCCATACCTTTTGACAAGACTCCTCCAACGCTTAACTTCAAAGGGTCCAAAGTAGTCCACTCCCACATAGGTGAATGGAGGATTATCTGGTGTCACTCTGTCCTCAGGTAAGTCTGCCATTTGTTGCTGGCCTGCAGCTCCATGTAACCTTCGACAGATGACACATCGAGATAACAACTTTCTTATGGAGCCACTAGCACCAGGGATCCAGTATCTCTGGCGTAGTCTGGACAGTATGTGGTTTCTTCCACCATGACCAACTTCCTGATGAATGTGCTGAAGGATTAGGTCAGCAATATGAAGGTCCTTTGGTAGTACTGCAGGATGTTTTGACTCTTCAGGCATGGCAGCCTTACTAAGGGTGTATTCAAACCAGGAAAGTCCATAGTTCGCTTGATTTGGTCCGGACCAAAGAAAGAGAACTATGGACTTTCCTAGTTTGAATACACCCTCACACATAAAACGAACCGCACCACGGTTCACTAGGAAGCGAACCGAGACCACCTCTCCGGCGAGGTCTCGGACCGACTGTTTGCTCCGCACCAGAGTTCGCTGGTTTGTATTCAGACCAGCCCAAAAGGTCCGCACCACGGACTTTTTTGGTTTAGTCTGAACCAAACAGCTCTGGTGTGAAAGCACCCTTAGTCTTCCACCAACTCTTAGAACACCATCTTCCAGCCTAGGATTCAGCTTGTAAATGTGGCTCTTTCTTTTCACGCTTCCTCCCTGCTGCAGACTGGTGAACTCATCCGGGAACCTTTTCTGCTGGCTGATTCTGATGATCTGCATTTCTGCTTCTTGGATCTCTTCTACTGTAAGATGAATGGCAGGCATCTCCTTAGACCTGGTCTTCTTATGAGTGTTGTCCACAGTGTTCTCTCTCGCCATCTTGAGGCGTAACAACACAGCCTTGGACCTCAAGATCCAACCCATCACTCTCATGAGACGTGTCCAAGATGAGCTGTGGCTGATAAGAGAGATCACGGGATCCTCATCAACTTGTGCTGAGGACACCTTGATGGCAGCAGATACTTTGACCTCAGGGTCTCCAAGATGAAGGTCTTGAAGGGCATCTGGGTTAGCTGGCCAATCCTGTTCTGGTTGAATGAGAAATGAGGGACCAGATAACCACATGTTGCTCTTCAAGAACAGCTTTGCTCTCTTACCTCTCGAGGCAAGGTCTGCTGGGTTCTGTGCAGAGTTCACAAATCTCCACTGGGAAGCATCTGAAACCTTGAGTATCTCTGTGACTCGATTAGCCACAAAGACATGAAACCTTGAAGTTTCATTCTTGATGTACTTTAGCACAGAGGTACTATCAGTAGGGATGGGTACCTTTCACAGTTGAACCGATACCATACCGATGCCCGGTACCTGGGAATCGGTATCGGTACTCAACGGTACCAATTTTCGGTATTTTTGCGTGTGTTTATGGGGTAACAGATATTAATTTGTTTAATATTAAGATCTCTGCTGACGTCATAACGCCATTGCTGTGCTGCGTTCAAGTCCGGTATGGAAATTCACCTACTCTACCCAATAGAATGCCTGCTTCTTCCACTCCCTCACAGTCACAAGGATGCGTTTAGGTACCTAAACATGGTACCGTTTGTTTTTCCATGAATCGGTACTCGGTAGTACCTACAGAATTTGGTCGGTACCTCTTAAAGTACCTAATTCAGTACCCATCCCTAACTATCAGTCCAAAAGACAGAGTCTTGAAGCTGTAGTCCAAGTTCTGTTCTCCACAGTTTATCCATGCGGGCTGCCATGACAGCTGCAGTCAATTCCATGCGAGGGATTGTAACAGGCTTGAAAGGTGCAACCCTGGATTTTCCCATGACGAATGCACAGCATGTCTCAGAGTGGTTGTTATGCATCAACAGGTAGGTAACAACACCATAACCCTGCTCACTAGCATCAGCAAAATGATGCAGCTGAGCAAAGGTTGCTTCTCCAAAGCCAAGTGGTTTGAAGCATCTTCTGACATTTATGTCTTCTAGCTGTTGTATTTCCTTCAACCAGTTAATTCACTCTTCAACTGATGTTGCTGGTACAGTGTCATCCCATCCGAGACCTTTCTGGCACAAGTCCTGGAGTATCCTTTTGGCTGTAAAAACCACAGGGGATAGGATTCCCAAGGGGTCATAGAAAGAATTGACCACTGAAAGGATTCCTCTTCGTGTCAGTGGTTTCTCCTGGATGTTAATGTTGAACCTGAAGGTGTCAGATTGAACACACCATCGCACTCCCAACGCTCTTTCAACAGGTAGAATGTCGTTGTCCAAGTCCAAGTCCTTGACCTCCTTTGCCCTGTCCTTTTCAGGAATTGCTGCCAGCACCTTGCAACTGTTGCTGATCCACTGGGTTAGATGGAATCCACCCTTGGCACAGACGCTTTGAAGCTCCTTATACAGGGATATGGCCTCCTCCTCAGCAGCTACTGAAATAAGGCAGTCATCCACGTAGAAATTGTGCATGATGCTCTCAGTTGTTTGTGGGCTGGAAAGCATCTTGTTGTCTTCTGCACACTTTCGAAGTGCAAAGTTGGCGCAACTTGGAGACGATGTCGCTCCAAACAGGTGGACGACCATTTTGTACTCCTCCAACTGATGGCTGAGGTCACCATTAGGCCACCAGAGGAATCTCAACAGATCAGTATCTTCCTCTTGAACCCGAACCTGATGAAACATGGCCTTAGTGTCCGACATCAGAACCACTGGCTCCTTTCTGAACCTGTTCAGGACTCCAACCAAGGTACTTGTCAGATCAGGGCCATTCAAGAGCTGTTCATTGAGTGACACACCCTGAAATGATGCTCCACAATCAAAAACAACCCTGAGCTTGTGCTTCTTTGGGTGGTATACGCCATGGTGTGGGATATACCAAACCTTTCCATCGCTGCGGTCCAGATCCGTGACCCTTTCTGCATAGCTGCTGGATATGATATCATCCATGAAGGCGGTGTAGTCTTTGTGGAATGATACATCCCGAGTTAGCCTCCTTTTCAAATTAAGAGCACGTTGCTCTGTAATTTTGCGATTGTTCGGCATGCTGATGTTCCGATCTTTCAGAGGCAAAGCAAGACTGTAGTGACCATCCAGTAGTTTAATGGTGTTATTGGCCACTTCCAAAAATTTGCGATCCTCCCTTGAAAGCCCCGGCTGCTCATCCTGGCTGCTTTCTGGGAAGTCCAACTTGAACTGTTGTTTCCAGAGTTCATCCAGCTTCACTACTGAAATTCTGTTGACACTGACTGCAGATTGGTTCTCAGGTTTGTTGCAACATTTCTCTCCTATTGGTCCATTTACTGTCCATCCAAGCATAGTTTTGATTGCATATGGTCCTTCACCCACACTCCGAATGACCTCCAGGAGCTCCACGTCTGCATCTATTTCTGGCAAATGGATATGTTTCAGCTGAGGCCATTTTTGCAGATCATCCTGACGAGGCACATTGCTTCTGTTCACTAGCATCCGTTGCTGAGTGAAAATATCTGGCATGTCACAGAACCAATCAGTATCCAGTCCAGAAACTTCCAAATTTGAGACAATACCACTGTCAGCAATTTTTTCTTGCCCCGTGGTACGCAGAAGAATCCTTGTATTTCTCCCAGAGAGATCCAGTCTATCCATCAGACCCACTGTGCAGAAGGATGCTGAACTTCCAGGGTCGAGAAAGGCATATGACTTTACTTTCGCTGGAATAATAGCAAGCTTGAAATCTTGTTACCCGGCCCCAGTAAGATCACTGGTTTGGACCGCGATGGGAGAGTTATCCACTGTCCATTCTGAGTTATTCTTGCCTTTCTCCACATTAGTTCCGGTTTTCCTTTGATAAATGTGGAGAATACTGGGGTGTTTTGAACCACATGTTTTGCAAGTGAGGCATTTCCTGCATTCCTTACTGATGTGTCCAGTACACAAACGGCCAAAGCAGATTCCATTCTTCTTCAAGAAATCAATTTTCTCACTATTAGTCTTCCTCTCCAATAGAGGGCACCAATCCAGCATGTATTCACCCTTACAAAATAAACAAATCTTCTCAGATGCATGTACAACTTTAAGTTTGTTCTCCAATGGGATCCTTTTCTCCATAGTAGCTACGGTCGTGGCAAAGCTACTTTCTTTACCTCTTGAGCGAAGAGATTGTTTAGCCTTGTAGGCTTCCTTAACAGTCGATGGTCGATCATCTTGTATGTATCCAAAAACAGGATCAGTTGCAATTTTAACTTGATGTTCAATGAAGTTGACGATATCAACAAACATCGCTCGTCTCCGATTTCTTTCTTGGAGGTCACATGCTACAGTTCGCCACTTGTCCCTCATCTTATAGGGCAGTTTCTTTATCACAGTAAGCATATTGGCAGGTGCATTCAACTCACACAGACCTTGCACCTCCTCCATGGCGTTGCAGCATCCTCACAGAAATAAACTGTATGCCTGCAGTGCCTTCACATCTTCTGCCTTTATTGGTAACCATGAAGAAATCTTGTCCACGAAGGCAGAAGCTATCTTATATTCAACCCCGAAATGTTCATGAAGGAGAGCCTTTGCTCTGGCATATCCAATCCCATCCGACATGTGTTGACAGCTCCTTGTGAGCTCCTTGGGCTGCCCTCTTGTGTACTGTTCTAGGAAGTGCAAGCAATCCTCAGTGTTGGTGGTTTTCTGCTCAATTACTTGCTCAAAAGATCGCATGAATGCATGAAACTTCAGGGGGTTACCATCAAATATTTCGAGGTCTCTTCTGGGGAGTGATGAAAGACATTGTTGATTCACCAGCATTGCAGTTTTTTCATTTTGTTTTTCCATGATGGAGCATATTTGGTGTTGATCATTACTGCTACCCCAGGTAAAGGGTGTATGAACATTCCGGGGTTGAGACAGGGGAGACGCTGCAGTGACCATGGCCTGTGTGTTCTGTGTTGTGTAGTCTGAGGGCCCATGATGGAGATGTATGGCGGTATCGGTTTCCTTATGACTTTGTTGGGGTCGATTGAAGTGTGAGGCACCATTTCCAATCACTGCTTGTTCTTTTCCAGCTTGTCCAAGGTTTTGTGGGATAAAGGTTTTGGTATCAACATTAAGCTCATCCTTCTTATCCTTTTCAAAATAAGACTTAATGCCATCAGATTGCCGAGAAACTGCACTCATTAATCCAGATCCAGCAGTCCTTAAAACAGTCACCTTTGCCAGGGATGCAGCTATCTCTGCTTCAAGCTGAAGTTGTTCTTTCTTTTTTTGTAGCTGCTCCTCCTGTTCCTCAAGCGCATGTTTTTCCTTAAGCAGTTTTTGACGGGCAATCAATGCAGCCATTTCAGCCTCAGCTTTAACTCCAGCAGAAGATGTTGTAGAAACATTTGATTTTGATCCATTTTTATTGCTGCCATGGTTTGATATGCTGTCACATGGCAGTATTTCATCCTTATCCTCGCGATGCAGAGATGGAGGTTCTCTTGGGGCTTTATCAAGTTGCTTCAGCCATAGTTGAACATCCTCCATGAAGCCTTCGCTGCATTTACTGATACTTGAAAACCATACGTTTTGTTTCTCTTGTTCTTCAGGTGGCATTAAAGGCATCAGAGACTGGTGTAATGAAGAGGCATTTTCCAACAAGGCTGATAAATTATTGAGTTGTGATTTCACATTAGAAGCATTTTTATCATCTTTCATCAGCTCTTTGAGAGATGACATCTGGATCTTGATTTTATCCACATCCTTTTTACGGTCCTTTTGAAGACTGGCAATTTTGTTTGCCAGAGCTTCCTCTGTAAGAACGACCGTCCTCTTTCCAGTTTCCTGTTTTCCCACAGCTGAGCCAGCGTTTGATGTACTCATTTTCCACCCACAAATGAATCACAATCAAGGCAAAATCCAAAGCAGTTTCAGTACAAACCAAATTCACAGCAGAATCAGCAGCAATCACAGCGAAATCACAGCAATCAATGAATGACGCGCAGACACACACTGCTTCCAATACGCGGAGCGCGCACGCCAGCCACCAATGGCTCCAAACACAGCGCACAGATTTCCACTCCACAAACAGCAGCAACGAGCCACACGCAGCTTCAAACAGCTGACAGCTGCAACCGGCAGCACGCTGTACAACACAGCTCCACACAGAGAACACCGGCAATACACCGTACAACATGGTTCCCCACAGAGAACACCGGCAACACGCCGCCGTACAACAAGGCTTCACACAACGAACAGCAGCAACCAGCAGCACTGCACCAAACAGCTTGGCCAGCGGCCGTAACCCCCACAAACACTGTGTTTCCAATAAACCACAAACACAGCAAAACCATGGGTCACATACCACCCGATGCATTGGTTGCTCTGCTGTCGTTCCGTGTGTTGGATCAGTACAGAGGTCGCGGGGCTTTGCTCGATATCCGTGCCCTTTTTGCTGACAAATGAAGGTGACACTCCAAACCCAATGCAGCCGCCTGGAGGCTAAGAAGAAGAGGCTTTGCCTGACGCGCTCGATGACAAAAAGACAACAATCAAAGTCTGGTGTCTCTGGTTTAATTGAGGTCCATATAAATCCAGAACATATGATTGAAAAGACGAACTTAAAGTGCAAAAATCCAACTCCAAAGGCGATCTCAGTGGATGCAGAAAAGGCAAAACATAATGCATATAATAGAACTCAAATATGAAAAGGTAAATCCAAAATACTTATAAGGTTCCAATACGAGCTCCAAAACGATGCGGTCAGCAAAAGTAGGACCTCTACTCTCACCCTCCTTCCCCCAGTGATTCAAACCTGTACCGGTAAAATACTCTAAAGACCTCCCACCACACCATGTGACACACGCCCTGGAAGTGACAAAACAAATTCATTCATGAAAAACCCGTCACCTACACTGAACTTATTCCATATAGCACTTCTCCACCTGGTTTATCGATGAGTTGCAGTAGCTGCTATTCCCCCCCTGCTCCTGTCTCTCTCATTCTTTCTCTTCTTTATTTCCTTTTTGTCACCAGTCTCCTGGCCTACTATGCCAGATGGTCAGTTCCATACAAACGGCAGGGAAATATTTGACTAGTGAATCAGGCAGGTCCATCTGCTCTGCAAGGTGTGCACCGTTTGCTGCTCGCTCACTTGCTTGCCTGTTTGCTCCAGCTTGCCCGCCTCTGCTCAAATAACAGTAACGGCAACATTTAGATAAAAAAGAATTTACCGGCCCCATCCAAACTCAGTGTAGTACCGCTTTAAATGCCTCAGTACCCCAGTGCCTATTTAGTGCCGGCAAACATAACAAGCCTATTAGACACTAGCTAAAAGTAAGAAACACAGAAGAGAGTTGGACCAACTTTATGATTAAATGAGGATTTGAACAGTTTACCAATCCAACATTCTGCCAGCAGCAATCTGGTGTACTGCCTTCTATGTCAATTAATTCGAAAAAAATAACTTTAAAATAAATAAAGTACAAAAGCACATGTTATAATGGCTTGAAAGCTAAATTCGATAAGGGAACCAATAAAAAATCAATAAGTGGAATCGCTAATGGCTTTGCTATCAATGAAACCCTCTCAATTCCCATCTCTAGCCAGAACAATTCACAAATGATTTAGGCACATAAACCACAAACAACATTTTTCTGAAGACCTGCTCTGCTCCAATCTAGTGAAATCCCATTTGTGTTGAATTGGCGCTAAACACGTAAGGTCTGCTTAACTGGTGGGTTTCCTTCCAAATGTTTATATTCTGTTTGATTTGTCAAAACTGGTGTTGGACTTACAGGACAGGTGTTGGTGGTCCTCTGATGTTTGTGCAGTCCAAAAGGTTGAGCCTCTCTAACAGAATTGTTGACCCAAGTCTGACCTTCAGTGTAACAGGCAGTCCTTTAAGGTGAGAAAAAAGAGAATATTGGTCTTATTTAATAATCATGAGACATTTATGAAGGATTTATCAACATGAGGTGACACTAATTAAACACCTAGTTGAGGAATATTGATGTCATAGAACTATAAAGGGTCACTGATGACAAAAGTTCAGACCAACATGTCATCTTATCGTTTATAAATCACTTACCATCAGAGGGAAGCGTGGAGTTTTGAAGAATGGAGCTGCATTGTGGGAATTGTGGACGAGAGTTTTCCTCTTTAAAACGTCCGCTCAAACTTGCAGCGAACTGACAGGCAAAGTTAGAGCGAGCGTGTTCACCCACCGTCAGGTGCATCTGGGTGATGAGTGTGATCTGAATCAAAGTCCAGGTATTAGAAGAAGAAAGATTCTCAAAGTTTAAAGTGACTGTAGGTCAAAGTTTAAGGTGTACCTGTCCAGTGCTGTCCTGTGTGACTCTGAAGGAGATCATCTTCTGCTGAGAGTCATCAGGGATGGATAACCAGTCTGAGTCTTTGCAGTCATCAGCAAATGTACAGCTAAGGAGAGAAAGATGCTTCAGATGAGTGTATCATCACCCGTCACTGAACACAACATATTTGTGCTGTGACTTTAAAGAGCCCATGATTTACCTCAATGCACATAAAAGTTCAAACATTTACATTTTTTCACTGAAGATATGGAGCCACACTGCTCAGTTATGACACTTTTAGCCAAAGCAGCCACAAATAAAGCAGGAAACAGTTTAGATGACAGGTGAAGTTGAGCACTGATGCTCTCAGCAAACCAACAGCAGTTTTATTTGGGATATTATAACCCCAATTCCAATGAAGTTGAGATACTATGTGTAAAATGTGCATAACAACAGAAAACAATGATCTGCAAATCCTTTCTGACTCATTTCCAATGGAATACACCACAAAACCAAGGTATTTAATGTTTAAACTGATAAACTTCTTTTTTTTTTCACTTATTTTGTATGAAAAGCCTGCAGCTTGTTCCAAAGTTGTTGGTACCGGGGGACTCAAAAAACTGAGAAAGTTTAGAAATACTCATAAACACCTGTTTGGAACATCCTACAGGTGAACAGGTTATTTGGAAACAGGTAAGTGTCATGATTGAGTTTAAAAGGAGCATCCATGAAAGGCTCAGTTATTCTCATGCAGGGGTTTAGGGATGGTCAGCACTTTGTGAACAACTATGTGAGCCAATGTTTAATTGGTGGGTTAAAGAAAAATGCTCAACCTGCAATTGGATTTTTTCATCTTCAGTCCAAAATAATCAGAGAATCTGGAGAAATCTCCACATGTAAACCTTTCATCCCACAGGTAGTATTGCATTAAAATTATGGAAATGCATTGCACATCTAATTCTGGTTTGTTCTCGTTTCATGTGTTTCCTGTTTATTTTGGAATGCGTCTCTCCTTACTTCCGTAGGTTTTGCTTCCTGTTAATTAAGGTGATAAAATGCTCCTGTCCCAGCTTCTTTGGCATGTATTTCAGAAATCAGATTTAAAATGGGTGAATATTTAAAAAAAAAATGAAGTTCTTCAGCTTGAACTTTAACTATTCTGTCTTTGTAATGGAATCAATAGAAAAGGGTCACAAAAGGATTTATAAATAACTGTTTTCTGTTTTACACTAAGTCCGGGGTTTGTATGAATAACTCCAACTACAGAGAGCAAAAAAAGACTCCTCTACTAAAACCACCAAGATACAGCCCTTTTCGTGCAATAAGTGTCTTTGTGTGTGCATTAAAACCTCAAATACCCCAAACTTCCTGTATTGTAACAAACCACCCGTATCGCAGTATATATAGCTAGTTTTTTCCCCTCTATTCTGTGGCTGCATGTATGTGGTCACAGCTCTGCATGCACTTGGTGCACTTGATGCACTAGTTTACCCCAAAAGACTTTTCTGATGCAGACAAGCCTTGAGTGATAGTTCTCTCTGTGATCAGCCCCATGTTTGGATTTTAAAGAGCTGTGTGTTTTTAAGGACCGTCGCTAAGCTGCTAAATAAGGACAACAACAATGTCTGGGACACGAATGCAAGCCATTCTGATTGTTTTTAGTGATCAATAACTCAAACACCACTGCCACAACCATGAGGGATAACTTGATCAGGTCATTCAATTGAGAGGAAATTTTCACACAAGAGGTCACAACATCCACTAAAGATGTTCCTCTCACCTTTTTTTAGAGCCACACCAAATGCAGAAGGGATCCTGAGCAGACCAACAGTCCTGGACGGTTTTATATGTGCTGCACTTTGACACAGGAACACGCTGTATCTAAACAAACAAACAAACAAACAGACAGCATTACAGCAGTTATATTGAAGAACTCCCCACATTCACCACAGTCCTACATGTGATACCAGCAAACAGCACATACCTGGTCCTGAAATGGCACGTAGATATGTTTATGATCGACCTGATCCAGATGGAGTTTTGGAAACACTTTGCGGTCATCACTGGTTTTGTAGAGCACTTTGGTACAGGTGGTTTGGTGGTTCTTGTCCACAGCAAGCTGAAAAGGGAAGAGTAGCTTGGTCATGTTTCTGAGAGACTGAAGCAGCTCGACCGACAAACAAAATGTGCAGTCGGTTAACGGCTGTGATAGTTCCAACAGTGCAGTCACATTTCTGTGTTAAGCTGCTTTTAGAAGTGAAGCATCTCTAGGCAGTGACCAACACCATTACTGTAAACCTTAAGTAGATGCTTTGTTATTCTCTAACGTCACTAAAAGCTCTTTGTAAGAACAGTGAAGAAGTCGTCGGTGCATTAAATCCACATCAGAGCTCCTTCAAGTCAGTATGTTAAAATTCAGACTCCCATCCTGCAGAGTTGGCAGATTAGAGACCTACAGACAGAGAAAAGTGTTCACAGAACAGTTCTCATTTTTACACTGAGCACTTGAGCACACATTAACCGTCAGGGGTAAACAGGAACATGTCTGTCCTTCAAGGCAATTGTTTGCTCAACTTTTGACATAGCTTTGGTTGTGATACTCAAAATAAAATGATTTTTATAGAAGGAAGTTTTCAGGAAAAGTCTTAAGATTCAGATCAGTATTCTATCAATGGCAGTCCTAATCAAAGATACCAACTACTTAATTATTCCTTTCATTTTAACCCTTTAAATGCAAATTTGATTAAATGATGTCACTGTTTTATGAAAAACACACACAAAAATGAGATATTATAAATACAATAAATGTTGGAAGGCTGGGGATTGTTTTAAAGATCAGGCTGAAATTAACATACGATTAGTAATAAAATTGCTTTTGTTTCATTTAAAGTTTTTCTTGCAGTGTCAGGTATATCATTTTAATACCATTTAAGGTCACCAGAGGATAAAAGTGTCCTGGCCCAAAAACTTCTATAAAACAGATAACAGCTCATTTAAATACATTTTTGCTCAAATTATTCAATCATCCTTATTTAAATTCTTATCATAATCTTATTAAAAATGCAAAATATTTATTTCATTATATTTTATTGTCAACATTTAATAGCCAATTTGATTGCATAATGTCACAGTTTTTATTTCAAAAAATTGGAGGGTTGGGGACTTCTTTGTTAAGGGATTGGGGTTAAATAAACATAAGATTAGTGACAAACCTGATTTTTATGCATTGTTAGTTTTTTGCAGAGTCAGATTCTAGCTTACCGCCCTTTCAGATAAACAAAACAAAATGTCCAATGAGTCCCATTATAGCCCCAATTCTAAAATCCCACATTCAAAATATGATCATAAAAAAAAGAAACATAATCATGCATTCTCTGATTTCAGGGTTTCATCTTAGAAACTGGTGAAAAAAACTCCTTCCCGCAGAATGTGCATATGATAGTGTGTCAGTCCACAGTTTTGTTTTGCATTGGTCAAGGGTCTAAAAGATCAAACAGAGTTAATAGATCTACTTTAAAGTGGCTCCTCTAATAAGTGAATGTCCTCAGTCATACTCACCTTGATGAGCTGTCCGTCCCCGGTCCCAATGAAGAAAACTATCCAGGCCTTCTGCGTCACTGCCAGCACAGAGCTCATGTACTTCTGCCTGAAGACGACCGTCTTCGGCCTCAGTGTCTTTGGCTGTAAAACACACACATGAATTAATGTGACCAGAACATGTTCATGTATTAGAGTAAATATGTCCTCAGCAGCAGAGGAACAGCTGGATACTTTCCTTACCATGTAGCTCAGAGGCAACACACAGAAATTATGTAAACTCAAAAAACTTGTAGAAAGATGGCCTCTAAAGAATTGAAATGTCAACACACATTCAAATAAATCAGCTTATCAATCCCAAATATACATCAACACAGTTATTACACATTTGAACCATGGAGTAACGTTTTCAGTCTTAGACCTTAATGTCTGGACTCCAACAGACTTCTGCTACAACATGCTGCAAATGCCTCTCTGTGCTTTGTTAAAAATCTTGCTAAAGATTTGTTTTTATTTCTTTCTCAAACAGATTTCAGGTGTTATTGTTCTAATATCTGACCAATAAATTATACTTAGATATCTCCATATCTTAAGATGAATCTCTGTAAACAATGACCGTAGTCCTTCTGCCTCATCATGTTAACCAAACAGCGCTCCATGATGTTGAGATCAGGTATGTTATTCTCTGACTGCAGAATAAATGTGTGTGTGACTGCCTCTCTGATGGTATGGCATCATGTATAAGTATCTGCTTGTGTTTCTAATTAAAGACAAAATTTATTCCGGAGAGATTAAAATATTCATTTAACTGTGGTTATCAATGGCAGTGTGTACGTTAGTGCAATGTCCATATTCATACATCATACATGTGTCCATACATAAGGGTAAACCCTGAACCGGTCACCAGTCGATCACAGGGCCACATATAGACAACCATCCACACTCACACTCATACCTAAGGGCAATTTAGAGTCACCAATCAACCTAATGAGCCTCTTTTTGGTCTATCAGAGGAAGTCAGAGTGCCCGGAGAGAACCCACACATGCACGGAAGGAACATGCAAATGCAACACGGAAAAAGCCTGTACTTTGGGATTGTACTTAGTTACATTTGTCATAGCATCCGAATACTGAGGGAATACAAGGAAAAAAAAGATAAACTTACCAAAGTTTCCTATCAATAGATATTATGATAGTAATTTTACTTAAATGCTAATATTAGGTTTAGTTTCAGAGACTATGCTGAAACAATATTTAAAACTGAACAATATGATTGAAAACTCAGTACCCCAATGAATCAAAAACAGGATGTCCTCTGGTCACACCTTGGAAATACAGAAGATTAACAACGGTAAATGCACTAATAAATTCACAATTATTCAGGATTTCACAAAGGCCTACATATCAGCACTAACTACCACTCTGTGGTTCAAAAATATCATCATGTACACTTTTCTTTTATGCAGAAACAAATTACTGGTTTAGTAAAAAGGACCAGCTGAATAAAAATTGTACTTTTACTAAACTAAATCTTTATCGAAATGATTTGTTTATAAGTAAGATCAGGGTGTTTCTTCCATCCCCTATAGTACATACACGTGTGCGTGTGTGTCAATGTGTGTATTAGTATTTGATGGTCTGCGTGGAATAGTGCCAAATTATAGGCCTAATCTTTTTTAACAGCCAGTTACACAATCTTAAGATGATGCAAGATTTGGGATACATGTATAGTTCTGAGTGTTCGTTGACATCTAACTCTGAGCTGTCATTCAGTTTCTAAACTTCATGAACAAAGATGAAATTTCATAACAGTGAGACATCATCCTCACAGTCCAAACATTTGGTAACATGGATGAACTCACCTCTGGTTTTTCTTTGGCTGAACATTCCATGCAGAAATCTGAGTCCATGTCCTCCGGGACACCAACATCTCGGCTGATGTCAAACAGCACCAGCACGGTGTTGGTCTGTCCTCCGTCCTCAGTGAACACGCCGCTCCAGAGCACCGGCGGGCCGCCCGGGATGACCGAGGAGGCGATCAGTCTGTCTCTGTCTCCACCAGAGACCGTCAGAGTAACACCCCGCAGAGACTTTAGAGTCTGACGTTTACCTGTTTTACCTTCAAACCAAAGGAGACGAACTTTGTTGGGCAGGTTGGAGAAGAGATAAATGATGGAGTCAATCTGAAAACCATCCACAAACTCCACGTCGTCTTCACGGTTGATCGCTGGAGTTATACCGGCTTCATCATTCTTAGAGAATATATTTCCGTTTTGTTTGTTATTTGTGTTGTGAAGATGAACTGCCTTTGAAACAGAGGGGCAGCCTGATGGTGCTGGTTCGTCCCTGTACTGCTGCACAGCGGCGAGGATGTAAGTCTGAGCCTGGGTCCGAGTCTGCACACTCACTAAGAAGCTCACCGACGCGCTGCTGCGCCTCAAGGAGCCCACCTGGAAAAGTTCACTGTGCATCACGTTGGAAATATTCCTCAACTCCAGCACTTCACAGTGACTGCAGCCGTTATCGGTCACACCACAGCTGATCAGGTTTTCATCTGCAGCATTTGGCAGGAACACGTTAACACTGAGAGTGGCATTCCACCTGCCCGCCTCAGAAACACGGCTGAACTGCGCGTCTGCTGCGTCAGGTGAATACTCCAAGATCCCTCTCTGGGTCAGACTCTGTCTCAGGTGTAGGTCGTGGCTCAGCTGGTACAACATCTCCTCTGTCGCGATGTAAATCATGTCATTAGACACAGCGAAGTGTCGGATGTGTCCTTTAAAAACAAACCCTCCAGCCTTCTCCTGGCAGCGGGCGTCTCCCCACAGGATCATCAGAGCAGAGAGCAGCAGCAGCATCCTGCAGCGATGGCAGCTCATCCCTCACACACTGACAACAGCCCTCATGACACTCTGCTCTCCTGCAGAAAGGCTCGGAGCTCGTGCGTAAGAGCGCAGGCTGCCTCTGATAAAGGAGAAGTGCGGGGAGTGGGAGGGCACGCGCCCAGCTAAACTGAAAACTTCACACCATTTCACTCAGAGATCCAGAGTCACCACAGACTCAGTGTAAAGTGTCTGCGCTCTTGTGCAGATTTTAAAAAATGATCTAAAAGATTTATCCACTTATGTAGAGACAGCAGTGAGGCTGCTTTTCACAGTGTTTAATAAAAAACAAAAGCTCTGTTGTGGACTATCAACAAATAAATTGGAGCAAGAGCTTTGGTCTTGGATGACATCTAGTGTCCGCTCTGAGAAGTTTGGTTGAGGTTCCAGTGCGCAACGACATAACGCAATAAATCCCACCAGATATAAAAGGGAGCACCAACCACGTGTTTACAGTTGACTGTGTCACCTGTATTGTATTAAATTTCTCCCGAATTTATCCTCTGGCGATCAATAAAGGATTATCTTCTCTTCTCTTATCTTATTGGCAAAGTACAAAAGTCAATGAGACACATTCAATGGCCTCTGTATTAGGTACACCGGTTATACGGCTCATTTACAGAAAATAAAGTCAGTCAGTCACTTGTGTTACGTCAAAACTGTGACAGACGCTGTGCTGTTCAGATAAGTTGTAAAGCTTTTTCAGTTTATTTTATCTACTAAGTTTAAAAGTCGTCAAATAGTCCTAATGAGTAACGTAACTGTGTGTGGAATATACATGTGTAATTGCTGATATGTAATTATTATTATTCCATGTAGTCTAGTGCACCTTCAAATAAATAGGACTGTACTAAAATTATATTGTAGCGTAAAAATTAGGCTCATTTTGGTACATTTTTAAATAGGAAAAATATTTTTTATATATTAAAATGCAAAGTAACATATTCCTGATTGGGATTTTTCTGACAGTATACTTTGTATTTTTATCCAGATCCTAAACCCTGTGCGCCCTTGTCCATACCAGCAGCTATCTTAAGTCAATGGTTAATAAAGTAAAATGAATTAGTGGAGGAAAGTTTCATATCCCAGTTCATACACCATTACAAGCAACAATATACAAGGTCATTAAACTACATCAGCAAGGTCTCTCCAGGGGAAAGACTTTAAAGGAGACTAGAGTCCTTGGTGTGCTGCACAATTTCTTGAAACACACAAAGACACAACACTGTGGACTGTAGATGCAGTAATTTGTCAGGAAACTTTAGTGAAGCAAATAAAAGACAGGTAATACTTACTGACCTGGCGGTGCCATCAGCTCAACACTGACGGAAACCACTGGGCCAGGCTTCACTCATCCGAAGAAATCCTTTAATATCCAGAGCTGTTCAAAAAGCTATAGCTCACAAATTGAAACAAGATCAAGCTTTTCAATTAACGACAAAGGACTTAGGAACAGGAAAATGGTAGCATGTATATCTACATGTTATCCCCACAGTATATAAATAATCATATTTAAATCTATGCTTCTGTTTTCATTAACATCCCTCTCATAGCTAAGATTGTACAAGCTTCTCCGTAACATGCCATCTGTTGTGAACTATTTTTGTGTAACTTAACTAAACTGTTTGTATATTTTAATAATTATAGTAAACAGAATTAATATAACTATTATTATGACATCCAGGATGTTCCAGAATCTGGATATCAAATCTATCATCTACCTCTATTTACAGTTGCAAGAAAAAGTATGTGAATCCTTTGGGATTACTTGGATTTCTGCTTAAATTGGTGCTCAATGATGTTCTGATCTTCATCTAAGTCACATCGCTAGACAAACACAGTCTGCTTAAGCTAATTCAGAACCAAAAATGATAAGTTTTCATGTTTTTATTCCACACAATATGTAAACAGTCACAGTGCAGGGTGGAAAAAGTATGTGAGCCTTTGGATTTAATAACTGGTTGACCCTCCTTTAGCAGCAATAACCTCAACCAAACATTTCCTGTAGTTGTAGATCAGACCTGCACAACTGTCAGGAGGAATTTTGGACCATTCTTCTTTACAAAACTGTTTCAGTTCAACAATATTCCTGAGATGTCTGGTGTGAATCGCTCTTTTGAGGTCATGCCACCTCATCAGGTCACCCATCTCATTCACTTTGGGATCAGGACTCTCACTCCAGTAGCCGTATTTTCTCCTGCTGAAGTCATTCCATTGCTCATTTACTTCTATGCTTTGGGTTGTTGTCCTGTTGCATCACCCATCCTCTGTTGAGCTTCAGTTGGCGGAGAGATGGTCTTAAGTTTTCCTGCAAAATGTCTTGATAAACTTAGAAATTATTTTTTTCTGTCGATGACAGCAATCCGTCCAGGCCCTGAGTCAGCAAAGCAGCCCCAAACCATAATGCTTCCTCCACCATATTTCACAGTAAAGGTTTTGATGTTGGTGTGCTGTGCCTTTTTTCCTCCACACATGGTGTTGTGTATTCCTTCCGAACAACTCAAATTTGGTTTCATCTGTTCACAGAATATTTTGCCAGTAGTGCTGTGGAACATCCAGGTGCTCTTTTGCAAACTTCAAATCTGCAGCCATGTCTTTTTTTTTGGACAGCAATGGCTTCATCCATTCTTGTGTGATGTTTTACCTATTGTAGATTTGTCAACAATAATGTTAGCATGTGCCAGGGATTTCTGTAAGTTTTCAGCTGACACTCTCGGATTCTTCTTCACCTCATTGAGCATTCTGCTCTGTGCTCTCACAGTCATCTTTACAGGACGACCACACCTTGGCAGAGTAGCAACAGAGCTGAACTTTCTCCGTTTGTAGACAGTCTGTCTTACCGTGGACACATGAACATCAGGGCTTTCAGAGATACTGGTGCAACAATTCTTAATGGTAGATCTTCTGAGAGCTCTTCTGTGCAAGGCATGGTTCACATCAGACAATGCCTCTTGAGAACAGCAAACTCACAACTGGTGTGTGTTTTTTATAGGGCAGGGCAGCTTTAACCAACACATCTTACTCCTCCTGGCTCCAATTAGCTCTTGGAGAAGTAATTAGCCTAGGTGTTCACATACTTTTTCCACCCTGCACTATGACTGTCTACATAGTGTTTCAAATAAAAACATGAAAACTTAACTTTTTTTGTTCTGAATTAGTTTAAGCAGGCTGTGTTAGTCTAGTGATGTGACTGAGATGAAGATCAGAACATATTTCATCAACAATTTAAGCAGAAATCCAAGTAATCCCAAAAGGTTCGCAGACTTTTTCTTGCAACTGTATGCAGTTTCCTTCCTTTCGTTGTTGTTCCTGTCCTCAGCCTGCAGAGGTCGCTGTCTCCCTGCAGTGTGGCCCTGTAGCGGCATGCAGCAGAGTGTGGACACCTCCAGCAGCTCCGCTCCGTATCTTTCCTCTGACCCTCCGTTACAGGAGACTCATTCATGCAGAGAGGAGCTGCTGTGTCCGTGTGTCAGGATTCAGTCTGACATCTCACGTCTGTCCGTCCAGCTGTGGGCTCCATTCAGAGGTGTGCTGCACGAGCATCTGTGGAGGTCTGAGGAATCATTTTTCCTGAGCGCACCTGAAAACTTCTGGAAGATTTCTCCATCCTGATCAGCTTCACACCACCGAGGAGGTGATCAGTGCATCCAGAGGCTGCTGGTGAGTCTCAGAGCCGGTGTTTTGGAGTCTGTTTTTAGGGTCAAAGGGCACATGGGCAGGGGCTGGTTCAGTATTTAGAGACAAAACCAGCACATGGCTGAAAGAAATAAATATTTCAAGGCTTTTTAGAGGCTTTGGAAACACAGAAACTTCATCTCAGCCATATTTAACAAAGAGACAGAGAGCACAGTCAGTGTAGCGCACTAGTTTGATGTTTTTAAAGACCACGCTTCATTCGGACGTCTTTAAAAGATTTTTAATCTCTCTTGCTTCCTCGGACATCGTGAAAACTACAAACACAAAGCATAACATAACTCAAAATGCTCTCCCCTTATACAGAATACTACAAATGATACAAAAGCTAAAATAAATTCATTTACCGTGTGCGCCTGTCAAACCATGCACACATTTTTAGCTGTATCTTCTCTCTGGCTGTCTCTGACCACACCATGCACAGGGCTCAAAACCTTTTTTGACCGGACATCCGGTCACGTAACTTAACCTATGACCCTATACTGGCTAAATTCATAACTTTTATGACAGCGTTTTTAAACATTTTTAACAACTATTTAATGGTTTTTATGACATTTTATACTCTGAATAACGTTTTTAAATCAAAAAATGAACTACTGTAACACAATACGTTTATGAACTGATTCACTTGTCTCTTGGACAGTTACACTCCCACCAATTTACTATGATTTATTGTACCCTGTACAACCTTTGAATAAATCTAGTAAATTTGAAGACATTCTTTGTGATATTTCACACTCTTGTATGTGTTAAAAGATCATTTCCATTACAACTCATCTCACATTTTTGTTGTTTTCCACGAGTACAACTAGTTTATGAATAGGACGTTCAAGTAGGTTTTTGTTCCCTGTTTGTATTGTGGCTTTCCTCACCAGTCCATCCTCATCTTTGCAAACGGACAAAACTTTCCCAAGTCTCCACTCATTTCGAGGAAGGCATTCCTCCTTGATAATAACAATGTCTCCAGTCCTTACATTTCGTTTAGAAGAATGCCAGCGCTTTCTGAGGGTGATGTTTGCTAGATATTCTGTCCGCCATCTACTCCAAAACTGCTCTGTCACATACTGTACCCTGCGCCACCTCTTCCTGGCATATAGATCTTCTGCCACAAATTTTCCTGGACGAGGCAGTGGGACAGAAGTTTTCATGGTGAGTATGTGGTTTGGGGTGAGCGGTTCAAGGCTTTTGGGGTCGTTGATGTCATTAACGGTGAGTGGACGGCTATTTATGATTGACATGGCTTCATAAAGAAATGTTCTTAAGGAAGCATTGTCTAATCTGCCAGCACTCTGTAACAGGACACAGTTTAACACACTCCGAACTGTTCTTATCTGGCGTTCCCAAACACCTCCCATGTGACTGGCACCTGGCACATTCATGATGAAGTCACATTGTTTTTCAGCCAGATAGGCTGTCAGTCTGTCCTTATCCACTTCCTTCAAAGCCTCTGTGAGTTCATTTTTTGCCCCTGCAAAATTTGTTCCTTGGTCTGATCTGATTTGCCTTACTACTCCACGGATGGCTATGAAACATCTTAAGGCGTTTATGAAAGCATCAGTTGTTAGATCCTCTAGCATCTCTATGTGAACTGCCCTTGAGGATAAACAGGTGAATATGAGCCCATACCTCTTCCACTCTTTTCTGCCTTGTTTGGTGTGGAAGGGCCCAAAACAATCCATGCCACAGAAGGAGAATGGTGGTGAAGGGTTCACACGGTTTGTGGGTAAATCAGCCATTTTTTGGGTTTCTGTTGGTCTGCGTGCTCTCCTGCATGTAACACACTGTTTAATATGACTTGCCACAACTTTGCTGCCACCTACAACCCAATAACCATTCGCTCTCAGTTCGTTAAGAGTTTGGCCTCTGCCTTGGTGTTGAGTTTTTTCATGACAGTGGTCCAAGATTAGGCGTGTGACAACACTGTCCTTTGGTAGGATTAATGGATGCTTTACATCATGAGGTAGGGAAGCATTTTTCAAACGTCCTCCTACCCTCAGAGCACCATCTTGCAATACTGGGTCTAACTGTGACAACTGATGACCTTGCGGCAGTTTGCCATTGCTCAGCATTTGCATTTCCTCTCTGAAAGCCTCCATTTGAGCCAGTTTCACAAGTACAAGACTAGCTTTTCTTCTTTCTTCAACATTTACAGACTCAGCTGTTTTGACTCCACCTGCTAGCCGCTGGATCCGAGCGATAACATTAAGAGCAGTGTGCCATTTTGAGAACCGCCTGAATCTCTCCAAGAACAAATCCTCTTTTACTGTCTTTGTCTGCAGTACTTGTGTTGCTTTGATCTCAGGATCTCCAACCATGAGCTCCTGCATGGGTTTGGGTGTGATTATCTCTTTCTCCCACAGAAACTTTGGCCCAGTGAGCCAGGCTGAACTGATCAACTCTGCCACCTTTAAGCCTCTGGAGGCATGGTCTGCGGGATTTTGATCCGTGGTGACATAGTACCACTGTGCTGGGTCAGTTGTTTCTCTGATTCTTTGGACTCGGTTTGCGACAAAGACATGAAACCTCCGAGCTTCATTGTTAATGTAGCCTAAAACTACTTGTGAATCTGTCCAGAAGTATTCCTGGTCAATTTTGAGCTCAAGCTCTTCCTTTAGCATACAGCTGACTGTTGCCGAAACTACTGCAGCTGTTAGCTCCAACCTCGGTATTGTTACAACTTTGCTTGGTGCAACTCTTGCTTTAGCTATGACTAAAGAACAATAGACGCCACTCTCACCAACCACTCTGACATATGAGCCGTACCCATGGCTACTTGCGTCTGAGAAGTGATGCAACTCTATCCTCTTGACCTTCCCGAGATTTTCAGGGACAATGCACCTTGGAATTTGAATGTTTTGCAAGTTCTTTAGGTCATTCAGCCAGCTCTCCCAGCGCAGCTTTAATTCACTGGGCAATGGTTCATCCCATCCTACTCCCCTTTGACACATTTCTTGCAGTACTTTCTTACCCAGCAGAAGGAATGGAGCAAGAAAGCCAAGTGGATCGAACACAGAGGCAACAGCTGAAAGGATTCCTCTGCGTGTTGCTGGTTTTTCATCAAGACTGACCTTAAAGGAGAATGTGTCACTGTTTACGCTCCATTTTACTCCCAAAACTGTCTGGATTGGGAGGTCATCCTGATGGAGATTCACATCTTGAACGTCACTGGCTCGTTCAGTGTCTGGAATAGAGGCCATTAGGACATCTCTGTTATTGGAGATGAACTTATGGAGGTGCAATTTCCACCTTGCACACACAGCTTGTGCCTCTTTTGCTAGTTTGATAGCACTTTCCACAGATTCCACACTGATGAGTCCATCATCGACATAGAAGTTCCTCTTGATGAAGTTGGCTGCTATCGGAAACTCCTCTTCACTTTGGTCTGCCAGATACTTCATTCCATAATTAGCGCAGCCAGGGGAAGATGCTGCTCCGAAGAGATGAACTTTCATACGATATTCCTTTGGCTCTGAGCTTGTATCCCCATCTTCCCACCAAAGGAATCGAAAGTAGTCTCTGTCTTCTGGGCTGACATGGAATCTGTGGAACATTTTCTCTACATCACAGATCACTGCAACTGGGTGTTTGCGGAATCTGCAGAGCACACCAATCAGTCCATTTGTGAGATCAGGTCCAGCTAAAAGGTGATCGTTCAGGGATGTGCCTTCACACTTCGCAGAGCAGTCAAACACAACTCTAATCTTTTCTGGTTTTCTCGGATGATAGATTCCATGGTGGGGTACAAACCAGACATTTCCTGCTTTGGGTAGGCAGTCTGCTCTTTCTGCGTCCCCATCATTAAAGACACCTTCTATAAATTTGACATAGTCTTTCTTAAATTTGGGATTTTTCTCAAATTTTTGTTTCAGATGCTTCAGTCGAATCAAAGCCAACTTCTTATTCTCTGGCAGTTGAGGACGAGCTTTAAAAGGAAGTGGCATTTCCAGATGTCCACTTGCATTAATGTGAGTCTCTCTGTTTAATAACTGCGTGAACTGTACGTCGTCCTGTGATATTGTTCTTTCCCCAGGGGTTGTATCCTTGAAGTCTGATTCAAGGGCTCTGATGACATTAGCTGGTGTTAGAGGGGGAAGTTCTTTGAGCGACACACAATGACACAGACCTGCCACTTCTGTGGACTTTGTGACCTGCGATGAGTTACCAACAATGCTCCAACCCAGGTCAGTTTTGACAGCATATGGCTGACAGTCTCCTCCTGTGATGACCTGACGAGGTGCCAATGCTCTGGAGCAATCATAACCAATCAAAAGTCCAACATCACAACCCATTAACTCTGGTATCTCCTGCGCTATGACTCTCAGATGGTGCCATTTCATGGCAGTTTCAGGAGTAGGAATGTGGGAACGTTCGAGTGGAATGAAATCTCTGGTGTAGGTAGGTGGCAAGTCAATGAAACTCTCTGAGGAAAACCCTCTGACTCTAAGCCCACAAGCTCTTTCACTCTGAACAACAGAATCAATGCCCATCATGGTTGTAAGCTTTAACTTAACTGGCTCTAAACTTGCACCTGTCTTTTTGCATATCTCTTGGTCAACAAAGGTGTTGCTGCTCTGTGTATCTAGCAATGCATACACTAAAGTCTCTTTTTCAGGTCTGAGAGATGATGAAATCCATACAGGCACAATCATGGACGTGCTCCCACCATCACCTCTGTCTACACAGCATGAGAGAGAAGATGTGATCTCTTCTACCTGCTGAGGAGATGTGTCTCCAGTAGCTAAGGGCCGATCTTCATGAAGTGGTGTAGGATGACGTCTCTCACATGCAGCATGTGGCTTTGTTTTTGCAGTCCTTTGAATTGTGTCACTTCCTAAGACAGCCAAAACACAGGTTATTGTCCATAATAAACTTTCTCTTTTTGTCCATAGATTTACTGGCAAACTCTTGGCATTTGTGAATGGAATGACTTTCTCCACAGCACATGCATGTGGTTGAGTTTGGGGACGGCACATTTGCTTTCTTGGACATATCTGAATGCTTATAGCTGCTTTCCCCAACACTTAGTATTTTCGTTTTTGATTGCTCTGATGCCTTCACATTTGTGATGAATGCATTAGCCCTTTGGCGTTTGATATCTCTTGGTGGCTTTTCTTCAGTGATTTTTAAAGCTTGTAGGGATGTCACTGGGTTACATGCAGTATCTGCCTCTTGGCCAACAAAATCTACAAACTCCTTAAAATTAGGGTACTCCTCCCTTTGTTGCAGCTGCTTTGTAACATGACGATTCCAGCGTGAGGTGACCCAATCTGGGAGTTTCTGCAGCATTTTTTGATTTTCTTCACAATCATTCAACACCTGGAGCCCCTTAATGTGTGGCATAGCATTGCTACAAGCTGTCAGAAAATCACTAAACTGCCGTAATTTAACTGACTCTCTTGAGCCAATCTTTGGCCAGTTTCTCAGTCTTTCTCTAAATGCACGCTGGATTATAAAGGGATGACCATAACGAGCATTCAGCGCCTCCCATGCTTGGTTAAAGGCTTCATTGTCTTTTCTGTAGAAGCTTCCTTCTAATACAGAGCGTGCTTCACCGCTGATGTATTTCTGAAGATAGAACAACCTGTCTGCTGGATTTGTGCATCACTGAATTATCAGTGTCTTGAAACTTGTACTCCACTCTAAAAAGGTAAGTGGATCTCCTGAGAAAACTGAGGGCTCGGGTGCAGGCAGTCTAGTGAGAGTCATTGTATTGTGTAAGGCTTGCGCCAAAGTTTCTTCCATGCTTATCTTGCTCATTTGTTCTTTGTTTGTGATTTTACTCATTTCTTCCCTTTGAGTCTCAACATAATGTACTGGAGGACGGCTGGCACTCTCACTCATTTCAGTTTCTTTTACCTCGCAGTCATCGCCTGAGTCAGTTTCGGAGTATGCCTTAAGTTTTGCCTGTATTACTTGAAGATCTCTCTGATTTTCTAACCTTTTAAGTTGTTGTTTTTGAGCAGCAATTGCTTCTTCCATCTCTATTTCGACCTTCTTTGCAGCAAGCTCTGCAGCACACCTTACTTTATTTTCTGTGATGCTCCGTTGTACTGATGTTGCTTGAGTGGTGACTGTTCACAGTGCTCTTTGAGGCGGGACTGCTAAATACTGACTGGGCATACTCTTTATCAAGCATCATTTGAAGCCTTGCCTTTTCTGCCTTAGCATCAAACTCTTCTTGCCCCACTTCACTCAAACGTACATTCATTAGCCCTATCAAATCCTTTGTCACAGCTGTGCAGGAATCCATCTTTCTTCTAATCTCAGGTGATGGTGCTGATTGTGATCGGATATTTTCATACACATTTCTCACTTGTGTTTCAGCTTCTTCAACTTCATCCATCATTTCAGCCAAGTCTTGATCAGAGAGCTCATCCATAAGTTTGTTTTGTGTGACTTTAACTTTGTCTTTCCAGGCCTCATATAGTTTGATGAATTTACTCTCCCTCTGAGAGGCTTCTTGTTGCTTTAGTTCCAGCATTTTTGGGGTTAACTTTCTCTCACATGAAGATTTTCTGGGCTCATCTGATTTTGTAGCAGTTGGCTCTGTTGCACTTACTTTAAATATTTCTATTTCTGCATACACATCACCTATGAGTAACTCTAACCCCTCTCTTTCAGCATCATCAGCTTGCAATTCTAGTTGCTTGCTTAACTCACTCAGTTTTTTTTGAAGGAACTCAACTTTATCTCTTATTTCACCACCTTGTGATTTTTCTGTGTGAGTTGACATACCGGATACAGCACTGAATTTCTTAACAAGTCTCTATAAAGTTAACTCAATATAACAGCAATCAGTGCATTTAGTGAAATAAAATCAGAAACTTTTAAACTCCCAGGTAACTCAGATATTAATAACGAATAAGCTACCTTCCATGTTGTGAAATATAAACCATGAAACAACTTCAACAAATGAAAACCTCAGTCTCTCTCCCTTTTTTTTTTTTTAAATCAACATTATTATTTTAATGTCCTAGTGGTTGCAGGGTTAGAACACTCAAACCTGCTGGCTCTTGCAGGCTGCACTCTCAACTGGGCAGCGACGGGATGAGACAGACTCTGAAACAGGCCTTTGGAACAGTTGTAAAACCTTAGCTCTCGCTGGTGAATGCTGCCCTCTGCTGGCGAAAAGTGCACTCAACCCAGAAGATAGGACAAGCCGGACCTCCGTTCCCGCCGATCAGCGAGCCTCTTCTACCGCGTTTCTCCGGATTGGTGAGCCTCCTCTCCCGCGTCTCCCCGGAAAGTCGAGCCTCTTCTCTCGCAGTCTCTGGGCCTTAAAGGAAAAGTTCGGTTCCTGCAGCTTTTACATTGTTTATAGAATGAAGAACAACAATATACTCACCCAGAAGGCTTTCCTGATGCAAACGGTGCTTCGGGAGATATTTAGATCCAAAATCGAGCAGCGGACACCGATATAATGGTAGCCCGTAGGGCATAGATCGCCGCTCCTAAAAACTGCATTAATCGTTCAAAAACTCATGTTTTTCACCGATATTCCATCATGATTTGCTCCGAAAGGACCGCCATTGCAGCCTGTGTCTCTCCACACAGCGCTGTGTGGCTGAACTAACCTCTGAACTGACGAGCTGTTTACATGCTCTTTGCGCATGCGCAGTACTCTCTGGAGCGTTGCGATCGCTTCCTTATCTGTATATCTGTATACTGTGGCTCCAAACTGTAAGGACGTCCATCATATTCAAAGTCCTCCTCCACAACATCTTCATCCCATAGACATTCGTCCATTTTGCACAAAACTGGAAGAAGAAAGTTGATTTGTAGCTGCCGATCTTCCCCTGAAACAATGAGTCAAGACTGATGCGCGAAGAGCATGTAAACAGCTCGTCAGTTCAGAGGTTAGTTCAGCCACACAGCGCTGTGTGGAGAGACACAGGCTGCAATGGCGGTCCTTTCGGAGCAAATCATGATGGAATATTGGTGAAAAACATGAGTTTTTGAATGATTAATGCAGTTTTTAGGAGCGGCGATCTATGCCCTACGGGCTACCATTATATCGGTGTCCGCTGCTCGATTTTGGATCTAAATATCTCCCGAAGCACCGTTTGCATCAGGAAAGCCTTCTGGGTGAGTATATTGTTGTTCTTCATTCTATAAACAATGTAAAAGCTGCAGGAACCGAACTTTTCCTTTAATGGCGTTACGTTTTCACTGTAGCGCACTGGTTTGATGTTTTTAAAGACCACGCTTCATACGGACGTCTTTAGAGGATTTTTAATCTCTCTTGCTTCCTCGGACATCGTGAAAACTACAAACACAAAGCATAACATAACTCAAAATGCTCTCCCCTTATACAGAATACTACAAATGATACAAAAGCTAAAATAAATTCATTTACCGTGTGCGCCTGTCAAACCATGCACACATTTTTAGCTGTATCTTCTCTCTGGTTGTCTCTGACCACACGATGCACAGGGCTCAAAACCTTTTTTGACCGGACATCCGGTCACGTAACTTAACCTATGACCCTATACTGGCTAAATTCATAACTTTTATGACAGCGTTTTTTAAACATTTTTAACAACTATTTAATGGTTTTTATGACATTTTATACTCTGAATAACGTTTTTAAATCAAAAAATGAACTACTGTAACACAATACGTTTATGAACTGATTCACTTGTCTCTTGGACAGTTACAGTCAGAAAAATGTTAGTTATGTTTGAATCAGTGGATAAAACTGTCAGGTACTTCCTGGTTATTTATAAAAACTATACTGTATTTGGAATTTGCTCTGATTTCTCCGCGCAAAAAAACTGTACACCCCTGACAATTTCCATTATTTTTGTTTATAGATCATTGGTTGTTCTACAATTTTATTTTGAAATATCAAATAACTGACGGACTCAGTTATAAATAAGTAGTGAAATGAGGTTAATTGGATTAACAGAAAATGTGCAAAATGCATTCAAACTAGGCTAAATTATGTAGGTGCATTAATTTGGAAACCCTAACGGGAATGTCACATCAATATTTGCAGGACCCTCTTTAACAAAACTTCATCCTCCAGGTGCTTTCTATAGCCTCTGATGTGTGTCTGGATTCTGTATGAAGGTATTTTGGACCATGACTCCTTACAAAACATCTCCAGCTCAGGTTTGATGGTTGCTGAGCATGGACAGTCGACTTCAAATCATCCCACAGATTTCCAGTGATATTCAGGTCTGGGAGCCTTTCAACAAAATTGTAGGCTACTTGTTCCTCTGCATAAATGCCAGATTACAAGCAGTGTTTGGGTAATTGTCTTGTAGAAATGTCCTGCCCTAGTGTGACCTACTGATATTCAGTGGAATCCATGTGTCCCTAAACTTTAGCAAATACATGTACTGACACTGTCCACACAGTATGAAAGACCTTCCACCAGATTTAACTCTATTATTTCGTCACTTATATTTCACCCTATTCCAAAATGAAGCCAGCTTGTCTAAATGTGCTGTTGCATTTCTGAGGCAGTTCTGTTTGTGGCGTGAGTACAGAAAAGTTTTCTCTCGAATTACTCTACAGCTTCTCTTTGAGCAAAAGTGATGTGGTCTTTGGAGATGGTCTGTGGGTTGGATTTGACTGTTCTCACCATTTTCCCTCTGTGATATTTTTCTTTATCTGTCACTTCTGCCTAACAAGAACTGTGCCTGAGGTCTTCAGGTCCTTCCTCACAGTGGAAATTGACAGCTGAAATCTCTGAGATAGCTTTTTGTAGCCTTCTGTCAAACCATATTGTTCAACGATCTTTGTTTTCAGCTCATTTGAGAGTTGATTTGAGCCCCCATGTTGCCACTCTTCAGAGGAGAGTCAAAGAGAAGAACAGCTTGCAATTGGCCACCTTAAATGCCTTTTCTCATGACTGGATGCACCTGGCCATGACGTTTAATGCTTAATGAGCTCACCAAACCAGATCTGTGCGACAATTAATCTGTGCAAAGGAGTTACAGGTATTTACGTCAACAAAATGACAAGGGTGGTGCCCGTTTTTTTTTTTTTTTTTTGCACAGCCTATTTTTCTCATCTGATTTGATTTCATAAAACCAAATATTGCCACACTGACATTCCTTGCCTGGAAAATATCACAGCACTGCACTTTTATTAGAAGATTAAAAGGATGTCACTGTGATCATTTTCTGTAAGACAATAAATTATTATGCAGCCTCAGAGGCGTGACCAAATGTTTGTAGCCTGTAATACTTTTGGTGTACCCTGTGTCGGAGAGTCTTTTAGGTTTCCTTTAGTTTATTGTGAAGGTGTGTCCGTTATGACTTCACTTCCTTTTCTCGGTGCATCTCCGCCGTATTGAGCGCTTCTCAACGGAGATTTCATCGTGTGCGTGCATGATTAAAAGTAAGTAATGATTGTTTTAAATGCTTGAATACTGTTAATAACTGCTTAGACTTCGTTTTGGTTCAAGCTCCCTTTTTAATCCTGTTTTCTTTGCAAGTTTGGGCAGTTGAGAATCGTTCATTAGTCAATTAGACACCCGTGACAGCGTCATAAGCTATTGTGTGAATGTAAACCTTTATGCTGTAATTTGTTTTCAGATACTTGGTGAGATGTATTCAAATGTTTTACATTGTTTTATGTAGCTTGGTCTCCCTGCGTGTCATGTATGCTTGTGACTGTTATTCACTCATGCATGCTTCACATGCTCAGCCGGTTTGCTTGCGATCTGCGCCCACTAGATGGAGACACAGACCACCAAATGTGTCTGACATCCTTCATAATCACATATTTGTTCTGGTTGTTATTTTTGGGGTTATTTTGACCGTATTGATGCTTATTTCATTCATAAATGACACCTTTGAAGTATTGTATTATATACCTTATTTATTTTACAATATTTGACATTTTTTCTGTATTTTTGTTTCTTTGTAGACCACACCCACACAATCTCTGTATTCTACTGTACTTATCCTGCATCACATCCCCTTCAACGTCAACATTAAAGCTTCCTGTAAGGTCTCTCCGTGCCCTTCTCTCTGACCGGAGCTCTGTCAATAGAAGCTATTAGACCAGGCATACCCTTCAGAGTATCACTCTATTGTTAGATTATTTCTATTTTCTGCTTATGAACTGTCTAGCCCTTGAATACTGTATAATGTGCCCATGATCATTTTTGTTACATTTCTGTATAATCTTAAGAACATTTTATCCATCATTGTTGTTATGTCTGACAGACAGCTCCTGACTCCAGCTTCTGTCCTTCATTTTTATCATGTCTGACGGATGGCTCCTGAATCCAGCCTCTGTATCAGTATCAGTCAGTATCTCTGTTAGTTTAATCGAGTCTGCGCCCTGCCACCCTCCATACAACACCCACATTTGGTTTATACTACATCCTGGAAGTGATGTCAGTTGTGGGTTGGGACAACTATGTCACTGTTAGATGGCCAATCATATACGGTTGTTAAGCTTAACCCAACCTCTGTATAGGGATAGCAATAATGCTTTAAAAGTGTAACAACCCCGGATATCGGGGCTCATTTTTCTTGAGACCAGCGCTGTAACTTTCATGTGGTTTCAATAAATGTTCAACTGAGAAATATATCTCCTCCTGTGATTTCTGGGGTTGTTCAATCAAAGAACTAGTAGTTCCTTTCACTATCACACCCTGTAAAGAGGCCCATTAATATGTCTCTCTGTCCTTTGTACTTCACCAATTTAATAGGTGACATAGTCAACTGTCAACAAGTGTCGGTGCTTCCTTTTTATCTGCGGGGTTTATTGCGTTATGTTGCTGCGCACATGAACCTCAACCAAACTTCTCAGAGCGGACACTAGATGTCATCCAAGACCAAAGATCTTGCTCCAATTTATTTGTTGATGGTCCACAGCAGAAATCCATCAGATTTGGTTACTTATTAACATTATGAAAAGCAGCCTCACTGCTGTCTCTACAAAAGTGGATACATTTTTAGATCATCTTTTAAAATCTGCAAAGGAGCGCAGACACTTTACACTGAGTCTGTGGTGACTCTGGATCTCTGACTGAAACGGTGACGAGGAGGGATGAATGATGCCGCTGATTATATCTGAGAAGTATCACGTGCCAGTTAGTTTTCAGTTTCGCTGAGCGCGTGCCCTCCCACTCCCCGCACTTCTCCTTTATCAGAGGCACCCTGCGCTTTTACGCACGAGCTCCGAGCCTTTCTGCAGGAGAGCAGAGTGTCATGAGGGCTGTTGTCAGTGTGTGAGGGATGAGCTGCCATCGCTGCAGGATGCTGCTCCTGCTCTCTGCTCTGATGATCCTGTGGGGAGACGCCCGCTGCCAGGAGGCTGGAGGGTTTGTTTTTAAAGGACACATCCGACACTTTGCTGTGTCTAATGACATGATTTACATCGCGACAGAGGAGATGTTGTACCAGCTGAGCCACGACCTTCACCTGAGACAGAGTCTGACCCAGAGAGGGATCTTGGAGTATGCACCTGACGCAGCAGACGCGCAGTTCAGCCGTGTTTCTGAGGCGGGCAGGTGGAATGCCACTCTCAGTGTTGACGTGTTCCTGCCAAATGCTGCAGATGAAAACCTGATCAGCTGTGGTGTGACCGATAACGGCTGCAGTCACTGTGAAGTGCTGGAGTTGAGGAATATTTCCAACGTGATGCACAGTGAACTTTTCCAGGTGGGCTCCTTGAGGCGCAGCAGCGCGTCGGTGAGCTTCTTAGTGAGTGTGCAGACTCGGACCCAGGCTCAGACTTACATCCTCGCCGCTGTACAGCAGTACAGGGACGAACCAGCAACATCAGGCTGCCCCTCTGTTGCAAAGGCAGTTCATCTTCACAACACAAATAACAAACAAAACGGAAATATATTCTCTAAGAATGATGAAGCCGGTATTACTCCAGCGATCAACCGTGAAGACGACGTGGAGTTTGTGGATGGTTTTCAGATTGACTCCATCATTTATCTCTTCTCCAACCTGCCCAACAAAGTTCGTCTCCTTTGGTTTGAAGGTAAAGCAGGTAAACGTCAGACTCTAAAGTCTCTGCGGGGTGTTACTCTCACGGTCTCTGGTGGAGACAGAGACAGAGACAGACTGATCGCCTCCTCGGTCATCCCGGGCGGCCCGCCGGTGCTCTGGAGCGGCGTGTTCACTGAGGACGGAGGACAGACCAACACCGTGCTGGTGCTGTTTGACATCAGCCGAGATGTTAGTGTCCCGGAGGACATGGACTCAGATTTCTGCATGGAATGTTCAGGCAGGGAAAAACCAGAGGTGAGTTAACTCATGTTAACCAAATGTTTGGACTGTGAGGATGATGTCTCACTGTTATGAAATTTCATCTTTGTTCATGAAGTTTAGAAACTGAGTGACAGCTCAGAGTTAGATGTCAACGAACACTCAGAACTATACATGTATCATACATTATTTAGGCCTGTGCTCAAAATATCGATAAGGCAAAATATCGTATCGCACTCCTTTGGGATACGTGTATAGATACGGATCCTACAAAATCGATACGGCCTAAATATTTTGACAGTTGTTGTAAATACACTTTGGGTAATGTTAACAGTGGCACAGTTCAAGGTAGAAGACGAGCTACATAATGAAGCACATGTTCTAAATTTGAACTTAGGTGTTCCATCTTTGAAGATCTGAATTTATGTCTCTCAAGTTGTAGAACCACTTAAAACTCATCCTTGTTCTTTTTCTTCTTATAAGAAAAAACTAAACTTGTCAAGAATTTTGCTTAAAGCATAGTCAATGTTCACAATTTATATGTATTGGAATACGCATCGTATTGTGGCCTTAGTATCGGGACACGTTTCGTATCGTGAGGTTGCTGGAAATACCCAGCCCTATTATACATCATCTTAAGATTGTGTAACTGGCTGTGACACACACACACACACACACACAAATATATATACATATCATGACATCTGTTGATTGGAAACTGAGTTTATCATTTTATTTACTTCATTTTTCTCAGTATTCAGATGCTATGAAAAATATAATTATGTAAGATACATACATTCCAAAATGCAGACTCAGGTAAAAGTAAAAGCACAATATTAACAATATTAGACAGGATTATGGTTAAATTAGCAACAAAAACACTTGTATCCATAAAAACTCAGTTAATATAAATCAGTTGCAGTAGCATTTGTAGAGATATAAATATATGAACATGTGTATGAACATGGATATGGATATCGTTACGCTAATGTGCACGCTGCATTGGTAATCACAATCAAATATGTATATGTATGTAAAAGTAGCTGCAACACAATGTTTTTGGCAGCAAAAGAAAAACTAGAGGTATTTCTAAAGTAAAATGTCAGTTGGCTTCTTTGACAGTTGTTCAGTATGAAGCATATAAGACAGTGAAGCATTAATCACAAAACCAAGGTATTTATAACTGAAGATACAGACTCAGTCTCGTCATCCTGAGCTCTAATAATAGACAGGTTCAGTGACCTCTTTTTTAAGTTTGTGAACATAATAAAGTTCGTTTTTTTTCTGAATTCAAAACCAAGTTTAGCTCCTAGATTGTCCAGAACTTTTTTAAAGACCCTCACAACAGAAAAAAAGAGCTTGATCCTTTGTGGGGGCATAGCAGTTAATAACAGTATTGTCCGTAAATGAAAATGAGCATTATAACAGATACTGTAAATGTACAAAATAAACAAAAAACGGGTCCCAAGACTGAGCCCTGTGGTACACCATTTAGGACCTGAAGATATCTAGAGGTCAAGCCTGTTACCAAACCAAGTGGCTGATTGTTCTGAATGACCAATACTGTGTCTTTTTTCTCAAAAGGACATGGTCAACAGTGTCAAAGGCCTTTGACAAATAGATAAAAAGAGCTGCACAGCTTTCCTTAAAATCCAATTGATAAAATCCCAAACCAACTTAACAGCAGCTGTGGCTGTGCTGTGTTTTTTCTTTGACCCTAACTGATGTTCTGCTAAAATATTGTTAGATGATAAAAACTCTTTGTCACCCACAGTTGATTGCACAATCTTTGGTAAAACATAGGCCTGTAATTGTTGAGCAGGATGGGGTCTCCCCCTGGACACAAGCAGATTTTCATGTAAGTGGAATTTCACTAGAGGCCAAAGACAGGTAGGTTAAAGGAGTTGGGATAAAATCTTTGACTAATTTAAAGAAATTAAGGCTCTAAGAGATCAGGTCCTTCTGGTTTCCTGATATCTAGAGGTATCATGGCATTGTGCACCTCCCTGGCAGTGACTGGTCTGAAATTAAAAATCTCAAGCACAGTCACATTAAAAACAAAACAGATTTATTTGACAGTGTTTACTGTGTCAAACAGGGATTCAGATGGATTAAATTATCATTAAATAAATTTAGAGTTGATTTATCCAGGGCGGCACGGTGGCGCAGCAGGTAGTGCACGTGCCTCACAGCAAGAAGGTTCCCGGTTTGATCCCTGGGTACGACAGGGGCCTTTCTGCATGAAGTTTGCACGTCCTTCCTGTGCATGCATGGGTTCACTCCATGGCTTCCTCCCACAAATCAAACTTTATTTATAAAGCACTTTTCATACATTAAAAATGCAGCACAAAGTGCTATACATGTTAAAAACAGTCCCCCCCCCACCTCCCCATTCAAACTAAACCCCAACACACACACACACACACACACACACACACACACACAGAAAACATGATTTAAAATGTGTGATTTTAAAATCACAGACCAAAAACATGCTCATTAGTCACTGGTGACTTTAAACTGCCCTTAGGTATGAGTGTGAGCTTGCCAGCTTGTCTGTCTCTCTATGTGGCCCTGCGATAGACTGGTGAATGGTTCAGGGTGTACCCCGCCTCTTGCCTAATGACAGCTGGGATAGGCTCTAGCCTCCCTTACCTTGAAAGGGATAAAGGGGTGTAGAAAATGAATGGATGAATGATCCACAATGTTTGAGAACTAACATCCATACAACAGGGAGTTCTAATCCTCTTTTATTTCCAGATACAGATTTTATTATTTTCAAAGCACGTTGAGTTGTTCAGGTTATTTCAGGTATGACTGAGGTAAAACCTCAGCTTTAGCATGTTTTAGTGCTGCAGTGCACAAGTTTTGCAACTGTTGAAACCCAGACAGTCACAGTTGAGCCCAGGTCTTCTTGCTTTAGCCCATACAACATCACACTCCTGTAGCATGTTAGAAAACACAATGATAAACAAATCACTTTAACCTGTGCTTTTTGTACGGAGCATGTTCATAATACCAATTAAACTATCATAGAAATACTCTTATGCACATTTAACATTATGAATAATGACCATTTCCTCCCAGTCAAAAGTTCAGATCAAGCAATAAACCTTGTTCAAAATGCTTCATGTTTCATTTGTTAATGATTTGGGGTTTTGTTTTGGGTATTTTGTGTTTCTAACTGTAGCAACAACACAGTGACCACCAAATTTCATTTGGAAACACAGTCACAGGAGAAAACTTGTGAGGAACATTTTTAAAAATAAAGTCAATCAATGAGAATTTCTCAGCACATTTCAGATTGGAACAAGTTGGTTTGTCAACAGTCTGGAAAAGTCTCAATCAGTCACACTAAGATTTGAAATCATCGATACTTGATTCAACCAGTTCAAATTAGTATTGCTATAAACACAATTTCATTATAATTTAGTTTGGATAAAAGGATCAATAAAGTAGGAAGAGCATCGCTGACAGCAGAAGGAGGGGGGTATAGAAACCTACTGCAGTTATGTCAAGGGTTTTGGAAACCTCAAGGTCAATGGCCAACAATTCATCGTGTTTAGTCAGAGATTTAATGAGGAGAACCTTAGCGCAAACTTTAGTTTTCAAAAAGATGTCATTTCCCCCAACCCTACTGGGTTGATCAGCCCTGTACAGTTTGTAGCCACTGATACAAATGTCCTTGTCCATGATAGATTTACTTACCCAAGATTCTGATTTAATGTCTACATCAGTCAGCTACTTTTGAAACTAAGTTTTACTAATAAATTGACTAAATTAGAACATTTAACTCACTTTTTATTTCTTAATCAAATATTTGAATTATACTATATAGTATTTGTTGTCAAGTTATTAACTTTGCACCTAAGTTATGATTAAAAAATATCTATTTTATTTTAGTATTCTGTTAAACCAAAAACAAAACATTCTAACACCCCCCCCCCCCCAAAAAAAAAAATGAAATAAAGATAAAACATTTCTTATAGGGATTACATTTACAATAAAATTTATATCTAATTACTTATTTTTTAACACCACAGAAATAGTTATCATTATAGTTTAACAATATACATCTTTTGTGGGTCAGTCATTATAACAGACTATTTAGTTGTTTGGTAAATTCTAGAAATAGAAAATTTGCATTTTATTTTGGAATCATTTTCATGTTGTGCATTTGTGTTTGGACGATTATTTACACTGTTGTCCCCCACCAACAGATACCTTTTTGTGCTCTGTTTTCTTTTTTTTTTCTGTTTACCTGCACCACTTGGTTAACTTCTGCTCAATACCATTTCTCTCACTGTCTGTTCTCGCTAACAGGATTAACAGAAGGCTCTCAATCCCTCTTTTATTTTTCTTCAAATTTTATTGTAAATAAAAATTGTCAATGATACCCATGATACCTGTCGGCAGACCGCTGTGTCACAAACTGTGTGATCATATGGTCCAACAATGCGACTGAACCTGCAGCTTTGGGGCCCCAAGCATTCGACTAGCTCACTCTTTGCTAGAAACAGTGTTGAAGGGGAATAAGGGTTAGAGTCACTGTGCCCTAAACCAGGTGCAGGCATGACGCACCTGCTCTGGGCTGCATCTGCGTCGTGTCAACAGGGTGTGTCCTGGGCATTTTGCGATTTTCATGCATGGCGCAGTCCAGCACACAGAGGCGCACCCAGGCCACCGTTCCTCTCCCCGGTGCATGTGCCAAAGAGGGAGGAGAGAAGGCATGAGTGGGTTTAACACAGCTGAGTGTAATCTTCACTAGTCGAATGAACAGTTCTTGCGGGCGAGGCGCAATGACAATTTCAATCTCTCCTCCCTTGGTAGGCTGGCAGCTGCAGCATAATTGCGTCATTTTAAGGGGGGACATCTGCGCCCTCCGCCCGTTGCAGGTGGCCATTGAGACCCCGGAGCAGGGGAGGACGGCTCTCCTCAGGCTCCCTCCTTCCTTCTCCAACTAGCAGTCCAAGTGAGTGAGAAGGAAAAGGAAGGAGACGCGTTAAAATAAATTGTATTTTCCTAATAAATGATTTTGTGTATCTTTAATGAGACTGAGTATATTGTGGCCAAAACATGTATAAAAGTAGACGTATACTCATATTGAAGGACAGAGCTGTGGAGCCAGGTGGTCTCTCCTCTCCCGTGCCCGCTGTGCATCTGTCAGCCAAATTACCACTGTACCCACTGGATGTGCTTCGCCTGCACAAGAATGGAACATGTTGGAGCTAGCAAGCTTTCAGCACGTTTGCGTAGTTTTTTGGCACTAAATGTCCTAAATCTTTCGTCACCTCCCCCGGTGCACCATCACACCCATCTCGCTGGTTGCGCCAGGCTCCGCCACCCAGCACTGAACCAGGAAATTAGGGCCCATTGTGTACAGATATACATCTTAAGATGTAGAGATATCTAAGAATAGTTTATTGGTCAGATATTAGAACAGCAACACCTGAAATCTGTTTGAGAGGGAAATAAAAATAAATCTGTACCAAGATTTTTAAAAAATCACAGAGGAGATTCATTTGCAGCATATTGTAGCAGAAATCTGTTGGAGTCCAGAAATTAAGGTCCAGCAAAGACTGAAAATGTTACTCCATGGTTCAAATTTGTGATAACTGTGTTGATGTATATTTGTGATTGATAAACTGGTTGATTTGAATGTGTGTTGACTTTTCAGTGCATCCTTCCCTAAATGCCATTGTTCTACAGTATTGTTGAGCTTGCAAAAATATCTACCATGACACCACAGTTTATCATTCTGCTTAAACACAAAAAAAGTCAAAGTCACTTCTCAGAGCAGTTTTGTCTGCTGCTGACGGCTTTTTCAGGAAGGAACTGGGTTCTGCTGACTGAAGCTTGGCTGCTTGCACAATCAAAAGGGAACCACTTAAAAAAGACTTGAGAAGGTAAAAGGTCAGTTTATGATGCATTTATGAAGTTGTAACAATAAAAACACATTTTATCATCAAGTGTATCTGAAAAACTCAAAGATACTGTACATTGGATAAAAGATACAAACAGTGCAAAAGAGGAATAGCTTAACAGATCAATGAGAAACAGTATTAATGGACACACAGCACAAGTCACACACAGACAAAGATTAAACACACACACATGCACAATCAGCACATTCATACATTATAGGCTTGTTTAAAGAGGTGAGGCTTTAGTAGTGAAAGGTGGTTTGATCAGAACAGTTTTGTATGTGAGGGGAGAGAGTTCCAGATGAAGGAGGCAGCAATGGAGAAGGGTCTGTCCCCCCAGGTCAGAGTTGATCAAAATAAAGAACTACAACAAAAACAAAAACTACAAGAAAAATAAAGAGTTACACCAAAACAAAGAACTTCAACAAAAAATCATGAGTGCTTTAAGATTAGTTTTTATCAGCTAACTGTATGTTGGCACCAAACCACATGGTAAGGAAAGTATCCAGGTGTTCCTTTGCTGCTGAGAACACATTGGGCCCTAAATTTCGTGGCGCAGTGCTGGGGGCGCAGAGCCGGCGCACCCTGCGCACCCTGCGCAGTGTTAATTTCGTCTGGCGCACCACCGTGCGCTGCCAATTTGACAATTTAGTGGACCGTCTGCGCAGAGATGGGTGTGACGGCGCACCGGGGGAGGTGATGGCACACCAGGGGGAGATGTTGGCAGATTCATGTTGGCGCAGTGACAATTTCGTGCCAAAAACAGTGCAGAAGGTGCGCTGAAAGCTCGCCAGCTCCAACCTGGTCTATTCTCGGCGCAAGCGGAGCGCACCCTCCGCAGCTGTAATTTGGTGACAGGCGCACATGTGCGCACACATCAACAAAGCCTCAGAGGCAGGTTTCCAGAGTGTCAGGCAGATTTTAATGCAATAAACAATCACATCAATCACTATTTAATGTAACCGTCTGAACCAGCAGATACATTTATATCTATATTAATTGTCCTGTCACATCTGATGTCGGATTAAAGTCGTTTGTCATAATGGAAACTTAACCTGACGGCAGCTGGAAGTTTGATGCACATCTTACAAGTCAACAATAAACAGCCTTAACATCTGATACTGAGGATATATCTGGCTTCTCTCATTTCATTAAATTCAAAGAAAAGAGGGAGAAAAAAGACGAAGAAAAAAGAGAAAAAATAAATGTATGTCACTCAGGATTTACCTGTAATTTCCCATATTCCTCTATTTTAGTCTTTATTTTTAACGTGATCTAAAAAGATGGAGTACATTATTGTAAGGAGGATGAAGCGGAGACACCGGGAGAGTATACAGTATATCACTAAAGGTTCTGCAATTTGGCGATGACAAACCAGGAGTGCAGGTGGATCAGAAGCATGATGAATGGATAAGCCAGCTGCTGTGTTACTGTCTCTTAATTTTGAACTCCTATTAATGACAAAGGCACAGATTACTTCTGTCCAGGCCCTGGAGCTGGCCCACACGGTGTATGTACGCCCGGATGGCCAATCTGTTCTCCCAGTTGCTATAGTGACAGCAGCTCTGACCGTCTCCACTGTCGGGGCTTTCCAGCACACTGTTTCCGCGGTGGCGGGGATCAGTCATACGAATCAGTCGCTGCACCTTGCCCACAGCGCATTTAAAGGCAAGAAGAGGCAGTCATTTGATTGGTGAAGGCAGCACTCGGCTGTGTTAAACCCACTCACGCCTTTTCTCCTCCCTCTCTGGCACTTGCGCGGAGGGACAGGGATGGAGGCGTGAATGCGCCTCTCTGCCCTCCTCTGCGCTCCTCTGCGCCTTGAGTGTGCCTCTCTTGGCACTGCAGGAAACTTGCAAAGTGCGCTGGCCACACCCTGTCCACGCCGCGAAGGCTGGCACAGGGCAGGTGCGCCTGCGTCTGTGACTGTGCATGGTCTTCGAAATTAGAGCCCATTTACTCTAATGCATGAACACGTTCTGTTCACGTTAATTTATGTGTGTGTTTTACAGCCAAAGACACTGAGGCCGAAGACGGTCATCTTCAGGCAGAAGTACATGAGCTCTGTGCTGGCAGTGAGACAGAAGGCCTGGATAGTTTTCTTCATTGGGACGGGGGATGGACAGCTCATCAAGGTGAGTATGACTGAGGACATTCACTTGTTGTAGGAGCCACTTTCAAGCAAAACTATCAACACTTATTGTTCTTTTAGACCCCGACCCCTACTTTTGGCCTGTTCCTACTACTACTACAAGGTGGATTTTAACAAATTTAAGATATCTATATATATATATATACATACATATATATATATATATATATATATATTAGGCTTGTCACGAGAACCGATACTTCGGTACCAAGTCGGTACTAAGATTCAGAAAATGTGACGGTACTGACTTTTCTAGACTACCCAAAGTACCGTAGGTACCGAGGCGCCAGATCTGGCCACTTCTTTAGCGTTGTTTTTTTGGCTGTAAATGAGCGATTATCTGGCAACCCTCACACAGTGCTGATCACATGCGAAGAACAATGACACACGACATAGCGGAGGCACACGCACCCGGCTCGTCAACAACGAAACATATAAAAGACAAGCATCCAGACTCGTACAGAGAATTCAAGGTGAGTGCATTTGAATTCACGTGTTATCACTGTTGCTCATATCTAATTACGTTACAATGATGAGATGAGCCCAGCCCATAGTAAATGAGCTGCACGGCAAAATAACTTTAGCGTCAAGTCCAGCCTCGCTGCTACGTCCGCTGCTGCACGGCTTGTAAAATCATGAAGGAAGAGAAAAGAGAGGGACAGAAAGAGAGAGTCCACAGAAGAAATGGCAGAGAGTGTCCCGAGTGTGTGGTCACTACAAGAAGGGACGAAAAAAAACACAGTACAGTGTGTCTGATGTCAAACAGTGTTAGCTTAGTTAGCACGGAGCTTAGCATGATAGCATGTCATCAATGCTAAAAACATCCGGTTCAAAGGCGTCATGTCAGAGCGGACTTAACGGGACGACACTGACGATACATCAACAGAAGCAGCTGTGATCAATAACTGAGATATTGGCTAGTAAATAACCTACTTTGATTATGGCTCCGTATAAAGGCTGGTTCAGAACGTAAATCTATGCGGAGGCTACTTGCCCAGAATCATGTGTATTTTGTTCACATACTTTTCACATCCAATAACTTTACATTTAATTTGATTGCAGAGAGTAGAAGAGGAAACACTGACAGTGAGTAGAGGAAGCAGGTGTAGGGAATGCTTTCATATGTTATAGAAATGTACATTAGCTAGTTAAATTATCTTAGTATCCAAGTATGATATTATTTGGTCCTAGTAATGAAGTAAGCAAAATAAGATCATCAATATGGTACAGTAGTAAATGCAATAGGCACTGTCATATAAAAAGGTTTTTAAAAAGTTTCACCACCATGTCTGTAAATTGCTGCTCCCTCTCTCTCTCTCTGTGTTAGTATTGCCTCTGCTGTTCTCATACAGTCATTAAGCTATACCCAAATCTCAATCTTCTTTTCACAGTATAAGCCAGAGGAGGACAGTGACATGGACAGGCCGGGCAAAGCCAGCATCAATATACACTGCCAACAAGAACGGACGCTTTCAATTTAAGCATAATATTGTTTGTTGTTCAGACTTTGTTCAAATAAAGGAGTGTGTGTTGAACTACAGGAGTTTTTTTTATTTTTACCATGGTATCGAATGGTATCGAGTATCGAAGAATTTAAGTGGTATTGGTATCGACTACTACATTTCTGGTATCGTGACAAGCCTAATATATATATATAAAAATATATACATATATATATGTATATGTATATCTGCTACGGTTCTGGGGGCCTGCATCCCAGCAGAACAAGGAACTGTGTAACCTTGTCGAGGTGTAGCAGCTTGTTCCAACCTGAGGTCAGCCTGGGTCTGGTGCATGGGAGACCTGTAACCATATGACACCAGGGAGGTACTAATTAGCAGTTCTGCCAACCCCTAGTGTAACAACAAGGTTTGCCACGACAGGCCCTGCGAGCCGGTGGTGTAAAAGAAACAGTGCACACGAAACGCATGACCTGCCTCGAACGGACGGACCTAGATGGACCCGAACTCAGACTGGACCAGGACATGATTATCGAAAACTGCAGAGAACCTTGAGAGTTGCCACCATTAATGTTGGTACACTTCGAAACAAAGAAGAAGAGATTACCCAGCTGATGTCAGAAAGGAATTTAGATGTCCTTGGTATCTGTGAAACCCGACTTGTAGGATCGGGGTTTAAACTCCTACATGAAGACTACCACTTGTATTACAGCGGGGGAAACGAAGCTAGACATGGAGTAGCCATCATGCTAGCAAAAGATGTAGCAGAAAGAGCATCAAACATTAACAGTAAGAATGAACGAATGATGAGCCTCACCATCAACTTAGATAATACTAAAATCTCAATAATCCAAGTGTACGCCCCGCAACAGGGGAGGCCCACTGTAGAAAAAGAAACATTCTTCGAAGAACTACAAGACCTTAGAGATACAGCTACACAACAAGAAAACCTCATAATTATGGGAGACCTAAATGGCCATGTTGGATGTGACAGAACAGGATATGAGACAGCACTAGGTGCTTTTAGCATTGGTGACAGAAACGAAGAAGGAAGAAGAATCTTAGATTTCTGCTCAAGAAATGACATGGCAGTTATGAACACCTTTTACAAACATGAGGAAACAAAGAAATGGACTTGGTGCCGTTGGAATGAGAAAGAAGGTGCATACACTGACAAATCTATGATTGATCTGGCCTTAACAAGCAACAAAAACATATTTGCTGACGTGAAAAGCGTAGCAAGCATATCCTGCGACTCAGACCACAGACTGCTTTTAGTGAAACTGAAAATCAGGAAGGTACGACCGAAACAATCAGTGAGTAAAAAGAGGCTATTGCTTGAAAACCTACAGGACGTAGACAGGTGTACTAGACTGCAGGAACAGATAGCACTAGACAGACCTAGACAAATAGAGCAACAAAATGTCAACTACAGCTGGGACCAACTGAAACAATCCATCAACAAACATGTAGTACAGATCATTGAATGTAAGACAGTGAGGGGAAGGAGAAGGAAGCAAACCCCATGGTGGACTGAGGAAGTGCAGGAGTCAGTGTCCAACAAGATGAGACTGGATGAAGACACGCAACCTCCAAGACAGAAGGGCATACACTGAAGCTCGAAGAGAGACTGAACGAGCAAAGAGAAATGCTAAAGAAGAGTCCTGGAGGAGCATCGGACAAGATCTAGAAAAAGACCTGAAGGGCACAAGGGAACTGATCTACTCACTCACAAAAAACTATAGAAAAAACCCAACACCCCCCACTTGCGCAATTAAAAACAGGGACGGAATAGACCTCCTTACAAACCCTCAAGACATTGATAAGAGGTGGAAAGACTATTTTGATGAACTGTTCAACGGCGACGTAGAAGGTGTGACAGAACCAGAGGGAATCGCTGAAATTAGAGACCAACATGAGGACATGATAACTGTAGAGGAAACAGTATCAGCTCTGAAGAAAATGAGAAATGGTAAAGCGCCTGGGGAAGATGGCATTCCCAGTGAAATTCTGAAAAACGTAGGAGAATAAGGTATCCTCTGGATAGTAGACCTGTTTAATCAGTGCTGGAACCAAGGAAAGATCCCATCAGAGTGGACAAAGGCCACAATATGCCCCATCTTTAAGAAAGGTGATAAGACAGAATGCAAAAACTACAGAGGGATTGTCCTGACACCTCACATCTCAAAATCTATGAAAGAATTCTAGAAGCTACGCTTAGAGGATTTTTGGAAAACAAACTTGCAGAATGGCAGTCAGGCTTCAGGCCAGGCAGAGGAACTTTAGACCTTATATTTACCTTGAAGATGATATATGAAAAGTCATGGGAGTGGAACATTGTCCAGTTCCTGGCTTTTATCGACCTAGAAAAAAGCCTTTGACAAAGTGCCTCGCTCATCTCTGTGGGAAGTCCTAGCATCGGACGAGTACGAGGTGCCCCAGAAACTCCAGCGAGCAATCCGAAGCACCTACGTGGGGAACAGATACAAAGTAAAGACACAGACAGAAAATAGTGACTGGTTTGAAGTCAGAAGCGGAGTTAGACAGGGAAGTGTACTATCCCCTCTGCTGTTTATTCTCATTTTGGACAAGTGTCTAAAAAACATTCTTGAGAGTGAAGGAGAGGAAGAATCCATGTTTGGCTATGCAGACGACCAAGCAATTGCTGCCAACACAACAGAGAGGCTTCAGAACTGCATTAGTAGGTCAAGCAATGCCTTCAAAGACAGCGGTATGAAAGTGAGCGGAGAAAAACTGAAGTACTCCACTTGTCAAAACAACCGCAGGAAATATCCATATACCCAGAACAGCAGAGACTGAAACAGACTGAAACCTTTAAATACCTTGGTGCCATGTTCTCACAATCAAATGACTCCGATATAGAGATAACTCATAGAATTAACAAACTGAGCAGCACCATTGGTTTCTTGTACCCCCTACTCAAAGATAAGAATGTTCCCGTCAAAGTCATTCTCTACACCACAATTCTAAGGCCCATCCTCACATATGGCCACGAGGCCTGGGCTTTGAATTCAAGAACGAGGAGCAAGATCAATGCAGCCGAAATGAGAGTCCTCAGGATTATAAAAGGGGTAACAAGAATGGATAAACTGAGAAATGAAAACATCAGAAAGGAGTTAGGTATCCTCAACATAGAGGACTTCATAGAGCAAGGACAACTACGATGGTACGGACACATAAAAAGAATGGATGAGAACAGACTCTCCCGGAAATTCTTTGACTATACACCAAAAAGGCCCAGGCCAGTGGGCAGGCCTCGGGTCAGGTGGTTAGACAACATCAAAACAGCACTGGAAAAGAGAGGCATGACATTGGAGAGGGCAGAAGAGGAAAAACTGTACAGCAACCGTCAAGAATGGAGGAAACTTGTGAGGCAGGCCAACTGACAAGTACTATGTACTTACCTGGCGCTGGGTGAGAAAGGTGAGAAATATATATATGTATATACACACACACATATATATATGTGTATATATATGTGTATATATATATATATATATATATATATATATATATATATATATATATATATACATATATATATATATATATATATATATATATATATATATATATATATATATACATATATATACACTCAACAAAAATATAAACGCAACACTTTTGTTTTTGCTCCCATTTTTTCATGAGATGGACTCAAAGATCTAAAATTCATTCCAGATAAACAATATTACCATTTCTTTCAAATGTTGTTCACAAATCTGTCTAAATGTTTGATAGTGAGCACTTCTGCTTTGCTGAGATAATCCATCCCACCTCACAGGTGTGCCACATCAAGATGCTGATCTGACGTCATGATTAGTGCACAGGTGTACCTTATACTGCCCACAATAAAAGGCCACTCTGAAATGTGCAGTTTTGTCTCACAGCAAAATGCCACAGATGTCGCAAGCATTGAGGGAGCGTGCAATTGGCATGCTGACAGCAGGAATGTCAACCAGATCTGTTGCTCGTGCATTGAATGTTCATTTCTCCACCATAAGCCGTCTCCAAAGGCGTTTCAGAGAATTTGGCAGTACATCCAACCGGCCTCACAACCGCAGACCACGTGTAACCACACCAGCCCAGGACCTCCACATCCAGCAGGTTCACCTCCAAGATCGTCTGAGACCAGCCACTCAGACAGCTGCTGAAACAATTGGTTTGCATAACCAAAGAATTTCTGCACAAACTGTCAGAAACCGTCTCAGGGAAGCTCAACTGCATGCTCGTCGTTCTCATCGGGGTCTTAACCTGACTCCAGATCGACGCCGTAACAGACTTGAGTGGGCAAATGCTCACATTCGATGGCGTCTGGCACGTTGGAGAGGTGTTCTTTTCACGGATGAATCTCGGTTTACATTGTTCAGGGCAGATGGTAGACAGCGTGTGTGGCGTCGTGTGGGTGAGTGCTTTGCTGTTGTCAATGTTGTGGATCGAGTGGCCCATGGTGGTGGTGGGGTTATGGTATAGGCAGGCATCTGTTATGGATGAAGAACACAGGTGCATTTTATTGATGGCATTTTGAATGCACACAGATACCGTGATGAGATCCTGAGGCCCATTGTTGTGCCATACATCCATGAACATCACCTCATGTTTCAGCAAGATAATGCACGGCCCCATGTTGCAAGGATCTGTACACAATTCTTGGAAGCTGAAAATGTCCCAGTTCTTGCATGGCCAGCATACTCACCGGACATGTCACCCATTGAGCATGTTTGGGATGTGCTTGACCGGCGTATACGACAGCGTGTACCAGTTCCCACTAATATCCAGCAACTTCGCACAGCCATTGAAGAGGAGTGGACCAACATTCCGCAGGCCACAATTGACAATCTGACAATCTGATAAACTCTATGCGAAGAAGATGTGTTGCACTGCATGAGGCAAATGGTGGTAACACCAGATACTGACTGGTTCTGAGTCCCCAGACCCCCAATAAAGCAAAAAAAAAATGCACATTTCAGGGTGGCCTTTTATTGTGGACAGTCTAAGGCACACCTGTGCACTAATCATGGTGTCTGATGAGCATCTTGATGTGGCACACCTGTGAGGTGGGATGGATTATCTCAGCAAAGCAGAAGTGCTCACTATCACACATTTAGACAGATTTGTGAACAATGTTTGAGAGAAATGGTAATATTGTGTATCTGGAATGAATTTTAGATCTTTGAGTCCATCTCATGAAAAATGGGAGCAAAAACAAAAGTGTTGCATTTATATTTTTGTTGAGTGTATATATATATCCCAGTCTTAATCAAGAGGGTTTAATATGATGTCTGCCCACTCTGTGCAGCTATAACAGCTCCAACCTCCTGAGAAGGCTGTCCACAAGCTTTTAGGAGATTTATGGAAAGTTTTCACTATTGCTCTAGAAGCACATTTGTGAGGTCAGACACTGATGTTGGATGAGAAGGCCTGGTTTGCAGTCTCTGCTCTAATTCATCCCAAAAGTAGTCTGTCAGGTTGAGGTCAGAACTCTGTGCAGGCCAGTCAAGATCTTCCGCACTAATCTCGCAGCAGGTTGTGTGCATACAAAGTATTTACTGCCATCTAATGATAAAAGAACGAAAGTGAGAATCCAACTAAACTGTCCTAATATGGACTTATTACATCTAACTCCTTTTTAAAGAAAGACCTTTTCATTCATTCATTTACAACCTCTGAAATTAGAGTATCAAGTTCCTTTTTCTTTGAAACTTCTAGACTGTTTTAACTGATTCTTCTTGTAATAATTGATCATGGAATATATGATCCTCTTTTTAACTGATCCTTCAATACGATGAAGTTCTCTATATATTGGATGTTATGTACACTTTTTGCCACTCTTGATGTTTCTTTAAATAGAAAAGTTCAATGTCTGAGGCGCTTTATTTCAGAACTTGCCAAAAGGCCACCACCGAACTCCATTAAGGGCTCAAGCTGAAAACTACTCCACAGGGGCCAGAAATAGTTTTGTATGGGCCTGATAATGTTTAAAGAGCTGTCAGTGTCATAAGGGCAATCAGTTGATGATGCTGGAGTTTCCTCACCCCTGTGCCCTGACTCACAGGTACAAACACAACAGATCAAACACAGGGCGAAAAGGCTGACAGTAGATTATGTTAATTCCTCTCAAAACGGAAAAAAAACATGAACATATTGAACTATGGACAACTGTTCAATGGACTGCTGCAGGAATTAGTCCAGCAATGCGGGAGTGAGTTAGCATTTAGCACTTCCCAGTCTCAAGGCCAAAGGTATATGGGATTTAAAATAAGCTTTTTGGAGAAAAAAATCTGAAATTATTTGTGGTCAACACATTTATACAAGATTTAAAAGTTTCATTGAGATGTAATTTAAAAGCATACATCTAAAACTGCTCTACGTTTGAGTTTTAAAGCATTGCTGTGTTTAAAAGGACGATAGCTAGAGAACTGCTGAGAAGGACTTAAAATGGCCTGGGACCCTTATTCTGATATTTTTTAAGAATCAATATTCACACACCATTCACTCAACTATGAAGACCAACTGGATCAGGTCATTCAATAAGGAGGAAAATCTCAAACAGGAGATTATAGAATGGAATTATATGTTGGAAATATTGTAACTGCTTCAATGTCAAACTGCCATGTTGTAGTTCCACGTTAACTGAATAATATTTTTTTCATGTTCATTGAATAAAATCTGGAAGTTTGGTTTGTCCATAAAGATTATTATAAACTCCCACAGGCTTTTAGACAGTAACCTGACACACTAGATAGACAGTTTGATATCTGTCACAAATCCATCTGGGCAATATCCCATAGAAAATGTTTGGGACTGGGCAGAACCTCTGAGAAGCATATCCCACAGGTGGTTGGGTAATTCCATTGATCACATTCATAACCGACCAATCAGATGTGTAGTTGGCAGGCATTACTGTACTGCAGCAGTGTAAAGAACAAACTTATGTCAAAACATGTTAGAAGTAAAGTTAAAATATCCTTTCTATTGAGAGGTGCTTTCAGTTTTGTTATTTGTTTTCATTTTTTAAAAAGAAAAGAGTTTCAGATCTGAATAAAGTGATGCCAAAGGTCTTAGCATCTATATTAATATCTGGACTAACACTTACTTCCTGCTGTCATGTCACTTGTATCTTCCACCTCTTCCTGCTCTGAAGGAGTGTGATTGGGCCGAGTTGTTGCATCTACAACAAATTTTACTCAAATCAAACTTCCTGATGCATTATTCTGCTCTTGCTTAGTGTAAAAATGAGAACTGTTCTGTGAACACTTTGCTCTATCTCTAGGTCTCTGAATCTGCCAACTCTGCAGGATGGGAGCCTGAATTTTCTCCCACATTTTAACTTAATGCTCTGATGTGGATTTTATGCACTGACTTCTTCTTCACTGTTGTTGCAATGAGCTTTTAATGACATTAGAGAACAAGGTTGTCAGCAGTGGCGTAGCTTACGTGGGGTTGGTGGGTTATGAAAACCCACAGGCCCTCTTCACCACACTTCCGATGATTTTTTGTTTGTTTGTTTAAATCCGAGGCGGAATGAGCGCAGCAGTTGCCTTCTCTGCAGCAGCAGGTTAGCACAGAGTGTAACGTGACATCAGACTGGGTCACTGTATTATTTGCATATTAAGGGGGGGGGATACCCCTGCCGATTTGAGCTGATCCATTGGCCCATTGAAATGTGATTGGCTCAGCCGCGTATTGAGCCAGACCGAAGACGAGAGATAAAAAAAGATGAAGAAAAGACAGATGCCCCCAGAAAAAGCCGCTAGTGGAGCGGAAAAACGTAGGCCTATTGCTCGAAAAAATAAAAATTTAAGAGAAGATGCAGCCAAATGCGCCAAACTTCCGGATCTTTTCCGCCACAGTCCTCACTGGGGCAGAAAACATCCGGGTGGTGGCCGGCAGCAGGTAGACATGCAGGTAGACATGCACTGTCTGCTGCAGCGACATGGTGCTACATCATCTCAACCACACAAATGCAGCGATTTCACCCATATAAATGGAGATTAATTACTATTTTTAAACTGATAAAAAGTGGTTGTAAACAATAATGGTCCACATGTAACGGGCCATATGCTTGCACTGAAAGAGTGTTTCCCATACATTTATTAACTCGTGATTATTATTTTTTATTATTTTTATTTAGTTTCAAATCTGCATTTGCTTCTTCTGGACCATTTGACTGTGCTTGCTTATAATGCTCTTCTGTGCTATTTTAATTTTTTTCTGAACTCCACCACTGCCTGCATGACATTTCAGGCCTCAGAGGTGATCGTTTACAGCTTTGCCATTCTGTATGAACAGAGATAATTCTGTGGTGTGGACAGAATTGTCTCTGAAGAAAATATCCACTAAATACATCCATAAAATAATCCATATATGCGTAGTCCAGATAATTGTTCAGGGCACAGACAGAAAAGCCATACATTATAATTCATTAATTTTCTTTGTCAATAAAAATAAAATCCATAGGCTTTATTATAAGCCTGACATTACTTTTCATTGAGAGAGAGATGTCTGGGAAGACTAACTTGGACAAGGTTGTTGATACATTTTTTAAGAATGTGAAAAAGAAAAACACATCTCAAATAGTGGCAGTAATGAGAGGTTGTATCCAGTATTCTATATATTTTTTTAATTTTACTTTTTTTCTGTCCTCTATTCTTGTGTGCAATGCGGCATGCCAAACATGCGGACCCCTTTGACACATATGAAAACCCATGTGGAATACATCCCAGCTACGCCACTGGTTGTCAGTAATGGTGTTGGTCACTGCCTTGATGCTTCACTTCTGCTCAAACCACTGTCTGTTGGTAGAGCTGCTCAGTCTCTCAGAAACATAACCAAGCTACATTTCCCTTTTCAGCTTGCTGTGGACAAGAACTACCAACCCACCTGTCCCAAAGTGCTCTACAAAACCAGTGACGACCGCAAAGTGTTTCCAAAACTCCTTGTGGATCAGGTGGATCATAAACATGTCTACGTGCCATTTCAGGACCAAGTATGTGCTGTTTGCTGGTATCACATGTAGGACTGTGGTGAATGTGGGGAGTTCTTCAATATAACTGCTGTAATACTGTCTGTTTGTTTGTTTAGATACAGCGTGTTCCTGTAACAAAGTGCAGCACATATGAAACCGTCCAGGACTGTTGGTCTGCTCAGGATCCCTTCTGCATTTGGTGTGGCTCTAAAAAAAGGTGAGAGGAACATATTTAGTGGATGTTGTGACCTCTTGTGTGAAAATTTCCTCTCAATTGAATGACCTAGTCAGATTATTCCTCATGGTTGTGGCAGTGGTGTTAGAATTAATGCTCACAAAACAATCATAAATAGGGACTTACTCTGACATGGTAAAAACAAAAGCTCAGAAACTGTTGTTTTTCTCTTTTTTTTTCCAACCTTTTTTTATGAAAGCTTTCAATAAAATGTTCAAAAAGTATGAGTGTCAGATAGAGCTTGATATAAAACACAACACAGAGAACAACCATGAGAACATATCATAAAATAAAAGTTCTCATGTCTGGCTGACTAACCAAATAAAAGCAGATAAATTGTACAATGATAGGAGACAACTGAATAAATTAATTAAAAAAAATACACCCTTTTGACAAACAAATTAAATAAACTCTCACGTTTGTAAAGTTTAAATGATGTCAGTCCTCAGATTCTAGAGGTGTGATATCAAGACAAGCTAAGTTCTTTACATAACTGAAAAAATGACCCCATGTTTTGTTAAAGGAGACATATCATGCTGATGCATGATTTAATACTTACATATGATATAATAAATTTGAAAAAAAGACCTTATACCCCCTTAATTTTCAAAAAATGAGATATTGTATTTTTTCTGATATCCTAGAACGAGATTTGATGCCTCTGAAAACAGGTCATTGCAAGATGACCGCGAGATTTAAAATCGTCGTGACGACACGGGGTACCTTTCTTTTTATTGGAGTAATCTGATAAAACACTTCCTCCTCTGTGATGTCCGTTAGCCACAAAACCGTCACAGAGGAACACATCCACCAGCAGCAGTATATAGATCCCTAGCTCACACCCACTCATTACCAGCTCTGGCCTGTAGGGGGACTCAATACGCAGTCACTGCTTTGAGCCTGCCAGAAAATACAGTAGATGAAGAAGGACAGGCTGGCTCAACCCCCGATAGAACTGACCAATCAGAGCACAAAGGGCTGTGACGTTGCGAGGTAACTGTAGGTCATCCTGAGATCCTCGCGTTTCAACGAGAGCTTGATAATGGCCTAAAATGAGGATTTTGGGAACGCAATTGTGGGGCAATGAAGGAACTAAATGACTTGTACTGAGGGCAGAAATACTTTACAGGCATCCTAGTCTGACATAGTGAAAAGGAGAAACAAGCATGATATGTCCCCTTTAAACTTGGTCGCTGAGCCTCTCAATACACAACGTGTTTTCTCCATCTTAGTAAAGTATAAAATGTCTTTGAACCATACAGAGTGAGATGGAGGGGAAGGTGATTTCCATTTTAATAATATGCTGCGTCTTGCCAAAAGAGTCACGACGGTCACTAGGTCTGCTTTAAAACAAGGCACTTTCAAATCAGTGGGTGGAACACCAAAGCAGGCAGTCACAGCAGCAGGGGGAAATGGGACCTCAATGCAGGCTGAGATGTCTCAGAAATTTTAGATCAAAAGTTGCAAAGAGACGGACAGGACCAAAACATAGTTGTTTTCCTTAAAGGAGACATATCAAGCTGATGCATGATTTAATACTTACATATAATATAAATTTGAAAACAAGACCTTACACCCCCTTAATTTTCAAAAAATGAGATATTGTATTTTTTCTAATATCCTAGAACGAGATTTGATGCCTCTGAAAATAGGTCATTGCGAGATGTCCGCGAGATTTAAATTGTCGTGACGACATGAAGTACCTTTCTTTTTATTGGAGTAATCTGATAAAACACTTCCTCCTCTGTGATGTCCGTTAGCCACAAAACCGTCACAGAGGAACACATCCACCAGCAGGGGTATATATATATCCCTGGCTCACACCCACCCATTACCAGCTCTATCCTGTAGGGGGACTCAATACGCGGTTGCTGCTTTGAGCCTGCCGAAAAAAACAGTAGATGAAGAAGGACAGGCTGGCTCAACCCCTGATAGACCTGACCAATCAGAGCACAAAGGGCTGTGACGTTGCGAGGTAACTTTAGGTCATCCTGAGATCCTCGCGTTTCAACGAGAGCTTGATAATGGCCTAAAATGAGGATTTTGAGAACACAATTGTGGGGCAATGAAGGAACTAAATAACTTGAACTGAGGGCAGAAATGCTTTACAGGTATCCTAGTCTGACATAGTGAAAAGGAGAAACAAGCATGATATGTCTCCTTTAAAGGAACTTTCAAAAGAAAATTCCCACACCAAGTTCTGGTCAACTTTTACAAAGGAGGGATTGAAAGCATCCTGACTGGAAACATTTCAAACTGGCATGAGATGTGCACGGCCTAGGACAGGGGGACTCTGCAATGAGTAATTAAAACCTCCCAAAACATCACTGGTACCCATCTATTGAGCAGCCGTGATATCAGAGAGGTTAGGTGCCTATGCAGAACCCAGAGGATACTGGAACACAACATCCACCCTCAGCCTGCTCACCCAGCTGCCATCAGCCTGAAGGTACAGAAGTACATATCCGCTGTTCCACCAGACTGCTGAACAGCTTCTTCCCTCAGGCTGTGAGATTATTTAATACAGCATCTGCACTCCTCTATGTTAAAGAGTTTTTTTTACCTCCGCCAAGGAGGTAATGTTTTCGGAAGAGTTTGTTTGTCTGTCTGTCTGCAAACAAAATAACTCAAAAATTTATGGATGGATTTGGATGAAATTTTCAGGAAATGTTCAGCATGGGAAAAGGAAGAAGTGATTCAATTTTGGTGTTGATCCGGATCAGCGTCTGGCCGCCATGACGAAAAATGTGATTTTTGTGAATAACTACAGAACAAAAATAGATATCACTAGAAAAGCACTCGGAGAGCGCAGACCTCCGCCAGCGCCCCAGTCCTCCGCCATATTGTGATTTTGACCATAAATATTAGTCCTACCTTTATTCCATCAAAATATTTAGATTCCTTGACCATGAAAACATACCATTAGCAATTGGATTCATAATTATATCTACTTTAGTTCAGTAGTTACTCACAGACATCACATTTTTCACCATGGCGTCCAGACGCTGATCCAGATCAACACCAAAATCAAATCAGTTCTTCCTTTTCCCATGCTGAACATTTCCTGAAAATTTCATCCAAATCCATCCATAACTTTTTGAGTTATTTTGTTCACAGACAGACAAACAAACAAACTCTCCCGAAAACCTCCTTGGCAGAGGTAATTATGAATTCAATTGCTAATGGTATGTTTTCATGGTCAAGGAATCTAAATATTTAGATGAAATAAAGGTAGGACTAATATTTATGATGAAAATCACAATATGGCTAAGGGCTGTGGTGCTGGCAGAGGTCTGTACTCTCTGAGTGCTTTTCTAGTTTTTATTTTGTCTATGATCGATTAACCAATCAAGAGCAACCTTGATTTAATGTCATTATGCATGCGCTTGTGTAATGACCAATAAACTTCCTTGTGTACTTGCAGCCTTGTATTTGGGTCCCCGACCTTGTTTGTATTTAATTAGCTGCTTTTTGGTAACCATCTTTTAAAAAATACAACTCAAATCAAAATTCAGAAGCAGGCAATATCAGGTGCACTTCATTATTTTAAACCAAACATCAATGTAAGTCTTGCATGCCTGTATTCATTATGAACATTACTTCAGGTGTTCATCCCTTAGGTTCTTTCCAAAGTCTCATATACATTCAGCCTTGGAAACCAGGATGTGCTAGATGCTAACTCACTCTCTCATTTTTGCACTCACCCTATTTCTGTGCTAATGCAGTTAATTTTTAAATTTGTTACAACCAAAAGCCTCACCAGTGTTAGGGTTTAACTTTATGAACTGGTGTTAGTAGGCTTTTTTTAGCAAATATTTATATACAGGTGGCTGATCACACAGAGACGTGTCACCAAAGGCACCATCAGAAAAATCTTTTGGAGGAAAAAAATGCAGCAAGTGCATACAGAGAGGGTCTGCAAGCACATCCCTGCAGCTACAGAATAGAGGGGAACAAACTAGAGTGCTCAGCTGAGCTTTATACTGTGATATGGAGGAGTAAAAATGTCACAATACAGGAAGTTTGAGGTACTTGAGGTTTTTAATGCACATACCAACACGGTGCTAGAAAAAGGACTGCATCTTAGCGATTTAAGTATGGTAGTCTTTTTCTGTCTGTTCTTGTCAATTGTTCATAGAAACGTCAAATCCAGTTGAAGCTTTGTGTAAAACTTAAAAACCCAACAGTAAACAGTTAATTGCAAATCCTTTTCTGTCCCTTTTCAATTGATTACATTACAAAGACACAATAGTTCAAGCTGATAAACTGAAGTTTATTCTAAAAAGCTGGGATAGGAGCATGTTTACCACTGTGTTACATCACCTTCGTTTTCACAAGCTCAAAAGTGTTTGGGGACTGAGGGAACTAATTGTTGAAGTTCTGAAGGAGGAATTTTTTCCAGTATTACTTGATGTATGACTTCCGTTGCTCAACAGTCCTGAGTCTCCCTTGTTATATTTTGTGCTTCATAATAAGCCACCCATTTTTAATGGAAGACAGGTCTGGACTGCAGACAGGACAGTTAAGTACTCACATTATTATACTATGAAGCCACGCTGCTGTAACATCGGCAGAATGTCTTGACATCATCTTGCTGAAATAAGCAGGGATGTCCCTGAAAAAGACATCACTTTTGTGGCAGCACTAAAACCTTTCAGTGTTAATGGTGCTCTTATAGATTTACTCAATTTACCCATGCCATGGGCACTCACACAGCCCCAAACCATCACAGATGCTGTTTTTTGACCTTTGCTCTGGTAACAGTCTTGATGGTCCTTTTCATCTATAGCCTGGAGGACACCACGTTCATGATGTCCAAAAACAGTCTGAAATGTGGACTCAGACCACAGCAGACTTTTTCACTTTGTCTCAGTCAATCTCGGATGAGCTCGGCCCAGAGAAGCTGGTGGCGTTTCTTGATGTTGTTGATACATGACTTTGTCTTTGCATGGCAGAGTTTCATCTTGACCTTGTAGTTGTCTGGACAAACTGACAATGGCTCTTGAGCTCTTGTTTTTTACAATGTTTTGCCTCATTGACACCTCCCTGGTGAGGTGCTCCGGGCACGTCCCCCCGGTAGGTGACCCCAGGGAAGACCCAGGACATGCTGGAGGGACTATGTCTCTGACTTGGCCTGGGAATGCTTCAGGATCCCCTGGGAAGACCTGGACAAAGTGGCTGTGGAGAGGGAAGTCTGGGCATCCCAGCTTAGGCTGCTGCCCCCGAAACCCAACCATGGATAAGCGGGAGAAGACGAATGGATGGATGATTAAATCCCTAAATTCCTCTCAATTGCAGGTTGAGAAATGTTCTTAAACTGTTGGACTATTTGCTCACATAGTTGTTCACAAAGTGCTGACCATCCCCAAACCCCTTCCAGGGCTCTCAAGTGCGACCAGTATGCGACCAAAATTTGTAAGAGTGCGCCTAACTTTTTTTGTTGGTCGCACTGGTGCACCCTGCGCTCCCCGGGTGAAAAAAACAGAACAAATGTAATGGCGGTAGAAGATAATCCGCTAAAAACCGGACAAAACACCGCGCCTGCAGTCTCTCTGTCTCTCTGCCTCTCCGTTCAACAGCAGGTCCTGCACACACACGCAGGCACGCACGTACCCATGCACACACAGCCCTCAGTAATCATCCAATCAGCTGTCAGTATGCAGAGGAGCCCAGACTCTGCGGTGTCAGGCTACAGCAGGAAGCGACACAGCGAGGCTCCGCTGAATCGTCTTAGGCCCTCCTCACATGAGGACGGCACCATATTGTCTTGGCGTCGGCATCAAAACATGTATTGCTGTTTACACGTCGTATTTTGTACATAGGCTTGTGTATTTGCTTGAGAACTGAAAATCCACGCCGGGACGTACCTATGGGTTCCCACGCATGCTCCCAACCCATACTGCATGCTGGGTAATGTAGTTCTTGGGTTACTACACTCGTAACATCACAGTTCTGCTCCGAGGTGTATTCCACGTCAATAAGTGCTCATGCATGCGTAACATGCTTCATTTCTGCGTGAGCACTTGTTGCTGTTGTTGCCGAAGGTGGTGTTGTTGGTGTTCTGTGAGCAAATGTTGGTATAAAAGTCGTAGCAATATTTATAGCTGCTGGAACAAGATCAGAATCAGCCCGGCTGCCGCCATTGTTGTTGTTGTTGGAGTGTGTGACGGTGTGGGTTGGGGGGCGGGGAGGAGGAGGGGTGCTATGAAATTTATTGGAGAATAAGACCATCCAGTTAAATGTTATGTTGTTGGTTGTTAAAATATGGATATTTATTTCATTTTTCAGCACAGTATAGCACCTTAAACATTAGCTTTTATTATTCTGAAATATTTTATTTAACTTGAGATGTTTGAGTTTGAAATATTAAATTTCAGTTCAGTAAAACACTTTAACCCTAATGCCAATTGTACCATATTTGATACATACTTTTATAATACCTCTATCTACACAATTTGATCATCAAATGACAAAAAAAATCAGAATAAAATCAGATAAATGATAAAAATGTCCTCAAATGGAATTATCAGTTGCCACACACACCTAATGTATCAAATGAGATATGAAAAATCTATATGTAGAATTTTATGGATTTTCTGATTTTTGTAGGATTTTACCAGAAAGTGAAATAAAAATTTAATCTCCAAAAAATAGAATTTTCTGGCTATCATCTACAGTCTTGGACCTCAAAGGGTTAAGAACAAGCACTTTTATTTGAAGATGTTTTATTCTGCTTAATGTTTTAGTTTAAAGTTGTACATTTCATTCAGTGAAGCACTTTAAACGCTCTGTTTTACATTAAATGTATAATTTTGCTTCAAATAAAGACAAGTATTTTTTATATCTTCGTCTTATTTAAAAAGCATTTACATTATATAAAATTTATGGAGAGTAATAAAATGGTGACCTTGTGGCGTTAAAGGCGACACTGAAAAATTTGGGTGCACCTAAATTTTGTGCTGGTGCACCTTAAAAATTTTTTTAGGTGCACCGTTGCAACCAACTCAAAAAGTTAGTCGAGAGCCCTGCCTGCATGTGAACGACTGAGCCTTTCATGGATGCTCCTTTTAGACCCTATCATGACACTTACCTGTTTCCAAATAACATGTTCACCTGTGGGATGTTCCAAACAGGTGTTTATGAACATTTCTGAACTTTTCAAGTCTTTGATCTGTACCAACAACTTTGGAACAAACTGATGGCATCACATTTAAAATGAGTGAATATTTGCAACAAAAAGGACGTTTATCAGTTTGAACATTAAATATCTTGTCTTTGTGGTGTGTTTTATTGAATATGGGTCAGAAAGGATTTACAGATCATTGTTTTTACTGTTTCTATGTTTATTTTACACATCACAACTATATTGGAATTGGATTTGTAATGCCACAAATAGAACTGCTGTTGGTTTACTGAGAGCATCAGTGCTGGACTTTACCTGCCGTCTTGCCCGTTTCCTGCTTTATTTTTTGGCTGCTTTGGCTAAAAGTTTCATAGATGAACAGTGCTGCTTCACATCTTGAGTGAAAAGGTGCAAATGTTTGAACTTTTATTTACATTGAGGTAAATCATGAACTATTTAAGGTCACAGCACAAGTATGTTGTGTTCAGTGATGGGTGATGATACACTCATCTGAAGCATCTTTCTCTCCTCAGCTGTACATTTGCTGATGACTGCAAAGACTCAGACTGGTTATCCATCCCTGATGACTCTCAACAGAAGATGATCTCCTTCAGAGTCACACAGGACAGCACTGGACAGGTACACCTTAAACTTTGACCTACAGTCACTTTAAACTTTGAGAATCGTTCATCCTCTAATACCTGGACTTTGATTCAGATCACACTCAGCACCCAGATGCACCTGACGGTGGGTGAACACGCTCGCTCTAACTTTGCCTGTCAGTTCGCTGCAAGTTTGAGCGGACGTTTTAAAGAGGAAAACTCTCGTCCACAATTCCCACAATGCAGCTCCATTCTTCAAAATTCCACACTTCCCTCTGATGGTAAGTGATTTATAAACGATAAGATGACATGTTGGTCTGAATTTTTGTCATCAGTGACCTTTTACAGTTCTACGACACTAATATTCCTCAACTAGGTGTTTAATTAGTGTCACCTCATGTTGATAAATCCTTCATAAATGTCTCATGATTATTAAATAAGACCAATATTCTCTTTTTTCTCACCTTAAAGGACTGCCTGTTACACTGAAGGTCAGACTTGGGTCAACAGTTCTGTCAGAGAGGCTCAACCTTTTGGACTGCACAAACATCAGAGGACCACCGACACCTGTCCTGTAAGTCCAACACTAATTTTGACAAATCAAAACAGAATAGAAACGTTTTGGAAAGAGAGCTAAAGTTGTCAGCTTACTGTGTCAAGTCTGGAATAAACCACAACGAAATGATGGGATTCAGAGGTGGTTTTCATACGAATGAACTTAAAATCAACAAACCAAACCACCAGTTAAGCAGACCTTACGTGTTTAGTGCCAGTTCAATACAAATAAGATTTCATTACATTTAACGAATGGAGCAGGTCTTGAAAAAATGATTATGTGCCTAGATCAGGAATTGAGAGGGTGTTATTGATACTGATGCCATAAGCAATTCTGCTTATTAATTCTTTAATGCTTCCCTTATCGATTCAAACAGACTTCTGTGAGAAACAAGAAGTTGTCTTAAACAGGTATTCAGTAGGTAGAAGGTTTAACACATGGCTTTTCTGATAATTTATGCTGTGCTGCTGTAAGAAATGCTTTAGAAAATGTCTGGTGTTTTAATCCTAGCTTGACATTACAAGCAGTGGCTGTGAATCCATAAAATTATTTCACAAATTGATTACTTCATCTTCTATCTTCCATGGTTACGTCTTTGGGGCCTAATTTCATGGCGCCGCACAGGGTGCATGGAGCCTGACGCACCCCACCCGCACAGTGTAAATTTCGTCTGGCGCTTCACTGTGTGACTGACAATTTGGCAATTTGGTAGACCAGCTGCGGCAAGAATCGAATCCTGTTTGGGCACAAACAACCTGATCTCTTGAGAGAGGTGGTCTTAACTTGCTTCCTGTCAACACTCTGCCTATACCACTACAGCAGGGTGATGAGTTAACTCATCACCCTGCTGCAGTGGTATAGGCAGAAGTAGAATAACAGTATAATAACAGTAACAATGCTATCAGCCACCGCTGATCTCTACTGTGCTGGAAGGCTTCACCTTTTGAACAGCTATTCTGTTAATATGTTAAAGTCAAATATGAAACACGAACACTAGTCAACTTATTGATAAATATGCTTTTTGATGTGCAGTATCTGCTTCAAAAATACTCTTCAGAAGAAGTAGTTTCGTATTTTATTGTCATTGCACGCCACAAGTACTTGACATACAAGGCAGTACACCAGTGTGCTGCTGGCAGACTGTTGGATTGGTTAACTGCTAGAATCCTCATTTACTGAGTTAGTCCAACCCTCCTCCATATTACTTACTTTGAGCTCGTGCCTAACAATAAACTTGTTTGAAAAGTGCTTTAATCATATTTTGTCTTTAGGTGTCGACAGTGCATGGAGGCTGGCTGTGGCTGGACCAGCAATGGTTGTTCCTGGGCAAATCATGGGGCTGAAAATGTAATTATTTCCATATAATATAATTTCTTTACTCTTAAAATATTATTTTGATGTTCCTTCTGACTTCGTATTACATGCTTGTTTTATTACTTTATTTGATTCTTCATGCAACAGACTCACACAATGATCTTTTGTGTCTTGTCCTTGATGTACATGATTCAAGGGAGTTTGGTTTCAACAGTTTGCAAAATGAGATCAAACTGTTGCTCTATAAAATACAAACCAACAAACAAAACCATTAGACATGGAGGACTGCAGATGGTGCACCGAGCAATCTCACAGCCTGAGGGAAGAAACCGTTCTGCAGTCTGGTGGTACAGCGGATACTTTTGTACCTTTTGCTCGGGATGATAGGTACCGTTGATGTTTGGACAGTTTTAATCACTTTTTACAGAGTCCTCCTGTCCTGGGCTGTGCATATCTTAAGCTAGTTTGTTATATTTCCAATGAGGATGCTTTCAATCAGTCCTTTGTAAAAGTTGACTAGAACTTGGCGAGGGAATTTTACTTTCTTAGGTTTCCTAAAGAAATACAACCGTTTCTGAGCTTTTCCAAGCAGTGCAGAGATATGAAAAGTCTATGACTGTCTATGATTCCCAGGAACTTAAAACTGCTCACTTGCTCCACCTCAGCTCCACTGATGTGGGCAGAGTTGTGTGTCTTTGCCAGATTTTTTCTAAAATCAGCTATCAGTTCTTTGGTTTTTCTGATGTTGCAGTAAGTTGATTTCTGTGCACCATTCTGCAAGATGGTTGATTTCTTGTTTATCTGAAGTCTCACCATCGTTAGAAATCCGGCTAATAATGGTGGCGTAATCCGCAAACTTCACAATAGACTTTTCCTCATGTTGGGGGGTTGCCATTAGTGGTGTGCAGTGTGAACAGAAGGGGGCTGAGCACACAGCCATGGGAGGCTTCAGTGTTGAGCAGTAGATCAGGGGAAGAGGGACTGCCAATCTGAACTGGCTTGGATCTGTTTGTGAGGACATCCAGTACTCACTTACAGAGAGCAATTCTGATTCAGTTATCCAGTCAGCCTCTTGGGGAAGATTATGTTAATGCTGAGCTGAAATCAACAAACAGCCTTCTGATGTAGGAGTTGCTTATCTTAAGGTGAGTGAGGACAGAGTGAAGGGCAGTGAAGATGGCCTGCTCTGGTGGACCTGTTAGCTCTGAATGCAAACTGGTGAGGGTCCAGACCTGCAGGTATGTTGTTCTTCATGTGCTGGAGAACCAGTTTCTCAAAGACTTCATCGGGATGGGGGTGAGTGCCACAGGGGTGCCGTCACACTGCAGACTTTTTAGGCACAGGATGTTAGAGGCTGTGTTTAAGCAGGTGGAAACTCTCTCCTGTAACAGTGATATGTTGAAAAAGTCAGTGTGTAAAAGTGAGCAAAAATGTGTTCAGCTCACGTGGTAACGTGGCCTCACACATGATGGGGCACTCTGGCCTTTGCAGCCTGTAACACTTTTAACCGTCCACTACATGTTCTTGCTGTTATTGGTGTTTGGGTCTCGCTCTGGTCTCTGCTGATGCCTTAGTTTCTCCTCTTGATGCCAGCTGTCAGTTTTGCTCTGGCAGTGTTGTAAGCATCTTTGTCACTCGTCTTAAAGGCAGCTTCTTTGGCACTAGATAGAGCTTTCACTTCTCCAGGCTTTCTCAATAGGGTCTGACTTAACGGTCCTTATTTTTACCACATCATCAGCACATTCGCTGATGATGCCACAACTCTATCTATCTGTCTATCCATCTATCTGTCTATCCATCTATCTGTCTATCCATCTGTCTATCCATCTATCTGTCTATCCATCTGTCTATCCATCTATCTGTCTATCCATCTGTCTATCCATCTATCTGTCTATCCATCTGTCTATCCATCTATCTGTCTATCCATCTATCTGTCTATCCATCTGTCTATCTGTCTATCTATCTTAGGGCAGGGTGGTATCAACACTGCTGGTCTTGTGTAAACAGCGTTTAGCGTTGCTTTCTACTGAACAAGATCTCACGAGATGTTACTGCAAACAAACATGGTGGAAGCACTATATGGGCACCACTGGCAAGTTTAAAAGCTGATGTTTGGATGTACAGTATTTTAGATTTAACAGGTACAAAGGAAAATACGAGTTGGACAAAAAACAATATGTAGAATATGCATTAATGCATATCAATAAAAATATGATTAATGTAACTGCTTTGGGTTTAGTTCTTCACGTTAAAACAATTTTTAATGATGTACCAGGTTAAAAGGTCACATTTTAAATTTACAGCACTATTTTAACTAAGATATCCCATTGGGATGCTGCTCATTGCCTTGAAAAGCCAGAACTATGTGTCTGCTCCTCAAAGCAGCAGCAGTCCCTTAGACGCATGTGCAGTTTGCAATGTTTGGCCTCTGAAAGTGAAAGTATGGTAGTTGGTTTCCTGCTTGAACACTTTACTGGAGATTTCTTCCCCCTTGTAACATACAATGTAAAGCTGCTTTGATTTGTCAAAGACTAGAAAGTCACTAATGAAATCAAGTCCATTTACCTTTTACTGTTATACTTGCTCGTGCAGGACAGTGTTTGCCAGAACATGGAGTCATGGATGAACTTTTCTGTGAGTCTTAATCCTCAACCTTGTCAATTTCAGTAATGTTAAGAGTAAATCATTTTTCACCAATAATAACAATCTTGTGTTTGTCCTCCTGTCAGAAACCAGAGATCTACTCCATCTCTCCCAGTGTTGTGTCCTTCTATGGCAGAAACAACGCAGTGTTGAGGGGTCATAACCTCAGCGCTGTGAGCAGAGTGAGGATCCAGGCAAACATGGACTGTACACCTCAAGAGTAAGTCATTTATAAATTACACCACACTTCAGTTTGAAATGTCACTTTATTACGCCAAGGAGTTCGCTTGTGAATGTTTGTTTGCAAGATTACACAAAAACTGGACAGATTTGGGGCCAACATAAAAATTATCAGATTTTAGTGGTAATCCAGCAAATGATCATTTTTTCTCAACTGTCCAACTAATAATGGTATCAACATGATTCTGAGTGCTAGGTGTAAGTTTTCAGGGTCAAGGAATCATTGTGATGGTAACTTTATCATGAAAATATTACTGAAGTGTAGGTAACTTATTAGAATGATTTTAAAACAGTCACAAAATGGTTGGTTGTCAACAGTCTGGCATGGATTTCATGTTTGGTGTCTTTCACTGCCTGATGGGTAGAGGGGGGCTCTCAGGAGCACAATCATTGAGCCAAAAAGACATTTCAATGGTGGGTTAACATACATCATTAATCAACCAGTTATGCAGGCAATAAAAAGATTCATGCAGATCCTTAGAAATTCTTTTAAAAACTTTTTCCTTTTTTAACTTGTGAGAGGCATTGAAATTGTGTTGTATCATTAACTAGAAAACACTTGAATAGCACAGACCTTTTCCAATTCTGCCTTGGAAGAGACACGGTTGCAGTTAGGACCCAGAAATAAACAGTTTAATGAGAATAGTCTTTATTAACACCAAGACCAGAAACAGTTCAGGACGGGGCGCGAACCCGCGACCAGGAGATTGGCAGGCAGGCACTCTCCCAACTGAGCTAACCCAGAGCTGTTCAGATGCTGGTTCCCTCAACGTTTTCAGGGGAGATGCTGCGGCTTGAGCGGGGCTCACAAAGTCTTTACAGGGGTGTAGCTGCAACTTGAGCGGGGCTTCAACCCGCAACAGCAAACTTAGGAGAGGGACACTTTTCTGAACAGTTTTTACAGAGGTGTAGCTGTGACTTGAGCGGGGCTTCAACCCGCAAGAGCAAACTTAGGAGAGGGGCACTTCTTGGATTGCAACACGCAGAAGGAGTCCAAAACTGAGACCCACACAGTTTAAACAGAAAACAGGCTGTGGCTTGAGCGGGGGTCAAACCCGCGACAACTTGATCCGCAGTCGGACGCCTTACCGACTGAGCCACCCAGGAGATGCACTGACAGAAGCTCACACAGTCTTTACAGAAGGAGGTGATGCAGGCTGGACTCACACACAGACGAGCTGAGGCGTTCAGGAACACTCGGAGATGTGATTCAGGCGAACTCACGTTGTCGAAGACAGGCAGGGGGTCGGATACCAGGCGGACGGTACAACGTAGAGCAGACAGGACTCGGCAACAGGAGGCGGAAGCAGGATCAGATACCAGACGTGGTTCACAACGAAGAGCAGACAGGACTCGGCAACAGGAGACGGAAGCAGGATCGAAAGCCAGGGATTCAGACAGGCGGGTGAATGCAGGACAGAAGCTAGTCGATACCTTGGAGTCAAGCCGAGGGTCAGGCGTATGAGGCAGAGTCTGGGACGAAACTTGTCGGCAACGGGTGATCAATCCGGGAAACAAGTCTGGACTTCTCAGCATGAGTGTGACAACAGTCTGACGCCGGTTGAGTGTGGAGCTGGGGCTTTAGTAGCTGGCTTGATTGTAGGAGATGAGGTGCAGGTGTGAGCAGCAACACAGGTGAGGTGAGTCTGGGCTAATTAGGGTGCAGCAGGGAGTGACAGGCTGCGGGAGAGGCTGAGGCTGAAAACTGAGATTGTGACAGGAAGGGGTTTGTTGCCATCATAATATTATTCTTTGAACCTGAAAACCAACACCCAGCACCTGGAATTATGTTTATATCATTATTAGTTGCACAGCTATTGAACAACAATGATCAGTGAGTGCTGGAGGTTATCTGGATCACTCCCAAAATCTAATCATTTTTAAGATGAACCATTACCAACATCTCCTGAAAATTTCAATATAATCTGTCCAGCAGTTCTTGTGTTATCTTGCAAACTACAAAACAAACATTCACCAGTAAAAACAAAACTTCCTAGGTATAGGTAATAAGTCTGTGTTAGAAAATCTGTTTTGGGTTGTTTTGAGTGTTACTTCAGAAAACACATGAGCTGCATCAGTGATGGTAGCCACATAGGTTTATAAAGTAAACATAAAAAAAACAGCCCTTATTATGTCTTTTTGAGTTTTATTTAACTTTCTGAGTATTTCAGTTGAAAGGATAAAATGTCTTTGCATCAGGGTTTCTTCTCAATATTCATCAGATGCCAAATAAATCTACAAGTGTGATATTCTTCCATTTTTTATTGTCAGGTTAATATAGGGCTGGGACGATGCACTTTTCTCCCTATTTGATTTTTTACGATTTTTTAGGTGCTGATTCGATTTCAATTGCGATTCCACAATATTGCTGATTTTTGCAATCTTTAGTTAGTTTTTTTTAACACCAGTGAAAAAGATGAACAATTATGATGCCTACAGACTATATCAGGAAAAATACACATCACATGTGAGTCAGTTTTTAGGATTTATTCAGCAATATATTTAACCAGCTGTTTATACTCTCCCTTCAAAAGCCTGGACTGCATTTAAAAGTGGCTTATTAACACAGACTAAAATGAAGCATTTAAATTTTTAAAAAATCGATTTAAAAATCGTCAAACAAAAATTCATATACTTATGGGAATCGATTCTTTGCTCACCCCTACAGGTTGTCTTTTGGCTCATTATAGCAAGTCTTGTGCGTAGTATAGACATTAGAATGAATGCAGAGGTGTTGACAACATGGCACCAAGCAGCGCTGAACTGACCCATAGAGTGGTCCAGCAGTGAGTCCAAAAATTTGGAGGCTGGTTAGCGTTTCAGCATAAGTTGTTCCCAAGGCCAGAAGTCTAGGATTTGAAAGTTACATTTCATAAATAATTGACAAGATTTCAATGTTTCATTTTGCAATATAAAACAGGGCAGCCGTTGTCCCGCTTTTAAACATTATTGCATTTTTTAAAGAATAGACACAAATGAAGTGCTAACAAGGCAAATACCTTACAACACTTTGAGGACTTTCCTGAACACTTAGCACAAACATCCTCTCAAGAATTAGCTGATTAGAGCTTAAATTTAAAGGTCAAAGAGCATCAAGCCTTATGTTCATCCATGGCTGTTACCAACTATACGAGCACAGAGGCCACATCAGCTCCTCCTCTTGACCCACCACTTTACTTCCAGCTGAGAAAAACTGATTAATGATCTCTTGGACACTAACTCCTGTTTTATCTTCTCTGTCAGATTTCCAGTTTGGAACAGCACGGGTCAAAGTCTGACATTCCACATCCCCGGGGCGGATAAAGGTGTGGTCGAAGTGTGTGTTCTCCTCCCAGATGGAAGCTGCCATGGTAGCTCTGAAATCACCTACAGATCAGCTCCATCCTGCACCAACATTTACCCCAACAGCACCTGGATCAGGTGAGTATTAATGAGAAATAAGACAGTGACAGCTATAATTTTATTATTATATCATCATTATAATATCCTGTTTTTTTGCTTTTAACCCCCTTTCATTGCCTTTTCCTTTTCTTCCTGAGTGTATGTTTTTAACTTTTACTTCAGTCCTCATGGTCTCATTTTATTGTGTATGGTTCTTTTATTGTCTGGTTTCTTATGACATATGAAAAAGGCTTTTGAGTCAGAGGCCAGAGGTCACTTGACACCAGAAACACCAGTTTCTCTCTTAGCTTTTCTTGCTAGTGTCTTTAAGCCTTTTGTGTCTTTCTATAAAAAGTGCCTTGGTTTGAACTGAGCTTTTTGTTTTTGTTTCCTTGCACTGTAGCTCTTGTGCTTTGTCATGTGAATGTTCTTGACTATCTGTCAAAGCACTTTGTGAACCTCTGTTTTTAAAAGTGCTGTACAAATGGATTTATAATTATTGTTGTTGACATATTTTCTATAAAAAATAAGTCATGACTTGTAACTTATCATCAGCCGTTGGTTACATTTACGATAAGCCACTATATGTCTTTGGTTGCCAACCGAAACAAATCCGGATTTAACTCTCTTATATTTAACTTAAAGTGATGTAATATTTCAAGCTTGGCCCCAGTTAAAGAAGGTCAGAAGAAATACAGGAGGAGATGCAACAATAACTCAGAATCTCTCAACACCTGTTAAAATGACTCGGGATAGTACCGAAGTATTCTCGTTAAGTTGTATGTAAGGGCTCTAATTTCGTAGACCAGGCGCCGTGCACCTGCCCTGCGCCGCGTCTGCGCTGCGCCGACAGGATGTGTCCAGCGCACTTTGCAAGTTTCCAGCAGTGCACAGAGAGGCACATCCACTCCGCCATCCCTGCCCCTCCGCGCAAGTGCCAGAGAGGGAGGAGAAAAGGCGTGAGTGGGTTTAGCGCAGCCGATTGTTGTCTTCACCAATCAAATGAACGCCTCTGCTTGCCTTTTAATGTGCTGTGGGCAACTGATTGGTCTGACTGATCCCCGCCACCGCACAGTGTGCCAGAAAGACCCGGTGGCAGAGATGTTCAGAGCAGCTGTCACCGTTACAGCAACTAGAGAGCGGAGGGGCCATCAGGGCATGCATGGGAGGCCATGACCCACGTCACCGTGTGGGCCAGCTCCTGGAACAGATGTAATCTGATCCTTAGTTATTAATAGGAGTATAACATTAAGTGACAGACATTTTAACACAGCAGCAGGCTAATCAATTCATGCTTGTGATCCACCTGCACTCCTGGTTTGTCATCGCCAAATAGCAGAGCCTTTGGTGATATACTGTATACTCTCCCGGTGCCGCCTCATCCTCCTTACAATAATGTAATCCATCTTTTTAGATCACGTTAAATATAAAGACTAAAACAGAGAAATATGGGCAATGACAGGTAAATCCTTAAGACACGAGTGACAGACATTTATTTTCTCTCTTTTTTCTTCGTCTTTTTTCTCCCTCTTTTCTTTGAATTTCATGAAATGACAGAAGCCAGATATACTCAGTATCAGTTGTTAAGGCTGTTTATTGTTGACTTGTAAGATGTGCATCAAACTTCCAGCTGCCGTCAGGTTAAGTTTCCATTATGACAAACGGTTTTAATCCAACATCAGATGTGATGGGACAGTTAATATCGATACAAATGTATATTCTGGTTCAGACGGTTACATTAAATAGTGATTTCTGTGATTGTTTATTGCATTAAAATGTGCCTGACACTCTGGAAACCTGCCTCTGAGGGTTTGGTGACGTGTGCGCACATGTGCGCCTGTCACCAAATAACAGCTGTGGAGGGCGTGCTTCACCTGCACTGAGAATAGACCAGGTTGGAATTGGCGAGCTTTCAGCCCACCTTCCGCACAGTTTTCTGGTACGAAATTGTCGCTGCGCCAACCTGAATCTGTCGGCACCTCCCCCTGGTGAGCCGTCACACCCATCTTGGCGCAGACGATCTACCAAATTGTCAAATTGGCTGCGCATGGCGATGCCCCGGACGAAATGAACACTTTGCTGTGCGCCAGGCTCTGCGCACCCTGTGCCACCCTGTGCTGCGCCACGAAATTAGAGCCTTGATGTTAATTCTAGTCAGCCATCATTATAGAATAGCAATGCTAGCGTTAGCTAATGAATAATCGTTATCAGCAAGATAATGTGAGGACATTCTGTATTAAACCACATTTTGCCTCCAAATTATAACCAAAGAATTAATTTTCATTGAAACTGACTAATCCTACCTTTGTGTGTCAGGGAGAGGATTAAAAAACAATTAAAAGATACTAGATCAAACTTTTCTTTTAATTTGAGATTAAAATGTAAAAAAAAATTGTCGATGTGATTTAGTGTCAATATTCAGAATTTAGAATATTCAGAATTTTGTCATGGAAGTCTGACATTAATTTATAAATTCTGAATTCAGCTCTGTCTTTTGTCCCACAATCTGACTTTTCTTCACATTTTATCTCTATATTCTCCTATTTTCTTTCCGAATTATGAATTTTAAAATAAATTCTGACCTAATATTCAAAATGCTGACATGAACTTTATGAATCAGATATTTAACATGAAATTATTTTGGCTCATAATTCTAAGCTACCATTTTCACTGAAAATGGAACTCTACTCTTTGAATTCGGTCTTTTATCCCACAGTTATTACTTAAATCTCAGTTTTCTCAGGTTTCTGACTTTATTCCTTAGTTTTGGGATTCAAGTCAGTCTTTTGATTTTATTTCAAAGTTTAATAATAAAAGTTGAAGTGGAAAAATATGTTAAGTAGGTCTGATGAGCTGCTTGTGTTTAGTTTTCTGTTGTGACTTTTGATGAGTATGTTCCTCCTAAAAACATTTTTACTGACAGACAAAACCTTTGTATGGTTCTGGATCATTTGTCAGTGTTGGATCACCAAGTTCAGAGAAGACTTATTCAAGGAAACAGTGTTAAACTGAGAAACATTACCAGCTGTGGCTCATCTTATTAAGAAAGAGACACTTCCCAGAAATGAAAGGTTTCAACATTATCGATCACTTCCCCCTCATAGTTTAGCAACTGAAATTTCCACTTCTTTGTGTTTAGCTCCAAGAACAGCTACAGTGTTAAACATGTGTCGAGTGAGGAGTTCAGTGACCAATGATGTAAAAAGTTCTATACATTTTAATAACTGACAAAAAAGAATAACTCAATAAATCTATTAAGTATTCAATCTTAATTTGTTCAATGAAAGATCATAATAACTTTTATCTCAAGAACTTTCCAATGAATGCTGATGTTACCTTGAACCTGAGCTTGGCTCTTAACAAATATATATATATATATATATTTATATGTATTTTTTATTTATTGTTAAATCCTGTTGGTCAGGTGAACTTTACCATTCCCAAGCAGTGACTGTGTATCCATATAAGGTATGTGCAAGCCTCAGTGTGCACAATCAGCTTCTGTTGTGGAGGACATGCTTGACTCGTGACTCCAAGTTATGAGCATGAATGGCTTTCTGTCTCTCTATATGGCCTTGTTATTGGCTGGTTACCAGTTCTAGGTGTTGCCCACTTCTTGTCCAGTATAAACTGGGATAGGCTCCATCCCCATGTGACCCCCAAAGTGATGAACTGTATAAATGATGGATGTCCTATTTGTAAGTTTGAACCACAAAGTCTTATTTTCACTTCCACCTAAAGCTCTAATGTTAAAAAAAAACCCTCTCTGGTGTTTAATGTGCACTAATATTTGTTTCATGTTTGATGAATTTTCTGCTTTATGTCCTGCAGTGGGAAAAGGAAAATCACACTCATTGGGTCTCACCTGGAGTTTGCAGAGGCTGTCAGACACAGCAAAGTCCAGCAGGAGGTCAGACTTCCTACAGACGACAGTCAGGTCTGTGGACAAACACTGGCACACGGTGTCATAATTTACAGTAATTATGTTACTGAATATATAACGTTATGTGTTGTGGATCAGTGGTATAGCTGTTATCTGTTCTCAGTAATTTAGATTAATAAGGTTTCAGGTTTCAGCAAGCTGAAATATTAACCCCACTGTATAATAACACTATGGAAAAAGCTTTTATCTCCAGTGTCTTGAAATATGACATCCTCCTTACATTCAGCTCTGCTCGTGAAGCAGGAGAACATAAAACCTTTTACTAAACTCTCAGTTCACATGGAAATGTGCTATACGTCTTTACAGAAAATGTCCCTTTCAGTTCACCACAGCTGTTTTGTTGTATTTATCAGATCAAAATTAAAATTCTCATAACTGTTAGATCAGACCTGCAGTATTTAGTAAATTTTGCATGTCGTCGTAGCAGTTTCTCATTCTTTTCCACAGACTGCACATGCTTTTGGACATGCAACAGTTGGTTTCAAACAATTCTTCACTGTGTTATAACATTATTATTTGATGCTGTCAGATCAGTCAAGATGAACCATAGGAATGCTGAATAGTCATTCCCTATTAAACTGATTGTGCCTGAGGTGTCACACAATCTGTCAAGCAAATTCTATATCATGTCTCCTGAAAATTTCTCATGAAAGGATGCTTTTGGAATACTTTTCTGTTCTTAAATCCAGAGAGGAGTTTTACCCTGCCTGACTTTAAAACCTGTTTTGAACCATTAAAATAGAGCATCTTATGAAATTTAATGTATTCTAAGCTTAACCTTTATACAAACAGGAACAGGAGTAGTAGAAAGCCACATAATAGGATTTTAGATAAAGAAGCTTTACAATTAAGATGTGTAGACTAACATGCATTTATGGAAACAAGCACTAACAGGATATCCATACAAAATATTTGGTTATAATCCATATTTACCTAAAGTAAGATTTGGAGTGCTGAAAATTGCCCTTCAGTGTCCTAAATTCATTCAGAGTGAAAAAAAAAATCATTAATCACATTTGAGCAGACTTATCACTTATGGAAAACCTCATTGATGTTACAGTCACCCACATAGGAAACAACTTACTTGGCCAAAAAACAAGCTAATTAAGTGTCTATATAAAATCACTGGTGATAGGGCAAATGTCATTTTATTATAAGGGAGAGTCTCAAGTATGATTTAACATAAAGATGGGCCCTCCCTGCCTGGAGGTGGAGGGTATACGACCAGCATCCACATACCACATGGCTCTGTTTGCAAACATAGATGCAGCATGTGATGACACAGCTGCACAGTCTTGCAGGAGGTGGATTCACCACTCGAGGAGATACTTTGCTCGCTGCAATGGGCTGATGTTCGCTGTGGTATAGATTAAAATATGTGGCCAGACAGACGGTAACATCTGGATGCACATCAGTGGTTACAGTACAATGCATGTTGTATGTTCAGTTCAATATGTTCTGCAGTATTGTTCACAGATGTATCCTGCTCTACCCAAAGGGGTTTGTTTGTAATGAGGTGTGTGTTTCCTTTTGCACAACACTGTAAACAAATAACAACTGCAAAAGGCATATGCAGTAAAAATGTGAAACATATGTATTCAGTGTCTTGTGATTAGTAACCTCACTAAGTACAGGAATGTGTTTCCTGACTGTAATTTTCAAAGAGCTGTGCACCCTCAGCAGCATGCGTTACATCATGATACATGCGACATGCATACTTAATATTTTGACAGGAAGGTGCATTGGAATAATGCCAGTGGTCAAGCGCAGTGCTTTGACATAATTATTAACCCTTATACTTCTATGAATATAAATGGCCACCTGGTCTTTTTTGACTTCTTTGACAATAAATATGTCAGAAAATGCCTTTTCAGTAAATTATTTTGCACCTTATCTCAGGTAAAAATAAAGCATTTTAGCAAGTATTTGTCATTATTCAGATGTATATGCTTAATGCTGTGTGTAATGACAAGAAAAGATAAAAAGAAATTTTAATTTTCAACAGGTTCCTCTTTATATGCAATTGTAAAAGAGCATGTACAACACTTTTGAGAAGACAAAACCAAAACTCAATCTATTTTATATTATTATGAATTATTTATGGTATTACGTAACTACTTAAGAAATCCATAAAACATGAAATATGATGAAAAAGACAATGACAAAGAAGATGAACCAGGCGAAAATACAGCAAAACAAGGTGGAAATCCAGCTGTCTTGAGTAGAAGAACTGAGTGTTTCTAAAGGGCAAGGAAAAGAGATATGCCTCATTCTCTATAAAATTAGATTTTTATTTTTCAAATCCTTGCTTAACAGATGCCCTATGAAGACATGATGTTGACCATCAAACACACCCGAAACATGGAAACTTTGTGTTTGTAACAAAGATGTTTTCTGATCAATTTGTTTTTTTATCTGTTTATTTTGTTACAGGCACTGCTGAATCTCACCTATGAATCACCTGCAGCTATAAAGGATAATGGAATATTTTCAGCCACTGTGTCCCTTCAGGTAGCCAATGAAACTGTGGTCTGTACCAAAACATTAACCTTCTATCCAAACCCTGAGTTTACAAGCTTCACAGCCACAAAAACAGGAGAAGATGTCCTCATCACCATACAGGTGAGGTAGATTTTTAAGACACTCATGATTATTTTACGAATCAACCTCTAACCACAAATTTGTTTTTTCTTTTAGAAAAAAGTGGACAATTTAGAGATGACCATAGAAGAATTATCTGTGAGGGGCATCCACAATGGAAAATCATATCCCTGCACCATGAAGCTCAAAGAAACCAACAATGGCACTGAGTTTTTCAACTGTGAGATCGAGAAGCCACCCAGTGTGAAAATTCAGGAGATAGAGGTAAAGCTCTAGAAGTTACACAACACTAAACTATTCAGTCATTTAAAGAAATAAAATGTAAATGTTGCACTGAACTGAACTTGGATTAAACTGAAGAAGTTTTGAAAGGACGTTTTTAAAATTTTAGGAAACACTAATCATCAAGAAAAAGTGACTCAATTTTTGTGGTGATTTGAATCTGGTGAAGGTTTATTGTCTCTGAGAACTTTTAGTCTCATTGTTTGTCACTCAAATTAATTTGAAACATTAAATCCTTTATTGACTTAAAGAGAATAGTCCATGTTTTTATTCTGTCCTGCCCTGATTACTGTGATGCACTTTACTCTGGAACATCACAGGCTTCTCTCCATCGTCTACAATTAATTTAAAATGCTGCTGCTTAACTCATTACTGCTTCAACAAAACCAGAGCACATTAGCCCGATTCTGGCATCATAATGCTCCGGCCACAACGGACACGAATTGGCGTATTTAAGCGCGCATAGTGCCTGTGACGTGATGAGCGTGATGGTGGACCATTTTGACAAGCTCAGAGGCGACGCGCGTCACTGCGCAGGCGGAGTAGAGAGCCGGAGCCAGTCGGACTCAGTGATGACCCATGCAGGCAAATCCAGCTGGAAACGAATATTTACAGAACTTACCTTCAAAACCTGTCTCCTCAGAGACTTTCACCCAAGCCTGCTCCTTTTTGTTCCAGTCTCTGTAGAGTACACACGTCGAATAGTATAGCTCCGGATGATTGCAAACAGCGCAGATCAACCTCTCCTCCATCTTTCAGCGGGGTTTGAGCTGGAGCAGGTGGCCGGAGCGTCACATGTCATCAAATCTATGACGTCAGGGAATGTTGGCTGCTGCGGCACATCAAATTTGCGTCGAAAGTTCAATATTTTTTAACTCGAGCGCAGAGGCGTCTGACACCCCAAACACGCCAGACGCTCCATACGCGTCTTTGCATTGACTTTGTACGTAATCGCAACGTGGGTCTTTGCAAATTTGCGTGCGGTGTGGCCGCAGCATTACACTGGCTACCAGTCAAGAATCCTATTGATTTTTAAATTTTATTATAAACTTTAATTTTTTTTTTTTTTTAATGCCAGACACCTTGTTTCGTCGCTGATCCTCTGGCCCTTATGAGCCTGAACTTACCTTTAGATGAGCTTGTTGTACCCAGTTTACAGACAAAGGGCTGTCAGACATACAGGCACCAATCCAGTTTGCAGTCTTTGTCACTTCTTTTAAGTCCATTCTTTGAAAATATTAGGGATTGGAATTGATAAGATTTTATCGATACCAGTGCTATTAACCATCCTGCTAATCGATCCAATTCTTTATCGATTCCCTCATTGATTCCTGCAGATTTTCCGTGTGGGTAAATGTTGGTCTGTAGATTTTCAGTGTAAACAATGTCAAACACACGTCACAGCATAGATAACTGCTTCTGCAACAAGCTGGTGTTTCCACTCACTTAAGGTTGTGCAGTAGGAGTCTTTTGTAAAAAATTAAGCCATAATTCTGAGCTCCATCAGTGGAAGGAATTGATAAGGGAATTGGTTACTAAAAAGACTCATGATATGGATTATTTGATGGAGCTGTTAACGATTCCCAACTTGAACTGGTTTTCGATTCCCATCCCTAGAAAATATTGTATAAAAAGACTTTTAACCAGATACTACTATATTGTTTTCATTATGTTTATTCATGAGTAAGAATGTATGTTCCAATTTTTATATTTCCACAAATGCATCTTTAATATCTTTAATATTAGATTAAAGTTGATCTAATGTTTCCTTTTTCAAAGAACTCTGTAACTGCATTTGGAAAAGTGCAATATGATAAAAGGCTGTTATTATTATCATCTTCATCATTATTATTATTATTATTATTATTATTATTATTATTATTATTATTATTATTATTACTATTATTATTATTGTCCAGGACAGTAAAATGAGTTCACCAAAGGGACAGACCCCCATACAGTATTTTGTTCTCCCTTCTTCTGGAGTTTTTGGGTCACATTGAGGTGATGGGCTGCGACTGCTGATACATGGTTAAGGAAGCACTTACAAGTCTGGTTTCTGTTCTGAGTTTTAAGCAACTTTGCCTTTAAACATCTTGTCAAATACAGTGTGACTGTCTCTCATTGCAGATCCAGTATGGAGACCAGAAAGTAACCCTTAAATCTTCCTCGACCCGGTCCTGGTGGCTTATTCTCCTTGTCCTCCTTCTGATACCTTTCATTATTGTCGGTAAGTACACAAAGTGTGATGTTGTTGTTTGAGCTATTTTGATCTGATGAAGCCACAAAACACAAACACGACCTTACCATGAATATCTGCTTTCTGAAGTAACTTCCTGTGTGCTTGTTTTTTTTTTAACTTCAGCTGTGATGCTCTTCTACCGAAGCAAACAAAAGAAGCTTGCGAAGAAGGTGAACCGGATGATGGGAGAGCTGGAGATTAACATCAGGAATGACATCAGACAGGGTCAGTCACAGATGAACACTCTTTGGTCGCTTCTCACTGAACACCATGAGACAAAAATCTATTAATTAAACTACATGTTGTCTTCTAGAGTTTAAATAACAACTAAGTGCTTAATTTGTCAAACCTGAGCCTGCAGAGCTTTGAGAGAGTGCTGCTGCAGTTCAGAGTCCTTGCAAATGTATTGTGGAGGGTGTTTGTCATAAAGCTGGTAAGGTATGGAAAACTAGCAAAATATCACCTAAACCTGGCCTGAAGTTCAAATCCTATGGCCAGAGATATACTTACTGTAAATTAAGTGAATGTGGAAGCATGATGGCTGCACCCCATCCCCCTGTGTCCATTCAACAGTGTGTTGTGCAAGTTTTGGATAATTTATGCTGTAAGATCAGTCACATCAGCAGAAACAGCTACAGCAGGCAGTTTCTAAAGCAAACCGATAAATCTCAAATATATTTAGCTAGCTGCTGAGGGATCAGTCTTTACAGTGTTTTAAAAGTTGGGAAATAAGAAAACAGGATAGGCATCTTTAACAAGCCACTTTGTTCATTGGTGCCTTGAGTTAACGTCATGGTTGATAGTTTTTATGGGTCCATTTGTGTTGGCAAGCCGAGTCGAGTCACAGGATATGACGGGTTGAGTCCCTCACCATTGTTCCCCAGTCCACCCAAAAAGCACTCAAATTTTTATTTTGAAGAGAGAAACCTTATCTTCCCACACATACAACACACATACACCCTCTTTACCAATGTTAGCTTTGCTAACTTCATATTGACCACAGGTCAGGCTAACGTTCCTGCTATACTGACCTATGGCAGGAACGTTAGCTACCTGGCTTACGTTTGCAGGTTTCGCTTACTTGGCTTCATGTGTCCTCAGGTGGCGGATAAATTTTGATGTTGTGCCCTCTTTGTCACTTTTTGAAGCGTTGCAGGTCGTGCACTTGGCGTCTTTGTTTTTCATCTGATTTAAATTCTTTATATGCAAAGAAAATAACTTTGGGCACAGAAGACATAGTGGTTGCCAATTTGAAACCTACGTCCCGTGCACCCTGCCCACTGATCATCACTGTAGCAGAAGCGGGTGTGTGTTAGGAACCTATGTGTGTAGTACTGTGTTGTGTGGGGGACAATAATAGATGATGGACAAGTGTACTGTGAATAGAGCATCAATAAAGTGAACCTAAAAGGAAAGAGCGGCGTATATCTCCTGTCTGGCTCTTCATATAAAGCGTGTGCGTACAATTTTACAAATCATGTTGTCTCAAGTCAGGTCGAGTCTGGAGACATTTTCTCCCAAGTCCGAGTCAAGTTGTAAGTCGTCTCATTAGGGGCTCAAGTCGACTTGAGTCCGAGTCCTTATGACTCGAGTCCAATTGTCTGGTTTCCATAGCTGCATTTTATGGTGGTAGAGGAGGGCAACCAGCCTACAGCGGTTTTTAAGAGAGTAAAACAGCGCCAAGAACCTAAAAGACTCAAGTACAGACTCAAGGTCAGAACAAAATAGAAGCATGGAAATACAATTTAAATAATATGCTGCAAGAATAAATAACAAATGCACTAATGGCAAACATTCTTCAAGTTAGAAGCAAAACAAAGCCAAAAAAATAATATCCAAACTCAGAAACACCTGTGAGAGCAGAAAAGGACCATAACCAAATCCAACAACAGAAGTGCTCCGGGCCTGCAGGGGGCGCTGTGGCAGAGAGAGCGTGATCATCTGTGTTTGTATCAGCAGCAGGCAATTTACAGCTTTTTCTTTACTTATTGATTTTAAAGAGGGAACATATTAATGAACATTTTACAAATATACCAGATTATAGCCTTGGGCTTATTTCCATCTGCAGACCCCCTGGCAGGTTGATGGTAACATATACATACAAGACCCTAAATACAGTGGGACAAACCCAAGGACAGTAGATCAGTAAAAAAGAAACTGAAACATATATACTGCACATCCTCCCATCACACAGAGTCCATCAAACATTTAGCAAATGCAACCTCTATTGCACCAACCCCATTGCACTGAATGTTACTGCACAGATTTATATTACACAGACCCACAAGTCCCCATTGCACTGAATATTATTGCACCAATTTATATTGCATAAATCCCTATTGCACCAACATGAGCAACTTATAGGTCACACATGCTCACATGACTACGTTTCTCTCAGCCACAGATTTAGCTGTTCCTTAAATGTTTGGAGGCTTGGACAGTCCCTCACTGATAAAGGAAGAATGTTCCAAGTCTTTGCACCCTGGACTGACAGGACGTTTTGAGAGAACGCTTTTCATCTTAGTGAAAGTTCAAAGTCTCCTCTGACCGTGACCCGGGTCTCTCGTGTAGGACCACAGATGGATTTCTGCTTGATGAACTCATTCATTGTAGGAGGGGCCAAATGGTGTAAAACTTTGTAAATTAACAAGATGATTTAAATAATTTAAAATTTGAGAAACGTAATAGATAATATTCGTCGAGTACTTGGCAATGATGGTGAGTGAAAGGTTTCTTGTCTAAAATTGAGAGAGTATCATTGAGTGGAGAAATGTAAGTGCTGCTTTATCAGCCAAAGATGCTCTAATATGTTTGAAATTACAGATATTAAAGTTTATATTTGTTACTATTTTCTGAGCATGTCTTTGGAACAGCATTTTTGAATCAAGTACCATCCCGAGATACTTTGCGAGGTGAAGTCAAGTTTCTAAAATATATTTTAATATTTTTGCCTGGACGATTTTCTATGTTTGCTGTTCTCTGGTTTTGGATTGTTTGGAGTTAGTTTCATTTCTAAGTTGGAGCATATTTGCAGTTAATGCATTTGTTTTTTATTCTGTCAGTGCATTATTTAATTTGTTTCTCTCTGTTGTATTTTGTTCTCCTTTGGCTGTGAGTGAACTTCAGTCTTTTCTGTTCTTAAAGCTGTTTACTCTTGTTGAACTGCGTTGAGCTGTTGTAGGCTATGTGCCCTTGTGACAAGGATCGGCACAAAAGGACCCAACGGCAAGACTCAAACAAAAAAAGCTCTTTATTGAAAAAATCATTACTCAAAGTAATGAAAAAAATCACAGCAAAGCAGGCGAACTAGATTAACAAAAGCAACCAAAATCTCCTGAACTAAAACAACACAAAAAGGCTGTACCTTTTTCAGGAATTCAGACTTGTGGCAAAAGGAAACACATGGACATGAGACAGCACGATCTGGCACAAGACAAAGGGAGACACCGGCCGTTTTCGAATTCGCCTACTATTCTAGCAATGCGTACTGATTCGACCAAAATGTAGTCTGCAGTATACAGTATGTGAACAAAAGTGAATTTGCAGTATGCAAAATATACCCGTATGACAAACTGATTCGGGAAAAAATTCACAGTATGCATCGGACCATTCTGCTTCACCTACTGTTACCCACAATGCAAAGCGGCTTTTGCGAAGCTTCAACAACAAGAACAGCGCACAAAAATAAATATATGAGCCACTATTTGTTATCTTTACCTTTTCAACCTGTAATAGTGTGTAATAAGTTGTAAAAAGGTGTGTTGTTGTTGTTTTCTGTTAACGGTTCATAACGGCCGGACAGTGGTGTTACGTCCGTCCTATACCTGCGGCATTATTAGAGTAAACCACAGACAAGTCTGACATTTTACCGTTCCGTTCTGTATTTCTCCTCTGTATTTCCACCACCCTAAATGTTCCTGCTTCTCCTCATTCCTAATACTGCACTGTGCATCTGATGCTTATTCTTGAACTGTTTTTTCCTTTTAAGTGGCCCTAATGCGCCGTCGTACGCCATTACACAAAAGTGTATCAAATAATTCCTCTCTGAAATAATACCTATTCTCCATCATTGACTGGTTCATATAAAATGCTGCTTCTGGCAATATCTTTGCAGATTAATAACTGAAATGTCAACATGTACTGATGGTTTGTTTGTTTTGTAAAATTAAAATTAAGTTTGGGAAATAAACATGGAAAACAGAGCAGTCATACTACATGCTACATTCCAGTGTAGTGGGCAATATGCAGTGCCTACTACATACTCAGTATGTAGTAGGCGAATTCGAAAACGGCCACAGACTTTTATACAAGAGGTGATGGGGCACAGGTGGAAACAATGGTGGGAAAACATGAGGGCAGGAAGTGAAGTTGCCCGAAAAGAGAGGAGAGTTGTGACTACAAAATAAAAGCTGACAAGACAATATAAAAGACAAGACAGAAGTAAAAAGTGCAGACTTAACATGACTGACGAGACATGACACCTTGTCGGTCAGGTTATGTTTTTCTTACATATAAAATGATTTAAAAAGTTGTTGCATAGCATAAATGAATGAAAACCTTTATTGCCCCTAAGGGAAGGGGAGCACGAAAAACAAAAACCACACAGGACATCAACAACTACACAAGACACCACACAATAGCATTTAACAGTTAGTTAAGAATAAAAATCTTAAAATAACAGTTATAAAGATAATAATCAGTAAGTAGCAATAGATCACTAAGTGGCCTTAAAAGTGCAGAGTACCAAGTTCATGTTTTGAGATCAGCGTTTATTTAGCAGCTGGATGCTCCGTGGTATAAATGATGTGATGGAGAGTAAAGCCTCTACTTTAGCTTCAACATCTATCAACACAGTTGAGCACGAATCATCAGTTAACCAACCACTTAGTTAACCGTATCACTGAGACAGTAACGGCATTTAATGTTTGACGACTGGTCATCAGCTGTCAACAATTATTTAATGATGTTATTGACTATTTGATTTTTTTAAATTTTACTTCAAAGGATAAGTTCGGTTTCTACAGCTTTCACATTGTTTATAGAATGAAGTAGAACAATATACTCACCCAGAAGGCTTTCCTGATCCAAACAGTGCTTCAGGAGATATTTAGATCCAAAATCGAGCGGCGGACATCCGTATAATGGTAGCACATAGGGCATACAGTGCCGTTCCTAAAACTGCATTAATCATCCAAAAACTCATTAGTTTCACCAATATTTCATCATGGTCCGCTCGGGCTACTCCTCCACGACAGTCTGTGTCACTCCAGACATGTTTGGGGCTGTGCTGACCACTGAACTGAAGAAGAAGAGCGCTTGCTCCGCGCCAGCGCAGTGCGGCTCATTGTTTCAGGGGAAGACAGTCGGCTACACAACGACTTTCTTCTTCCAGTTTTGTGCAAAATGGACGAATATCTATCAGATGAAGATGTTGTGGAGGAGAACTTTGAATATAATGTGTGTCCATACAGTTTCGAGCCAGAGTTTACAGATGAGGAGCTCATCGAAAGGAGGACACGTAGGCAGCGCTCCAGAGAGTAATACGCAGGTGCAAAGGCAAACGTTCTTCTTCTTCAGTTCATAGGTCAGCACAGTCACAAAAACATGTCTGGAGCGACACAGACTGTAATGGAGGAGTAGCCCGAGCAGACCATGATGAAATATTGGTGAAACAAATTAGTTTTTGGACGATTAATGCAGTTTTAGGAACGGCACTGTATGCCCTATGTGCTACCATTATACGGATGTCCGCCGCTCGATTTTGGATCTAAATATCTCCTGAAGCACTGTTTGGATCAGGAAAGCCTTCTGGGTGAGTATATTGTTCTACTTCATTCTATAAACAATGTGAAAGCTGTAGAAACCGAACTTATCCTTTAACACTCACAATCGACCTCATGTATGCAGTTAACTTCTAACACAGCAGGTTTGATACAGGTAGGTAATAAAATACAAATGCTAATGATGTCATTAACATAATGACAAACTGTAAGTTATTCTCCAGCGTTATCATACTGAAGGCATCAGAAAAGTGGACACACTTCTGCAAGATAGGAATTAAGCCCCAGTGTGCTTGATGCAAACATAAAGCCTCTTCACGTTGTAATTCTCGTGGCTTTTTTATTAATCCATAAAAGGCTTTAACAAGGACCAGGCTTGAAGAAGGTGGATCCTTGTTTGCACTCTTGTGTATATTTTAATAGTTTGGGAACATGCAGACGCACAAACTCTTGAATGCCCCCATGCAACAGAGAGTTGGATTTCAATATGGTTTTTGTACAGTTATAATTGCAACAGATAAATTGTGTTCTAAAATGTTAAAGATACCAGCACAGTGTAAAGGAAACAAAATTAGAGAGCATGTTAGAGCACTAAAAATTCATAAAGGTATACTGAATAAACCCTTTCTAATCCCATTGGTGTCTTGATCATTAGTAAGGTTGCATTTTTACATAATGTGCTGCTAAATTGTTCAGCGCACGCTCTTGTTTGTTGTACTGCGTATAAGACTCTAAATATAAGTCTGTGATCAGAGAATTGTCATATATCAGATGGTGTCTTGTGTGTTCTGTGTGTTTTTAGTCATTTCCTCTTTCTATTTGCAGCCTGCATATTGATTATTTCTGTTATTACCAGAATGATCTTAGCTTTTTCCTGTGCACTGTTTTCTGGCAGTGACATAACCAGTGTTAAAAGTGTTTCATTCAGCCATAACAGAGGTATTTTTGAATTTAACAGATTTATCTATTGGTCATTTAACCTCATGAAAAACTTCCTCCCCAGGTTTTGTGGATCTGCAGACTGATAGTGCTGACCTGATGGAAAATGTTGGAGCAATTCCCTTCCTGGATTACAAACATTTTGCTGCCAAAATCTTTTTTCCTGAGGTACAGGACAGCTTCAGAAATAAAAGATTAATCACGATATTCAATGAAAAATAGAAGCACTGCCAGACAAACAAAACTCCCTTTCTGTTGCTGCTTTTCAGAGTGAATCTTTGAGGAAATTATGCATCAAGGACATCAGTCAGGTAATGTGGGACTCTGGGATTGTTGACATCAGACCTACTTTTTAACCTCTTAGAGTTTATAATGTACTGTTGTATCTGACCTCATATCAGGATGCAGTGAGGGTTCAGCTCGATGAGTCTTGCAAGGGTTTATCCAAGCTGATCCAGGACCAGCTTTTCCTCACGTCTATGATTCACGCTCTGGAGGAGCAAAAGAGTTTTACCATAAAAGACAAGTAAGTGATTTCACATTAAGCTTCATATAACTGACTGTCTGTTATAGATACACACATTCCTCTTCCTTTTTTGTTATCACCTTACTAAGGAGGTTATGTTTGTTTATTTGTCAGTTTTGAACAGGATACTCGAAAAGTTATAGACAGATTTGATGACATTTTCAGGGAATAAGAAATAAGATTTGGTTATCTGGACCCAGAAATGAATCCAGTAATTTTTAAAGGATTTCTCAGGAATCGAAATTGGGGCTGATTTCCACTTTTGGACAAATAACTCAAGATGTTATCCCCAGATTTTCATGACATTTTCTGGGAATGAAAATCTCCTGAATTAACAGTGTAAGATTAGGCAACTCACTCAACAATACTGGAAATGACTTGGTGCATGTTTGTGCTCTTGGAAATCTTCTAGATTCATTGTTTTCTCCTTTCGATTTTAGATTTTGCATCAATAGAAATGTACTGTAAACATTACAGATACAGATGTAATACATTTACCATTTAGTGCAGCTGGATCTACTTGATTCAATGTCCATAACCAGGTAGATCCATCTTGCAAAATTCCAAACTGGAATGACTGAGTTTGGTCTGCAGAAGCACTGCCCATTTTCTTTTGAGCAGATCGAGGGAAGAGCTGTGAGTGTAGCAACAGTCAGAAGCGACTGCAGGCCTGGAAACAGTGGCTGCCTTTATTGAGGTTGTCATAGATGCTGCCTGCTTTAGGAGCAGTTTTATCAGGTTAGTCAAGGCCATGTCAGGCCCCATCTTCACAACAACAAAAACAGAAGAAAACAGAGGAAACTGCCCTCTGTTCACATGAGATCTGTGCCCAGAGTGCCTGAATCTGCAAACTTTTGTGACTGGTCCAGAGTGAAAAGTTTTGATATCTGTGTCTGCGTAAACAGAAATCAGCACAATGAGGCGTGGTGCATGCCCAGTACTCTTTTAAATGAAGGTTGTGCACTCATGTAGGTGGCACAGTCGGATAGTGCACTTGGTCAGTGATCAGGAGGTTGCAGGTTCAAGCCCAGCTCTGGGCGACACATGCCGATGTGTCCTTGGGCAAGACACTTAACCCCAAGTTGCTCCCACTGCTGCATCAGTAGCATGTAAATGGTCATGAATGTGTTAGAGATACTGATGGATAACTAACATAGAAACTCTGAACCATTAGTGAGCGACTGGGTGTGAATAGGTAAGTGTGACCTGTATATGTATATGTACAGCTTGGAGTTGTCAAAGACTCGAAAAGCGCCATATAATCTCATGTCCATTTACTAAACAACATTAACAACAGCTTTTGCCGTCTACCAAGCAACATGTGTGCTGCTTACTATGCTCACTTTGTTATTCAGACATAAACATCCAGACAGATTTGTTGTCCAGACAAGAAACTCCTGATTCTTAATGTGTCTGCTTAGCATTGTTGTTTTTGAAAAGTTTGTCTTCACTGGAAAACGTAGGCATGTTGTATCACTGCTGTTTACAGCACCAACCTACATCGGCAACTACTGGCTTGGCATGCACGCTACAGTGTTTTGTCGTTCTCATAGATCCATGTGAACGGGGGGTTCTTAGAAAAGTGCAAAGGAAAAACTTTTTTGTTACTGGTGACAAGGTTGTTGTGTTAACGGGGCTCAGTTAGTCAGTAGACAAACATTTAGAAGCATCCAGTAACATGATGTTGTTCAGAAAGCCTATAGAAGCAGGGACAACTAAGTTCTTAGATCTGTTTGTCCTACATTTTGTTAGATCATACCTACAAGCACATGGCAGCAGTCTACACTCCATGTGGGGGGTGGTCAGAGAGTATTGCTTTGCTGTTATTGTTGCTCTTGTTAGACAGCCTCTGACACTATAAAGAGGAAATGACGAAGAGGTCTTCATGCTACAGACTTTGTCTTGTGCATAGAAGTATATGTGAAGCACACTGCAGGGCATACAGACTCAAACTCAAGGGTTCCTAAAAACAGGATCTAATGGATAATCTAAATGAATGCTGCTTAACAATTTCATATTTTAGATTTATATGACATTAGTAACTTGATTCACTTGTTTTTTCTTCTAGACTTTTCTTTTGCTCTCTTATATGATGTTGCTTTTTCTCAGTTCATGCCATTATCTCCTGCTTTACCTCATTTCTCATCTTTTGTTTTTTGATTTGTTACCTGTGTGTCATGTTCTCTCTCTCCACCTTCATCCTTCTGTCACAGGTGTGCGCTGGCATCACTTCTGACCGTGTCGCTCCATAACAACCTGTTGTACCTGACAGAAGTGATGGAGACTCTGCTGAGGGCTCTGATGCAGCAGAACAGTAACACTCAGCCCAAACTGCTTCTGCGACGCACTGAGTCCACCGTGGAGAAGCTGCTGACCAACTGGATGTCCATCTGTCTGTACGGATTCCTCCGGGTATGATGCATGTCTCTTGTGGTCTTTGGCTTATGACGATTATTTTGATTATTTTGCCTGCCTAAGTCACGTGACCGCGCCCCCTCCATGTAGTCTACGTTCACTTTCGCCAAGAGTGGAGGAGGATGCACCACTAACATGGAAGAGACAAGTACCAATCTATCAGAGGACCTAGTAGCCAAGAAAAATCATCTCAATTGTTTGGGCACATTTTGGATTCTGTGCAGAGGACATAAAGCAGAAAGAAGTTCAGTGTAATGACTGCAGGAAGATCATGTCGATGACCATCGGTATAACCACTAATTTGTTCCAGCAAAACATAAAATAATAATTCATTAATCTTAATCGAAGTAAGACCTTCGGCTAATCATGATATTGAGCTTAGGTAATATCGCCCAGCCCTACTCTGAGGTGCCTGCTGGGAAATCCTAAAGAAACAGGTTCTCCCCACAGAGCCTGGAATAAAACGCCATTTTGAAATTTAATTTCTGTTATGTTTTGCAAATAAATCATACTTACATCATTGTAAAAAACAACAAATTTAACAGGTTTTACATTTCAAAATTGCCTTTTTCTTTAAACTTCAGCCTGTGTACAGTTAAAATTTACTTTAAAGTAATAACGCTTCACTTTAATCACTGCTGCTGGCTCACAGTTTCACTTACCAAAAAAAATCATAAAAGTTGTGACTGCTAAACCTATCATTTAATTTGTACATAAGTTAAATTTTCAAGATGCATACAAGTACAATGTTCTCATTATCTATTAACTATCAGTAATAGTTAATGTTATTTACAATAAAAAAGGTACATTTAGTGTTGCATGTAACCTTAATTAACCTTAATGCACAATATGTTCTTTTCAGGTTAACAATGCAAATTTCTATCAGTCAGAAACGTCAAATCAAACAGGTAGCCCTCTGCAACACTCCTCATCTTTGGGTAGCTCTCAGGTCCACAAAGGTGAGAGACCCCTGATTATGAGATTCAGGCTTTAACAACACGTAGCTGGGTGTTTATTTTTTTTTTTTTATTAAACAGAGGTTTCCCTCCTCATTTTTATAAAATTAAGCTTATATAATCTAAAAAATAAATACCTGTTGGCTTTTGCATGTAAATAAACAGCCACATTTGTTTTACCATGATCAGTAAATTAAGTTCATTAATATTGTGAAGAACCATCTTTATAGCTTTTTCCAAATGCAGGCCATTGGTACTGCAGGTGTAAAGCTACGACCTGTTGAATCCTGACTGTATATTTATAATCTTTTTTTCTTTGACTCTGATTGCCTCAGTCACTGTTAAAATAAAACCTTTCTATGTTTATTTAATCTGTTTGTCATAGATATACTTTGGGATCCCTGATTAAAACATGCTCTGACCAAGGCATGAGGGCGCTGAATATTAGATAGCAATATTAAGTAATATTAGAGAGATAGAACAGTATTTATAACATGGGCGAATATGGACCTAGTGAGAGATACAGACAGAGAAGATGCACTTGCAGAGGGACAGATGCAAAGATCATCACAATGTGGAACTTAAAGGTTTCATAACCTGGTGTGTTTGAACTTTTACATCATGTCTTCAGTGTCCATTAGGCATGGGTTTTATTTAAGTTTAATAACAAAAAATTAAAAAGGTCATCTCTGTAGATGATCAAATGCAGCTCTTTTTCCCTCCCCTTTGGGAATGCTCTGATCTGAGGGGCGGGGAGGATACATAGGCTATGAAAATGAGCTCTGTGTTGATTTTTCTATCCAAACAATATCAGACTTTCAGAGCAGACATGTCTTCTGCCTGTGATCAGCTTGTGGATGGCGGGACACAGTGGCTGAAAATGTTCCATACAGCTGCAGGTGATTCATAGGTGGGATTTAGCAGAGCTTGTGTTAACATAACAAAAACAAACATTTGATACATAATCAGTGAATGACATTGTTACAAACACACTTAAGTTTACAATGCTCTAATGTGTTTGATGGTTAACATCATGTTTTGGCCCCTATTAGGCAAGGATTTTAATTTAAGCTGAACAAATAGAAAAAGAAAATTATAATTTCTATGGAGGATGAGCTGTATCTCTTTCCCTCCCCTTTGGAAACACTCAGTTCTGAGAGGGAGGGGGGCACAGGAGCTGATGATCATAAGATCTGCCCTGATTAGCTGCCCAACCAAACGTCTGATGGAAGTGAGGATGGGGTCGCAGGCCAGCCAAGGCATCTGCCTGTGGTGGAGCCTGTATAGCTAGGATAGTATAAACCACTAGGGATGGAAATTGATAAGATTTTATCGATACCAGTACTATTAATGATCCTGCTTATCGATCCAATTGGGGCAAATGTTGACCTGTAGATTTTCAGTGGCAACAATGTCAAACACATGTCACAGCATAGATAACTGCTTCTGCAAGTTACTGGTGTTTCCACTCACTTAAAGTTGTGCAATAGGTGCCTTTTGTGAAAAATTAAGCCACAATTCTGATGCTTGTGAACCCTGTCAGTGAAAGGAATTGATAAGGGAATTGTTTAGCAAAAAGACTCATGATATAGATACTTTCATGGAGCTGTTAACGATTCTCAACTGGAATTGGTTTTCGATTTCCATCCCTTTAAACCACAGGAAGTAAAACACGGAGCATCTTAAAGGGAGTTATCTTTACAGAGACAGAGCATTTCTTCATGAGCTGAGACTTTTGTAGATGGTGTTGTATTCTTTGCATCACAAGCCCCTTCTAACAACATTAAAGAAAAGAAAATGCATTTTATAGGACATTAGATCTTTAAATGGTAGAGTTTTGTGATGCTTTACAACTCTCATGTCTTTCACATAAGTTGAGAAAACCGAAAGAGTTTTAAGAGCTGTTGACAGAATAAACTATCCCTGTGTGAGCAGGAGTCTACAGATGGTGCCAACAAAAAGCTCCACGCAGAGCAAAGACTGTTCAGTGAAAATGAAAGCAGCACCTTGACTGCTTTTACACTCAGGCAGTGATGGTGTTGATCTGACAGATGATAACTGTGTGTGTTAAATAGTTTTTTTGTAAGCAGAAGTAAATTAAAAAATTAAACATTTTTTAACAATCAAAAAAAGAACTTGATCTTAGTATTAAATGCTGTTTGCACAAAGCTACTCAACTCTTGTTTTTTTTTTTTTTTTTGATAGTTATCTCTTCTGCTGAATTGATACAAGTGCGAGAAGGATCTAGATTAACTCAGATTAACCTGTGATTTACCTTTAAATATTATGATCAGGGTCTTCTCAGTAAATGTTTGGTTAACCCATTTAGACCTACATTTGAGATGAAGCAGCACTTCAGACACCTCTTAATAACCTTTGGCTGTGTTTACTAGTCACCGTACCGACTTAAAGCTCAGCTAAAGGAAACACAACCATGGTAACACTCTGTGCTGCCACCTCAGACACAGAGGCGAGTTATCTTTATGATCCGTGTAAAGTTCACAGTTTACATGCACTGCAGAGTTTATCACCAGCAGTAGTTTGTGAAGAACCTCGTCCATTTAGTTCTATAAAAGCACAGGCACATAACACAGAGGTGCTACAGTGAAGAAATACACTGCTGTTTAGTAAAAGTCTTACAAATGTGAAACTCTTAGAGACTCAGTATCTGAAATGATTTCTTATATTGTATTAATTTTGCTACAAAACTGATTGTAATAAAACTTTGGAGAAGGTAAAAAATCATGACAGCTATAACTTTTGAGCCATGATCCAAATTAAAAATGGACTGACCTGAAGAAACACACAAGCCTAATTGATGAAATTAACTTTATAATCTTGTTCATATGTTTATATAGTGTTTTAAAATGACATACATCCACCGGCCACTTTTTTAGGTAAAGATGCAACTGCTTGCCAATTTGGATAGCTAAACAGCCAATCACATGGCAGCAGCTCAAGGCATTTATACATATAGGTGGCCTTCTGACGTTGAAATCGAGCATCAGGATGTCACCAAACCTTATAATTTCGTCTTTGTTCCATGATCAATATCCCCAAGTAAATGTCATCAAAATCCAGTTTCAAGTTTTCGACTTAACCACTCACTGCTACACAGGTCTGTAGAGGACTATTTCCGAATGCCCACTGCCTGATATCTTGAAGCAGATGGGCTTTGGAAGCTGAAGGCCCCCTTCAGTTACTAGAAGCAAACTTAGGCAATAGTTCACAAATGCTCACCAAAATTGGACAATAGAAGATTGGGGGAAAATACCTAATTTGATGAGTCAGGATTTCTGCTGCAACATCAGGGTCAGAATTAGGTCTAATAACCTTGAAACAAAAGCATACATCCATCCGGCCTTGGCAGTGGCTGTAGTGTTGTGGGGTGAATATATTTTCTTGGCCCACTCTGGGCACTTTAATACCAACTGAGTATCCTTTACATTGTCTAAGTGATGTTGCTGACCATGTTGACCCCTCTTTTACCACAGTACATCTACTGCTAGCTTCTTCCAGCAGGATAAAGCTCCATGTCATAGTGTTTGTTTTGATGACTAATTACTTTTTTCATTTTATCAACAACCTTTTTCCCTGAGAAAAAATAGACAGTAACTAATAAAAACAAGTACACATGGACAAAAACCAACTCTTAATTAACTGACATTTTCGTCAACAGATAAAAAGCAGACAAAACTGTTTGACAGAGACTTAATCCAATCAGACCTAATGTGGTCATGTAGAAAGTAGAGACAAGTTAGGAATCTATCCAATCACAGCTACTTTGGTTGTGTTAAAGGTTGGATGAGTTCAGAGGGATATCCAATCACAGCTGCCTTAGCTTGGTGGTGGTGGGATAAGTTGTGGAGTGATCCAATCAGAGCTGCTCTCTTTATGAATTGATATATTCATGTAGAGCAGGTTCAGTTTGTTGTCAGTTCTGGTATTGTAACTGAGATGCTCTGCCAGGTAGCCTAAATAAAGGTGACTGCATTTCACACAAAAGTTTAATTTAAAACATTACTAGCATTCAGTTAAAGGGTATTAGGTGTTTCCTTTTTTCCTAGAGTAAAACATGATTTCAGAAATTCAAGGTAACATAAAAAACACCTTAAAGGGACTGTGGGGAGTTTCTAAGTAATTGCAAAAAAGTCTCACTTTTAGATATATGCCTGATCGAAATACACACTTTAAGATGAGTTTTATAGCATCAAAATAGGTTATCTATAAATGCTATTCCTTAGCTTCGCGATCGGGTCGGACAGGGCTGGACTGGCCTGAATACTCAACTTGGGGAACAAGACAATTAAAACTAAAGCAAATTTATATTATTCGGACACGTCTTAGAGCACCGGGCTGTAAGTAGTGATATATAGCCGGCTACAAAACTACGATACTAAGTTTTCCAAAAATTGCTTGTTGTCACACATCAAAAACTACCGCTACGTAACTGGAAAGAGATACATTACCTCGTTGCTTTGCATCCTGTAAGTTGTTGAAAAAATAAGTTGTAAAGCAATGCAGAGTTCTTCGCAAGGACCGAGCTGCATTCATTAGCATCACAACAAATACACGCTTTGGCTTGGGTCTTTTGGTGCATTCCAGTTGTAGTCAGAAGTTGGAATTTCGGAGTTCCGAGTAGGAAACTGCAGCTGGAACGTCCCCCGAAGTCAGAATTTCCTACTGAGAACTCGGTGAAATCTCTTCAACCCCGAGTTGACAATCGAAGATGGATGCCCCCAGTGTAAACAGTTATTTAGCTCCTGTAATAATCAATTTATTTGCACTTCTGACTGGGGTGTGTCGCTCTAGATCAGCTGTATACATAGTATTGTTAGACTTATATTTACAAAAAAGCTGCCAGAGTGATAATCACATTCTTCATGTGATATTTGTGAACAACAACGCAGGGCGTGCTAACAACAGCTAACAATAGCCTGGTAGATCGGCGTGTTTTTTTTCAGACTTTAACTGGAACGCCGATAAGTCGGAGATGATGTCACTCCCAGTTCCGAGGTTACTGGAACGCAGCATTATGACAGTCGCTGCGCGTGCTCATGGGTAGCAAAGTCTTTGTGTCTCCGGTAATAGATTCTCCTCACAGTCCCTTTAAACTTCACATTTCATATTTTAGTTGACTAAATTTACAGCAGAATTCACTGACTAAAATGTTTCATCAACTAAACTAGACTAATTAAAACAATTTATACAATAACTAAATTATGACTAAAACTAAAAGACTGGTTCCTTGAACATGACACTGTACTCCAGTGACCTTCACAGTCTCCAGATCTCAATTTAAAAGTACATTTTTGGGGTGTTGATCTATTACAGCTGACCAATCTGCTGACATCTCTGTTGTGCATCCAGCATCTTGTTGAATTGATGGCTTGAAGAATGACGGCAGTTCTGAAACAAAAGAGGGTCCTACTTTCTACTTGCCTGGTGTACCTTATAAAGTGGCCAGTTAGTGTATGCCATCAAGAGTAAAAACTCCCTCCCTCTATCAGCACAATCACCACTGTCATCTTACGCCAGAGAAGCTAGTGACAACACTGTGATGGCGTAATGATGGTCATTTTCCTGCTCACACAGTCAAGCATACACACATATAACACTGCACTCACTCACTCCCATCTTGCTTTCTTTGACCAGCAATACAAAAAAACCCTTTAGAAGTAGGTCAGGTTCCCTCTGTGGTTGGCACACCACAAAAATCCCACTTCACAGCTCTGACGACTTCTCTTTCTGAAAGACGACTTGAGTTCCTGTTTCTGATTTTTGTGCAGGAAACGGTCGGCCAGCACCTGTTCCTGATGGTGAGTGCTATCACGCAGCAGGCGGCCAAAGGACCCGTGGACTGTGTGACAGAGAAGAGTCTGTACACGCTCAGCGAGGACTGGCTGCTGTGGCAGGCTCAGGACTTCACCTCCCTGGTACAAACACACAAACACACACACTGCATACATCTGAGGCACTTTGTGCACCAAACGGCCCCGTTTACATGGGTAGTTTTCCTCAATCTGATTAAAATCGATCGGATTAAGTCAATCTGATTCGATCTGTATAAATGAACTTTGAGTAAAGAGATCCACGTTCAATCCGTGTTTGCGTGGCCCCAGCTGAATCCAATTGTATTGTTTTTTTTGACATCAGCAGAAGGTCACTCTGCCACTACCTGCAAATGTGTAAGAGAAGAAGAGGTGCACTTCCTGCTTCCTGTTTACCTCTAGAAAGCTGGATCCATATCTTGTTTTGTTGGGGTTTCTATTAAAAAGTTTGTTTCCTCCACCGTTCAGTTCTTCTGTTTGGTCGCCATGTTTGTTTGGGCACGCTCTGCGTACGTCACTACGTGCCTCTTACGTACTATAGAGCGCCTGCTCAGACCGAACAATCCTGTCTATCAACCCAATCCGCTCCACTCAGCCGTTTGCATGAAGCATTGAGCGGTTTATCAATCGGCGTAGACTACCTCTTACAAACCGATCCAAAATACAATCAGATCCGGGTGAATCAGATTGGAAATGTCTCATGTAAACACCTTTGCCAATCTGATTGACCTTTCAATCTGATTGTAAATAGGATTTTTTGACCCATGTAAATGGGGCCATTACAGCAAACCAGATGATAGGAGGTCATGTTTTTGTCTGCATTTGTTTGTTTGTCTGTTTGTTTGCAAGATAATGGAAAAACTACTGGGTGGATTTACATTAAAATGTTACCATATATGTTATTTGGTCCAAAACGAGGTCATTCCACTTTTGTGGTGATGCAGATATTGGTGTGGATGCAAAAAAATCCCCAAATTTAAAAAAATCTCATAGGTTTACATTAGGCGGAAATTTAAAGGAATCATATCTCTGCCATTTCCGAATGAACTTGCTTCCAATTTTTCAGTATAATATGTGGTACATCTCTGTCTCATCATTGTAAATGTAATCTAGATCTGATCCAGGCTGACCTAACAAAAACTATTGAGCTTTATTCACCCTGCTTTAATTAATATAAAATCAAAATATTCAGTGATGTTCCCAAAACTTCTTATGATCATCCAGGATAATAACCTCCATGTATGTGATGTGTTTGGTCTGGATCCTGGCTCTATTCTGGATCTGTTGACCCAGAAATGTATATTTTACAGGAGTTGTGGACAAGCCATTGCTGGCTCTCTGATTTTAAAACTACTGAAGGACACAGACAAGAAGACAGTTTCATTTGAGTTGTAACGTTGTAGTAATCTTAAAGGGTTAGTTAAGGTTTTTGAAGCTGGGTTGCTGGTGGCCTATGACACTGGTAAATATGAGTGTCAATATAGGACCTTGTGAGCTTTGTCACTTGGGGGAGGCATCCAAGGGTGGACAGTAGTCGTATGTAGAAGTACAATGAGCAACCAAAGCTTCATAACCACTTAGAGCTTAAAACTGCTCCCAAGCTTTGTTGGCTGAATATTATGATAAAGTGAAACGTTTACAATGGTTAAGTTTTCCTCCATAAAGCCCCTGTGTTAGAACTTTACTATGTTGGGTTATCTTGTAACCCTCCACCATCAGCTGGTAGCCTTCAGAGGAAACAACAAACACTAACTTCACTAAAACTGAACTGAAAACTAGCTTGTAACAATGATGTGCAGTTAGTTGTGGGTTTTTTTTAATGAATCGTAGCCAGCAGAGGTAGAACTTTAGCAGATGGAGTCACAGATAGTGCAAATGCATGAACTGTCAGCTCATGTCCTCAAACTCAGAGACCTATTGCTGTCACAACTTTTGGACTTTCTTCAGAGCTCTGTAATTTGGTAAGCCTACAGACTGCTGATGCGTTTCGTAGTCCTGATCAGTAAAATGGGCACTGTAAACACATGTTGTTGATGCATAGGGGTCAGACCTGATGGCCATATTTAAAGGACTTAAGCCATGTTTCATTGACTGGTCATGGTCTAGAGCTGACCCCCCTGCAGCTCTCTGACCTGATCTGAAAGGAGGAGTCCCTGGTGGAAGGATGCATAGCCTTTCATTGCAAGGAAAAGTTCTAAACGCAAGTGTTTGTTGTGTAAAAGTTAAAAGCTATAAGAATTTTATTGAAGCATATTATCGAGCCAACATAGTCAACTTTTGAGTAGTTTTAACCTGTAGGTGGGTGACTTTGGAGGTTTTCATTTGCACCATGTACTGGCTATGTCCACCTCCAATATCTCCCCACTGGGACGAAGCTGGCAAGTTCAAATCGCACTCATAGTTACTCATGCTATTGGCCTCTAACAACCTCACTTCGAAAACCCAAACTAATGCATTAATGCACCCACCAAAGAAATTCAGCCTGAGTGGGGGATAGCAGACATAGCATTTGTAACAATGATTTATAGGGATGCACTGAAATGAAGATTTGTGGCCGAAGCCGAATAAAATATAAACGCTTGGCCGAATACTGAATACCAAATATCCGATGCGGAGGATAAGTAGTTCACTCTATTTTTAAATAGTGTATAAATAACTTAGAATACATTTTTAGACATGTTTTTAAAATAAAGTATTTTTATTGAATATTATTACATCTTTTAACAATCCAGTAGCCGTTGCTTATCAAAAAGAGCACAACAAAGTTTTTCATTCATATTAGGGCTTCAAACAAAACATGCATTAAAAAGAAAAATAACTGAAGTGCATTGAAGTGGATAAACCCACAACAAATGAAATGTTATCCTTTTGACACAAGTCTGCTTAGCCACAGTCACACGCAATGATGAAATCAAATTCATCATTGCGTCACAAGGTACTATTCGGCCTTGCTATTACCTAACTACCGAAGGCCGAATATGGCTTTTTTTGCAATATTCCCCCAATGATATTCTGTCACTGAATATTCGGTGCGTCCTGATTTAACCGTGAAGATTCTACAGCAGAATTACTCAAACTCAAACCTTTTGGCCAGGCGCCTATTTCTCCAACAAAGACTCTCTCTGCTTTTGTTTTTGTTTTTGTTCACTGCTTTACAGTGACATTTAGAAACCCACTCAACTGAAACTCACCAGTTGACCCTGTGACTAAAAATAATAGCTACACCTTTGGAGCTTGAAGGAAAATGCTTTAAAAAACCTGCACCTACAAGTTGCTGAGATTGTGTGTTTAACTCATCAGTCATCAGCCGGAATGATCAGATGTTTCTTTCGGTTATTGATGGGTAATTTTTAGTTCTTACCTCTGAATTAAAAGGAAGTTGAGCACATTATGCAGAGTCGGATTTATTTACAACAGCAAAAGCAAGAGATTGAATGTTCTAAAGCCTGGTGTCAGTCTTCAGTCTGGTGGTTGTGAGCCTCTGGTTTAAGGCAAAGTCGCTTTTTGCATCCTCAGTGTGGCAGCAGTGCCTTCTTGCACAAGACCTCTCCTCTTTAGCAGGACACACCCCTCGGCACAGACTGTTGGGACAGGGGTTGGTTGTGACAAGTCCTGAATTGGGAAACATTCCCATAAGCACTAAAAATGGCAAATTAGATATTTGTCTTTAGTTCAACTAGAGTCTTGGTTTCCAACCTGGGAACAAAAATTTGGTTACAGGCGTATTTTATATTTTATATTTTATTATATTGTATATTATCTACAGCAAAGACTCCACACCAATGATATACTTCCTAAAAAGGTTTTTGTCTAAGAATTTGTGTGTAGGCCAATTTTATCTGCAGTTTATCACTGTAAACAGTAAAAAAAATGTGTTTGTTTTGCTCAGCAGTGTATCAATTTCTATTTTCAAAGAGGTCCAGAGAGTCTCAAATCTTCTTAGGTATGCCAGATGGACCATCAATATATTTTACTGGACTATCTGGGAAAGAGCCCATAGGAAGTGTTTAGAAATGGGCAGAACCTTTCAGAAACACTGGCAGATAATCAAATAATTTAGTGAGTGGGTGTAAAGGACAGATTGTAAGCCACTACGTAGAAGAAGGGATCTACATCTTCGTGTTGGAGAATGGAGTGAGAATTTAATGTTTATTGAAAATGCTTTCAGTGTTGTTATTTGTGTTTTATTTAAAGGGATATGCCAACTTTATTTTCCTTTCATAGTGCATGCACAAACCACCACTAATGTGCTTGTAAGTAGGTCAACAAGCACATCTGGGGTGGTTTGTGCTGGCACCCTCTGGTTTAGTGTTGTGTGTATTTCTTTCAGAAATTACTTAAAGTGCTATTTTTGTCTGAAAATAGATGGCATTACATAGCATGGTAAAAAAAAAAGAGTCACAACAAGCACACAGAACCATTTAGAGTTGCTGAAGAGTTTAGCTGACGCCTGTAGGCGGAGGTAGGCTAATGCTTCCCACTGACTCCCAGTATTTGAGCTATGCTAATTAGCAGTGGGTGAGCTTTGCCACCAATGTTGTCGATCTGCTTGTCATGGACTGGGGACTGAGGCAGGACATGAAAAGTAAAAATAAGTTGGCGTATCCCTTTAATAAAAATGCTGCTGATGCTGTTAGCCTCTAGGCTAATCTCTGTATGAGCAGTCACTTCATGCTGTCATCTCACTTATCGCCCTTTTCCACTAGCACGCCTTGACCCTACTCTACTCAGCCCCACTCGATTTGCAGCGTGTTTCCACTAGCCTGGTACGTCCTAAAACAAGCTAGTTTTAGTACCTACTCCGCTCTGGTTCCATGCGAGCTGAGTCAATACTAAAAGATGACATCACCGACTGCCGGCTACTGATTGGTCAGACAATGTTGTCATCAATGAGTCATGAGTGCGACGACCTAGCAGCTAGTGGTAGCTACCATTAACTTACCCTCATACATCTTTTCTTTGCAGCTGGATTGCTCTCGTCCTCGGCTTCATTCTGTTGTAGAGCTTCCAAAACTCTCCTGTGCTTCTCAAGGGGTATTTCTTCTTACCACCTGCAGCCTTCTTGTGCTTTCCCCTTTTACCCAGTTTGTGACAAAAAGCCACAGAAATTATGGACAAAAAGGGTGTGATGCACCCAAAATGCTCACACATTGTTCTTCCTAGCAGATTGTTTCCTGAATGACCTGGTGTCATTTAAATGGAACATTTTTTCATACAACCAGGGCTTAATGATTTTTGATCCAGCTGCATGGCAGAGTAAATGTAGGGGGAGCATCATGGACCAGCAGAGCACTTGTACACATGAGACTAGAGTCTAACAAGCAGAGGGTAGAGGTGGAAAGAGAAGATGATTTTTGGTAAAGCTTTAGCACACGGTTTACAAATGACTTACACTACTACGAGTAAATGTAATCAGATACTTTCCACTTTTGATTACGTCATGAATACTGGGCTCTACACTGAACAGTGAAGTGTCATCATAGTACGGATTTGTTAACGTGTTTTACATGTTTATGCAATCATCGTATTTTCCCGGGTTTGCTCTGTTAGTTTTAAAATTCAACTCCATAAAGACACAACTCTACCAAATCTGAAAACCTCTATTTACCATGTATATGATTCTTCAGCATGAACTGATGTACAGATTTAATGTAAACACGTGTGCCTGCCCTTAGGCTGACAGGACAACATCCTCATTGTGTGTTTGTTGGTTTTCAGCCACAGGAAGAGAACAGAGACAGAGCCTGTCAGGAAACAGCATTTGGTAGTGAACCACTTCCTCTTCGATGCATCTTACAACAGTTCAGCCTGATACATCTTTATTTATCCTCGCTTACCAAACTGATTTCCTGAGCTTTGCACAATCGAGAAAGGTTCCGAGAAAGGTTACTAAAGCTGAGGCGAATACTTTATTACTTTAACATCAGTTGGGCAAGGGCTGGACAATGTGGACTAAAAGTTTTATCTGATATGTTGTAGCTCAATGTACTTCTTTCTGAATCAAGAAACAACTGTGTAAATATCAGGATTATGAAACTGGATTTGATTCTAGTAAAGATCCAATAATACTGCTTGATACTAGAGCAACAAAAAATAAATCACAAGGCACATCATGTCAGCAAAGACGGTCAAGCTACGTGTAAAATATAGAGAACTCGGAAGAGGAAGGGAGGAGAGCTGATCATAGCAGAATGACAAAAGACGCAAACTACATTTTTATGATTTTTTTTTACTTTTAGATATTCCAATAATAATAGCAATAATAATAATAAGAATACTCTGTAATCTAACAGCCATTTACATTGCACTTCTAGATTGTATGCCAAACAACAACTTCTCTGTACTTGTGCATGTGTAGTGACAATATATTTTAATCCTAATCCTAATATTAAAAAAAGATAAATTAATAACAATAATAATAACAATAATAATGCTAATAATGCTAATAATAATAATAATAATAATAATAATAATAATAATAATAATAATAATAATAATAATAATAATAATAATAATTAAGGATGCACCGAAATGAAAATTTGTGGCCTAAGCCGAAGCCGAAGCCGAATAAAATATTAACCCCTCGTTGAATACCGAATATCCAAAGTAGAGGCAAAGTAGTTCACTTATATTTTTTAATGGTGCATTAATAGCTTAGAGTAAATTTTTAGACATGTTTTTAAAAGAAAGTAATTATTTAATTTTTTTTACTTAACACAGGCTGATGGTCTGCCTGCTGGGCATTTCTGCCTGACGCACCTCCACCAGTGCCTTTCTTGCAGGTGTGAACCTATGGGCCTATACGGGTCATCAGCTGGGGACCACCAGTCATCGATGTTTCGCTCCTTTAACCCCAGTACATCTCCTGGTGGCGGAGCGATGGCAGGGATCTCTCCCCACCACCCCCTGCTAATGCCCTAGCTGTTGCCTGGCCCCCAACTCCTGTGCATCCTCCTTAGCCACAGCCAGAAACTGCCCTTCTCTGCCTCCTCGGTCAGTTCTTTGATGGCTCTACGATGTGCAACACCTTTGCACCCCATGTCCCTTAGAAGGCGAGCAGCTGAGGCTCCCACAAAGCCCCTACACCCGACCTCAACAGGGCGGGTGACGGTTTTCCAGCCAGCCTCCCTACATTCTGCAGCCAAGTCTGCATATTTGGCATGCTTTCGTTCGTTGGCAGCTTCCAAGTTCTCCTCCCATGGCACGGTGAGTTCCACCAGCAAGACGGTCTTGCAAGCTTCCGACCACAGTACCAGATCTGGCCGGAGCGATGTTTCTGCGATCTCTCTGGGGAACTGGAGTTGCCTTCCCAGGTCGACCCTCATGTTCCACCCCCTTCCAGGAAAGAGGAGACCTGAGGTTTCTCTCTTTCGGGGGTCCCTGATGTTCTCTCCTGCTCTGGTGAATTGGATGGAGTGCATTGCTGGGGCTGATGGTCTGCTGTTTACTTCCTGTCTGCACGATTCCACTACCTCAGCGAGTTTCCTCAGCACCAGGTCGTGTCGCCACCTGTACCGGCCTTGAGAAAGAGCTGTCTTGCAGCCCGACAGGATGTGCTGAAGGCTTGCATTGATGGTGCTGCACAGTGGGCAAGTCTCTTCAGCACCATACCACTGGTGGAGGTTTTGGGGACGAGGTAAGGTGTCGTATGTTGCCCTGATCAGGAAGCTGAGCCTGGCTTGGGGGATCTTCCACAGATCAGACCATGACACAGGCCTGTCTGTGACTCCTTCCCATGATGTCCAACATCCTTGCCGGCTCTGGGACACTGCCTTGATGTTGGGGCGTTCCTGCTCAGCCCTGCCCACTTCTGCCACCACCATGGCTTTCCGCTGGTCCTTGGAGGCTTTTGACCAGAACAGGGGGGACTCACCCCTTCCCAGGCCTGCTCTACCCTGCTGGACTCTGCCGACCACCTCAAGGTGCTTCAGCCTGCTGATTGCCTTGTTGATTTCCTCCTGGGCTCTCGACTTCCTCCTGGGCTCTCCACTTCCTTCCCGTTCTCACATGGGTTCCTGCTGCTCTCACCAGCTGGTCGTTGGATTCCCTGAGCTCCATCACAAGGCGGGCCTTCTCCTGTTTGTATCCCACGCTGATGGATCGCAGTGGAAGCTGAAGCGTGTTTCTGCCGAAGAGGCCAACTTCCAAAAGGCTTCTCGGCAGCCCCAGCCACTTTCTGATGAATGAGTTGGCCAGCCCATCCATCTTGCTCACCACTGAAGAGGGGATCTCACTCATTTTCAGAGGCCACATCACCCATTGGTACAGAATGGTCTGGTAGCACCATACTTTGTACTTGCCGGGGAGCTGGCTCTGATTGATCCTGGCCAGGCCGTCTGCAAGCTGCTTCCTTACTATGTCCCCCATCTGCTTGTCGGAGAGCTCTGCAGTGTAGGTCCGACCTAGGCTATGGACAGGCTGGCTGACCAGCAAGGGGATCTCCTCACCGCCTGCGACAAAGGTGGTGTGGTCGCTTCTGACGCCTTTCCTGAGGGACAGGCTGCGCGATTTGGAGGGTTTTATCTTCATCCTTGCCCATCCCACCAGTTCGTCAATCCTCTTCAGCAGTCTCGATGTGCATGCTGCTGTCTGGAGAATGGTGGTGATGTCATCCATGTAGCCTCTAACAGGTGGGAGTCTCTGCCCTGATGGTAACTTCACTCCTCCGACCATCTTCCTTGCCCCTATGAGGATGATCTCAAAGGCTGTGACAAACAGGATGGGAGAGATCGAGCAACCCATGGCAATGCCCACTTCCAGCTGTTGCCAGCGAGTGGTAAAGTCCTGGTGGGTGCAGCACATCTGGAGGTCTTTGAAGTACTTGGCCACCAGGACTCTGATGCAGACAGGGACGTGGAAGAACTCCAACGCAAACTCGATGAGTTGGTGAGGGACAGACCCGTACGCGTTGGCTAAGTCGAGCCACACGACATGCAGGTCACCTCGCTCTCTTTTTGCCCTCTGGATCTGCTCCCATATTACCGCCAAGTGCTCCACACACCCTGGGAATCCTGGCAAACCTGCTTTCTGGCAGCTGGTATCGATGTACCCATTCCTAGAGAGGAAGTTGGATAGCCTCTTTGCCAAGATGGAGAAGAATATCTTCCCTCCAACATTCAGGAGGGTGATACTCCTAAACTGGCTGAGAGTGCTGGAATTTGGCTCCTTTGGGATGAAGACAGTGACAGCTCTTTGCCACTCTGAAGGGATGACTTGATTCTTCCAAGCCACTCTCATCAGTTTCCACAGATGTTTCTGGATGCCTGGTCAGTTCTTATAGAGCTTGTATGGAATCCCATTGGGGCCAGGGGCTGAGGCTGCTCTTGCTCTATGGACAACGTCTGCCACCTCACTGAGTTTAGGAAGAGCAGCATCGAACAAGAAGGCAGGGGGTGCTGGGCGAGGAACATAACCTGGCGAGCCCAGTGGGGTTGACTTCGCTGGGTCACTGAACTGCTGCCTGATGTGGTTCTCGAGCTCTGACTTGGTGATCTCCAGCTTTCCACTTCTCTTATCCTCCAGCAGTTGCCTCGCATGCTTGAAGGGATTTCTGAAGAAGTTGCTCCTCTCTCTCTCCTTCCGCCTCCTGCGCCTGCGAATGCGCTCAGCTCTCCGCAAGTTGGCAAGGTTTCCCTTCACCTCCTCCCACAGTGGCTTCAGGCCATCCCTCTCATCTTCATTTGCCTTCCTCCACTGCTTTCGGAGCTGACGTCGCCCCTTCACAAGCTGCTCGATCTCGCTCTCTCTCCTCCCCTTCTGCTTTGGGACTGGATGCTGCTTTTTGGACAGAACTCCAAACCTGCCTCTGCACTCCTCATACAGTATGTCTCCAATGCAGTTCAGCTTTGTCTCCACCTGGCCTCGCAGAGAATGTTCCAGGATGAGGCTGAGGTCCTTTTCCAGCTGCTGCCAAACGGCCACCTCCTTTGCTTTGGGCCATTTGACCTGCTGCCTCCTCCCTGGTTTTCTGGACTCTGTATTTTGGCCTGGCTCCTGGTTGTTGGTGTCTGGTGGTAACCTGTGTAGACCGTTATCTATACCACTCTCAGGGGCACATGTATACCCCAAGGGCCCTCCTGCGTCCTCCGCCTGCCTTCCTTCAGCAGCAGTGAATCCCTCAGCACTGTGGTTTGCCACCTGGCTTTGGGTTCCTATTGTCGGTTGCAGTGCAATGTCGCTGCTGGCCTCTCACTTCACACCCCATTCTTCCCTGGTGGATTCGTAAACCTCTAAAAGTGGTCATCTTCTCTCAGCCACACCTGCATTTCCTCAAAATCTTCAACTCTTTGTCTGTGTCCATTCCAGTCGATACCAAGAAATCTGTCTGTGTTGGCCCTTCTTCCACCCCGCCTCTCGGAGGGCCGTCGGGTTGTTTTCCTTTCTTTGTCTTTGTAGTCAGTTTCTGGGTGTCCCTTTGCAGGGACAGGCGGTTAAGGTAACTAGCCTGCCGCCCCCGATGCAGACTTTCCTGCGGGTCATCCAGTCTCTCCTGGAGGTCCTCCAGTCTTCCCTGGACGCCAACTGCCCTTTCGCAGTAGTCACTGGGAAACTCCCAGGTTGAACTTTACTTGACACAGGCTGATGGTCTGCCTGCTGGGCATTTCTGCCTGACGCACCTCCACCAGTGCCTTTCTTGCAGGTGTGAACCTATGGGCCTATACGGGTCATCAGCTGGGGACCACCAGTCATCGATGTTTCGCTCCTTTAACCCCAGTACATCTCCTGGTGGCGGAGCGATGGCAGGGATCTCTCCCCACCACCCCCTGCTAATGCCCTAGCTGTTGCCTGGCCCCCAACTCCTGTGCATCCTCCTTAGCCACAGCCAGAAACTGCCCTTCTCTGCCTCCTCGGACAGTTCTTTGATGGCTCTACGATGTGCAACACCTTTGCACCCCATGTCCCTTAGAAGGCGAGCAGCTGAGGCTCCCACAAAGCCCCTACACCCCACCTCAACAGGGCGGGTGACGGTTTTCCAGCCAGCCTCCCTACATTCTGCAGCCAAGTCTGCATATTTGGCATGTTTTCGTTCGTTGGCAGCTTCCAAGTTCTCCTCCCATGGCACAGTGAGTTCCACCAGCAAAACGGTCTTGCAAGCTATTGAATATTATTACATTTTTTTATATTCCAGTATCCTTTGCTTTCAAAAAAAGTCCAACAAAGTTTTTCATTCATATTAAGTCTTCAAACAAAACAAAACATGCATTAAAAAAATTCAAAGAGCATTGAAGTGGATATAAACTAATAAACCAATAATACTAACAAAGAAATAATTGTCTTTTTGACAAAAGACTGCTTTAAGGCTGTCACTTTATATTCAATATTTGAATAACCGAATGAATATGGGGTAAATATCTGTAACCAAATAGTAAATAAGTATTTGAATGTAAAATACTGAGTGTGGCGACACATCAGGTCTGGAGCAGTGGACCGTTCCGTCCAACAGAGGGCGCTCTGAGCGCAGCTTGACCGTCAGTCACATCCGCTGCTCTCTTGGCCTCAGTAAACAAAGAGTTTCCACTCCGAGCGGACATCAACAGCTCTGAATCATCCAAGGAGAGCTGCATGGAAGTAGTTCTGGATCTACACCGTTGATGGAAAACTTAAAATCAAAAACCAGGCTGTGTGTCATGTGAAATGCAGTTTAGTCACTTGTCCTCCACTTATTTGCGGGCTCAACTGTCAGCTTTTCATCCAAGTTATACCTCCAAGTGCAGCGGCGCTTCGTCAAAAGTTTAACCCCGTGTGACTGTGTTTTTTCCGGCAGGGTCTTTACCGAAAGGGCGGATAAGAGAGTCTCTGTATTTGGGTGCATGTTTGAGTTTGATTTTAAAGAAAAGTGACAGCCTTAGTCTGCCTACCCACAGTCACACGCAATGACGTAGTTGATTTCGTTATCGAGTCACACGTTACTATTCGGCCTTGCTATTACCTCACTCCACCGAAGGCCGAATATGGCTTTTTTTGCAATATTCGGTTGAATATATTCGGCCATCGAATATTCGGTGCATCCTTAAGAATAATAATAATAATAATAGTAATAATAATAATAACAATAATAATATTAATATTAATAATAATAATAATAACAATTTAAGGGCATCATGGTCGCAGGTTGCAGCATGCCTCAAAGCAAAAAGGTTGGTGGTTCTCTCTGGGTACTCCAGCTTACTCCAACAGACAAGAAACATGTTCATTAACTGGTGTCTCCAAATTTCCCTTAGGTATGAGTGTGCATGTGAATAGTGTACTGCTGGCTCCAGCTCCAACAGCCAATATTTGAGACTAATTATTACCTAATTCTACATACCTATAGCATAAGCTAGTATACCTTTAAGCATGAATTCTCCTTTAGTAACAGCCCAGTGACTGCTTACTGGTAATTAGTTTAGAAGTTGCTTATGTAAGTTATTATCTCTACTACCTGTGTTTAGTAAGGCCTTTAAAGGAAGTGACATCACAAGAATCTCCCTTATAGCTGTGCTGTGTAGTTTTTGTGCCAGTGGCCCAACAAAATGATTACTAGATCTTGCTTGTTCCTATTTTTGTTTTGCCATCTCAGTCAAAATTGCACTCACCAATAGCCTGTTGAAAGGAGAGAAATATACAACTATATTTCTGAGCATTATAAACTACACAGATAAAGAACATGGTCTTTTGTTTTGCTGATGAGCTGCCAAACTCTATTTACAGAGCACTTGGCAACTAGTAAAACATTAAACATGTCTCATCTTTCAGGTAAGCAGTGTTTTCATGTTAAACATTAAGACTGAAAATGAGAGTGAAAATGTTTTGAGGTTGTTAAAGGGCAGAGGTTTCAGTTTTATAACAGAGTGAAAATATTGAGCTGGTCTATAACCGAATTTAACTGTGAAAAGACAATATGTAACACTGATGTTCTGCAAGAGCTTACTGGGGTTTAGAGAGGGGAAATGATTCATCAAACAATTACAAATATCTGTTATGTTAGTGGACAGATTTACAGAAACTGAGATAACAGTATGTGCCAACTTTGAAGAAGAGAAACTTTGAGTTTCAGGCTGTGGCGGCTTGTTTAAGGAAGTAAGCTTTTGCTGTTTGACTGTAAAAGCCCCTGATTCAAGGAGGGTGAAGATTTCAGTATGTCTCAGATGAAACAAAATAAAAAAGCCACAGAATGTTTGCACGAGACATCTTTGAGCACGCCCTGCCGCTCAGAATTAGAGCAGGAAGTTTATGTACTGTACGTGAACTTTAGTCAGGAGGTCTGTGAAGAGGGACAGGTTCAGAAGATTCTGCAAGTATTTCTACACTGACTACATTTTGTCATAGCCGTTTTAATAATTAAACCTTAACCTTATGAAATATACTATCTTTTTTTAATTTCAGTGCATGGCTAAACTCCCATAAATGGGATTTATATTTAAAGGTCCCATGTTTTGCTACTTTTCTGCATCAAAAACATAACATCCTCTGTTAAGGTAACCAGGCTGCCCATAAGTGCGGATAAAGGGGAAAGATTTCTGGGGGTTAAAGTCATGAAGCCCATGAACGTTAGCGATGTAGTTGGGCCTCAATGAGGCCCATGGCTTATTTTCAATCTAAACACTCTACTTTTTGTTAAAGCAGAAGAAAAAAATATTATTTGTCGTTGCCTAATTCAAAGTGTAACCTCTCTGCTCCTAAAATGGTACGATCTTTATTTTTGGTGATGGGAGTTAAATTTGACAGTTTGTAGTCAGCCAGCCTTAGACCTGAAACAAATTTGAGAGGGGTGCTGCCCAGATGGGGACTGTTTCCAGCCTTAAATGTACTTATTTTTGCATTTTATTTATTTTTTATCTCTTTGTTTGAGTGACAGGACAGAGACTAGAGTCATTAGCTGTGAGGCCAGCAGCATTTAAAACATATCGGCATTATTAAATTAAATTTGAGGAGGGTCTGTTTACTCCTTTTCAGGGCCCCTGCCAGTTCTCTATGAGAAGATAATTAAAGCTACACCCAGGCTGATTTATGCCTTTGCAGTACATCAAAGTTTGAAAGGACCCCCAACAGTGTTTCTGAGATATCACATTGCAAAGCAGGGGATGATCATGCCAATAAATTATGTATTTTTAACAAATAATAAATAATAAATTAGTTTGTCTTGGGTAAAACTGACTCAAAGATGTCAAAGTATTTTCCCTGGAAATTATCTTCACAAGAAAAAGATGATCCTGAGGTTAAATTATATTTTAGCTCCAGGATCTGAAAAGTAAACCCTTCAGCCAAATTTGACACATGCATAACAGAAATCCCATAAAGCAGTCTGGAGATGTTACATTTACAGCAGGGGATTATCATGAGGCTCAATGACTTTAAAGTTATTTATTTAATTAAATTTACATGTAAAAGATGATCATTAAGTTAAAGTTTATCATTTATCCTAAATGGACTCCAGAGCACGGCCTGACAGAAACTTTTTGAATTAATAACCATGAGGTTCATGCGGTTAGACCTCTAAAATGAAATCACTTCTGTTTTGATTAAGTGTGGAAAATTGAGCAAAAGTTTGACCGAAAATTCCCAAAGAATTGATTAGAAATAACTTTCACAAGGTTGATAATGAGATTCAGGGACTTTTGACCTTCAAAACCTAATCATATCATCCTTGAACCAGAGTGGAGAGAAATCTCTCAAGGCAAACTTAAGCTAAACATGACCTCTAAAATCACCTGTGAGCAAGTGTGGACATTTGAACTAAGTTTGACAGCAATCTGTCGAATTGGAAAATCAGGCTTACAAGCAGAGGATCATCTTTAAGCTGCGTTCACACCGCAAGCGACCCAGCCACCAAAATCGCGTCGCCCACTGGCGTAGTGTTGCGCGTCCATAAATACCTCATTTTGGTCACCGTTGCCGTCGGCCGTCACTCGGTGACGTCACGTCCGCTCGAGTTTCACCGCGATCATATCATATATCATATAATAGGATGTACAAGCAGACACTATTCCAGCTGTATCCTTTTCATTCTCTTATCAACCACAAAACACTGCAGCTGATGCCCTGCAGCAGCATCATCTGTGAGATTGCATGGAGAGTGATCACCGAGGTAGTACAAGTAGCGTCCGGTGTGTAAGCACCATTAGGCCCGAACGAGCCAAGGATCTTTTGATTAAATATTTTCATTGAATTTACATTTAAGTTTTTTAAGTATAATTTTTTTAATGTGTGCACGCTGATAGGCAGTCAACAGAAAGCAGTGTGGAGTCTCAACTAACTGGGGAGCCACACAGTTTTCTTACCACGGGTGGACCTGTTGATTAGAAATTTAAGAACATATCCTTGTGATAACTTTGGAATAAAGTTTTGTGTCATAACTCAAGATGGTCTTGGATTGGATGATTAACTTAGGGACAAAGGGGAATGTGAAAGTCACCAGACTGCCAGCTTTTTTAAGTTATTTCCATTCATGTTCAAAATAAAATGAGAAGATACACAATAAAAGATCTCAGAGTTTGACAGCATGTCTCCACTTATGTCAGTTTTGAAGAAAATCCCACTGATCGTGCTTACTGTATTTTGTTTGACAAGAACTGGACTAAGGGTCAGACCACTGAAAACATCTTTAGCTCTTAACTTCTGCTGTTGCTGCCCCAGAGGCATAAAAATCAAATTCTTCATAACGTGTGGGTGTGGCAGTAAAGCTTCAACTGAAGTTGCTGAAGCAGGTCGTTTGTGGCTGACGTCAGTTTCATTTCAGTGTTTATGAACTCATTTGTGGGTCAAAGGGACATTGAGAGGAACTGTCTTATTCATTTGTTCATGAGACACTGGGTGGGGGGGGTTAGGTCACAGGGTTAAGATCAGATCACTGTCATACTCATGAGAAAATTCAACTTAAATCTGTTTTTTTTTTATCCCCTATTGAGAACTGTTTTACCCTCTTACTGAAAAATACATTTGAGTTTAAACGTAAATCAAAACACTGCTCTGTAATTTTAAACCTTTAAAATGGATCTAATATTAGTCACACTTATAGCCCTAAGGACAAAAAGTGCTTTTTAGAAGAAAGCTAAAAAAAATCATACATTATAATGTATTCTGCTTTCTGTGAGCTAATTTTCCACCTGCATCTGACCTATTTATTCATATCCAATACTAAGTTAGCTTTTAAGATTTTAACCCTTTAAAAAACAGGTTTTTGTCATGATGCCACCATGATCTGAATGAGACAAAAAGGAAAAATGAATTATTTTCAAAGTACTATATGCATAGAAATCATTTTAAAATAGTGTTTGAATGCAGAAATGACAATAAGTGCAAAAGTCGCTTCACAAGACAAAACAAAGCAACAAATAACAAAACAACCGGACGACAAGAACACACAAAAAAGTTTTAAAGCAGTTCAGGTAAACTGAAACTTTAAAAGGACATTAAAACACAGACAATGCATATATGCAGAGCTTGTCATCACATTAACACAAAAATTGAATACAAAAAAAATTTAAAAAAGAGAAAAGCATAGTAAAACATAAAAACATTTACAAAAGATGAACAAAAGAATGGTCGAAAAAAAAGTAACAAAGGAAGAGAAAGAGACCAGAGAAAAGGGAACAAAATGGCAGGGATAAAAGTTTTTCTTCCTTTGTGAGGGAGACGAGAGTTAAACAGGAGGAATATGTTATTAAAAATAATAGTAATATAAAGTAATAGTAGTAATATCTAATAGTTATATAAAACATAATAAAAAGGGATATATCTTTTTAAATGGCATTATTCTGAGATTAGGAGCTGCAAGGGAGAATTAATTGCCAGAAGTGTTTATTGTGTTTTACAACATTTATTACAGGCTACAGTTATCAGCAGCAACAGAGACTTTCTAAGTAATATCATTTTTCCTACTCAGTGTCAAATACTCACGCTCATACAGCTAATCACAAATAAATGCACTTTTAATAAGGTAGGTCTGAAAATGTATATTAACTGATATTATTTCCAGCTTTTTTAGCCATGGTTTAAACCAAAATCAGTTGAAATAATACACATTAAAATGTTTATGATTTTTTAAATTTTTAACCCTATAAATGCCATTTTTTGTCATGATGTTACCATTTTATTAGTTTAAATAAAGAGGAAACAAAGAATAATAGTTTTTGATTATAATGCATGCAAAGCCGTTTTTTTGTTTTGGATCATTACAGTCTGAGATAAGTCAGTGATTAACTGCAACACCGATTTTTATGTAATATTTCTTTTTTATCTTTTGTGGTTTCATTAATATTTGTTTATTCTGGTGTATGTGTGTTTTTTGTCATTGTTTTGTTATATTGTGTGCAAATTCATTCACTTCATTGTTGAAAAATACTATTAAAATATAAATGCCTTGCCTTAGATACTGTATGTATTTTTGTTGTATGACCAACAGTAACAAATGCAAAGGGGGGAATTTATGACGTTTCTGTCCATGTGAAATGCTCATAATGTGATTACATTGAAATATGTGACACAGAAAACTATACACACCCTAATATGTAAATGTACACAATCTTGCTTCATGGATTTATCGGTTGAATTATACGCAGTGACTGCTTGACTGGTGTAACTCTGTTAGATTTTCTTCTCTGTGTTCTCTCATCTTTCATTTCCTTTCCCCTTCCTATCGCGTGACCACAGCCTGGCTTTAATCTGATCTAACAAGCCACTATCTCACTTAGCTGCCCATTCCCGTCCATTAGATGACTGTGCATTAACCACATACGGCAGAGAGGAAACAATGGAAGCTAATGGTGCACTCAGCCACCAAGAGAGCAGCGAAAGTCTTGAGATTCACCACATCCGATATCTGAAATATGCAAAGCCCATTCCAGTGTAGTTTGGGTGTTGTGTAAAAAAAAAGCAAAATACATGTTTTGCATATCCTTTTTTAACCAATATTCAAATGAAAGCATGGTAAAGACAAGATGTTCAGACTGATAAACTTCTTTTTTTTTTTGCATATATTCTCTCATTTGAAATTTAACACCTGCAGCATCTTTCGCAAAAGCTGGGACCATGGCAACAAAAGACTTAGAGAGTTCAGGAATGCTCAAAAGCACTATAATGATACACAACTCATGAACATGAACAGTTTGATAGGAAAAAGTTGAGTGTCATGATTGGGAATAAAAAGAGGATCTTATAAAGGTTGGGTTGTTCACAAACAAAGATGTGATGAGGTTGTGAACAGCTGCATGAACATATAGGGTTCTAATTTCGTAGACCAGGCGCACCTGCCCTGCGCTGGCCTTCGCCACGCAGACAGGGTGTTACCAGCGCACTTTGCAAGTTTCCTGCAGTGCCAAGAGAGGCGCACTCAAGGTGCAGAGAGGCGCATCCTTGCCTCCATTACTGCCCCACCGTGCAAGTGCCAGAGAGGGAGGAGAAAAGGCGTGAGTGGGTTTAACACAGCCGAGCGTTGTCTTCACCAATCAAATGACCGCCTCTCCTTGTCTTTAAATGTGCTGCGGCCGAGGCGTAGCGTCTGATTGGTCTGAATGCTCCCCGCCAACAGTGTGCTGGAAAGACCCGGTAGCGGAGACCGTCAGAGCTGCTGTCCCTTCAGCAACTGGGAGAACGGGCTGGCGATGGGGCGCGCATCGGAGGCCACGAAGCGCGTCATTGTGTGGGCCAGCTCCCGGGACAGATGTAATCTGTTCCTTTGTCATTAATAGGAGTACAAAATTAAGAGACAATTACACAGCAGCTGGCTTATCCATTTATAATGCTTGTGATCCACCAGCACTCCTGGTTTGTCATCGCCAAATAGCAGAGCCTTTAGTGATATACTGTATACTCTCCCAGTGTCTCCGCCTCATCCTTCTTACAATAATGTACTCCATCTTTTTAGATCACGACAAAAATAAAGGCTAAAACAGAGAAATATAGGAAATCACAGGTAAATTCTTAGTGACATGCATTTCTTTTTTTCTTCGTCTTTTTTCTCCCTCTTTTCTTTGAATTTAATGAAATGAGAGAAGCCAGATATTTACTCAGTATCAGATGTTAAGGCTGTTTATTGTTGACTTGTAAGATGTGGATCAAACTTCCAGCTGCCGTCAGGCTATGTTTCCATTATGACAAACGGCTTTAATCCGACATCAGAAGTGATGTGACAGTTAATATAGATACAAATGTATATGCTGGTTCAGACCGTTACATTAAATAGTGAATGATGTGATTTTTTTAATTGCATTAAAATGTGCCTGACACTCTGGAAACCTGCCTCTGAGGCTTTGTTGATGTGTGGCACATGTGCTCCTGTCACCAAATTACAGCTGCGGAGGGTGCGCTTCGCCTGCACCGAGAATAGACCAGCTTGGAGCTGGCGAGCTTTCACCGCACCTTCTGCACAGTTTTTTGACACGAAATTGTCACTGCGGCAACCTGAATCTATCGGCACCTCCCCCTGGTGCGCCGTCACACCCATCTCTGCGCAGATGGTCTACCAAATTGTCAAACTGGCAGCGCACGGCGGTGTGCCGGACGAAGTGAACACTGCGCGGGGTGCGCCTGCTCTGCGCACTCTTCGCTTCACCACAAAATTAGGGCCCATAGTCTAATAGTTTAAGTTTACATTTCTAACTTACAATTTCAAGGAATTTACGGATTTCAACATCCTCGGTCTATTATCAAATTATTCAACAAATCAGGAGAAAGCTCTGCACATAAATGGCAGGTCAGAAAAGCCAGCATTAAATGCCTGTGACCTCTGAATCCTCAGGTGGCACACCATTAGAAATAATTCTGTAAAAGATATCACCACATGGACAAAGGACATATCAGGAAACTGTCGTCACATAGCACAGTTTGTTCTACATCTCCAAGTGAAAGTTGAAAACCATGTATCAACAACATGGCTGACTTCTCTGGGCTGAGCTCGTCTGAGATGGACTGAGGCAAAATGGAAAAGTCTGCTGTGGTCTGAGTCCACATTTCAGACTGTTTTTGGACATCATGGATGTGTCTTCCGGGCTAAAGAGGAAAAGAACCACCCAGACTGTTATCAGAGCAAAGTTTAAAAGCCAGCAGCTGTGATGGTATGGGAGTGTGTCAGTGGGTAACCTGCACACCTGCAAAGTACCATTAATGATGAAAGGTATATACAGGTTTGAAGCAACATGCCAGCCAACAAAGCAAAGTGTTTTTCATGGATGTCCCTGCTTATTTCAGCAAAACAATGCCAAGACACATTCTGCACGTGTTACAACAGCGTGGCTTCATATTTAAAGAGTAGCAGGTACTACACCAGCCCACCTGCAGTCCAGACCTGCCTCTCATTGAAAATGCATGTTGCTTTATGAAGCACAAAACAGAGACCCCAGAGTGTTTTACATCAAACAAGAATGGAGAGAATTCCACAAAGCTCCAACAGTGTCCTCAGATCCCAAATGCTTACTGAGTTTTGTTAGAAAAAAAAAAAAAGTTGATGTAACACAGTGGGAAACATGCCCCTGTCCCAGCTTTTTAAGAATTTGTTGCAGGCATCAAATTCAAAATGCAACAAAACAATATAGTTTATCAATATGACATTAAATTAAATAGATTGTCTTTGTAGTGAATCCAGTTAAATCAAATATAGGTCAAAAGCTTTACATATCATTGTATTCTGTTTTATTTAGGTTTTAACAACATCCCGACTTCATTGGAATTAGGGTTTAATATATTCAGAGCTATATGTTTAACCTTCTGAGAAAATAAATGGACATTTTCTGTGTCTGTTTTTTTCCTGCAGAAGCTGAAGGTGCTGTTTTCAGTGGGCACTGATGGAGGGGTCAGCGAGCCCCTGGAGGTGAACGCTCTCAGCTGTGACTCCATCGAACAAGTCAAGGAGAAAATCCTGTCCACCTTCAAGGCCAAGTTTGGTTTTCCCTACATCACCCTGAGGGACGCTTGTATAGGTGAGAAAAGCACCCTCTGGCTTATATTGTGAATTAACCCTCCTGTTGTTTCGACAGTCTTCATACTCTCCTTATAAAATAATATAATAAGCCTTATTTATATGGCACTTTTAAAAACATTGATTTACAAAGTGCTTATATACTCCTCATAGACTCCAGAAATAAAGCAGCTAAAGAAGATTTTAAAACCAGCTTTTATTTTTTCATAAAGGAACAGCCTGTCTTCTATTACAGACTGTGTGAATATCTGAAATGTATGGCTTCACAGGAGAAAAGGACTGAATTATTTTCTCCCTGACATAAAGGATTGTTGTCATGATAATAATAATTACTATTGAAGTTACGTTGATTAACTTTAGTAATAATCTCCATAGAGGATTAAATTATTTTGCAATATACTTGTGTGGCATTAAAACTACAGGACATTTTTTGGCAAGCTACCACATACTCTCATGTAGTAAACAGTGCAATTTAGCTGTAAGATATCAATCATTTGCCATTTATGAACCATTGCCTCTAACATTGAGAAGCATCAACTATAATGGGTATGAGACTAAGGTAACAAAATTAAGATAGTAAGAAAAGAACTGATCAAAAGTAACATCTGTGTGTGGACTCTTTAGAATTGTCATCGGATATTACGTTTAGATTGGACCCAAAAAATCCAGCCCTACCCGAGAAAATGTCTTGATCTCCCAGCCCCCAGAAATAGCCCTACCAGTGTGACATCATATCATTGTTTCATTGACAGTTTTAGCCAATTGGCACCAAACTTATTGCAGAACATAGACACTTAAATAAATGCAAGGTTGTCATGTTACCTGTGCAACACAGATGTGCTTAGAATCTCTGTATTTGATTAGGGTTTTAATCACCTCTGGTAGGGCTGCTAATTAATGTCAAAAATAATCCTGATCATTTAAAATGATATTGGGAAAATTTTGGGGGCATTTTTTGCCTTAATTAAAAGGAGAACACGACAGTGGACAGGCTTGTGAAAGGGGTGAGAGAGCAGGGGAATACACTCTGCAAACTGGTCACAGGCTGAAGCAGAAGTGTGTATATGGGACGTGCCTGGTTGCTGTCCACTCCACCAAACCATCAGACATAGGAAATATGATTATCAAAAATGATTAACCATTGATTTTTATCACCAACATTGTGTGCATTTATTTGTCTTCAACCCTTTAAACTTATTGAGGATATTAAAACTTTGGGGTTAAAAGCAATGCACAGTTATTGTGATAAAAATAGACCTTTATAACAGATGTTCTTGTGAATAAATAAATAGATTTATATCATCTGTTTATTCAAGGCAGAAGCAATGCACTCATGAAGCTAAATCCTGTGAACAATACAAGGAGAACTTGGTGTGTGATGGATTGATTGTTTAACCTCATTAATCTTGTTTTGGCAATCATAGAAAGCTATGATTGTTACTGAAATTAAAGGTCAAATGTCCTGCAAAATGCAATTTTCTTTGATTTTATTTTGTTTAGAGGGGCTTGGGGAGCAAGGTTTACATGAGAATGAGCCTGACATGATCTCTTTTGAACTCCTTGGGGTTTATGATGTAAAAGCTACACAGCCTCCACCTACAGGAGTGTTTTCTGCTCATCAAGGCTCATTGACTTTTGAAAGCTTGCTCTGCAGCCTGTAGCCCTCCGCCTCACTCCCATCAGGCATTGTTTTGGTATTTTCTTTAAGTCAAGCTTAAGCGCAATATTCACTCTGTTTACAGTCTAGACAACAGTAAGGAAATCAATGATCAAAAGCACGTAACACATTATTCATCATTTCATATTGATGATAAATAATCTGTTTTCATTTATAAGGGATACTCCAACATTTGCTCCTAAACAGAGGCTTTGTGTTGTTGACTTGCTTGCCAGCACTTCCATAAATGCTAATTCCCTGCAAATTTATAAAACAGTATCTATTAACAGTTGACACAACAGATCCTGGGGCAGTCAGGAGTGCTGCAGAAAATTGCAGCTTTGGCAATTACTTGATTGTGTAATCGCCTCTACAGATATATATATATTTTTTTAATGAAATCCTTGCCTAATAGACAACCAAGACATTTACAAGACAAGTAAATGGTCAAATACAGCTGGACATGAGACCTCTAAAATCAATTCATGCCCATCCCTAGCCTCTGCCAACCAGATTATGATTTTCTGGTGTTTTACTCTGTTTGACCCTCTGAGTGTAAGCAAGACAACTCAAAATTAACGAAGTCTGATTGTATCTGCTTATTGAATTCTGTAATACATTGTGATCCAGGGTAGAATATATTTTAAATGCTGCATGTTGTCAATCATGTTTGTCATTTCTCATAGATTTTTGTTAACCACTGTTTGCCGTTTTCTCATAGCTGCTTTGATTTTCTTTTACAAGGTTGTACAATGTCTAAAATACTCTTATTTTTCTAGAGTTTGAGAGAGATGGATCGTTTATTCCTCTCGAAGAAGTAGACAGGAGCTCTGAGGTGATCGGGGAGGTGACGATGCTCAACACGCTGAAGCACTACAAGGTGAGAACTGTTACCAAAGCTGGATGTTTGTGGTAAAAAGCGATCATACTTACAGACTATCAGGCAGAGTTTCTGTTTTTGTTGTGTGGCCAGACATTTTAATAAATGGTGCCGTGTCTCAGTCTAACCACAACCCAACTGAACACATGAATTGTGAACTTCCTTTTCTCACTTTGACTGTTTCATTGTTGTGCATGCCACAGGCAACCAGAAGTGCACAGCAACGTGTGTTACATCGGAAACTGTGTAAAAATAAACATGAAAAAAACAACTTAACAGAAGTGTTGATGAAATGCACAGCCTTTCAGATACTTCAGGAAAGGCCATTTTTTATCAATACCTCCCTAAACTTATAATCAGGAGTGTGCCTGAGACCCCGATTTACGTAACAATCACATCTGGGACACTTACAATTCAAACTTATGCAAAGCTGTCATAATGCTCTTCCACAGGGATGTAAACAAGGAAAGTGAATAGATTGTATTGATGGCCTAGCCTACGGTTGAAAAACGATTCTAAAACTTCTTTTGCTTCAGGCAAACATAAGAACATGCTAAAATCTCAAGACACACCATGTTTTTACCATGAAAAAACCCTTGTGTCACTGTACTAGTAATGCCTCCTGATATTTGACTGACAACTGTATATCTTTTGCAGTATTTTTAATTGATTTGTTTTAAAAAATGATAGACTTCATCAATTTAGTGACAAATAACTTGCCAGGTAAAGAAATCTAAAGAAGTTAAGCTGATAAACAGGAAATTTACTCAAATTACTTTCTGATTTGAGTTCTTGTAGGCGGAGAAAATACCCTTTGTTCTTGGTACGGTACTTTCCTGTTAGCGGCTATTTCTTCGTCACAAACTCTTACAGACTGTGTCTTACTGAGGGAGAGGAGAGAGCTTTCTACTGTGTCTACAGTAATGTACTTAGTGACCATATGGAGCTCATACAACCCCACTTCAAAAAAAACTGAACTATCCCTTTAATCAGATTTGAAATTAGTTACTTTGTCATCTTTTCAACTTTATGGGTCTGAAATCTTTATGAATTTGAGACTAAAGGGGGGGTTAACAGCCAAGTGAGTCCATCCTACCAGAGATTTATTTGAGTGAGCTGCTGGGGAAAGGGTATTTTCCTTGCTCAGCAGCTTCTTACATCTGATTCAACATCTGTAATCAGGCAGGTCTATATAGCAGTGACCAGCCGAAATCTGCACTGACCAGTCAGCATCCTTCAGAGCAGAAAGAGGAATGTACTACAAGTAAGATGATAGCAGGAAGTGGCTGCACACACAGAGATTAGCATCAAATAACAACTACAAACCTCTCTATAGTAAAGATATTTACTCCATGTCTGTCATGTTTTGACAAGAGAGTGGCTCAAGTTCAGTAGGACCTGCCAACTACATAGAGCTGGGCAAAACATCGATTCAATCAATTAATTCGAATTATTTTCTGGAGAAGATCAAAAAAATTAAAAATCAAGATTTTTTTCCTTGCCTTAGTCCAATTTAAGTAGTTGCAATTCTTTTTTTAATTATAATTTTCATGATGGTCGGCCTTATAGGGTTTGCACAAGCACTTTTATAGGCTTGTATTTGTTATTTAAGTAGATTAAATATTGATCAGAGAGTTTCATGCTAATACTGTAAAAATACCTCAGCCTTTTAGTGTTTATGTAGACAAACCTGCCTATGTTAATACTACATAATCAACCTTTTACGACCCAGACTTTGACTTTAAGAGGGAAACATTTAGACAACATAAAGGCAAAACTCGATTTGTTTCATTTTTATGTCACTGGGAGTTTTGTTTCTTTTAGGCAGGGAAACATCGATTAAAATCGTAAATCGAGTGTTGTGGAAAAAAATAGGGGATTTCATTTCTAGGCCATATCCAGCCCTACAATTACATTATTTGATTGTTCTGTAATAGTTGGAGTTAACGAAACAATTGTCCAACTACTTGCTGAATATTCTGTTGAGAGGGTTTGCCTATTCCCAAACAATATAATACACACTGTTGCACACTATTGAAATATACTGAATGGTCCATCTGGTGTATCAGGTTAAAACAACTGCTAAATAACTTTCTTCTGATAAGTTTTGCCCTCCTCAAACACTTCCAATGGGCTGTATTGAACAGTTCATCTTGTGTGCCAGGTTATTTAGAAAAGGCAACTGCTGGACCAAGGGTACATGTTGCCCTCCTTTGACTTTAATGTGGCTTACAAAAATGTATATAAATGTAGAAAACCTGACAAAATCTATCTGCTATGTCTTCATTAGAGATAATAATATATAAAAATAATAGAGCTACAATTTTCTATAATCATTCTTGTGAAATTCTTTTTTCATGCTTTTATTAATGTAGAAATAAAAAATGTAACTAAAATATACTTTGAAAGCCAATGAATGCTGTTACTGAAATAAAACAAGCTGCTAAAACCAGGTTGAATTCTGTTTTTAGCTCAAGGCAAATATTCCTTATTACATTTAAGTTTGAATTTAAATAAACATTATTAAAATGACTTCTTACACCAACAAAACAGCATTCATTGTTCCCTTTTAGTGCCATTCAAATGCAGAAAAAATGGGGCTCTGGTAATGAGGATGATGTTCATGTGGTTACCAAAGTTACCTATTGTTGATGTGAATTAACAGACTTGCTCTTCTAATCTCTCTGACTATTCACAGCACTTTTACACCGCAGAACTTTACCCTTTATCCACACCTTTTTGCTTACATGTTCACTTAAAAGTGTAGTTTCTGTATTAGTTGCCCATCTGTATTTCTTACACTTACTTGCTCTTTCATACCCATTTGCATTTACAGTGTGAGTAACAAAATGTTAAATGTGTCGCTCAAGGACTCACTGACATTGGCCATGCTGGAGCAGGACTTGAACCCCCAAACGTATGATTGAAGATTAAACAAAGGACCTCTTTCACAATACATGTAATTTTGCCCACAGCCCAATTTTGTTTATTGTGTGGTATTTGTAGTACACCCAGAGACTCCCAAGAATATACCTTTAGAAAATCCAAAAGTCATCCAGGGCCTGTACTATGACCTATTTTATGATCATTGCCATAGGTGTGAGCCAGGGTGCACACTTTACCCCAAAACTTACTCAAACACAAATAATAAATCATCAAATTGGGTCAAATCACCTTCACTGAAGTCTGGTGCATCTTTTGAAATCAAATGTAAAGCTAAGTATTACAACTGAAAGAAGTTATTGAATTTTAACTGGAAAAAAGTTAGGGTTTTTTTTATGATTTTTTTCAACAAATTCAATTCTTTAGAGATGTGTCTGACCAACTTACAGTTGCTGTACAACTAAAATACTTACAAATTATTTGGCCACATATATATTCTCAAAGTGGGAAAAAAATCATCAAATTCTGAGTCCAGTAAAGTTGTTCAATTAACAGGTTGGGCTACTGTGGAAGAATCAGGATACTGTTCCATGTCTTGTATATCAGGGAACCTTTAAAGATTTGTTCAGAATTCATCCTTTAAGTATGATTTATTTTAGAATTTGAATGCTAGATTCAAAACAAACATTTCACATGAAATGTTATTCATTTTAATATTGAACAGCCACAAAGGGCCTGTATATTATGCCTTTGTGATGAGATAATAATGAGCCATTGATACAAGTAAAAACCGATGCAGTTTTGGATTGTTGTAATCAGATTGTATATATCTACAATGACCGCAATACATAAACATTACTTCTGTCAATTTCTGTTTCTAATCCTTATATATACATGTAATCTGTTTTATGGCCTTCGTGTCTTTTTGCATAGCAACGGCTTGGACAATTTTAATTTGTAGACTGGAACTATAGTGAGGGAAAGGGGATCTGAGAAATCCATAAGATGTATGATTGGCTGGTTATTTCATAGAATGGAGTCTTTGAATTTGCTTGTGTATGGTTGGACGGGTTTCTGATTTTGAAAATGTTTATAATATCCCAAATAATAGATTACAGATGATACATGTGCACACATGCCAGAGGTTCTCTTTCCAGCAGGACAGAGACAATAATATGCCTTCACAGGATCATCTGATGCATTCTTGTCAAATTGAATCCAAACATTGTATTTTATTTGAGATCTGTGACGAGAATGAATCTGTCCCCTAATGAGATCAGCATCATGCTGGTAAACCAAAATCTCATAATCACCATCATTTTTTTGATGCTCAGCAATGTAGCCAGGGGACTGTTTGATTTGGTATGTACCGCATGTTATGGTCTCAAGGTATTCCAGATCCACATGAGGGAACGAGATATCAGATGCTTCAAGCTTCTACCATTCACTACGAGCTCTACGTGACATATTTGGGTCTTCTGCAACTCGTTTTGCCAAAACATTGTCTTTTTTTTAAAAGTGAAAGCATACACTGAGCCATCATAGTATCTCGTTCCTCTCGATCTGGATCTGAAACATATATTGGTCCTCTGAAGGCATTGAGACATGCAGTTACTATGCGCACTAATTTGCCAATGACCTCAACGAAATAATTTGAGGTAAGTTGTTCCTTAAACAACATCCACTTCTTTAAACGCCCGTGGTAGGACTCTACTATCCATCTTGTTTTGGTACAGCAACGATCACTATTGGCTGTTGAGGAATCCAATTGGGATTTACCAGCTGGTAAAAATGACGGCATTCTAGCATCATACCCCAACTTAGCAAGAAGATCTAAGGCATCCCTGAAACCGCGATCTACAATCATATTGTCATTTGCTTCTAACCAAGATTTCAATATTTCAATTTTTTCCACGATGAGCCGAGTTATTGTTGCATCATTTACGTTACCATGGTAGGGGCCAATAGTGTCTAAAACATATCCATCAGGCAGTACAACTGACATGAATTTTAGGTAATTTCATTTTTTCTGTCCTCCGTAAGATGCCCTTTGAAACTGATGATCACTGCATTTGTTGAGGTAGATATATGTACCATCTAAGATAAGAGTGACCTGGTCACCATAAAAAGCTTTAGTAAAGACAGTGTTGTGAGTTATGGCATCGTGGCGTGAAATATGATTTGTGCCAAGGTATTTGGGAACAACTATTGTGTTCAAAATATCTGCAATTGTATGAAAATATCTTGACAGTGTAGCTTGGGAAAGATTAGTAAGCATGGTCATTTGATTCCATGAAAGGTTTGTTTTCAGTTTTGCCCAAAAGTAAAGAAGCAAATCTATTGCTCTGGAACTATCACTTGAACCTGAAACAAGATCAGATTCACACATGTCATACATGTTCTTAAATTGCACCAATGTCCAGCCAGTCCATGCATGGCAGTCAGAATCTGACAAGGTTTCAAACTTCAGTTTGGGTGATGTCTCATGTTTGGATACTTCATGTACAATTTCAAGCAAATCATTAATAACAACTGGAGAAATAGATCCATTCAGTTTACTTTCCAGAGGAATATGACTGTGCATATTTATCTTTGTGTCAGGGTGTAGAAAACTCCCGATGAGGTGTTCAGAACAAACACGAGCATCAGGTGGGCACCAAAGTGAACATTCAATGATAAGTGAGTGACGAACAGACTTAGGAATGTTTATACAGTTGTCATTGTACTCTAAACACAAAGAACACTTACGATGTGAAGAGGAAGCATACTTCAAATATTTGATTTGGATAAGAGGTATAACAGATCGGTTAGTTCCAGGATTAGTGGGGCTATCCTCAATCTCAAATGAATCACAGATGCCTGTGGATTCATTGTCACTGTGAGTGTCTTCTTTTGAGTCAGGGCGTGGCCCTTTTCTAAGATATCTCATGTAGCATTTTAGACACAGCTTACTTCCACTCTCAACATTCAATCCTTCTTTACTAAGTACCTGCTTTAACCAGTTGTTACTGGGAGAATCTAGACTCCTTCCATATTTTAAGTTCTTCCCTTTATCTTTGAACCTGGTTTTGCAATCGGGTATAATACAAACCCCGTCCATTTTAACTTCAACAATATGAAAATAAATTATCTGTAGGATTTAAATATATATTGGTATTCTCAGGGAAACAAACCTGGAAAATACACTAACAACAAAAGGGTATAGTTATAGGTATGGATACCACTTAGTATTGTACTAGATGCACAATTTTTTCATAAAATGTACATGTGTGCACACTAAATTGTGGTAACAGAAGACACTGTATATGAACAGCTATACTTAAAAAGAAATCAGCTGAATATAACACTTTCAGCAGAATATATGTTGTTTATACTCAAATGACAAATTGATACTAGCTCGCTAGGGACATATGTTGCTTGGACAACAATTCTTTACAGAATGGCAGAACTGACTAAACTCGTCTTGACCACAAGCGTGAAGGTCAACAATAGCATATTGCCTCAGCTTGAACGTACTACTCTATCATACAAGGAGATGCACCACTATCCCATTTATTCATTTGAAATATATAGCATGTATTGCAGTGTTGATTAGCATTGCGTTGGATGATATTTTAAAAAAGAGAAATTACAGGCCCTGCATACCTTTTCTGTTTTAAAAGAAAAACATTCTGAAAAAGAAATATAATTCAATTGAATGCACAATACTAAATTGAAGTTAACATTCATTTGCTGCAAATTGCATGAAATAAAACATTACCCTTGATATAATACAAGACATGAAACAGTATCCTGATTCTACCACAGTAGCCCAACCTGTTAATTGAACAACTTTACCGGTCTCAGAATTTGATGATTTTTTTCCCTCTTTGAGAATATATATGTGGCCCAATAATTTGTAAGTATTTTAGGTGTACAGCAACTGTAAGTTGGTCAGACACATCTCTAAAGAATTGAATTTGTTGAAAAAATCATAAAAAAAACCCTAACTTTTTTCCAGTTAAAATTCAATAACTTCTTTCAATTGTAATACTTAGCTTTACATTTGATTTCAAAAGATGCACCAGACTTCAGTGAAGGTGATTTGACCCAATTTGATGATTTATTATTTGTGTTTGAGTAAGTTTTGGGGTAAAGTGTGCACCCTGGCTCACACCTATGGCAATGATCATAAAATAGGTCATAGTACAGGCCCTGGATGACTTTTGGATTTTCTAAAGGTATATTCTTGGGAGTCTCTGGGTGTACTACAAATACCACACAATAAACAAAAAATTGGGCTGTGGGCAAAATTACATGTATTGTGAAAGGGGTCCTTTGCAGGCTGAGCCATCAACACCATGAACCACAGACCTCACATCACAGCAACTCACCCCACATTCACACTCTGGTGGTTGAGTAAAGCCTGGTTTCTTATGGGGCTGTTAGCATGATGGGTTATTTGTGTTACCTGGATATCACTGCCATCAGGCCAAAACCTCTTGCATACATAAATAAAAATATGAAAAATGCAATTATCTGTTCATCATGGAGTGGGTGATATATGAGGCAGCAAATGTTGTTGATGATTACTGAGTCTGATCAGGTGTCTCATAAAGACAATAAATCAATGAATAGGGTGAAAGCATCAAAATAGAACTATTTTATGTATTTCTTCATTTATATATGTGTTAATGTATAACTGTGATAGAAAGTTTTAAACCCTTTCAGTCATGAAGAGTCAAGGAACAATGTTGTGACATGTTTCATGTCATGTCTTTGCCACAGCAACACAAGAGCAAGAGCTAATCGAAGTGTCTGTGGTTTCCTCTTGAATCCGTGTATGGTTCGTTCTTTCGTTATTCTGTTTCAAAACAAAATCAAAAAAACGAAAAAACGGTCTTGTTTTTTTGTTTTTCTGTTTTAAAACCAAAACAGAAAAACGGAATAACAGAAAACAGAAAAACGACATTTTTCCTGTTCTGGTTTTAAAAATGGAAAAACGAAAAATAAACATATAAGATTTTGTTTAAGTTCTTGCTTTTTGTGAACTTTGTCTATTGCAGTATTGAGGAAAATTAATGAAGGCGGCTTTTAACAGCTTTATATAAAAATAAGACAAATAACTCACACTGAAGGTTTATAGACATGTTCCTGAGCTTTTTTATAAGAAACAGGTCGCTGACGATCCACTGCACTCCATTTCATCCGTGCGCATTTGCGCACTCCCGTGAGTGTATGAGACAGCATCAGTCAATGCACAGTCTGCTGCTGTCTGATCTGCTCACAGATAAACCAAGAAACATCAGAACAGATGATGAAAATAAGCTTTTTTTCTCTCGCTTTTCACCTGTTCATCGCGCTATGACTCATTTCATGCGTAACGGCTTTGCGCCTTTCTCCTCCGCGGCGCTCTCTCATCAGTAAAGAGGCATTTAGAATTATCAGAAATAAAATAGCCTTTACCCATAATTACTTCAGTGTCGGCTCACTTAAAGAGACTGTGAGGAGTTTTTAAGTAATTACAAAAAAGTCTCACTTTTAGATATATGCCTGATCGAAATACACACTTATCAATGAGTTTTATAGCATCTAAATAGGTTATCTATAAATGCTATTCTTTAGCCTCCTGGTCGGTTTGTACAGGGCTGGGCTGGCCTGGATACTCAACTTCGGGAACAAGACAATTAAAACTAGAGCAAATTTATATTATTTTATTATTTATATTACACGTCTGAGAGCGCCGGGCTGTAAGTAGCGATATAGCCGTCTACAACTACGATAATAACTTTTCCCCGCATTGCTTGTCGTCACACATCAAAAACTACCGCTACGTAACTAGAAACAGATACATTACCTCTTGGCTTTGCATCCTGTAAGTTGTTGAAGAAGAACTTGTAAAGCTATGCAGAGTTCCGACAAAGATCCATGCTGCATTTACCACAACAAACAAACACATTTGGCTTCACGTCTCTGGTGCGTTCAAGTTGTAGTCAGAAGTAGGAATTTTGAGCTCCGAGTGGGAAACTAAAACTGGAACGTCCCCCGAAGTCTGAATTTCCTACTGGGAACTCGGTGAAACCTCGCCACCCCGAGGTGTCAATCGAAGATGGATGCCCCTAGTGTGAACAGTTATTTAGCTCCTGTAATAATCAGTTTATTTGCACTTCTGACTGGGGTGTGTCGCTCTAGATCAGCTGTATACATAGTATTGTTAGATTTATATTTACAAAAATGCTGCCATTGTGATAGTCACATTCTTCATACAACAGCGCAGGGCGTGCTAACAACAGTTAACAATAGCCTGGTAGTTAGGCATGTTTTTTTCTGACTTCAACTAGAACGCCAATAAGTGGAAGATGATGTCACTCCCATTTCTGAGGTTACAGGAACGCAGCATTACGCCGGCGATAAATTCTCCTCATAGCACCTTTAATGTGACATCAGGTGTAAAAACACCAGATTGTGCTATGGGAACTTCTCCAACATTGCGCAGCATGTTTTTGGTTTCTTCGTGTTATTTAGACCCTTTTCACGTTAGCCTTAAAACTCTTTCACCACCACAGAAGCACTTTGGTTAATCAGATGTGCACTGATTAGTTTCATAACTTGAAAAAAAAACTCATCCATGTTTAAAATCAAAATATCCCACAAAGAATTTAAACAAAATTCTTATATGTTTATTTTTCGTTTTTCCATTTTTAAAACCAGAACAGGAAAAATGTCGTTTTTCTGTTTTCTGTTATTCCGTTTCTCTGTTTTGGTTTTAAAACGGAAAAACAAAAAAACAAGACCGTTGTTTTTTTTATTTTGTTTTGAAACAGAATAACGAAAGAACGAACCATACACGGATTCTCTCGCAGCTGGGGTTGGCAATTTTTTGAATGTAGCATCTCCTCAGGGCTCAGCCTAGGAAGTTCCAGTATCTCTGGGTTTGTTCATGAGTGAGGCTAAAATGATTCTGATCTTCAACTATGGTCACGAACTCTAAGCAGTGACCAAAAGAATGAGATTTTAGATAAATGCAGCTGACATGAGTTTTCTCAAGAGGAGTTGCTGGACTTAGCCTTGCAGAGCAGACAGACCTGCCTGATTCTGAAATCCTGCAGGTCCGTCTTGCCAGCCTCCGTTGTCCAATGAATTCACTCGGCTGAACTCTTAACAGCCCAATCAGGGAAGAGAGGCGGGAGCAGCAGAATGTGGGCGTGACGACAACCGGAAGTTGAGAACTGGAAGTTATTGTCCTCATGGCTACTCAGTGAAACTTGGCGAAATCTGCCCTCCTCAGAAGTTTACTTGTAGGGATTGTCTTTGACAAGGTTCATGTCACATATAAGTGTTAAATGAATCATCTGTGTGGTACAATTTAGTGTAAGACGATAGTATAAGGCCGTTAGCTGTTAGCAACTAAGTTAGCCGCTATGGCTAACATCCATGAACTGTTTTTAACTGTTGTTAGCCATTAGCCGCTATGTATGCGACATTGTAGGAGGCAACCCTGCTTGATGTGGATTGGTCTGTGATGAATGTGACGAGCCAAACGATTGTCCAATCACAAGCTTGTGTTTTTTTTTTTTAACGTTCTGCCCTGAAAACAAATTCAAGGGCTCCTACCCAGATAGACTAGTGAAATATTTCTGTGGCAGATATATGGAGCTGTCCATCTGGCTTGTCGGGTTATGCTGGACTCGGTCCCTAGGAGCGAGGACTACAGACATCCAGAGGGATCTCAAAGTAGAGCTGCTGCTCCTTCACATTGAGAGAGGCAAGTTGACGTGGTTGTCTGGTCACTTCTTTATGGAGGTTTTTTGGACATGCCCACAAGGGAGGAGGCCCAGGGGCAGATCCAGAGCATGCTGGAGAAATTATGTATGTTGTCTGGCCTGGGAACACCTTGAGATTCTCTAGAGGAACTGAAAGTTTTGCTGGGAAGAGGGACATCTGGGTTGAACTGCTGGGCCTGCCAAGGCTGCCTGCCTTGGATGAATGGCATTTTTTACACCTAAATATTTTTTAAATAATTTTATACTATATTGAATTAATGTATTTTTCTCTGTTTTCAATGTAAGGTTCCTGATGGAGCAACAATCAAAGTGCTCTCCAAAAAAACTCACCCCCCTTTGAGCCCACAGGGGAGTCTGAAAGGTAAGAGCAAAGAGGAAATGAATTGTTCTCCAATACATGCAAAATGATTATATTGATTGACAAGAGATCAATTAGAAAGTAATCTCTAAGGCTGTGTTCACACCGCTAGCGACCCAACTACCAAAATTGCGTCGCCCACTGACGTATCGTTGCGCGTCCATAAATACCTCATTTTGGTCACTGTTGCCGTCGGCCGTTGCTCGGTGACATCACATCCGCTCGAGTTTCACCGCGATCATATCATATATCACATAATAGGATGTATAAGTGGACATTATTCCAGCTGTATCCTTTCATTCACTTATCAAACACAAAACACTGCAGCTGATGCCCTGCAGCAGCATTATCTGTCAGTTTCCCACGGTCCGTCTCGGTGGAACTAATGTCCTCACTGACTAATGTTTCCCACACAGACATGGATTGTTCCTCTGTAGTCCGGATGAAAAACTGTCTGTCACAGGCACCGTCACACACACACACCACTGATTGGCTGTTGCTACACAGCCACACACGACATTGTCTGAAAAGATCAACTTTTTTTTTATTTTGACATCATGCGACAAGCTATGTGGTAGGGTGAAAAGCTGCTGTTGCATCACGGGAGGGTTAGCCCCGCCCCATTGCAGCTGTACATTGACTTTGCATGGAGAGTGATCGGCGAGGTAGTACAAGAAGCGTGCGGTGTGAATGCAGCATAATGCAGTATTTGACTTACTTTCATGTCTGATTGTGACTTGAATGTGATGACAAGCAGCATAGGTGTGTGTTTGTTTGGAGAAAATGCAGCTAGTGGGTCTTAAAGTCAGATTCATTTATTTAATTATAAATTAGTCTTAGCTTCAGATGGGTCTTTTAATGGCTAGAATGAACAGCTGGTACATTAAACTTTTATATTGATTAAAAAAAAAAACATTGACATGGTGAACTTAAGACTTTATTCTTTAACTTAGCAGCAGGACTTCAGGGAGACTCATCCTTGTTGGAGCTCCTCTTATTGACTTTTACCACCAAACTGAATGCTGTTAGTCAGAAAATAAAACTCAATATTTTTCTGTAAATAACCACTGGCTGTTGTTTCATTATGCCTTTAGATGATGAAAACTTCTCTGGAAAGTACTTCCATCTGGTGAGGGGCACTTTGTATTTCCTCCTTGGATGCATTAATTATTGAATAACACATTTTATAATGGGCGGACTTGTGTAATGCTGTGTGCTGCAGATTGATCCTGACATAGATGAGGACAGGGGCAGCCCAGAGAAGAAGAAGTTTAAAGTGAAGGAAGTGTACCTTACCAAACTGCTCTCTACAAAGGTAAGAGGAACCACATACAAACACTCATGTCACTCTGACAGAAGCAGAACTAAGACCGCTGTTTCCCTCTAACGGGGCTATTCTTAAAACCTGAAACACAGCAAGTGACAGACAACTTTTGCTGATCTTTATCCTCTGCAGCTCTTCAAAAAACTCCATCAGCTCTGTGCTTTTAAAACACCCATGTTGCACATTTTACCTGATTCTGTGTAACTTGGACCCTTTTTCTTATCATATTGACTTGTTTTTGAACCATGCAGTAGTAGCCAAAAACTTCACTGTTGTTATTTCCAGGCCCTTTCAATAAATCAATCAATCAGAGTTTATTTATGTAGCACAGTTCATACAAATTCAATTTCAGCTCAAAGTGCTTTACATCAAGACAAAAGATTGACAAAGGATGTATATATATATATATATATATGTGTGTGTGTGTGTGTGTGTGTGTTTGTGTGTGCAGAGGTCCATCTACTCAGTAGTATGGCACTGTAATTGTAATGAATGGTTGGTAGGATGTCAAGTGGATTTGGAGACTAATGCACACCACAGAAGCTCAATTAAAATGATAAAAATGTATCACAGCAGACACAAGAAAAAGCAAAGCAATAAAACTAAGAAACATCAGACAACTAAATAAGACCAATAAAAAATATTTAAAACAAATAAAAGTATGTGAAAAGATTAAAATTAAACCTAAAATGATTAAATGTAAAAACATAAGAACTATATCAAAATATATATATGAACAAACAGTAAAAATACTCACCAGTATTACATGTCTAAAGCTACTTCTAGACCAGCTGACCTTATAAGGGCTGCATGTGGCTCCCAGGCAAAATGAGGCCCTTCAATAAAGTGTAAACATGAAAAAACAGACAAAACTGTCATGAAAATATAAAGACAAATCAAACAGTTTCCATAAAATCTTTGGTTATTAGAATCTACTTAATTCTCCTATAAACTTAATAGTTTGATTGCTGTCTTGTTTCTTTGAAAAACCCACTGTGAACATGAGTCAGAGTGGCTAGAGCCCTCTGGAGCTCAACAGATGTTACCAGACAACTACAATTTGTGCACTGACTTTTGAGTTTAACTACAACCTCAGGTGAAGGTATTTGTTTTAAATCTATTTTTAATATGTCTCCTTATTTGTAGCTATTTTCAGAGACTGGCAGCTGTAACACTTTAAGCTAATGTCATGCTGTAAAACTCAGACCATGTTAAAAAAGGACAGTTTTTCAATAACGGTCTGACTAATGATATCAACATGATTCTGAGTGCTAGCTTTGGGTTTTCAGGGTCATGAATCATATTATGATGGTAACTTAATCATGGAACTACTGATTATAGATCTAACAGCAATAACTTAAATCTATAATAGTGGAAGTTTGCGCTCTCGGAGTGCTTTGTAGCTCTCTGTAAACATGACTTGGCAGACTGCTTGCTATATAACATGACTGCATTGCGTGATTCTGATTCACTCAGCCTCAAAATTTGTTATATCAAACACAAAGTCTTGGAAGATTCTAAAAATAGGAGGCTCACAATTTGAAAATTTAGGTAAACATTTCTTGCTTCAATAGATTGTTAAATATTTCTTTACGTGATGAGGACTGTCTCACTTCCGTTTGTGGGCCCCTCCATGACTTCCCCCTTGTGGGCGGCCTTGGGTGTAATATTCAGATTTTGTAAGGCTTCCTTTATTTTTTATAGAAAATGAAATAGACAATTTGAAAAGGTGATATGGAGGCAAAGCTTAAAGGGCTTAAAATGGCTCTAAAGAGAGTACATACAAACAGTAAATTTACACAAGTTAGTTTTACACTGTGTTAATTTTTTACTTAGTATTTACTCAATAATTACACTGGATTAGTTTTAATGTATAAAATATCCAAAATAACTTAATGGGCCTATAAAGACCAATCAGTAGTGCTAAGAGCAACTCTAGTAGTTTTAATTTAACCATGCAGATTTACTGTGAAGATAAAAACCAACAACACTGTCATTAATGTCATATCCTGAGGAAACACAATTTTTCTCAACTTTGACAACTTCCTTTTTTACTCTGGCACCTATGTGTCATGTGAAATAACAAACAGTCTCACATCCTCACCTCAGAGAGCGCCTGGATGCCCAACCCAGCTGTGGCAGAGCAGGCAGGACTGCAGCGCCCCCTGGGGTTACTGGCCCACAGTACAGAGGGATCATATTTGGTCAGTTTGACTTTTCCTTAACAACAGTGAGGAAGTGGAACTGAACATGTACAAACAGCAGAGACCCAGAAGCTCTGTAGCTTAGAACCAAGCTGAAAATGCACAATCTGTCACGTACTGTTTATTTGTGATGTTTTAATCTAATGATGCTTTTTTTTTACTTGTTTCAACTTCCTGCGTCAGTATTTTGTGAAGTGTTAGTTTCATGCAGGTGAACATTTACATACTGTGTTATTTAGATCATGTTCCTCCTGCTATGTGTCCACCTATAAAGCCTGTTTTATCAAAAACTAAAATTTTAAAATCAAATGTATAGGAGCTTAAGTGATGTCTTACTTTATGCAACTAAAATTCAAATGATGATATGGTTTAATTTCAGAAAAGCTGTAAATGTGTGTTCAGAGGCATGATGACAGGAAACGGTGATGACTTTCATGTGGGCCATGCTTCAACCCACAGGTTGACCCAGATATCGAAAAGCCCATATCAAGCTATTTTGAGTTTTATAGAGGGTACCATGATGGCGCAGGAGGTTAGCAAGGGGGGTTAGCTGACGGTCACTGATCCATTCCTCTATTGGTCAGGGCCGTGCTGTGGGGAGTTTGCATTTTCTCGCTATGCATGCATGAGGTTTCTTTGGTTTCATCCCAAAAACATGCTTGTTAGATCAATTAGTGACCCAAAATGGCCACTCAGTGTCAGTGTTGTCTGTCTCTCTATGTTGGCCCTGTGATCTGCCGATTACCAGTCCAGGGTGTAACCCCCTTTTGCCCTTTTAGGCCCCCTGCAGTCCTAAAGTACATAGGTAGTCTTTATAATAGTTAGCTTACATGTCTCCTCAGTGTAACAGAGCACGTCCATAGACAAAATAAAAAGGAAGCAGCATCAGGACTTCTCCCTCTCCTCCGCTTCGTGGAGACTGCGGCTGCCCTAAATGTCTCATCCCCTTTCCCCCTTAATAGAACTACCACTGTGACATCCTACCGTTGTTTTGATGTAAGTCTGAGCTCATTGGCTGACAACACACATTAGTCACCTCCTCAGTCCTTTCCTATCTACTTTCCTTAACCCTGATGGAAAACGTTATGAGGTGCAGAGAGAGACCGAGTACACCTTCACTACTCTACGTCATCATGCAACGGCGGATGTTACTGCTGCAGTGAAACTTCAGTTTCAAAATGGGCATCTTATGGAGAGCTCATGTATCATGACAATGTTGTTCTTCTCAGACAATTTGAACATTAACAACCCAGTAAAAATCACGTCTGCATAACCGATGTTGGAAGTTAGCATTTGCACAAATCTGTCCTCTCATTATCAACATGAACACCAATGAGTACATGAAAATAAATGAACTGAAGGAAAGAAAGAAATTGTGAAGCCCACTTTGTAATAGTGAACAAATTAAAAATATTAAACCATGCTTAAAACATCAAATGTCTCATATCCTGCTCTCTTCAAAGAATCAGACTTCTGGAAAGTTAAGGCAGGTTTTGGTAAACTTAAGAAAGGATCAACCAGCAGTGGTAACTCACATGGTCTGCGGGCTTTGCTCATCATTATTTGGTTGAATTCAGAAGCAGTCAGGATAATCTCCTTTTGTTTTGGAAAGGATGGTCTGGTGTATCCCATGCTACAGGAGATAACAAAGGAGCATTGAGCCACCTTTCCAAAGCATTTAAACTATTCAAACACCTCTTATCACAAACTACTTCCAGATCATTTCACTCAGTTAGGAACCTTTCCAAGCAAAAAGGACTATTCCACTGCAGCCCTGGTCAGTTTTGGGGGAGAGAAATCAGAGTGTTGACAACATAAGACTGAGCTGCAAATGAGCTGTTGACCAATCAGAGCAGACTGGGCTCAGGTGAGGAAAGGGGCCTGAAAGGGGCTGGAGCTCCATTGTAATGAGAATACAGGTGGATCAGGGATACTCAGTAAATGAAAAGTCAGGAGTTTAAGGATGGCCTCTGTTGCAGTGAAGTGGTTCACTGCTCCAGGCTCTCTAATGTGCTACAGATCTGTGTTTTGTCACTTTGAATTCTTATTTATAGTTTGAGTCCAGATTTATAGCCTCATCCTGGAACGGATATTTCAATAGAGTACCAGGTGACAACTCTGGAAGCTAACTTTGACGTCACTGATTCATCTTGCAATTGATACAGTTTAGTTAATCTTTTTTTAATTGTTAAGGCAGTAAAATTGAATCTTGTTTCTCCTCTAGGTGGCGGTGCACTCATTTGTAGAGGACCTGTTCAAATCTATTTGGGGGATGCCGAACTTAAGAGCACCACCTGCTGTCAAATATTTCTTCGACTTTCTGGATAGTCAAGCAGAGAACATGAAGATCATCGATCCTGATGTCCTGCACATCTGGAAGACCAACAGGTACTGATGACTCAGCAAATTATTGCTGTTGAGAGGAGGACTTAAAAAAAAAAAAAAAAATCAGGAGTTCTTGTATAGCTAACATTACAGACCTAAAAAATGTGTTTCTTTGCTTAAAGATGCTATGAGGAGTTTCTAAGTAATTACAAAAAAGTCTCACTTTTAGATATATGCCTTATCCAAATACACACTTTAAGATGAGTTTTATAGCATCAAAATAGGTTATCTATAAATGCTATTCCTTAGCTTGGTGGTCAGGTCGGACAGGGCTAGACTGGCCTGGATACTCAACTTCAGGAACAAGACAATTAAAACTAGAGCAAATTTATATTATTCAGACACATCTTAGAGCACTGGACTGTAAGTAGCCATATATATAGTCGGCTACAAAACTACGATACTAAGTTTTCCAAAAATTGCTTGTTGTCACACTTCAAGAACTACCGCTACGTAACTAGAAAGAGATACATTACCTCGTCGCTTTGCATCCTGTAACCCCCAATTTCCACCGCACGCAAAAGCGCTGCGCCGCAGTCTTGCTGCGAATCGCAAAACCCACTGGAAGCAGCGCGCCGTGGAGCTCAATCCGGAGGGGGAGGGCTGATCCCCGGAGAGCCCCAGCTCTCATGAGAATAGCGATGTCACACGCTCATAAAACATATTATAGACTGAGAAAAGCAATAAACAACACCTCACTTCACTTCTCTAAGGTCCCTCTGCTGGTCCCAACCACACAGCTTCAAGAATTATTCAACTTCTGTCCGCCTATATCCGTGTAGAAAGACTATGGTGTCATGCATGCAGTGTTATATATTTCTGTACCTCTACAATTCACTTTTCTTCCTCCATGGTGTCGTGTTGTCTCTGGGACCCTCTGACCGACTGCTGACCTGAAGCTCGTGCTTCCGGTTTCGACGTAATGACAATTAATTGAGGAAAAGTCCGTGCAAAAGTCCGTGCATTGTGTTTTATTTTGAAACTTCCAGTTACTCCACACGGTGACTTCCTGCCTGGTGCTTTCTTAATGACAGTGAATTTACGAGGTTTGGAAGCGGCCGCGCAGAAAATAGACCTGAAGCGTATCTCTCTTGGTGCTGGCGCTTCTGCAACGCGGCGCGGCGCTTTCGCGTGCAGTGGAAATTGCCTGATAGACTACAATGGGAGCAAAGTGCTCCGCAGGACGCTGCGCTGCGCTGCGCGTCGCGGCGCGGCACTTTCGCGTCCGGTGGAAATTGGGGGTAAGTTGTTGAAAAAAGAAGTTGTAAAGCAATGCAGAGTTCTGAGGAAGGTCCGAGCTGCATTCATTAGCATCACAACAAACACACGCTTTGGCTTGAGTCACATCTTTATGAAAGTCGCCGCGCATGCTCATGGGTAGCAGAGTCTTTATGTCGGCGGAAATAGATTTTCCTCATAACACCTTTAAGTAGGAAGGTGCCTCTCAGGTTTGGTGCTTCTCATTGTTTTTTTTTTTTTTGTGTGTGTAATAAAGTTATGAACATTACTGATTTTTTTTTTTTTTGCTTTCAGTCTAAAACGTGCTGCCTTTGCAACTGTCCTTCCTGTGTTTTCCTCTCACAGTTTGCCGCTGCGCTTCTGGGTCAACATCCTCAAAAACCCACAGTTTGTGTTTGACATGGAGAAGACTCCAAATCTGGACGGCAGTCTGTCGGTCATCGCTCAGGCCTTCATGGACTCTTTCTCTCTGACTGAGACACAACTGGGGAAGGTGTGGTAAAAATGCGTCTCAAAACTTGAAATTTATTTAAATTAATTAAAATATGTTTTATGCATCATTAGTTTCACCAATATTCCATCATGGTCCGCTCGCGCTACTCCGCCAAGACAGTCCGGGGTCACTCCACCCATGTTTTTGTGACTGTGCTGACCTCTGAACTGAAATGGTAAAATATTGGTGAAACTAATGAGTTTTTGGACGATTAATGCAGTTTTAGGAGCGGCGCGATACATGCCCCGTGTGCTACCATTATACGGATGTCCGCCGCTCGATTTTGGATCTAAATATCTCCCGAAGCACTGTTTGGATCAGGAAAGCCCTCTGGGTGAGTATGTTGTTCTACTTCGGTCTATAAACAATGTGAAAGCTGTAGAAACCAAACTTAACCTTTTAAACACATAACTTTGAGTGACACCACATTATGAATATTTTTATTTTCTAGTACGCTCCAACTAACAAGCTCCTCTACGCCAAAGACGTCCCCAAGTTCAAACTGGAAGTGAAGTTGTACTTCAAGCAGATCAGAGATCAGCCACCAATCACCAACTCAGAATTTAAAGAATTCCTACAAGAGGAATCAAAGGTTTGGATTTTTTATTCCACACAATGTAAAATCTTGAAACGTCAAAATGAAAACTAAAAGCTCTATGATACGGTTTGTCCAGCACAAAGCTTTTCTGATCTGAAGTGCAGGTGTCTTTCCTATTTTCAACTTGATTTCCACGTGATTCTTAAGTTTGATGCTCACATTGTTTAAGTAGGAAAATGAAATCTACTCTATGGTGTATAAATATAGAAGGTGCAAGATCAGCCAAAAAGCTGTTGTGTTCTTGTCTTGAGAAAGAAAAGCTGCTAATCACTGAAGGCTTGTTTTATGGCAGTTTGTTCCTGATATTATAGGCCACATTGAAGACAGGATCAGCAGTTGAGGATTCCAACAGATAAAATAGTTCAATTTGTACCCCTTAACTTGATTTGATATTGCTCACACACTGAGTGTTATATTAATTTAGAGTTAATTTAAAGCTCAAGGTTTGGTCGCCAATTAGTTAAATTATTTCAAATAGCTGCACAAATGCCCAAGGCACACCTAGACCTACTTCAGAAACAAGTGTGTCCTGCTTCACCATTTAACAACCACTCATTTAATGTATGCACGATGTCTAATCAAGGCACATAACACTGTGCCAATTATAATTATTCTTATCAAGCATCCTTATAGAAGAAAAAATATGGTCCATTACGCCATGCAGCATTTTGAGACAAGGTACGTCACACTGTCAAAACAGGGCCTGTGCAGTTTAATGATTGTTTGTTTTTCATTTCAGAAACATGAGAATGAGTTCAACGAAGCTGCAGCCCTCAAAGAGCTCTACAAATTCATCCAGAGATACTTCACAGAGGTCAGGTTTTAAATCTGATATCGTTTATTTATGTGCTGCTGCTCAGTGAGATCACCTTTATGATAAATTTAAGGGGGTTGGCCATTTTGATTAGTTGTTAATGATAATCTTTAAGTTCCATGACAAAGTTACAATCACAATATGATTCTTGACCCTGAAAACCCACACCTAGCACTCAGAATCATGTTGATATCATTATTATTTGGACTGTTATTGAGCAGTTATCTGGATCACCACCAAAATCTTATCAATTTGTAGTTGTTTCATTACCAACATCTCCTAATAATTTCATCAAAATCTGTCCAGTAGTTTTTGCATAACTTTTCAAACAAACAAAACATATGACAGCAAAAATAACCTCCAGACTGTGGCGGCTCCTCAGACAGTACTGTCTCCACATATCACAAAAAAAGGAAGGAACTGTGGTGAACTGGCAACAGGGTCACTGGCGGCCAAAGCTCATTGATGCAAGTGTGGTCTGATCCAAGAGAGGGGCGACTGCTGCTCTTGTAGCTGAAGAAGTTAACGCTGGTTTTGACCGGATGGTGTCAGTGCATTAGTTTGTTAATGGTGTTATTGTAGATGGTCAGAGTGTTTTGTCTGATAAGTGTGTGAAAACTGTTATATCAACATCTGTGATTGGGAACGTACTCCAACAGTTATCGAAATCCAACGTTTGACTCAGAGTTGAAGGTCCCATGTCCTGATAGATTGAGTTTCTTTTAATGTTGTGAGGTGGGGCTTGGGGAGCAGATGAACATAAAATCTTTGACTCAACTCTTAGTTTAAGTAGAAATGCCCGTGAAAATGCTCAGTTTTTGCTTCATGTGATTTATTATGTCATAGCTATACAGTCTCCTACATGTAAGCTTTCTGCTCGTCATAGGTTGACAGCATTGCTGTTTCGTTAGGCTACGTTTACACGGACACTCCTGACTTAAAGACGCAAAGATTTTTTCTTTGCGTTTTCAAATTCTTCTGCGTTCAGACGACAACGCAGGAGACGAGTGAATCCACTGTAGTATGCATGCCAGTTCAGTAGATGGTGGTGTAGGTCTGCAGAGAGGCATCGTTGCTACAACACACGAACGAAGAAGAAAAACTTTCACAAACAACGATGGCAAATAGACGCACAGAGACGCAGTTTCTTTTCTGGACAACAAAACAGTTCGGACAACAAATCTGTCTGGATAACAAACTGAGCACGATAAGAGGCTCACACGTTACTCAACAGACGGCCGAAGTTGTTGTTGTTCCTGGTATGCGCGCGCAGCCTTCATGTGAAAGAGTACTGTGCATGCGCATGACGTCAGCGTTCCACCCTGAAACGCTCTGATTCAGGTTTAGAGCGTTTTGGAAACTTTCCACTATGGAGCCCGTTTTCAATAGTTACCATTTTCAGACAAAGTGCAATGCGTTTCAATGTAAACACAAGGCCAAAATGCAATGAAAACGTATCTGATTTGACCATTTTCGGCACCGTTTAACGCAGCCTAAAGGTGCGTTCACACTGCAAGCGACCCAGCTACCAAAGTCGCGTCGCCCACTGAGGTAGCGTCGCGTGTCCATAAATAGCCTACCTGTTTGGTCGCCTGGCGTCGGCCGTTGTTCTGTCAGATTTTGCTGCCTTGTCAGATTTTGCTACCGAGCCTTTTCTGATAGACTCGTCTATCGATTTTTGCTGCCTTGTCAAATTTTGCTTCTGCTGCGTTGTTTCCTACAGCTGCTTACGTTATTGTTGTGTTTATCTAATCGTGCTAACATGTAGCAAGAGACATTCTACCGTTTTCAATTAAAATTGAAGTAGAGGGGGGAGGGCATGGTCTAAAAGTTCGATTGCATCCCATCAAAAAATGCTCCCCGTACTCAGTGCATCAACAAATCATTAATAATCATCTCTTTAGCCCTCTGTCATTAATCCCAGCTAGTTTTTATATGTTTTAATCTGTTATTTAGGCTGGGAGCATATTCTGATGGTTCAATATTACCCCATCAGAAAATGCTACCTGGACCTGAAGTTCAATAAATCATTAATAATCATCTCTTTAGCCCTCTGTCATTAATCCCAGCTAGTTCTTATATGTTTTAATCTGTTATTTAGGCTGGGAGCATATTCTGATAGTTCAATATTACCCCATCAGAAAATGCTACCTGGACCTGAAGTTCAATAAATCATTAATAATCATCTCTTTAGCCCTCTGTCATTAATCCCAGCTAGTTCTTATATGTTTTAATCTGTTATTTAGGCTGGGAGCATATTCTGATAGTTCAATATTACCCCATCAGAAAATGCTACCTGTACACAAAGTGTCCATAAATCATTAATAATCATCTCTTTAGCCCTCTGTCATTAATCCCAGCTAGTTTTATATGTTTTTATTGGTGCTTTAGTCTTGAGTGAGAATTTCTGTCAATAAGGGTAAAGCGTTTACATTCTTTGTCATATTGACCCCTTTAGAAACCAAAGCATGTTTTTTTGAATGAAAATATTTTTCTTTAATTATAGGCAATGGATGACAGTTTACAGAATAGCTTAATATATGATATAAACACAGAAATCAAAAACAAATGGTAGCATTTGATCATATATAAAATATAAACATATATATACATACACACATATATCTCCCTCTCTCTTTCTATATATATATATATATATATATATATATATATATATATATATATATATATATATATATACACACATACATACACAATTATATACACAATTATATAAATATATATATATATATATATATATATATATATATATATATATATATATATATATATATATATATATACATATACATATATATATGTATTCACACAATTATATACATATATGTGTATATATAAGTGCTGTCAGACGATTAAAAAAATCAATCTAATTAATTACCAGATTTATAATTAATCGCATTTTAATCTCATATCTGTTTAAAGTACCCAAATAAAGAATTTGAATTCTAGGATATTATAAAATTGTGGTGCATGGCTAATCAAATTAATACACTAAGAAGTATAGATTTGTAAATCCACATTTTTATTGGTGACTAAATAAAACCAAAGTCAGGGCAACTTGTCCAGAAAATTCTAAGCTCAATCAGGCAACTCAAATTACACTTTAAGTATGTTTCATAAATCAAATTCAAAATAAGAAAAAGGTCGAGGACACCCAGCAAACCAATTAGGCCTGATGCATTATTAAAGAATGTAGTACAAATATAGATAAATAAATTCAAAAATAAAATAAGACTAAGTCTTAAATATGCCATTTCTGTTGTCACCTGGTTTTTGTTTGGTCTGACTAGAGACGCATGTGTGGAGCTGGGTCCTCCAGCCGGACAATATCAAAATGTTTGTGAGCTAATATTAATCTTGCAGTTAATTTTTTTAACGCATTAATTTCATGAAGGGCATCAACTGTCTGGAACTGATGGCCATTTTTATAAACTTCCCTTGCCATCCATTCCCAAATGTTCTCTCTGGGATTTAAATCAGGGGAACGTGCGGGATGGTCCAAAAGAGTGATGTTACTCTCCCTGAAGAAGTCCTTGGTCAAGCGAGCATTGTGAACTGCAGCGTTGTCCTGTTGAAAAACCCAGCTGTTACCACACAGACGAGGGCCCTCAGTCATGAGGGATGCCCGCTGCAACATTCAATTAGCTTTGCTTGACTAATTCTGCACCACCTGAAGCTCCAGTGTTCCACTGAATGAAAAAGCAAATTACACATTACACACTAAAGCACCAATAAAAACATATAAAACTAGCTGGGATAAATGACAGAGGGCTAAAGAGATGATTATTAATGATTTATTGAACTTCGGGTACGGGTAGCATTTTCTGATGGGGTAATAGAACTATCAGAATATGCTCCCCGCCTAAATAACAGATTAAATCATATAAAAACTAGCTGGGATTAATGACAGAGGGCTAAATAGATGATTATTGATGATTTATTGACACTTTTAGTGCAGGGGACATTTTTTGATGGGATGCAATTAAACAAAGAAAATGTGCTCCCGCCCTAAATTACGCTTAAAACATACCAAAACTAGCTGGGATTAATGACGGAGGGGTATTGCTTTAAATAATAATGATTAAGTAAACTAAAATAAACATAAAAACACATCATAACTTGCTGGGATATAGGGATAGGGAGCTAAGTATTGTGACTTTATTTTTAAACCTCAAAGTGTAGCTTTGATGCTGGAATTTCTATGACGCATAAAAATTCCAGTTTTTCAACACAAGGAACTAATGCTGCATCCGAGGCAACCCGTAACTCGTATTTTTCCCACCTGTAACTCGTGAAAATGCACTGGAACGGCAGTCGAACTCGTAACTTACGACTGCCTAAACAATATGGCAGCCTCAACACTGACAAACACTGTAAAGTAAACTTCTGTTACATTATGCGCTGTTTCCCCGCTTTTGTTTCACTCAAATGAGAAAGTTGATAAAGAATGAATATTATGATGGCTGCCATGTTGGTTAATTTACATACAAGAACTCCTGGCGCTCAAACTGAAGTCGTATTTTGCCTAGAACGCTTTCAGGTCGGAACTCGGAGATTTCAACTGGGAAATATACTAGTTACGGGTTGCCCTGAATGCAGCATTACTCCTCCAATTTATGCTCTAAGAATACAGTGTACGCACGCAGTACTAGAACACAAAATACTTATTACTTCTTCAAGTTTAGCACGTAGTACGGAGCCCCCCTGGTGACATTGAATAGACAAAAAAATCATGCGTGGCCACGAGGAAGTAAGGCGAGGCCACGAGATAGTAATGCGTGGCCACGAGATAAATAACGCGTGGCCACGAGATAGTAATGCGTGGCCACGACATAAATAATGCGTGGCCACGAGATAGTAATGCGTGGCCACGAGATAAATAACGCGTGGCCACGAGATAGTAATGCGTGGCCACGACATAAATAATGCGTGGCCACGACATAGTTAATGTGTGGCCACGACAAAATTCACCTTTAGTATTGAGATCTGTCAGTTTCAGAGAAATGCAGAGACTGTAGCCTCTCAGTATGGACAACTTTGAATACATTTCTCATTATTTTAATTTAGGAATGAACTACAATGACACTCTTAAACTACTTGCAATTAGGCATGGAGTAATTCTTAGCAAGAGACACTTAATTCGGCTGCTCTAAATGACTGCGGTCACACATCCGTGCTTCCGTGATTCTGTTGCGCACTTTGCCCAAATGTTACGGTAGGCAAAAGGTTACGGAGGCATGACGGTGGTGCGTTCAGCGGCACCGGAAAAATAACTGCTAATTTCCAGAGAATTTTACTGCAACATTATTGATTAAGAGCACATAAAAATCAGGCACTTGAGGCCTATTTTACTACAAGCAAATATCAAAAAATTCATTAAAAAAATAAAAATCAAATTTGTACTTATGATCTAGGAGGTCCAACAGAATATTGTACAGTACATTCCCAGGTAGGCCTACCTCTGTGCTTCTTCCCCGAAAATTTACTGTGGCATTATTGATTAAGAGCACATCAAAATCAGGCATTTGAGACTCATTTTTATGAACGGCAAATATTTGTAATTCTCATCTATATATATATATATATATACACCGAGATATATATAAACATATATATATATATATACACACACACATATATGTATATATACATATATATGTATTCATATGTATATATGCATATATATATGCACATACATATGCATATATATGTATATATACATATATATACATACATATAGATAGATAGATAGATAGATAGATAGATAGATAGATAGATAGATAGATAGATAATTACAAATATTTGTCGCTCATAAAAATGAGCCTCAAATGACTGATTTTGAAATGCTCGCAATCAATAATGCTGCAGTAAATTGTCTAGAAATATGCACAGAGGTACCTGAGACAGGACTTTACAATATTCTGTTGGACTTTAGAGATCATAGTACTATTTAGATTTTTTATGATGTTTAAATATTTGCCGTTCATAAAAATGAGCCTCAAATGCCTGATTTTGATGTGCTCTTAATCAATAATGCTACAGTAAATTTTCGGCTGCAGCCATAGTGTTCTATGGCTGCGGTCGAAAAGTCATTTTTGCTTAGGAAGGTTCCTAACGGAGGGAAATGAACTGGAAGTAGTTCGTGATTAGAGCTGTTCGAATAGTTTAAATGCATAGGAAAGGAGGCTCAATGCTTCCTTTATTATCTCCTTTAGCATAGGATACACCGGACCATCCTTTACGAAAGGAGAGGAGATTATTCTGTCCCACAATTCACCGCGGCAACAGCTTTTATAAACAGCACGTTATCCGACTGCTTCCGAATTTAACCGAATAATGACGAACAAATCCCTCAGACCATGTGAGTTCCCTCTGCTGTTCATCCTTTCTAAAGTTTACCAAAACCTGCGTTAACTTTCCAGCAGTCTGATTCTCTGAAGAGAGCAGGATATGAGACATTTGATGATGATTATGTTTTAAACATGGTTCAATATGAATCATTTTTACTCTATTAGATTGTGGTCTTAACAGTTTGTGCCTTTCTTTCCTTCAGTTCATTTATTTTCATGCACTGATTGGTGTTCATGTTGATAATGAGAGGACAGATTTATTTACATCCTCACTTCAACATCGGTTATGCAGATGCAATTTTTTACCAGGTTATTGTGTTCAATGTTGTCTGAAAGGAGCAACATTGTCATGATACATGATGCATGATGCGTCTTTTGTAGTCCACCTTCGGAAAATTGTAGTTTCACTGCAGCAGTAACATCCGCCGTCACATGATGATGAAGTGTAGTGAAAGTGTAGTCGGATTCTCTCTGTATGGCAGTATTCCTTTCCTAAGTCCTTCTGAATTCTCCTTTCTCCTTTCCTTAACCTCATGACGTTTTCCATCAAGGTTAAGGAAAAGTAGATAGGAAAGGGCTTAGGAGGTGGCTATTCGACCGCAGCCTATGTATATCTATGGGTAGGAAAATCTGACAGAACACCGTCCCTCGGTGACGTCACGTCCGCTCGAGTTTTACCGCGATCATATCATATATCTATATAATATCTATCTATATCCATATAATAGGATGTATAAGCGGACATTATTCCAGCTGTGTCCTTTTCACTCACTTATCAAACACAAAACTCTGCAGCTGATGATGCAGCAGCATCCTCTGTGAGTTTACTGCGGTCCGTCTGCAAATGTCCTCACTGAGATTAGTTCCGCCTATGCGGTAGTCATCCGCCCTGTAGTCATAATACATCCATGCCTGTAGTCCGGATGAATAACAGCACCGTCACACGTACACACACCGCTGATTGGCTGATGCTGCACAGCCACGCACGACATCGCCTGAATAGATCAACTTTTTTTTTAACTTTGACATCGCGCGACGAGTGAAGTGGTCGTCTTGTCGCCAGCTGTCACGTCGCGGGACGGTTAGCCCCGCCCCATCGCGGCTGTACATTGACTTTGCATGGAGAGTGATCGCCGAGGTAGTACAGGTAGCGTCCGGTGTGAACACACCTTTAGTCCACTCCATGCCCTGCAACCCCTCCTCGTCCATCATTTGGACCGCACATCAGTGCAGAGCTCATTAACACAGTCTTTCCACCCTCTCAGATCTTAAAATTTCCAAAGGGGAGGAAAAAGGAGCTGTATCAGTTTCTCGAAAGAGAGAAAAAAAAAAAAAATCATTTTGTTATTCAACTCAAATCAAATCCTTGCTTAATAGACACCCAAAAGATGTTTTAAGCCATCAAGAACATGGACATGGGACACAAGCAGCAGAAACTTCCCTTGTGAAACCAGCAGTCACGAGTTGTAAAGAAAATGCAAGGTTTAAGATTTTTCCTATTGATTTTGCTTTGTCAGTGTCTCCTGTGGTCTCGACTCAACTCAAAAAGAGCATGATTCATGAATGCAAATATTTCTATTAATTTCATTAAGTGACATTTTTATAAGGATTGGTACAAATAAGTAGGGCTGAAAGATATTACCTAATCTCAGCATCACAATTAATTGAAGCTATACGATTAATTAATGATTATTTTATGTTATGTTGGTGGTGTTACCGACGGTCATCAAAATGGTCGTCCTGTAGTATTTACACTTCAATTCTGTCTGATCAACATCCTCTGTACAGAATCCAAAATGTGCCAAACCAAACAACAGAAATGGCATTTTTCTTGGGTATAAGGTCCTCTGATAGATCGGCGCTTGTCTCCTCCATGTTGGCAGCGCATCCTTCTCTCTTGGCGAAAGTGAACGCAGACTGTGTGGAGGGGGTGCGGTCATGTGACTTACGCAGGGAAAATAATCAAAATAATCTACATGAGTAAAATTACTTCAATTACAGGGTCTAAATGTCGGTTTCAATTATTTTTCAATTAATTCTCCAGCCCTATAAATAAGTAAATAAGTACTAATCCATGTGGTTTTCCTCCCCTGCAGATTAAAGAGAAGCTGAACCAGAATGGAGCTCCTGCTGAGCTGATGGAGCAGCTGGAGGAAGTTAAAAAAATGTTTGACGGACTAAAAAGCTGCTCCTGGAACTGAGCTGGATCCATTTATTCACATCAGAGGAAAACTCCGAACAGGACCCTCGTACAAGCTCAACATTTCAACTATCAAGGTGGAAAAACATACTAAGGATAAGGGGGGTACAGAGTGAGCTGAGTTTACACAGACGGGTAATTCTGTGTAAAAAGACTGGAGTATGAATATGAACACTTCTTGGCATTAAAATGGACGCTGATATCTGACAGAGAGGCACAGAGGATGTTTTTAACAGACTGATGGACATCTTATTCTTTTTTCTACCACTGTGACGACCCATCGGCTCCAGGACCTCAAACAATACTGACTCTTATGACTTAAGTCACACAAGCAAACAAATCACCGTAAACAGAAGTTTATCTTTACATTATTTTATCAATTCAAGTACAAAAAGTCTGTATCAACATTGTGCAATTTTGTATAAACTTAACAATATAAAACCTGTTTGAGTGTTTGCAGAATGAATGTGTAAACAACAAACATCTCAGTACAAAATCAAACCTGAGGACGTCCAAAGTACAAAAGGTGCCGTCACATTTCATAAAAACAAAGTCCAATTTCATCAACCATCTCAGTGGATAAAGCACCGATGATGATGGCCAAACTTCAGCTTGATTAACAAATGCAGCTCCTGTGATATTTAACATGCAGTCTTTTATTATGTAGTGTTCCTGTGTGGTCAGAGGTCAGGCTGCGGCGTGTCCCGCTCTTTCTGCACCAGAGAGCCGAGCTCCTCCAGCTGCTGCTGCTGAGCGCTCTCCAGGTCCTCCAGCCTCCGGCGGAGCAGAGACAGCTCCTTCTGATGCTGCTCCTCCTGCAGAACAACAGGAAAGGCAACAACAACAAATGTCATTTCTAGGTTTTGATTAAATTAAAGCTGCAGGCAGACTGTTTCTATCCTCTGGTAAAACCAAACCATGTGGGCAGGATCTGTTAGATTCCATGGCAGCAGATACAGGTTTTCTTACAAATTAGGTAATGTGCTATTTTAGCCCCTCACAACTCAAACCAGTTTCCACTTCTTCTTTTTTTCATGGTCCACCTAGACTTCTACTGCAATTTTAAACACATTACAGCATTTTTAAACACTGTAATGTGTTTAAAAATGCAAACCTTTCAACCCTGACAATCAAGCCAAAGATATCTTTTTTTTAGGGGTGGGGGGACATAGCCTTGAAGAGCAGACAGACCTGCCTGATTCTGAAATCGTGCATCTACGTCTTGCCAGCCTCCACTGTCCAACGGTTTCATTCGACTAAATGCTTAACAGCCCAATTAGGGAGGAGAGGCGGGAGCTGCAAGCGTGATAACAGCAGAAAGTGACTTGACAGGAAGTGAAGTCACTTCCTGTTGTACAAATAATGGCAGCTTGCCTGTGGTCATCATGGTTACTCAGTTATACTTGGTGAAATCTGCTCTCCTCATAAGTTTAATTCGTTGGGATTGTCTTTGAAGAGGTTCATGTCCCATATAAGTGTTAAATGATGCATCTGTGTGGTATAATTTAACGTGAAACGATTGTCTTAAGGTAGTTAAGCTATAGGCTAACAAGGGCAAACAACAGTTAACGGCCGTGAGGCATAGTGGTTAACAATAGTTAGCCGCTAACAACAGTTAGCCGCTACGGCTAACGGACACTTGGGCCCCATCCACACGAAGCCAAACCGAGGTCTAAACGCAAAAGTTTTTTGCTGAATCTGCGTATCATCCATATGAAGACGGCGTTTTGGGGGTCTGTAAATGATCATTTTTAAAACCAGGTTCCAGAGTGGAAAGATTTTGAAATGCCGTATACACAGAGCTCCGTGATTACTGGCTCACCGCAACTTTTCAGATACACTTACATCATCGTTTCATATCTTCATTGACACACATGCGCCACACGCAGCAACGACAACAACAATGGCGGCGTACAGTGTAGCATCTAGCTGATGAAGGTAGTGGCCCTACCATCCCTGTTGTAGCAAAATTTCCTTCTTCTCAATCACCACCGAGTTGAACAAACAACAATCTCTGTTTACAACTTTTGCCGCAAGTGAGCATTCCCACTGTTTTTCATCTGTTTCCTCTTGTTTCCGTCATATCGTTACAGCGGCCCTAGAGGTCTGGAAAGTGTTTTACAGCGTTTTCATGTGTATCGGGTGCATGCATGTAGACGCACACATTTTCTGAGACGCCTTCGTCTTTATGACGATCGTTTTTAAAACTGTTAAGCGTTTTGTCTTTGTGTGGATGGGGCCTTCATGTTGTCTGCCCTTGTACGCCATTAGCCGTAGCAACTAACGGTTAGCCGTTAGCTGCTACGTTTAGCTGCTACATATGCTACATCATAGCAGCGCTGCTTGATAAGAATTGGTCTGTGATGAGCCAAATGACTGTCCAATCATAAGCTGCTGTTGTTTTTGAAGGTTCTGCCCCTGAAAACATTTTCACAGGGCTCCTCCCCAGACAGATTATTAAAATATTTCCAATATGGAACTGTCCATCTGGCATGTCAGGTTAGGGGGACTGGGCCATTAAAATATTTAAGCTGTATTGATGTCAGTTTCATGTCGTTAAAGTTGTGTGACCAAGAGACAAAACAAAATTCAAATTGGAATTCAAATCTCAGAAATGAAATCACAAATCACGTACAGATGGTTTTATAAGAAGCTTTTCACATCTGAAAGCGAAGTGATCGCCTTGAACACTGCCAACGCATCGCCAGAGGGTTAACCCTGCCCCATGACGGCTGTACATCGACTCTGCATGAAGAGTGATCACCAAGGACGCTTTAAGGCTGAGGCACACCTCGGAGGAGGCCTGCAGCAAAATGTTAAAAGTAACCAAGGCCTTGTCCACACATAAAGATTTTAAAATCTTGCACATTTTGATGAAGTGAGGGAGTTCCACATAAAGACAGATCATGTCAGGTTTATCAGTGTGGTGAGCCACAACGAACCGACCGATTCACCGAAAAATGCTCTCTAAGCTTGTCATCTTTAGTGTAAACAAACATGGTGGACAACGCCAGAAGACTAATGCAGCAACTAGTTAGCCTCCTGTAACACCTTTATGATTTCTGTCCAGCTCCTCTCCTTCAGTTTGTGGGCTTACAAGTAAACTTTATGTTTTGGTGCCGTTCTCTCTCTCAGCTGAAAAGTGAGCACACTGTTGCTTAGAAGAACTGCAGTTCTCTGGTATGAAAGCTTGATGTTTCATTACTTTAAATACAGACTTGACCCTGAGGTGATGGTGTGCCACACACATCCTGCTTCCTGTTTGTGAATTCACACTTTTAAAGATGCTGAGCTCAGGTATCTTGTTGGTTGTATTGCGGTTTTTTGGTCTCTATGCAGCCATCAAACAGCATGTGACGCACAGTTTAACCACCAGTCAACCTCTGCCCGGTGGTTTCAGGTATTTTATATCACTGATAGATGTCTAAGATCACTGACACACCTATCAGTGACACAGGAAGAGTGAGACATCAATCAGAGTGTGGTTTTGTTTGTGTGAAGAGTCAGGGCTCTGACATCCTCTTTACGTTAACCTTCTAACAAGTTTGTGCTGCAGTGTTTGTCATTCGACTTTTCTGTGCACGGCTGCGTCTGCTTACTGGGATGTTGGACATCTGTCCATCACACCCAAGGAGGAGGAAGGGGTTTGGCGTGGACGTCAGAACAGCGGGGACGTTGAATGGACCCTGGCCCCCCAGTAAGAGGCGTCTGAACTCATTGTGCCGCCGCTGCAGCTCCTTTAGCCGCCTGCTGAGCTGTGTGTGTTCCTCTGATGAAGACGAGCGTCTAAAAAGAAAAGAGAGAAGGCAGACCTGAAGTTAATGTTCCTTTAATCGTTTTAATGTTTAATCATTAAATAGAAACTTTAAGCTCACTTCTTGGCTGCAGCTGCCTCGAGCTCCAGCTCTTCTACTTTGGCCTCCAGCAGCTGGATTTTATCCTTCAGTCTCTTCTCTTTGTTTTCAGTCTGTGTTTTCCTCTGAGCAGCAAACAAGCACACACACACGTCAGCAGCTTGCAGGAGGAGGAAACAGACTCTCTTATTGCTGTTATGACATTACAACACCAAGAATAACGTGTAAAGAAGCCAGGAATAAAGAGAAAAATAAGCAAACAGGCCCCACTTGATGGTTTTCAGTGTGTACTTGCAGGTCAGATATGCAGGAAATACATTTTACCAAGCAGTGCTCACACAACTAACGCGGTATTTGAGTCAAATCAAATCAGATCCCTCAGTGTGATATTTACTTGATGTTTCTTTCTCTCTTTTTTCAGTTCAGCACCACGTCTAAGTCAGGTGTGAACCTACATATTTATAATCTTTAATACAAGCAGGTCCTGAGAAATAGTCCAGTTTTTACAGTTATAGAAAAAATGGAAGGGAAAAAAGAAAAAGTACACTGGTAGATATCAGTCATTACATTTTACAACTGCATTCAGTCAATAAGCTTTATTTCATTTTAACTGACTAAAAAACCTTAAGTTTTATGAATTAAAATAAAAAAACAGATTGAGTGCTGCATTGGTGAGGCTAAAAATGGTTAAAAAAAATCTTTGCTCTGGTGCTTTTCAGTGTGAGGATCCAACTTCAACACTTCCTGAAAAGGTCTGAGGCATTCAGTGGGGTTTATTACTTCGTCAATCACCCAAACTGTCCCATTAAAAAGCTTTTGTTGTTATTTTTCCCCTGTCATGGAAGTCACTCCATAATTCTTGTCTGCTCCTGACAACTTGTTCCTGTACGTCTTTGTGTACTTTGGACATTATATGCTGCTATAAACACCTAAAGAAGTTCATTAAAGAAAAATAATTTAGAGCCCTCTAGACTGAGATGATTTAAAAAAAAATAGAGGCATCACAGTCAAAATGTAATCTGAAAATAAAGAAAATTCATGATAAAAAATACATTTTTAAGACCTTACAGGATAACTTTGGTATTTTTCAACCTGGGTCCTATTGCCCCATGTGTATGTGTGTATACGATTGATGGGTACAACTCGTTTTAAAATTGGCTCAGTATCAAGGGAGCGGATGCAGCCGGCAGCTGCGAAGCTAGATAGGGGGGCAACTGCATCCCGTATAAGTTTGAGCATTAAAAGTGTTTATTTCGCCACAGACCAGTTGCGATCGCCGGTGCTAGCTCTCTAATTAGCATTGTAAGCGTTCCGTTTTCCTTCACGTCCTCTGACCTGTGTGACGTCATCTCCTGTGAGCTTGTTGCCGGAAGAAAACAGAGGAGCCATGCAGTGCGCCGAGCTGCTTATCCCGGCGGACAGTTGAAAGTTTTACTGCATCGGTATCATGGCTGAATATTTACCAGATTTCGAGAGTGAAGACGAGCCTTTTCATTATGACCACCGTATTTATTTGAGCCAGAGTATACGGACAAGGAGCTCCTACAAATTCAAGAGCAAACGAGGATAGCAAGAGAGGGCTAGCAGACGAGGGTGAAGCAGTGCGGCATTTAACGCGAATTTCTGAGGACTGGTGGTGCTCCTGTGGTTGCTGTGACTCTATGCCCACAGAGGAAGAATGTCTGTGTTGTAACGAGTGGGACCTGTTGCCCAATATTCGTGGTCTCGATGTGTCGTGGGATGATACAGAAAGTACCCGACGCTGTGTAACTACATTAGAGGACCTCCCCCCTCTGATCAACAGGGCAGTGCTGGATACCTTTTTTCATGTACCCAAAATAAATTGGAGGAGGCGACCAAAACCACAGGGACCAAATGGTCAACTATCCATAAAGTAAGTATAACTAATATGTCTTTATGCATACAATACTTATATCTAGATTTGTCTCCGACACACACATTTACTGTTGCCCTAATAAATCCTCTTCACTTTTTCCTCTCGTCCAGCCAGTACAGACTTGTGGTCTGTGGCGAAATAAACACTTTTAATGCTCAAACTTATACGGGATGCAGTTGCCCCCCTATCTAGCTTTGCGGCTGCCGGCTGCATCCGCTCCCTTGATACTGAGCCAATTTTAAAACGAGTTGTACCCGTCAATCGTATACACACATACACTTGGGGCAATAGGACCCAGGTTGAAAAATACCGAAGTTATCCTATAAATTAAAAGAAACCTAATTTCTAAGAATTGGACTCTGTGTTTCCACACTTTTGTCTTCAGGGCGCAGAATTTATCTGTGTTACAATTTAGCAGTGTTAAACCATGGGCTCAAGATGGAAACAGAAGAAGTGGCAGTAACACTTAATTCTGATCAGGAATGATTGAAAAACATCTGTCTGTCCATAGTAAGAGATTCATGAGGTCTTTGTTTTTATTATTATTATTTTTAGAGGTGTATTTTTTGTCCATAATGGCCCTTAGTGTAAAATCTAATAATGTCCTTAGTCTCAACGAATCAAACTAAACATCAGAGCTCACAGCTAAATGAGCTGGAGAGACAGAAAGCACAAACATCAGACTCAATCCCCACAAGAATAGCTTTTATAACAGCATTAAGACAGGGAACATTAATTTAACACACAAGAGTTGGAAAATTCTGTATAATTATTTATCTATACTAATTATATCCACTTTAACTTCTTATGTTGAGGTGAAGAAGTTCAATATTTATAAACGTGTATCTCTCCTTTCAGCTTTCAGTTCAGTCTTTTGAAATGTTTATAGCAATATGACAGTATATATAATTATATTTGGAAATATCACACAGATGTGTATTTTTAAAGCTTGTAGCACCCTATATCGTAATAATTAACTGATAATGCAATAACACCTGATAGTGTAACAAAATTTGCACTTAACTCAATCAAACATTTAATAAAACCTGATAATGTAATAACTTAACCAATAATGTAATAAAAATATCCTGACTGATATTGTATTAACATTTAACTGGTATTATAAAACCTTACGACATTATTGGAAATTTATTGCTAAACTTCCTGTCAAAGAGCTCTTTTATGGGTTAATCTCATAATATACCAAAAAAAATCCCAATAATGGCATGAGGTATTACAGAACCAGTCAGGATATTTTTATTACATTATTGGTTAAGTTATTACATTATCAGGTTTTATTAAATGTTTGATTGAGTAGAGTGCACATTTTGTTACACTATCAGGTGTTATTACTTTATCAGTTAATTATTACGATATAGGGTGCTATAGCTGAAGACTAAACCAAGCAGCAGTACCTTCTTCTGGGCGGCTGCTGCCCTCTGCAGTTTCTCTTTGGCCTGACTGTATTTCTGCTGCAGCTCAGCCTCTCGGTCCTGCAGCTTGTGTTTCTCCTCCAGCCACTCCACCCGGCGGTCCTCCACGATCCTGGAGAGGCAGGAGCAGAGAGAGAAGCGTGTCTGATCTGCTCAGAGCATCGAGCACCGAGCCTGTTCCTGTGCAGCTCTTACCTCTCTGCCTCCTGCTGGCTCCTCTCGGCCTGTCCTCGGGCCGTCCTCAGCTCCTCTCTCACTCTGTCCACGCTCTCCTTCAGACGCTGGTTTGTCTCCCTCAGCTCACACTCAGAGTGAGACAGAGAGCCCAGCTGGACACCCAGCTCCTGGTTCTGCTGTTGGGTTAAACAAACTTACATTTATTCTGGGCATGCAGACTCGCCTGGCTTAGTGTAACACTGACTCTCAAACAGGGGTGCAGGTAGAGGTGCATGCATAGGCGCAAATACCAGGAGGCACGCAGGTGACGTGTCCCCCCCTTCCAAAAAGTTGTCCCCCCCCAAAAAAAATCCTGTTCAAACAAGATTTTTCTAGTAGTACAGTAATGTGTTTTGACAGTACAATACAAGTAACACTACTTAAAAACACATTGTCAGCTGTTATAAAAGTTGTTCTTGTTTGAGACTGAGTGGTTTACAGGCTGCTAACTTCAGGATACATGAGACACTGAAGTCGTGCAAGGAAGACTTACTCGCTGTAGATCTGATATTTGTGCTTTCTGTCTCTCCAGCTCGTCCAGCTGTAAGCTCTGGTGCTGTAGTTTGACTCTGTGAGAATAAGGACATTATTAGGATTTATAATAAGGGCCATTATGGACAAAAAAATATACAAACCTCTCAAAATACTAATAAAAAAACACAAAAAACCTCATTAATGTCTTACTCTGGACAGACAGACAACAGATGGATAGATCTTTCTGAATCAGGGTCAGTCCTGATCAGAAGTGTTACTCCCACTTCTCTGTTTCCGTCTTTGGACACTTGGATAAATTGTCAAAATAAAAAAGCAACACAATAACTCTGTTCATGAAACGTCAGTTAATTCAACACCAACTAAACTGTGAAACTGGTTCTGTTATTTAATGATGTAAATGCTGTAAGGCAAAACCTTGTTTTCTTTTATGTATCTGAAACTTTAAAAAATCGTATCCTACATTTTTTGATCTTTTAAAAAAGTGGTTTGAAATATATTTATGGTTTAAGTAGCTTTTAATCTGCTCTCTAATATCACTTATGTACCCGTCAAAGTTTGAACAGCACTGCTGTAAAAGAAAATGTATGAGAGGCTTCTATTCACATTTTAGTTTTTTAGTTTGTTTTAGTCAGCAAAATCAGTCAATTTTAGTTTTAGTTGTAAAAAGTCATTTTATTTTAGACTTAAAATTTTGTTGAACTGTTTCTACTCTTGAAAAAAGGATGTAGATTGGTAGGTGGGCAGGTAGGTAAGTGAATTTAGGTATGTAGGTAGAGGATGGAAGGTAGATTGGTAAATAGAGGTAGGGAGGTATATAGGTAGGGGGGAGGTAGACATAGGGAGGTTGATAAAAGAGGTTAATGACTATTGGCCCTTTTCCATTAGCCCTACTCTACTCTACCCGGCTCTACTTTACTCGCCTTGTGCTGCTTTTCCATTAGCCCCAGTCGCCTGCCCAACAGGGTGCAGTGTCGCTTTAAACAGCTGAGCGGCACTGCGGTGACGCCATTTTGAGCGCGACACAACAATCTGTGGCTTTTTGTCACAAACCGAGTAAAAAAGGAAAGCAGAAGAAGGCTGCAGGTGGCAAGAAGAAATACCCCTTGAGAAGCACAGGAGAGTTTTGGAAGCTATACAACAGAATGAAGCCGAGGACGAGAGCAATCGAGCTGCAAAGAAAAGACGTATGAGGGTAAGCTAATGGTAGCTACACTAACATGCTAGATCGTTGCGCTCATGACTCATCGATGACGACATTGTCTGACCAAAAAAAATCAGTCGGTGAAGTCATCTTTTAGTATCGACTCAGCTCGCTTGGAACCAGAGCGGAGAAGGTACTAAAACTAGCTTGTTTTAGGAGGTACCAGGCTAGTGGAAACACGCTGCAAATCTAGTAGGGCTGAGTAGAGTAGGGCCAAGGCGTGCTAGTGGAAAAGGGATGTATCAGGCAGGCAGGTGAGCAGGTACAGGTAGGTAAAGTTGGTAAGTGTTGTATGTAGGTAGTTAAATAGGTGGGTAAGCAGGTTTGTAGATAGGTTTTTTTAGGGGTTTCATCTTCTATCAGCTTAAGTCCTGGGTTCCAATACAGATCAAAAACGTACTTATTACAAAAACAAAGGAAATAAAATGCTTGATATTCATTAGCACTGGTTTTGGTGCATTTCTTGTTGACATAATGACAAGATCTTAAAAATCTAGCACCTTTGTAAGAGTTACCACATGTTGGTTTGAAAACTGAAACTCATCTCTGTTAACCACAAACCACTGTGTGTTTTGAACGCAGCACATCATGTTCTGAGAAAAAGTCACCTTCACGTTTTACAGCTAATTTTGTTTCAGATGAAAGACTTCTGCTTCTGCATGCATTTTTTATATTACATGTCTAAATATTTCATGATAAATTGATTTAAGAGGGTAAGATTGTTACCATTTAGTATGGTGCTCATCAGTGTTATTTTTTGTTGACTAATTATTTTCATCATACTTTTTATCAACAACCTTTTTGCCCCTGATGAAAACTAGACAGTAATTAAAATAACAAGTGCATATGGATTAAAGATAAATTGACCGACATTTTCATAAACAAATAAAAGCCAGACTTAAATGTTTGACAGAGACTCAATCCAATCAGACCAAATTTGGTATTGTACAAAGTTGGAACAAGTTAAGAATACACATGTGTCAAAAATTGTTGTTACCCTTCCATTAAGTAGAGATAAATTCAAAATGGTCCCTGTAATAACTTGAAACAGACAAAAGTAATAATTAATAAAAAAAAATTAATGAAAATCAGACATTGCTTTTGAATTTTGGTTCAACAGAAATATTTTTAAAAAGCAAACTAACAAAACTGGCCTGGACAAAAATGATTGTACCCCTTGAAAAGATTGAAAAATGATTTGACCATTTTTGGGATAAGCTGTGGAGCGATCCAATCAGAGCTGCTCTCTTTATGAATTGATATATTCAAGTAGAGCAGGTTCACTGTTTGTTGTCACTTCTGGTATTGTAACTGAGATGCTCTGCCAGGTAGCCTAAAATAAAGGTGACTGTGTTTCACACAAAAGAAAAATTTGTTTCTGTTAATTTATACAGTCAAACTTTACTAGCATTTAATAAAGGGTTATTAGATGTTTTATTTTATTCAACTGTAAAACATGACTTCAGAAATTCAAGGACACTTAAAAAAATACCTTACACTTTACACTTCATATTTTAGTTGACTAAATTTACAGTAGATTTCATCGACTAAAATGTTGTGAAATTTCATCAACTAAAACTAGACTAAAGTTACAACAATTTTAATGACTAAATTATGACTAAAACTAAATTATATAGAGGCGAAAGGCTAAACCTAAATTAAAAAGTGCTGTCAAAACAAACACTGGTGCTCACCGGATGTCCTGCAGTTCCCTACGAGCTGACTCTTCTCCTTGTTTGGCGTCATGAAGGCGCTCCTCCCATTCCTCCTTCTGGGAGTTTCCCTCGGCATCCTGCAGCACCCTCTGCCTCTCAAGATCAGCGATACGCTTCTCCAACTCCAACCTGACAAATACAATTAAAGAAGTTAACTACACACACACATAAGCATAAACAAACTTGTCATTATGAGACGAGGCAGTGATATCAGAAGTTCCTTCAATGATTTTCTGGATAAGAATGCTCAGCATCTATGAATGATTTAATAAATAAAATCCAAAGCTGATACAACAGGTATGAAAGTCAGACAGAGCCCGTCCTCACTTCTCCTCGTGCAACACTGCTATTTTGCCGAACACCTCCTCCCGGGCCAGCTGCACCTTCCGGACCATTTCTCTCTCTTTCTCCACCAGAGCATCTTTGTGTCGATCCACAGCGGTGTTCAGTATCTCCACATCCATCTGAATAACTGAGGAGCACGAGACGGACATCTGCTTTGAATCAAATCTAATCAAATCAAACATTATTTATAAAGCACTTTTCATACATTAGAAATGCAGCACAAAGTGCTATACATGTTAAAAACAGCCCCCCCCCTTCAAACTCCACCCCAACACACACACATACACACACACAAACTGATAACATGATTTAAGATGTGTGATTTTAAAATCGTGTGGCTGAGTACAGAGGAGCCAGGTCAGGAAACGCCAGGAGGCTGACTGCACTGGGCAACGCCTACGGCCCAGGGCCAAGATGTTTCCACCTGGGCGCGCCTCGCTACAGGGCCAGAGAGGGGTCCACCACAGCAAAGCAGTACTGCAGACCCCCCACCTGTCCAAGACGATGCCCACCACGAGACAGAGACATCCCAGCCAGAGTCAACAGCAGCCCCCAGTGCAGGCAGCCCCCTGCTGAGGAAACACTGGAGATATGGGATAAAATCATAAAACTACATAGACTAAGAATCATAAAATTAGTAAAATTAAATAAATAAAATACAAGTAAACTGAATAAATAGTAATAGAATAAGAATAACATGTAAAAAGAGGATGAGAATATATAAATAAAATAAGATAAAAAATAAAAAGTTAAATATGGGATTAGTTAAAAGCTAAATTAAAAAGGTGGGTCTTGAGCCTACTTTTAAAAATATGAACATTCTCTGCAGCCCTGAGGTCCTCTGGCAGGCTGTTCCACAGACGGGGGCCATAGTGTTGAAAAGACGCCTCACCATAAGTCCGTGTTCGAGCTTTAGGAATTATCAAGAGGCCAGTGCCAGAGGATCTCAGGGTCTGCGAGGATTCATATGGTAAAAGTAATTCTGAAAGATAAGAAGGTCCTTTTAAAAAACATTAAAAGGACTGGTGTAATATGTGCCCGCCTTCTGGCCTTTGTCAGCACACGTGCTGCTGAGTTCTGTAATAGCTGTAAACTTGAGATGTTTCTTTTTGGAAGACCAGAAAGCAGGGCGTTACAATAATCAATACAACTGGAGATAAAAGCATGCATCAGCATCTCCGTGTTAGCCCGGGAGAGAAATGGGTGGACTCTGGCGATGTTCTTTAAGTGATAAAACCATGTTTTTGTTACATTTTTAACATGTGGAATAAAGTTGAGCTCAGAGTCAAAATGACATCTGGTTTGAACACACTGCAAACGTTTACTAAATCCTCTTTTATCAATGAGAATAAAAACACAAAACTTTGGCTTTCAGATATGAAGATCATTTTTTACTCACCCTGGACACAAACATTACAGATCACACATCCAGTGAGTGAACTTTGAAATAAGAACTTCGCTATCGTAAGGAGACAGTTTTTCTTTATTTGCTCCTTACCATCAAGCTGTCCCTGCAGCGCATCTCTCTCCTTCTCCAGCTCTCCTTTAGAGCGAGTGCAGTCAAGTTTGAGCTGAGCCACCTCCAGTTTATGTGAATGCTTCAAACTTTCAATCTAATGACAAGAAAAACACAAAAAAAGATCTTTAGAGAGATGAGATCCATTAGGTTCCTAAAGTAAATTTAACCTAATCCTGATTCACACTTGAAGAAAAAACCCTGAAATGTCTAGAATTTATGTGGGTGAGCTGCATGTGTGAACAGAGCCGCAGACTGAAGCCTGAAATACACCTGCTGCTCTCCTTGTAGTCCCCCAACTCATTAATTAACTCACATGAAGACCTCGGCCTCAGTCATAACAACTGGGGCTACAAAATGATCAAACACATTGTCCCACACAATCACAGAACTTAAGATGATTGGACGGTTTCAATTGGATAGTTATTTTGCATTTAAAACAATTATTTTCTAAGTCACTGTTGGGAATGAGAAGTAATTTTAACCCATGTTTGGGTTTAGAAACCCAAGTGAATGTAATATTTAATACAAACGATATGATTTATCATTTAAATGACTGCTGCACTGCTACATCAGTGTGGACTGAAATGCAGTGTTTGATGCTCTTATACATTCAAGAAACATGTAGGAATTCATTTACAAAAAGGACTGTTTAATGTCCCAGATTAGAGCAGCATATGGGGCCTTTCTTGTACGTGGTAGGGGTGTCAACATCTACATGTGTTAACGGATACACAGATAATAAATCATAACTGTGCACACGTCATTTTTTCCTCCTCCTCATTCTTTTTTGACTGATATATAAAGTATTTTTAGGGGTGACAATGTTGCCTTAAAGCTTTAGATAATAACATTAACCAACTATACACCTACATGTTCCCACTAGTGCAGTTATCTATTCATAATAGATGAATGGGGCACAATGTTATATTAATATAGAAGAACTGCAGCCACAGCCAGTGTTGCATCACTTCAGGTTGCCTCGAAGACGCGATGGCAGCGAACATCAAGCGGAGCACTGTGTGGCAGTTTTTCAAACAAACTACTAGTGAAAATACTGTTTAGTGAAAACTGTCTTTTCACAGCAGCACGGGATGCATGCGAAACCACCTGAAACACTTGAACAAGCTGGAGGGAGAGACTGCTGCTGCTGCTTTTGTGTTCGAGCGCAGTGCTCATAATCTTCTCCATACGCAAATGTCTGCAGCTGAAAACAAAAACTGTTAATGGCTGTTTATTTTTGCCTGTATTAATGCGTGTTGTTGTACATTTTATTGTTCGTTGGTGCTCTGTCTGCTTTTCTCGACATGATCACAAATCCTCGCGTCAAAAGAGGACAAAGAAAACACATTTTTTTCTACAATTTAGTGAATAATTATGAGTCCCCCTCTACTTTTTTAACTTCATGCATATAAAGTTGAAGGTTTTTCCTCTCACAGCTTACTTTGGCTTCTTTTTGAGTTGCTTTCTCTCGCCAATTCCAGATTACTTTTACTATGAGACATTTTAAATTCAGACCTGGCTCCAGTTGTCAAAGAGGGATGCAGTTTGCACTTTAAGTTTTAAAAATATATTGTACAATAGTGCAAAAGTTAAAACAATGAATTAAAAGAAGGGTAAACCTTTTTTCAGCTTTCACTTGTACATTTTCCTGTCTGTCAAAATTATATATTTTATTTCCAGCTCATTTTACTTTGTCATAAGTAGGCCTAAGCCTTAAAATGGTGGTATGGATTGCCTACTTATTGAGTTCTGCTTGCTGAATAAAAGTTTTTGTCTGATAACTACTGTAATGTCTTTTATTTAATGGAATAAAAGGGGTAATCTAAAGGAGACAGAGCCCTCTAGTGGTTATACAGTGCAACTGCGTTAGAAAAAGATCATTAATCACTGACATGTAACCGGTTACATGTGGGTTACCAGTCATGTTTGTAAACATTGACATCCCTAATAGATGGTATTTACTTGAGCTGGCGAAACTACATTTGGTCCTTTAGGATGTTTAATGAGGCATTGTGCCTGTGTGGAGAACTAATAACTCACAGTAGGTAGTGAAACTCTTTTTTTAAAGTGTAGTTATTGGCATTTTTGCCTTTATTTAACAGAGAGAGACAGTTGATAGACTGGTGAAGGCAATGAGAGAGCAGGGGAGGATGCTCGACAAATGAGCCTCAGGTGGGAGTCAGACGTGAGCTGGCTGAAGGCAAACATGGGGTGTACCTGGTTATCACTCCACCAAACCAGCACCCCATAATGACACTCTTTAAATTTCAGGACATATTCTCAGGGAGATTAATGTAATAACCAAAAAAGCACTCAGAGAGCGCAGACCTCCGCCAAGCAGCTCAGTTACAGCAGTGGCTCTTCCACAATCCTGGATCACCAGATCCAGACTAGAGCCAGGATCCAGACCAAACTCAGCACATACATGCAGGTTGTTATCCTGTATGATCACAACAAGTTTTGGGAACATCACTTAGTATTATTTATGTTTTATATGAACTACTAAATGTCAGCGATGGGATTTCCCATTATGAAGTTCAATGTTTTCTTATGTCTGATGAAATTTACCTTGATCATAGAGACATGGACTTGATATTATCCTATCAAAATGGAAGCACATCCATTAAGAAACGGCAGATAAGATTTTTTTAAAATTCCACCCAAAGGTAACTTATGTAAATTTTTTAATATGGGGATTTTTTTTTTCATCCAGACCAATAGCCCCATCACCACCAAACTTTGGCTTCGTTCACACTGCAGTCAAAAGTGACCTGAATCCGATTTTTTGGCTCAAATGTGACCTGTATCTGATTTGTTTCTGACAGTGTGAACAGCACAAGTCACATTGAATCTGACCTTTTCAAATCAGATTCAGGCCACTTTCAAATGTGGTACTAAATCAGATACATATCTGATTTTCTTGAAAGCGACCGCGTTCTGAACAGTCAGGTCGCATTTAATGTGACTTTGACGTCACACTAGAGCAGCAGTTTACCTCAGGACAAATGTTTTCAAAGTCACTTCATGGACAGAACATAATCAGAGGTTAATATAGATATGATTATTAAAAAGTGTATGCATTTTTCCGTAAAATAAAGAGTTTTAGTCGTTTTTCCAGCTACAAGCTTGATTAAATAATGCATTAAGGTGGAGTGATGAGAGAAAGTGAGAGAGCACTGGGGCGATCGACTGGCGTCTCCATTACACGCACAGCAGACGATTCATACATTTGTATTATGATATTTGATAAACTTAGGTTATTAACACTGCGCCGACTTTTTGAATGGATTCATCAGGCCAAAATTTCAGTTTGCATGACGCGGAGACACTGATGATCTAATCCATCTCATCTGTGCACATTTGCGCGCTGCTGTATGTTTCTTCAGGACAGCGTCAGTCAGAGAGCCGTCTGCTTCTGTCTGATCTGCTCTCAGACAAACTACGAAACATCAGAACAGATGACAAAACTTAGTTTTTGCCTCTTTGTTCACCTGTTCAAGGCACTATGGCTCTGAGATGTTTGGCTCTCCAGCAGCAATCTGTCATCAGCAGGGTCGACAGGAGAGCGTCAGCCTTAAAGTTTATAAGAAATAAAATGTAGCCATAATAATTACTTTAATAAGAGCTCACTCAAGGTGAGCTGCTGTAACATCAGGTTCTGTGTTATGGAAACAAACTTCTCCAGCATTGTGAAGCACAGTTTTGGTCTGTGTTTGTTGCCCCTCATCACACCGTGCTGTGCGTCATGTCATTAATGTTAAACTGAGCATGTGCGTCACTTCTGAAGCCTGAGCTGTTCACATCACAGTCTGCAGTCAGGCCACATTAGAGGTGTAATTTGAACAGCCAAACAAAAAAATCAGATTTGAGCAATAAGGGCTGCAGTGTGAACATAGCCTAAAATGGCTTCTTCCTTGGACCAAAACAAACCTCTGGTAATGCTTTCATGTAAATCAGTCCTGTAGTTTTTTCATAATCTTGCAGAAACAGTACAAACAGTAATAACTGTTACAACATTGCAGATTAAACCTCTCAGTAATCAGACAGCAGCGTACCTGGGAGTTGAGGGAGTTGACTTCCCGCTCAGCTTTGTGCAGGCGCACAGTGAGCTGACTGTTCTGCTCGTTACTTGACTGAAACTCGCTCTCCATCCGCTCCAGCTGAAGACGCAACGACTGACGCTCTGCCTGTCACAACAACCATCAGAGTCAGATTACCTTTTTGGTTTAAGGCTTCACCAAACGACAAAATGTTCTGATCCAGCCCCACAGACTCCGCCCCCTCACCTCCAGAGACTTGACCACGGCCTGAGTCTCCGTCAGCTGTCTGATCTGGATGCGCTGGATGTTCTCAGCCTGCTGGCCTGAGTTTTCTCTCTGGGCGTGGAGCTCTGCCACCTCTGCCTCCAGGGACTTCAGCCTCAGGTGGAGCTGAGCTTTCTCCCTCAGCAGAGTCTCCACTCGTTTCCCATCACGCATTGGGTCAGAATCCTGGTACTGAACCACCATGTCCTCCCGGTCCTTCTCCAGACGAGAGATCTGACAACATGAGGGTGCTCAATTACAAACCCCAATTCACCCCAAAATATGGCACTGTGTGTAAAATGTGAATAAAAATAGTGTGAAGTGATTTGTAAATAATTTTCTTCCTGTATTCAATGCCCATGGCATGGGTAACTTGCAGTATTGTGAGGTCATGTTCATACTTAAAGGTGCTCTGAGGAGAATCTGTTTCTGGCGACAAAGACTCTGCTACCCATGAGCATGCGCGGCGACTGTCGTAATGCCACATCATCCCATCTCCGACTTATCGGCGTTCCAGTTAAAGTCAGAAAAAAACATGCCGATCACCAGGCTATTGTTAGCTGTTGTTAGCACGCCCTGCGTTGTTGTATGAAGAATGTGATTATCACTATGGCAGCATTTTTGTAAATATAAGTCAAAAAATACTATGTATACAGCTGATCTAGACGTGTATCTAGCTGAAGACGTGTCTGAATAATATAAATTTGCTCTAGTTTTAATTGTCTTGTTCCTGAAGTTGAGTATTCAGGCCAGTCTAGCACTGTCCTGCCTGACCACGAAGCTAAGGAATAGCATTTATAGATAACCTATTTTGATGCTATAAAACTCATCTTAAAGTGTGTATTTCGATCAGGCATATACCTAAAAGTGAGACTTTTTTTGTAATAAACTGATAAACTCCTCACAGCCTCTTTAAAGTTGGTAAATACAAGTTTTAGAGCAACACAAGCCTCCAAGTGAGTCTTTCAAAAGGGGGTCTGTTGTTTCAGAGTGAGTTACATCAGCAAGGCCACAGGGTGGTAATTAGGGCTGAACAATTTCAGGAAAAGATCTGGTAACGCTTCCTTTTACGGTACTAAAATTACCATGTATTTACATGATAATTACTAGGTAAGTACCATGTAATAAGGGGTAGTTACTGTAAAATTACCATGTAATTACAGGGTAACTATATAGGTAATTACCTTGTACTTTTAAAGTAATTACCTAGTCAATTCCAGGCAAATACCAAGTACCTACCTGGTAATAAGTATTAATTACTGGGTAATTATAATGTCATTATATACTAACTATTTTGTTAATTGCCAAGTACTTACTAGGTAATTGCCATGCAATTTCTTGAGAAGTACCTGGTAACAGCTAGGTAATAAGAAGTAATTACTCAGTAATTATTAAGTATTTATATGGTAACTATGTGATTAATTATTAGGTACTCACTAAGTAATTATATTATTTCCTAACAACCACATATAATAATTCGTAATTACTGTGTGTTCCTTAAAGTAATTACAAGGTAATTGCATAGTAATTAATAATGTACTTATGTCATGAGTACCAAGTAATTTTCTGACAACTACCAAGTAACTACAAGGTCAATAATAGCAATTACTGAGTAATTACTAAGTAACATATGGTAAAAACCTTATTATTTACGCTGTAAATACTTAGTAAATATATTATTGATTATATTTATTAAACAAACATTATTGATTGTATTTATTTTGTAACTACACAGCAACTACCCTTTAATTGTACATGAACTACAGAGGAAGGCTATGTATTGTATTGGTAAATACACAGTAAGTACTACAAAATTTAGAAAGAAATTATGACACTACCAGTTACTTTCCTATTGGCTATCAGGTGTAATTACCAAGAAATTATAAGTTTCTACTACAAATTTACCATGTAATTACTAAGACAGGAAGAGTATTTACTATGTATTACTAGGTACTATTAGGTATTAACACCATGTATTTCCATAGCAGTCAATAGGTTTTTATTACTTACCTGGTAACTTCTTTGTATTTACCCAGGAACTACAACATTTACCTGGTAATTACAGTTGAACTGTACTGTAAAAGGAAGTGAGGTCTGTTTCCATGCTATTACCTGGTAATTACTTATTTGTTACCAAGGAACTACAAAAATACCTACATGGAAATTACATAGTTATTAAAGTGTGATTGTACTGTAAAAGGAAGTGAGGTCTGTTTCCATGTTATTACCTGGTAATTACTTATTTGTTACCCAGGAACTACAAAAATACATACATGTAAATTACATAGTTATTAAAGTGTGACTGTACTGTAAAAGGAAGTGAGGTCTGTTTCCATGCTATTACCTGGTAATTACTTATGTGTTACCAAGGAACCACAAAAATACCTACATGGAAATTACATAGTTATTAAAGTGTGATTGTACTGCAAAAGGAAGTGAGGTCTGTTTCCATGCTATTACCTGGTAATTACTTATTTGTTACCAAGGAACTACAAAAATACATACATGTAAATTACATAGTTATTAAAGTGTGACTGTACTGTAAAAGGAAGTGAGGCCTGTTTCCATGCTATTACCTGGTAATTACTTATTTGTTACCAAGGAACTACAAAAATACATACATGGAAATTACATAGTTATTAAAGTGTGATTGTACTGTAAAAGGAAGTGAGGTCTGTTTCCATGCTATTACCTGGTAATTACTTATTTGTTACCAAGGAACTACAAAAATACATACATGGAAATTACATAGTTATTAAAGTGTGACTGTAAAAGGAAGTGAGGTCTGTTTCCATGCTATTACCTGGTAATTAGTCAGTATTTTGCCCTAAACTAGGAAACTATCACATCACGCAAGACACTTGGACCGAACATGCCGCAAAACCAACCAGTGACAATGATACAGTGTCAGAGTACACTGATACAGATACAGAGTCTGGGTCTCCCCCCTGAACAGCACACTGTATCTGTCAGGAGATAAGAGTTCCCATCAAAAACCACCATTACCAACCATCAAATTACATGAAGATGAATGCATGATTTTTACACTTCCTCACTCAAAACACCTCGCTGTGACACATATACAAAAACAAGTGAGCTGCCAAAGATAAACGTTTTAATCCAATGGATTTCAAATTCTCTTAAAAAAACAATTTCAAAAACAGTGCAAATTTTGGTAACACTTTGTAAGTACACACTATTAAGCATTAATAAATATTCAATTCATCATTTATAAAGCATTTTTCTGACATGAATAATTAGTAATAACACATTTATACACGCAATTATAAATATTTTACTCATCATAAATAAGCATATCAGTAAAGGATTTTACTGAATTCATCATTTACAAAGCATTACTGTTCATAATTATATTATCATAGCCTGTATGATAGTCAATGTCTTGTACCATAGTCATAGCCTAGAAACAACCTGTATATACCTGTATCTATAGTATTTAACACATAATTTCATCTTTGCACTTTTTATAATATATTTATAACATACTGCTATTGCATTTCTTGGTTAGATGCTATCTGCATTTCGTTGCCTGCACTTGTGACATGTGCAATGACAATAAAGTTGAATCTAATCTAATCTAATCTAAATTTTTCTGACATGATTGTTTAGTAATAATTCATTTGTACACACAATTACAAATACTTTACCCATCAATAATAAGCTTTGGAAAAAATAATAATAATTGCAGCTTATCAGCATATTGTGACTGTAAAACATGAACAAAGGGTAAACGTGGCCAAATCAAACCTTGCCAACACCAACTGTGCATCACAGAAAATTACAGTACGCAAAAAATAAATTCAAGTTAACAATTTTGTATTTAAGTACACAAAATAAATCTTTATGTATATATATATATATATATATATATATATATATATATATATTCATATATATATATATTTATATATATATAAGATGTGTGTGTGTGTGTTTATACATATATACAGACACACACACACACAAATATTTATATTTGTTCTTCTAGTATCAAATATAAAAGTTCAAAGATATTTCACTGTCACTGTTTTTCTAAACCCTTTCTCTGATAAAATTATTCAGCCAGACAAAACAATCAACAGCAGAGAAAATAATCCTGGCAATGTAATTTTAAAGACACTACAAAAACAAACTGCAGTGATTACCTCACTACCACCTTCAAAAGAAGATTCTTGCATTGGTAACAGTGACTGCAAATTACATGTACTTTTTGGAAATGTTATAAATCAGTCCGTCAAAAGCACCATCAGGGTGATTCTTTGCGAGCCACTCATTCCATTCAATCAGTGAAAGGTGGTCAGAGAGCAAACTGTCAGTGCGGTTTCCCCTCCAGATCTGCTCCTTGTAGGATCTTCAGGCCCTCTTAAGATGCTTTGTGTGGGCACCAGCTTGGGGATCTACATACCACCTCCTGTGGTTAACAGTGTGATGGTTGTATCCTAGTCCAGAGAGCATCAGATAAGCATGCCACTTGTCACTGAAAACTGAAGATCTAGGCCTCACATGATGAACAATTAAAGGCATCAGATGTCTTCAAGATCGTCTCTTCACAAGGCGCAGGATGGGTTTTCGCCCTGATGATGCCTCACACCCAACATCCCAGAGACCCACTTCTTTCTTTTCCACCCACCGGTCATTCTTCCTCTCCCATACTGAGGCATAAACAAACAAACATAAAAAATCTAAATTTACACATTCTATGTACAACAACTTTCTCAACTCTCCTTGAAACTTATTTAAATTCACAATTGAATTAACAAACTTTTCTTTTGTGCTGAAAATGAAAATGGCTTTAATGTTTACACTATTATTATTGTTATTATTATTATTACCCACCTGTACATGAAGTGCATCGTTACTGAGAGAGACGTTTGAGTGACTGAAGATGGACATGTGCCTCACTGAAATTTGTTTTTCCTGTCCTTTATGTGGTATTTGGCGACCAGTCCTTTTAAAAAGAATAGGAACAGACTGTAATTAGGGCACACACTGGCACACAGGTTTAGGTAGCAATAATAAACAATAAATATAACCAAGATGGCATTATCAGGTTACCATAAAATGATAATATAATCAGCACAACACAAAAAATGTGTAATTAGATTGTAGTTTGTCACAAGGATTATTTGCTTAGACTTTTTATTTAAATGTGTCAATTTCATCATTATAAAATTACACAGTAAAGCTGTAGACCTTCATGAACACTTTGCTTTTTGTAGGGGGTAATTGATGTGACCTGTTCTAAATGTTTGGTAATAAGTAATTTACTCCTCTCAGGTTGCTACTTTTTGAAATGGCTATTCATTGATATGGTCGTTTGTTTAATGAATTAAAGATACAGTTTTTGGTCTTCTACCTGTTTTTTCACATTAGGAAGTTAAGGATTAATTACAATTATGCAATATTCTAATTTCATATACTGTATGTATACATATATATATATATATAGCCTATATATAACTATATATATATAGGGCTATATATATATCTATATATATCTATATCTATCTATCTATCTATCTATATATACATATACATATACATACATATATATATATATATATATATATATATATATATATATATATACATATACATATATGTATTACTGTTTATCTCCATTGATAAAATTGCTAAATTGCTCATTAAACAAATTTCATGTAATTATTTAATCCTGCAACATTACATCTCATATTAATCCGACCCAAACATGCACATAAATCAACAAATAACTGCACATTTGTTTAATTTTCCTATATCTATCATTGTGTCTTACCTGCATATCTGTCTCCACTGTTCGTACTTCTCTTCAGTTTCATGTCCGTATAACAAATTCTGCATTTAACTCTTCTGTGAAGCAGTCTCCTCCTCTGTAGCCACTTTATTAGCTTCAGGGCATTTCTTTTTGATATTTCTTTCTTAATCAGTTGTTTTAATCGGGTGAATCCGCTCATTATCACTGAACCGCTCTGATTCACTGAAGGACTACAATCCCGCTCTGAATACGTCATCAGCGTGGGGCAGGATGCTTCTGCTGCGTCATCAGCGTGTCGTCGCAGGTAACCGCAGGCGGGAGCAGACGTCACATTTCCCTGGAAGAAACTTGAATGTCGCCAATATCATGCCGAACTCTGGCAAAACACGAAGATTTGTGCGAACGCGGGCCAAAAAGATTGTTGGTGTGGATATAAGAGAGTCTGTGGCCGTCGATGGCACCAGTGGGAAGTACCTACGTTTTTTTTTTTTTTTTAAACTGACATACATTAATCATGCTGACTGATGTTAGACCATAGAGCATCACCTCACTATACTCTGGTTCAGTTTGTTCAATAAAAACAGTCTTTTTTAGGAAATATTACAAAAATATGTATCTATATTTATGAATTACTTTTATGATAATTACAGCAATATAAATGAACAAGGGCTTTACATAAAATAAACCACATGCTCTGTGTGCTTCAGGCAGACCTATATAAGTATTTACATGTATGTATGGTGATCAAAAATAGTAAATAGTTAAGTTCTGAAATATTATTGTATTATTTTTCCTTGAATTAATGCCATCAAATTGGGCTAAAATAGTCATCCAGGTAGGCCTGATAGTGTGTTGACTGCATCATACCAGAACAGTTTTGTCTCCACCTGCATTGAATGGCTGGTACACAAACACTGTGGTGAAAGGGTTTCTCTGCAGACATTAAATCTCAGTTTTAACTGCTGAATCAACACCTTAGATGTTAGTATAAACCAGTGTCTCTGTTATTTACGTCCCAAATGATGCAAAAAGCTGCTATGTTCACAAATTTGCTGCATAGTAAAGCTTTGTAATTTATCACAGAGATTTCCAGATTTATTTTTACAATTAAAGTGTTGATCTGTAAATATGGCGAAATCCCTTAGTCTAAGAGTATTAGACAAAGGGAAAAAAGAAGTTGTGTATGTTCAAACTATGATCTAACAAAATACAGGAGATCCACTGGATCAGTTACAGATACAACAGACTAGCTGAGATAGAGATGAATGAAAACCTTTGTTGGTACTGAATGTTTTGAATACATTTTAAAATGTTTTTTTTGTTTTTTTGTTTGTTTTTAAAGGTGTTTCCATTGCCCCTGTGCCCCAACCACAGGATTTGGAGATGTGTTAGCTGAGGGTAGAGGTCCTAAAGCAGAAGGCTGAAGAGCTTACCAAGGAAAGAGACTATCTAAAAGAACAGTTGGCAGCAGGTAAGATTTACTACACACAGTATAAACACACATTTAAGTACACCTTGGTCTTACTTTTGTTAGTTTATCTCTGGACACTTGAGTATCTATATATCAATATATCTATCTTTATATACATATATATTTATGCCTCTTTGTGCCACATTAGACTGATGTTTGTATTTATTTTAACAGCTCTTAAAAGGGGGCAGCAGTTCCACCCAGGCAGTCGACTTGCCTTCATCTTCCCTTGTGATAGCTCAAGTGAATATTCTCTGATGCTTCATCTGACTCCTCCTTTGATACATCCTCATCAGAAGAAGACAAGAAGAAGAAGAAAAAGAAGAAGGGGAGAGAGAGAAAGGCCAAGAAGTCAAAGAAATGGAAACAAAGACACCTAAGAGAGGTAAAGAGGTTTTTTTAACCACTCCATTACTTTGCTCACTAAATACATATCAAAATAGTTTTTTCTTCTTATTTGATTTAGCAGCAACCAAAATTGGATCATTACAACCTACAGTTATGGATACCGTTTTGGAGAATAATTCAGCTACATTAATAAAAATCTGATCCATGTATGTAGAACTAATGTAGGACTCTTGTAGAACTCACAGTGCCACACTCTGTTAACCTTAATCTAGTTAATAATCTGGGATAACCCACATGCATCTGCAGGTCTGAGTTTGAGTTTTACAGAGCAGTCTGCTGAGCCCCAGTCTATATTCAGGTCACCAAAAAATAACTTTGTTTAATTCACATTCTCGCTCTAATATTATAAATATTTTGTCAAGATAAACACCAAGCAGTCTGTTACAGCAACCAATCATAACAGACCTGATCCAAGGTAAATTTAACTGCAGCCACAGTACCTCGATCTCATATAGCATGAGATCATGCATGATTTTTACCGGGAAATAATCCTGAATATGAAAAGCAACCCTGCCTGATCACCTTATTTTATTAATGCTGCGTCTGAAAGTGCTTTTTCTGTATGTTACTCAGCAACTGTCAAAACATGTTGGTTTTCCAATATTTCTGTAGTTTTGTCAACTTATTCCTTGAGCTACAAGTACTGATGTTACTGTCTTTAGACCTTTTGTGGATAGTTTAAGATCATAGCATTGCATGAATCTAAGAACTGGCATTTCATATGCCCAAATGGCAACAGAGCTGTCCAAGAAGCTAAATTGTTTCCCTTCACTAAGGAGGTTATTATAATTTGGCGGTGATCCAGATAACTACCATTAGCAAATGACTGTTTTTGTTCAATAACTGCCAAACTAACAATGATATCAGTATGATTCCAAATGCAAGGTGTAGGTTTTCAGGATCAATGAATCATAGTAGCCCTACCTGTAGAAAAATGCTATAGTAACTCAAATTACCTTCTAATGCTTCACAAAAAATCTCGATTGTCGCAGAAAATAAAGCAGTTATTTAGGAAACAATTACCCTATTCAACTTGTTTTTAGGTTTCTTGCTCTGAATATTTGAGAGTTCTGATAGAACACAATTCTATCCTGGATATCCTCTGTGTTCTGTTGGCAAGGCCAATACCTGGGTTTAATCACAATGCTGAAAAGGGTCTCGGGGCTCTATTTTCTTGAAAGTACTGCCTCTTTATTGAAAGTGACAAGAAATTTGTGTAAGTGCCACCATTTTTTTTTTTTTTACTTTGGATAACCCTAATTCTTTGTCCTCTGAATTGCAGCCAAAAATCCTGCTCAGGTGGTGGCCCGTTACAAAGAAGTTCTACGGCTGTTCATTCAAGGAAGGACCATGTCTGCTGCTTTCAAGAGTGTTGGGGTGAACCAGAACACTGTTGTTGTCAGCGCTCCAATCGCAGAGCTGTTCATTGCTGCTCCCAGTAAATACAGGGAACTCCTGTAAAACTATAACAGTCAGGTGAAACTCAGTGTGTTCGCCACACAGTGTGCCACTTCAATTCAGGAGGACACAGACAGAGCTGAAAAAGTTAAAGCCTTCAAGGTTCCCGGAACTCCTTCCCCTAAAAAAAAGTAGGCTACAGTGCTGAATGTTGAATCAAAGTTCATTGTTGAAGTTGGACACTCTTGAAGATTGTCTTTTGATTTTCACAACATTTTTTATTTGTATAATAATATTATGGGGTATTAAGTGTATTTATCTTAGGGGTTAAATTATCATTTTTGAATTTTTACTCAGTGAAAGGGTTAAGAATAACACCAAATAACAGCAAAATATTTCTGAACTTTTTTTGATACTAGTAGAACATCTTTTATATCTATCTATCTATCTATCTATCTATCTATCTATCTATCTATCTATATATATTTATATATATATAAATATATATATATATATATAACTAAAAGATTTATTTTGTGTACTTAAATACAAAATTGTTAACTTGAATTTATTTTGCGTACTGTAATTTTCTGTTGTTGGCAGTTGGTGTTGGCAAGTTTTGATTTGGCCATGTTTACCCTTGTTCATGTTACACAGTCACAATATGCTGATAAGCTGCAATTATTATTATTGTTTTTCTAAAGCTTATTAATGATGGTTAAAGCATTTGAAATTGTGTGTATAAGTGAATTATTACTAAATAATCATGTCAAGAAAATGCTTTGTAAATGATGAATTCAGTAAAATCCTTTACTGATATGCTTATTTATGATGAGTAAAATATTTATAATTGCGTGTATAAATGTGTTATTACTAATTATTCATGTCAGAAAAATGCTTTATAAATGATGAATTGAATATTTATTAATGCTTAATAGTGTGTACTTACAAAGTGTTACCAAAATTTGCACTGTTTTTGAAATTGTTTTTTTAATGAGAATTTGAAATCCATTGGATTAAAACGTTTATCTTTGGCAGCTCACTTGTTTTTGTATATGTGTCACAGCGAGGTGTTTTGAGTGAGGAAGTGTAAAAATCATGCATTCATCTTCATGTAATTTGATGGTTGGTAATGGTGGTTTTTGATGGGAACTCTTATGTCCAGACAGATACAGTGTGCTGTTCAGGGGGGAGACCCAGACTCTGTATCTGTATCAGTGTACTCTGACACTGTATCATTGTCACTGGTTGGTTTTGCGGCATGTTCGGTCCAAGTGTCTTGCGTGATGTGATAGTTTCCTAGTTTAGGGCAAAATACTGACTAATTACCAGGTAATAGCATGGAAACAGACCTCACTTCCTTTTACAGTCACACTTTAATAACTATGTAATTTCCATGTATGTATTTTTGTAGTTCCTGGGTAACAAATAAGTAATTACCAGGTAATAACATGGAAACAGACCTCACTTCCTTTTACAGTACAATCACACTTTAATAACTATGTAATTTCCATGTATGTATTTTTGTAGTTCCTTGGTAACAAATAAGTAATTACCAGGTAATAACATGGAAACAGACCTCACTTCCTTTTACAGTACAATCACACTTTAATAACTATGTAATTTCCATGTATGTATTTTTGTAGTTCCTTGGTAACACATAAGTAATTACCAGGTAATAGCATGGAAACAGACCTCACTTCCTTTTACAGTCACACTTTAATAACTATGTAATTTACATGTATGTATTTTTGTAGTTCCTGGGTAACAAATAAGTAATTACCAGGTAATAGCATGGAAACAGACCTCACTTCCTTTTACAGTACAATCACACTTTAATAACTATGTAATTTCCATGTATGTATTTTTGTAGTTCCTGGGTAACAAATAAGTAATTACCAGGTAATAACATGGAAACAGACCTCACTTCCTTTTACAGTACAGTCTCACTTTAATAACTATGTAATTTCCATGTTGGTATTTTTGTAGTTCCTTGGTAACAAATAAGTAATTACCAGGTAATAACATGGAAACAGACCTCACTTCCTTTTACAGTACAGTTCAACTGTAATTACCAGGTAAATGTTGTAGTTACTGGGTAAATACAAAGAAGTTACCAGGTAAGTAATAAAAACCTATTGACTGCTATGGAAATACATGGCGTTAATACCTAATAGTACCTAGTAATATGTAGTAAATACTCTTCATGTCCTAGTAATTACATGGTAAATATCTAGTAGAAACTTATAATTTCTTGGTAATTACACCTGATAGCCAATAGGAAAGTAACTGGTAGTGTCATAATTTCTTTCTAAATTTTGTAGTACTTACTGTGTATTTACCAATACAATACATAGCCTTCCTCTGTAGTTCATGTACAATTAAAGGGTAGTTGCTGTGTAGTTACAAAATAAATACAATCAATAATGTTTGTTTAATAAATATAATCAATAATATATTTACTAAGTATTTACAGTGTAAATAATAAGGTTTTTACCATGTGTTACTTAGTAATTACTCAGTAATTGCTATTATTGACCTTGTAGTTACTTGGTAGTTGTCAGAAAATTACTTGGTACTCATGACATAAGTACATTATTAATTACTATGCAATTACCTTGTAATTACTTTTAAGGAACACCCAGTAATTACGAATTATTATATGTGGTTGTTAGGAAATAATATAATAATTACTTAGTGAGTACCTAATAATTAATCACATAGTTACCATATAAATACTTAATAATTACTGAGTAATTACTTCTTATTACCTAGCTGTTACCAGGTACTTCTCAAGAAATTGCATGGCAATTACCTAGTAAGTACTTGGCAATTAACAAAATAGTTAGTATATAATGACATTATAATTACCCAGTAATTAATACTTATTACCAGGTAGGTACTTGGTATTTGCCTGGAATTGACTAGGTAATTACTTTAAAAGTACAAGGTAATTACCTATATAGTTACCCTGTAATTACATGGTAATTTTACAGTAACTACCCCTTATTACATGGTACTTACCTAGTAATTATCATGTAAATACATGGTAATTTTAGTACCGTAAAAGGAAGCGTTACCAAAGATCTAACTGCGATCTTTCTGGCAGATATTGTGATTTCAATTCGAATCACGATTTTCTTCAACGTAAGCTTCAGTGCACTATTTTAACAGTCTAGACAACAGTAAGGAAATCATTGATCAAAAGCACATAACACATTATTCATCATCTAATATTGATAATACATGATCTGTTTTCATTATTTATGGAATGATAAATAAATGCAAATTTGTAAAAAAAAGTTGACACAACAGATCCTGGGTAAGTCAGCATTGCTGCAAAAAACTGCAGCTTTGCAAATCACATGACTGTGTTGTCTGAAATTGTGATTTTCATCTGAAAACGATAAATCTTTCAGCCCCAGAAGTAAAACAAGAAAAACAAGACTGACCTGCATTCAGTTCAAACTTGGTCCCAATAAAAACCTATTGAGCATTATGAAGTCCACAATACTGCAATGAAACTAATAATAAGTAAATGATAAGTTATATCTTGGTTCTTAAGCTGAGCTCTAACAATTACAGCAGGAATGGGCAACTGGTTTACAAGCAACACCCATTATTTGTCCTTATTGACCGTTAGCGCTGCTCTTGATAGACTATGATGCATTTCAGACGATAATAGCTGGGTAGATTCATTTTTAGCCACTAAAGTAACAGAAAGTATCACTAACACAGAAAAAAACAGTCCCTGAGTCCATCAAATGAGTCTAGTCACCTTGAGAAGACTCAAACTGAAAATGAATGTAGACTGGAGTGAAATAGCCACTGCACAGCAGTCTGATCAGCTGTTAACAGGGCGGCTCAAAAGAGGAAAAACCACCACTGCCCATCAACATCATTTGATGATTGTTATGACCGCTGTTTGCTTTGTATGAGGAGACTTGTATGAACACGGAGTACATGAAGCAAAAATATCTTCTGATGGAGATTGAGCAGGTTTGAATGATAAACGGCAAAAACCTCGATGAGAACTGGAGGACATGCAAACAGTCAGGTTATCTGTAGATACAGGTGAAAACTTTTGGGATTATGTTGTCAAACTCTGTTAAATACCAGAGTGACTTGGTAAAAACACTTCCGAATGTTTCAAGTTAAGAGGATATTAATGGTTAATGTGTGTAAATTGGCACTTGTCATGCAGATCCTGCTTGTTGTAATGAATATTCAGACTTGTACAGAAAGCAAATGACAAACCAAGAAGTCCAAATCAAGAACGTTTATCTTCAAAGTAAGAATTCAGCTCACACTGGCTATTGTGTTAAGACACGGCCATGTTTGTAATAAGTTCACTTGACGATTGCTAGTGTTAGAAGAAGAAATGAAGTGACTTTTTTGTTGTTTTGAAGGACGGGAGCCTGAAAACAGATGATTTTGTTTGACATAGAAACGGTAACTAAGGACAGAGCGTCTTATCAAAGGGTGTGCTAAATTTGTAATGGAGAAAATCAACAAGTATTTTTACTTCCTGAACTCTAGTGACAAAACAAAAAGCAAATCTACCTCTGCTTCATAGCGCATCTTCTTCTCCTCCAGCACTCGAGCATGTTCCTGTCTCTGGTGCTCGAACTGCGACTTGAGTAAGGTGAACTCGTACCGAATTTTGTTGTACTCAGTCCTGTACTTCTCTGCCTCCTAAACATATGCAGAAGAACAAAAGAGGGGAAGCAATCAAGCAGATAAAATGTAAATGAGATAAATCCCCACTTAAAAGCTGAGACATTTAAATGGTTTTCAACAGGCAATCAGGGTTAATCTCTTCAGTCTTGTTGAGGACTCACAGTCGCAGCTGCAAACGGCCACTAAAGAAAGAATCTAAAAAGAGAATTATAGATTTTTTCTCCAACAGAAGTTTTATATTATCTCATCTTACCATCAGAAAACTGATACGGTTGCAGTAAATTTGAAGCAATACTGGGCGGGGAAAGCTGTTGCATCTACACAACCAAGCTATTGATAAAGAGGTGACTCTTATTTAACTTTGTATTTTCTTATTTTTAACCTAAATGACTGTACTTTTAATTATTGTCTTCTCAATCACTGTTTCCTGAAAACTAAATGATGTTAATGTAAAAGGTAAACATGCTGAAGAGTTACCTTGGTTAAGAGAATTACTTTTTATTTGCTCTTGAAAATGTGTTTTTTTTTAAGCTAACAAGTTGTAGAAAGAAGGAACATTTATCATTCAACATTTATTCCAACATCAGTATCAATATATCAATATCATGAATGACTCGAGTGTCTTTGTGTAGTATGATAACCTTTTCAAAGTCAAATTTTGCTCATGAAAAATCTGTTATTTTTGATTTTAGAATATGATTGTTAGCATCAAAATGCAAAGCAATTTTATATTTTCTGGTCAAACTGATCTGAATTTTTCTTTTTAAGAAAAATCTCCAATCAGATCATTTCTGTTTAAATCTATTTTAATGCATTGTGGTGAGTTTTTTTTTTACTTAACAATGAAATCCAAATAAAACTTAAGTACACTAAAAGGTGAGAAATATCATTTTAATACTGATAATATTTGGTGTTCAGGGAAAGTTTAGCTGTAATAATAATTGTTGATATTAACAGCCAATGCTAGGTTAAATTTATTATTTAATTATTTTAAGACCAAGAACAAACTTGCAAATTTGGAAAATGTGGAAATATCTCTCTAATGTCCTTAAAACTAACAATATGAATGTTGATGACTGGATGGATAAAAAATGGAATGAGTTGTGTTTTACCTTTTATTTTACTTCATTATTATTATCTTTTTTTGACTAATTAACATACTCTTTAACTCTTTATTTTTCTTTATTTTTATTTCGTAGTTTATTCTTTTTTTTATACACCTGTTGTGTTGTTCTGTATTGTTCTGTTTATTTAATGAAAGCCGCATAATAAACAAATGTTTGAAAAAAAAAAAAGAAAAATCATAAAACTAAATCTCCCTCATCCTGACAGTCAAAGAAAGACACACTGACCTCCTCCAGCTTGTTGAATCTCTCTCTGACTGGAGCCTCCATTTCCTCCTGCACCTGAGCTCTGAGCAGCTCCAGCCGCTGTGGAGTCATCACCTGAAGAACAAACACACACACAGAAACTCTATTACAGAAGTTTACTCTAACTGGAGACCAGAGGTGTAAAGATAAAGATGCACCACTAAACTGTTTACACTGCATTTACTAAAAACTCAGAATTTTCTGTTTTACACAAAAGTAAACAGACTTTTAATTTTCAGCACATTCTGCTACTACAGAAAAATTAACTACATATATACAGATGTGTTTGTTCAAAAATCAGAGTATTCAGACATTTGTTAAAGTTTTATTAGCCGTGATTTGTTTCTAACTAAAAAACAAATTCTAAGAACTATGGCACAAAGAAGACTACATTGTGGAGCACATTAACATTACCAATAAACAAGATTTAAATACATTAAACCTCTATGATGCCTCGGCGCGGTCACTTCACCTGCATTCGAACCTCCTCCAGCTCTCTGGTTTTGTCCAGCAGTTCTCCTCTGAGCTCGGCCAACAGCAGCTGCATCTTCTCCTGCTGAACCTGCCTGTCGCCCAGCAGGCGCTTCAGCTCGCCCTGAGACCGGATAAACTCCTCCTGCAAACTGAAGGACAAAAAAAAAGACAATGGGCTGCTGGAATAAGGTAAAATACGACACAGACCGAACCAGGTGAGCAACTGCAAACCCTAATTCCAATACGGTTTGGACAATCATACAACACAAAGTTAAGATATTTGGTGTTTTATCAGATGATCATTATTGGGTTTTTTTACTGTGGTAATAAGTAAAGTTGTAAATGGACTGGAGCTTATGTAAGTGCTTTTCTGGGGAAAGACTGAGAGTACTCAAAGTGCACAAACCTCCAACAAGGTATTCTGACATTGTTATTGAGTTATTGGTAAAAATTCTGAAAAATGTCCTATCTGGTAATGTCAAAAATGCTTTAAAAAAAGTCCACATCTGGACTTTGACCACCACCAAAGTCTGATCACTTCTTCCTCGTGTCATGACCAACAGTCCTTAAAAACGTTGTTAATATAGGTTTAGAATTTTCTAAGATATCCTGCCCACAGCTAAATGGACAAATGCTGGAGAAAACATGACGTCCTCGGTGGAGGTAATAAGGAAAGCTCAATAAGCACATGGATCTGAAACATTCCCTGGGGAAGTGGATTAGCTGATATAGTACCATGAATGGGTTACAGTAAGTAAGATCTGAAAGACTCAGTCATCCTAAACCAACGATGGCCAAGGTTCTGCACTTAGTGATCAAAATGCAGGGAAAACAGTCCAAACAGCTGATAAACAATGTTCTTTAACATGTAATTGCAGATTTTATCATCAACAGTCCATGATGTCAGCAAAAGTTTCAGAGAATCTTTGAGCTAGGGTCTTTGCATGTGAGGGACAAGGCTAAAAACCAATAATTAATAACAGGGATCCACAATATTATCAGTTTGCTATCAATATCAGCCAATATCAGCCTAAAGTTGAGCATAGGTGTTTACATTTTTGCAGATATTTACAGCCGATATATAGGCCACACATATCAGTCATATATCTGATGGAATATCGGCAGATTACACAAATGTAAAACATTTATGCACCTTCTCATCACTGCTCATGTATATTTAAAAATCAAGGGTTTCATTTTTGCAAAAGTTAAATGCTGTTTTTTTTGTTTTATATCTGTTCTTGGCAAAAATATACTGTAACACTGAAACAAGTCCATTTATGTTAAGTACAGAGCTTGAGCTCTTGACCAGAAATATCAATATCTGCTATAACGAATTAAAGAATATCAGCATATAAACAAAAAAAAAAAAATTGCATCCCCAATGAATAACCATGACTTTTGACATCTCAGGCAACACTGAGAAAAAATATCATCATCACTTGTGGTGTTTAGTACATCACAGTCTTGTGAGCACTTCTGAAAATTATTGCAATATCTCAACAACAACCTAAAGCAACTTCTCGAGGCCGAGATCATCTTAGATCGACTACCCTAACGTGCTGTGGTCTCTAAGAAGTAACAACTGCCCAGACGTTCTGGGACGTCCCGACTTATTTCAGCACAGCAATGCCAATGGCTGTGACAGCGTACTCGACTGGCCTGTACGCAGTCAGAACTGTCTCCATTTAAATAAACTGAGCATGAAAACAGAAAGCTCGTCCTGTTGAGCAACTTCAGATGTAGATCAAGAAAGAAAAGGATGTAAATTCAGTTTCAACACTTAAAGAATGAGTGGTAAAGGGCTGCTGTTAGAAGAACAGGAAAACAGTGATAAAGAAGCTGTGCCAACTGTTTTTGGAAAATATTTTAAGATCAAACTGAATGTGCCAAAAAGGTTATCACTTCAGTAGCAGTAGCACTGCTCATTTACTAAAATAAATGACTATTGTAATCATACAATAGCAGACAAATGTTACAATACAATACAAAACTCGCAAACATGAAAAAATAAGTGAAAACTATGATTCACATATCTGAAAAGGAGTGGAAAGAAGTAATACTTATTTAATCACAGCCCTTATCCATAAAATACCATTTGACTTCCTTATCAATATAATTCGACACAATAATAAACTTAGAAACATAAATACAGACACATGCACACATAAACTGAAAGTAACTCCCTCAAATAAAAAAGGGTAAAAATGGGGATGAGACAACCCAATAATTCAATGAACAGCAAACCTCTGATCGTCAAACACTTTCATTCCTATAAACACTGACAAACATCTTTTGATACTTCTGTTAAAAGTGATTTATGTTCAGACATTATTTCAACTCCACATTCAAACTGTTCCATAGTTTCACTCCACAAATAGGAATGCAAAAGCTTTTTATTGTTGTGCTGAAAGCATGGATTTTTATATGAAATTTTCGCTGTAGATTATAATGTCACACCATAAAATAATTAATATCTTTTAGGGGTGTGCAATACGACGATATTAAATCGTTAAGGATTATAACGTGGGGATGATCTTATAAAGCAGAAAGATCGTCATATCGTCTGTGTGGGCGCAGACTTTGACATGCACCCGACTAGCCAATCGTAGCACATTACACACAGTGCATGGTAGTATCTCCTGTTTGGTTATGTAGCGTGAAGCCATGGTGGAAAGAGAAAAGGAGATAAAAGCTTGAAGATGTATTATTCACTCAGATTATAGACATTGCAGTTAGATAACATTTGTTTTAAATTGTTGCACTTTAAGAGATAATGTTGATATTGTTGTTCATTACCTTTTATGTTTACATTTATTGCACATTTTAATAAAAACGGCAGTATTTAAATTAAAACCTGTTCAGAAAGTATCTTTGGCTTTGTCATTTTTTTTCTTTTAGGGTTTTACATGTTTTATATGTTAAACATAGGGAAAAAATGGTCAAATATGCAAATGAGTCTAGAAAAATCAATGTAAAAAAGAACTGTGATAAAATCGTGATCGTGATTTTATTTTTAAAAAATCGTGGTATATTTTTTCCATATCGCCCACCCCTAGTATCTTGTTTTGGTGTTAAAATTAACTGTGGTTAAAGAAGGGTTTGCAAATCACTGTCATCAGTTTTAAATATCTGACACATCGCCCCGACTCTTTTGGAAATGTTGTTCGTACAAAGTCTAATTATCGTCATCTCTTCTCCAGGCCTTAACGTCTCCTCACACTGAGATAAGACAAAAACAGGATGTTGGATCAGATGAAGCTGTACCTCGTGTGTTCAGCCTTCAGTGTCTGGTAATTGGTGCGATGGCTTTCACTCTTCATCTTCTCATCGATCAGCAGCTTCTGAAGCTCCATCTCTGTTCCTCCGAGACCAGCAGACAGCCCCAGCATGGTGGCAGACCTCCCAATCCCAGACTCCAGGTTTGGGAGCAGAGGGGCCGACTGGCCGAGGGCTGAGGAAGTCATTTTCCCTCTGCAGGAAAGAGAAGCTGGGTAAAAAAGGCAAAAAGGACCTGTTTCTGAGTTTATGAAGACAGAGTGTCAGCCAGCCCTCCGTCTTCTTACAGTGACATGAACTGTCTGTGCACACTCAAAGTCAGCAGAGGAGCTTTAAGAGGAAAATTAGGCTCGGCTTTGTTGTCAGTTAGTAACCATGGTGGCTTTAAGAGGAGTCCCACAGCCACTAATCACAAATCACAACCACTTAATGCTGGAGGCAAGTCTGAATGAGTCTCAAGTGATTAGTTAGCTCCTCTGCCCACCCGTGTAGTTTCTGATTGCCGTTAACACTTTAACCACATGACAACAAGTATCTAATTCAATCTGAGGCTATTTTCAGACCAAAGTCCCCGACTTAGACTTCACACAACTCAATTCTACATCACAGTTAAGATGGAAGATATCTCAATATTCAGGATACTGATACTGTAGATTATCAATTAAAACATACTGTAATAGTGCGATGACTGTAATATGACAATGTTTGTTGCAAGGTATGGCAAATTAGGCCTGCACAATATATCGTTTGAACATCGCCATCGCAATGTGCGCGTGCGCAATAGTCACATCGCACATGGGATGTGACTATTGCAAACACGCAAACTTTTGTTTTGCTTCACAAGCTCTTGTATATCATCAGCATTTATTGGGGAAATGAAAAAAAGCAACTGAAATTGAAACCTATTCTATTTTGTACAGAGACATGGCCTCCTGGATCCCTTCTATATACAGCAATCTTCATCATTCACAGATGAACCCCCTTAGCCTGGATTAAACGGAATTATATGAAAACAATGGTGTCATTGTGAGTCAACCAAATTCTTCCCAAACAGAGCTATTCAAGTCATCTGGTGAAAATTCTTCTATTTTTAATATCGCAATATATATCGCAATATATCGCAACCCCCCAAAAAATTGCAATGTCAGTTTTTTCCAATATTGTGCAGCCCTAATAAATATATATTGGGAATGGAATGAAATATCGTTTGGCAATATATCGCGATACAGTACGTGATGTAATGCATCGAGTTTGAAGAAAAATGGATCGCGAAATAAAGAGGTCACGTCCGGTAATAGTGCATGTGACCAGAAGTGACGACAACATTAGCACCAACTACCTTGCCTCCAAAAAGCTGAATGATGGAGTCGAATGAGGTCGAAATTAAGGACACTCCGCCTGGATACAAGTCATCTGTCTGGCAGTATTTTGGCTTTCTCATTAAAAAAGATGAAGACAGCGGAAACGAGCCTACTGCTCATTAGCATACACCCTCTCTAACCTCTCTAGGGTTAGAGAGAGTGTTACTGTTTGTGTTTGGCCTGTTAGGCCTTGTGTTTTCAAGTGCAACTCAAACAATTACACAGTAAATTTTTTTTCTTTTTTACTTTTTTGATATTGTATCATGACATATCGTATCGCGACCATAGCATATCAAGGTGCAGCGTATCGTGAGTTTAAGTGTATCGTCCCATCCCTAAGATATATATATATTTATGTATATATATATATATATATATATATATATATATATATATATATATATATATATACACATATATATATACATATATATATATACATTAAATAAATGTATTCAAATTATTCTCTGCAGAAGATATAAAAATAAAAAGTTTTTTTTTTTTACTTACTCCAATTGTAAGTTGTTGCAATGCTTGAAAATATGCTGAGAATTTAAAGTTTTCATAATGTAGGCTGTCACGTTTTGCACAAGCACACGTTTAGGTAAATAATATTAAATACTGTTAGTGAGTCTACGGTGTTACTGTTAAGAATTTACGGTGAAAACAGCTCAGCTTCCAGTGTTTGTGTAGACATACCTGTTATCAACGTGATCAACAATTTATGACATGCAATTTTACTACATGAGGATAATTTTGTATTTTAAATTTTGCTTTTTAATAACATGAAGGCAAAACTTGATCTATGTGATTTTTGGGTCAGTTAAAGGTTTTTTGAGAGCAAAAGGATTGATTCAAATTGTAAATCGAGTGTCTTGTTTGGATCTCATGGTCACAAAAAAGAAAAAAATTAAATGCTGGCAATATTTGGGAAAGTGGTGAGGAAGCAGTGAGGAAAGCTACAAACAAATGCTGTCATTGTCCTTTCAAAGTGAAGATGGTTCTTTGTCTAGCAATATGACACATCATTTAATTTCTTTATTTTTTTGTATCCAATATCACTGATATGGTGATTGTCTCATTCTGAAACACATGGTATAAAGAAAAACAGAAAATGTTAATAGCTCCAGTGTTGGGAAAGAATACAATTTTTGACAAATTGAGAGGATTTGAAGGTGTACACTTTTTTTTTTTACCAAAAGTTAACATTAATATTGGTGGCTTCTACAAAAGTCGTTTGGCTGCTGTGGTATCAAAAAGCTATCAATACTGTTTGACTTTTATTATGATTATATAAAACCTTTACATTCTGTCCTTGGTGCAGCTTAATCTTTCTGACTTTACAAACAAATTTTTAAATGTATGAACAAAATAATAGTGCAAATTGCTTTTTATACTAAACTATCCAGCATTTGATCTCGGAACACAATTCATCAGCACGTAAATGAAAGAAAAGACAACTAAGAAATACTACAAAACAAAAGGACAGTCAGTTTTGTGAGGTGTTCATGTTTGTTGACATCTGACACCTTCAGATGTAGCACTGTAATCCTAGACTGTTAACATCAGCTCATCTCAAGGTCAAAACATGTGATAACAGCTCACAGTATCATTTCTGGTCATGGTTGAGCCACAGTTTACAGAATAAAACGATAAACTGATCTCCAAAATGGTAGAAATCCTCCTGCAGTTTCAAATATCGCGCTTTGTGTCCCGCTAATTATGCTAACTAGCAAGCTAACGTTCCCGGTAGCATCTGTAGTGCATCCATTATCGGACAACCTCCGAATAACAGGAAACTCCACAAACTCTGAAAGTGCAGATATCTGGTCCTTTAGAAAGACAGGCTTTATAAAATTACCACTTTATTCAAAGCTTGACAATTACCAATGAACGAGCAACAACAGCTGACAGTGTTAGCATAGACTACAACTGATGTTAGCTTGATCACGTTACTACGGCTCTGTTGATGCCTTGAACTTCCCATTTAAAAACGATACAATCTACTAAAGTATTTCTAAAACATCGACGACTTTACGCCACTTTACAGGCACTGACCTTTAGGTGAACCCTCCTTTATGCGTCTTCCTGTTTACAGAAGGCGCTAGCCAGCTAATCTACCTAAACTACAAACTGAGGGATCATGGGAAACATTTTGTCACTGGTACGGTGGCCCATAAGGTGAAACGCCAATGCAGTGCAAAAGGAGCACAAAATAAACCAATGCAAAGAAAAACATTAGTGCCCTCAAATCAAAGAGAAACCAATAATGTCGTGGAAAATACATTTATAGAAATAAAAAACTGACAGATTTTTTTTATTAAACACTCAAATCTTCATTAAACTCCCCTCTAGGGAGTCAGAAAAAGGTGTATGCTCTAAACTGCTGATTGGTGCACAGAAAGTCAGGTTCCGTCCCCCCACCCGAAGGCAAAAGGGGGCTACCTTCTTGTCTACTGGAGTGAACTATTGAAATGGTTTTGCAGTTGACCTTTTACTGTAAAAGAGATGCTATTTTGCTATCTTTAGATAGAAACTGGAGCAAAGTGAAGATAAAGGGCCACAGGCCAGATCCCAACCCTACAGCTCAAGTCAGGGACATTCTGTACAAGGTGTGCATAGAAAACAACTAGGCTATTAGAAGAAAACCAGCCAATTTGCAAAATTTTGTTTTAGCAATTGGAGAGAAAGTGCAGTATGAGTACAATGTGTGATGTCAATCCTTGGAGGCTACTCTTACAGTAATATCATATACATTTCTGTTTTAAACACAATTTTAATCCGTTAGCCAGACCCAAAAAAGGAAGAACAAAAAACAAGGACAGTAACCACTGTGCTGTCAGTGAAGGACTGAGCTAAGAGTAAGAGGCGGACATGAACATTTCAGTGGTCCTCTGCCATAGTGAAAAAAACATCTAAACATCCTGACCTGCAGTGCTCACACAGCGCCAAAGTGACAATGCATTTTTGGGCCCTGACTATTCATATGAGAGAAATTTAGTTTGACACGAGAGCTGTTTTGGGAGAGATATGAGCGTTTGCAGGTGATCCATGGTGTTGTGCTGAACCATCCAGGTTATTTTGGCAAAGCACCAACAGTACTGAGAACGTCTGGTCTGTTACAAGAAATGAGACGGAACAGTGGAGAAGCATCTTTGCATATTTGGTGGCTTTATTCATATGAGAGAGGAAATTAGTTTTGAAACATGAGTGAACAGTTTTGGGAAAGAGATGCACTTTTGCAGGTGAGCTATGGTGTTGTGCTGAACCATAAGACTATAATTGATCTTAGAGTTTTGCGACAGTAATTTCTGTTTCAAGAAATGAGCAAAACCAATGGAGGATAAACTGTAATAAAGACATCACTGCCTTGTGCTGAGCAATTTGTTGTTTCATTTTGAATTACAATAACTGCCTCCCACAACTATGAAAATTGGTTTAAGATTACTGACACATGACACTCTGCATTGGATTTGTCCTTTGTCTACCTGATGCCGTTATTAGGAATTTGTAGTTTGTTTTGCGGGCACGTTTGAAGGCCCTCTGTTTTGTTCTCAAAGAAGCAAAGCACTTCAACAGTTTAATTGGATGTTATTGTCAGACAAGTGGGTTATGATGTTAGCATTTTCTATTTTATTTGCTGTTCCTCTGTTCTTTGCCACAAGTGCAGGAGTAATAACTTGATTGTTATTTTATTAAACCTAAATTTTTCAGTTTAAGAAAAAAAACAAGCACTTTAACTTTAGAAAAATGATTAGTGAAAAACTAAAACTCAGAGCTAGTTTTAAAGAATGAAAACTTAATTCATTTGAGGGAATGTAATTTCATTTTTGGTTCAGGTAACCTATTCTAGTTTAGCTTTGAATGAAAATTAAATTAAATATCCATCTAGTTAAGTTTCAATTTTAGTTTAATCCTTACATTAAATAAATTAAATATCTAAGTTCAATTGAGAAAAAAAAAATCTAATTTGGCTTTAAAGGGAAATTAATTTGATTCAGTAAACTTTCTGAATCAGGCAGCTCAAAAATCTGAAATTAGGACGGACACAAAAAATGAGTTAAAAAAATATATTATACTTCATGTTTCAACAAAATTAATACAATTCAGTCAATCAATTTCAAGGAACAAAAACATAAATCAGTCCTTTACAGAAATTAGGGGAACAGTCTTTTTCCTCTTGGGTAAGGGGTGATCAGGTCACTGCAGTGAGTGCTGTATCAAGTGGATTTCTCATATCAGGCAGGAGGAAAATCAAAAGTCTGCATCTGTAGCTCACCATCCTAGGTCTTCATTCGTCTTATTAGAGGGAAGAAAAAGACTTGACCCAAAAAGTAAACTTAAATTGATAAGTCCTTTACATTAATTAAAACAGCAAATGTGAAAAATCATGTGCCATGTACACCACGGGCACGGTAAACAAACTTAATCAGAACAAATAAAAAAATACACCTCAACAAAAGAGTGAAAAGAAGTGACCTTGTGAACTGAATGTTTGTGTTTGGATGTCAACATGAAACAGTATCTTAAATTTTCAATATAAAAATCAAAAGCAAACTTAAAGAAAATCATTAAATTCTGGGGCTTTGGAGGTTCACAAGAGCCACTGAGACATAGCAGGGATCACAAATTAAAAATAAAAAGGAACATTTGTCACATAGATCTTAACCACACCCTCACTGTCAGGTTTACAAGAGACGTCCTCATGAGCATCCTTCAGCAGACAGTTCAGCTCATTTCCCCCAAACACACACTTGGGTTAAGTCAAATACACAAACTACACACAACCCCGAGATCAGCACTCCAACAGGGTCCACAGCAGAGACGTGAACTTACTGTAGCTCTTTCTCCATGAGTCTGATCAGTTTCTCTCATGGTCGCTCCTCGGCCTTGTTGAACCCCACACTGATGACTGCTGCACCGCTTTCATTGTCTGAGACCAGGGCGCGCGCTGCCTTCACCTGCTGAGGGGAGCAGCACGCACACAGGCACAGCTCCAGGTGCGCGCAATCAGCCTAGAAAATTGCTACCTCGTTTTTCTGCGCATGCGCCCTACTTCATCACGGTGTTTAGAGCAAATAAACATGAAAGGGTCATCAGTGGGTCTCGGGGAATAAGTGGGTCCTTAGGTGTTTTAACTTTGTCAGTCCGTCCTTTAACCTACGAGGGACCCAAATATTAATTACATACTATAGTCCCTCCTGTACGAAAACGGTTTCTCACAGAAAAGCACACTAAAAATGTTAAATCTTGATTTTTTTTTTTTACTTTTACTGCATCAGATCTTTTCCATATATAAAAGTATTTTTTATTATGTTTTATTTGTCTTAATGCACCTAAGTTGTAAACCCCCTGATTTTCAGAGGAAAAACACAAAATATGCAACTGAAAACAAACAAACAAACAAAAAAAACAAGATGGAATATTCGGGGTGAGGTTATTCCAGTCCTTACTTGGTCAATAGTTGATTGCAAAATTGATCTGGATGTATTATTTATTTTTGGGGCAATTAGAGTTCATTCAAGGAATTAACATTAAAATCCCTTATGTACCAATTAGATTCTTCTCAGAACTAGATTTAACAAAACTGTTAGATCTAAATATCTATTTTACTTGCAATGCATCCAATCATTTTAACGGTTTTTGCCCTAGCCACATAAATTAAGTTTTTTCATATTTTATGTTTCTATGTTCTTTTTGTCATGAGGACGGAGGAAACTCATATGTGATAAAGAAAACATATCGGCAGAGCCAATTTGACCTTTGATAACTTGAACTTGAAACACACACACGTCATCCAACACTCCAAGTCCATTTCTGTTTTTTAAAAGAGTGAATATTTCCCAATAATCGGCTTGGAAATGGGTCAGACAGACAACTGTAAAAATTACACTTGTTCAATATTTGACAGGAAGTCAAGTGAGGAATTGACTTGACTTCCTGTCAAGCCACTTCCTGTTGCCGTCACGTCCGCAGCTCCCACTGTTCCCACCTCTCTTCCCTGATTGGGCCGTTAAGCATTTAGCCGAGTGACACTGTTGGACAATGGAGGCTGGCAAGACGGACCTGCAGGATTTCAGAATCAGGCTGCTCTGCAAGGCTACTGTTGGTGTGTCCCATGTTGATATTTTTACATGGGGCCTCCAATTTCTGGTGACACCACTGTAAATGAGGCTTAAGTCAGAGTATAAAGAAAGACATTCATGCTATCTTTGGTAAAACCATAAAAGAAGCTTCATGCACAAATGTTTTCATGTATTTAACTTGGCAGTTATGATTCCTTTAATTCATATCTGGAGCATGAGTGGTGCACACATTTTTCATGTTTTACATCAAAATTTTTTACTTAATCAAAACAAATGTATGACAAAAATTAAACAAAAATAAAATGAAATACCAACAAATTGATGAAGTAAATCAATTTGGACAATGTTTGTTGGGGCATAATGCTGTGAAAACAAAGATGTTAACATTCATATATGTATGACTGAGCATCACTGTTGGTTATACAGGCCATGCTAAAAATAAAAGAGCTTTTATGTTCCTTTCCATGTATGTTTGTTTACCATGAGCCATGAAGTATCCACAGCATATGAAGAGCTCTAAGGCACCCCCAACCTCAGACAAGTTTTAGTCCACTTGTAGTTTGGTCAGTATCATCCTACTTTAATTACATTAAAAAGGCTAAACTAAAATATCCAAGTGGTCAAGATCCCTGTGAGAATTAACTATTTACAAAGTGACAATTAAATACATAAAAAAATAAATTAAAAAAACTATTTAGAGATTTACATCTTCTGAGTGGCATGTCATGTCCACTATCTGAGTGCACACTATCATCTCCAAAACTCTGTCAGAGCACCTCTCAGCTGGAGCTGCAGAGCAAAAGAAACAGAAGAGACAATTAAAGCGACATTTACAAAGTGGCAAGCAAAGGAAGACGTGTCAGATTATTGTTTTTACCTGTCTGCAGCATCCTGGTCAGCCTCGTCATCTGTTTTTGATGTAGATGCAGCTCGCAACTTAGTTGGATCTAAAGACAGAGACAAAAAATTCAATCAAGCTGCAGATGTGAAAAATGTAAAGAACCATTGTTTTTTCCAAGTTCAGCTCCTCCACCTTTGATCAAGGTCTTTTAATTAATACTTTAAATACTAATAACTCATATGCATTTACATTAACTCTATAAACAGGCCCTCTCCCAGAAAAAAACTTAAGAGAGGAAGAAGGAAAAAATTAATAATACCACTTTCCGACTACATTAGCAGGTAAAAGCAGGTAAAAGCAGGTTTATTCAACGCAGGTAAACCCGCTAACAATCAGCAAATTACTCTTTTCCCACTGCCAGCAGACCCTGGTTTAATCGCCAGCAGAAGAGCTGCATGGCTGTTTTTTTTCCCAAGTCAAGCTGTCATCAGTACGACAAAACATGTCCATGTAAGCAACGCAAATGAGCATGGAAGCCATGGACACGATGGTCAACTGTTTTCTGTACTTTGTACTTTTGTCTCTCTTCAAAATGAACAAACTCAGCTCAGACTGAACGACATTCAAGCGCTACTGATAAAAAGGAGGATGGAACCTGTTGCTGAGATGGCAAAGGATCGCAAAAGTTACAGACGGAGGAGGAGAGCGTGATATTAGATGCCAACATCATCCCGTAAATCTGCGAGAGGGTCACCGGGGTGTGACGTTCAAACTGGAGCCGATAAAAAGTTGTTGTTTCTTAATTCCACAGTTACAGTGGCCTATATGACTGCATCTTAGTGGCACAAAAAAGGAGCAGGGTATGCTTTTTCTTTAAAATAAAGAACAAAATGCTGGCTGTTAGGGCTGGACAATTAATCGGATTTTGATCGCGATTTCAATTTTGCCATCTGACAATCATAAAAACATTATAATTGAAGAAAAACGATTAATATGCCATACAGGGTGGAGTGCCGTGTATGCAAGTTCCTGCGCTTCATAGCGCTTCTGTGCTCCATGTGCAGCCACAGTGAGTGTGTGTGACTTATGTGGATCAATAATACTGTATGTACCACTCGCTAGACCTTTAAAGTTGTGTTTAAATCAATAAAAGTTTTAAAATAAATGAATAATTGTGTATATTAATTGGGATTTCAATATCACTTACAATAATCGGGATTCTTATTTTTACCATAATCGTCCAGCCCTACTGGCTGTAGAATGTGATCTTTTTGTGGCATTTCAGACGTGTTTCTGGTTGACAGGACTGGTGGAGCAGGTAGTCAAGGAAGATATGTGGGGTGCTGGTTTGGCAGAGTGGTTGGCAGCCATGCACATCCCGTATACATGCTTCCGGGTTCAGGTCCAGCCTGTGACCAGTTTGCGGATTGTCTTCCCCTACTCTCTCACCCTCTTTCACAAGTCTATCTCCTATCAATAAAGGCACAAAATGCCCAAAAAATACAATTAAAAAAAAAAAAAAAAAAAAGGAAGATGTGTGAAGAAATGATGATCAGACAATGCACCATCATGACTGTGAGGCCATCATTGGAATAACAACCATGCTAATTCAAAACAAGTGTAATACCTTTTGTAAATTAAGATTATAAGGGGGAAAAAGACATGGCAGGGGCTTCATGGAGTTGCATGATATTAAACAACATCAGTAAAGCGAAACAACACAAACAGAGTGTTTAACCATCCCGTGAAGGAGAAGGTTGACATCATCACCAGAAACTATCGTGTGTAATATCTATAAAACTGTAGCAGCACGAACGGTAGTTTTTACAGCACAAACAAAGCACAAATGAACAGTATCATTTTGAGTCTACTTGGAGCAACTGGAGGGCTGGGTGAACTCTGGATGACCAATGAAATAATATTAATATCCATAAAAATGAAGCAGCTAAAACAAGGCTTTTATGGCAGAAATCACCTCAGATGAAACCGACTATTTTCCAGAAATTTTACGCAGGTCAAGCAATCATGTTGGACTTTCGCTTAGCCAGGCTGATATCTCTTGGAGTCCCCACAAACAGGTTTTAGTTTGATTCACTAAGGTTGTTCAGTTTTGGACATGTCCAGAGCATGTGTATCAGAGTAGCAGGTCCCTCTCGACATCTGTCACATGTTAAGATCCATCTTAACGTTACACAATATTGCTTTAATCCAATGCTTACTAAGTATAATTTTAAATTTAACAACTACATGTCTAATACATACAAAGGATGAAAATATTCTGTTGATTATTTTTGCCACTATTCTTCTGAAATCTGTTGATCAAGTGAGTCCAGAGACACCAGCCTACAAGTATTCAGCCACTAATAAATAATCTTTATGGCTGTTTTACACTCGGTTTAAGACAGAAAAAAATCCTCCAAAAGAGATGGACATGAGGGAAAGAGGTCAGTCAGCTCCTCTACCTTGAATCCAGCGGATCTGTGTGGCCGGGCCATAGCCCATCTCGTTCTTCGCAGCTATTCGGAAAACCACAGCAGGCCGGTTGGAGGCGGAGCAGTCGATGTGAGCGTTATCTAAGTTGGTAGAGCTGACAGAGCAGGACATCTTGGTCCCCCGGTAGATCCTGATGAAGGCCATCTGCCCCGGACGCTCAGAGCTGCTGGAGCGGCTCTTCTTCACTGCCATGTACATGGAATACTCCAGAATCCGGCCTGATGGAGAGGAGGGAGCCTCCCACGTGATGTGGACCGAATCGCTGCCCTGAGGACGAGAAACACACAAGAGTTTTTAAATGATGACAGCTTTGATAGACGACCAAAACCTGATCACTGAAGAGCAACCATCAGTTTCTCTGATCTTTATTTTATTTTACCGTAGGGATGGAATTAGAACCAGTAAGAACCAATAAGACCCAACATTAACTTTTTACAACTTATGAAAGCCGAATATAAAACAAAACTCATGACTGTGAGAGTTTAAAAATGTCTGAATGTGTTGCTCGTATTCCAAAACTAATGCAGGGTTCCCACTCTTTTCCAGAAATCATTTTCCAGGACTTCTCCAGGATGTTTTCACCCATTAATGTATTGGTGTGGGCAATTCCCAGGTTAATGTAGCCTTCTAAAAACAAGATTAAAAGTTTATGACCAATATTTCTAGCTAGCTTCACCATGTCATATTGAATTTAATATTTATTTATTTCTAACTCTTGGGCATGAATATAGTCTGCTGGCTTACTATTATAAATCAATGGTTTATAGTTATTTTGTTATCTTTGTTTACTCTGCTTTTTAATACATACATTTTGTTGATTTACTGTTAAAGTAGCCTAAGTTTTATTTTGCCATTTTTTATTTCTTTTGCAACCATTGATTTGAGTTTTTAAGATTTTATTCCTTAACTTGCATTGTTATATCGACATTTTTACTTAATTTCCTGTTTGATTTTTGTTCATTAACAAGATAGAAGGAACATCAATAATTTTCCAGGACAATTCAAGCTTTTCCAGGACATTTTACTTTTTTCCCCATTTTCCAGGTTTTCAAGGTTTTCCAGGGCGTGTGTGAACCCTGTAATGAGGTTAGACAAAGTCAGTTAGACAAAATCAATCTTGCTAAGCAGCTGGATTCATCACATCCATAATCCATGGAGAGGAGACCAGTACATTCTGCATGTCCGATAATGACCTCACACAAACAGCCTTAAAGATTGACCTAAACTACCAGAAACTCAAGATCTATCAATCAATCAATCAATCAAACTTTTCAGAACCTTTCAGTGCATATCTGGCAGGTGACTGGGCCGTCGTACCATCGTCTGTAGTCTGAAAATACATCATGGATTACCTTGGTGATCCTGACAGCAGACGGTGCTCCAGGGAAACCAGGCTGGCAGGTTTTGAACTCGCTGACCGGACTGACGTCTCCCTGCCCGAAGCAGTTGATGCCTGCGACTCTGAACCTGTAGGTCTGACCTGGAGTCAGCTCCTGCTTCTCTCTGCCCACGTAGTCCAGAGGGCCGGGGATCTTCCTCCGGAGAGAAGGCTGATGGGAAAACAGGAGTGAGGAAGTTTAAAACAATTCATCTTTCCTTTTTTATAACTTCAAAACAGCACAAGGAAAGAGTGAAAAGAATATTATTTAGTCACCTCAATTATTATCAACTATTTCAATTACCGTAAAATACCAAATAATGGCAGGGCATTTATTTGTTTCAGTCACTGAGCAGACCGGGGGTTTATTTGGAACAGGCACTTAATTCCTTTTGCACAAAAATCTTGCTTCACAAAAAATGAAAACATATGGTAAATATAATCAAATTATTATTTACACCAGTATGAATATCACCTGAACATGTGCATTTTCAAGACAAGATCACAGTACCGCTGTTATACTCTCATCTCGTCTTCTTCTTTCAACTTAGCACTCTCTAAACTCTTAAAACTGGTAAGGAACAATTGGTAGTTAAGTTAAGGTCGTACTTTTTTGCGCTGCACCAGGGCCATGGAGATAAGCAGCAATGTACCACTAACTGACGTGTCCAGCCTCCTGACGCCAGTTGAGGGCAAAAAAAAAAACAGCGGCAGTGGCAACGTCTTCTTCTTTGAATTTTCAAAGCCCTAGTCTGTAAGATTGTGGCTTTCTGCACTCTGGTGGCCTCTGTGAATGTTGAGTGTAACTGCACTGTCGTGAAACAGAGCGCCGCACACCAACCTGCATTTGTTGACATACAGAGGGAGGAGAAGCCGACGGAACGTCCAGAGAGACAAATAAACCATGTGGACTGTCAAGGTACAGTCTGATCAAGTTTTTTTTCCAAGTGTCAGCTGTCAGTTGCGAGCCCAGCGTTTACATGTGTGTTCTGTAAACTTCGACTGTAGCTACTAGGCTGTGCCGAATAAATTACACCAGGCGTTTATTTGGAACGGGGGTCTATTTGTCAAAATGTACTGCTACACCCAGCGTTTATTTGGGACAGGGCAATTCATTGGAACCACACCTTTATTTGGTATTTTATGGTAGTTTTAATGGATAAAATAATAAAAAAAAGTTTTGTCTTCCTTATTTTGAAACAAAAACTGAAGAATAAATATAAATTTAAGGTGTACATAAGTGTAAAAAAGATGATTCCACCAAAATAGCATTCTATTACCAAGAGTACTTTATAACTGATGATAGCATCTCCACCACAGAATAAATTATCTATCTATGCTATAAGGCAGTTTAATTAAAATGTAATTATTTTTTGTCTGCTGAAGTTTTATATTTCATATTTTTTAAAAAGACAATTACAATATATATTGACCTTGCAGTGCAGATGGATCAGCCTGATTTATCATCCATACGTCAGATCCATCTCGGAAAAATAAAATCTATGATAGTGCTCAGCCCAAAGTGGCACGGTTCAATCAGAGTCTTTTGACAGAGGCAAGCAAGACGAAGGCCAGAGGTGACTGCTCATAAAGAGATTAGCATGTATGCTAACAGCTTCAGCAGCCAGATTACTTCTGGCATGTTTTGATGAGAAGTTTTACCTAGTGGTTCATGTTCTGTTTTCGCAGTAGCGCCCACCATCCACATTATCAAATTGGTTGATGTAAGCTGATTGACAGCTTCTGATATGTTCTGCCCTCCCCAAACACTTTGCATTGGCTCTTTTCCAGATAGAAGAGTGAAATACACTGACCAGACTATCTGGAGTGTCAGGTTATATACATCACGTGGCCAAAAGAAAGTCTCCACCTGGATTTATCTAAGCAAATAGGTATGGGCCTCCTATGGGATAACTACTGCATAGGTGATTATCTTTCAGCAACAAGTTATTTAACCCCAGCTGATGCAATGAGCAGCTTCTCATTTCTGAAACAACCAAGTCAAGGACACATCCTGTGGTTGTGGAAAAGATGTTAGTCTTTTTAAGAAGGGTCAAATCATTGGCATCAAGCAGAGAAAACATCTAAGGAGATTGAAGAAACTACTAAAACTGGGTTAAGAACTGTCCAACACATTATTTAAAACTGGAAGGATAGTGGGGAACCATCGTCTTGAAGGTAGAAATGCTGAATGATCGGTGATCCCTTCAATGTTTGGTCAAATCTAATTGAAGAAAAACAACAGTAGAACTCAGGGGTGTGTTTAATAGTGAAAGTAAAAGCATTTCCACACACACACAATGTGAAGGGAACTCAAGAGATTGGGACTGAACAGCTGTGAAGCTTTAAGAAAACCACTAATCAGTAAGGCTAACCAACTGTGGAGGACTGGAAGAAGGTCATGTGGTCTGATGAGTCCAGATTGACCCTGTTCCAGAGTGATGGGAGCATCAGGGTAAGAAGAGAGGCAGGTGAAGTGATGCACTCATTATGCCTAGTGCCTTCTGTCCAAGCCTGTGGGGGCAGTGCTGTGATCTGAGACAAATCTATGACATTGCAGAAGTTTACTGAAACAATGCCACAGTGAATGCTTGCTGTAATGAAAACTAAAAGTGATCCAATTGAATTATAGTGTGTGACCTTTTCTTTTGGTGGCGACTTTTTTTGTTGGCCAGGCAGTGTACAGCGCAAAAGAAAAAATATCTCAACGTAATTTGTTTCCAATATTTCAGTCCCAATGTTTACTGACCAAGGAAAGAGATGGAAAAGTGATTATAGATGAACTGTAGCATGGAGCACAGCGGCATCAACCTGCTGCTGTGGATACTCCCTAAAAGTCAGTAAGATCAGACTTTCACAGATAAATTAGCCCGGCAGTGAAAAGTTTGTCCCTCACCTCTTTTGTGTTTGATGTCCTGCTGATGGCAGCGGTGGCCTGCTCACTGTCAGCAGGTAAGAAGTAATGGTGAACCTCTGAGAAGAGCGTTTTGAAGACACCTACATCAAACCAAACAGACTCCTCTGGGCTCTGCTGACAAAGGGGGACAGTTTAGAGTTTTAGCTTAAAACAGATCCAATAAGAGAGAATATCAGTACCGTTGGTGTTTTCTGACCTTATCAGTTGAACTTTTGTCCGATGAATCAGACTTTTTCTCTGTCAAAGCAAAGAAACATCCACTGTGAGCTTCACTTTTGAACCCTAAACCTGCTTCTGTCTGTTTATCACTATGAGAGTGGGCTTTACCTGAGTGCTGCTGAGCTGAGCTGCTGATCTCTGCTGACGAGGTCTCCTGTCCAGATCCTTTAGAGAGCAGGCAGAAAATCAGTGGAACATAGTGAAGAAACCAGAGTTCACAAAGGACACATACCCATCCAAACATTTAGACTGTGAAAGGAGGATTTTTTCATATTTTTGCATTGAATGAGAATGCTGCAAAGCTGCTAGCAGACTCAACAGGGGGCTGGGCAATTGATAATAAGATTTACATTTTAGTCCTGTAACTACGGGAGGAAAATAAAACACTTTGGTAAATGCTGTAATAGAAATTTAACTCTTTCCACCAGTCATCTAATGACAGTGGAGCTGGGGTGGGTAAAATACTTTATGAGGCTGCGCACTGGAAGAGATATTCATTAAAATACTTACAGTTGCATGAAAAAGTATGTGAACCCTTTGAGATTACTTGGATTTCTGCTTAAATCGGTCATAAAATATGTTCTGATCTTCATCTATGTCACATCACTCGACAAACACAGTCTGCTTAAGCTAATTCTGCACAAAAAATTAGAAGTTTTCATGTTTTTATTCAACACAACATGTAAACAGTCACAGTGCAGGGTGGAAAAAGTATGCAAACCTTTGGATTTAATAACTGGTTGACCCTCCTTTGGCAGCAATAACCTCAACCAAATGTTTCATGTAGTTGTAGATAAGACCTACAACAGTCAGGAGGAATTTTGGACCATTCTTCTGCACGAAACTGTTTCAGTTCAGCAATATTCCTGTGATGTCTGGTGTGAGTCACTCTTTTGAGGTCATGCCACAGCATCTCGATCGGGTTGAAGTCAGAACTTTGACTGGGCCACTCCAGAAGCCGTATTTTCTTCTGCTGAAGCCATTCCATTGTTTATTTTTCTTCTATGCTTTGGGTCGTTGTCCTGTTGCATCACCCATCCTCTGTTGAGCTTCAGTTGGCAGACAGATGGTCTTAAGTTGTAGTGCAAAATGTCTTGATAAACTTGGGAATTCATTTTTCCATCCATGACAGCAATCCGTCCAGGCCCTAAGGCAGCAAAGCAGCCCCAAACCATAATGCTCCCTCCACCATATTTCACAGTTGGGATGAGGTGTTTATGTTGGTGGGCTGTGCCTTTATTTCTCCACACATGGCGTTGTGTGTTCCTTCCAAACAACTCAATTTTTGTTTCATCTGTCCACAGAATATTTTGCCAGTAGTGCTGTGAAACATCCAGGTGCTCTTTTAAAAACTTCAAACATGCAGCAATGTTTTTTGAACAGCAATGGCTTCCTTGGTGGTGTCCTCCCATGAAATCTATTCTTGTGTGATGTTTTACATATTGCAGATATGTCAACAATAATTGTAGCATGTGTCAGGGATTTCTGTAAGTCTTCAGCTGACACTCTAGGATTCTTCTTCACCTCATTCAGCATTCTGCGCTGTGCTCTCACAGTCATCTTTACAGGACCACCACACCTTGGCAGAGTAGCAACAGTGCTGAACTTTCTCCATTTGTAAACGGTCTGTCTTACCGTGGACTCATGGACATCAGGGCTTTTAGAGATACTTTTGTAACCCTTTCCAGCTTCATACAAATCAACAATTCTTGATGGTAGATCTTCTGAGAGCTCTTCTGTGCGAGGCATGGTTCACATCAGGCAATACCTCTTGAGAACAGCAAACTCACAACTGGTGTGTGTTTTTTATAGGGCAGGGCAGCTTTAACCAAAACATCCTATCTTATCACATTGATTGGACTCCAGGTTGGCTGACTCCTGGCTCCAATTAGCTCTTTGAGAAGTAATTAGCCTATGGGTTCACATACTTTTTCCACCCTGCACTGTGACTGTTTACATAGTGTGTCGAATAAAAACATGAAAACTCATTTTTTGAGTGGTATTAGTTTAAGCAGACAGTGAATATCTAGTGATGTGACTTAGATGAAGATCATAACATTTTTTATGACCAATTTAAGCAGAAATACAAGTAATCCCAAAGGGTTCACATACTTTTTCCTGCAACTGTATCTCTCATCCCAGAGGAAGTTTGGACTAAATATTGTGAATTTAAAATGGCGGATCTCAAGCTTCCCCGACAACATTTTGGTGGAAGAGTCTTTGCAGATATTTTTGTATTTTGTCTCTCTGTTCAATCATCTGACAACTCAGGTACCTCCAGCAGCTGGAGGAACTGTGGATGCTAATCACTATCATGTGTTAAAAGATTTTCCAAAAGTACTCTCTTTCTAACGTAAGATTCATTCTGAATTACAAATCATATTTAAGACCAAAATTACTTTCAACTGGGATAAAAAATATTTGGACTCATAACTTAAAAAAACACAAACATTAAATCTAAGAAACTGTTAGGAACATTGAGCAGAAGCTAGAAAAGCAATCACAAAGAAATGGCTTAAATAATACCACATCTGTTATAGACTGGTATGATGTTATGTATGAAATGAACTACTTTTTCTTTGAGGCTCCAGGTCGGTAAATTTCAGGAAATTTGGAAGAAGTATAAAATGTATATTTCCCTGATATGTCTAATTTTAAGAAAAAAATGTTTTCTCTCTGTATCTTTACATGACAATATGATGGCACCCCTTGTTCTGTTCTCATTTATGTTTTAATAAGACGTGTATTGATTATTTTATAAAAGAAGGAAAAAAGAAAACATGGATCCAATTGTATGGACAAAAAAATGAAGAATGTAACCCAGGAAGACTGTATGTATATGTTATACAATGATGCTTAATAAAGAAAAAGTAAAAATAAATCACAACAGTTACTCCTTTTTAAAGCCCCTAACAAGACTTACTTTTCTCTTCGGTCGCGGTGCTACTCGGCACTTCTGTCCTGCCCTGCGCTGTGCCATTGGAGGATTTCCCTGAAGTGTCCTGCTGTCATAAGAGGCAAAGCAGAGGATTTATATGTGCTGAGTAAGAAGGAGTATATCACATGGATGTGGGCAGGTGATGCTGGTTAGCTTGATCTCACAAGGAAGAACATGTTAACTTCACACAGAAAGGCTCTGCCTGGCCGGGGATCGAACCACCGTCCTTCTTACCAACATGCAAGTGCATGTTTAAGACAGAGCAGTTGATTAGTTATTATGTGTGTGCACCAGAGCTCCATTAATGATGTTTCTTGTCTGTCAGGTAGATTCTTCAAATGCTGATTATTCAATAAGATAACATTTCATTTCATAAGTCACTACCTTGTCTGATGCTTTATTAGAGTTTCTTTCAGTTTGAGGTTGAGAGGCCTGGACACCTAAAAAACAAGAATTAGCCTCATAAATCATCACATCTGATCAGTTTTATAGATTTTACAGATTTTCTGTATTACACAGACACTCAAATAAGTGCACTGGTCCCACCTTCAGAGCCTTTGTCCTTCCCCTCTCCTCCTGCTGCGGGTGGATCTGCTGGTTTGGCCAGCGGGTCACCGGCTGCAGTGCTGGGAGGGCGCACTGGCTGGATCTGAAGGATGTAGTATTCTGCTGCCGCCAGGGGGCGCCACGCTACATGAAGCATGCTGACAGTGGATTTGATCAGTAACACTGCCTCTGGCGTCCCTGGAGGAGCTGAGGGCAGAATAAATTCAGTCTCCTTTCATAAATGCATTATGGACAGTAGATTATGGCTAAATTCATTATTCTGATTATTTTGATTTCTACACAACTCCATTTGTTTAACACAGCAGCTCAGTGGTTTTATGACATCTATATCATACGTTGTTGAACTTTATCTCCTAACTTACACATTCAGCCAGGACACCATCAAAACAAGGAAACACATAAGACACCTTGGCCTTTACTACCCTTCTTGCCCAAAGACTGATTCTATTAAGACAGAAATCTGTTTTGCCTCCCACACACATGCAGTGGCTTAGGGATGTCTTACACTTTGTAAAACTTGAAAAAATTAGGTTGTCGACCCATGGACAATCAGGAAAGTTCAGTAAGATCTAGAACTCATTTTTTGTCTTGATTAACAGTACACAATTTACTTTTATACCAGACTGAGCTGTGTGTTGGATTGATTTATATAACATGATATACTAAGGTCACACTACAAAGCACTTTATAAAGCACTTTACTTTTCTTATCTAATATTGTTAATTATTCTGTTTAACTTTTCATGTATAGTCGGTCTATGCATGCTTTGCTTATCCCACGTCTTCTTTTTATTATTTGTTTTGTGCGTGGGAAAGGTACCAAAGGGGTGGGCGGAATGGGATTATTTTGTCTCATTTCATCAAAATTTATGGAATTGTGGGGTGCTGGTTTGGCATAGTGGTTAGCATCCCATGTACATGCTTCTGCCGGTCCAGGTTCGAATCCCACCTGTGACCACTTTGCAGAGTGTCTTCCCCTGCTCTCTCTCCTCCTTTCACAAGCCTATCCACTGACTCTCTCCTATCAATAAAGGCACAAAATGCCCAAAAAATATACATTTAAAAATTTATGTAATTGTTATAATTGCACAATAATGTTTTGTTCTTTGTTTAAACAATAAAAAGATGTTAAAAAAAACAAGAAAACACACATGAAATATGTTCTATATAATAATAATAAACAGATATAAATACATTAATTTTGTTTTTGAGGGAGAGGTCACAAAATATGACAAACAATGCAAAACTTATCACACCCGACAAAAACTGACAAAACAAACACCAAATGGCATCCAGCACAGTGACCACTCATCTGGATTATCTTTCAATAATGACAAGTCAACACATTACTGGAATACAGGATCAGTTAACTGCCCAGCTGAAATCTTATGTTATCTACTTATATTTTATGTCTTAGTGTGCATTAGTTACCCAGAAAATTTTTACTTGATTTCCTAAGTTTGATTTTGTTCATTAACAGAGTAAAAGGAAGAAAAATAATTTTCCAGGACAATTCAAGCTTTTACAAGATGGTTAACTTTTCCTAATTTTTCATATGTTTTCCATGACTGGTAAAATTAGCCAAACCTTTTCCAGGTTTTCAAGGTTTTCCAGGACAAATGGAAACCCTGATCACGGTACCACACTGGATTTCACTGGCCTTCTTAGGGCGCCCTTTTCTTTTACAAATGTTTGTAAAAGCAGACTACATGCTGAGGTGTTTGATTTTATACACCTGTGGCCATTGAAGTGACTGGATCACCTGAATTCAAAGACTTGGATGACTGAGTGAGTACGTCTGGCGATATTGTGTCCAATGAGCTTTAAAACTGAATCAAAACTCCGTCAGAGCGTAATCAGCTCTCACCTGTCTCCAGGTACCAGAGGTCCTTGCAGCAGATCTGGTAGTTCCAGCTTTTGCGATATCCGTCCCGCCCACTCCAGATGTAAAGCCTGGACCCGACGGCGGCGGCGCAGTGGCCGGCTCTGGCTCCAGGTCTGCAGGCGTACGGATCATCGCTGTGAGGCTCCTGAATCTGCAGCTGGGACTCGACGTCCTGCTCTGGGCCCAGGTTCTCCCAGATCATCGTGTCTGACACAGGAAAGAGTTTGAGAGCTTACTGATAATGTAGAAGTTTAAAAGACACACTAAGACTTTCCAAATACTGAGAGGTGATGGGGAACATCCTCACACTTAGGGATAAATCACAATGTTTGTAAACCTTTAAGAGTTGATTTTTAGAGGTTTTCTAGACGAGGGCTCACAAACTTTTTTAGCTCAGGAGTCAAATGAGAAGTTAGCTCTCCCCAGAAACCAAAATTATGAAAATAAATATTATCTCAATCGTAAGATATGACCATAATTGAATTCCTAAATCATTTCTGGCTTGAACAAAATATCAAGACTTGGATTTTAAGAGAAGGGATAAGAAAATTTCACAAGTATTTTTTAAATACATTTTTTCTCTTTTAAGTATAGGTGTTTTTGGATTAGCCACATATTAATATCCTCGTCGGTGCTGGGGGCTTTTAAATGCAAATTGATGACAGTATAAATCAAATAAATAATAAATATTATTTCAATGATAAATACAAGATTCATACATTTTCTTCATATATCACCTGCACTTTATAGATCAAAAAATCTTATTCATTTCCTTCTGCAATATGTACTTTTGACCCAATTCAAGTTATATTTTAACTTATAAAAAAGTGAAAACAAAGACAGAGAGCAATCTTTGGTGACATTATTGAAGAAGTCAGCAGGAACTGGAATAACAGAGGGTGTTTTATTTATTTTAGATTTAGTGCTGTTACATTTCCCCTTTTGAATTTTCTTTATAAAAAAGGTGTCATCACTATGAGATGAAAAAGAGGAACAGTTCTGTTTATTTGAGTTCATGTATTTTTGTATATATTATATTATTTTCATGTTTATGAAAATCCCTCCTCGAGTAGAAGCTTCAGGTTAATCTGTTAGTGATACTTTTATGTCAGCCCTTTTGTTGTTTTGCTTGCTGATGGTTTTGTTCTTTTCTGCTGTCAACAAGATGAGTTTTGAGGGCTCTTTTTTGCGTTAAATATTGTCGTCTTCTTGATGCTGCAGAGCCTTCGACCTGAGGTGTTGGTCCAATCTATAAAGCAGAGTTTTACTACATTTCTGTACACCGACCCTGGATAAAACATCACACAGCCACTCTGCTTCATCAGAGGGGCTTCAGCAAAGCTAAAGCTAACACACCATCTTCATAATTTGGACATTAAGGTGTTGCTCCCATTCATGCACCGCTCTCTCTTTCCTTTATTCTGTCGAGCCGGAGGACACGTGCAGACGTCAATGAGCAGGGTCTGCTCCTCACAGTCATTCAAGGCATCTTAGGCTAACTGCCCATGACCCATTTTAGACCAGGACCCAAACTAACCAGCTAATTGGAACATCAGTTTTGAAGTAGAAACCAGCTGTTATGGCTCCTGCCGTATAGTTTGCTGTGTGCGCATTAGGGGTGAGTATTGGCAAGAACCTCACGATACCATACGTACAGCATCGTGATACTTGGGTCATGATACGATACTATCAGGATATATCAAAATATCACAATATTGTGGGATATTGCATTATTCTACAGTTAACTAAGAGAAAAGTAGAGATGGTTTATATGTAAATCACACAATATTACTCAAAATTGAAAGTAAAAGTCAAGTCAAAACTGTTTCTGAAATATGTCATATACAGTGTTACATACATACACTTAACTTGAAAACATAGAGTGCATCAAGTCACTTAAACTAATGTTGCAAAGAGATGATTCTTGTTTTCCCTTTTACAAAGTACTGAAAGCATCCTAACCTGCAGTGCAGCTCAAACTGTAATTGAACACATGAGGAACAAAGTGCTTTGAGTTACTGACAGCACAACAGTAAGTATGATAGATATGATATATGAAATATCAAGATTAGATCAGAGGTCTAAATATTGCGATGTATTGCTGTATCGACATTTTTTCCCACCTCTAGTGTGCGTTTGTGTGGATGTGCATGCGTGGGTGTGCTTTTCTCTCTCCTCTCAGGTTGCAAGGTGGAGATCTTGACCATCTGGAGTGCACAGCGGTCTCCAATCAGAAGCTGGCCAGTAAATGGTGCCCCCTTTAAAAGGCTGGCTGGTCCATCACTCAGGAGCGGGTGAGTGTGAAGTGAACTGTCGCTCGACCCCATCAGGCATGGCACAAAGACTCCTAAATTGTTTATTTTTATTACATGTTGTAAATTATGTTCCTTTATTGATTAGTAGTTTAAGATTGTCCTTTTGAATAGTCTTTTGTTATTGGGTGATTTTTGATTAATTTGTAAGTAAATCCTTATTTATTTTCATGAAACACCTCTGTTAAACCATTCCATCTGGTTTTTCGTTACCTCCTTTTACTGTTTAAAGCTATGGTCCACGATTTGGAAGCTTTGTACATATTAATAACACCGTTTATAAGGCTGTTATGGTCCTATGGTCCTATCTACACAGTATAAAGACCAAAAAGAACGAAAAAAATCCATTCAGTATATCCGCTGAAAAGCTGCATACTAGCTGACCAATCAAACCTAAGAACCTGCAACTATTAATTGGTCCGTGAGTTAGTCCATGAGTCCATCCAATCCTCGTCTCCCTCACTACGCAGTACGCAGCATCTTGCCCATGGTCCCGCCTCCTCCCCTCTACCTCCGGTGAGCAGCTAGCAGCGTTAGCTACTGAACTATCATGGAGCCGGAAAAGCCTAGCGCCGAGACCGAAGCCGCCTCCCTCTCCCGCGGGGCCCAACGGAGCTCTGCCCGCGGGTTGAGGCCTGTTAGCGGGCTAACGGCTAACGAATAGCCTCAGCCGGCCGTCAGACCTTCAGCATCGACCGTTTCGCCCCTGGTTGATCAGGTAATGGCTTTGTTTACTACAGTGGGAGATGTCTGCTGAATAACTCTGGTTAGTTTGTGCCTGTACGGGCTAATAACTTGTAGGGGAGCGGGTTAGCCTGTTAGCCGCTAATCGTTAGCACTGTAAGCTGAGCTGGGGAGGACAGACTGAGAAAGATTAATCCTCCCCCACACTCGGCTCCGCTCTGGCGGCGCCAGACCCACATTGCCGCCGGTCCAGTTGAAATGGCTACTGCTGTGTGTTATAAGGGAGATGTCTGTCGTGTTTGATACTTTCAGTTGAGCTGAGCTGTTTTTGATTGAGTTTGCTGCTGATATATTGTGCTAGTCGCTCGTAGCTCTGCCGGAGGGGGCTGAAATGAGGCGACACGAGCTGGGGGCGGGATCTTGGAACACGGAGGGGAGAGGTGAGGGAAGGAGGGGGCAGGCTGCGGTTTCAAATCGTAGACCACAGCTTTAAGTGCAGTGGACGTAACACCAGCTGTAGATGTAATATTTCTTTTACTAATAAGTAAGGATGGACATCAAAACACCAGAGACTGATACTGCTGTTGAGTCTTAAATGAGCTCACCCAGGTTAAGAACACTCAGGGAGTTGGTGCAGATCCATTCAGTTCCTGAATCGTTGTGCTTTTCTGACTCCGGGACAGGAATCCAGCCTCCAAAAACAAACATCCTGCAGACAGAGGCACACACAGAGGTTTGTTAAGGCCAGGTCTGGCTGAGATAAACTGGTTTAATCAAGAAATTAAATCTGCTAAAAGACCCATGATGGAGAAACACAGAAATCCTTTACTTGTTTCCAATGACGTTTGCAGAGTGAAGGCTTCGAGCGAGAACCATGGAGCCCCTGGTTTCAGACATCGACCAAACCATGGTGTCTATATGAAGAGGAAAGAAGAGACAATAAAACAATTCGAATTTATTTCCCCTTTAAAAAAAATATTACTCTGTCCATCTATAATTAAGTTTCATTGTTCATGAAAGCACACTGTTTTTGTATTTGTAAATCAAGGTCAAATTGCCACAATAATCATGTTTATTTTTGCACTTTTCTTCAGTCTCATTTAAATCCCTCAGATCAGGATGCTCAGATTCACTGTTAATATGTATGGACTGATAACGGTGTGTGAAAATCTGGGCATGTTCAGAAGGTCTAAATTCAGAGACAGAAGAAGGAGCAGCTGTTCTTTACTATTAAAAATAAAAAAAGCTCATATATTCAATATTATCACTCCTAATGATACTGCATCAAATATATGAAAAGGACATGTCTGTGATTCTCTCCATGAAAGGATGAGACAAATATTGTCAATCAATTTAACTTTATTTGCAAAGCACTTTTCATACAGGACTTTGACACAAAGTGCTTTACATCGGAAACAAAACAGAATAAAATAACAATAAATCAAATTTAAAACAAGAAAATTGCATTAAATGAAATTATTAGACTCTGACCCCCATTCCAATCCACGTACAATACACACAGTCACTCAAACACACAAATACATAAAATGAAAATAATGACAGAAAACAGAACGAGAGGACTGAGGAAACGCCAACTTGAATCAAAAATGAGGAAACACAGGAGCTAAGACCAAGATGATCACTAAAAATCATGATTAGACATTAGAAAAATAATACTACCAGCTATGCAATACGTTAAAACATCAATAAATTAATAAAATAAAATATAAATAAGTAATATGGTATAATGAGGAGGCCTCACACCAGGTGTGGAACAAAATCAGCTAAAGTAGGACAATCAAAATATTTTTTTTTAATAAGAATAAAATTCCAAATAACAAATATGAACTAAAATGCAGAAATAAAACAGAATGCAATGGTGAAAATTAGTTGAAATATTAGATATAATCAGATATTCTCTGTTATGAGGTCATATTAACCAAAAATGTTGTTCTACAGTGTGATTAACACTCTTGTTAGTGTTTTAGTTTATCTTAATATGAGAACAGTGGACAGTAGGGGTGGGAAAGAAAATAGTTTTCTATTGGTATCTGGATTTTTTGTTTGACAATTTTTTAATTGATTTTTTTGTTTAAAAAACGTTTTTTTTTTTTTCAACATTTAAATGCTTAATTTTAGTCTGTGTTAATAAGCCACTTTTAAAAACAACCCAGGCTTTTGAAGAGACAGTATAAACTGCTGGTTAAAATATATTGCTGAATAAATACATTAAAAATAAATAAAGATTTCAAAAATCTGTAATATTGTAGAAATGCAATTTAAATCAAACAGCACCTAAAAAAAATCGTTAAAAAAATCGAATCAGGAGAAAAGTGTATCGTCCCAGCCCGAGTGGACAGCACAGCTCCAGGCGTCAGTTTCACCAGGTTTTGTTTCTTTATAAATGTATCTATTTACATGTTTCACCACTTAAAATAGCTTCTGGTCCCATATATATCTTAACATCCTCTGAGACATTTGACCAATTCATTTTTCATGGTCCCGAAAATACGTAAAGAAGAAGGTCGTAGGTCATTCAAGTTCAAAGCACCATCCGATTGGAATAATCTTCCTTCCTAGTTAAAGTCAATCACCTCTTTTTTCATCTTTAGATCAAATTTATTTTCACACTTACAAGCAGGGTGTTCATGTGTTTGGTCTTTTGATGATTTATTTTATTTTATTATTATTTATTTATTTATTGTTCAAAGTTTCTGTTGATTCTGTTGATTGTATTGGACTGTACTGCACTGGGACTGAGCATGAGTGCGAGCACAATTTTTTGTGGACTGGTGATGGGGTGGGAAGAGTGAAGGGTGTGGGGGCTGTGGAAGTTGAAGAGCAGTGTGTTTTGTGTGGGTTTTTTGTGTATTTTTGTAATGTACATTTTGTGTTTACTTTGTATTATTGTTATGTATGTTTTTGTGTTATTTTTATATCTTGTTGGGACCCCCTCGAAAACGAGATGCTGCATCTCAAGGGGCATCCTAGATAAATTCAATTTGAAATTCTAAACAAAGACCTCCGCCTGTTACTAATCGTTCCTCATGGAGAGAGAGAATTTATCCCCCCGCTGCTGTCAGTGACTCTGGACGTCTTTATTTATTGTTCAAATTAGTGTTCTGCCAGCACGTTCCTCCTGCTCTCTTAGGAGGAACTAAAGCACTGCGGTTAAACACACAGTCTGTGGTGTGAACACAGCTTGAGACATCGTCGGACACGTCCCTCTGCTCAACTGTGCAGCTGAGTAGAGGACAGTGACCCAGGAGGACTGATTCATTAATGTTTTCATGAACCATCAACATAAACCAGCCCACTCACTGATAACAAATTCTCTTTGAGCTCTTTCCAATCTGAATCTCCTGATTGACATGATCTGTTTTATTCTGATCAAGCTGTTATTCTGACTACTTGTGTCTAGGGATTTAACGGTTACCGGTAAAATGGTAACCGCAGTAAAATTTCCCACAGTAATCATTACCGTGTTCTATTAAAATCACCGTTATACCGTGTTTGATCACCACACTGCGTCAATAACTCACAGTGATGCTGCTCTCTGACTGGAAAAACCTGAACTGCCCCTCGATGAAGCCGTCTCACACAAACAGAGGCGCACATGCGCAGTTTCCAATGTTTGGCCTCTGAAAGTCCAGCAGCTGGAGCCCCGCTCGGACTCTTCCAGGTTTTCCCATTCGAAATGGACAAAGTCTAAAGTCTGGTCAAAGTTTGGATTTTACAAGGATGTCGAGGGGGAACTGCATGATGACAGTCACCCTGTCTAAAACACAAAGCTGCGGTGAAAGACAAAATGGCGTGATTAAAACTGTTGTAACTCCTCAAGTAAACGAGCAGAGAGAGAGAGAGAGAGGATTCAGAGAGCCATACCTGAGTGAATTATGGGCAGTTTATCAGGATTTTCTGTGGGAATAATGTATAAAGGTTGTAAATAACAACATTAGTATCAATCTGAAGTTGTTCTTGCCGTTCTTTTGCTGTTAATTCACTGTGTTTTGCCGTATTTGCCATATTTCGCCGTAATAGAGCGTCTTTTTCTGTCATAGTTTGTGTTTTATGGATTTAATTAATCGCAATTCGTAAATATAAAAGGAGATGTCAAGGAGATCTGCCATTGAAAGGGGAGAGCAGAAAAGAGTCATGAAGGGGGCTAACTGCTTCAGGGACTATCGTTAGTAAAACAAAAATGAAATAAAAATAAAAAAACACCTGAACATGGTCTAATATGAAGCTGCAACATGGACACTAATGCTGCAGGCAAACTAAAATGTGTGCCAGTTCAAATCTGTTTTTTCTTTTCTTGTACTTACACACAGTTTAAGCATTTACATTGTAATAATGACAAATACTTGCCAGAATTTTTTACTTTTATTTCTAATGAAAAAATGTAAACAAATTTACTGAAAGGACATTTCCTGACACAGTTATTGACAAAAAAGACAGAATAGCTGCTATAATTATAATATAAAAGGGGTTAAATGATTTCAAGACTATGTTAAAGTACTTTTTGAACATTTTGAGCACACTGCAACAATACCATGATATTAATGATAACCGTGATCATTTTGGTCACAATAACTGTGATATGAAATTTTCTTACCGTTACATCCCTACTTGTGTCCATGTGAACACGGTGGACTTACCGAGGTCAAGCTGCCAGAGATCGTTTAACCGAGAGCCCTGCATCCCTCCAAAGACATAGAGCTTTGGGGAGCCAAGGCCGGTGTAAGCAACCGAGGTGTGGGACTCCCGAGCTGAGGGACCACCCCCCTTCGTCTCTGGGATGCTCCACCCTCGGGCCCCTGAGGCAGACTGCAGCTCCAGCTCGTAGAAGTCATCCAGGTATCTGAGGTGGAAGCAGGTTTGATCAGTAATCAGCGTTTGCTTTGACAGAACATGTGCTCCAACTGATCTGAGTGAAAGATCTCAGAAAATAAATCTGACAAACACGACATGAAGCAGCACGCTACACATAAATATGTTTTATTTATGTTTAAATGTCATATGTCACCTCTGACTTCATCTGAACCCTGCACCATGAGACACATTTTAAAACAAAGACATCAGTGGACGATCAGTAAAAAGATCTTCCACAAAGAGGAGCACGAACAAATACACACTAGCGAGCGACCCAAACATGAGGAGGACTACAGAGGTTTGATTTGATGTTTCAGACTGACATAAATCTGTATAGTTCACCTCAATTAAAACATCGTTATCAAAAACATCAAAAAAGTCCACCTAGTCTTTTTCAGATCCACTCTCTCTATCTGTTTTTAAATGCTTTGTCTCATTCTCGTCTTTCTCTGCGCCTTACCTCGGGACATTGCCATTGGGGTCCTCACTGTCGTTGGCCAGCCCTCCAAACAGGAAGCACTTGTTGCCCACCAGAGTGAAACTGTGTCCGATCCGTGGACAGGGAGCAGGGCCGTTCTTCGGTGCTCTGGGTTTCAGTTTCTTCCACAGCCAGCGGCTGGCCTTAACCAGACGAGAGCAAAGTCAGTGATGGACTCTGTTCATGAGAGCAGCAGGACTGACAGACTGAGACAGACAGCACGTGTTACCTGAAGCTCGTACAGGCTGTTTGTGTATTTCCCAAACTCAACCATGCCCCCAAAGACCAGTACTCTGGTGCCCTCACAGACGAATCCATGGGCAGCACAGCCAGGGGGGATATCACCCCTCACCGCAGGCAGGAACCACTGCCTTGAGACTGGAAGGACAGATTTAAGTGAAGTGTGAGCAATCAGAAAATAACTTCAAGCAGCTTTTTATCCCTTTATACCCTTCTTATTTGAACATATATCTTCTTTTGCTAAAGCTGTATTTTAAAAAGCTAAATGTTGTATAAACATGGGCTCGCAAGGTGACTGATGAACAAGAGAAACATATGTACAAACAACTTCTCCAAGATTTTGGAGGCTAAGAGAGAGAGTTTTCTGCTAAATGATGTTTTGTCCTGCATGTTTATTCCTTCTATGACTTTAGAGGACCTGGAAGCAGCAACTGAATCTAGAACTTTCTGATTTAGGTGTTTGATAAACCAGTCATGAATCTGAGAAACACATTTTTATACTTTAATGGTATTTTCATCATCATCATCATTATTATTACCATTGTACTTACTGCTGATATTGAGTTCCGATATTAGATTTATCAGCTGGCATGAATGCCAAACATTTATTCCAATAGAGCTCTTAAAATTGTCAGTAATCCTGTGCAGTCTTCTGTTCTGACCAAATCAAAAGATATTAAAACAGCATACAGTGATTAAAAAAAACTTTTCGAACTACAAGAAGTAGAAACACCACATTCATGGTCATATTGATAAAGTACTTTTTTTTTACATAATTAATTTTGAATCTGACACCTGTAGCACGTTCCAAATAAGATGGGATAGAGGACTGTTAACCACTGTATTACATTACATTTCCTTTTTACAACGCTCAATAAGCATTTGGGAACTGAGGACACTAATTTTTTGAAGCTTTGAAGGTGGAGTTATTTCACATTCTTGCTTGATGTACGACTTCAGATGCTCGACAGTTTGGGGTCACTGTTGTTGTATTTTGTGCTTCATTATGTTTCACACATTTAGAACTCTTTTACAGCGGGAAGCCACGCTGTTGTAACATGAGCAAAATGTGCCTTCAAAGTCTCTGAAATAATTATGGGTGTCCCTGAAAAAGAGGTTGCCAGGATGGCAGCTCATGTTACTTCAAAACCTGTCTGTACCTTTCAGCATTAATGTGGCCTTTACATATGTATAAGTTACCCATGCCATGGGTTCATCACAGCTGCTGGTGTTTGAAGTTTGAGCTCATTATAGTCTTGGTGGTCGTTTTCCTCTGTAGCCCAGAAGACACGACATTGAGAGAGACTCAGACCACAGCAGACTTTTCCACTACGCCTCAGTCCATCTTACATGATCTCAGGCCCAGAGAAGCCTGCGGTGTGTTGCTAATTCATGGTTTCGGCTTTGGCTCAGATCAGTGGCCATCAGTAAGATTCCTCCAGATTCTCTGTAACTTTTGACGATGATGAAATCCTTAAACTCTTTGCTATTGAAGGTTGAAAAATGTGTTCAAACTGTTGGACTATTTGCTCATGCAGTTGTTTATAATGTTGTGAACCTTTCTACATCCTTGCTTATGGACAACTGAGCCTTCAAAGGATGCTACTTTTCTTCCCAACAATGCCAGTCACCCGTTTCCCATTAACCTGTTCACCTGTGTGATGATCCAAACAGGTGTTTATTTACACTTTAGCAACTTTCCCGGTCTTTTGTTGCCCCTTTCCCAGTTTATTGAAACATGTTTCAGGAATAAAACTCCAAATTAGTGAATATTTTCAACCAAATAATGCACGATTAAAAGGTTCTAAGGCTGGATACATATTGTCTTTGCAGTGCAGCAAACGACATATACGGCGAAAGGGAATTGCATGTAATTGCATTCTGCTTTAATTACGTTTGCATAATGTCCCAACATCACTGAAATTAGGGTTTTTTTTAATACAGAACTTCGTCTTAGTTTTAAGTGAATTGTTCACCCTAAAGCCTTATGATTAACTGCTCTCCCTGCAGGTCCACAAACCTTCCAACAGTAGAAAACAACAATTATTATCATATCTGATTCAGACAGGAGAAAACTATGTAGCTGATGTTGCTAACTGAAGTTCTTTAATCCATTTCCAGTTCCGTCCTCTTCTGTTGAGAATAAGTTGTAATATCACAAATATAATCATGTCTAAGTTATCAAGATGAATTTAATTGTTCATATGAGTGAGTTAGAGCACAGACTTCACGTTTGGACTTGTCTCTTCATGCCCTGCCATGCTAAAAACATTAGCCGCAGCTCTGCTAGTTAGCCTCCAGCTAGCGTTAGCTTACCCGTGTTGTAAACATGGAGGTGCTCCGCTATCCCCTCATTTCCTCCGCCGAAAACAACAATCAGCTCCCGGATGGCAGCAGCTCGGTGTCCGTGTCTGGACCGAGGAACCACTCCTGCAACAGAGTTGATTCTCCGCCATTGCGGCTTCTTGATATCACTGCACATTTTACCGAGAGGGAGCCCCCAAAGTTTGGCGCTGTTGACGTTTTGAACGTGGGGGCGGGGCCAAGAACGAACCAGGAAGTTCAAGCAGAGAGGGAAAAAGAGAGAAGACGTCTCACTCTTACTCGTTTATCGGACTTCACAGGAAAGCGACCTTCTGTGTTATGTCATGAAACACAAAATCTTTTAGGATTAACAAAGACGGTCATTGAAATCAGGAGTGTTTCCAGAAAGTTTGGGACCCATGAAGAGATATAATATCACGAGCTTTCCCAAAACAGCTGCAAAGCTTCAAGCTAATAATAAAACAGACCACTTGTTGCAGAAAAGTTGTTCTTTCCTGCAACAAGCACCAATGAGCTTCAAACGCTAAAGAAACACTCTTCAGCACAATTTAACATTTTAAAAATCCACTATAAGAAACTCTCTGCTATATGCACCACTGATGCATGATTTAATACTTACATATAAAATAATAAATTTGAAAACAAGACCTTACACCCTCTTAATTTTCAAAAAATGAGACATTGTATTTTTTCTGATATCCTAGAACGAGATTTGATGCCTCTGAAAATAGGTCATTGCAAGATGACCGCGAGATTTAAATCGTCGTGACGACACCCGGTACCTTTCTTTTTATTGGAGTAATCTGATAAAACACTTCCTCCTCTGTGATGTCCGTTAGCCACAAAACCGTCACCGAGGAACACATCCACCAGCAGGGGTATATAGATCCCTAGCTCACACTCAAAGAATACAGTAGAAGAAGAAGGACAAGCTGACTCTACCCCCGATAGAACTGACCAAGCAGAGCACAAAGGGCTGTGACATTGCGAGGTAACTTTAGGTCATCCTCAGATCCTCGTGTTTCAACGAGGGCTTCATAATGGCCTAAAATGAAGATTTTGAAAACGCTTTTGGGACAATGAAGGAACTAAATGACTTGTACTGAGGGCAGAAATACTTTACAGGCATCCTAGTCTGGCATATTGAGAAGGAGAAACAAGCATGATATGTCCTCTTAAGCATTCAAATTCTTACCATTTATAATTTTATATTAGAATATAATAAGGCCTCATGAATCATGTCTCTTTTAACCCCGTCATAGATCTAACACTTTTGCAGAATCAACATTTGTCTTGCCTAATTATCTGTTATTTAAAAGATCTAAGTATTTTATCATGACATTCAAACATTCAGATACACCCAAAATGCATGGGCAAAACTACTGTCCTCAAATAATTGTTGTTAAGGGCCATTTATTAATTTATATTTAATATAATTGGAAATTAATGACACAAAATGTGCAAAAATTTTATTTCTTGCAATGGACAAATAAAAATATGTTAAAGTAAATAAATCTTAAAACACGTTTTGGGAAATTATCTCGTAATATTTTTAGGAGTTAGTTTAGGCATGAGGCCACAACAGATTGACTTTAAAAACAGCTTCATTAACCAATGACATCTCTCAGACCTCTATTTTTAATCTGTCATTTATAGTTTTAATAGGGTGATGCAGGAATGTAGCAGTGAGCTAGCATTTAACACTTCCTGCATGAACACAGACACACACACAATTTAATGTTTAATCTGAACAATAAATGCATCTGATATTGCCCGCTTTTCAATTGTACTTCCTTGGAAAGTCAGACAATCAGACAACAATGGGATGTGATGTATTTCCCACTTGCCTGAGCTCTGAATGTGCATTACAATCTGTATTTCAAAGATGAACAGAGCATTCAGTGGTTGACAAGTTATCCTCTTGTGTGGTTCATCTCCTTACATAGACAATCTTTGGAAGTACTTCTCCTTCTGACTCTATAACATAACTACGCTCTCTCTACTAACCTATTTAAATCAGAGAACTTAATCACCTGTTAGTCATATTTACTCTTGCAAGCTTCTCTCCAGCACAAGTTTTTTATTTGTAAAACATGACAGTTAGCTTGGTCCAGGGTGAGGATGGATAGTTGAATGCTTGAGGCCCATGTGTGATCTCCCTCTGTACTAAATTAAGCCTTTGGACACAATATCAAACGTCAGCCATTGTAAACATTTAATAATATAACAAATATTTTAACCAGTGAGGGACATTATTTCATTTAAATATATCTCAGACACATAGCACATAAGGGTACTCCAAACTAAAAGGCTTTAAAACATAAATGATTGTGAATATTCTCTAACGGTCATCAAAAATGAAAATAAACCTGATTTAAAGGAAAAACAAGCTGTTTAGCACAGTTTCATTGCAAGACCTAAAGCCAATATGCTGTATATAGAGTTTATGGGTATTGCTAAGTTCTAACTCTTGTCCCTCATTGGGCTTTTTAAAGCTGCATTGCATTTTGAATTGACCAGAATATCTAATCTTTGCAGAACTTTTGCAAACATAATCATCAATATAATGCTCTGTATAAATGCACAAAACTTAATGTAAATGTATGTTTGAGAGGGCTGACCTGCTAATTCCAATATGGTAAAAATGTTTTATAGTCTGTAGAGCTTGAGAATGCTTTGTTCACCTGTTTAGTCTGTTATAATGATGATCAACAAACCCAGTTTCTAAGTTGGGGCATAGTGTAAAACATATAAATAAAAACAGAACACAAACATTTGCAAAACATTTTTGACCTCAGTTCAATCAAATGCTCTACAAAGACAAGACTTCTTATGTTCAAACTGATGCACATAAACTCACTCATTTAAAAAATATATGGAAGCTGAGGAATTATCAAAATAATCCTGTTTGAACGTCCGCAGGTGAACAGATTAAAACAAACAAAGAGGTCCATCAGTTTGTCAAGAACTGTATGAGCAATGGTTCAAAAGGTTAAGAACAATGTTTCCCAACATACAAATACAAGGAATTTTGGTGTGTCATCATCTACAGTTACACAAAAAAGTTTCAGAGAATCTGGTAAAAATATCTGCATGTAAGCAGCAAGGATGAAAACCAACACTGAATGCCATGACCTCCGATCTCTCAGGCAGTACTGATTTAAAAACAGACATCATTCTGTGAAGGCTATAACACAGGAACACTTTGGTAAACTACTGAAAGTTAACACAATTGTCTGTAAGTGCAAGCAAAAACTTCACCGTGCAAAGTAAAACATATTTCAACAACACCCTGATATGTTTCAGTCCTCTCTGGCCAAAGCTCATCTGAGATGGACTGAGGCAAAGTGGGAAAGTCTGCTGTGGTCTGAGTCCACACTTCATATTGTTTCTGGACATCATGGGCGTGGTGTGGTGGACTGAAGACTGGGATCAGCTCAGTCAAAAGCCAGCACCTGTGATGGTATGGGGGTGTGTTAGTGCCCATGGCATGGGTAACTTGCACATCTGTGAAGGCACCATTAATGATGAAATGTAGGTTGTGGAGCAACAAATGCTGCCATCCAGTGTTAATTTGCTGACTAATTATTTTTGTCAAAAACCTTTCTTTCCCCCGGTGAAAGTGAGACAGCAACTAAAACAACAAAATGTGCACATGGACAAAAACTAAAGTAACACATTTTTGTCAACAGATAAAAACTAGACTCAAATGTCTGACAGAGACTTAATCCAATCAGAACTAATTTTGTCACATAGAAAGTAGGGAAAAGTTAGGAATATATCCAAACACAGCTACTTTGGTTGTGTGGAAAGGCTGGATGAATTAAGGGGGACATCAGATCACAGCTGCCTTAGCTTGGTGGTGGTGGGATCCAAGTGCTAAACATGACTTTTGAAGTTTCAAGGAAACGTAAAAAAATGCCTTACACTTTATACTTTAGTCAATGAAATTTACAGTAGATTTCTATAATGTGAAATTTCATCAACTAAAACTAGGCTAAAATCAAAAGAATTTAGATAACTTAACTATGACTAAAACTAAAAGAAATTTTAGGCAAAAGACTAAATCTTTTTTGAACAAGGTATTTTTTATTGTTTTTTTTTTTTTTTTTAAATAACAGACCAGGAAACACCTCAGCTCTGAATTAACAGCAAGACAGTATTACAGATAAAAAAAACAAATACCAAAAAAATAATAGTAATTATAATAATAGTAATAATAAAATAAATACAATAAATCAGGTAGATAGATAAATAATAATTACCTCTATATAAAAAAAACATTCATAAACAGGTGTACATTACATGCATAGATTGCAGGTGACATATTTTCGACAAATGTGACAAATGGTTGCCAAGTTGTATGAAATTTTCTGGTACACCCTCTGATTCTATATCTAATTTTCTCTAAATGTACAAGACACATTGCCTCCCCTATCCACTGACCATATGAAGGGGGAACAAAGTCCTTCCATGCAAAAGATTAAATCCAAAACTAAATTATAAATTTTCGTCAAAATTAACTGCTGCCATCCAAGCAACACTATTTTTAGGGTCCTTGCTTACTTTAGATTATATTCTGCTCGTGTTACATCTGTAGCTTTGCAGTAACATAGAGAGGGTACCAGCCTGACCTGCCTGGAAAGAGCTGCATCAACGAGGCTTCATCAGTTAGTCTCCTCAGTTTCCAAACACTTATTGAGTGAAAAGGTGATGTAACATATTGGTAAGTATACCCTGTCCCAGTTTCTTTGGAACGTGTCGCAGGCTTCAAATTCAAAATAATTTTACCAAAAAAAGCTGATCAAATTGAACATTAGTGTAATCATGTATTCAAATCAACTAACTATAGGTCGAACTGGATTTACAGATCATTCTGTTTCAATTACTTTTAAAAAAACGTCCCAGCTTCTTCAGATTTTCTTCTTGAGATCTACTGTTTTTAATTCACTGCAGCCACAAAAACGTTACACACGTCTCCTTTCAGACAGAAATTGAACAGTTGGGAAACAATTAGGTTACAGAGAGGCCCGAACTTGACCCATCTGTGTGTGTGCAGGAACAGGAACCCCTCCTGGTGAGCAGGAAGAGGATGACGTCAGTTGTCAGTTGGCTCAGTGCTGAGTGTACTGTGCAGTGTGTGTGTGTGTGTGTGCAGTGTGTGTGTGCGTGCTAGACTGGAGGCGATTTGAGTGCGTGTTTTGAGGTATGTGTGCGCAGGTCTGACAAAAGTGACAGTGTGTGTGTTTTTGAGAGTGGTAAAGTGTGTGTGTGTAGGGGGAGGGGGGATGTTTATGGGAAATCGAGATTTGGCGCGCGCGTGTGTGCGTGTGTTTACACAGACGGGAATACTGCGCCAAAGGAAGTGCGCCGGTTCTCCGTCTGAGCGTCCCGACTTCCTGCTCCGACCGAGGCAGCAGGGGAGAGAGAAAAAGCTGCGGATCCGTTTTCAGTCAGCGGCAGCATGGAGCCCCGACATCACACACACACACCGCTCTAAGACACGCAAACACACACCTCAGGCAGGACAGACGGACGGAGCAGCCGCGGACATCCACAGCAGGGGTAGGTGCAACTTCACGTTTCTACTAATCAACTACTTTTTGCTCAAATCTGCGCTCAAAAATTGGTTTAAATATGCGTTCGTTAAATCAGCTGATGAATGGGGAACTTTAGAATGACCTTATGAAGTTGAAGCTCTCACTGAAGCCGCGCGTAAAGTGTTAAACCCGTGCGTAAAGGTGTCGGAGCGTCGTGCGTCCTCGGCACCGCGCGTAAAGTTCCCACATACATTTAGGGAAAGAAAACAACCTGAAACGAAAAAAGGTTAGTGTCCCAGCTTCAGTGGAAGGAGAAATTAGCCGTGGCTCCTTTAAATATCTGGTAGTAGAATTTCTGGTTTGTCTGGACCTCGCAGACTAATTGCCATGCGCTTCCGGATAGAAGCTGGCAGCAGACAACATCTTGAAAATGAGTCAGTGGAACAACACAAAGAGCCGTTTGAGTTCCAGCAGAGGAGAAGCCCTCTCCCTCTTCATACAAACAGACAGATCTCCAGAAATAAGTGAAAGTGCCCGAGAGGAAAATGTGTGAACAGTCATGCACACCTTTTGCTTCAGTGTTCTTCTGAAGGATCTGACGTGTGGTTTGTCTGAAGCAGACTGACACTCATGTCTGATTAACACCTGAGGAGGGAAGTGGGCGGATGGATTCCTGCCCAACTGTTTCGAGAGACAGAAAGTTCATCTGCGCAAGTTTTTGCGCCCATTCTTGGACTTTAACTAAATGGACTAAACTTAAACTTTATGGATGAAAAATTTACTGACAATGTATTGAAGGATTGTAAGGTGGCTCATTAGTGCAACTTTAAATGTTTTTGTCTGCAAAACATTTCACCAGAAGTCAAATACTCTGAATATTAAATCAGCTTGAGCTTAAACAAAGCTTTCCGGCCATTAGACTTAATATGAACTCATATTTCAATCAATCAATCAAACTTTATTTATAACGCATTTTTCATACAAAAATGTAGCCAAAAAGTGTTGAGCATTCAAGAATACAAGCAGAGGCGTGCAAGGAATACAAAATAAAAACAAAAACCCATCCCACTCCGCAATCCATATTTAGCACATACACATACACAGACCCCCCAACATACACACACAGATGTACACACAAGGACACCAAGTGAGGACTCTTCATACCACACATGACTGTATCTTAATATTTTAACTGAATGGCGGTATTTGGTAAATATTTCAATGTTTTTCTCCAGAGAAATGATTTAAAACACAGATTAATGAAGCCTAAAGAAGGATTCTATACAGGGGGCTACAGGTGTGGGGCTGCAGCTCATCACTTTACATATGGGGGCTTTTCCACCTCGTATCTGCTCGACTTCACTTGGCTGTTTTGGTTTTGTACCTGGCACAGTCTTTCATATCACATCCAGTGAGGCTCCAGATAAGCTGAGCTGAGACTTAACCTGCAGACTCTGCTGACTTCTGAATGATCAGAGCATCGTTGTGAGTCGGGGGTTTTGATGCAGAAATGCTGTCCGCTCCTGGGTGCTGTATGACTTTTCAAACTCTCCTCTGCCTGATTCGCACAATGTTTTGCTGCCTCCAACAGTCTTTGGAAGAAAAAAATCATATCCTGACTTACAAAACTCCCCATGGGGGGTGGCAGCTCTATCGTCTTTGTTTTCTCTGCTGTTGTTGTGAGGATGCCACTGTGTGTAGCCATGTTAGGACGGTCGTGCCCACCTTTAGAGGTACTGATACACTCTATGCTGTAACAGGGGCAGGCGGAACCCAAACAGTTCAGAGTCCAACTGAGCAGTTACCATAAATTAAAAAAGCACCAGTAGTCATCATGCATTATTAACATTGGTATTCTTTATGGTGGCTCACTTTATGCCATTTAAGTTCATTAACCTACGTCAATATAAAGGATGCTGTCTGAACTTACATCTTGTTTAAAAATATATCTAAATATTTTCAAAAATTTGAAAAAAATTAGTAAAAAACAATATAAATACATTACGTATTGAAAAATAAAATGAATGGAATGGTAAAACTATTTTAACTATTTATTTATTTATTCCCCAAAATAATTTACATTTTGAAAAAGATATATTGAAAAAAGCAATAACATATTGAGACTGTTGTTCACACCCAAATGTAAAGACCATTAAAATATATAGTATACTTTAGTCTTTTTGACATTTTCTGTAAGAAAAAAAGGTGTATATTTAAACATTACAGTATGAGTGGGGAAAATACTCTTCAATAAAATATTTCAAAATTAAATATCTAAGACATATATTCAATTTCCCCCAAAAAACATAAAACTTGCCTGTAGAAAGCACATTTATGATAAATTTAATATTTTTTGTTTAAATTTCTACAAAAAGCTATAATTTCCAAAAAATATATATTTTGAAATAAAAAACAATTCAAACCACAGTTTAAAAAACTCTGCAAAATTATAATTCACTCTGCAAAAAGTTTCTTATAAAAATTGTTGTTTGCACAAACAGATATGATACTTTATCTTGTGTCTGTAAAAGTTTGACACTTTTTTATGAATACATTGACAAACCAAAAAAGAGCTCTTACTGTTTTCAGAAAACATTTCACTGAGATCCAAAATACTTAAACCTGACAATTTTTTCACAGTTTAAACTTTTTTTTCAGGAGATATCAGATTGTTTGTGCAGATGGTGAAATGTTTTCGGTAAAAGCTTGGAAAGTTTTTACTTAAATCACACTTTTAATTCACTGGTAGCATTTTTTACAATAGATGGGAGGAATGCCAATTTTTCATTAGATCATCAGATTTTTTTGTTGAAGTTTTTGTGTTTTAATGACATATTTTTGCTGATATAAATTACATTTGGCATGTGGTGAAATTCTTTTATTTAATCATAAAGTTTTTTGTATACTGCAGCAGCTGTGGAGGAGCCACAGACAAACATGAGGACCTGGATTAGTTCTCCACATGTTGTTTTGGATCTTTGTGTGGATGCGGATGCTGCTTCAGAGACAGACTCTGCATCCGGTCGGAGACAACAATAAGAACGTTAAATACAAAGAGAGGCACACTCCTATCTACGTGTTTGTCCCTTGCGTGTGTGTAGTTGTGTTAGTGGGTGTGTGTGTTAGTGCGATGGTGCAGTGACAGGAAGTCCTACCTCCCTCTGTGAGCTGAAGGCCTTTCTCCAGGAAGACGCCCCAGAGGCTGAATGACAGGAAGTCCTCGTTTAGATAGACGGACAGCACTACAGTGCGTCCATCACTTCACACACATGTACACACACTCACACACACATGCAGGAAAAAGGAAGTGAGGATGTGTGTGTTTGTTTGTGTTCATTGTGACAGATCATTGTTTTCACCACACACACTCTTCCCCTCTCTGCTCAATGGTTTGATTTTAGAATATTTTAAAACTGGTACATCTGTAATACTTGTTTATTTAAAGGACAATAAAGGGAAAATGGGTTTCTAATAGAAATAAAAAGACTAAAAAAGAAAAAACCTAATGCTAATGAAGATGAGATGCTGTCTAAAATGGACATGAAAGCAAAATACAACTAGAAAAGCACTCGGAGAGCGCAGACCTCCGCCAGCGCCACAGTCCTTAGCCATATTGTGATTTTTACCATAAATATTAGTCCTACCTTTATTTCATCTAAATATTTGGATTCCTTGACCATGAAAACGTAGCATTAGCAACTGGATTCATAATGATATCTATTTTAGTTCAGTAGTTATTCACAGAAATCACATTTTTCGCCATGGCGGCCAGGCGCTGATCCGGATCAACACCAAAATCGAATCACTTCTTCCTTTTCCCATGCTGAACATTTCCTCAAAATTTCATCCAAATCCATCTATAACTTTTTGAGTTATTTTGTTCACAGACAGACAGATGGACAAACTCTCCCGAAAACATAACCTCCTTGGCGGAGGTAATGATTAGCAAATCCTTAAAGGATTCAGTTGAATACGGGACAAGGACAAGATACTTAGGGTCAGATCCTCAAAAGGATTGCACTGCTTTTGCAACCGCTAAACCTGTGCAAATGACAGAAAAAAATAGCTCGCAATCCTCAAAGGGTGAAACGCATTCAAACTGAAGACAAACTGCACTACCACTCCTGCTGCGCCGGTCCAATTTGCATGCATGTAAATTAGGGAATACTCATAAATTCAAAATTGCCCCTTCCTATGCAAATGAGCCTTGTTGCAAATAGCACCTAATTCACTTTGACTAGCGCTTATTGCCACAGGCTGTAAAGCGGTGCTATGTAATGCCAGCGAAATCTGTGCAAATTCTCTTTCTCACTCTCTCTCGCTCAAAATCATTGGAAATTACACCGAGTTGGTGGTAACTGTGGAGCAGAGCCTTTATAAGGGCTGTCATACCAGGACTCTCCGATAATCATGGCAGCGTGGCGAAGGCACCGTGGCAAGTGCCTTCGCCACGGTGCCTTCAATGAAATAATTTGCAGATAGCGGTTGCCAGGCTACATGATCCTTGCGCTACAAAATGACATCAAGGATGACAGTAGTATAGCCCACTGTGCTCGTCTCTACGACCATTCCACCATTTTTAAGTAAACATGAATAATTTGTCTAAATACAGTCTGTTAAAAACCCCTATGCACACATACCCCCTTGACCACTTTTAGGTCATTTGCGTTGTATTTTCTGGATTTATTTGCTATCAGATGCACAAAGTGCGCTCAGCTGCCAAACTGTGTGGGCCAGCATATGATGAGAGTAAATTCTTTTGAGGATAAGAAAGAAATAAAGACATCCTTTATTAGTCCCTCATGGGGAAATTCCGTTCTTTAAACTCTGTTGAGAAAATGCTACACAGACACAGGCTGAAATACACATGCACATGCAAACAGGCCCTACGAGCATGCATTGATGGAGAGATGTCAGAGTGATGGCTTGCTGCTCCTGAAGAAGCGCTACTGAGCAATTTTTGTAGTGAGGGGTTAAGTGCCTTGCTCAAGGGCACTTCGGCAGTGCCCAGGAAGTCAGTTGGCACCTCTCCAGCTACCAAGCCGACTTCCAAACATGGTGTGGGCGGAACTTGAACTGGCCACCCTTTGGTCCTCGGCACAAGCCCTTACAGACTGAGCCACTGCCATAAGGCCCTAAAACAGGGCAGATTGCATGAGTTAATTCTGCGCAAATGATGGCGCTATTAGCAGGAGCAATTCACTCTTTGTGGACCTTGATGATGATGGACCTTTATGTTTAAACTTATAAACTTAATATGTTTTGCAAAAATCCACTTGTGTTGAATCTGATGCCTGCAACACATTCCCAAACCTGGATTTTGAAAGACTGGGAGAGTTAAAGGGACAGTTCAGTTTATTTGAAGTGGGGTTGTTTGAGCTCCATGTGGCCACTAAGTTTATTAGATACAGTAGAAAGTTCTCTCCTCCCCCTCAGTAAGCCACAGTCTGTAAGAGACTGATACACAGAACCAGCTGCAAACAGGGAAGTATTGTACCAAGGACAAAGGGTATTTTCTCTGCCTACAAGACCTTCCATGAAACATAATGCCACAGTTTGAGAGTACATTACTTAAAAATGTTTTTGAGTGCATGAACCTTTTTGAAATATAAAGTTTATCTTGAACTAACCAACTAACATCACGTATTCCTCTGATTCCTAGTTACGTGGAATACGAGGAAGCATCCCTCAAAGGCTCAGTCATCACAAGCAAGGATGGACGAGGTTCACTACATTTCAAGCAGTTGTGTGAGCAATAGTCCAACAGTCTAAGAACGTTTCTCGACTTACAGTTGCATGTAATTTAGGGGTTTCATCATTGACAGTCCGTAAAATCATCAAAAGATTCAGAGAATTCAGAGAAATCTCGTGAGCGTGTGAGTGTTAAGGCTGAAAGCCAGCACTGAATACTGTGATGTTTGATCCTTCAGGCAGCACTGCAATAGAAAAACAACATTATTCTGTGAGGGATATTATCCAGGTGGGCTCAGGAACACTTCAGGACAGACTGAGGTCCAAACCTGTCTCCAAATGAAAATGTCAGTGGAGACTCTGAACTGTTAAGCTACTGCAGTTGTACATTGAGCACGAATGGGAAGGAGTTCTGCTGGAGCATTCAGAGATCCTTTCACTGGAACTCAGGGGCCAAGCCCAATGCCTGAAAAACACCCCCACACCATAATCCCCCACCACCAAACTTTACACTTGGCACAATGCAGTCCCACAAGTATCGTTCTCCTGGCAACCACCAGTCCAGTGGCGGCGTGCTTTACACCACTGCAACAGACACTTTGCATTGCACTTGGTGATGTGAGGCTTGGATGCAGCTGCTCGGACATGGAAACCCATCCATGAAGCTCTCTGCACTGTTCTTGAGCTAATCTGAAGGCCACATGAAGTTTGGAGGTCTGTAGCGATTGACTCTGCAGAAAGTTGGCGACCTCTTCTCACTATGCGCCTCGGCCTCCGCTGACCCCTCTCTGTCAGTTTACGTGGCCTACCACTTGGTGGCTGAGTTGCTGTGGTTTCCAAACACTTCCATGTTCTTATAATCCAGCTGACAGTTGACTGTGGAATATTTAGGAGTGAGGAAATTTTACAACTGGATTTGTTGCACAGGTGGCATCCTATCACAGTTCCACGCTGGAATTCACTGAGCTCCTGAGAGCGACACATTCCTTCACAAATGTTTGTTAAAGCAGTCTGCATGCCTAGGTGCTTGATTTTATACACCTGCGGACATGGAAGTGACTGGAACACCTGATTCTGATTATTTGGATGGGTGAGCGAATACTTTTGGCATTATATAGATATAGATATTGCAAGACTGAAAAAACACTCTGTTTTTTATCCTAAATTGACGGGATGTGTCGAGATCCTGAGATCTTTGTCCACTTAGAGCCTCCGTACATTGAAGACTTTTTTGTCACATTTATGTCTGATTTGTACATTGAACACCGAAAACTGAGACCCACTTTTAGGTTTTTAACTGCCATGTATCAAGAGCATTTTTTTTTATTTATTTATTTTTTGTTAGGGCAAACATTTTTTACTCATTAATGGGTGTAAATTAGAAGCTAGTGAAGTGCAATACTTCCAAGAAAACATACTCAAGTAAAAGTAAAAGTACAGATACTGAAATTACTTTAAAAAGTAGAAGAACACAGAAATCCTACTCGGTGGCGCAGTTGGATAGTGTGCTTGGTCAGTGATCGGGAGGTTGCAGGTTCAAGCCCAGCTCTGGGCGACACATAGCGATGTGTCCTCGGGCAAGACACTTAACCCTAAGTTGCTCCCACTGCTGCGTCAGTGGCGTATAAATGGGCATGAAAGGGCGTGAATGTGTTGGAGATACTGATGAATAACTAACATAGATACTCTGAACCATCAGTGAGTGAATGTGAGTGCAAATGGGTGTGAATGGGTATGAATGGGTAGGTGTGACCTGCGGTGTAAAGCAGCTTTGAGTAGTCAAAGACTAGAAAAGCGCTATATAAGCTCAAGTCCATTTACCAAATACAGTAACGTGAGTAATCCATTACTGTCCACCTCTGTTTGTGACCCACTGAATCATCCCCATGACCCTATTTAGGCTCTGACCCACCAGTTGAGAAGCCCTTTCTTGGTGTGTTGCTTTGGCTTAGCCTCTTCTCCCAGCTCCTGTGACTCTTTTTTAAGGTCAAGTTATCCCAGTGATTTGTGATGCTGCGTCTCTGTTTCCATGGTAACAAATTAAATCAGGTTGTAATGACGTTTTTGCTGTTTCCATTTATGTATGTCCTGCTTTCAATCTGAAGGAGTGAGGTACAGTAATGGAGGCAGAGGAGCGGACAGACAGACAGTCTGTGGTTTCCAGGTGAACACGCTGGTTAGACCGTGCTTGTCTTGGCAGAAGGTCACTGACCACATCCTGTTTTATCACCATGGTAACGCCCACAACATCAACCAATGTCTGGGCGGCTCTTCCACTCTGCTGCCACAAACACAAACACGGCAAACATGCAGGTGGAATAACAGCAATACCGGACTTGATGGTATTTTTGAAGGAGAGAGACGCTTTAAACAGATCTTTACTGCTCAGAAGTCTGAGGTGAGGGCTTTGAAAACTTTTCTGTCAGGGACTTCGACAGATGAAAATGGTTTCAAGCCTGTCATTTACATATAAAAACATCAGTATGAACCACTAATCATGCTCCCTGCCAACAAATTCATTAATATGTTATTAAAAACAATTAAAAAATCATATTTAAGTGTGTCTGACACCTGAATAAATCCAATGTAAGCTTCTTTTTAATGCAATAAAATTAGGAATGTTTATCAGATTTTAAAGCACAAAAATATTACCTTGATCACTATTCCAAATATAGTTTTTACTAATGCTATATATTATATTTTAAGGCCTGGTAAAATATAATAAGAGACAAAATTATATCAAAATTCTTTAGTGCCTTGTAAAATAAAAAAAGGATGTACCAGCAATCTAAGATTGGTAGAAATATTTTATTACCTACGTGATCTGTGAATTATGCAGTACTGCTTACTCATGATTAATCATATGCAGCAGTTGATGTTATGTTTTCTTCATAATTCCAATTTTTTTTTGTTTTTTTGTTTGTGTTTTGGAAATGATTGGTGGGCCACATCAAGCAAGGTGAAGGGCCGCATGTGGCCCCTGGGGCACCAGTTGCCCACCCCTGCTCTAGGGTGTAACTCCTTTAACTGTCACCTTTGTATCTTTACATAAATTGGACAAGTGTTTAAAATGAGAAAAAAGCCCCACCAGTATCACATTTTTAAGCAAAGAATTATCGTTTGGTTTTGTCCTCAAACATGGAAGCGTTTCATTTTAAAAAGAAAATTGACATTTTGGAAAGTTTTCTGAAAAACTCTGATAATTAAATAATTTAGAAGAATTTAAAGAAGCACAAGGTACTTATGTGCCAATGAAAAGATGCAAGCTTCAGATGGTAGTAATGCCAATCCTATCTACTCCTCCTACAACCTGGCCTCCAGCCTCACCTGTGGCCTATTCTATGAAGCAAGTTCAGCCTAGCGAGATAGCCTTGGAGCTACCTCGCTGAACTGAGCGCGGTAGCCAGCGGTCTCGCTAAACGGTTTGGCGACGCTGGTTATCAACCTCATAAGTGGATCCAGTTCTGCAATGAGCGCGTGCACGCATATAAGGCGGAGCCCGACGCATCTGACCAATCGCGAACATGGACCAGTCTGGAGCATCAGAGCAGGCCGGAGAGCGAAGGACTGCGTACTTCACACACGAGGAGCAGGAGGCGATCATGACAAAGTATGAAGAATTAAAACATGTAATAAACGTCAAAAGCAACACCATCGCCGCTGCAAAAGCACGGAAGGAGTGCTGGCAGAAAATTGCTGACAGTCTCAATGCATAAGTATTGCGCGCAAAAAATCTTTGGTGCCATTTTCATCCTGAAATAGCACTGTTCAACATGCACTTTTACTGTAACATGCACCAGACATGTCTAATTCATTTCCAAGATGAATTCATTCATTTGTTCATTCCTATCGTGTTTACATTTTTTGTGTGATATGTAGCCCACATGAGCCCTACATGAATTCCTGTCACAATTTTAAGACGTGCAATAAAATATTGTCATGGAAAAGAAGTGCTTCTCCCCCAGATTTTACTCCTGCAGAGGAGCTGGCCGAGAGAGCTCATTGGTCAGTGGGTGGGGTTTTTAAAGTCTGCGAGTTCAATCTGGAACCTAACCTGCCCCGGAGCAGGTTAGCCGTTCAGCGTACATTGCCATGGAGACTCGCCTCGCTAAGAAGTGAACCCGTCTCGTAGAACAGGGAACCCGGAACCTATACCCTCAAAGTTACCTCGCTAGACAGTAATCCTGCTTCGTAGAATAGGCCCCTGGTTTGTGAACTGTGGCAGCCCCTCAGTGCTTATTCGCACCGCCCACCATGTTGGTACAAATTACTACTTTATCTTACCCACCTACCACATGGCTATAAGAGCAGCATGCCACCTTCAACAGACCCAGGCTCCGTACCTACAAGCTCTCAGTAATGACATGCTGATACTACCTTTTCAAATCGTCACTTCACTTATCAGCAAAAAAACCTAAAGTACAATTATGCAAAAGTAACAGAAAAAAAGCTCACACACTCAGTGTAGAGGACATTAGTGCTGTTGTCTATTTAGTCTGCATCGTCCCTCCTCGTCCAGATCCACTGACCTGCTCTGAGAGTTTCATCTGACATCTTCTTCACTATTTTTCGCTAACTCTGTCCCTTTACACCTGAATTCTTTCCATAATGGGACTGCTGACCCTCCTGTGAACCCTCTTCCCCCAACGTTTACTGGACAAAATCTTATTTTCCTCAATTGCCGGGCAAAATATTGATAACATTGACTAATTTGAATTATTTTCTGCAGAAGATTTAAAAATGAAAAATCAAGATTTTTTTCATAACTTTCTCCAATTGTAAGTTGTTGCAATGTTTGAAAATATAAATACTGATGCTTGGCCCTGTCAGGTTTGGCATAAGAACTTTTAAATATTGATCAGAAAGTTCATGTTAATAAAATCTGAAAACATTTTAGCCTTCATTGCTTATGTGGACAAACTTTCCTACTTCTGAACTACATAATCAACATTTTATACGACACACTTTAATTTTAAGAGGGAATTAAGTTTGGTTTGGGAATATACTTTTACAACATAAAGACAGAACTTGATTCATGTCCATCTATTGTCACCGGGAGTTTGATGGAGGATGAGGGCTACATTAAAAAAAGTATGTTAAAGAAAAAGTAAAGCCACAAGAATAATGTCAAAAAATTGTGAAAGTTATCTCATAAAGTGACGAGAATAAAGTCTGCAGAGTAAAGTCATAAGTAACGAGAGAAAAGTCATAAATTTATGAGCATAAACTCGTTATTTTTGTCTTTAGAGGCTATCAGAAGAGTAGCAGCCGCCTTTACAACAATGAGGAATGTGGAGCATCAAGTAAAGTTATATTTAAGTACAGTCCTGATCAAAATCTTAAGACCAGTTGAAAAATTGCTAGAATATGCATTTTGCACATTCGGACCTTAATGAGGTTTTAAATAGAGCTACAATATGCAAAAGCAAGAAGGGGGAGTGTGACAAAAAACATTTGGAACACGTAATAAAAAAAACACTGAAATAGGCTGTTTATCACCTGATCAAAAGTTTAAGACCACAGGCTATTAAAGCCAAAATCTGCTCAAAATGTTCATTTTCTGTCAGGCATTCACACGGTCATGCCCTCCTGATGGCTAAAGCTAAGAAGCTTTCTCTTCTTGAACGTGGTCGGATCGTTGAGCTGCATAAGCAAGGCCTCTCGCAGCGTGCCATTGCTGCTGAGGTTGGACACAGTGTGACAGTCATTCTACATTTTTTGAAAGATCCTGAGCATTATGGAACAAAAAAGTCAAGTGGTAGACCCAAAAAAATTACACCTGCACTGAGCCGGAGGATCTGATTGGCTGTCTGTCAAGACACAGGGCGGTCCTCGACCCAAATTAAGGCCCTTACTGGCGCCAACTGCAGCGCAATGACCATCAGATGGCATCTGTGGGAAAAGGGTTTCAAAAACAAAAACTAATTCAAAGACCTCGTCTCCTTCAACGCCACAAAACTGCCCGTTTAGACTTTGCCAGGGAGCATCAAACATGGGACATTGAAAGGTGGAAAAAAGTTTTATTCTCTGATGAGAAAAAAATTTAACCTTGATGGTCCAGATGGCTTCAACGTTACTGGCATGACAAGGAGATCCCACCTGAGATGTTTTCTACCCGGCACAGTGGAGGGGGGTCCATCATGATCTGGGCTGCTTTTTCATTCAGTGGAACACTGGAGCTTCAGGTGGTGCAGGGTCGTCAAACAGCAGCTGGTTACGTGCAGATGTTGCAGCGGGCATCCCTCATGACTGAGGGCCCTCGTCTGTGTGGTAACAGCTGGGTTTTTCAACAGGACAACGCTGCAGTTCACAATGCTCGCTTGACCAAGGACTTCTTCAGGGAGAATAACATCACTCTTTTGGACCATCCCGCATGTTCCCCTGATTTAAATCCCAGAGAGAACATTTGGGGATGGATGGCAAGGGAAGTTTATAAAAATTACCATCAGTTCCAGACAGTTGATACCCTTCATGAAGCCATCTTCACCACTTGGAGCAATGTTCCCAAAAGCTTCCTGGAAACACTCTCATCAAGCATGCCCAAATGAATTTTTGAAGTGATTACCAAGAACGGTGGAGCTACTCATTACTGAGTCCTACTGAGAAACATTTTTGTTCTGGTTTGGAGAGTTTTTTTGTAATTTTTTTTTTTTCTTAAACTTTTGATCAGCTGATAAACAGCCTATTTCAGTTTACTTGTTGTTTCCAATAAATTACTTTTTCAAAGTGTTTTTGTCACACTCCCCCTTCTTGCTTTTGCATATTGTAGCTCTATTTAAAACATCATTATGGTCCAAATGTGCAAAATACATATTCTAGCAATTTTTCAACTGGTCTTAAGATTTTGGTCAGGTCTGTATAGATATCACAAATAAGGAAATACTTCTTCTTTTGGCACATCAGCATCACTTTATAAGTATTAGGACCTTCAAAAGATACTGCATGGAAGTTGGGCGTTTCCGAAGAAAGAACCACACTGACTTGGAAGAAAGCAAAGATTGTTGGTCCGCATTGTTCATCCAAATTGCAGATCAAGGATGACATATTATATTCTAAGGTTGTAGTAATAAGAGACAGGACAAAGTAACATAGCAGTTGAATCTTCAGTCTTGCTCAGGTGTTTGTGTTGCTGTGGGTTTGGGTTTTGGAGCAGGAAAGTCCCCGTCACAGAAGAAGAGGTGGGCACGACCAGCAGTGTTATTCTTGTGGTTCCTGGTGGAGGACTCATTTGAGGGTCGCTGTTTAAGAATTCTGCCTCTCTGTACCCTCCTTTTTCTTTCATGCTGCTTTTTCTACATTTTTGTTAGTGTCTGATTCCAAAAAGAAAAGGGATAAAACATTATTATAGCTCTACAAACCAGACTTTGATCCCTTTATAAGCCCCTTTATAAGCAGTTCTGGCATTGTTATATTTTTATTATTTACCCTTTAGCTCCATTTAAGATCAGGATCTCATTTACAAGGGCGACCTGGACAAGAGGTCAGCAGAACATAACAAATATAAATACCAATTCAAGAAAAAGGTTTGGGCAAAAACTTACAACAAATAAAAAAATAGATAGAAGGACTGCGGGATTTGAAGAAATGAGAAATGCAATGTAACTGCATAATTTTCAAACCTGTACAATGTGGACACAAATGTTTTTATTTGTTCTCTTGACATTTATAATGACAAATAAATTAACTTTAGTGGAAGATTGATTTGTGGCTGCTATGTAGGTCCTTTATCTGTAATAAACTTTGTATGTCTAACCTTGAGTAGGGATTTCTCAAACCTACAGAAAGAATGACTCAAGGAACTAGAAAAGCACTCGGAGAGCGCAGACCTCCGCCAGCTCTACGGTCCTCACCCATATTGTGATTTTCACCATAAATATTAGTCCTACCTTTATTTCATGTAAATATTTAGATTCCTTGACCATGAAAACATACCATTAGCAATTGGATTCATAATTACCTCTGCCAAGGAGGTTATGTTTTCGGGAGAGTTTGTTTGTCGGTCTGTCTGTCCGTCTGTCTGTCCGTCTGTGAACAAAATAACTCAAAAAGTTATAGATGGATTTGAATGAAATTTTCAGGAAATGTTCAGCATGGGAATAGGAAGAACTGATTCGATTTTGGTGTTGATCAGGATCACCGTCTGGCCGCCATGGCGAAAAATGTGATTTCTGTGAATAACTACTGAACTAAAATAGATATCACTGGAAAAGCACTCGGAGAGCGCAGACCTCTGCCAGTACCACAGTCCTCACCCATATTGTGTTTTTTAGCCATGAATATTAGTCCTACCTTTGTTTCATGTAAATATTTAGATTCCTTGACCATGAAAACATACCATTAGCAACTGGATTCATAATGATAATTACTTTAGATATCATTATGGATTTTTAGACGGACGGACGGACAGACAGACAAACAAACTCTCCCTAAACATAACCTCCTTGGCGGAGGTAAATTTAACCTCATTCTTGCTAGATGTGAATAATTAACCCCGCCCCCTTTTCTTTTTTAGCCTCTGCACTGTAAACCACTAAGATCAAGATCATGGAGTCTCGTGTTCATCCATTTTCCATATATATATATCCACAAACTGACTCAAAGTTTAAAGTGATACACCAACATTTTTTGTAGTTTTTAGCAGCTTGCCTCACTCTCGAGTCCAAAGCCTCACCTGCTCACAACCACTTCAGTCCCTGAGCATGTGCCCTGCTGTTTAGTTTTGTGTGTATTTCTTTTGAAAATTAAAGAAAGTGCTAATCTTGTTCTAATAATAGAAAATGTAACAAAACAAGGTAAAAAAAAAAAAGAGTCACAACAAGCATGCAGGACTTTAAGTTGCTGAAGAGTTTATCTGATGACTTTAGGCAGAGGGAGGCTAACACTACCCACTAACTCCCAGTGTTTAAGCTAAGCTAATTAGCAGTGGGTTAGCTTGGCTGTCTCTTCCTTGTTACTGCCCACAGGGGAGTGAGACAAGACACGAAAACAACAAAACGTTGGCGTATCCCTTTAACTGGACATATACTGGAGGTCATATGACAGTGGCATAGAGCCCAGTGTTCATCACTTGGTTATAAACACAACATCTCAAAATCAGCTGCAGAGCTTTCCTTCAAACACTACCAAAAACGTTGACATATCCCTTTAACTGGTCATATACCAGTTGTTCCTCATCTCGTCAACCCCCAGTCTCTGGACTTTCCTTGGTTGACACTTTTCTGTCTTTCATCGCAGTTAATGCACATTTTTAACTTCAGCAGTCTTGACTTTCCCTGGTGTCCCTTTATAACTCAATATTGTAGGTTCAAAAGAGAAAAATGCATTATATTTAATGACAAGAAATGTTCCGAGGGATGAGATCACAGATGCGAGCTGCCAAAGTGAGCGCTGGTGGGGGTAACTCACATCTGGTGGGAGTTGCTCTGAATCCAGGGGAGGCAGCTGAGGTCATGAGACCATCTGATAAGAATAACCTTACTTTGAGGTTTTACTGGCACCTCATGCTGGTGGAGAGTCCAGAGTAAGGTACAGAAACTCTCAGGAAACCTCAGATTCTCCACTGAAGAGCTGGAAAAGGCTGAAAGAATGGAGCTGGGGTCAATGGTAGAGTTAGTAGTTTATCAAAATGAAGGTTCAAGCCTCAGCTCCTGTTGCTTCATGTTATGAGTCCTGGGTAAGAATCTGAACCCCAAATTGCACCCACGGTTGTGTCAGTGGTGTATAAATGTCTATAAAGAGCAAATAAATATGACTGACTAACACTGAGGGACATGGCAACCACACTATCAGTAAATAAAAGTAATGTGAATGGATTAATGCAGTGGTTCTCAGTTACTTTCAGTCCTGTCCCCGCTTTGACATTATCATTTTGTTGCGCCCCCAAAGTTCAGTCCACCACCCATGAGGCCACTCAAAGGGCAAGGTAAGATTTTTCTATATACATTTATTTGGATCCTAATTTCTCTACTTGGTATTAGTGTAAAAACACAAACAGAAATCGTATTTATTTGTACTTCTTCTGTCCATACATGCATTATGATTCAAATTCTAACCCCATCCTATCTTAAAAAAATAAACAAAGTGGCAATTCATCCATTCATCCACCCATTATCTACACTTCTTATCCCTTTTTGGAGCCTATCCCAGCTGACATTGGGCGGAGGACCTTACCTGAACTAGTTGCCAGTCAATTGCAGGGCCACATAAGCTCCGTTTCCACCATGTGGTCCGTTATGGATTGGCACGGTTTGGCTCAGGCCGGAACAGTTAAGCCTGATCTTGTTCGCATTTCCACAGCCAACTGAACCTTACTTGGTAGGCGGTGTATAAGCTGGATGCCGATAGCATGATATCATAGCAGCGCGACACAGTGTACCCGGCTATTAAATACAATGAAGAAAAAAACGCGACACAATACACAAAGAGCAACGCTGGAAGACATCCAGCAATTCAGCTTTTTTGTGATCAGCATGTGGCTTTTTGTCACCAAGCGCAACCAAGCTTTGTTTCAGAGAATGCTGTGTGCCGCGAGAGCCATCTTGATGGAGACAAGTGGAGACTTAAACATGGCGGGGTTATGTGTTGTTTCGCTGTTGAACGGGAAGTGACGTCTCCTTCCACCAATCAACGGACTGCAGTGTTTCTCCACCTTCTGGGGTTGGATCGGTATGCTTGGCACCCCAACAGAGGGGTTCCAAAAGGTAGAACAGTACGGTTCGCTTGTAAGGGGTCCTGTCCCGGTTTTAGGCTATGGAAACGCCACAAAAAGCTAGCCGTACCAAGACGAACCGAACTGAACCCTCTAGTGGAAAAGGGGGCTATAGGGAGACAGACAACCATTCACACTCACACTCATACCTACAGGCATTGAGTTGTTTTAGCATTTGCTGAAACAGTTTTTTTATTTCTAATTTATACTTTTGGTGAAATTCTCTCTTGTATTTGATAATGAAGCCAGGTTATGAGCTGTCCAGTCACTTCCTTTGTGTAAGAGCTTCTCTGAATCAGCAGGTCAGCATTAAATGTGATTCAACAGATGAAATCTGCAACTGAAATCAGTTCATGGCAGATTATTAGCAGATGGGATTCTTCATTTTGTGAATGACATAAACCAAAGCATCTGTGCATACCTAATGCTTTATTCACACATGCACATAACACTTTTCTGATATTGTTAAGGTGAGCTACTTTGGCAAACACACACAAAAAAACAGCACAGACAAGGTTCAATGGATCCTTCAGCTTATATTTTAGATCTTTGGAGATCTTAGAATCAAAAATCTAAAATTGAAATGTACAGGACTGTTGTGATTTGACTGCTGCTGCTGCCTTTTGAACTGCACCATGTATGAGACTAACAAAGTGTATTTTACAGCTGCTTTCACTGCATTTGGGGCTGAATTGATTCAGTAAGAGTTTGGCTTCAGCCTGCTCTATTGTTAAGTGTCTTGAGATAACACTTGTTAAGAACTGGCACTATACAAATTGATTGATTATTTAGAAAAGTGAAATCCTATACTAGCTTGGGATGGACAGGAATAAGAAACAAAAGCCCTCAGGATTATAATCCATCCTTTTAAAGCCAAAGTTACTGAAGTTCTTCCACCAGCTTTTAAAGACACTCCTCCCTTTATTTGGCAGAACGTAGGCTTACTTTTACTTCGTGCCACAGAGCCTTCCAAAAGAACAAACATGTGCATGGTGACTGAATTGTTGATCTAAGTTTTGCACTTCCTCTGCAGATTGCCTGTCTCCGGTGTCGTCCCGTCATGGAGAGTTCAATCACGCTTTGGCAGTTCCTGCTGCAGCTGCTGATCGACCAAAGCCACAAACATCTCATCTGCTGGACGTCCAATGATGGAGAGTTTAAGCTGCTGAAGTCAGAGGAGGTGGCAAAGCTGTGGGGGCTTCGCAAGAATAAAACAAACATGAACTACGACAAGCTGAGCAGAGCTCTACGCTACTATTATGACAAGGTAGGCAACTATGATATGTTCAAAGATTTGGAAAGTGTTATCAATTTGAGGTCTAGTTCTCAGTTAAGGGTTGTTTACAGCAGCAGCCATTCACAGTAATGTGATTTATTTAAATGTTTAATCTAAACAGGGGATTATTGTGTCATTATCTTTATCTAATGTTGGTACATTTACAGTTTTGTAAAAATCTGATTATAATAATACCAGTTTAATACCATGGTGATAAAAAATACCCTTTGAACTCAGTTAAGGGTATTTGATTATTTTTTGTCATACAGATTTCTGATCATTCTTAACTTTAATGATGTGTTCCATTTAGATCAGAACTGGGAAGGGGATTGGGAATTATGCCACGTCCCAGCAAGACTCGTACCAGTTAGGAGTTGGTCCAGTTTGGTTAACTAAAGACGTCTGACTTTGAGGTGATAAAGTCTGACCAAAGAGGGCATTCCCATCAACTAAGTTTAATTCAATTTGCAGCTAGAACTATCCCAGTTTTTGAGATTAGCTGGACGCACCATTACACCTGGGGCAGCCATCTTTGATTGTGAACTCGGGGATGATGAGAATTCTCTGAATTCCAAGTAAGAAATTCCAATGTCAGGGGGCGTTCCAGTTGAAAATTTCCCAATAAGGACTTCCCTGTTCAGGTGGAGTGCACCATCAGTGGATGTTTGAACACATGATGGTGGAGTTCATTAGCAAATGATGGGCAGAAGCCCTTTTGCTGCCTTCAATTTACATCGGATTTGGGAAGAGGGGAGTGAGGATGACGCCATATCCAAGTTCCCAGCACTCCAGTTTAAAGTCGGAAAAACTTGTCGATCCACCAGGCTATCGTTTGCTGTGGTTAGCATGCCCTGCATTGTAGAGTTTGTAAATGCCACATGAAGAATATAAATAACACGATAGCAGTATTTTTACATGTAAGCATCAAACAGTGACATTTATATGCTGATTAAGTGTGACAAACACGAGTCAGAAGTGCTATTAAACAGAATATTACAGGGGCTTAATAACTGTTTACACCCAGGGCAGCTATCTTGGATGTCAACTGGGGTTTGGTGAGGAACCCCAGACTTCTCAGTACAGCTAGAACGCAGCATTTGACCGATGACCTAAGTTGTTTAAGGCCTTAAAGTCATAATTACAATTTTTTTTTTTTTCCCCCTTGTCTGCATTATCTTTTCAGCTGTCCAATGGCAGCGCTGGAAAGACCAATGCATTTTTTTTAACAGTGAGAGATAAGTAAATATAATTCACTGCTATAGTGACCATCACCAGCCCTCCCTGTAGGCTACCCCATCAAATCAAACTTTATTTAACCCCTGATGTGAGCAGAAGGGGAGGGCCGTGCCACACCACAGTGTGAAAGAAGGGGAAATAGTGACAGACAGGACAAGACAACTGGGAGGAGGACAAACCAGGAACACCAGAGATGGGGTCTTGATTGTAGGGGGGTGGGCCCACAGGGATGAAGTCAGAATTAAGACAGAGCTTAACAATGAATCATGTCTTATTTCTTCTGCAGAACATCATCAAGAAGGTGATTGGCCAAAAGTTCGTCTACAAGTTTGTGTCGTTCCCTGACATCCTGAAGATGGACCCTGCTGCGGTGGAGTTAGGGCGCAGCAGTGAGGAGAGTGGAGGTGCCTCCCCTGATCCCGAGGCTGAAGATGAGGACAGAGGAGGAAGAAACCAAAACCTCCAATCAGGCCTGTTCTCCTCCATCACTGCAGGCTCCTTTGAACCACACCACACCATCAAAACGGAGCCAAGGTCTGATCGCCATGACGACACCTCCTCTGTCATCAGGTTCATAACGAACAGGGGCCACTCCTCCCTCCCTCCAACCCCGCCCCCATCCTCCTCTGAGACGTCCCATTCCTTTGGACCGTCGCCCCGCCAGGCCCGCTCTTCCTCCTGCTCCTCATCCCCGCCACAGAGCCCCGCCCACAGACAGTGGAGGGGGCGGAGCCACAGCGCCACAGACATTGACGAGTCAGATTACAGTCAACCTCTGAATCTCTCATCAGGTCAGAGGGAGAGGGTGAGGTCACAGAGCACCTCCATGCCAGAGAGGAGGGGGTTAACCAATAACTCTCCGCTGAGATCCAGAAAACCCAAAGGCCTGGAAATCTCCGCCTCCTCTCTCCTCCTGACAGGAAGTGACCTCGTCTCCATAGCTCTCAACAGCCCCGCGCTGCCTTCAGGGTCCATGACCCCGGCCTTCCTCACCGCACAGGTACATCCCACCACCTCACACATGCACCTGAACCATCATAGAGTCACATGCCATCCTGTAAGGCAATGGTTTTAGGGGTGAAGGAGAGGGGGAGGATAATGTGTGAGGAAAGCTAAGTTTGTAGACAGGGAGGAGGTGGGAAGAGGTGAGCGGGAAGCAGGGAGGAGGCGATAAAGGGAGGGAGGGAGGAGGTTTCTAAGTGAAGCCATATGTTCCTGAAGCTCCTGATTCACTGGCAACAACACACTGACCAAAACAGGACAGTCTGCCTACAGTCAGGCATCCAACCCATGATCCAAATCCTTCCTGTCCAGAAACCAGAGGAGCATTTTCAGCATAAGTGTGGTTCCAATTTGTTTGTCAGAGAAGTTTCCCCTTTTGTTGGGGGTTAGGAATAATTGTTTTTTTCTGATATTGGTGCATGTTGGCACTGTGATCATCTGGCTATTGGTCCAAGGCAGGGGTGGGCAACTGGTGGCTTTGGGGCCACGTGCAGCCCCCTTAATCCCTCAATGCAGCAGGCCAGTCAATTTAAAAAGTGAGTAACATGGGCTGTTGGTTTGGTGGAGTGGTAAGCAACCAGACTCTACCCATAAACTTCCGAACACAGCATAGTGTTGATGGCTATTCATCATGAGACTGGGATCTACATTCAAGATTTCCTGCTGCTAAAAGAAGTTTTTTCTTGCCGCCACGATGGATTCATGTTGGGTTTTGGATATGTGTATGTGCATATATATGTATATGTGTATTTTATATATGTATATATATGCATCTATGCATGTATGTTTATATATGCAGCGCTGTACAAAATGTTACCCCTTTCACACTGGCCAAAAACCCTGTCTAAGCCCGGTAACAATCGGCTCCTGTCGGCAGTTTGAAAGGGTCTAATCAGTATTTCAACCCAGGTCAACTGAACCTGCAAGCGACACAGGTTTTTATTGGCTTGCCCTCGATTGGCTTCAGTGGGAACATAACACCCAAGTCAACCCACTAACTTACGTCAAGATATCGGTGTAGCATGCAGACGGCATAACATGTTACATACATGACTCTTTGCTGTCTCAACAACAAATTCCATCTACCTTTGTATCATCAGCACTCGAATGTTGTTCAGTTTGCACATTTTTAAAGAGGGACGAAAATACACAGTACAGAACACAGCTGACCATGGATGTGCTTCGGCACACAACATCAGCTTGATGCACTGCAGGAAAAAAAAAAAAAAAAACAGTCGCGCAGCTCGTCTGCTGCTGATTAGACCTGGGTCTGCTGGCAGTGGGAAAGGAGTCACATGCTGATTGTTAACCCACATTGACCCACTAATTTTAGTATAAATGCGGTTAAAGATTGATTGATTGATTGATTCTGGCGGTCCAGGTACGAATCCAGCCTGTAGCCAGTTTGCGAAGTGTCCTCCTCTAATCTCTCTTGCTCCAATCACAAGCCTATCCACTGTCTCTCTCCTGTCAATAAAGGCCAAAAATGCCCAAAACTAATCTTAAAAAAACGATCAAAACATGTATATACATACTGAAAAGAGAGAAAGACTGCCTTGAAAAGAGGACAAATGCCAATGTTCTTAAGAAAGCAGAGCTCTAACCACCCGTGACTCTTTCTTTTAAATTCTTTTTTTTTTGCATTACTGAGGGGTTTGTCAAAATATACAAATCTAAATTCAAGTAAATGTATTTAATGACAGGAAAGTGCTCTGTTAAAAATATTTCATTTAAATCTGTAAGGCTAAAAAAAGTATCACTTGTGTTGAGTTTAGATATGTAGTTGTGTCTTTAATGATTTTTTTCTTTTATTTGTTTGACTTTAAGTAAGATTATTTTAATTAAGAATGTCTTTCTTTACAAAACTTGGCTTTAAAGCTAGAGTATGTAACATGGATACAACTGCAGTGAAAGTATTTTTACTCCCCCTCCCCTCAAAAGGTTGTTTTTCTAGCAATGCCCCTTCCATATGCTCCACCAGTCCACTGTGTTTGTGTGCCTTAAGCTTCCTTTAGCATTAGCCAATGTAATGTCATGTTTTTTACCACGTGTCCCTTTATAGAGCTGACATATTCTGCACAATCTAGACAACAACTGAAGCCTATGTGTCATAAGGAGAGGATTCAGGAAGATATGATGCTGACAGGTAATCACATCTTTTTGGGCCAGTGACAACAAATAAATGGTGTGCTTCAGCTTTAAAGACAAAATGATATAGCCCTCATGGAAACCAAATGAGCCAATCCCTGGTCAAGGGTGTACCCACATCCCGCCTGTTATTGGCAACTACTGGTGCCACAGACTGTATTTTAACGTGTAAGACCACCAGAGGATTTATAGACTTCAAAACAAGCATAATATAGGCTCAAAAAAGAGACAAGATTGTAAACAAAATCTATCAAAATATTAAATATGTAGATAAACTAGAAAGGCAGTTGAAATTCATATTGAGCAATATACTAACCCTTGAACAAAAAGGAAACTGCATAGACATATTTCCACTATCTGAAATCATTCCTATATTAGAATGTTTGTATGTATGTTTTATGCTCTTATCTACTTTAATGTCTCTTATCTGTTTTAATGTCTTTTAATATTTCTTCTGCTATACTGTGTATGAGAGCAAATGAACAACTGAATTTCCTCTTGGGGATTAATAAAGTATTTCTGACTTTGATGTATGCAGGAGACATGAAGGATAATAACCAAGTCAGAAATAAATGCAGCAGAGGTCATGCTCAAACTTAAAGGCATAAAAAACTAAAAAGTGGTTTCATCCTCAGTATGAAGTCCATGTCTACACATCATCTGTGCCGTATAATATAAAGAAACTGTGGGTCTTTTCCTCTCTGGCCCTCGACAGAATCAGAGCAAACCGCTGTGACCTTAGCTGAACGTACAGAGCCATTAGAAAGTCGAGACAGAGGGAAATGCTGCTCATGAATTCTGTATGAGTGGAGCTTCCTGACCTGCAAAGACTCAGTCTGCCAAGTCAATCTGTCTGCGAGACGAAGGTCACTAGAGGGCGGACTTGGCTTCGTGAGACTCAATGATATGACAACCTCACCACAGGCTGAGCAGCTCTCAGGACTGATTGCCAGAATAAATAGCATCATTTCCATCCTGGTGTATTTACCCTCTGACATTTAATTCTGGGTTTGTTCTGCGTAGACTCCGTCTGGTCTGGTGCTCACTCCCAGTCATCTACTCTCCAATATCCATTTCTGGTCCAGCCTGAGTCCAGTGGGGCCCCTCAGTCCTGCACAGCTGCAGAGCCATGCCTCCCTCTTTCAGGTAAGAGCACCAACACTTTTAGTATTGATGTCTGGTTTGAACTCATGAAAGTGTTTAAGGAAATAGTTTCAAAGTTACACATTTTGTGTCCCAACAAACGTGACAGTTTGTCCGTAAAATTCACCAAAACAGCCTGAGCATCAGTTTCCCCTTTGATTTTCAACACCAAAAGGTTTTTAGAGTTTAACTTCCAGAGTTTTATGTTGTCCGACAGTTTCAACTATCTTATGAGCACTTAGGGTATTTTTTTGTAACACATTTTATTGAAATTTTGAGTTTGAACACTACACACAATACCCTTTCCGAATAACCAGACAGTATAGCAGAACAAAAATAAAAAGTGTGCATATCTGTGACTTCATAGCACGACACACACATATTTATATCTAATAGCAGTAATATAAAATCATCATAAAAATATCAACAAAATAATAGGCAAAATACCAATAACAATGATCACAGATAAATAAACTAATATTAGAATAGAATCACTTATAAAACTATAATATTGATTATAAACTAAAGTTAAATAGAAAAAAATGGTAAAATAACAATAAAAGACTAAAAAAATGCAAATTAAAGTACATACTGTATATGCATACATTCATACATACACCAGCACACATAGATATATATACATACTGATACATACACATACAAAGAAAAATAAACAAAAAAATATAAACGATGAATAAATTAAAATAATTAAACAACAAAATAAATAAGATTAAAGATGCTATGAGGAGTTTCTAAGTAATTATAAAAAAGTCTCACTTTTAGATATATGCCTGATCGAAATACACACTTTAAGATGAGTTATATAGCATCTAAATAGTTTATCTATAAATGCCATTCCTTAGCTTTGTGGTCGGGTCGGACAGGGCTGGACTGGCCTGGATACTCAACTTCGGGAACAAGAAAATTAAAACTTGAGCAAATGTATATTATTCAGACACGTCTTAGAGCACCGGGCTGTAAGTCGCGATATATAGCCGGCTACAAAACTATGAAACTAAGTTTTCCAAAAATTGCTTGCTGTCACACATCAAAAACTACCGCTACGTACCTTGGGTCACGTCTTTTGGTACGTTCCAGTTGTAGTCAGAAGTAGGAATTTACGAGTTCTGAGTGGGAAACTGCAACTGGAATGTTTCCCGAAGTCAGAATTTCCTACTGGGAACTCGGTGAAACCTCGCCACCCCCGAGTTGACAATCGAAGATGGATGCCCCCAGTGTGAACAGTTATTTAGCTCCTGTAATAATCAATTTATTTGCACTTCTGACTGGGGTGTGTCGCTCTAGATCAGCTGTATACATAGTATTGTTAGACTTATGTTTACAACAATGCTGCTATAGCGATAATCACATTCTTCATGTGATATTTGTGAACAACAACACAGGGCATGCTAACAACAGCTACCAATAGCCTGGTAGATCGGGATGTTTTTTTTCCAACTGGAACGCCGATAAGTCGGAGATGATGTCACTCCCAGTTCTGAGGTTACTGGAACGCAGCATTACAACAGCTCATCTTTCTCTTTTAATACAGCCTGAAGTCATTCATGGGGAAGGTTGTTTAAAATCTCTCTGTACCAAAGTGTAACACTGGTTGAGACATCCTGAGTACTTAGTTTTGAACACGTCACTGTTGATGTCAGTGTAGTATAATAACATCCCCCTGAAACAACACTGACAACAACACAGTTTGACTTAAATCAACTAAACACATGACTTGTAGGGCCTCAAACTGAAAAGTCCCTCTTCTTTGAAAAGAAAGCAGCTCCACCTGACTCAGCATCATCGGGCAGATCCGCCTCATCAAGCTCCAATCTACAGCGACTGTAGGTGGCCCAAAGCAGCATGGCCCAATCAGAGTAGAGCGGGAAGAGCTACAAGCGAGATGGCAGCAGGAAGTGACTGCATGAACATAGATTAGCATAGATGCTGACAGCTTCAGTAGTTTTATCAGATCTTGACTTTATCAAGTGAAAATCAACTAACTCACTAACTTTCCAAACATTATTTATGGACTGTTTTATGGATGGACCAGTGAAATATATCCTATAGATATGACAGTCCATCTGGAATGTCTGGTTAATGGGGGGTTGGGAAGAAAATATCAGGGAGTCTGGATGGAAAACCTCGCTGTTTGCATTTACATGTGCAGCTCACAAAAGAAATATCAGATAATTTTAGTCCATCTTTTAAGGTGTACCTGTTATTTATCAGTTATTTTTTTTCATTTATTAAGATATTAGCACATTAATATGAGAGTTTAATAACAACATAATGGTAAAACTTGACTTATCATATTAATTTAAAGACGGAAAAAGTTCTTTGATTAAATGTAAAGACCCTTAATTTACAAAAACAAAAGTGTTTTTAGATTTTACTGAAGGCTGACTGGGAAAAAAATGACTTCAATGTGATAAAAATTAATGTGCATTCTTACAAGTCAATCCCCAAAACGTCAGCATAACCATCAACTCACAAACAAACAGCTGCTCCTGGGTAAAACACAGAATCATGTCTGTGCTGTGCTCTCTCCTGGAAAACATTTGCCAGGGGATAATTAAGTTAAGTGTCCTGGACTGAGCTCTAAAAGTTTCAGTTCTGTTTGTCCTGCTTTAAGACTTTTTAGAAGAAACACAACAGATGCAAACTTCCTGTTTGCCCATGACATCAGCTTCAGTCAGAAGGGTCATCTGTTGTTGTACGTATGGATTCACCTCAGAGTTTCACAAAGTTGTGTGTGTTGGTTTGTGATTCACCGCGTGCAGGAGTTTCAAAATAAGCAGCAGATGTTTCCGTTCGGTGTGGACAAGAGGAGGGGGGTGACTTCCTGTTGGCAGGGCGGGGAGGGGGGTGCTGACTGGTCAGGAGAGCCTCACTACTAAAGAATTTAACAGTTCAAATATAATGACTGGTGTTTGGCACCCAAAATGTCAACCGCTCCTTATAAAGTGCTGCAAAATAAGACTGAAGTCTCTAATTCCAGTGATGTTGGGATGCTGTGTGAAGTGTAAATAAAAACAAAATCCAATGATAGGCAAGTCCTTTTAGACTTATATTCACCTGAATTCACCACAGAGACAAGATATTTAATGTTCAAACTGATCAACATTATTGTTTTTTTCAAATATTCTCTCATTTTGAATACAATGCCTGCGTCCCGTTCCAAAAAAGCTGGAGCAGAGGCATGCAAACTGCTGTGTTACATCAGCTTTGCTTTTAACAACATTACGTAAACATTTGTGAAATGAGGACACTAACTGTTAAGGCTTTGTAGGTGGATCCCGGAATTCAGTCACTCAACACTCTGTGGTTTCTGTTGTTGTATTTTGTGCTCCATAATGTGCCTCACATTTTCAGTTGGAGACAGGTGTGGGCTTCTGCAGGTCAGTCTCTACCCGCACTCCTTAACTATGAAGCCACACTGTTGTAACATGAGCAGAATGTGGCTTAGCTCTGTCTTGCTGACATAAGGAGGGACGTCAATGAAAAAGACGTTGCTTGATTGGCAGCATGTTGCTCCAAAACCTGTATGTGCCTCTCAGCATTAATGGAGCTTTCACAGATGTGCAGGTTACCCATGCCATGGGCACTAATACACTCCCATACCATCACAGATGCTGTCTTTTGACCTTTGCTCTGATAACAGTCTGGATGGTCCTTTTCCTCCTTAGCCCGGACAACACCACGTCTGTGATGTCCAAAAACAGTCTGAAATGTGAACTCAGACCACAGAACACTTTTCCACTCTGCCTTTGTCCATCTCAGATGAGCTCAGGTCCAGAGAGGCCTGTAGTGTTTCAGGGTAATGTTGACATATAGTAGAGATTAACTTGCACTTGGAGATGTAGAACAAACTGTGATCTGACAGTTTTCTGAAGTGTTCCTTTGTCTGTGCGGTGATATCCTTCACAGAAGGATGTTTTATTGGAGGTCACAGGCATTTAATGTTGATTTTTGGCCTTGCCACTTACCTGCAGTAAGTGGTACCTTCCGAGTTTTCTTCAGAGTCTCTAAGTCTTTTGATTTCATGGACTGTAGATGATGAAATCCCAGAATTCCTTGCAATTGTATGCAGAGAAACATTTTTAAACTGCTGGACGATGTGCTCACACAGATGTTAACAAAACAGGGAACCTCATCACATTTAAAAATACTGAGCCTCTCAGGGAAACATAACACTCACCTGTTTCAAATTAATCTGCTCACCTGCTCACCAAACAGGTGCTTTTGCAGTTTTCCTCATCTTTACCAGTCTTTTATGACCCCTGTTCAAGCTTTTTGGGAACTTGTTGCAGGCATTAAACCCAAAATGAGTGAATATTTAAAAAAAACTACACCAAAGTTTATCAGTTTGAACATTAAGTATCTTGGCCTTGTAGTGTATTCAGTTGAATATAGGTTAAAAAATGATTTGCAAATAATTTATTCTGTTTATATTTAAGCTAAACACTAGAACTGAAAGATATATCAGTATCATATCTATATCGAGATATGAACATTCAAGATATTAATATCGAAAAAGCAACAATATAAATGCCCTGCATGTACAGCTCTGGAAGTCACAACAAATTTCATTTTTTTTTATTTTTTTGAATGTATATTTTTGGGGCATTTTGGGCCTTTATTGATAGGGGAGAGACAGTGGATAGGCTTGTGAAAGGGGGAGAGAAAGTAGGGGAAGACACTCTGCAAATTGGTCACAGGCGGGATTCGAACCTGGACCGACAGAAGCATGTACATGGGATACTAACCACTACGCCAAACCAGCACCCCAACAAATTTCATTTTTACGATCGCTCTTGAATGCATCGCTTGGTTTTCACCAAACCCGTAGCCATGTCGTATCTTATCGAGATATCTGGCATGAATATCGAGATTTGAAATTTTGTCCATATCCTTCAGCTCTACTTAACAAAATGTCCCAGCTTCATTGTAATTCAGTTTTTAAAAGTTAGAGAAAACATTTAGATTGGTGCGGGTGATTTTTGATCGTAATAGAACAAGGTTAGACATCTCCACCTAAATTTCTGTCATGTATAAGACTCGATGCATTTCCATTTGAATTACAGTTCAGATCAGTTAAGAGCTTTTACGAACATTTACACAACACAACATCACAGTGTACAGCATAGCCAAACTTGACATGAACTACCTCAATGAAGTACAAAAGAATTGCAATTTCAGTTAAGAAGTATGCAAGTTGACTGCATTAACTGCTCGTGGCACAAAGGAATGTTTGTACCTATTCGTATGTGCCATAGGTATCTTGTACTTCCGTCCCAATGGGAAAGAAATGAACTCCTCCAACAGTTGGTGATCAGAGCTGGACAGGATTGACTGCCCTCTGTAAAACTCATCTGTGAACGATCTCTGAGAGGGAGGGCTGCTGCATACCAATGATCTTACTGGCTTCCTGGACGATTTTGACCAGACGATTTTTTTTAACTGACAGGTTTCAATAAAAAGAAAATAAGTAGAAAGTAAAAAAAAAAACAGCAAGGTCTTATGAACATCAGAAGATTTTAGTCTGTGCAGAAAGTCTATAGCCTTGCAGAGCAGACAGACCTGCCTGCTTCTGAAATCCTGCAGGTCCATCTTGCCAGCCTCCGCTGTCCAACAAATTCACGCGGCTGAATTCTTAACCGCCCAATCAGGGAAGAGAGGCGGGAGCAGCAGAATGTTGATGTGACGACAACCAGAAGTTGAGAACCGGAAGTTGAGAACAGACATGCCGATTAGCCTATTGTCTTCATTGCTACTCAGTGAAACTTGGCGAAATCTGCCCTCCTCAGAAGTTTACTTGTAGGGATTGTCTTCGACGAGGTTCATGTCACATATAAGTGTTAAATTAATCATCTGTGTGGTACAATTTAGTGTAAGACGATAGTATAAGGCCGTTAGCTGTTAGCCGCTAAGTCAGCGGCTAACAGCTAACGTCATTAACTGTGGTTAGCTGTTAGCGGCTAAGTTAGCCACTATAGCTAATGTCCATGAACTGTTTTTAACTGTTGTTAGCCATTAGCCGCTACATTAGCCACTATGTATGCTTCATTAGGAGGCAACCCTGCTTGATGTGGATTGGTCTGTGATGAATGTCACGAGCCAAACGATTGTCCAATCACAAGCTTGTGTTTTTTTTAACGTTCTGCCCCTGAAAACTAATTTAAAGGGCTGCTATCCAGATGGACTCGTGAAATATTTCTGTGGCAGATATATGGAGCTGTCCATCTGGCTTGTTAGGTTAGAAAGTCTAACCTTTGTAGGTCCTTTTGCAACTTGTTGAGGTATTGACGTCATGTGACAAGATTTTGTCGATCATTGACCCCAAGTACTTGTAGTAATTAACAATCTCCACTGCTGTACCCTTGATAATGCTTGGGGGAGCTTTAAAGATCGTTTCACTCTTGCTGTCTCCCTGCAGTTTCCCTCCCTGCTGAACGGACCCCTCTCCGTGCCTTTACCCAGCGTGGACTCCACATCTCCGCTGCTGCTCTCCTCCAGCTCCCACAAGTCCTGATACCAGCCGGAGCTCTGAGGAGAAAACTGTCCCACAGCAGCAGAGACGAGAACCAGACGGATCAGCCTCAGACTGACGGTGGAGCACACAGGAGGTAGACGCTCTTCTCTGACCCAGATCTTATGGATTCACGAGGACACAGGAGCTCGACTCTGAGGATTATTTCTCTGAGAGGATTTACAGAAGACGTTTTTTGGGTGTTTTCTACATTTGTGTTTGGTGCATTTTCTTTTCAGGATGCCTGTGAGAACAGCTTGTGTATTTCATCTCATTTTGTATCTCATCTTATTACCCATAATGTACATTTAAGTGAATGAATGAAAGAATGCTTTGGTTTCTGTTTTATCGACCCTGCCTCAAACAGTTCAACACCAGAGTCCTCGTCCAGATTTATGGGATTAAATCAAAATAAAAAGAACTCTTATTAATTGGGGAGATTTGGTTGTGACAGCAGCAACTTTAAAATAAAAAAATGAAACAATCAAATAGCAATTATAATGACAAAAAATAGAAATAATGGCAGAATTATACAATATTGTCTCTGCCATGGAGGCCATGCTTTTGCACATGTTTTTTAAAATTTGTTTGTCCGTCTTTCTGGGAGCAAAATAACTCAAAAAGTTCTCATCAGATTTTTATGACACTTTCCAGGAATGTTAGTCATGGGACAAAGAGAAAGTACGCAGGATTTGGTAGATCTGCAGAGCAGACGGGCCTGCCTGATTCTGAAATCCTGCATATCCGTCTTGCCAACCGCCATTATCCAACTACTTACTCGGCTAAATGCTTAATGGTCCAATCAGGGAAGAGAGGAGGAAGCTGCAGACGTGATGACACCAGGAAGTGACTGCATGTTTGAAAACAATGGCGGCTTCTGAAGCGGTTTCAATATCTGCATTTTTTCCATCTGTGATACTCGGTGAAATTTGCTGTACTCAAAAGTTCATCGGGAAAACTTGGTGGGGATTGTCTTTGATGAGGTTCATTTCACATAAAAGTGTTAAATGATACATCTGTGTTGCTTAATTTAATGTAAGATGATAGTCTAAGGTAGTTTAAGCTAATGGCTATCTGTTGTTAGCCATTAGCTGCTACTTATACCTGCTATGTATAGCTGCTACATATGCTATGTCATACGTAGCAGCATTGCTTGATATTGATTGGTCTGTGATGAGTATGACGAGCCAACCCAACCACAAGGTGCTGTTGTTTTTGAAGATTCTGCCTCTGAAAACATTTTCGAACAGCTCTTTCTGAGATGGGTAGTGAAATATTTCCGTAGCAGGTATTTGAAACTGTCCATCTGGCGTGTCAGGTTAAGATTTTGGTGGTGATCTGAATCTAGGTGTGGATCCAGGAATGTTTTAAAGGGCCCATACTCTCGCTTCGTCCACATGATGGAGTACTTCTGTGAAAAAGCCAGAGGTCTGAGGCATTAAAGCCACATTTCCACCAAGTGGTCCGGTATGGATCGGCAGGTCTGATCCTGTTTGCATTTCCACAGCCAACCGAACCCTACTTGGTGTATAAGCCAGATGTTGATAGCATGACGTCATAGCTGCGTGACACCATCTTCCCGGCTATAAAATACAATGAAGAAGAAAACGTGACACAGTGAACAAAGAGCAAAGATGGAAGACATCCAGCAATTCTTTTTTTGTGATCAGCATGTGGCTTTTTGTTATGAAGCGCAACCAAGCTTTGTTTTAGAGAAGACTGTGTGCCACGAGAGTTATCTTCCCGAAGACGAGTGGAGATTTAAACGTGGCGGGGTTATGTGTTGACCCGTTGCACAGGAAGTGACGTCTCCTTCGACCAATCAGCAGACTGCAGTGTTTTTAGCTCCACCTTCTGGGGTCCAATCGTGATGCTTGGCACCCCAACAGAAGGGTCCCAAAAAGTAGGACGGTACGGTTCGCTTGTAAGGGGTCCTGTCCCGGTTTTAGGCTATGGAAAGCGAGCCGTACCGAGACAAACCGAACTAAACCCTCTGATGAAAATGGGGCTAAAGATTTCTCCTCCTCCTCTTTTTTGTAGAGTCAGCAGCTGCCTAAAACATCTCGGTCCCCCTTTTGCCCCAAACAGACCTACCAGTGTGACCTGCCACTGTTTCATGCCAAATGGTTCATGGTAGCAAGTCCAGTGCAGAGTGTGGATGTTAGAATGAGTGCAGAGTTGTTGACAACATGGTGCAGAGCAGCCGTAAACTGACCAATCACCACAGAATAGACTGGTGACAGAATAGACCGGCTGGACAGAGCCCACGTGGGGAAGGGAGCGTCCCAGACAGAGTGAGAATACAGCTGGATCAGGGGTTGTCTGGTTTTTGAATGCTAGTGATTTTGAGCATACTTGAGCAGAATTTTGAGATGGATATATGATATAAGACCTCCTGTATTGATGCTAGCATTGCAAAAAAGGGCAGTTTTCCTTTTTTTGTTTGTTAGAAAGTACTCAATAGGTTATGATGAAGTTTTTGGGAATATAGGTCATGGCACAAAGAGGAAGTGAGTAGATTTTGAGGGTGATGTGAAAACATGGGTCCAGAAATTTCCTATAATATTTGTTAGCATTGTGAGACAGTTCAGTTTTTCATGTTTTCACTAATAATTGGGGAAAAAAAACTGATTTGGGTGAAGTTTTTAGCACTGCTAGATACGTCAGTTTGGTTAAAACTTGGATTAAGGGTGTCAAGAATGTTTTGAAGGAGGTTTGTTCTATTAGAGCACCTGTAGTTACAGTATATACACTTCTACAAGTGAAATATAACAATTTGGAAACAGAGTGTTGATTATGGATACAATCAAATGACCGAAATGGCAAGTAGATAGAAAGTGCCAATATTAAATCTACATAATTATATATATGATTGCTATCTCTAAGGATGGGAATTGATACGATTTGATTGATGCCAATTGAGTCTATTGATATAATCTTTAGCAGCTCCTTTTCAACTCCTATCTTTATGAAAATAAAAGGTCTGCACAGGTTTTCAGTGTCAACAATGCCAAACACATGACACTCCTGATATATGATACTGTTATGTGCAGATAAATGCTTCAGCATGTTTCTGGTGGAGTCGTACTCTAACATGAAGCCACAATTTCGACTTTTTAAAATTCTGTCCAGAAAAAAAACTGCCCCTTGTAAAAACGTAGTTGGTGAAACTAACTTTTAAAGATAAAGAGTGTTACTTGAAGTAGTTAGTGCTGACAAATGGGAGCAGACTAGCTGAATTTTAATTTTGAGTCATTGTTTTTACTCACTTTATTCTGGCACAGTGCAAAAATTATATTTATTGTCTTTGTTATGTCTCTAATGTCATGATACAATAACTACCTATTTAACTATTTGTGTCAATGGACCAGTGACCCACATAAACAAGTGACAAGTAGTTACTGTTTATGCTTTTCCTGTGATAAATCTATTAATATGATGAGATTAACAAAATATTTGTGAAAATGGGATGCAGGTTTTTAAAATCAGGGGTGTCCAAACTTTTTTTTTACTGAGGGCCGCAAACAAAAAAAGAACAGATGTCTGGGTCACATAGCTTTGCCTACTTTTGTATATTCATTTATAAATCAATCCAGTGAAGGTGAAGATATCCTGTTGTAAAAGACTTGGGTGAGAACGACTCAAAGAGCGGCAAGATTAGATGATGATTACTCATCACCTTCGCCAAGGAAGTTTGGTTTTACTGGCCTATGTTTGTGTATTTGTAACCAAGATTATGGAAAAAACTACTGGACAGATTTTGCTGAAATTTTCTGGAGATGTTTGGAATGGCTCAACTTAAAAATGATTCCATTTTGGAGGTGATCCAGATATCCACCATTAGGGAACAATCATTTTTTGCTCAATAACTGTCTAACTAATAATGATATCAACATGATTCAGAGAGCTAGGTGTATGTTTTCAGGGTCATGAATCATATTGTGATGGAAACTTTATCATAGAACTATTGCTTACAGATGTAACAGCAACATATGAGCTACCTTGGTGGAGGTTTGGGCTCTGCAAATGGTTTCTAGTTGAACTTTGTCAGAAAAACACAAGCTAACATCCAAAGTTCCATTGTTTTTGGGACGAGTTCTGGGTCAACTAAAAGTGGACCAGGGGCAGCAGTTGGCACCCCGACCACAGTTTGGACACCCATGATTTAAATCAAATATCTCTCTTAATTTTTTCCCATATCACGTTTAAATGGGCAGCACGGTGGCAATCCGGCTTCCTACCGTTGACCAGACTTTGCTCACAAAGTTGCCCGAAAGTGAGGTTCATGGTGCACCCCACTTCTCACCCACTGTCAGCTGGGATAGGCTCTAGCCCCCCGACTCTGAAAAGGTAAAGAGGAAACAGGGACCCTGACTCCTAGCAGAGCAGATGCTAGCCGCTGAAGATGTATGTTTTTTAAATGCTTCGACTGAACGCTGTGAAATTATAAAATCAATCTTGGGCTGGTTTCATGCTGTTTTCTCTTCAGAGGCTTGTGTTGCACCAGCAGTGCCTTTAGTCTAAACTTGTGTAAATGTGTTCAGCTTTAAAGTGTCTCATACAGACATACCAGGTCAAGATCACACTCAAGCTTTCCTTTTTTTAAAATGGCTCCTGATTATTTTTATAGTGAAATTAATGAAAATATATTCTCGGTGATTTGCTTGTGTTTGATTGTATGCTAGAGATTTTTTTTTTTGCAATAAATGAATCACTTTTCAGCTGGACTGTTCTCCACAATTGTTTTCTAGAGACCTAAGTAATGTGGACAAAAAAGAAATCATCTTTAATATGTACCTTAACAGTACCACATATAAAATGTCTTACTTTTTTCTGGTAAAGAACAAATGAATAATTGTTACAACCAGGATGATGAACTCTGAATCGGTCATAAGGTCACTCTTTGGGAGATCTGTGCAAGACTTCAGGTCATTTTAACAAAGTCTATAAGAGTAAATCCACAGCAATAAGCCTAAAATTAAGTGATTATTTGACACATTTTTGATAAAAGACTGAAATGTTATTATATGAACATTTTCACCTTTAAAGGAGAGCCTTTCAGATTAAAACCTACTCTACCCAGTTGGCCTACAAAAATACATCATACCTGCATCACTCTAGTCTATCTGTCTATCTGTCTATCTGTCTATCTATCTATCTATCTGTCTATCTATCTATCTATCTACATATATAAATATCTATTTCTATATACATATATATGTATATAGATATAAATATACATATATATGTATATATATATCTATATACATGCATAAATACATATACAACACATATATATGTATACATATGTAAATATATATGTATACATATATATGCATATATACATATGTGTGTATTTATGTATGTATGTATATATATGTATATACACATGTACAATATTGTATATGTATGATATATATATACATATATACACACACATATATGTGTATATATATATATATATATATATATAGATATATATATAGATAGATATATATATAGATAGATAGATATAGATATATATATATGTGTGTGTTGTAGATGGATATATGTATGAATATAGATATAAATATACATACATATGTGTTGTGTGAGCGTCTGTCTCTATGTGGCCCTGTGATTGGCCAGATAAAAGTGTCCCCCCCCCAAAAGTCAGCTGGGATAGGCTCCAGCCCCTGTGACCCTAAAAGAGATAAATGGTATAAATAATAGAAGGATGGATAGTAATAAAATCATTGTTTTAAGACTGTGCTGGTTGATTTTTATGGTTTGATTGTTCTGATGTGAAAAAGTAAACTAATGAAAAATCTTTTTGTACCCCGAGCTCATGCATGTGGGAAGTGTCTCTATTCTGAGGTCTGATCGTTTGGCCAGGCCTGGCATCTGTTTCATTTTCAAACCAATGTGACCTTTATTAATATTAACAGTGTTGTATTTAGATCTCATTAGAAGACACAGTTTATCACTGGATCTTAAACCTTCATGAATTTTCCAGCCCGAGAAGACGGCACACACTCTGACACTCAAAGAAAGACTGCAGCACAGACGCTTTATGAAACAGATTAAATTTACTTTCCATGGTTATGAGAAATAAATAGTTCCAGTAAAAAGAGTCACACACCAACTTGTTGACTGGCAGCTCAGTGTTTCAGAGGTCGAATTCACAACACAGCAGGCCTTCCATGCATCAGGCAGTCAGACTCGCTCACACTCACACACGCACAGACTCAGGTCATCCATACATTTGGAAAAGTTTACAGTTTTACAATGAGAAACGTTGAGCCGCTGTAGAAATCTCCTGTCATGAATATAAAAACTGCTTTAGTAGAAACACAGTTTGAAGTTAACAGAGGAAAAGTCCTGTCCTCACACCTGATGTGAAGCCTCTGAACCAACAGGTTAAACTAATGTGGAAAATATTAAGAGTAGAAACATGTCTGCTGCTTCAAAGCTACAGTGGGAATGACCACAGGGCTGCTGGGAATGTTAAACATGAAAGTGATCCATTGAAAACAGTACTGACTGACAACAACTAAGTTTGAGGCTTAATCTTTAAAGTCTTCAGCTGAGGGTTCTTTGCTTTCTGTTCGGATAAAAAAACTTTAATTTTACAGAAAATAAGGGACATTCGCTGCAGGAAAAGTAACAACAGGAGCATCAATGGAAAATAATAAGACTATAAATAGAGAGATAAATAAAGAAACAGTGAAAAGGTGAAATTTAGAAATGGCTAAAACCTCAGTATTTGTACAATATCAAACTTCTCCTTTATTTCCCCCTTGGCTTGAAAAAATGCTTTTGTCTTAAAGAAAGACAGGAAGTTCTGACAGACTGTGAGGAAACTGTTAGGAATAGAAAATGCTATATATGGAAATAAAACTTTGGTAAAGAAATAGTGAAATGTTTGATATGATTAGATGCAATTACATTTTTCAAGTGCAATTACTTGCTGAATTTAGATGTATAATTTATATGGTATAGAGTTTGGGTAATAAAGCATTTTATTTTGAAGGAAAATAAAATCTTGTGTTTTAAATAAATAACAACGGCAAAACAAACAAAAAATGCTTTTATTTAGAAATATGCCAAAAGCTTAAAGTACCATAAAAAAGTGGATTGTTTTATACGACAAGGCAAAATAAAATAATTAATTTGAACCGATGATGTTTGTAGATTAGGGTACTTCCTTTTCTAATGAATACCTGCTTTTATTAAAAAAAAAAACAGTGATGGATTTCTTGTTAAATCAAAGAAACAATTTTGGCATAAATATAAAGAAAAATCCACTTGCTGTTGAAATGGGAGAAATTAAATTCTGGTGATAGAAAAAAATGTAGCTGTTAACATTTGGTACATCTACAATTTCTGAACAGTCATCAATCCCTGAAATAAGAAAATTAATTTGGGCTGTCTGAAGCAAGATTTACTTAACTTCCTGTTTAGATTAAAATCTGTTTTTATTTAGAAAATACATAAAAGGAACTCCTGATAAAATTAAATAGTAGTCATAATTGTTGTTTCACGGAAAAGGGAACCTTCAATACCTACCTGTACAAGGAATATATGGAATAAAGTTATGTACTCATTATCTCAATTTTCCAAAATGATTTTTACTGCTCATTTATAATAGTTTATAGTATAATTATTTTATAGATTAATGTATTTTTTTTCTAGGTAAAAACTGCTTTTGATTAAAAAAAAAAAAAAAAAACTTGTGTTATGGAAACTGATTTCATTCTGAATTCAGACAGCCAAATTATGCATTCTTAAGGTTAAAGAACTCGACTTCAAGATTAAGAGACTGAAAATATCAGTATTAGCATAAATAGAACCACAGAAAAGAAAAGGAAAAATACCAAAGAGAGCAGGAAAAAACTAAATATAAGAAGTTAAAGTTTGGACTTTTAACTTTGATAACTACAATCTGTTTGAAATAAGAAATCTGAAAAAGCAGCAGCATCGGTCCAAAATTATGATTCCGTTAGTCTCAAAGAAAAATGAGGAACAATGTCAGGATGATCCCACTGTTAACTTCAAACTGTGTTACAGTCAATGATTCTGCATTAATGCTCTCAGTTACTGAAGTCTATCAAGCATTAGTTTGTGCTACCAGCGCTTTTCTAGCATGTTCTACCTGATCATTGTATTTAACTGAGAACTCTACTGTTACTGAAACGCTCTGAAATTCAGCAAATTAACGTGAAAATGTCCTGTAAATGTTGAGCTGCAATAACATGAGAACGCCCCCAACAATCTACTCGTTTGTCTCCTCAACATTCTCGTTGTTCAGTGCATTCCTGGTTTTATGAAGAAGCAAAAGCTCAAACATATCACCCATGTTTTTACTGTAAGCATCGATGTTGCTTGATTTGCTTTGATGCTTGAAGATTTCAAAGGTCTAGAATAAAGTTAAAGGTCACATATGCAAAACAAACATTACTGATGATTTTCTAATTACTAATTTTCTAAAAATAATTTCCATGGCCTGTCTAAAAAGCCCCTTAAATAGGGGAAAATACAACACGTGTCAGGATACAATACAATATACAATAAAATATACGGCCACACGTCCCACATTTTTACGCTTTTTTTTTTTTATCTATCCATTTTTCTTAACAAAATATTGTCGGCATTAAAAATAGTTTCTGATCAGTTTGATGGTTTTTAAAAGGGACAAAATGAGGGAAAGTCCAACGGCCGAACATATGCTGCCAATTTAGCGGCCAGAGAGGAAACCATGATCCAAAACTGATGAAATTTCTTTAAACTATCAAAAAATAAAAGTTTAAGATTTTGCACTACAAATACTGTCAAGGTATTGTGCTGTAAAATATCATGAAGTATTGGTGTACCAATATTTTTGCCCCAAAGCTCAGTGTGTGTTTCATTCCTATCAGTGGCCCCGTTTATATGGGTAGTTTTCCTCAATCTGATTGAAATTGATCGGATTAAGTGAATCTGATTTGATCTGTATAAATGAACTTTGAGTAAAGAGATCCACGTTCACAATCCGCATTTGCATGAGTCTGATTGTATTGTTTTTTTTAACATGTGCAGAAGGTCACTCTGCCACTACCGGCAAATGTGTAAGAGGAGAAGAGGAGGTGCACTTCCTGCTTCCTGTTTACCTCTAGAAAGATGGATCCACCTCGTGTTTTGTTGGGGTTTCTATTAAAAAGTTTGTTTCCTCCACCGTCCAGTTCTTCTGTTTGTTTGCCATGTTTTTTGGCACGCTCTGCGTACGTCACTACTTGCCTCTTACGTACTACGGAGCGCCTGTGCAGGCCGAACAATCCTCTCTATCAACCCAATCCGCTCAACTCAGCCGTTTACATGAAGCATGGAGCGGATTATCAATTGGCGTAGCCTACCTCTTACAATCCGATACGAAATACGATCAGATCCGGGTGAATCTGATTGGCTAAGGTGTTTACATGAGACATTTCTAATCTGATTGACCTTTCAATCTGACTGTAAATAGGATTTTTCTGACCCATGTAAACGGGGCCACTGATGTTTGCTTTGTTCTATGTGTTGACACCAACCTGCTTATACGACTGGGGATGGAAGTTAGCCACCTGCCATGATCCCATGCATTTGCATGTAAATGTTCACAAATGCGTACTGTCCTGTTTAAACAAAATCTCAATCTCAAAGGAGAAAACTCCATCAATCCCCTCTGCTTCCTCCTACACCTCACAGAAAAGGTCGTCAAACAGGCCACTTAAATACACTCTCCTGTGGATGTTACTGAAGGGCATGCCACATTCTCCAAACGAGACAGACTCCATAAGCCAGGAGGCTTTTTTTTAGCAGTAAACATTTGAGCACAACAGAGGAAAGCTCTACACATTCACCCTTATGAAGGAGGGTGATCAAACACAATAAATGAGGGTTTACACTAAAACAGCACGTTTTAAGCAGGGCTGAAATAGAGGGGTTTACAGTTACGCCAAAATCAAATAATTAAGTTTTTTTTTTTTTTTGGCGTGAAACTCTAACATTACATTTTGGGGACTTCTAGGACCAGCATTAAGTTGTTGAGAAGATGCTAAATATGTGACCTTTAATCTTTTTACAGTAGAAATGTGAATGAGAAGTTAAACAGGAGGGTACAGTTTTGTTTTTCGGTCCCCATAAGGGCCTTCGCACACCTGATGCAATTTTTTTCACACAAAGAATTCAAATGCAGTTTTGAATCTGAAGCCGTTCAGTGTAAGACGAGCAAAATGTAAGTTTTGATTTCAGTCCCTTTGACTTTTGTTTTGTTGCCCAAATCTGACCAATGAAAACAATTACAGTCAGTCAAAACATTCAAAATGACTGCTTCATCGTGTTGGCATTTAACAGCAGGCCATTTTAGAACCAAGCCTTAAAAAGACAAAAATAATGCAGTATGGCAAGAGTTTGTGTGAACTCAAGCACCTGCTGTTGTGAACTTTTACAGTTTTAGCTTCTGAATTAACCAGCTCACCACGCTCTCCTCCACTTTACAGAATTAGAGATCAATTCAGTTATGTTTGATTAAAATGATCACTGCCACTTGGTGTCCAGTCTATCTTAAAGGTGTAGTCAGCGATCTTCTAATCTTCTAATCTAATGCACTATTTGTCAAATTCACCGTATTTCTCCTCTCCATCCACAAGATGTCACCACTGACAGCATGTAGAAAAAAAAGTCCGGTTTCAAAACACAGCCTTGGCTCTGAATTTCAGCAGGTAAATACTGTGGCTCGGGCCGAGTTACCAAAACAGGGTACACCCCCCCACATCCAGGGGACGATCATACTCATGCGCAGATCAGACAGAGGGGGAAGGGGGAGTAGCAGGTTGCGTAGCGTGCGCAGTTAGCATAAGAGAGAGGGATACAATACGTGCAGTAGCAATGGCTGAAAAACAGCCCAAAAGAAAAAGGTCAGAGGAGAGAAAAGTGAAAAAGAAGGGCTATGACCATGAAAGAGCGAAGACCCGGGTCAACATTGGTGTTGCTTTCCGACGGTGGAGGAAACTCTGCCAATTAAAACACCTGAAAACGGACGCGGATGGCGCCGTCTTTCAGCTGGACAGGTAAGCAACATTAGCTTTGTGGTGCTTCACATAACAGTAACAGCCGTCGGGCATTCATCTTATTGTCTAATCTGCCAGATTGTACTGTTGTCGTGATGTTATCAATAATGGCAGTCGACTTGTCTGACGAGGTGGGGTTACCTTAGCTACGTTGGTCAGCTACGCAGTTTCTACGGCCGTTTCCATGACGATGCACGTCCATCAGCTTTCGGGGGTTCGTCTAAATTCGTTTATAAACAACCTCTTCACTCGTTTTCTCCTACATCGCTGACTACACCTTTAAATTTCTGCAGTGTGTTATTTGAAGAATGGGCACAACAGATAAATAACTGTGTGTCACCATTAATGAGAACAGAAGGTGCTTCGAAAATCTTTTCTGAAACTGATTGCATTTTGAGCCATTTGCTCACATCACCATTGGCGTGTAAAGGCCTCAAGACGGCGAACCTGCAGCTTAATAAAATCAGGAATGCAAAGCACAGCAGCAAACGTTTAAGTCCTGGACATAACAGAGACATTTTCCTAGTGAGACCTCATCTGTAGCATCACTGTCAGTTACAGACACAACGGGCAGTTAAATGAACAAAATCTCAATCTTAAGTCTTTTTTCTTCTTCCTGTGTACAAATGCTGGAGCAGTGGTCCGACGCCAAGTGGAAATAAAACAACCATTTTGCTTTTGAACACCCACACCCGAGCCCCCCTCGGTCCCATGTCCAAGCCCCCTCCAAAAACATGCCACAATGACACCGTTATTTTCACAAGGAGAGGATACAGGTCACAGACACCGAACACGTCTTAATACTGATGGGTAAACTCGGCCGCGTGAGGCCCCGGGTCCCTGAATTTAAAATAAAGAAACACATTGAAGTGCAAGTTAATCAAAAGAGTTACTGCAGAAAGATCTCCAAATACACACAGAGCAGAGAGTGTAGCTTGGATTATCTTTTTAAAAAGCAGTGAAGTCCTGGCAGTTTGTAAGAGGCTAAGGGAAGGCCTGCTGGCTTCCTGTGGGACATCAGACGACTTCCTCTTCCATTTTCCTCTACGATTTCCTTTCCTCCTCTCTGCTTCTGCTTTTGGTCCCATTCTTGAGCAACGACAGTCTTGCTCTTCCAGTTTGTTTGGACTCTTGTGTGCTTCTTAAATCACGGCTCAAAACTGCTACCAATATCCCCTCGAACTACCGCTCTCTGACCACCAGAGGGCAGCGTGGCCTCCAGAGTCTGATTGAAATGTTTCAGGAAAAAAGTCAAAAAAGGAATCCAGAAAAACGGTTTATGTCCCCATAACCAAGACTTCGTGAGGGTCTTGGCAATTCTCAACCTGGAAATGTAAAGTTCAGACACGGAAGCTCGAAGAAAAAACATAAACTTCAAATATATATATATGTATGTATGTATAGATGTACATATTTATAAAAGGAAACAAACTGGAGGAGGTGTGGCGTTCGTCTCCGAGCACGACAAGAACAACAACTTGGGTCACAGCGTCGACGTCAAAAACAGTGGAATTCTAAAACTCAAAGGAAGCCGGAGGGTCGTCAGCAGAAAAACCAAAAGGAACCTCACTGACTGCTCAACTGTGCATGGCGTCTCGAGTTCACATCATGTACACACACGCGCACAGGGACACACATGCACACACACGGTGCGTTAAATACAGACAGTAGTATTTTAGCAGCAAATAATTCAACCTCACCCCGCCCCCACCCCCCAATAAATAAACACAGTCTCCTTAAAGAGTCGCTCCAGAGTCACTCGCTCAGAGGGGTGTGTGTGTGCTGACGTGTGTGTGTTTGTGTGCAGGTGAAGGGGGAGGGGTCACTCTGAGGGGAGGTGGGCTCATGCGAGAGGTTGGTGGGGAGATGGGCAGTCGACCGTCCTCCTCAGCAGACTTTAGAAGAGCATGCTCTGCCGCCTGTTGATCTTTCCATTACCTGGAAGAGAGAAAGAAAGACTGTAAAATACAATACCCACAATGCACCAGGTCAGATAAAGTATTTGTGCATCAGACAGTTTAAAGGGATAGTCCAACTTTCTTGTCTCGTCTCACTCCTCAGTCCATGACAAGCAGAAAGACAGTTTTTTCGACTCTGCATGAGAGATGGACAAAGCCTGCCCTACGCTAGTTAGTTTAGCTCAAATACTGGGAGTCAGTGGGTAGTGTTAGCATGCCTCTGCGTTCAATCATCAGATAAACACTTCAGCAACTCTGATCGCCTGATTGCTTGTTCTTTTTACCGGGTTACATTGCGTTATCCTCCACTATCACTCTATTATCTTCTTCTACTTGTAAACAGAGGCTTGTTCTATTGACCTCCTTCCGTGGTGGTTTGATAGAGATGTGACGTTCCTGTCAAGTCTTTTTAAAGGGAATGATGAGAGCAGATTTGCAGTTGTGAGTTAGACGTTCGTTTGAGCCATTCTTAAATGCAAATTGCCTGCATATTCACGAATAGGTAATGAAAAGACAGTCATTATGGATGCATAACCAATATAACTAGGATCATTCTAAAATTAACATCAATATCTATAATGAAAATCATCTGGAGAGGAATAATGTTGATTAATACGGCATCATCTAACTGATCCAAAGGTACTAATTTTTGTACAATAATGCCATTTCTGTTGATGCATCTAACAGAAGACAAGTTAAATGTGGTACTTCTTGCAGAAGGCCACTGCAACTTTCTAAATGTTTCTGACATCTTCTACAAAATTATCACTACTATAAAATAGACACAAGGACCCTCTTGAAAAAAGGGGCTAACCTCTAACAAATGTCTATTCAGCAGAGACAAATGTGATGAGGGCAGGTCTATGATTGGTCCATAGATCTGTGACTACCTTTAGCTCTTACTTTAGCCCACTTGTCTCAGCTTACCTCCCTTCCTGATGGAGGGATTCATGATGGGCAATTGGATTCATGTTGGGTGTTGGATGTATGCTTTTGTATAAACAGTATATGTATGTGTGTATTTTATACACTGTCTGGTCAAAAAACAGTCACACAGCAAATGCATGCTGTGATCAAAACTAAAGGTGGTCCAACAAAATATGAGAGTGCGGCCTTTTTTTTCTTAGCCAGGCAGTGTGTATGTATATATGTGTATCCAGAAAATGAAGAGTTTATCTTCAACCTGCTCTACTGCAGAATGTCTTGAGATATTTACAAATAAAGATTGATTGATAGATTGATTGACAAACGTTGCAGCATCTGGTTTGTATAGCAATGATTCCTAATTTTGAGTTTCCATTTCAACCTGACGTGCTCCTCTTATAACTGCATATTCCCGTAACAGAGGACGTAAATGAAGCAACTATGGTGCTCTCTAACGATACATCATAATCTAAAAGCTCTCATGGATCAGGGCTTTCCACTTACTTGACTCGGGGTACGAGGAGTTCCTGTAGCCAGGGTCCCTCTGCAGCTGCACCTCTTTTAATGTGAATATCGATACGCCTACGAAACAGAGCAGAAGGACTTAGTGAAAAGTAAAACACAAGAAACAAACAAAGACGAGGCAGACAGTCGGCCAGTCACCTTCAGACAGTGTGTGAACTCTCATCCCGAGCTGCCTGAAGTAGGAATGTTTCATGGCCTCGTCAGCTGAAATCCTCTTCTTGGATTCATACTGCAGAGACAGAAACAGGAAATTATAAGCACCCCGAGAACTCAGCAGAGATAATGTGGATGTTTCTCACTGGGATTTGTAGAAACAGACTGTCAGCTGGTGCTGGATCATACTGAGAACAGTCTGCCCCCTGCTGTCTACAGGTGGTACTGCAGCACTCCAAGACAGCCCTCGCAGTTAGGAGATTTCTGATGTCTTCTTTTCTATTTCAAGTATAACTTCGTCTTTTGACGTTAACTATACTGATTTAGATTGGATTAGATAGAACTTTATTTATCCCTTGAGAAAGACCCTTAGTGAAACTCAAGGAAATTTGTAGCAGTGGATCAGAAAACTGTCTCCAGGAGCATATAAAGATTAAAAATATCCATGGCACAAGTAAAAAAAAAAGACAAAGAAATGTCTTCATCAGAAGAGAAGAAAAGTTAAAAGACAGAAAAAGCCAAAAACTGGATGTCGAATAGTTGTAGACTTTAAAAAACATTAAAGAAAGGGCTTAAAAGAAAACCCCGGAGAGCTACTGAAAAGGCAGCTGTTTGTTTACAGCGCCATGACAACAATGGTTTTAGTAACTGAATTTATGTGGTAGTTCAAATGTAAAAAGACTTGTTTGTGAAACTTCAAATCACTGATTTCCAGGCCCATTGTAGCTGCAGTAGCCATAATAACTTGTGAAAGCAATCTCATAACATTTTGATGTAAAGCAGCCTGTGAAAATTCCGGTTTCTGTCAAATAAATTACATCTTAACATAATCTGATATTTAATATTTTGTTTACAACCAAACATAATATCCAGTGCAATACTCAGTCAGTTGTGGTTTTACTATCGCACACTGCAGGTATGTTTTTATTCTTATTATAAATATTGTTAACGTTAATACTGTAAATTCATTGTTCATAGTCTCACTTTACTTATTTTGATTAGTTTTTTCCTTAATAAGGAAGTTGATATAGCTCAAAGGTTATGCTTGTCACAACCTGCTTTTTGGATTTTATTTAATTTTTATGTTGTTATATAATTAATGTCCCTTTTCTTTTTACCAGTAACTATCTTTATTGATATTCCTACTGCTATACTGTGTACAAGAGCAACTGATACAACCAAATTTCCCCTTCTGACTCTGAAAACATTAAATCTTTACTGATCCCGCCTCCACTTCTCCTGTCCTTGTTCCTGTTCTTACACCATTACACCATTATGTGTCTGTTCACATGATGATATACTTAGTAGAGCCAAACTGAGGGTTGTGAACTGGTTGTGAACTGGAGAATGAGGAACATGAGTTGACCCTTCATCAGCATCATCTTAAGAGGCTGTACCACAGGAATAATAAAGATAAGAGTACTGACTCTGTGATCACAGTGTTGTGAGTGTGCATGTCTCTGCCTTTGTGTGTAAGTGCAGTGTTGTGTACAGTAACGTTAACTACTTTTTCGGGTAAAAAGTAAAGTAACTTACTACTAGTGAAAATTTTGTAACGAAACGTAGTTCCTTTTTTAATGTGGCGCGACGTTACTTTTCCCACAGACAGATCTGACACTGAAGCTGCCTTCTCAGCTGCTCGCACAGACCAAGTCTGCCTGTTATAAGCGTCTAAGAGCCGCAAATCTCATGAGACATGGCTGCGGGTCGCGGCTTCATGGGCTTGTTTCTAAACGTGAAGTTTCTTCTTGGGGCTCTTCTGTCTCTATGAATCCCCCTGATTTTCTTCCAGCTCCTAACAATAAAGCAAAACACGACTGCAGTAGGCAGTTTGTCCACTTCCTCATTTCCTGGTTATCTTGCACGCCCCCAAACACACTCACACACATGGCGCATGCTCCAGAGCCAAAGTTGCCAGGTCTGCTTATTATAAGCAAAGTTCTTTTCTTGAATAGATGATTGGCACTGTGATGTTGATGTAGACGAAAATCAACACACTTTATGTAGACTTCTCTTTTTAAAAAGTAATATAACACATTAGGAAAGGAAATAGCTGGAGGTTGCTTATTTTGAGCTTGTTTTGATTGATCTGAGTGTTTTTTTCTGAATTAAAATGTGTAAACACTGGACAGGAGCTCTCATTCCACAGGGTATGTGACATTTTGTAAAATAAAGAGCACAAAAGAAATAACTGTTATGTTCTCTGTAGTAGAACTTTTTGTAGGCCTTCACATTTAGGAACAGATATGGGGTTCTGTCCAAAGTCGAGCAATGTAAAAGTAACGTAAAAGTAACGAGTAACGTGAAAAGTTACTTTTCATAGAGGGTAACTAAGTAAAGAAACAAGTTACTTTTTTAAGAAGTAACGAATAACGAGCAAACACTACTTTTAAAAGTAACTTCCCAACACTGTGTAAGTGTCACGCCTTCTTTCGCTGCTCTGAGGTCATAGCACACTGACAATTGACACAAATATAACCTATTAGCATTAATGTGAGCACCTTGGGGGGAAAAAAATGATGAAATTGCGTTGCAGCATTTTTGCTTAAAGAGATACTCTAACATCTTTTGGTTATGTGTTCATGGCTTGCCTCACTCCTGAGTCCATGACAAGCAGACTGACTCCATTTTTTAGACTGTGCGTGCAGTAACAAGAAAGAGACGAGCAGAGCTCACCCACTGCTAATTAGCTTAGCTCAAACACTGGGAGTCAATGTTAGCCTACCTCTGCCTACAGTCATCATATAAACTCTTCAGAAACACCGAACAGTTCTGTGAACTTGTTGTGACTAGTTACGTTACGTGGCGTTTTTTTAGACTAAGATTAGCACTTTTTGTAATTTTCTAAATAATAAATTTGAAAGTAAAGTGTAAAAACCCTGAGGATGTGCTTGAGAGTAGATCAACAAAACAAAACTTCTGTTAATGGGAAGAAGAAGAAAGGCATGAAGGATTATGGCAGAGTTTGTAAGACAGATCCATTACCTATTTGATGAGTCAAACACGTACACAGGAACTTTTACAGTTGCTGAAAAGTTTATCTGATGACTATGGGGAGAGGCAGGCTAACACTACCCACTGACTTCTGGTGTTTGAGTTAAGCTAATTAGCGGTAGGCAAGCTCTGCCTGTCTTTTCCTTGTTACTGAACACACAGTTGGTGAATGGAGTCAATCTGCTTGTTATGGACTCGGGAGTGAGGCAAGACATGAAAAGACAAAAAATGTTGGCATATCCCTTTAAATACACTGCAAAAAGACTGCACCATGTGCTTATGAAGACTCTTTATTGCATAACTAAGCCACAAATTAGGCCACTTCTGTCCTCTGTACATCAGGACTACTTCCTCTGCTGCTTAATTTTTTCTTTTTCCACACTGGCAGTCACATGAGCGTGACTTCATTATTTCTTCAGGGAGTAAAATCGGTGGTTACAATGAGGAGTCAAGCATAATGGAAATTATACTGATTACCTAAGCAAATTCACACATGCCCTTTACAGGAATCAGTTCTTGATTTCCATTCTTATGCTAGCTCACAGTCCACAATGAATCAATTATTATTCAATCCTATGTAAATTTAGTTTGACGAATAGTTTGACGTTTAGCATTTTTATTTGAATAAGCAGAGGTGTAGGTGTTGACCCAAAGGCTTACAGTGATGTGAATAAAGTTTTTCTTGCTGATCACAGCACTTTAAAGGTGCTATGAGGAAAATCCATTTCTGGCGACATAAAGACCGCACCCAGGCACGCGTGGCGACTGTCGTAAAGACGTGGCCCAAGCCAAAGCGTGTGTTTGTGTGATGCTAATGAATGCAGCTCGGACCTTCCTCAGAACTCTGCATTGCTTTACAACTTCTTTACAGGATGCAAAGCAACGGTTACGTAGCGGTAATTTTTGATGTGTGACAACAAGCAATTTTTGGAAAACTTAGTATCGTAGTTTTGTTGCTGGCTATATATCGCTACTTACAGCCCGGTGCTCTACGACGTGTCAGAATAATATAAATTTGCTCTAGTTTTAATTGTCTTGTTCCTGAAGTTGAGTATCCAGGCCAGTCCAGCCCCGTCTGACCCGACCACGAAGCTAAGAAATAGCATTTATAGATAACCTATTTTGATGCTATAAAACTCATCTTAAAGTGTGTATTTGGATCAGGCATATATCTAAAAGAGAGACTTTTTTGTAATTACTTAGAAACTCCTCATAGTATCTTTAAAGACACAATACATTACTCACAACTTATACTCATAACTTATACATCCTGTGTGTACTTTGTGGAACAAACAAAACAAGCTCTGCTGAGGGAGATAAATTAAAGAAAATCAAATCAACTGCTGTTGCTACTATCCAACCACAGGCCTCCATGGTTTCCTTAATAGAGTGTATATAAAAACTGTACTCTACAGTTTGTTAGTTAGCAGGATTATGCAAAAACTACTGAATGGATTTTGTGAAATTTTCTGGAGAAGTTGATAATGACCCAGCTTAGAAAAGGTTCAATTTTGTTGGTGATTCAGATAACCACTAATCAGGAATGATCGCTTTTGCCCAAAAACTGTAACTAATAATGATATCGACATGATTTTGAGTGCTAGGTGTGCGTTTTCAGGGTCATGAATCATATTATGATGGTACCTTTATCATGGAACTATTGCTTATAGATGTAACATGTATGTGAGCTACCTTGGCTTGGCTTTCTAGTAGGACTGAACAATTAATTACAAATTAGATTAAATCGCAATATGGCTTGTTGCAATTTTCAAATCGCAGACAGTGCAATATTTTCAACCCACAATGTGTTGAACATTTTGACATTGTGATGTAGTTTCTTGCAATTTCATGCCTATTTTAACCTTTTTTAACCCAGTTTTTACAACTTTATGCCTATCTTGCTTCCTTTCATCTTTTTTTGGCCACTGTCAGACCATGTTTGGAATTTTTACATGGTTTTTGAAATTTTATCCCATTTTTGCTGCTATAATCAATTTTCCTTAGTCACTTTTGAATTTTTTTTGCCATTTTTGTTTTGCAATTTCATACCTATTTTGCACCTATTAGCTTTTTTTCTGCTTTTGTACCTTTTTTTTACCCAGTTTTTACAATTTCATACCTATTTTGCTTCTGTTCTTCACTTCTCCACTTTTTCTCAAATCTTTTATCCTTAGACTGATTTAATGTCATATTGGTTATACTATAAAACAATCTGCTTATGCTTGTTTAAGAATAAATAAGATAAGGAACATTAAAACAATCGCAGAGTAAATTGCAATTGCAATATTGGGGAAAAATATCGCAATTAGATTATTTTCTCAAATCGTTCAGCCCTACTTTCTCGTATATCAGGTGTTTCAGGTTTCTTATTCTGACCTTGTATTCAGTGACACACTTCCTTCTGTTTATATCCGTATCTTGGTTTCTTTCCACTTGATCAACTGTCAACCACACTGTGTGCAGTTGCTATAACATGACTTTGATATCTACTCCAACATGATTTATTGTTCAAATGTATTTCATGCCATGGCACCTGAACCATATGCAAGACAAAACTGTTGAAATGCAGACCACAGGTTGCAAAGTCTGAGCATTGAGCTTCAGATCCAACGGTGAGGGAAAGGAATGCATTTTTTATTGGGGAGGTCGAGACTTACTTTCAGGAATGCCAGCAGCAGCTCGATGCCTTCACCATCCAGCCTGGAGGAGACAAAAAAGAGCAACAGTTTACTGTCTGCCTGCAGCAGGGGCTGATGGGAATGTGAGGTCTTGTGTGAGGAAGGAAGTGGACAGGCGACTGTGAAATGTTCCACAGGATTTCCTGCTCATGCAGAAAAAACACACGTGGAAACACACCCAGTCTGTATACTCACAAAAGGGATAAAACAAAAGTGAATGCACTGAAGGAGATGTTTGCACACTCTGAGCACAGTACCTGGGAGCGTGGTTGATTAGGGGCTGGGGTTTATATTTGGGGAAGTTGTATGATTTAAATTCTTCAATGGAGGAGATGCCGGGCCAGTTGTCTTCTGTGGGTGTGCCTGAAGATAAAGAATTACAGGCAGTCACAAGGACAGTATTTTATCTTTTATTATCCTGATAGAGTCACACAGATTATCATTATGATGTGGCCTGGCTGGAGACACTCACCCAGTAACCTGAAAATGAGGTGAAGCTCGTCCTCCACTGTGGAGCCGGGGAACAGAGGCCGACCTGCAGCCATCTCATAAAATATACACCCAACACCCCTGCAGACACAAACACAGCAACAGGAGAGGAGCTTTATTCAAGGGCTACGACCAGATACTGCTTTTATTTATGAAAACACTGGAGACAAAAGATTAACAGTGGGGTGACTAAGCCTCGAGTATACCAGCCGACATTATGAAATATAACATGGCTGACAGGTAAAGAGAAAAACAAAAGGATTAAAAAGCACATTTAACCTCGAGATCCTCGAGTGTTGTTCCACACAGCACCTTTAAAAACAAGAGGGTACTTTTGACAAAGCTATACTACAGGAACAAGTGTTTAAGATACTGTTTAAAACAACAATAGCCCTCATTCAGGAGCTAACCAGATGGAAATATGTAATTTTTTCTGTCAACAAGAAAAATGTTATGTATTTGAGGATTTTCTGAGGGATGACTGTTGTTTCTGTTCAACAGAGTAAAGGTGCATTCACACCGGATGCTACTTGTACTACCTCGGCAATCACTCTCCATGTAAAGTCAATGTACAGCCGCGATGGGGCGGGGCTAACCCTCCCGCGATGCGACAGACGCTTTTCACACTACCACATATCTTGTCACGTGATGTGAAAGTAAAAAAAAGTTGATCGATCAGCAGGTGTGTGCACGTGTGACGGTACCCTAGACAGTCAGTTATTCATCCGAACTACAGGGTAACAATCCATGTCCGTGTGGGCAACATTGGTCAGTGAGGACATTAGTTCCGCCTAGACGGAACGCGGGAAACTCACAGATAATGCTGCTGCAGGGCCTCACCTGCAGTGTTTTGTGGTTGATAAGTGAATGAAAAGTATACAGCTGGAATAATGTCTGCTACATCCTATTATATGATATATGATATGATCACGGTGAAACTCGGGCGGACGTGACGTCACCGCGGATAGCAACGGTGACCAAAATGAGGTATTTATGGACGCGCGACGCTACGTCAGTGGGTGACGCAATTTTGGTAGCTGGGTCACTTGCGGTGTGAACGCAGCATCAGAGTCAGAGGTGCATCTCTTTACTGTCCAGTTGTGTGTTTTGGAGGACGGTTCGAGGTTGTGTATTAAAATGAAATTGTGTTTTTCAACAGATTTTTCTGTGTGACACTGGGTGATGTACAAAGTACAATTATAATATAATTCTAACAATTTTATTTGGGAAAAGATTTGTTTTTAAAACTGCTTTCTGGGTTCCTTACATATCAATCATTTTAGACTATTAAACATTGATTTACTGCATAGAGATATTGTGAGGACAAAGGGAAACAATGAAAAGTTTAAGAAAGTTGGTAAAAGTTGATTCATTTTTCTGACATATTTGGGGTGCTGGTTTGGCGGAGTGGTTAGCAACCAGGCACCCCATGTACATGCTTCTGCCGGTCCAGGTTCGAATCCCACCTGTGGTCAGTTTGCAGAGTGTCTTCCCCTACTCTCTCTACCCCTTTCACAAGCCTATCTACTGTCTCTCTCCTATTAATAAAGGCACAAAATGCTGAATAAATACATTAAAAAAAATTTGCTATTATATTTTAGGTTTTAATTAGAAAAGTAGTAAAACAAAAAAATTCATTTTGCTATTATATTTTAGGTTTAAAAGCCTGCTGATGATGTTCATGGGTGTTTTCATTCAGATTTTGTTTTGTTTTATTTTCCAGTGTCAAGTCTGTGTCTTGTGTATTGTGATCTGTAATGTTCTTACGTTACGTTTTTCTTTTGGTCTTCTTTTGAAAAAAACAAACTGCTTTTATTTCGAAAAAACAAATAATTGACTTAGATCAGCTCAGTAAGACAACACTTATGGTACATTGTCTACATTTTGCCTTGTTGTTATTATAAGGCTCAAGTTTACCCATAGATGAAAGTTCAGCTAATTCTGGAGAAAATGTTTCTGTGGCTTCATGAATTCATTAAATTACTTGCTGAGTATCTGTTTACATGGTAAATGGTTAATGGACTTGAGCTCATACAGCACTTTTCTAGTCTTTGACTTCTCAAAACAGCTTTACACCACAGGTCACACCTAAACATTTGCACCCATTTACTCACTGAAGGCTGGAGTTTCTATCAGTGATATATTTTGACAACTCTTTTTTTAATTTAGTTTTAGTCTTTTGCCTTAACTATATTTTAATTTTATTCATAATTTAGTCATCTTAATTGTTTTAATTTTGTTCTAGTTTTAGTTGATGAAATTTACAGTAAATTTAGTCAACTAAAATCTGGAGTGTAAAGGGTAAGGCACATTTTACAACTGGATAAAATAAAAAACATCTAATAACCCATTAAAGTAAAACTAAAGTAAAGTTTGAATGTAGAAATGAACAGAAGCAAATTTGCAGTCACCTTTATTTAGTCTACCTGGCAGAGCATCTCAGTTACAATACCAGAACTGACAACAAACAGTGAACCTGCTCTACATGAATGTATCAATTCATAAAGAGAGCAGCTCTGATTGGATCACTGCACAACTTATCCCACCACCACCAAGCTAAGGCAGCTGTGATTGGATGTCCCTCTGAACTCATCCAACCTTTAACACAACCAAAGTAGCTGTGATTGGATTCCTAACTTGTCTCTTCTTTCTACATGACCAAATTAGGTCTGATTGGATTAAGTCTGTCAGATATTTTAGTCTAGTTTTTATTTGTTGAGGAAAATGACAGTTAATTTAGTTTTTGGTTTTGTCTTTGTGCACTTGTTTTTATTAGAACCTCCAACTTTCCTATGACCAACCAAGTGCATGATTAGACTAGGCCACCAGCACCCAAGACAAAATAAAGAAAGAAAAGGAACATACATAGCCTTTCTTGTGAGCTAAGCAAATTCTAGCATGTTAGTCTCATACCACATATCGATCTGTGTAGAATACTCTGACGACCCCAGCAGGACGTCTGGAGGTCTGTACCAGAGAGTCACCACCTCGTTGGAGTACGTTTTAGTTGGGACGGACTTGGCCCTCGCCAGACCTGTGTGGACAGAAACATGACATTACAATTGATTTGCTTTAGTTTAATGTTGCTGCTGCTGCTGTGAGCTCCTCTTACCAAAATCAGCCAGTTTGAGCTCTCCTCTCTCGTTGATGAGAAGATTCTGGGGCTTCAGGTCCCTGTGCAGAACTTTCCTCTTGTGACAGTACGACAGCCCTCGCAATATCTGGAACAGGAAGATCTGGGAAGACAGATCAAAACGAGGTGTTAATACTGTTTCCATGATCATGCAGAGCTGTTATTTATACAGCAGGGTGGGCGATGTATCCAGCTTTAAAGATGAACTGATATATTCAGAATAAGATTTAGGGTTAGAATGTAAAATTAATCATGATTTAGGAGTGAAAAATGCTTGTGCTCTGTGAAAAGAATGATTACAACAAGCTCCACTAACAGTAACATTTCTACATGATAGTCTGACTGAGATGTTTAATGGGGAATTATTATTTTATATGTTTTTTACACTGTATTTGAGGTAAGGCTGAACAATTAATTGCAAATTAGATTAAATCGCAATATGGCTTGTTGCAATTTTCAAATCGCAGACAGTGCAATACTTTTAACCCAAAATGTGTTGAACATTCTGGCATTTTGATGTAGTTTCTTGCAATTTCATGCCTATTTTAACCTTTTTTAACCCAGTTTTTACAACTTTATGCCTATCCTGCTCCCATTCATCTTTTTCTTTGGCCACTGTCAGACCATGTTTGGAATTTTTACATGTTTTTTGAGATTTAATCCCAATTTTGCTGCTATACTCAATTTTCCTTACTCACTTTTGCTTTTTTTTGCTTTTTTTTTTTTTTTTTTTCGCAATTTCGTACCTATTTTGCTTCTGTTCTTCACTTCTCCACTTTTTCTCAAATCTTTTATCCTTAGATTGATTTAATATCATATTGATTTTACTAAAAACAGATCTACTGCTTATGTGTGTTTAAGAATACATAAGATGAGGAACATTGAAACAATCGCAGAGTAAATCGCAATTGCAACATTGGGGAAAAATATCGCAATTAGATTATTTTCTCAAATCATTCAGCTCTAATTTGAGGAAACTTGTCTGATTTAGATATTTTGGGGATGGTCTGCCTTTATTGCTAGTTAAGAGAGAATAGACTGTGGTAGAGAGAGATCAGGGGAAGGCAGGCTTCATGCACAAGGCGAGGCCTCAATAAACGTTAAGTGCACAGGCCTAATCCGCTTTGCGAGCAGCACTCCCCTGGAAACTCTTTATGACCAGTAAAAATAACTCTAAATGACTCTGTTAGATACCACCACGCCAAAATAGAAGTTGATGACTCAAAACAAGTGCAGCTCCTCTACAGTTTCACCTTCTTCATCAAACACTGAACACATTTCTGCAATTCAGATGGTATTTAGGAATTTATCTATTTAGCAATTTAATATCTGTGGCATATCACGACCCTACGGCGGCGTGATATGCCAACTAAAATCTTTTACCATTCACAGGTATAAACAGTGTTAAATTATTTACGTCATAGTTTTCGTCAACAACCTTTTTTCCCCTAATGAAAACTAGACAGTAATTAAAACAAGTGCACAAGGACAAATAGAGACTTAATCCAATCAGACCTAATTTGGTCATGTAGAAAGTAGAGACAAGTTAGGAATCTATCCAATCACAGCTACTTTGGTTGTGTGGAAAGGTTGGATGAGTTCAGAGGGACATCCAATCACAGCTGCCTTAGCTTGGTGGTGGTGGGATAAGTTGTGGAGCGATCCAATAAGAGCTGCTCTCTTTATGAATTGATATATTCATGTAGAGCAGGTTCACTGTTTGTTGTCAGTTCTTTACTATCAAACTTTACTCGCATTCAATAAAGGGTTATTAGATGTTTTATTCTATCCAAGAGTAAAACACGACTTCAGAAATTCAAGGAAACATAAAAATGCCTTACCCTTTACCCTTTATATTTTAGTCGACTAAATTTACAGCAGATTTCATCGACTAAAATGTTGTGAAATTTCTAGGGATGGGATGATACACTTAAACTCACAATACGCTGCACCTCAATATGCCCGGGTCACGATTCGATACGTCCCGATACAATATCAAAAAAGTAAAAAAGAAAAAATATTACTGTGTAATTACAACTTATTTGTTTATGTTTGAGTTGCACACAGAAAAACACAAAGCCTAACAGGCCAAACACAAACAATAACACTCTCTCTAACCCTAGAGAGGTTAGAGAGAGTGTATGCTAACGAGCGGTAGGCTCGTTTTCGCTGTCTTCGTCTTTTTTAATGAGAAAGCCAAAATACTGCCAGACAGATGACTTGTATCCAGGCGGAGCGTCCTCAATTTCGACCTCATTCGACTCCATCATTCAGCTTTTTGGAGGCAAGGTAGTTGGTGCTAACGCTTGCCGTCATCACTTCTGGTCACATGCGCTATTACCGGACGTGACGTCTTATTCGCGATCCAATTTTTTCTAACTCGATGCATTTTGTCACGTACTGTATCGCGATATATTGCCAAACGATATTTCATCCCATCCCGAGAAATTTCAGAGAGTTAACTAGACTAAAATTAAAACAATTTGGATAATTAAATCATAACTAAAAGTACACTAAAACTAAGTTTACAAGTGTTGTCAAAATTAACATTGGGTATGAATAAGACTTTAAAGACATCTAATAAGCTTAAATCTTTAAGAACATAAATTAGGTTTATGATTTTTTAAGATGTATTCAGGGTCTGTGAGAGCTGAAACTGTAAACTGATGTCTGTGTTAGCTTTTTATAGGATTTTAAACATCGACAGAAGTGAGTCTTTCAGTCCCTGAGCTGTGCAATAAAACAGTTTGTTCAAAGAGCCTTTTATGGTAAAACGTGATTTATTAATGTGTTCTGAAAAACACTGTGCAGTGCCATTCCTATTGAATTGGCATTGAAAGAAGAAATAAAAGCTCAAGGTGTTAGGGGAGTGTGTGTCCTGTTTCCATTGAACAGGAAATGGCATAAAAGAGAGACTAAAGAGATACCTTCACATTGTGCATGCTCATAATGTTTCCACAGTCATCCATGTACTGCTTCAGGTCCTTATCCTGTAAAGAGAGAGGTGACACTGTCAGAAAGAAAGCTGATAAAATGATACCAGAAACCCTGAATCATTTAACACTGTCCATATTTCTGCTTATCTTTGAAGAGTGTTTCATTCTGAGCCAATGTTTCTTCTTTTATATTTTTGCAAACATGATCATTCATCACTAGTTTCACTTATTTGCTAATTAATACAAAATTTCGTTCAATTACAAGTCAGTTGAAAGCAAAGCTCCTGAACAAAGACATTCACTGGGAACACGAGGAGGCAGAGAGCTTTACCAGGTACTCGAAGACGAGTGTGAGGCTCTTGTCGGTGTGGACAATGTCGTGTAGCGTCACGATGTTGGCGTGTTTGAGGTCCTTCAGTAACGACACTACAGGGGACAACGGCAGATGTTTACATGAAGAGAATCACACAAACATATCACACGGTACACAAAACAGACAAAAAAAGTACAATTTTCAGATCCAACTGGCCACATCAGCTTGATTTCAAAGCTCGTTTCTGTTGTGTACTAACAGATTATGGTGGAAAGGTTAAGTGGAGGTGATTAGTTTACCTTGGCGTAAACTGAGTTGTTTATCTTGTAGTGAAAATATTTAAAATTGAAATTACAATGTACTGATACATTTGTTTAAACTTCAGACGGACTCAAGTGGCTGCTTGGGACTCCTTAACAGAGCCAAACAGCATTGAATTATTACCTCCGCCAAGGAGGTCATGTTTTCGGGAGAGTTTGTTTGTTTGTCTGTCTGTGAACAAAATAACTCAAAAAGTTATGGATGGATTTTGATGAAATTTTCAGGAAATGTTCAGCATGAGAAAAGAAAGAAGTGATTCGATTTTGGTGTTGATCCGGATCACCGTCTGGATCCGCCATGACAAAAAATGCGATTTTCGTGAATAACTACTGAACTAAAATAGATATCATGATGAATCTAGTTGCTAATGGTATGCTTTCATGGTCAAGGAATCTAAATATTTAGATGAAATAAAGGTAGGACTAATTTATGGTGAAAATCACAATATGGGAGAGGACTGTGGTGCTGGCGGAGGTCTGCGCTCTCTGATCATTCATTCATTTTCTACACCAGTCCTATTTAATTAGCGGCCCAAGGGCAACCCTCCAGTGGCCCAAAGTCAACGTGATTGGTGCTTAGTCTCGGGGAGAAAAAGCAGAAAAACTTTAACAGATATTGACAAGATCTTACAAAAATTCAAACATTATTACAGACACTGGATGCAACACGTTCTGAAAGGTAGCTATTAAGCAAGTTGCTTTTCATGCACTTTTAAATAAGACCCAACGATGGTGTTTTTAATCTGCACTTATTTATGTTCATGTGCACCTTAATATGTGCTTTTATTTACCTGTCAAAGCATGCCGAATTTATCTGTTTGAAGTGTAACATTTAAAGAAACAGTATTTCAGCAGAAGTTTAGTTTATTGAGTTTATGCCCTCATGGATGTGGCATAAATTAATAAACATCCAGTGTGCTTGTTATCTATTTGTGTTTCTTTTGAGTAGTAAACTTTGCTTACTGTCTGCCAAAAATGTCCGGCCCAGTTCATGTCCTAAGTCTGAAAATCTGGCCCGACTGAATTTCTAATTGAATAGCCCTGTTCTATACCAACTATCTCTTTCAGCTATCACTGGACATAAGAAAAAACATCATACAGAAACAGCTCACCTTCTCTGATGGCCGTGCACGGTGCCCCCTCTTCGTGCTCCAACCTGATCTCCTTCAGCGCCACCAGGTTGTCTGTCAGCTTACTGCGGCCTTTAAATACTGTGGCGTAGGTTCCCTGTAGGCAACGCAAAATATTGTTTAAAATGATTAAAAAAATGAGTAATAAAACAAGTTTTCTTCGCCAATATACTTAAATGATGTTTGAAACTTCCTTACCTCTCCCAGTTTGTCCAGCTTTATGTACGTCTCTAACTTTCCAAAACCAATCTCCGACTGGGGAACAGAAAAAAACAAAAAGTCAGATGAAGCACAAACTTAGTGATGATCATTAAGCCATTTCTGTACGTAGTCCCATTATGCTGAATACATTGTTTTGCCTTCCTTACAGTACTAGTGTTAAAGGAACACTCCAATATTTTTGTTGTTTTCTTGTCTTGTCTCACTCCAGAGTCCGTGACAAGCATAGAGACACCATTCTTTAGATTGTGCATCCAGCATTAAGGAAGAGACAGGAAGAGCTGGCTCACTGCTACTTAGCGTATCTTAAACAATAGGAGTGTATGGGCAGCATTAGCCTGCCTCTGCCTACAGTCATCAGCTAAACTCTTCAACAACTCTAAACAGTCCTGTGTGCTTGTTGTTACTCGTTTTTTTACACCTTTATTTTACCTTGTGAGAGATGTGATGTGTGCAAATGAGTCAAGTCTTTTGAACAGCTCTTCTAAGAGAAGAATAAGAACTGATTTGCAATTCCGAGTGAGCCGTTTGTTTGAGAGTCATTAATAAAAGCAAACTGCCTGATAAATTTAAGAGACGTACATCTCACTCACACCTCTGAATCGGTTCTCATCATTCACTTAAAAGAGCTGTTTAAAACACTATACTCATATCTCTTATGAAAACCACCGTGGATGTGGGTCAACAAAGCAAAGACTTTTTAGGAGGAGAAGATGATATGAAGATTAGGGCTGTAATCAACCAAAGAAATTGTTGGTCGACCAAAACACAGCAATTGTCACCAAAAATCGACCAATCGCGGGGGGGGGGCTCAGCGGACCGCGGTTCAGTAAAACTTATATCAGCACCTGCTTCTGTTGTAGCCCGGTTTTTCTGCTTTGTGTCCCTTTTTAAAATGCGCCACCAAATGACGTGCTGCTGCTGGATTAAACTTATATCAGCACCTGCTTCTGCTTCTGTTTTAGCCCAGTTTTGGCTTGTGCCTCTTATTAAAATGCGCCAGAACATGACGCGCTGCAGCCACGGCGGGAGTGTGCCCGGCACGCCCGGCGCACCTCCAAATGCCCTGCATCTTAAACCATTCATGGGACTCCTTAAGTGTTTCCATACAGAGTTCCATATTAGCCACATTGTTCACTACAACAGACACTTTCTTTTCTGCTCGACCTTTGAGGCATCGGCAAGTTCATATAATCCGCAGCGATGTTTCTTCCCGTGTCCGCCTCTCCTTTTTTACCTCTCTCAAGCATAACACTCTGCTTTCCAGTCTTCATCAATGAAATGGGCAGTCACTGTCATATAGGACTCCATTTGAAGAGACGTACACATCTGTTATCTTTATCTATTAACTCCAAAGCTTTCTCTTTTTTCCTCCTCAGATTTTGCCGTGAGCGTGCGTACTTGTCTGGCGCGCCGGCACTGAATATCCAGGTTTCAGTGTTTTTCTTGGCCTTCCACGACACCAATGGGCCTCATACCCTCAGAAATAAATTGTCAATTCCTTCTGTGATGTCGTTTATGCATTTGGGTGTTTATATGAGGCATAAAATCCTCATGACTGGGTGAGATGCAGTGCCAGCGATGCTGGGCAGCGGGCAGAGCGCACGCAGTTATAAAACAAATACACGATTATTAGACTAGAATATTGAAATGTTCTTGAATAAAAATATTGAAATGAACGATAAATACATTGAAATGGTGTTCTAAGACATGATGGGGGTGCTCAGAAAATAACCCCATTTCACTTGATACGTTTCTTCTGATGAAATGAACTGCAGGGAAAAAAAAAAAAATGACACATTTGGTCGACCAATCAGAATTTTGGTCGACTGAGCACGCATCGACCAATTAGTCGACCAGTCGACTTGGACTTTACAGCCCTAATGAAGATAATTTAAGGCAACATATAACAGTGTAAAAAGAAGTCACAACAAGCACACAGGACCATTTAGAGTTGTTGAAGAGTTTATCTGATGACTGTAAGCAGAGGCATGCTAACACTACCCATTGACTCCCAGTGTTTGAGCAAAGCTAACTAGCAGTGCTACTGGACGCAGTAACAAGGTAAGGCACAAAAAAATAAATACTGGAATGTTCCTTTTTGTGTTTTTATGCTTTAATACCTAAAACAAACTAAGTAGTGCCACATCCTTGGTTACATTGTTCATTTTCTGTTTCTACTGTGCATAAGAAAGCCTCCAGGCCTCCACACGTCTGTGCCCTGCTGGTAATCCACAGCCTAATTTCACAGTTTGCGACAGACTCGCACAGCTAAACCACAGCTGAGTTTTCGATCTAATTTGGTGGGACTACAGGAGCTAAACGCTCGTGGCTCCAGATTAATCAATCCTGGTCTCACACTGAGCCTGTTGCCATGGTAACGAGCACAGAGGGAGTCTTCAGTATCAGCAGCACAAAGGCAGTAAAGGTAGAGAGATGCAGACAGACACACAGACAGACACTGACCAGCGAGGCTCGGCGGGACCGTCTGCTGAGCGGCTGGTCGAAGGGGGGGCTGCTGAGCTGCAGCTTCTCCAGGTAACCGTCGGGGATTCGGATGTCAGCAGGCAGAGACAGGCGCTTGTTCAGGTCCTGAAACACACAAAATAAAAAGAACAATGAGAAAATGAATGAGAACAGCACCTCAGATAAAAGACTATTAAAGTTACCATCCTATAGGTAACAGACACACAGATGAAGCCATCAATATGTTTCACCAACGCATCAGCAGAAACACCCAGACAAAGTGTTTGGGAGTGGGCTGAACCTTTCAAAGCGTGGTCGCCAGGTGATTGGATGACTGTTCTGTCAATCACAAGCATCGCAGGCCAATCAGATGATGTCGTAGGTGGACGCTACTGCTGCACAAAAAGGACAGGATGGAAGCTACTTCTTAAAAAAAAACTCACGAGACGCTAGGGCTTGGACAATACCCTTTTCCCGATGCGATTTTTTTACTATATTTTAGGTGCAGATTCGATTTCAATTGCGATTCTAGAATATTGCCGATTTTTGCAATATTAAGTTAGCTTTAAAAGATGAAAAATGATGATGCCGACAGACTATATCAGGAATAAACACATCATATGTGAGTCTTTTTTTAGGATTTTTTCAGCAATATATTTTAACCAGCTGTTTATACTCTCTCTTCAAAAGCCTGAACTGCATTTAAAAGTGGCTTATCAACACAGACTAAACTGAAGCATTTAAATTTGGAATAACATTGACTTTTGAATTTAAAAAAATGATTCAAAAAATGGTCAAACAAAAAAATCCAGATACTTCTGTAAATCCATTTTTTTTCCACACCTCTATGCGACGCCACTCGATTCCTGCTACGTCATCACCCAGTGCCGCTTGCAGGCTGTGATGTAGGCAGATGTGACAATAATCGTAGCCATGGCTGTGAAAGCTAGCTCACTATAATGAGAAATTTTAAAATACCACAAACAACTGAAAACATGATTAATATTAACTAAATGATTTAAGATGGTCTGATAATTAAGCGCTTCCTTCGGTCTCTATTCTGCCTTTGAGTCAGCAGGCATGGTGTATCATGGGAAATTCTCATACCCCGTTGTTTCCAGTGAGGTCTCGGTCTGTCTTCATTTTAAGGGCTGTGCAGCCCTTGGTCTGAGCCCTTCCCCTCAACCCTACAGAGAACTGGGACATCTCTATCTCTATCTTATTTTGGCTTTACTGTTTGTTTTGCATTACCTCCTTTTACTCCTTTTTGTTAATTTATTAATACTGATATGTGCTATTAATTATGATTTCATCTTATTAATGGTTCACCTTTTTACACTCTTTTATAGATAATTTTTTAGACCTTTTTAATTATCTTATCTCTTGCTCATGGTTATTACTGCATTTTATCATCGCCACTTATTTTTATTATTTTGTAATTTTATCATCATTGTTCATTTCATCTTTTTATATTTTCTGACCTGATTTCTGCTTTCATCCCCTTTTTATTGCGTTTCCTATTCTTGCTGATTTTATGTTTTTATGTTTGGTCCTCATGGTCTCTTTTTATGCTGCATGGTTCTTGCATTGTCTGGGTTCCTATAAAGTATGAAAAGGGCCTTCAGTAAGAAATCTGGAGTATTAACACAGTTTCAACCGTCGCCCCTCTGTCTTTTCACCACATGTCTTTTTACCTTTGTGTCTTTCTGTTAGTCTTGATTTAAGCTGTGCTTTTTGTTTTTACTTCATTGTGCTCATTGTTTGATTGTGTTTTATTATTTTGTGCTGGACGCTTGTCAAAGCACTTTGTAAACTATGTTTTTAAAAGTGCTATATAAATAAAATTATTATTATTATTATTATCATTATTATCATTATTATTATAAACCCTTTACTAGAGGTGAGAGTGCAAAACCAAGGGGTAAGGGGTACAATTAGGATTTACCCTTACACTTTCTGTAGAGAGGTTTGTAGATTTGTTTGCTATTGTTATTGTTTTTTTGTATTATTATCATATTATCTTTATTGTTAATGTTAGGTCTTTTGCTGTGATGTTGCTGATTGCACCACCTGCACTCCTCCATGTCTCATGGTTTTGTTTTTGTTTTGTTTTGATTTTGAGCCACATATTACTTTTATTGTGCAGCCTGTCGCACACTGACTAATACACTTTATTGTGCTTTGTTTTTCATTAAATAAAGCAATGCAGTCAAGCTCTGATTAAACTGCCACTGAGGCTGTTAGGATCTTTGCTAATCTCTGTGTGAAGTCACTTCCTGCTGTCGTCTTGCTTGGAGCTCTCACCTCCTCCTGTTTTAAAGGACCATCAAAATCAATCAATCAAAAGATTTTTATAGAGCACTTTACAACAATCGAGGTGACCAAAGTGCTTTCCAGATAAAAGTAGATAAGATAAGAAATAAAAGCAGATTAAAAGAAAGCAACAATGGAACACGTCAGGAAAATAAAAACAGATAAAAACAGATGAAACAAGACAAATTAAATAACATGTCACCACATCACTGTGTATTAAAAGCCAGTCAGAAAAAAATATTTTTTAGCTGGGCTTTGAAAAGGCCAAAGTCGGTAATAGTGCGTATGTTTGGAGGGGGGGGAGTTTGTTCCAGAGTCTGGGTCCAGCGACTGAAAAAGCCCGATCACCCCAGTGCTTGTACCTGGTGTTAGGAACCTCCAGAAGCAGCTGATGTGAAGACCTTAACTCCCTGTTGGGTTTACTAACAGAGAGAAGCTCACTCAAATAAATAGGTCCAAGGCCATTAAGGGCTTTAAAAACAAAAAGTAAAATTTTAAAATCTATCCTTGCAGAAACTGGAAGCCAGTGGAGGGAAAAGAGGACTGGGGTGATGTGTTGGCGCCTTGGGGTGCTGCTCAGGAAACGGGCTGCCGCATTTTGAAGGGGCTGACCGCTCACAGTTGTTGTAGATTGAAGCTTGGCAAGACAGATCAGTGACACTGCAATTTTTTTTTCTTTGCAGTGTGTACTGCTTTTTTAAGAGATAAAAAGAATATTAAAACAGATATGCAGCTACTTTTCATGCATGTCAATCAATTTCTCAGTCAAACAACTATCTTTATTTGGGTTTTGGAGTCATTTTTATTTATTTTGTTTAAAGTTACTCCTACTTTCATCATTACATATAGAGCACAGGTCTCTGACACTGACACTTTCACACTGTCTTTGTTCACTGCACAGTTTTTGCTTTCTTCTAGAATTGATTTTAAGGTTATTTTATGAGTTTATAAATCTCTTACTGGTCTTGCTCCTTGTTAATCTGATTTGCATTAACCTTTTAAACTCAGTAGACCCTAGGGCTGCAGCTACTGTCCATATTTTTAAAGGCAAACTCAAGACCTATCTTTTTAGTCTGGCTTTTAGCTCATTATATGAATTATTATTTCTTCTTCTTTAAGGATAAATGATATTGGATTTTCGCCGATATCCTATACGGTGATATTTTTAATCATTATCATTGATACCAGTATTTCTGTTCCAGAGCACAAGATCTGTACTTAGAAGAAAAGTGCGTGTCTCTTTCCGTGTTACAGTATATTTTTGTGAGAAACAGATGTAAAACAAGAAAAACATTTAAATAATAATCTGCTGATATTCCAGCCGATATGTCGACTGTAAGTATCTGCAAAAATGTCAATATCGGCCGATACGAAACTTAACTTTTTAGGCTAATATACGCCAATACCACGAACAAACTGATAATGATCCCTACTTCTTATTTAGTGATGTAGTTTAAACCTGCTTAATTTCTCCATTTTAGTTCAGATTTACTGTTCAGAATTTTACTCTCTGTTAATCAATTTTATTTTCATTATCCTACATCAGCAGATCTTATTACACATTTGATGTGTGGCTATCTTATTTAACATATTTTTATTATTTAAAATGTATTTTATTTACGAATTTATCAACTATTTGTCCCTATGGTCATGTTATTTAAGTTGTTATCGTGAATATAAATCAGCATTTTAGTCTTAGCTCCTGTGTTTCCTTGTTTTACTTGAAGATTGCGTTTTCTATTAGAATCTCTTCTTAATGTCTTTGCGTGTTTGCACATGTGAGTGTGTTTGCTGTATGAGGCTCGTAAGGATGGGTGGTTTTGTATTTTCATTAAATTCAATTTCTTCTTTCTATTTGTATATATTTTACTTTTATGTAAAGCATTTGAGCTGCAAGACTTTGTATGAATAGTGCTGTACAGACAAAGTTTGAGTGATTGATTAATTGATTTCCTTCAGTCTGCACAACAGGACAAAAACATGCTTCATGAGGAGAGGGGCATATTTTCATTTTTCATTTTCATTTTATTTATTTATTTCGGTCACGTCAACACAGTTATACAGCATCACACATTGTCAATAGTTGATCAAATGTTCATGTCCGAAAGGGTAGACGGGAGAAGCAGAGCTTAATATGCTGCAGCATATTTCTTAGACAAGCAGCATGAGACAATGTAGGCTACTGAGTCCGCCCACGCACACCCACCCACTCACTCATAGGGGAAGGAGCGCAGTCTAAAATAACTCCCTCTCATCTCCTCCTGCTCCCGAGAGAGGAGCAGAGATCGGGTCGATGGCTGTCTCACGGGTGAAAATAAGAGGCAGCGTGACTCTGGCTGGAGAGCGAAGCCCGGGAGAGACAAATCAGATTATGATGGTAAATAAAAGCGTAAACAAGAGGACACGATGAGAGTGTTAGAGCTCATATCCTCCCTCTGCAGTCTCCACAGGCTATCATTGTCCATATTGCTCTTCCCGTCTGTGTTATTGTTGCTGACGAGCGTTTGTATCTATTCTGGGATCAAATAAAAGCTCATCTGATAGTGATGATCTGTCATAACGGTGCAGAAACAAGGCCAAGAGGAGAATAAATACACACAGAAGAGACGCCACATCTGTGTGGTTATCATCTGTGCTTTAAACTTCATCCTGTCATTTCATTACCGTCGTCCTCTGCCCTCTGCGACACTGACAATGATGCCTGCGATAATAATAATGACAACAAAGAGCTCAAATAAAAGCTTCAGTTATGTAAGGACAATCAGCGTCTTAGAGGAAATGGTATTATGTCATAAAACTGATGATCAAAAAGTCATCATGCAATGACAGTCTTACTCAGATCTTCTATTTTTATATTCTTTTACTATCATGTTGCTCCAACTGTTTGCAAAGCAATTTTTAGTCCTTACTGAAAAACGGGAGTGCTGATCCGAACATGGACAATCAATGCATTTGTCATCTTTATTTTAAACGTAGGAGCTTCGTTGATATCCCATCTACTGATACTGTAGGCATTATCGCTGATACACAAACGGAGGCTAATGCTGATCTTTTTCGTTTCTCCAAACTAAAACCAACCTGTTCCTTTCACTGCAGCTGTTATTTGAGTTAGATTATTGGATTTTTGTCAATATACCATATGTCAATATCTTTTAAACCATTATTGCCAATACAGATATCAGTATTTCTGGTCAAGAGCACAAGCTCTGTACTTAACATGAACTTGTTTCTTTCAGTGTTACAGTATATTTTCTGAGGAACAGATGTGAGACAAGAAATTAAGAATTTAGCTCTTGTATAAAAGAAACCCTTGATTTTTAAAAGTACTCATTAAGTGATGAAAAGGTGCATCAATACTGTACATTTGTGGAACTTGCTGATATTACAGCCAATATATGGCCGATATATTGGCTGTAAATATTTGCAAAAATGTCAATATTAGCCAATACTGATTCTAAAATTTTTAGACTGATGTCAGCCAATACCAAAACCAACCTGACAACCTCATGCATCCCTATTGTACGGTATTAAGAAAAACAATTACATCAGATAACTGCATTAATCACACTGGTCGTAGTGAATTTATTTGGAAACATTACACATTATATTAATTACCCCTTAAGTTTCATGTCTCTGGAAACTGCCAAACCCTTGTGCTCTCATTTCAATGATTTTAGACAAACTATAATCCAAAACCAGTGAAGTTGGCACGTTGTGTAAATTGTAAATAAAAACAGAATACAATGATTTGCAAATCCTTTTCAACTTATATTCAATTGAATACACTGCAAAGACAAGATATTTAATGTTCAAACTGAGAAACTTTATTTTCTTTTGCAAATAATCATCAACTTAGAATTTAATGGCAGCAACGCATTGCAAAAAAGTTGTCACAGGGGCATTTTTACCACTGTGTTACATCGCCTTTCCTTTTAACACTCAGTAAACGTTTGGGAACTGAGGAGACCAATTTTTGAAGCTTTTCAGGTGGAATTCTTTCCCATTCTTGCTTGATGTACGGCTTAAGTTGTTCAACAGTCCGGGGTCTCCGTTGTTGTATTTTACGCTTCATAATGCACCACACATTTTCAATGGGGGACAGGTCTGGACTACAGGCAGGCCAGTCTAGTACCCGCACTCTTTTACTACGAAGCCACGCTGTTGTAACACGTGCAGAATGTGGCTTGGCATTGTCTTGCTGAAATAAGGAAGGGCGTCCATGAAAAAGACGTTGCTTGGATGGCAACATATGTTTCTCCAAAACCTGTATGTACCTTTCAGCATTAATGGTGCCTTCACAGATGTGTAAGTTACCCATGCCTTGGGCACTAATACACCCCCATACCATCACAGATGCTGGCTTTTGAGCTTTGCGCCTATAACAGTCCGGCTGGTTCTTTTCCTCTTTGGTCCGGAGGACACGACGACCACAGTTTCCAAAAACAATTTGAAATGTGGACTGGTCAGACCACAGAACACTTTTCCACTTTGCATCAGTCCATCTTAGATGAGCTTGGGCCCAGCAAAGCCGGCGGCGTTTCTGGGTGTTGTTGATAAATGGCTTTGGCTTTGCATAGTAGAGTTTTAACTTGCACTTACAGGTGTAGACGAACTGTAGTTACTGACAGTGGTTTTCTGAAGTGTTCCTGAGCCCATGTGGGGATATCCTTTACACAGTGATGCCGGTTTTTGATGCAGTACCGCCTGAGGGATCGAAGATCACGGGCATTCAATGTTGGTTTTTGGCCTTGTCGCTTACGTGCAGTAATTTCTCCAGATTCTCTGAACCTTTTGATGATATTACGGACCGTAGATGATGAAATCCCTAAATTCCTTGCAATAGCTGGTTGAGAAATGTTGTTCTTAAACTGTTGGACAATTTGCCTATGCATTTGTTCACAAAGCGGTGACCCTCACCCCATCCTTGTTTGTGAATGACTGAGCATTTCAGGGAAGCTGCTTTTATACCCAATCATGGCACCCACCTGTTCCCAATTAGCCTGTTCACCTGTGGGATGTTCCAAATAAGTGTTTGATGAGCATTCCTCAACTTTCTCAGTCTTTCTTGCCACTTGTGCCAGCTTTTTTGAAACATGTTACAGGCATCAAATTCCAAATGAGCCAATATTTGCAAAAAATAACAAAGTTTACCAGTTCGAATGTTAAGTATCTTGTCTTTGCTGTGTATTCAATTGAATATAAGTTGAAAGGGATTTGGAAATCATTGTATTCTGTTTTTATTTACAATTTACACAACGTGCCAACTTCACTGGTTTTAGGTATTGTAGAAGTGATGTGAACAACAATCATGCATCACAGCAGTGAGTCTCAAATGCTGTGACTTTGTGAATTTGTACAACCAGCAGTTATAATAACAACTCTAACTATAAATGGATGATAGAGCAGAGCAAAAAATCGATTAAATTGTTTAATTCGAATTATTTTCTGCAGAAGATTTAAAAAATTAAAAAAAAATCAAGATTTTTTCTTGTCTTAGTCCAATTGTAAGTAGTTGCAATTTTTGAAAAAAATTACAATTTTCCTGATGGTCAGCCTTGTAGGGTTTGCACAAGCACTTTTATAGGCTTGTATTTGTTATTTAAGTAGATTAAATATTGCTCAGAGAGTTTCATGCTAATACTGTAAAAATACATCAGCCTTTTAGTGTTTATGTAGACAAACCTGCCTACGTCTGTACTACATAATCAACCTTTTACGACCCAGACTTTGACTTCAAGAGGGAAACATTTAGACAACATAAAGGCAAAACTTTAATATTTTCATTTTTATGTCACTGGGAGTTTTGTTTCTTTTAGGGAGGGAAAAATCGATTAAAATCGTAAATCGAGTGTTGTGAAAAAAATGTGGTATTTTATTTCTAGGCCATATCGTCCAGCCCTAATGGATGATTCAATGATTAATTCTTTAGGTGCATCAACTTCCGTATACAGCTGCAAAATCTGTAGCTTTCAGGCAGTCATTACAAATCAGGTTAAGTCTTTTGCAGTTCACAGAATCTTTGAGAGGGGAAGATCTTATTTTTTGTCCATCTTATTTGTTCCTTTACCTTATTTCATATCTGTAATCTTACAGTTTTCAAAGTTCATAGCTGAATTGATCAAACTTAACACAGTTTCAAAGGAATATTTCATGAGTATCACAGAAGTTTGTCAAACATAAATTGGCAATAGGGATAAAAATAAAGGCACATATGCTGAAATACTATATTTACTAGGGTTGGGTTAAAAAATTGATTTAATCGATTTTCCTTTGACTGGTTCATAATCGATCCATAAAATCCAAAGATCGATCTTTTAACTTGGGTAGTTTTTTCTTCTTTGGATGTGCAGAGAAGCAGCCTGTGGTATCAACCCTGCTAGTCTGGTGTGATCAGCGTTTAGCGTTGCTTTCTACTGAACAAGATCTCATGAGATGTTACTGCAAACAAACATGGTGGAAGCACTATATGGGCACCACTGGCAGGTTTAAAAGCTGATGTTTGGATGTACAGTATTTTAGATTTAACAAGCATGAAGGAAAATACGAGTTGGACAAAAAACAAGTAATATGCAGAATATGCATTAATGCATATCATTAAAATATGATTAATGTAACTGCTTTGGGTTTAGTTCTTCATGTTAAAACAATTTTTAATGATGTACCAGGTCAAAAGGTCACTTTCTAAATTTACAGCACTATTTTAACTAAGATATCCCAGACTGAATAAATATCGAGTTGAATCGTGAATCAAATCAATTTGAGACCTTGTAATATCGAATCGAATCGATCCAGAAAATCTGAATCGATACCCAGCCCCAGTATTTACTGTACACTCCACTTGTTTAAGCAGCTTTCTGTCGTGGATATGACTGCTTTTGGCTGCCTTTAGCGGCTTTGGTCAAAATGAGTTTGAAAATCAACTGTATTACAGTAATGATATAATTATTCACATAAAAGTATGTTTGTGCATAAATAAATGGATCATAAACTGTGTGGTATGTCATATTGAACAGTAATGGGCAACAGTATTGATTTTTTTTCATCAAAGCATCTCCAAAATGTTTCTAAAAATACATGAAAATCCATCCGTCCACTATCTTTTCTGCTTTTTCCTTTTAGGCCACAAGGTGCCTGAGCCTATCCCAGCTGACTTGGGCATCGGCTAGAGGCGGAGTCACCCTGAACTGGCACCAACCAATCACAGAGCAACATAGAGAGAGACCAACAACCATTCACACCCGCACTCATACCTGAGGGTAATTTGGAGACAACAATGTACCTAATGATGCATGCAAGCAAAGTCCACACAGAAAGGCCCAGACCAACCTGACGATCAAACCAGCGACCTTCTTGTTTTGCAGTACCTGTAGCCACCTGCTGCACCAACATGCCACCATGCTTGACATGGTGACACTTAAATATATCACACAGTAAAACAGAGAAAGTAGATCTTAAGTGTGCATGGGGTACAAGAAAAGAAAACATTAATATGAGGCCATAAAACATGAACAAATATTGTTAAGGCTGTAGGATGGTAAACATTCCTCCAGCACCATGATCAGTGTTTGTGTAAAGAGAGGGGGGTAAATGATATTCACATGCTGTTACTTTGAAACACATCAAAACGGTTAATTCAAGACCTACATATCAGCAGACAACGCCTCCTCACAGTCTCTGCTCTCACACATTTGAATTTAAGATACTCTCTGTAAATATAAGGCAAAGTGAAACTGGATCATTTCAACAATTACCTCCGACAAAACATCAACAAACATAAAAACACACAAAAAAGGATGATGCAGAACCTTCAACTGCTGTCTTGAGCCAGTCCTCAACTCTCTGCCTCTTTCGTGATAGTGTATTATGATTATTTCTCCCTTTTGCACAGCAGTATACTGAAGTGTTTCCCCACTGAACCATCACATTGTTTATAAATTAAATGGTAAATAATAAAGTGGCAGTAATGAAGAGCACAATATTGCTCACTATAATGGTTGTGAGAGCCAGATTATATAATATTCTGTATCTGGAGTGATGTGTACGGTGTAATGTGACACAAAGTGACAGAAAAATAATTAAAAAAAGGTTGCGAGTTAATGAAATGTATTCAAATCCTCCCGCGCTATAAAAGAGCTGAACTGCAGCTCATGTAACAGAGCTTACGTGTGCCATGTCAGCCTGTTATCACCGCATCCTTGAGCCTGTTACGTGCCCTTAACAAATAAGATAAACTCACAAAACCATCTGAAAATAGGTCACAGCATGAGAGTGAGCGAGGGAGACGGAGCATCAAGGATGCTGTCAAGGTGGGGGAGGTTTGTCATGTCCGCTGCTCAGCCAGCAGGGGGCAGGAGGCCTCCAGGCTGAGACACTCACTCCTCTCTGAACAAAACTTCCCCCCGGGTTAAATATTAACAAAGATGAAGATGATTTAATGTGAGCGTTTGCATATTATGAAAGGCTAACATGCAAAGTCAATGGTAAGCTTTGTTTATTTGGAGAGTACCTTTTATAACTTCTATAAAAGCTCCTGTGAAACAAGTCTAAGGAAGTAACGCTGGCTTAGAGCTAAAGTGTCTCGGGAAATTAATTTAAAAACACTTTGAAAACCGGCAGGCGAAAAAGTCCCCTGATTATCATGAGGACTTCTCCCATTTATCTTGCCTGTATTTTATTTGCTGAGCTCGTGTTAGCGATTGTACTCGCGGAGCCTGTGGGCCTCCACCACCAAAGCCAATTTAACATCTTTGATCCACAGCCTATTAAAACAGCTTCTGCTCCCTGAGACGAATACTGAAGCACTTTTGGTTAGAAAAAAGGGTTTCTGCTGCCCAAAAGCATGGGGGTGAGAGACTGGAGGAGACTTCAGTAAGATCTGTGCCCTATTTCCAGCTGAATATCAAATATTTAACTTCTGAGTGACTGTATGCAAATGTGTTATTTCTCTTAAAGGGCAGAATATAAAGCAGAATATCTAATTCATATTAAAATGTTATGAAAGTGTGCCTTTTATTTGGATCTCAAGCAGGTATTTTATAATCAACCCGAGCTCCAAAGAGATGTAAGAAACTCCAATGAAAACAGAGGACCATGTTTTGCAAAGCCTTCAAGTCTGCAGACAAGGGCTGAAAGATTTATTATTTTCAGACTGAAATTGCAACAGTTACAGTTTTTTGCAACGCTCCTGACTCTGTGTGTCAACTACTTTACAAATTTGCAGGTAATCTGCATTTATGGAAGTGCTAGCAAGTAGGTCAACAGAAAGCCATCACCAATTCATCATTAACATTAGATTATTAATAATGTGTAAGGTGCTTTTGGTCGCTGATTTCCTTACTGTTGTCTATACTGTAAACACAGTGAATATTGACTGAAGTTTGATTTGAAGAAAATGGTGAATGGAATTGAAATTGCAACATCTGCCAGTAAAATTAAATGAGATCTTTTCCTGAAATCGTTCAGCCCTACTATAGATATTATATTCCATGTTTAAACTGGTTAACTTCAATACATTTTTAGTAGTGGTGGGAGAAAAAAAAAATCATATAAGTATCTGGATTTTTTGTTTGACAATATTTAAATCAAATTTTGTTCTAAAATTGTTTTTTTTCCAAATTTAAATGCTTCATTTTAGTCTGTGTTAATAAACCACTTTTAAATGAAGTCCAGGCTTTTGAAGAGAGAGTATAAACAGATGGTTCAAATATATTACTGAATAAATCCTAAAAACTGACTCACATGTGGTGTGTATTTTTCCTGATATAGTCTGTAGGCATCATCATTGTTCATCTTGTTTTGCTGGTGTTAAAAAATCTTACTAAGGATTGCAAAAATTGGCAATATCTTAGAATCACAAATTAAATTGAATCGGCACCTAAAAAATCGTATTGGGAGAAAAGTGCATCGTCCCAGCCTTAATTTTTAGTGTTTTCAATAAGCACACATTTCAAATGGAATGCTTGTAACAAATCCAAAACAGTAGTGACAGGACTGTTTGCCACTGCGTTACATCATCTTTTGCTCTAACAGCTTCCTGCCTGGTGACCAAAGACACTAATTCTTGTTTTGTTAAAAATCAGGGCTGGACGATGTGTATCGTATTAACACTGTGCACATACGCAATGGTAAATGGTAAATGGACTTGAGCTTATATAGAGCTTTTCTAGTCTTGGACTACTCAAAGCTGCTTTACACCGCAGGTCACACCTACCCATTCACACCCATTTGCTCTCACATTCACTCACTGATGGCTCAGAGTTTCTATGTTTGTTATCCATCAGTATCTCTAACACATTCACGCACTTTCATGCCCTTTTACACGCCACTGACGCAGCAGTGGGAGCAACTTGGGGTTAAGTGTCTTGCCCAAGGACACATCGCCATGTGTTGCCCGGAACTGGGCTTGAACCTGCAACCTCCCGATCACTGACCAAGCGCACTGTCCAACTGAGCCACCGACGCCCCGCAATAGCAACTGCAAGACAAGCAATGACACATGACTTAAAAAGTATCCTGATGTCATCTGTGTGTTGTTTCATGGAAACCAAAACCACCAGTTTCCTGTGTTTCTTTGTCTTTTTACGATTAAATTTAGCCTGAAATTCTCCTCACTACACAACGGTGCATGGGGAGATAGGGGTCATCACTCAGCGAGACGATGCTCCAAAGTGGAAAAACAGCTGGGTTTAAAAAATAAATGTAATTGATTTCTCTTTAAATGGTTCATAATCGATCTATAAAATCCAAAGATCGATCTTTTGACTTGGGTAGTTTTTTTCTCCATTGGACGTGCAGAGAAGCAGCGTGTGGTGTCAACCCTGCTAGTCTCGTGTGATCAGCGTTTAGCGCTGCTTTCACTGAACAAGATCTCTTTAGATGTTACTGAAAACAAACATGGAGGAAGTGAGTAGCGCTATAGGGACACCATGAGCCAGTTTAAAAGCTGATGTTTGGACGTATTTCAGATTTAACAAGCACGAAGGAACAGATGAGTTGGACAAAAAACAATATATATATGTTATATGCAGAGTATGCATTAATGTATGTCATTAATATGTAATGTATTTGCTTTGGGTCCAGTTTTTGATGTAAAAACAATTTTTAATAATGCACCAGATCAGAAGATCATTTTTTAAATTTACAGCATTAGTTTAACTGAGATATCCCAGACTGAATAAATAACGAATTGAATCGGGAATCAAATCGGTTGAGACCTTGTAATATCAAATCGAATAGATCAAGAAAATCTGAATCGATACCCAGCCCTAGTCTAAACTGTTATAATTATCATCAACATCATTCTTACTGTACAAACTTCAGTTAGTGGGAACAGCAGCACCTTGCAGACGCATTTATCCACACAGCATAGGACTAAACATCAGGTGTGTCATGAGCCTGACACTGATGTCAGAGAAAACCTGTGCAGACCAACTTATTATCACACAGAAATCAGCAGAACTGATAACAGAAATGTTAAAGAGTCCACAGGCAGACTAGTTAATGGCACTGGTATCAATAAAAGAATATTAATTCATATCCCTTATTACAACAACAGCATGACCTCACCGTAAAGAGTAAAGGTACAGATGTCTCTCAGTAAAAGAGAAGATGAGACAGTTAAAAGGAGATGAAACAGAAATAAACATGCTCCCATCCAAACTCCATCTGGAGTGCTTTGCAGAGAAAATAATAATACTTTCAGACAATAAGCTTGTCTGTTAAAACATGAAACAGCTTATCTTTGCACTTTTTTGATTGAATGTCCGTTGAAAATTACTTGCTAATCTTTCTTTCTGTTAAAATTAACATTTTAACCAAATGTCCAAACTTTTAGAACTGGATTTTTTTTAATATAATTACAAATTAAAATTGCATTATTTTCATAATAACAAGAGGAACAAATCTGATGTCAGTGCCAGCAGACTCTGGAGACGCGGGAGCCTCGCTGTGGTTACAGCGCTGATGATCACGCTGCCACCTCAGGGAGCAGGACAGACACTGAGAGCCCATTAGAAGAGGAACAAACTCCTCTCCAAACCCCCCTCCTCAATCAGACGTTCCGTATGGGGAAAGGAGGGAGAGGATGTGACGAGCAGATGATTGCAGGGGGACTTGCTGTGTGAGCTGTTTGTGCTGGGGTCGTGTCTCACCTCCATAGAGATCCGCCGGTGGACGCGGTTCCTCAGGCAGACCCCGGTGGGAGATTGCACCTCGTCTGAGGATGTTCCCGACGCCTGGTCGCTCTCTCCGTCTGAGCCCATCTTCAGGTTTTCATGCACGATGTCTACAGCAGAAGAAAATCAAAAAAATACATTAAATCTAAATGAATGAGTGTTAATGGATATTTCTACCCATGGAGAAATCCCACAGTTTTTCTCTTCACTACATGTGCTGTGAGGTCTGTCAGTAAAAATGAGAAAAAGACAGACTTCAGCTCCTGAAAATAAATTTAACATAAAAAACACTTTAACATTTTGAGGTGGCACAAAAACAGTGTTGGGCAAAAATACATCTGAAAATATTAGAGTAAAGAAATACATAAATGATTTATGCTATAAAGGTGTATTTTTTGCATACGTCTATTTTTCTCTTTACACAGTTGAAGGGAACTATACTGAGAAATGTCTTCTTTAGAATTGATCTGTATGTGTTTTTTATTAAGTCCAGTGACATTTAAATTGTTTTTAATTTAATCTTTTCCCTAAGGTCTTGCTCATTTTAATCCTGAGTATAAATATTCTGTCAGCCCAGGCTGCCTGGAGAAAAGAGTTCTGTGACTTGGTTGAATTTTAAAGTTTTGAAGTTTTATAAGCATCATTTAAAAAATCCAGGTGACTATTAACAGCAGAAAAAAGGCTTGGAGACATCAGATGGTTTTATCCTTCAGATTTTCAAGGATGCTTAATGACACATTAAACTTTAAATACAATTCTAAATATCTGAAGTCATTTTTTTCAGAGGCTTAAACCTTTAACGCCCAGAGCAACTGTAAGGCAGTCTTCAGTAAATTCAGGAATTTCTTAGGATACAGAAAAAAAAGAAAAAAAAAGAAAAACTTGTATTCTCTTTGTGTGGGATTTAAAGGTTCAGAAAGCTTAGTTTTATTAAAATTACCATAATTATTTTAAATACTGAACCACTTAACCAAACCGATGATTTATTTATATAAAATCTTTTACCCATCAAAAACATTTTTTTTGTGCCAAACACAGTATCTTCTACTTTAAGTTTTTTTGATTGCTACTTTATTTACAAACATTTTTTCCTTTTCTGAGGGTTTTGTCCCAAATACTTGTGCATTTTTTGTCATCACATTATCAAGTATTAACTGTTTAAACCTTTAATTCCCACACCAAGAATATATCTGGTGTTTGGCTTGTATATAGTTTTCTCTGTTCCCTGAAATGTTGACGGAATCACATCAATGATTTGATTTATTCTATTTTTAAAACATTAAATATCCCTGAATTTATTGATGACCTCTGCCTAACAGTTGAGCTGGTAGTTAAAGGGTTAAACTTAAAAGGGTTACTTTTTATAGACTAAAGTCGTAGTTTTTTAACCTTCGTCCACCACAGCTGGACAAAAACTTTGGATGGCAAAATTAAAGAAAATTTGACTGAAGCAAATTCACAGCAGCGTCTGAACTCTGTAAAATAGCTGCCAAATTAACTCCCACCAAAGCTCAAACCTGGTCCAGTATTTACATACAACAACCAAACAAATAAAATCCATCACTTCACTTTTGTTCCCATATGTCCAAGCTTTTTCAGCAGCACTTTCAGACATGTATAATACCAAAGCATCTTGAATCATACTGTTGTGATATGAAAATAACTTTATCTGAATCTAAAAGGAGGGACAAGACAGGTGAGGCAGGTCAGGCCCCACGGACAGGCAAACACAGAGCAGAATCCAGCAGGGACTAAAGGTGAGACTACCCTGGACTTCAGGTAGCTCTTAAAATGCTTAAGGCAGAATCTGAAGCTGCTGCCAAACTGATCCTTTTCACCTCCTGCAGGAGATAATGTTTTTGCTGACGTCTGCTTGTTCTTTTGTTAGTTTGTTGTTTTTTTTGTATTTACCTTTTCAACACATACTATTGTGTAATAAGTTGTAAAAAGGTCCGTTGTTGCTGTTTTTCCATTAACAGTTTGTAACGGCCGGATGGTGGTGTAAAGTCTTTCTTATACCTGCGGCATTATTAGTGTAAACCACTGACAAGTGTGACATTTTACTTTTACGTTCTGTATGTCTCCTCTGTATTTCCACCACCTTAAATTTTCCTGCTTCTCCTCATTCTTAATACTGTATTGTACGTGTGATGTTTATTCTTGATGTGATGTTTTTTTTTTCTTTTAAGTGGCCATAATATGCCATTGTACGCCGTCACACAAAAATATACAAAATAATTCCTCTCTGAAACAATACGTATTCTCCACCATTATAAATATAAAATGCTGCTTCTGGCAATATCTGCAGATTAATAACTGAAATGTCAACATGTACTCATGGTTTGTTTGTTTTGTACAATTAACATTAAGTTTGGAAAATAAATCAGCTGTAGCCTACTTCTACTCCTACTTTTGCTCAAACTGGAAACCAGCGTAGCACACTACAAAATAAAATGAACAGAACAGTCAGAGTACATACTAAATTTAAAGTGTAGTAGGCAGTATGCAGTGCCTACTACATATTACTTTCATACTCAGTATGTAGTAGGCGAATTCAAAATCAGCCAGAGATTCACTTCTGTTCTTTACACCACTGCAGTGTCACCTGCCTGCTATGTTCTCAGACTGTCCTGTAATGAATGTGATTAACAGAACGACTGACCAATCATCTGCCAGATATGCTTAGAAAAGTTCTGCCCATTCACAAACACTTTCTATGGGCTCTTTCCCAGATGGACTGGTGAAAAATAATGAAAGGTCAATATGACATGTTCGTGAAGATCCACAGTTTCTGAAATACACCGACTCGCCTGCCTGACACCAACAATTATTTAATGTTTAAAATCACTTTAATCACCTTTCTGTCTCATTCTCATGCTTGGTTTGGACTTCAGCAGGTCGCATTGACCATGTCTTTATGTCTTTATGCACTGAGTTGCTGTTGGTTGATTAGCCATTTTTCTAAAGAAGTTTAATGGATGAATTAAAAAAAGCAGCCAGTCAGTGTTTGATAAACACAAAAAACTCAACCAAGGCAAAACTTCAATCTTCTTTATCACTGCAGATATTTAGTGTGAACAGACACGGGTGTTGATCCGTCACAGTCAGCTGCTGCCTGTGTTACAGCAGGAGCAGACACATGGTGAGTGTTATTTACTCAAGCTGTTGTTTCTCTGATTAAAGTCAATGTTTCTGCTGTTGATCACAGTCCTATGAAGGGATGATTTAGACTCACGTAACTGGCTTGTATGATTCATAAAAAATAAATTACAGCACCAATTCAAAGAATGACAGAAAGACAGACGGGTACACATGTCAGTCAAATTCAAACTGGGAGATGTCTCTTTTTTTAAAAGGCCCAATGTGTAGAATTTTAAGCAATTTATGAACTAAAAACAGCGTCTGCATTTGTAAAAATGTCCTCATTTGTGTCAGACTGCTTCTGCCAACAATCTGACTGGTCCTACTGAGTGAAGAGTTTCTTATCTGTGATTACATCGAACAGGTAAGTCCTTCCAGTAGGGCTGGGAAATCAATCGAAAAATAGGCTAAACCAACATTTAGACCCTCTAATTAAAGTAATTTTACTCATGGCAATTATTTTGATTATTTACTCTGTGTAAGTCACATGACCGGGCCTCCTCCATACAGTCTGTGTTCACTTTTCCCGAGAGCGAGGACGCACTGTCAACATGGAGAAGACAATCGTCAATTTATCAGAGGACCTTGCAGCCAAGAAAAATACTTTCTCTGTTGTTTGGGCACATTTTGGATTCAGTGCAGAAGACCTCAAGCAGAAATAGGTTAATGTAAATACTGCAAGAAGACGGTTTCACCACCAATTTGTTCCAGCATATCATAAAATTGATTATTCATGATCATAATCGAGGTAAGAGCTTCAATTAATCTTAATACAAAGATAAGGTGATATTTCCCAACCCTACCTTCCAGTCTATAAAAACTATGAACAGAAGAGAAGGACATAAAGCTCTATGTAGTACCACTGGTTAGGCCGCACTTGTCTCTGCCCCGGCAAATCTGAAAGGCTGCACTGCACTTTCATTCATAATGCAAGATCATACTTATGCCACAGGAGAAGTAATCCTCATCTGCAAAAAAAACAAAACAAACAAAAACAGACGACTATTGCTGCATTACATTTACATTGGAAATGAGAAAAGGGAAGTAGGAATGACATCATGTTGGAGTTATCAGCGTGTGATCTGCCAGGCTATTGTTAGCCATGCTGTTAGCATTCCCTGCCCTGTGTTGTAGTTAGCGCATACAATAAGGAATGTAAATGACACTATGGCAGCATTTCCATAAAGTCGACAATGCTATGCATATGGCTGGTTTAAAACACCAGTCAGAAGTGCAAATGAGCTGTATATTACAGGAGCTTAATAGCTGTTTCCACTGGGGGCAGCCATCTTAGGCTACGTTTACATGGACACTCTCTGACTTAAAACGCAAAGATTTTTCCTTTGCATATTCAAAGTCGATCTGCGCTCAGATGGAGACGAATGAAGCCGCTGTAGTGTTCATGCCAGTTCAGTAGATGGCGGTGTCGGTTTGAAGAGAGGCAGCGTTGCTACAACACACGTACGAAGAAGAAAACTTTTCACAAACAACAATGGCGAGTGGATGCGCAGAAACTCAGGAGTTTCTTTTCTGGACAACAAATCAGTTTGGACAACAAATCTGTCTGGGTAGTTTTTTCTGGATAACAAACCAAGCACGGTAAGCGGCTATCACATTACTCAGTAGATGGCCGAAGCTGTTGTTGTTCCCGGTATGTGCGCGCAGCCTTCATGAATAAGAGTACTGCGCATGCAGTTACGTCAGAGCTTCACCCTGAAATGCTCTGGAATGGGTTAACACGGCGCTGCATGGAGAGCAAATGAAAAACTTTCTACTCTGGAGCCTGGTTTCAAAAGTTCAGAGGAATTGGGCAATCCGCAATCCGCATAGAGTTCCCATGTAAACAGGAAGCCGAAACAGGAGGGAGGGGGTGTCCACTTGAAATTACCCACTCAGAACTCAGACATCCCAACTTCCCAGTGCAACAGAGCTCAACAGTTGCAATGTATTTTTGAAAAGTGAGGTGCTAGAGAGCACTACTCGTTTGAAAGCAAAATACAGCTTCCCCACAAGGCTTTAAGATTTCATTTAAAATGTACCACACCAGGTTATCTAATTTTCCAATGCAAACCAAATAAGATCATTAATCAAAGAAACTCAGGCTTGAAATATTTTCATTCCACAAAGGGAGGCATGAAAAAACAATAAGGCCATGAGATATCTTCAATGTCTCATCAAATGTCAATGCAATGACTAGAGACTAAAGGATATCAGCAGTGGGAAATGTTTCAAATGGTTCAACGTCCAAACCGTCTTCCTCTTACTCTCTAGGTCTGAATGTCCTAAACCTCACTTCTCTCTCTCCTCTCACACCCGTGAACCTCCAAGGCCAAAGCTTAAACCCTCTGACCCGCACCACTTCCTCCAGGGCAGTAAAACTACCACAACTACCATAACACAGCAGGAGCAAACACACTGATGTACAAACCACATACAGCCCCTCACCCCTCACACACAGTTAATGAGTAACCATGGTCGAGGGCTGTCTGTGATCACTGTGTCAGCACCTCCAACCGAGCACTCTGTCATCAGAGCAGAGAAATGAGACGCCTGTAAAGCTTCTTTTCATGGAGATTAGTAATTATTTCAAAAATGATAATCTGGATTACCTCTCTGAGTAATAAGACAAAATGGTTTAATTGTTGGTCTAGGTTAAAGGTAACAATTTAAATCCATTCATGCCACTGATCTGACAAAGTGCAGGTTCAATTTCAGCACTCTGTGGAGGAGAAACAACCCAAAGGGAAACTCTTCCCCTAAAGTGAACCTGCCTGTGGTTCTCTCGTTTGAACCTGGTTTTTCCTGAGATTAAAGGAAATGCTAATCCACCTTGAGAATGTGAAATGCTCCCTTCAGGGTTGACACTTTGTATTTCACTCTGCACGGTGCACTTCTTCTCCACAGGCGGTTAAAGCACGGTTCCTCCGCTGCATTAATACAGTAGAAATACTTGACATGTACAGCAGGTTTGTACAGTTAGCTGACTTGATCAAGCTTTAGGAGAACTTTGACTTGGAGTTTTGGACTCAAAGGTTTGGTTTGTAGGCTGAGATATCCTGACACACCAGATGGAGTGTGCACTATATTTCACTAGTTCATCTGGTAAAGAGCTCATAGAAAAAGTTTGAAAACGTTTCAGAAGCATATCGGACGACTGTTCTGTCTATCACTTTTATTACAGGCTAATCAGATAACTTAACAGGCAGATGCTTCTGCATTACACAACCTAAGCCACTTCATAAAACAAACTGATGGGATTATAAATGTAATGTATTTTACTCTATTTTAAATCGTTAAGGTTGCCTACTGACAACTGTCCGGGGACTACAGCTGGAAATCAGCCATAAAGGCTAAAGCTGCCTCTTTTACTCAAACAAACTAAACTAAATAAACTAAAATCTCCTAAAACATGTCAGAAGTGGAGCTAAAATGACTAGGGTCCGACCGATACATCGGCCGGCCGATATAATCGGCCGATTATAGCCCTTTTCAAAGTATTCAACATCGGCCACAGTTTTGCTGTTTTAACGCCGATATATTCTTGATTTCTCATAAAACAGTAAACGCTGTTCGGTGTCCAAGCCGCGCAGAATGATGACGTGGAGGATGACGACGTGCGTTGGTGGCGGCTCTTGTTAGCTCTCTGCTGGTTGCTGTGTGTATGAATGACTCGCCTACACTCACACGGAGTTGTTCTTTTAAGCCTGAAGGTCCGACATGACGAGCAACTTTCCGTGGTGCACAATGTCCCGCTGCTGCTGGACATAGAGAGACCACCGGGCCCTCCGTGAGTTCGGCTCAAATCAGCCTCACAGACAGACTGGGCACCACCGAACAGTTTTCTGACCGAGGCAACCTCTTTTGTTGTCAATACTGATGAATTGGACCCTCTGGTGGCAGGGGATCAGTTTAGCCGTGACTGTTTTATTGAGATTATGACGGAAATCTGGCTTTATCCGCTTGTTACCGACACGGCAGCTAAGCTAACTTGCTAGCACACTAACTAGCGTTCGGAGACTACGTAATCATCAGCAGACTCCTTCAGGGAGGCTTCAGTGTAGGTGGGGACTTTAATCAGCCTCTTTAAATAAGTTTGTGAAATATGTGCAGTGTCCCACAACATACTTTGATTTCCTCACACACATTACTCCATGTTTACTATAAAAAAGTGGTTCTACCTGAACTAAAACCTGTTTCTGATAAACTAACGAGGACTGAAAGGCAGATGTGACAAAGAGTTCATAAACAATCTATATATTTACATTTTTAAAAAGGTAATTTGTTTTATTTTGCAGGAATTTGCCTCAGTTTAACACACTCTTTTATTTTGTACTCCAAAGCTGCAGAGAAGGAAAATAAAAGATGCCTATGAAAATAATGTTACCTTAAGTGTTTTTGTTCCTTTCCTGTTAACAACTTTTTTAAAAGTTGTTCTATCTTTACTATAATCTTCCTCTAATTTTCATCAACAAGAAGTACAACATACAAAATGACTCTTATTTTTAAGGTGATATAAACAATGTCCCGCTGCTGCTGGACATAGAGAGACCACCGGGCTCTCCCCGAGTTCAGCTCAAATCAGCCTCACAGACACTATATATGTATATATATATATATATATATATATATATATATATATGTATATATATGTATATATGTGTATATATATATATATATAAATATATATATATATATATATATATATATATATATGTGTGTGTGTGTATATATGTGTATATATGTTTATATATATATATATATATATATATATATACATATACATATATATATATACACATATATATATATATATATATATATATATATATCTATATATATATATATATATGTATATATATATATATATACTTATATATATAGACATAATTATATACATGTATATAATTTTTTCCCCCCTCAATTAATAGGCCAATTAATCAGTAATCGGTATTTTTTTCTGGCAAACATCGGTATCGGCATCGGCCTCAAAAAATCCATATCGATCAGGCCCTAAAAATGACCTTACAATAGAGCCGTAAATGGACTTGAGCTTATAAAGCACTTTTCTAGTCTGACAACTCAAAGCAGCTTCACACTGCAGGTCACACCGACCCATTCACTCACTAATGGTTGGAGTTTCTATGTCAGTTATTCGCACTCTTTTATGCCCATTTATACGCCGCTGACTCAGCAGTGGGAGCAACTTGGTACACGATCAGACTGTGCCACGGAGGTCTGTAGTGCTGACAGTGTTCAATTCATTGACTAATTATTTTCGTCATATATTTTTGTCAAAAACTAGACAGTAACTCATAAAAAAACAAGTGCACATGGACAAAAACTAAAACTAAATTAACCGACATTTTTGTCAGCAGATAAAAACTAGACGAAATTGTCTGACAGAGACTTAGGGTGAAACCCAATTCTACTCCTCAGCCCTTGTCCTACCCCTGGTCTTGTGCGTTCACATCTTGTGAAGTGATGTCCCAATTCTCCATAGGGCTAAGACCAAGGGCTACACAGCCTTTGAAACAAAGACAGACCAGGACCTCAACTTACCTCCAAGGGGTAAGAGAATTTCCCATAATACACCACGGACGCCAACACGAAGCAGAATGAAGACCAAAGGAAGACCGAAGGAAGCGCTCAATTATAAGTAATTTCTTTTATCATCCAGTAAAATTAATCATGTTTTCAGCTGTTGGTCGCACTTTTAAATGTCTTGTTATAAGAAGCTAGCTTTCACAGCTGTATCTACAGCTATTGTCACATCTGTTTACATCACAGCCAGCAAGTGCCTCTGGGTGATGGCGTAGCGTAGCAGAATTCTTCTTAATATAATGATGTTGATAACAAGCATCGATCAGACATCACTCACGGATAATATGTATACAAAAAAACTTGTTTTTCAAAACACATTTAATGTGTGATCTGTATTTTCAATCCAATATTCAAAAATAACCTACATTTATGATTTTACTTCAATATTGTGCATTAATAAATTGATATTTAAAAGGAAGAAACACAAATAAGCCCTTGATGAGCTTTTTGTTTTTCATTATTTCACCTTTTTCCAGTGGATTTGTGCTGTCATACAAAAGCACCCCATTACTCATGTTTTTAAGGATCACAAGCCCTTGTGGACTTACACACCCACACACTCACACCTGATGCCATAAAGGTCCAGGAGGGCTCAGGGCTCAGGCTTTAGGGTGGAGACAGGGATTGGGCAAATGAGATATAAAACACTGCTGACAATCAGAGACTGAAGAAACCTACAGGACTTGGTCTGTCAGCACATCAGTTCTTTACATGATTTTTGTCACATCTCCTTAACCTGAACATCCCGGGGGTAGACCTCCGTCCTGGGCCAGCTGAAGGTCAAGTTTGCAGCCTCATGAACGGCCTAATGACAGTGACTCATCTACTCATAGAAAGGAAAGTGTGCATGAAAGCTTGGATCCCAACATCACAACATCACATCACAAAGGACAAGGCATGTAGTCTAGAGTCTGGTCCTTGAGCTCGGTTATTCTTTGGCTGCGGTTTGTAGATCAGTGGTTCCCAGACTTTTCACAGCCTGTGCCCCTTCCCCACACTTCACCTCCAGCCATGTTCCCCCTACTCTTACACACTTATAACAGCTAGAAAAAGAAATGGTTCTGAGTAAGTGACATCCAGAACTTAGGTGGCCTTCAGTAAACTGACTTCTGAGTCCTCTGTCCTTGGACGTGGTCTTCCAAGCAACTTTTGAGACATGAGATATAAATCGCACGATCTATATCATGGTGGGCAAGAAACTTCATCTGGTTTGAGCGAGGACTGAGGAAAGGTGGACGATAAAATAACAGACTTGACATGCAGCCACAGTCTATCTGGCTTCTTGTAATGCAGCACTAGAATAAGGGTGGGGCATAGGCCTGTCGCGATAATAAATAAACCAATTAACCACATGTTAAGGAAAACGTCCTTGGTAAGTTTGCAGGCCTCGATAAATTGACAAGTGCATGCATGTTTGTTTTCCTCCTCTCTTTCTACCAAACAGGCTGGATGAGAAGATGTCTCACTCTGTGCAACTTTCTCAACGCCTGGGTGCATTGGTTATATAGCGGATTTAGCGGATTAAATAGCGGAGTGAGCATCTGTCATTCATTCAATCTCTGTGGGGGAGGAGGGGCCGCTCGCGCGTACACACACAGAGAGCTGAAGTGAGCGTCCCGAGGAGTAACAAGGAAACAAACACTAATTTGAATGATGACACAAAAGCTACGGTTCCTGAGCTGAATGCCACAGCCCCAGTGTGGGAATATTTTGGTTTTAAACATAATGAACAAGGTGTGAGCCCATAAATATCGACGAGCTGATAAGTTGAATTTGTTTGAAAGTAGTGGCAACGAAGAAGGGGAGGTGCAGCGGAGCCTTCGTCCTGACAGTCAACTCTTACTGAGACGTTTGGTCGACTAAGTAAATATAAATAAAGCAGCGTAAAATGGTGCACACCCACAGACAGTATCGTTCGTTACATTGCAAAAGAAATGCAACCATTAGATACGGTTGAAAAGCCAGCATTGTTACAAAAATTGACAGACTGTATGACTTGACTGGGAGAACATGTATATCACAAACAATTCCGGAACTGTTTAAACTCCATTATATTTATTGTTTTTTTATTGTTGCGTGTGTTTTGATTGGAGTTTTTTTTCTTTACAGAGACAGGGTGTATTTTTTTATTGTTTTTGATTAGTATAATGATATTTATTTACATGCAACTTCTCCCAATAGAGAGTCCATTTCATTTTCATTGTTTTTTTCTCTCTTTTTTGTTAAATTTATTATATCGTTTGTTTGATTTATTTTCATAAAAATCTCTTGACCTTCCAATTGAAGTTAAATACTCTTAAGGAATTAAACTTTATTGCTTTTGACACAGCATACTTACTTTATTATGACATATATTATAATTACATCAATGAAAAAATGATGTTTCAGAACAATATTGACAATAAAATCGTCTATCGGCAATAATATTTTTGGACAATTATCATCCAGCAAAATGTGTTATCGTGACAGGCCTAGTGGGGAGACACAATTTTACTCTGTATAATCCAATAAAAGGAACTGTTTTCTATATTTAAATTTGCTTTTTTTTTGCTGATGGCCATTTTTTATAGTTCTTTTTGGCAACACACCTCATGGTGTAAAGATAGGGCCCTCTGAAGCCAAAGTAGACCACACATAGCTTATTGGACGAATGGACGAAGAACATAAACAAGTTTTGACTGTTCTTTTCAGCAGATAAAGGTGTGAACTTTCTCATGAGAAATGTCATTTTACCAGGCGAGCTACATCACACATCTTTGACTATTCTGAGGATACTCTGATGAACCATAAGATTAAACCTTTCCTTGACATGGCCTACATAGTTCTTCCTCTTTCTATCTTTCGTCCCCAGAACTAAAGCACTTATCTCCTCCTAACCTAGTTACACGTTCTTTATAAACATCCTGCAAACACCGCATGCCACTTTCTCCCTTCAACTCCTTTCTTTGAAGACTCCTAAATGATCTCCATTCCCGACACTTCTCCTTCATTAACATGCCTGTTGCTTAACTTCAAAAATCTCTCCAGTCTCTCTCGCTCATCATGCTCTTTCCTGACTCCTATCTTGTTCCCTCTATTGAAAGGTTTTCATGGGCACGCTCCATCAACACATTCCTTCACTACCTGCATTTTTCAAACTCGTGTGCCTCCAAATGATCTCATCTGTCCCACTTTTCTCCTCATTTCGAGCTCTTTTTGCTTTCACATACCTCTCTGTTATCTCCTATTTCATATCTTCCCTCATGCTTTCCAAAAAACTCCCCATAGTCTTTCTCACACAATAATATTTTCACTTTAACAACTCCAGCCAAACTGTATTTCTTCTGCTTATACCACCCTAAAGGGTTTTGAGAACTTCCCTCGCTGTCTTGTGTTTTTAAGTCACTTCTTCAACTCTCCAAGAAACCCTAAAATATTTAATCTTTCACCCATTTTTTCACCAGTCTCTCCTGATTGTCTTTACACATTCTTTCTTCACTTGCCTCATTAATAAGTTGAGATGTTTTTTAATCTTTCTCTCTCCAAACTTGTCCTCTGCTGTTCTGTTTTTTCAGCAGCTTTGATATTAAGCTCACACAGAGAAGCAGCAATATGTGGCACATCAATGTCCTACTTAAATGTCCTGTTTTTAGATCCAAGGCTTTTTAACTAGGACAGGGTCCAACGTGAGGCTCAACATTTACTCTGGTGCATCACCATCTACACAAATCAGACACGTAGACATATCCGAGTGATCACTAATTCACTGTTAGCGACATTAAGTTAAACAAAATGTCGTCTTTCCACAAAAAAGTTCTAAAGTCAATCAAGACCTGTTTACTTCTAACATGGGAATGGTGCCCATCCCATTTCTGCAGTGCCCTAGTTGCCTTTTTTGAGCTCTGTAATTTTGGCTGCGAATAAAAGCTTAAATCATAAAGCGTCTTTGTCAACTCTGTAGACTTCTGTCATTATTTTACTCTTATAATGTGAGTATTGAGGTTGTGTACTACCATCAGATGTTACAATATGAGCATATAAATCATTAAATACAATGTCTGCATTATCTTTTCTGTGTCCGATGACAGCATTGAAAAGACCAATGCATTTTTTTTTCTAGCAGTCAGAGATATGTGAATATGATTCACTGCTATAGTGACCATCACCAGCCCTCCCTGTAGGCTACTCCATCAAATAAAACTTTATTTAACCCCTGATGTGAGCTGAGTGGGAGGGCCGTGCCACACCAGTGTGAAAGAAGGGGAAATAGTGACAGACAGGACGAGACAAGACAAACGGAAGGGAGGACAAATGGGTACTGTTATTGATTTGAGATAGCAGTTCAAGTGCTGTGCTGATTTAAGTCCAAACAGGAAGCAATTCAATTCTTTAACAATTCCCTTATTGATTCCTGCCGATTTTTTGTGGGGGCAAATGTTGACCTGTAGATTATCAGTGTCAACAATGTCACACACACGTCACAGCATAGATAACTGCTTCTACAAGTTTCTGGTGTTTCCACTCACTTAAGGTTGTGCAGCAGGCGCCTTTTGTAAAAAATTAAGCTACAATTCTGACGCTTCGGAACCCTGTCAGTGGAAGGAATTGATAAAGGAACTGATTAGCAAAAAGACTCATGATAATGATACACTGACGGAGCTGTTAACAATTCTCAACTGGAATTGGTTTTTGATTTCCATCTCTAGTTTCTCCAAAGTGGGAGTGGAAGTTTCTGCACAACCAATGTACCACTGCATTGGAGGACCACAGAGTACATCTGTCTTTAGGCTGCACCATTATTGTGTCATATTAAAGAGCTCTACTGACCACAGAAAACTATCTAGCCCAGGCTGTGAATTAACAAATAAGTACACTAACTGTACTCCAAAAGACTATTTCTTTAACTCTAGAAGTAAAAAAAAATCCATGTCAACCAGCATTTAATACATTATTTTCACCAATGTAAGCATTATGTTGATTATTTTTTTAACAACTTGATTATGACTCCATATTACGGATAGGTGGAAAAATTGATACACCAAAGTATTGTGATACTTGGCTAGGTGACAGTATGGCTGTCACTGAATATAGTTTCACCAAGCCATCTATCGCTCCAGTAAAGATATGCTTAGCTCTTTTGGGGCCATAGCCTGTCCCAGTTGGCACTGAGCAAGAGGTGGGGTACACCATGAACCAGTCCCAAGCCACATATAGAAAGGCAACTAACTACCCTCACACTCTGATCCAAAGGTAATTTTGAGTCCCCTATTAACCTAACAAGCTTGTATATTGTTGCAAGGAAATCATAGTGCCCAGAGAAAACCCTTGCAGGCACAGGAAGACCATGGTAGACAAAGGGAGTTGATCCAGCAATCACCTTGCTGTAAGGCATGTGCTCTAGCCTGCTCTGCCATCATGCCACATTGTTTTAGTTCCAAACATTTAAAAAAGATTTTGGTTCTTTAGAAATGAAATCAATTACTTTGTAAGTCCAAATGATGTGCTGTTAAGCCATTTTGCAGGTGAGCTTTGTAGAGGTGCAGGAGAGAGAACGTGAACAAACATGGAAGCACAGGACTCTTAAAGATGTAAGGGATGCCAACCTGCTAATTTAGGAAACAAACGGCTCAGTCAGAACTGCACATTCGTTTCTCATCGTGCACTTAAAAGAGCTGTTCAAAAGACTCGACTCGTTTGCTAACGTCACATCTTCCGCGAAAACCATTGTGGAAGTGGGTCAATAAAAAAACAAAGCCTCTGTTTAGGTAAAGATAATATGAAGGTAACGTAACATAAAGGGGTAAAAAATGAGTTACAAGAAGTATAAAGGACTATCTACAGTTATCTGATGACTGTAGGCAGAGGCAGGCTGGCGTGCTACTGATATACTCACAGTGTTGGAGCAAAGCCGACTAGCGGTGGGTGAACTCAGAAAGTCTCTTCCTTGTTACTGGACGCATAGTAGAAAGTATGGAGAGGTAAGACACAACAAACAAAAATGTTGGAGTGTTCCTTTAAAGCAACAATAAGTTCAAATAAAAAATCAGGACAAAGTAAACCCAAACAATATGCTAACTCAGGGATTAATGACTTATTGCTCTGAAGCACATGTCAACTTCTAAGTAAGTTTGGACTACGAATGTAACGGTAACCTGTACAATGGTAAACAGCGGTACAATTTCCCATTACCGTGTCCTATTAAAATTACCGTTAAACTGTGTTTGATCACCACACTGTGTCAATAACACACAGTGATGTTGCTCTCTGACTGGAAAGCCTGAACTTTGCGTCTGTGCCCTTCGATGAAGCAGCGGTCTCTCACAGCAATGTCTGAAAGTACAGCAGTTGGAGCTCCGCTCTCACACATACAGGTTTTCCCACTCAAAAAGGCAAAAGTCTAAAGTCTGGTCAAATTTTGGATTTTACAAGGATGTTGAGGGGAAACTGACTGACAACAGTCGCCCTGTCTAAAATTTGAAGCTGCGGTGAAAGACAAAAATGTGCGTGATTAAAACTGCTGTAGCTCCTCGAGTAAACGAGCATACTGAGAGAGAAAGGATTCAGTGAGCCATACCTGAGTGAATTATAGGCAGTTTATCAGGATTTTCTGTGTAAATAATGTATAAAGGTTGTAAATAACAGCATTAGTATCAATCTGGAGTGTGTTCTTGCCGTTCTTTCTCCGTTTATTTGCTGTATTTCGTCTTTGTCATTCATAGTTTGTGTTTTATGGATTTAGTCAATTGTAACCTGGAAATATTAAAGAAGGACATGTCAAGGAGATCTGCCATTGAAAGGGGAAAGCAGAGGAGAGTCATGAAGGAGGCTAACTGCTTCATGGACTATCGTTAGTAAAACAGAAAAATAAATCAATTAAAAGGCCTGGACATGGTATAATATAAAGAGCTGTAACATGGACACTAATGCTGCAGGTGAACAAAAATGTGTGAGTGTTTTTAAAATAGGTTAAATTTATTTTTGGTCGGGGTGCTGGTTTGGTGGAGTGGTTAGCAACCAGGCACTCCATGTATTTGCTTCTGCCGGTCCAGGTTCGAATCCCACCTGTGACCAGTTTGCAGAGTGTCTTCCCCTACTCTCTCACCCCCTTTCACAAGCCTATCCGCTGTCTCTCCTATCAATAAAGGCACAAAATGCCCCCCCAAAAAATACATTAAAAATGTATTTTTGGTCGTCTCAGATTTTTGAACATGTTCATTTAAAATTGTTTATAAAAAGAATCATGTTTAAAGTTCAAATCTGTTTTTTCTTTTCTTGTAATAACACACAGTTTAAGCATTTATGACATAGTAATGACAAATACTTGCCAGAAGTGTTTACTTTTATATCTCATGAAAAAAGTTCAAACAAATTTACTTAAAGGACATTTCCTGACACAGTTATGACAAAAAAAACAAAATAACTGTTAAAATTATAATATTACAGGGGTTAAATGATTTCAAGACTGTGTTAAAGTACTTTTTTAACATATGAGCACACTGCAATGGTAATAATGATAACCGTGATAATTTTGGTCACAATAACCCTGATATGAAATTTTCATACCGTTACATCTCTAGTTTGGACAAACCACATCTTCAAAGTCAGAAAAAGATTTGCTGCCTTTGAGAAATAAGCTGCTGCTCCATCACTAATCATTAGTTGTGAATGTCCTCATCCTGTCAGATCCTGAAAGCTGCCTTGGCTACGTTTTCAAAAAGCCTTCAGGCTAATGTATCCTCATACACAAAACACTCACACTGAGTTTCATTCTGTCCCCTGAATCATCTCATCACCCTCTGGACTGTCCCGACCCCCCAGCCTGAAATCTGCTGCTGCCTTGAATCATCCAAGCTAGCTTCCATTCAAACCCTGAGGATGAGCCTGAGCGCTGCAGCTCCAGCATGATGAATCAGTTCGCACAGGACACTGCATCATGTTTCGCTGAATCCCCGATCCAGCCGTCACTCGTGTGAAAACAACTCAGCAGAGAGTGAGGGGAGAAGCTGCCTTCCAGCAGAGATACCCAGTCCCTTGAGGAGGAGAATGTGTTTGTGAATGTAAGAGGCAGAGTGGAAATATCAAGACCGTGACACGTTTCCTGTTTGTTCCTGGATGCCATCTGTTCTCCCACTACTCACTTCCTTCCTAGTGTGTTTGTGTGTGTGTGTGTGTGGAAATGTGAGAGCATGTTTGGAGGCTCACCCAGGCGACTGCCGTTACGTGGCATTGCCATGAAGGACCCAAGGGTGCCACCGATGACGCTGTGCGGTCGGCGCAGGGGGGGCTTTTTGAAGGAGCCGGTGTATTGGTGCAGGAAGGAGTGCATGCTGTGGGAGGTGGGGGGGCGGCCGTTCCTCATGAAGGGCTCTGAAAGATAGAAAAACACAGCCGTCATCATCTCACGTGCTCGTCACATCAGAAGGGGCTCTTAAAAATCTACTCTCAGTATGAGTGTTAGAAAACATCAGCTCTTATCTTCTTCATTTTTTACACCTGCGATGAGCCCAAGCCTTGTCACAACCAGTGTTCATCTAGTTTAGTCTTTTGCCTGAAATATCTTTGAGCTTTAGCTTTAATGTAGCCATCTAAATTGTTTTAATTTACTTTAGTTTATGTTGATGAAAGTTCACAACATTGTAGTCGATGAAATCTACTGTAAATTTAGTCGACTAAAATAGGAGGTGTGCAGTGTAAGGCTTTTTTATGTTTCCTTAAATTTCTGAAGTCATGTTTAACACTTGGATAAAATTAAACATCTAATAACTTTTTATTGACTGTAGTAAAGTTCGAATGTAAATATGAACAGAAACAAATGTTCCTTTTGTGTGAAATACATGTTGTGTGTATTGTGATCATTTACCATTTACCATTTATCTGTAATGTTCTTATGTAATGTTTTCCTTTTGGTCTTCTTTTGGAAAAAAATTAAAAAAAAAACTACTTTTATTTAGAAAAACAAATTATTGACTTAGATCAGCTCATGAAGACAACATTTATGGTATGTAGTCTACATTTTGCCTTGTTGTTATAATAGGGATGGGAATTGATAAGATTTTATCAATACCAATGCTGTTAACGATCCTGCTAATCGATCCAATTCTTTAACGATTCCCTTATCAATTCCTGCAGATTTTGCAAGTGGGCAAATTTTGGTCTGATTTTCAGTGTCAACAATGTCAAACAAGTCACAGCATAGACATCTGCTTCTGCAAGTTGCTGGTGTTTCCACTCACTTATGGTTGTGTAGTAGGTGCAATGAAAATTAAGCTACAATTCTGATGCTTCTGTCAGTGTAAGGAATTGATAAGGGAATTGATAAGCAAAAAGATTAATGATATCGATTCTTTGATGGAGCTGTTACCAATTCTTAACTGGAATTGGTTTTCGATTCCCATCCCTATGTTATAAGGCTCAAGTTTGCCGTTTGCAATGTACCCATAGATGAAAGTTCAGCTAATGCTGGAGAAAATGTTTCTGTGGCTTCATGAATTCATTAAATTACTTGCTGAGTATCTGTTTACATGGTAAATGGTTGATGGGCTTGAGCTCATACAGCACTTTTCTAGTCTTTGACTTCTCAAAACAGCTTTCCACCGCAGGTCACACCTAAACATTTGCACCCATTTACTCACTGAAGGCTGGAGTTTCTATAAGTGATATATTTTGACAACTCTTTTTAATCTAGTTTTAGTCTTTTTGCTTTTTTTTTTTTTTTTTTATGTATTCTTTGGGCATTTTGTGCCTTTATTGACAGGAGAGAGATAGTGGATAGGCTTGTGAAAGGGGGTGAGAGAGCAGGGGAAGACACTCTGCAAACTGGTCACAGGCGGGACCCGAACCTGGACCGTCAGAAGCATGTATACGGGGTGCCAACCACCTCGCCAAACCAGCACCCCAGTCTTTTTGCTTTAACTATATTTTAATTTTAGTCAGAATTTAGTCATCTTAATTGTTTTCATTCTGTTCTAGTTTTAGATGATGAAATTTACTGTAAATTTAGTCAACTAAAATCTGAAGCGTAAAGGGTAAGGCACATTTTATAACTGGATAAAATAAAAAACGCGTAATAACCCATTAAAGTACAAGTAAAGTAAAGTCTGAATGTCTAACTGAACAGAAACAAATGTTCCTTTAGTGTGAAATGCAATCACCTTTATTTAGGTTACCTGGCAGAGCATCTCAGTTACAATACCAGAACTGACAACAGTGAACCTGCTCCACATGAATATATCAATTCATAAAGAGAGCAGCTCTGATTGGATCACATCACAACTTATCCCACCACCACCAAGCTAAGGCAGCTGTGATTGGATGTCCCTCTGAACTCATCCAACCTTTAACACAACCAAAGTAGCTAAATGGTAAAATGGTAAATGGACTTGAGCTTATATAGCGCTTTTCTAGTCTTGGACTACTCAAAGCTGCTTTACACTGCAGGTCACACCTACCCATTCACACCCATTCGCACTCACATTCACTCACTGATGGTTCAGAGTTTCTATGTTAGTTATCCATCAGTATCTCTACACAACAACACATTCGCGCCCTTTCATGCCCATTTACACACCACTGACGCAGCAGTGGGAGAAACTTGGGGTTAAGTGTCTTGTCCAAGGACACATCGCCATGTTTCACCCAGAGCTGGGCTTGAACCTGCAACCTCTCGATCACTGACCAAGCGCACTATCCAACTGCGTCATCGACGCCCCATAGCTGTGATTGGATATATTCCTAACTTGTCTCTTCTTTCTAAATGACCAAGTTAGGTCTGATTGGATTAAGTCTCTGTCAAACATTTAGTCTAGTTTTTATTTGTTGATGAAAATGTCAGTTAATTTAGTTTTAGGTTTTTGTCCTTGTGCACTTGTTTTTATTAGTAAATGTCTAGTTTTTGTCAGGGGAAAAAGGCTTTTTACGAAAACTCTGCTGAAAATAGCCAACAAAATTAAAAATGTAATGTTCCATGAAGACATTTGGCTGATGCTTTCTTCAAGTCAAAATCATGATAATTCTTTACATTTTAGGGCTGAATGATATTGGATAAAAACAATAATGCAGAATATTTTTCACCTATGAAATAAGTTTGTTTGATTTTTAAGGAAACTTTTTCAGATTGAAGATGTCTTTTCATTTGCATCAATTTGAGCTGGATCTTTAAAGGTGTAGTCAGCGATCTTCTAATCTTCTAATCTAATGCACTATTTATCAAATTCAGCGTATTTCTCCTCTCCATCCACAAGATGTCTCCACTGACAGCATGTTGAAAAAAAAGTCTGGTTTCAATACACAGCCTTGGCTCTGAATTTCAGCAGGTAAATACTGTGGCTCGGGCCGAGTCACCAAAACAGGGTACACCCCCCCACATCCAGGGGGCGATCATACTCATGCGCAGATCAGACAGAGGAGGGAGGGGGAGTAGTAGGATGCCTAGCGTGCACAGTTGGCGTAAGAGAGAGATACAATATTTGCAGTAGCAATGGCTGAAAAACAGCCCAAAAGAAAAAGGTAAGAGGAGTGAAAGTGAAAAAGAAGGGCTATGACCATGAAAGAGCGAAGAACCAGGTCAACATTGGTGTTGCTTTCCGACGGTGGACGGAACTCCGCCAATTGAAATACCTGAAAACGGACACGGATGTCGCCGTCTGTCTGCTGGATAGGTAAGCAACATTAGCTTTGTGGTGCTTCACATAACAGTAACAGCCGTCGGGCATTCATCTTATAGTCTAATCTGCCAAAATGTACTGTTGTTGTGATGTTTTCAATCATGTCAGTCAAGTTGTCTGACGAGTCGGAGTTACCTTAGCTACGTTGGTCAGCTACGCACTTTCTACAGCCGTTTCCATGACGATGCACATCCATCAGCTTTCGGGGGTGGAGCCAGGGGTGAGGTATGAGGGGATAGGCGGGTCTAAATTTTTTTATAAACAACCTCTCCACTCGTTTTTCTCCCACATTGCTGAATACACCATTAACTTAACTCTGTAGCTTTTCCACTGCACACTGCTGCCATCAGACAGAAACTGTGATGTACACATTCATGCTCAGAAGCAATACAGTTTCACATCAAATCTACAAATCAACCCATGGATGCAAAGGCCTGACTGTGGTTATTTACGTTTTTTTATTATATTCAAGGGGAATTCTTCATAAGCAGCCCTGTGTCTTTTTAGCACTGAAAAGCTCACAGTGTTCTACTGCAGAGTGAACTTGGTTATCACAGTTTAGACCATTTTAACGTAATGCACGTCTCCAAGTCAAAATCGTCATGAAAAAGGAAATACGGTTAAACGAAGACCAAGCCGTGCACAGCTGTATCTGTGAAGATCTGTTTTCCAACTGCTATCTGAAGTGTTGAAACACACAAACATGCACAGTGGTCCGTTCTGAGACACTAGACAGATTAAAGCTGTAGATTGTCCAGGAAACATGCGAAGTGGTGGTTTTAGTTTCAATAAACAACACACAGCATGATGTGCTTTGCATCACAAGTCAAAAGGCAATTGATATGTTTACACTAGGGCTGGGAAAACCATGCAGTGCAGATGGACCTGTCTGATTCATTTCCTGAAATCCTGCAGGTCTTAACAGCCCAATCAAGGAGGGGAGGCCAAAACTGAAGACGTGACGACAGCAGAAAGTGACAGTATGTTTGAAAACAATGGCAGCTTCTGAGGCGTCAGTATCTGCAGTTTTATCAGACATGAACTCAACTTCTTCTTTAAAACAACTGCAAAGAACATCACTATTCCCACAGGAAATCATGTTTTTGTGGCTCCTCTGGTTGTGAAAAAGATGGAAAGGACTCCGAACCCCATTGTGATGATCGTGTCTCTGCTGGTTACCCTGATAGACGATCAAATCAGGAAAGCCAGGAGGCTGGGAATCACTGCTGGGGAACTGGGAGAGATGAGAAAATCCTCTGCAGATGCCAGGCGGTCTACGGTTAGCCTTGCAGAGCAGACAGACCTGCCTGATTCTGAAATCCTGCAGGTCCGTCTTGCCAGCCTCCGTTGTCCAACGAATTCACTCGGCTGAATTCTTAACGGCCCAATCAGGGAAGAGAGGCAGGAGCAGCAGAATGCAGACGTGACGACAACCGGAAGTTGCGAATGGACATGCCGATTAGCCTATTGTCCTACCTAGTGAAACTTGGCGAAATCTGCCCTCCTCAGAAGTTTACTTAAATGGGTTGTCTTTGACAAGGTTCATGTCACATATAAGTGTGGTAAAATTTAGTGTAGGACGATAGTAAAAGGCCGTTAGCTGTTAGCAGCTAAGTTAACGGCTAATGGCCATTAACTGTTGTTAGCTGTTAGCGGCTAAGTTAGCAGCTATGGCTAACATCCATGAACTGTTGTTAACTGTTGTTAGCTATAAGCTGCTACATAGCTGCTATGTATGCTACACTATAGGAGGCAACCCTGCTTGATGTGGATTGGTCTATGATGAATGTGACAAGCCAAACGATTGTCCAATCTCAAGCTTGTGTTTTTTTTTTTAATAATCTGCCCCTGAAAACAAATTCAAAGGGCTCCTACCCAGATGGACTAGTGAAATATTTCTGTGGCATATATATTGAGCTGTCCATCTGGCTTGTCAGGTTAGTCTACGGTAATCGTGGTTACTCAGTGATGCCTGGTGAAATCTTCTCTCCTCAGAAGTTTACTGGGAAAACTTGGTGGGAATTGCTGCTGATGAGGTTTATGACACATAAATGTGTTAAACGATACGTGTGTGGTATAATTAAATGTAAAATAGTCTAATGCTACGGCCACAACGGACGCGAATTGGCAAATTTTAACGCGCGTAAAGCCTGTAACACGCCGCGCTTAACGCCCGAAGCTGGACGCTGGACATTTTGACAAGCTGTGGGACGACGCGCGTCCGGGCGCATGCGCAGTACAGAGCCGGAGCCGGTCGGACTCAGTGATGACCCGTGCAGGCAAATCCAGCTGGAAACCAATATCAATATCATTTTTGCAGCATCCAACACCATCTTCTTTCTGATTTCCTCGTAGGTTTATTGCGAGGTTGGTTACTTCGCACAGATGGTTATTTCGCACAGATATATTAACTCTGGGAGATATGGCCTAAAAATGTATCAAAAAAAGTTATCAAATATATGACAAGACTATACAGAATTACCCTCATATAGTAAACAACAAAATGAACACTGTATTCCACTCTTTAAATCTCTTGGACCACACACACCTTTACTCTCATATTCACTCACTATTAGTTGAAGTTGTCCATTAATATTAGCAAACACATCCACACACTTCCATACTCATGTAAAACTAAAACAGCAGTGGAAACAACTTGGGCTTAGGTGTGCTGCCCAAGGACACATCTGTATGTGAGCATCGCTAAATCTTACGTGCTCGGTGACAAACATTATCCATCCCCTTGAGGGTAAATAACTGCCTGCTAACATTCAATTTCAATTTAATATGTAACACATAAAACATCCAACCTTTTTCTTCTCTCATCAGGATGAGAGTGAGAAAAAAATCCCCACAGAACAGACAGGATGGGCATGAACAACTGATCTTTATGTTCAGGCACAAAACAAGAGTAAACTGCATAAAACTGCTAAGATCTGAATGAATGTTGGTGCTTGAAGGTCGTCAGCACTTGATGCTTTGTTCACTGGACTCTGGGCTGAGGTGGAAAAGTCAATGAGCACAGTTTAAACAATTAGCTAAAATAAACTGTTCAGCCTTATTCTTCAGTAAACCATGGACTCAGTTAGCCAGACTTATTTCTGTTTCTTAATAATGGCCCAGGATCCAGATTGTTCCCCTAGCCCATAGTTTGGAGAGCCCTTACTTAAGCATCAGCATGGTCACTGTATTTCCTTTTACAGTTTTTCTCAGTCACTTTGGTTCATTTTACAGATCATAACTGAAATTCTCAAAACTGCTAGTTCAGTCTTCCCATCATTGTTTCACTTCTCATTCCTTTGAGCAGATTGCAAATGTGTTGGTACACCCATGCAAATGATTTTGTACAATTCTCTGCTGTTTCCCACATTATTAGTTGCTTTTGTCATGTTAATCAAAATGTATTATCCTCATCCCCACAACATTTAGGCATCAGTTCATCGTGCAAGTCTTTACATGCACAATGGTTGAATAACTTGTCATAATATGTCATACATATTTCTACACATTTCCATTAGCCCTTTATTTCTAAACTGTCCCGAATTAATAATTTGTCTCCAGGTCGATCCTGACTTTCTCTAACAAAGGGGAATGTGTGAAGCGTTGGATCAACCAAAGGTCAACCAGTTTTCCGAAATAGCTCAAAGGTGCATGTCTACTTTTGTCTTTTTCCCTGTGCTATGCAGTGCTGTCTTTTCCTTTCTGTATCGCAATGACATGTCAACAAATCTCCCACATACACAAACTTACATTTTACAATAATTGTCATAAAAACTTGAGCCATAGTTTCCTCCAGTGTAAACTGTTATATTGACAACATGACTAAGAAATCTGACTCTGATCCGTACACAATGACACAAGGACTTGTCATTTTGATGATATCACTGACATGTTTATTGGCACAGACATTTACTCTCGAGAAATGAACTCTGGAGTTTGAGCAAGCGACAGGCTTTTGCAGGTAATCCATTGTGTTCTGATATTTGTACAAACTGTTTTGAAAAATGCACTTGCTGTTTGCAAATGTGAAGTTGATTTAAAAAATGTACCAAAGCGACTGAGACAAACTAACTAGAAACAATACCTGCACTCTTCTTTAACTTCATCAACACAAACATCACTACTTTCAGCTCTAAGAAGAGGCCTTTCTTCAGGCTGCTGGTGTTTCCTCCTTTTGTTTTGACTTCTTTGAGGCACCTTTTGAACAAAGTCTCCACAAACTTTCACTTTTCCTTCTGCAGCTGCCTTACATGCAAAATATCACCACTCAACACTTTTACTTCTCTTTTTCTACCAACATTGCTTTCACAGCTGGACTTTCAGATTGTTTTGCTAGCTTGCTTCTGTGAGTGGTGAGCAGCACACCGTTGTACTCACGTTTCTGCTCTGACCTCTGGACCCTGTCATGTGACAGGTTTTCTGCAGCAGCAAAGAAACAAGAAAATCAGCTGATCTCATCCCCCCTCATTGAAAAATCTGACTCTGGATGTGTTCTGGGAGAAGACTGCGATTATAGTCCCCTTTAATTGGGTCTTTTATTTGGTACATTGTTTCTCTGTTTTGCTCTGTTTTTATTGCTTTTATTGGTTCTTAGTGTTTTTATTGCTTGTATTGTTTGTTTTTGTAATTGGTTTATCAGTCTCTTTTAACTGTAAAGCTCTTTGGTAGGCCAATGGCTGTCTTAAATGTGCAATATAAATAAAACTCACATTAATATTTTAATGCAATCAATAGAGTATGTTGGGGGCTTGCATGATTTTGAAGGTATGGTATTGAAAAGGCATCTTTTCTGACAACTTTATCGTACTGGCAATCCGTAAACTGCCAGTTTTTTGCACCAACACGTGCTAATTTGGTTTGTTTTATCTTTTGACATAGCTGAACTCATTTTATCTGACCTGACACACCAGACGGACAGCTCCATATATCCGCCACAGAAATATTTCACTAATCCATCTGGGAAAGAGCCATTCAAAATTGTATTCAGGGGCAGAACCTTAAAAAACAACAGCAGCTTGTGATTGTATGACATACGACATAGCATACGGCCTGTCGTGATAATCAATAAATTAATTAACCAAACGATAAACAAAAATGTCCTCAGTAAGTTTGCCAGCCTCGATAAATTGACGTGCATGTGTGTTTGTTTTCCTCCTCTCTTTCTACCAAGCAGGCTGGATGAGAAGATCGTTCATTCCGTCCATCTTTCTCAATGCCTTGGCCCATTGGTTCTATAGTGGAACGAGCGGGGTTAGGGTTAGTGATGCATCTGTCTTTCTTATTTTAGTGGGGGGGGGGAGGGCGGGGCCGCTCGCGCCTACACACAGAATGAGCTGAAATGATGGCATGAAAGCGACGGTTCCTAAGTCAAATGCCACAGCCCCAGTGTGGGAATATTTTGGTTTTATACAAAATAAACAAGGTGTGAGTCCATGAACACCGACAAGCCGATATGTTAAAATTTGTTTGAAAATAGTGGCGACGAAGAAGGGGAGGTGCAGCGGAGCCTTCGTCCTGACGGTCAGCGCTTACTGAGGCGTTTGGTCGGCAAAGTAAATAAATAAAACAGTGCTCACAGACAGTGTCGTACGCTACATTGCAAAAGAAATGCAACCCTTAATGGCAGTTAAACAATCAGCAGTTCAGGAAATGTTACAAACATTTGACAGACAGTATGAATTGACTGGGATAAAGTACATGTCACAAACAATTCTTGAACTGTATAAACTACATTTTATTTATTGTTTTCATTGTTATGTGTGTTTTTATTGGATTTCTTTTTTTTTGTCTTTACAGAGACAGGGTCTATTTTTTCGTTTTGATAATTAGAATGATTTTTTGACATGCAGACAAAAGACAGTCCATTTCATTTTCATTTTTCCCTCTTTTTTTGTTTGTTAAATTTGTGTAATTGTTTAATTTATTTTATCATTTAGCTCTTCACCTTCCAATTACAGTTAAATACTCCTAAGAAATTAAAGTTCATTGCTTTTGACATGGTTTACTCACTTTATTTTGACATATAATTACATTAATTAAAAAAAATGATGTTTCCAAGTAATATTGACAATAATATTGTTTATCGTCAAGGCCTACATACGTCATTTCCATGTTCTCTCCTAGTTTCCCAGCAGTGAGCCCCGGTCAAGAGTAAAAAAATGATTTCCCTTAAGACAAGCTTCAAGTAACGTTCTTTGTTCCTCTTTTCAGTTCATTTCTGATAGAAATCTGCAGTTTTTGAGACCACTTCAGAAGCCGCCATTGTTTTCAAACATGCAGTCACTTCCTGTTGTCATCACATCCGCAGCTCCCGCCTCTCTTCCCTGATTGGGCCGTTAGGCATCTAGCCAAGTTAAGTCTTTGGACAATGGAGATTGGCAAGACGGACATGCAGGATTTCAGAATCAGGCAGGTCTGTCTGCTCTGCAAGGCTAAATTTTATCAGCTCCTTTAAGCGTTTTAAATTTTCACAGACAAAAGAGCAGTGTTAATGCCCTTATCCTGCTTTTTCTCAGCCAAAATGAGAAGAGTCTTTAAATTAATCCTTTTTATATTCTTACTTTATCAGGCAACGTATAATATTGCAAGTAAAACCCAGCAGTCAGAGTCCAGCACCCTGAGCCTGACATATGAGGGTGAACAGCTGGAGAGAGAAAGCAAACAACTATATTACCGGAAAATTGATAGCCAAAAGGAAATGATGTTAATCGATACACTACACATAAATCTCAAAAGCCTCTATGAAAAATCTAATTTCCAGTCCTAGTTGGCAAGGAAACCCTGAAAGCAAATATTACATCCCAGCGCTCTCCGTGTGTGCAGAGCGACAGCCAGAGTTCAGCTGAACCCGAACAGAAAGGTCATGACGCTCCGCTCGGATCTACATCAGACACAGCAGACGACTGTTGCGGTATCTTTCTGCTCCTGCCAACTCTCTTTAGCCCATCCAAGCTAAACTCTGCACTGATCGACAGAGCCGTGTTCCCACATGTCTGCCTTTAAAATTAACATCACACCGCCTTGGGGTGCTTGTCAGACATTTATGAATTACATGATGAGCGTGGGGGATATCAACAGGGAGGTAAAAGTTGTCAGGACTTGTTAAAACTTTGATTGTTTTATGAGCGCAGGTAAATGCAGGCGTGCGTGTGGTACCTTCAGTCTTAAAAGATAGTATGGGAGGGAGAGCCTTCAGTGATCAAGCCCCTATACTTCATGTTCATCTGGCAGTAAGAGTTTGGAGGAGCAGCAGCCTCTTATTAGGAAGAGCTTTAGACATTCCTCTTTGATAAAGTTTATTTGGGCTGGCACAGGCATGGATCAGCCCTGGGTAATGCTGCTATAGGCTTAGATTGCTGTGGTCCTGGCACACTCAGCTTTTCTTTCTCTCTCTTACTGGTTCCCCTGAATCCCTGTAGGAAGAGCCTGCCAAGTGTGCTGATGGTGGATCAAAATTGGGGTTTTGTAAATAATAAAACAAAGAATATGGTCTTGACCTGCTGCTTTAGCGTCTTGGGACAGAAGAAGCAATTAGCCGGTCTGATCCAAATCAGGATGAATGGAGACTGACTGATAAGAAACACTTCATTATTTAACTCATTTAAATATTCCTACACCAGTGGTGCATTTTTAATCAGGAGACTTTTTTGCCATTGATCAGGTACAAAAATCTTTAATAAGAAAATAAACATTTGTCTTGTGATGCCATGAAGCCAGAGACCATATGGAACCTGAGCACACCTAAAAGAGGGAATAGTTTTCTCAGTCCAAAGGTGACAAAACACACATCAAAACCTCCACTGCTCATTAACTATTATAAAAGTCCACACATGAATGTTTAAAATTCATTTTACACAGCTTTAAATAACCTTGTTCACATTTTTAGTCAAAATCATTAAGAAGAGAAGCTGGATTGACAAAACAGATCGTATTTTCAGCACCAGTTAACCCGCTAACAATCAGGCAAGGACTCTTTTCCCACTGCCAGCAGACTCAGCTCTAACCTGCAGCAGACGAGCAGCATGGCTGCTTTCTCTCCTCTGGCACATCAAGCTGATGTCATCACACTGATGACATCATCAGCCTGACAAAGCCCCTCCATGTAAACAATGGAAAGGAGCATAGAGGCAGTGGACAAGGTTTTCTCTACTTTGTACTTTTGTACCTCTTTAAAAATGTACAAACTCAGCGCTGATGATACAAAGGTGGATGGAATTTGTTGCTGAGACAGCATAGAGCCACGTAGGAGTAGACACGGAAATTAGCCACACGGCTATAATCTCGCATGTTAACATTTATATGTTCATTAATATGTACTGTCCCATTTCTTTCTTTTGAAAATAAACAAATATACAAATCTATGTAAATTACAGATGGAGGGGACGGACATAATGTTATGCCGTGTGGATGCTACGCCAATGTCATCCGTAAATTAGTGGGTCAACCCGGATGTGATGTTCTCACTGAAGCTGATCAGAGGTGAGCCGATTAAAACCTGCATCGCTTTTAGGGTCAATCGACCCGGGTCGAAATGCTGATTAAACCCTGTCACAGGAGCCGGTTGTCACCAGGTTTAAACAGGGTTTTGGCCGGTCTGAAAGGGGTAAAACGTAGACTGACAGACAGACAACTTATCTAAATTTATAAATAAACAAAAGATATGAACTTCTGTCCATTTTTCCCAGCTCTACTTAAAGCAGGACAGCCCCTGCACTGAAGCCATCCTTTATTTGAGCTTCATAAGTGTGTTTTTTAATTATTTATCTGGAAGCAATATCAACATATAATCAAATGTTGCCACTCAGCTCAACAACAAAATAAATTTATGATTGTTCTCCATTTTTCTCAGCACTACCTCCAGCAGGACAGAGCACCACGTCCCAAACTCAAACCATCTCTAACTGGTTTCCTGAACATTACTGGAGTTCACTGCACTCCAGTGACCTCCACGGTCATCAGGTGTCAATCCAATAGAGCATCTTTGACCGTGGTGAAATGGGATGTGCCGCTAACAAATCCTCAGCTTGTGCGATGCAATCATGTCAATATGCATCCGAAATTCTGAGGAATGTTTCCAGCACCTTCTTCCATTGATCCATTCGGCATCTAACCTGCTCATCCCTCTCAGGTACTTCAATTTATGACAAAAGGAATTAAAGCAGTTCTGACAGAAAAATGATTTACTGTGACATTTTAAATGTTTATCTGTGATGTACTGAAACAGAAATATCTACTTGGAGATCAGAAAGTTCGATGGTATCATTTACAAATATTCATTTCCTTTCCCTACCTTTTCCATTCTTGTGCAACAACTACTTTTCTAAACTAAATCTTCACATTTAAGTTCATTTCTGGTAAGAAAAAAAACACAGTAATAACGATACCTGTTAAACTACCACAGGAAAATACTTAAAGTTGTAGGCACCCACAGGAGTTCAACAGAAATTTAGGGCATTTATTCGGCTTTAATGAACCTGTGTTTTGATAGCAGATGTATGTATTTTTTTAAGTTTTGGTTGTCTCAGTACAATACATAATCAGAGTAAGAGGTGTTATACTGCTTCTAATCTCAATGTCAAAAGAACTACAGACAAGGGCTGGGAAATAAATACATTTAATCGATTAATTAGAATTACTTTCTGCAGAATATTTAAAAATAAAAATTATCTTGACTTACTCCAAGTGTAAGTTGCTGCAATGTTTGAAATATAAATACTAAAAACTTCTAGTTTTAGTGATGGCAGGTCCTGTCAGGTTTTGAACAAGCACATTCTTGGGCATGTATTTGTTTTTTAAAGAGATTGAATGTTGATTACAAAGTTCAATACTAACATGCTGTGAAAATAGCTCAGCTTCTAGTGTTCATGTGGACAAACATAATCTGCATTTTATAACATGCACTTTAACTTAAAGAGGGCAGTTCTGTTTGGTTTGGGAATATATTTTCACTACTTAAAGGTGCTATGAGGAGAATCTACTTCCGGCGAACACAAAGACTCTGCTACCCATGAGCACGCGCAGCCACTGTTGTAATGCTGCGTTCCAGTAACCTCAGAGCTGGGAGTGACAATATCTCCAACTTATCGGCGTTCCGGTTGAAGTCGGAAAAATACATGCCGATCTACCAGGCTATTGTTATCTGTTGTTAGCACGCCCTGCGTTGTTGTTCATAAATATCACATGAAGAATGTGATTATCACTATGGCAGCATTTTTGTAAATATAAGTCTAACAATACTATGTATACAGCTGATCTAGAGCGACATACCCCAGTCAGAAGTGCAAATAAATTGATTATTACAGGAGCTAAATAACTGTTCACACTGGGGGCATCCATCTTCGATTGTCAACTCGGGGGTGGAGAGGTTTCACCAAGTTCCCAGTAGGAAATTCAGACTTCGGGGGCGTTCCAGTTGCAGTTTCCTACTCGGAACTCGAAATTCCTACTTCTGACTACAACTGGAACGCACCAAAAGACGTGACAATTTTTGGAAAACTTAGTATCGTAGTTTTGTAGCTGGCTATATATCGCTACTTACAGCCCGGTGCTCTAAGACGTGTCCGAATAATATAAATTTGCTCTAGTTTTAGTTGTCTTGCTCCCGAACCGACGGTGAAGCTAAGGAATAGCATTTAGAGAACCTATTTTGATGCTATAAAACTCATCTTAAAGTGTGTATTTCGATGGGCATGTATCTAAAAGTGAGACTTTTTTGTAATTACTTAGAAACTCCTCATACCATCTTTAAATGCAAAACTTGATTGATGTCCTTTTTGTGTCACTTGGAGTTTTTTTGTTTGTTTGTTTTGATGGGGAAAAATTTAATTAAAATCATAAGTATTTTAGTCCATATTTCCCAGCCCTACTACAGACCATTGAACATTATGACAGCTTTACCAGAAACGTATGTTCTTTATTCTGTCATGAAATATTCAGGGAACAGAAACATTCTGAGCGACTGACGGGCTCGTCCATTTATCCCGTCAGCTGTCAGTCACGACAGCAGCCTCTCACTTTCTCATCACACTGTGAGCTTCCAGAGTCCAAAACAGCAGAGTTATGTAATAAATAAATGTCAAGGAAAAGGTGTTTGCCTGCCTGTGAATGCTTCTTTCCAATAAATTACCTCTTCTCTTGCTAAGCTGCTATTTGAGAGTGTGTGTTCAAGCAGCTCCCCTCTCTTCCTCCGGTTACATAACTCGATAGAGAGCCGTGCACAGTAAGTCCATTATGGCCTTTACTGACACATGCTGCTCTCTTTCCTCATCAGCCGCACTGTTTCATAATTTATTCACCTCTGACAGCCATCAAGGAGCTGAGAGCTGGGCCTGTGTGGGATTTTACACACCTGCTGACAGACACGTTCAGGAAATATAGTATAAAAAAAAGAGCTGAGGAATTTCCTGCCCTTCATGGTCTGTGGCACAGTTGTAACATTTTTTTGTTAGATTTTTAAAGCATTGTGGCTTTGTTTGAACATATTTTGAAAAAAATTGCAATGGGCAGAACAGCTGATGAAGACAAGAGGAACTGTTGTATGTCAGGCCAAAATCATGCTGGCGCAGAGCGGAGCATTCGTTCATATTTTCCACTGGAAGCTTTTGTCATTTTTACACCATGTGCTCACAAAGCTTGAATAGAAAATAAATGTCCACTCCTGCTCATAGCCCAGAAATGTCTGAAAATGAGGCAGTCAGGCCCAAAATTGAGATTGCAAAGACAGCTCTTCTTGATTATTCAAATGAGTTTGTTAATGGAGTATATGGCTGAGAGAGAAAGTGCCTGTTTCCAAGCTTTCCTCATGCCTGTTTACATTTTTATAAAATCACAAAGCCAACAGTTGTCATGCTTACACATATAAATAGTAGCTATTTAGTTTATCATTTGTCAATCTAGAGAACAGAGATTTCAATAAGTAACGAGGTTTTCATGTCATGCAGAATTGTTTCTGATGTTGTGGGATTGCTTCAGTGAAATAAAACTTTCATTCAAGTGTCAGCTATTTTTAAGCTGTTTTGTGTGTTCTGAGCGATTACTGGCACAGCTAGAGGAGAGAACAAAATAAGATATGATAAAGCTTTTTTGATCCCCAGAGGGGAAATTCGTATTTTGCAGCAGTACAAGGCTAAGACCAAGGGTAAGTAGCCTGAATCAATATAAAAATAGAGATTAGTAAACTGCACAGTAGCAAACAAACAGAATAGGTGAATTTATTTACAATTATCGAATTAAAATTATCTGAGTAAGTGTAAAGGTGTGTTCACACCGGATGCTACTTGTACTTCTTCAGCAATCACTCTCCATGCAAAGTCAATGTACAGCCGTGATGGGACGGGGCTAACCCTCCCACGATGCGACAGCCGCGTACACGACGATCACTTCACTCGTCGCGTGACGTCATAGTGAAAAAAAAGTTGATCTATTCAGGCGATGTCGTGTGTGGCTGTGCGGCAACAGCCGTGTACGTGTGACGGTACCCGAGACAGACAGTTATTCATCCGGACTACAGGGCGGATGAGTTCCGTCCAGGCGGAACTAAAGTCAGAGAGGACATTAGTTCCGCCTAGACGGACCACGGTAAACTCACAGATGCTGCTGCTGCAGGGCATCAGCTGCAGTGTTTAGTGGTTGATAAGTTAGTTAAAAGTATACAGCTGGAATAATGTCCGCTTATACATCCTATTATATGATATGATCGCAGTGAAACTCGAGCGGACGTGACGTCACCGAGCGACGGCCGATGGCAGCGGTTACCAAAATGAGGTATTTATGGACGCAGGACGCTACGTCAGTGGGCGACGCGACTTTGGTAGCTGGGTCGCTTGCGGTGTGAACGCAGCATTAAAGTGACAGTGTGACAGGTAAAAGTAGTGTTAACGACAGTACATTTAACAGTGCAAACTATTTTACACAGTACTGTGCTCTAGTAGACAGTGATAAAAGACACGTTGAATATAAAAGTAGTTGAATACAAAAAGGTCACTTCGAGTTTGAATAAAACACTGATATCCAGGGATGCAAGACATCATTGAATATTATTAGTTTTAGCAGATTATTGCCTATAATGGTTATTACTGATGACAACAGATATAAACATTTCTGCCAATATTCCTGCCATTCAATCTGGTGATATGTGTCAGCTGTAACATTACCAGAATGTATCATAATGGTTTACACATCAGTGTTGAATGTCCAATTTTGCAAATCAAGTGTCACTTCTTAAATGGTACAATGCTGTTTCTTTTTATGTACATCTGTTTCTTGTATAAATAGACTGTCACCATGAGAAAGTAACAGGTACATTTTATTATATGGAGACTTTGTGCTCTCTACTAAAAAATACTGGTCGCTGTTTGAGCAATAATTAGTTAAAAGATATCCACAGGTTGAATCTCGTATCATGTATCTTTAAAACTGTCATTTAAATAAACAAACGCCAGCTGAAAAGTGCATGTGTGTCTGAAAGTTAGTCATTTATACCAAAAGCATACCTATGTTTGTATAACCAGGCAGGAACAAGGAACTACATGGTGCCAAATCCAACAGACCTGATTTATGGTCATAACTAGACCATGTATTTGAGGAACCAGATCATCATGGACTAAAGCACTTAGAATTATATTGATATTTTTATTAGTTAGACAGAGCAAAAGCGATTGTGCTCTAATGGTGGTTATCTGGATAACCAAAAAAATTGAATCATTTTTAAGATGGACCATAACCAAAATCTCCTGAAACATTAGTAAAACCCATCCAGTGCAAAAGCATTTCAATCAATTCACTATATAACATGTAAAGGTCCTTAAAGAGCAAAGTTCCTGTGTGCACTTTCTACAAAAACTTGTCTACACTGTGATCTAACTAAACACCAGCATCAGATGTCGGTCACATTACGCAGCACCGGACACCTGCTGTCTCTGCGTCCATTAAATTTGTAATTCCATGCCCTGTGTTCCCCTTGTAAGCAGAACATCAAGTGTTTTTACTGTACAGCTGGAGACACAGATGTGAAGGGCTTTGTGGTAACAAGGACGGAGTGTCAAAGTTTCATAGATACACAACTCTCTGTGAGCCAGACAAAGTTTCTCCCTTGGTGTTCAAGTGAAAGTAAATTATTTCCCTCATCAAAACTGACAAATGCTCCACCATCTTCACTATCTCCACCCTGTTAAACAGATGAACAAGCTCTGCAGAGTGAGGAAAGCCAGAGAAAAACAAGAAAATCCCTCCTGCACCACATCAAATCCCCTTTTCTTTGCTGGGTATCCATGTTTTTTTAACCGTATTTGTGTATTTATTTATTTGTTTGTTTTATAATAAAACAGAACAATAGAAAAACATGTCATCAGGGGTAGTACAACACTGTACTGTAATGTTATATTTAGCCCATCAGATCTTCCACATGAATGAGTATCCGGAGTAGGACCTTTACAAAACATGTAGTTTAGAATAGATTAAATTAAATTAGATAGAACTTTATTAATCCCTTTGGAGGACTACTTAAGGGACATTAAGATTTTAGTAGCAGTTAGTATAACAGATAAAAAAGATGAACAAAAAATATATATATAAACAAAAATATAACTATAAATAGAAAAAATAAAAATATGGATTCTGGCTCCCTACTGCTCCTTCCCGTCGTCTGTCCCCCCCCCCCCCCCCCCCAGTGAACACTTGTACAGTCTGAAGTCCTGAGGGACTAAAGAGTTTCTCAGTGTGTTGGTCCTGCACTTAAATCTGTTTTCTTATGCAAACCAATTATTATCCTTGAGTTAGTCCTAGAATTGGACAAGAGGTACAAACCAAACTTGTATGTGTAGTTTTACCAATCAAAACATATAACAACCAACTGTGACCATCTATTTTTGTTCAGAAATGTTTTCCATTTGGACCAATACTTACTGAATTTATCAAAACAAAGCCTTAACAAAAAGGTCAGCCTCTCCATTTCACACAGTTCCTCTACAATTGTTATAATTCTGCTTTTGTGGGTGTTTCCTTGACAAGCACCTTTCTGGTTTTTGCTTTTTTGCTGACAACTAGTAATATTTAAGAAGGTATTTGTCCTTGGCATTTCCTCAATATATAGTCCTAAAACTATCATCCAGATCAAGACCTAACACTGACTTTATGATTTCAATGACTGAGCCATGTTGTGCTCAGGAGACTGATATGCTTCAATGTATTTCTTAACTCTGCCAAGGATGTTATGCTTTTGCTGATGTAGGTTTGCTTGTTTGTTAGCAAGATAACGCAAAAACTACTGGACAGGTTTTCCTGTAATTTTCAGGAGATGTTTGTAATGGCCCAACTTAGAAATTATTTGATTTTGGTGGTGATCCAGATAACCTCCATTAGTGAACATTCATTTTTGCTCAATAACTAACTAATAACGATATCAACATGATTCTGAGTGCTAGGTGTGGGTTTCAGGGTCATGAATCATATCATGATGGAAACTTTATCTTTGAACTATTGCTTAAAGGTGCTATGAGGAGAATCTATTTCCGGCTACATAAAGACTGCTACCCATGAGCACGAGCGGCGACTGTCGTAAAGACGTGACCCAAGCCAAAGCGTGTGTTTGTTGTGATGCTAATGAATGCAGCTCGGACCTTCCTAAGAACTCTGCATTGCTTTACAACTTCTTTTTTCAACAACTTACAGTATGCAAAGCCACGAGGTAATGTATCTCTTTCTAGTTACGTAGCGGTAGTTTATGATTTGTGACAACAAGCAATTTTTGGTAGTATCGTAGTTTTGTAGCCGGCTATATATCGCTACTTACAGCCCGGTGCTCTAAGACGTGTCTGAATAATATAAATTTGCTCTAGTTTTGATTGTCTTGTTCTTGTTGAGTATCCAGGCCAGTCCAGTCCAGTCCTGTCCGACCCAACCACGAAGCTAAGGAATAGCATTTATAGATAACCTATTTGATGCTATAAAACTCATCTTAAAGTGTGTATTTCGATCAGGTATATATCTAAAAGTGAGACTTTTTTCTAATTACTTAGCATCTTTAAAGATGTAACAGCAACATGTGAGCTACCTTGGTGGAGGTTTGTGCTTTGTAGTTCTGTTTTTTTGCTCATGTTTGCATCGTGTTCCCGTAGGACACTCCATTTCATAAAAAGATGAAAAAATGCCCCATGATAAATCACTAAAAACAGCTTGATTGTCAGTGGGTTTACTCAGGAGGACTGCAGCATGTGTCTGAACTCTTACCGTTGTCCTTGGTGCCGCCGTCCTCCATGGTCATCTGTTCGGCCAGTTCAGACAAGGACTCATCGATGGTCTGGCTGGAGCGCAGTGTTAACGACAGACGCTTCTTAATCCTCTTCATCTTTTCCATAGCAGGGCAGTGCAGGGCCTGTGGGAGGGACGCAAACAAGTCAGCATTTATTCATCAGCTGTGGACTGACACACAAGGGGACAAATGAAGGCCACATTAGGGTGATTGTTTGTTGTTGTTTTATTTGTGCATGCATTTGTGTGTCCCAGTGCGCAGCGTGGAGGATCCTGGGGCATCCATACAGTCCAAAATATCTGAGCTCATGAATAACATAAAGCTGCTTTTAATCCAGTATTCATCCACCCAGCAAACGCTCCAACAGCCAATGAATAAAGCATGAACAAAGCATGAATAAAGGATGAGTATCACAGGACCTGCGCACAGCTGTTTTCACTTACACACACATTCACATGTTTACACACACAGATTAATGAGTCCTAATTGAAGGGGGACAGAGTCGAATCAGTTAGCATACGCACACATGCAAATGCTGCTGCAGACGAGTGCGTGCCTGTGTTGACGCAGCAGTCGTCCAGGTCGCAGGAAACACCTTGCTCAGAGTTGCCTTCAGCCAGTCTCTGCTCATTGTGTTGCTGCGTTAACGCCCAGAGCAAGTTTGAGTGTGGGTCTGCATGAGTGTGCGCTAGGGCTGGGTGATATGGACCAAGATTCAGACTCTATCTAAATATGTTTAGCTAAATCTGTTCCATGTCATTTTGTTCTGTAAAGAAATAACATATGAGGTCACAACAGCAAATCTATAAACTATGATGGTTCCTCTCTTCAGATTTTATTTATTTTGTGCCTTTAACTATTGAGCAGAAGAGTGGACAAGGGCAGGAAACTGATATGAGTTAGGGAACGACAAGTGGAAAAGGAGCCACAAGGCAATTTTTTACCCTCTTAAAGTTTGTTCTTCCATCTTGTGGTGAATCTGTATTTTGTATTCAAACAGAAAGTGCTCTCTCATGCCTCGATTTTTCACATGCCTTGCAAACACTGAACTTTACGGTAGCTGGTACGTGTCGAGAAGCTATGTCAACATCTTTTCCAACACTTGATTGAGTTTTCTTTCTGGTACAGAAGTACATTATTTCAAACAAGCTGCACTGAATCATTAGTGTTAGACTTTCAAATCAGCTGGAGCAGTGTGTCTCGCTATGCTCCTTCTCTGTTTCAGTCATGCTGGCTCTGAGCAAAAACACGTTTAGCTTTAGCTAGTAGTACTGTATAGTGCTTTATGTCCCTCTCAGCTGTTGATAGTCTTTATAGACCAGAAGGACATGAAGCCTCTATAGGACTTACCTGTTCTATGTACAGATAAGAAATTCTTTACTCAGGAGGATGAGTAAGATTGTTTGCAGAGGCAATTTGGCAATTTGTATTCAGCAGAGACAAATATGACAGCAACAGGTCTATGGTTCATGGATCTGTCACTAACTTTAGTTCTTACTTTAGTCCACTTGTCTCCTCTCACCTCCCTTCCTTCGCCCTCACACCCAACACAGCATCGTGTGGATTTGCTGTTCATCATGAGACTGGGATCCACATTTAAGATTTACTGCTGCTTAACAGAAGGTTTTTTCTTGAGCCATGATGGAGGGATTCGTGATTGGCAATATGGATTCATGTTGGGGGTTGGATGTATGTATTTGTGGATATATATGTACATATGTATGTATTTTTATACATACTGTATGTATCCATGCGTGTGTATCCATTAAATGAGTTTGTCTTCAGCCTGCTCTGTTGTTAAGTGTCTTGAGGTAACACTTGTTATGAAATGGAATTATACAAAATGAAGGTTGACTGACTGATTGACCAACACAAATGAGGACATATTTATAAACGTAGACATTGTTTCTAGCTCATAAATTACTTAAAATGCTTCCCATTGTCCCTTTACATCAAGGTATGAATGTGGCACGAGAAAATCAGACAATAAAGAACTAAAATTTATCAGCAATCTACCAAAGCAGCACAGAGTTTTCTATGGAGCTCATTCTATATGTGTAAATGATAGGGGTGTAACGAAATTTCGTGCCACGAATTTTGGCGAAATAAAAAATGAAGAAATAAAATTCAAAGACGCACGAAATAAAAAATGTGGAGGGGCGCCTCGCACCACTGAGACTGGTGATTTTTTACCCTCCTTGCCTTCCGTAGCAAAACACTCACTTCAGAATGGAGGAAGACGAGGTGGAGGAATTAGCTGACACTCCTTCGTCAAATAAATCAGTTGTGTGGACCTATTTTGGCATCCCATGTAAAAGACAGAAGAGTGAGAAGATTGCGAACAAAACAACAACCGTGTGCAAAATATGCCGCTTCAGTTCGCTGTATACTGCGGCGAGTACAACTACAAACTACTTTGAACTGGAGACAGGCAGCAACTGTATGTTTGTGTAAGTCTGCATAAAAAACAATATTTGATTTTTGCATCTACTGTTGAGTTGACAGAATTTGATCATACTTCAAGATCAGAAGTATCTGCACTGTTATAGGCTAAATATTATAGTTCACAGTTCAGACATTTATAGGTCTAAACTGCAGCTCTGAGGACTGCTATTTGTTTTCCTTTTCATTCAAGAATGTACTTATCCTGATTGTTACAACAACAAAGCACTTTTTATTGAGATTTTATGTTTGTATTTGCACTGTAGTCTAAATAAGGGGAAAAAACTACAATTTTGTATTTTTTTCAAAGAGCATTTATTTTGTACTGATGCAGCAATATTTTGTATGTCTGCATTAGGAAGAAAATAAAGACAATGAGATTTTTGCACAACTTTCCACTGTTGAGGATTTTCTATCATCTTTATTTTGTATCGTGAGTAGGGCTGAACAATTAATTGCAAATTAGATTAAATCGCAATATGGCTTGTTGCAATTTTCAAATCGCAGAAGGTTAAATATCTTTAGCCCAAAATGTGTTGAACATTTTGGCATTGTGATGTAGTCTTTTGCAATTTCATGCCTATTTTTTTACCTCTATTCATACACTTTTTTTCCTACTTTTGGACCATTTTTACCTTTTTTTAACCTCATTTTTACAACTTTATGCCAATTTTGCCCCCATTCATCTTTTTTTGGCCACTGTCAGAACCATTTTTGGAATTTTAATATGGTTTTTGAAATTTGATTTCAAATTTAATTCCCAATTTTGCTGCCATAATCAGTTTTTCCAAGCCACTTTTGGATTTTTTTTTGCCAATTTTCCCCCCTTTTTTTTTTTTTGCAATTCCATACCTATTTTGCTTCTGTTCTTCACTTCTCCACTTTTTCTCAAATCTTTTATCCTTATGCTGCATTCACACCAGACGCGAATTGGCGTCAATAGACGCGCGTAACACCTGTGACGCACTCCGCTTAACGCCCGAGGCTGGACGCTGGACATTTTGACAAGCTGAGGGACGACGTGCGTCCTGGCGCAGGCGCAGTAGAGAGCCGGAGCTTGTCGGACTCAGTGATAACCTGTGCAGGCAAATCCAGCCGGAAAGGAATATTTACAGAACTTACCTTCAAAACCTGTCTCCTCAGCGACTTTCACCAAAGCCTGCTCCTTTTTGAGCCGGTCTCTGTAGAGTACACACGTTGAGTAGTAGAGCTCCGGATGATAGCAAACAGCGCAGATAAACCTCTCCTCCATCTTTCAGAGGGGGTTTGAGCAGGAGCAGGAGACCGGGGCGTCACACGTCATCAGATCAAACCTGTCTCCACAGTGACTTTCACCCAAGCCTGCTCCCTTTTTGTTCCGGTCTCTGTAGAGGATACATGCCGAATAGTATAGCTCCGGACGATAGCAAATAGCGCAGATAAACCTCTCCTCCATCTTTCAGAGGGGTTTGAGCGGGAGAAGGGGGACATAGCGTCATACGTCATCAAATCAATGACGTGGGGGGGGATGTCATCGCTGATTGGCTGCCGCGCCACAGCGTCACGTGAACTGGCGTCAAAAGTTCAATATTTTCAACTCGAGCGTCGAGGCGGAGGGCGTCGAGGCGTTTGATGCCTCAAACGCGCCGGACGCTCCAAACGCGTCGGACGCGTTTGGAGCGTCCGACGCGCCGCCCAGGGCGAATTGGCGTCAAGACACGTCTTTGCATTGACTTTGTATGTAATCTCAACGCGCGTCTGTGCAAATTTGCGGCCGGTGTGAACACACCATTAGATTGATTTATTGTCATATTGGTTTTGCTATAAAAAGATCTACTGCGTATGTTTGTTTAAGAGTACATAAGATGAGGAACATTAAAACAATTGCAGGGTAAATCACAATATTGGAGAAAAAAATCACAATTAGATTATTTTCTCAAATTGTTCAGCCCTAATCGTGAGTATTTTGTATCCTGAGCCCTGTTTCGTATTTCGTATCGTTTCGTGAGTTGACATTTCGTTACACCCGTAGCAAATGAATATATTTATTAATTATTTAATGTATGATGGCCATTGAAGCATATCTTACTAAAACAGGATACTAAATCATGATTCTAAAATTGTGCCAAAAAAACTTTAAAATCTACACAAAGTAGGGAAATGTAGCTCCCTGCATTTTTGTGGAAGATCTCCTCATATTTATAGACAAACAGTTTTAAAGTTATTTTCAAAGTCCAGAATTTGTGCACTTAAAAGAATATTTACCAATGCAAGCTTGGTTCTGGACAGTAGTTTGCAAGTATTTGTAAACTGTGATAACAAAAATAATCATGCTAATATTGAGATGGTGATACTGCCATAAATAAATCTGAGTTTTAATTTTTTTCTCATGTTAACTATAACTTGTGAAAATGATTGTTTCTTCAAAAACACAACGGTGCTGACAGATCAAGTCTTCTGTTGTACTTTCCCATAGAGCACCCACATTTAGTATGTACACTTGTAAAAACAAAAAAAGTCCTGCTAATTTATTCAGAAGCAGGAAAAACCTTATGATTAAAAATATTTAATTTATCTTATACAAAAAAGTGCCAAAAGTCAGTTTTCCCAGCCCTACTGCCCTACAGTGTGTGTAAAGTGCACATGAGGTCAGTGGAGGAAATGCTGTAAGGAAGTAGTGGCAGAAATACCCCGCCCATCCCACCCGACCCTTGGAGCAAAACAAACTGACCCCTGCTGTCACCATCTCTCTCTCTCTCCCTTCCTCTCTGTCCATCTTTCTTTTTTGTCCGTTTCTGTCCCTCTCAAGGTCTTTAACCGTCCTCAGACCCACGAGACACCATCTGTCTGGACCCACACACACTCACACACACTCCCTCACACACCCATGAGCCATTCGTCTTTTGTGATGGTCGGTGGCGAGAATCACTCCATCAATCAGTGTCGAGGCGGGTGACCACGACCTCACGCCGACACACAGCGAAACACAATGTTCTGCTGCTTGTGTGTGCTACGACACACTCATGAAGGAACATTTGCATCACAGTGTGCGAACATGTGCGAGGATATGGCCTGGATATCTTCTCAGCTGGCTGCAGTCAGGCGAACTAAAGACTGATCGGCTATCAGAATAGGAATTTATCAATAGAAAGATTCAATTTCATTAATATTAATCACTCTACAGGCATCAAGTCTCTGTGACTGCTGGATAAGAGCACTGTAAGAGCTCTCAGTGCAGTCTTAATTAAACAGAATAATAAAAGGCCTTTGAGTAAAATCACATTCAAATGTTTATGATTGCAGCAGATGTTTCAGATTAATTCCACTTTCACTCTTACATATAAATATTGTGACATGGATGTGGATATCAATCTACTTTCTTTAACAAGCCATTTCAGCTCATGGAAATTCTAACCCAAACAGAAATTTGAGGTAATGACATCAACAGTTAATTTTACATCCTCTAACTCAGAGTCAGTGCAGTTTCCAAGGCCAAAAATAAACCAGCAACCCCAAAACTTATGGAAACATGGAGGAAAAGTCCTAAAAGTTCTCAGAAGAGTGGAATATTAACATCTGAAAACATTTCCATCTGTGAATGAGGGCTGTGTGATATGATTGTAGACACTCGGTTCATTTCTTTGGAAAGTTCATAACAAAATTTCTACATTCTAAAATGCTCTTGTGTTTGCCTCTCTGCTGGACTGTGGACTTATTCTCTTTAACTGGAAGGCAAAAATTGCCCTGTCCTTTGCACCTTGGCTAAAGGAGGTGCTTTCCTCTATACCTTTCAAATAGTTAAAGATTAAAATTCATCAAACCCACCAGAGATTTACCTTGACCTGGAGTCTCCTTATTACCTCAGCTATGGAGACTATTGGCCCTTTTCCACTAGCACGCCTTGGCCCTACTCTACTCGGCTCTACTCGATTTGCAGCGTGTTTCCACTGGCCTGGTTCCTCCTAAAACAAGCTAGTTTTAGTACCTACTCCACTCTGGTTCTAAGCGAGCTAAGTCAATACTAAAAGATGACATCACCGACTGCTGGCTACTGATTGGTCAGACAATGTCGTCATCGATGAGTCATGAGCGCGACGACCTAGCATGCTAGCGGTAGCTACCATTAGCTTACCCTCATACGTCTTTTGTTTGTAGCTCGATTGCTCTCGTCCTCGGCTTCATTCTGTTGTATAGCTTCCAAAACTCTCCTGTGCTTCTCAAGGGGTATTTCTTCTTACCACCTGCAGCCTTCTTCTGCTTTCCTTTTTTACTCGGTTTGTGACAAAAAGCCACGGATTGTTGTGTCACACTCAAAATGACGTCACCATAGTGCACCCCGTTTGGCAGGCGACTGGGGCTAATGGAAAAGCAGCACAAAGCGAGTAGAGTAGAGCCGGGTAGAATAGGGCTAATGGAAAAGGGCCATATGTTTTTACCTGTTTGTTTGTTTGTTAGCAAGATTACCTGGCAGAGCATCTCAGTTACAATACCAGAACTGACAACAAAAAGTGAACCTGCTCTACATGAATATATCAATTCATAAAGAGAGCAGCTCTGATTGGATCGCTCCACAACTTATCCCACCAGCATCCGACCTTTAACACAACCAAAGTAGCTGTGATTGGATAGATTTCTAACTTGTCTCTACTTTCTACATGACCACATTAGGTCTGAATGGATTAAGTCTGTCAATCATTTTGGCTAGTTTTTTAATCTGTTAATGAAAACGTCAGTTAATTTACTTAATTTTTTTTTGTTTAATTAAAATTAACTTGTTTTTATTAGTTACTGCCTAGTTCGAATGAGGGGAAAATATTGTTGATAAAAACTATGACAAAATTAATAAGTCAACAAAATGAACACTGATGTGTTTATTCCTTCTAATTAAAAATGTATCGTAAACATTCAGCGCTTTCTAATATTCCATCAGTCTGCACAGTGTTTGTCCATCACTGCGTCTGTCATCACCCACTTTCTGAAGAGGAAGTGTGTCACGCTGACCTCATGTGCGTGTCCACATGCAGATCCGATGACGCCACACCAAACCCATTCAAACACCAACAAACAAAAAGCCCTCCTGCAGTCCACTAATGGGAAAACGGGAAACAAAATTCCAGCTAATGAGGCTGAAAATCCTGCTCATAAAAATGCAAAAATAAAATGACTGCATCCGAGAAACGCTCACACAAACACACACAGATTCTCTCCCTCCTTCACACACACAAACGCACACTCTGTATGTGAGATAAGCGCTCTTTGTCTCCTTTGTCGAGGAGTGTAACAGAGACGGGTTTTATCTCCGCTGCAAACCAAAACAAAGGACTCATGTGACGTGAGTGTGTGTCGAGATTCAGAGGAAAGCATCTGGCACGTATGACTGATGTGTGTGTGTGGTGGGGTGGTGGGATGTGGGGGTGTGGGGGGATCAAACCTAAAAAGCAGCACGAGCAGTCTGCCAAAAGATGGAGAGACAGAAAGGGAGCGAGACCCCCCCTCTCGTCTCCCTCGCTCTCCTTTTCATCATCAGCATCTCCAGAAATTCTCTCGCACACATTCTGACCCACATTCCTGACAACCCCCTTTCCATCACTCCTCTGCCCCCTCATGGATGCCTCCCAAGTGCATTATGGGTAGTCTAGAGGACGAGACTTCAAAGGGTGAGCAAGGGGGTGAGAGACGACAGGCGACGAGGCCTAATTAGTGGCTAATGATTACAGGCAAACACCTTCCTACATCCGCTCCTCCTTACTGCCTCTTCTCTTTCACCTTCTGCCGTGAATGAGGCACTGGAGTGGAAAACGTGACTTTATATTTAATCCCAGAGATGTGGGTGGAAGTGTGAATGTGAAGAGGAGGAAGGGTGGGAGGAGGAAGAGGAAGAAGACAGAAGGAATAAAAGAGAGAGGGAGAGAAAGTGAGTTTTATTTGGGCGGCCGGAGCCATAATGGAGGCTTTGTGTTTGGTTAAGAGCCATGAAATCACCGGAGTGACTGACTGTGGGCATGTACAGGGCTGCTGCTGATGGAGAGAGAGATGGTGGTACAACTCTGCATCATGTTTGGCTTCAGACGCTGCTCCATGTGCTTTCAGTAGTTTGAATGTTTTGTTTATTTTGTGAATGGATACAACGACTTTTTGTGTTTGTTTGTGTGTGTGTGTCTTGCCTCTCTACCGAGTCCATGACAAGCAGATACACATCATTCTTTTGACTGTACGTACAATAACATAAAAGAGATGGGCATTAGCTGACTTTAGCTTAGCTCAAACACTGGGAGTCTGGGTAGTGTTAGCCTGCCTTTGCCTACAGTCATTCGATGAACTCTTCAGCAAAGTCTAAACAGTCCAGTGTGCTTTTCCTGACCTTTCTTACGACATTAGGTTGCGTTATCTTCCACTATTATTGTTTATCTTCTTCTACTCCTAAACAGAGGCTTCGTTTTGTTGACCTACTGCTGTGGTGGTCTGCGATAGAGATGCGACGTTAGCGAACAAGTAGAGTCTTCTAATTAAACAATGAGAAACCAATCTGGTTTGTCTGTGATGTATGCCTAAAATTGTCGTTCAAAAGTCTTGAATCACTTATGAATGTTGCATCTCTAGAGCAGATGTGCTTGTAATTAGTAGGGATGTAATGATCTATCGCTATATATCGATACATCGATTGGTTAAGCAATGATCCAATCACATCGATGGAAACTCAAAACATCGATCAACATTGTGGTCTTTAATGTACGCCTTTATTTTGAAATCCCGACCGGACATGCATGTCTGTTTCCGGCCAACCGCACGTCGTTCTGAAGTTTCCTCTCAAGTCTTACGCGTAGCGTATGAGACACACATTTGAACCTTTTCACTCTCTGACACGCCACGCCTGACATTTCTCCTGCTGTAAAATGTTTTGTGAAGTGCCCACCGAGTAACACTGCTGAAGGCGAACACGTAGCAAGACGCTGTTAGCATCACAGAGCTAAACAGGAGCCAGACGTCTCAGCCAATCAGAAAATAGCTCTGCTGTATCTGGGTAAGATACGGTCGACCTGACAGCAGAGGATGCATGCTGCACGCATGACAGGAGAGCGTTATCACTTGACTGCGGTGAGTTATCTCATTTGATTTTGTAGTGCACTGATTAAAGAAATTTCATAGACAGAAAGTAAAACAGCGAGAGCTTAATGTCATTCCTCCTCAACATCGACCATTAAACAGTTAAACAAAGTCTGATCACATTGACAAACAATCTGTGGTTACCAGTCATCACAATAAAACAAAGTCATCAATGGTGAGTTAGTTAAGTTAATAGCTCTTATTTTGAACATGAGAAATGTTTGGATGTAATTAAAATCAAACTACACCTTTTTGGTTTGATAGAGCATGGTCAAATGTTGGAGGTCAATATAATGAAATTTAAATAGTAATTCAATAATTTTTATTAAAGTGTTGCATCAATGCTTGACATAATAAACAAACATTACAATGGAACAATAAGACCCAGAAGGTAATAGTGGGGGCAAAAAAGCACCTTACCTGCATTAAATCAGTTTTAATTTTAAACATGATTAGATCATACAGATGCTTAAAATCCTCTATAAACTATCATACCCAAAGGTCAGCACATCGTTCCACATTTCAGTAATAAAACTATTGAAATTGTTTTGTATTTCTGTCTTGCTTCAGGTGAAATGTAGCTGATTGTGTTCAGTGAGGACATAATATTGTCTTAAATAGATTGAAGGTTCCTGAATCATATCGTATCGAATCGAATCGTGACAGACTTTGTGATATCGGCAAATATCGTATCGTTGTCCAAAGAATCGATATCATATCGTATTGTCATGAAACTGGTGATTTACACCCCTAGTAATTAGGTCAACAAAACAAAGTCTCTGTTCAGGAGTACGGCTGGGCGATATGGCCTAGAAATAAAATCCTCAATTTTTTTCCGCAACACTCGATTTACAATTTTAATCAATTTTTCCTTCCCTAAAACAAAACAAAACTCCCAGTGACAGAAAAATAAAACAAATCAAGTTTTGCCTTTATGTTGTCTAAATGTTTCCCTCTTAAAGTCAAAGTCTGGGTCATAAAAAGCTGATTATGTAGTATTAACGTAGGCAGGTTTGTATATATAAACACTAAAAGGCCGATTTTCACAGTATTAGCATGTAAAGCTCTGATCAATATTTAATCTACTTAAATAACAAATACAAGTCTCAAGAAGTGCTTGTGCAAACCCTACAAGGCCGACCATCATGAAAATTGTAATTTTTTTCAAAAATTGCAACTACTTGCAATTGGATTAAGGTAAGAAAAAAAATCTCGATTTTTAATTAAAAAAAAAGATCGAATTAATCGATTTAATCGATTTTTTGCCCAGCTGTATTCAGGAGTATCAGAAGATAATACAATGACAGCGGAAGATTACATAACAGAATGTGGTAATAAAACAAGTCACAACAAGCACACAGGACCGTTGAGAGTGGTGAGTGTGGGCAGAGGCAGGCTAACACTACCCATTGATTCCCATTGTTTGAGCTAAGCTAATTAGTGATGGGTGAGCTCTGTCTGTTTTTTTCTTATTACTGCACGCACAGTCGAAAGAATGGAGTCTGTCTGTTTGCCATGGACTTGGGAGTAAGGCAAGACACGAAAAAACAAAAGTTGGGGGATCCCTTTAACTTTGTCCTGACTAATCATTGAGTGCTTCCTCATGCAATTCAAACTGAAGTTACCTCGACCAAGGTGGTTGTTTTTGTCCCTCTAGCCACCCAACTATGTGTGAACAAGGAAACTTTAGAGGTTTTCAACAGATTTTTAAGAATGTTATTGGAAATATTACTCATGGCTGATCTGAAAATGAATGCAGGGTCCAGGAATAGTTTTTAAGAATTGGTTAAATTTGTAAATTAGGGGCAGTTATGCTAACCAAACACACCAGATATACAGTTCACTATACACCAATCAGGCATAGCATTATGACCACCTGCCCAATGTGTTGGTCTCTGTTTACATTCAGGCAACGAAGAGCAATGGACTATGTATTCTGACACCTTTCAATCAGATCCAGCAGTAACTTCTTTGGCAATTGGAGCCACAGTAGCTTGTCTGTTAGATCAGACCACATGGGCTACCACAGTCTCGGTGTTCATTGGTTTCATTGGTTCACCACTGTCCACTGTAGATAGATACAGACCACTGCAGACCTGGGACACCACACAAGAGCTGAACTTTTGGAGAAGCTCTGACCCAGTTATCTAGCAACTATCTGCTTCTAGCGACAACTTTGAGTACAAAATATTGACTTGCTGTCTAATATACCCCACCCACTAACAGTGCCATGCTGAAGAGATGATCATGTTTTTCACATCACCTGTAAGAGGTCATAACATTGTGCCTGACTGGTGTACTTCACTTGATCATCTGGGCAAGAGTCCATAGAAAATGTTCGGGAATGGGCAGAAACTTTCAAAAGCATCCAACAGGTGACTGGATGATCAATCCGTCAATCTCATTACAACAGCCCAATCAAATACTGTAGGGGGTGGGCCCTACTGCTGCAGTGAGAAGTGCAAAACATGTGTCACTTCATAGAACAAACTCTCACCAAAACCAGTGTTATAAGTTATTAGGTAACAAAGAAACGCCATATAAATCTGATAGAAGTACTCCTGAAGCTGTTGGCATCTATGCTAAACCTGTACGAGTCTGCTGGTCTCAGCATCGTACAGTAGCTCCCACTTCTTCTTGCTCTAAAGAAGTCTGATTGGGCAGTGCGTCATCAGACCAGGCCCAATCGTTTTGACTTGGACCTTCACAGTGTGGATCTGACTGAAATAAGACAATGAATCAGGGGGATCCAGCAGCTCAGCAATGTTTTACAGATTTAAGACATTTTTCCTTTTTGGCCATTCTCTTTTGACCTTGGGCATCAACAAGGGATTTTCATTAAAAGTACTACCAATCACTGGATATTTCCTCTTTCTCAGATCATTCTCTGACAGAGATGTTTCTGTGGGAAAATCCCAGTAGATCAGAAGTTTCTGAAATGCACAAAGCCTGCAACAGTCAACGTTACTTAAAAAATCTCTTTTCCATTCAGATGCTCTGTATGAACCTCAGCAAGCCGTCTTGATCATGTCTTGAGGCCTCAATGCACTAATGTGTTTTTTTTAAACATGTTATTGGCTGATTTTCCTTAAGATGCAGTTCAACAGGTCGACCTTATAAAGTGGTAGGTGAGTGTAGGTTCCTGTTTAACTCCTTGGCCTTGGGCTTTGACTTAAAAATATCACTTTAGTTACGTCTTTGCAGAAAACATCAATAACTATATGATGTGCAAAACTATTTAAAGGGACTGTGAGGAGAATCTATTACTGGCGACATAAAGACTCTGCTACCCATGAGCATGCTCGGCGACTGTCGTAATGCTGTGTTACAGTAACCTCGGAACTGGGAGTGACATCATCTCCGACTTATCGGCGTTCCAGTTGAAGTCGGAAAAAAACATGCTGATCTACCAGGCTATTGTTAGCTGTTGTTAGCACGCCCTGCATTGTTGTATGAAGAATGTGATTATCACTATGGCAGCATTTTTGTAAATATAAGTCTAACAATACTATGTATACAGCTGATCTAGAGTGACCCCCAGTCAGAAGTGCAAATAAATTGATTATTACAGGAGCTAAATAACTGTTCACACTGGGGGCATCCATCTTCCATTGTCAACTTGGGGATGGCTAGGTTTCACCGAGTTCCCAGTAGGAAATTCAGACTTCAGGGGACGTTTCAGTTGCAGTTTCCTACTCCGAACTCGGAAATTCCTACTTCTGACTACAACTAGAACGCACCACAAGACGTTACCGAAGCCAAAGCGCGTGTTTGTTGTGATGCAGCTCTGACCTTCCTCAGAACTCTGCATTCCTTACAACTTCTTTTTTCAACAACTTACAGGTTGCAAAGCGACGAGGTAATGTATCTCTTTCTAGTTACGTAGCGGTAGTTTTTGATGTGTGACAACAAGAAATTTTTAGAAAGCTTAGTATTGTAGTTTTGTAGCCGACTATATATCACTACTTACAGCCCGGTGCTCTAAGACGTGTCCGAATTATATAAACTTGCTCTAGTTTTAATCGTCTTGTTCCTGAAGTTGAGTATCCAGGCCAGTCTAGGCCAGTCCAGCCCTGACCGCGAAGGCTAAGGAATAGCATTTATAGATAACCTTTTTTGATACTATAAAACTTAAAGTGCGTATTTCCATCAGGCCTATATCTAAAAGTGAGACTTTTTTGCGATTACTTAGAAACTACTCACAGTCCCTTTAAAAAAACTATTCTTTTAAGAACTTTATAATTTTAAGACATTAAAATACTGTATGTACATCATCAAGCATTTTACAGAGATATTTGTATTTGGCCCACATCACTTTTCTCTATGACCATGGTATATAAACTGTGACTAAAGCTGAGTTTAGATAAACCTAAGCTGATCTAATCGTGAACAAGCTCAGCAGATTATATCTCAAGTTTTATTTTGTGCAACAGTACACATCACCTTATCTTACTGTCAGAGAGAGAGCCTGAACTTACGCTTTAAAAGCTTTAAAAAGATCACATTGGGCTGCACATAGAAAAGCTAATACTACGAACTGACACAGCTATAAATGTACTTAAATGAACCACAGTTTAGACAGTTTGAATTGAGTACAGTTTTTTCAAAGAGGAACTACAAACGCTGAATGTTGTCAAAGGATCCAAAGTAAAGGCTCAATCTTATTCTCTCTCTTTCTTTTGTCGATCCTCCTATAAAAGTTTTTCAACACTGATGCTGAAGGTAAGAGATGAAGAGTAAGGCTGAACACTTCTGTCATCTCCTGTTCAATGTGATGCTCTAAAATAGACTCACTCATATGAGAATCACAACCACTTTTAAAATAGAAAGAATCATCACTATGCTTATTGGAAGGCAGACACGAGGGAGCCGGGACAGAACAGGGCTGGGAGGGAAAATGAGCTCACATGTCAGGGCCATGTATTGATAAGTGTTTCATTTGAGTTCATTCGTAACACTTAACGTGTCATATTACTTGTCAGGATACGGTTTATTTTTAGCCTGGGGTTTGGCTTCTTTCTATCAGACAATATAAAAGCTGACAAATGAAATCATTAGACTATTAATACAATCGTGCTACTGGTCTGATCACCCTACAAACACACACACCCACACAAACAAACACACTTTACACAGGTGTGCCCACAAGTACCTGTTACGTAGTTTACTTCATGATGTGGGAGGAGCTACTTCTCAAACTTTCAATGCCTGAAAATATGCCAGCCTTAAGCCGAACTACGTAGGATTAAGACGCACCATCATCTTAACTTCAAAACTTTGGCTCGGTACAAATGAGCAAACAACTTCGTAGAGATTGAGTGATGGCTGAGTTGCATTCTTTTGCAATTTGGATCTTCTCGTGTCTTTTTCTTTTATCATAGGGCTGGGTAATATGACATAAACATCATTTCATGGTTCTTCTTCCTGTTTTCTGTATCAGTATTATTTTGTGGTATTACTGAATTTTAAAGGATGATGCATTTCACTGCATTTTCAAGACCCCAAGACCTCTTCTCTCCCTAAATGAGCCTCTGACAGACTATTGGCCCTTTTCCATTAGCCCTACTCTACACTACTCAACTCTACCCGGCTCTACTCTATTTGCCTTGTGCTGCTTTTCCAGTTGCCTGCCCAACAGGGTGCACTGCTGTGACATCATTTTAAGCGCAACACAACAATCTGTGGCTTTTTGTCACAAACCGAGTAAAAAAGGAAAGCAGAAGAAGGCTGCAGGTGGCAAGAAGAAATACCCCTTGAGGGCATGGGAGAGTTTTGGAAGCTATACAACAGAATGAAGCCGAGGACGAGAGCAATCGAGCTGCAAACAAAAGACGTATGAGGGTAAGTTAATGGTAGCTGCCGCTAGCATGCTAGGTCCTCGTGCTCATGACTCATCGATGATGACATTGTCTGACCAATTAGTCGGCTGGCAGTTGGTGACGTCATCTTTTAGTATCCACTCAGCTCGCTTGGAACCAGAGCGGAGTAGGTACTAAAACTAGCTTGTTTTAGGAGGAACCAGGCTAGTGGAAACACGCTGCAAATCGAGTAGAGCCGAATAGAGTAGGGCCAAGGCGTGCTAGTGGGAAAGGGCCATATGTGTCTTTGGCCTGTCTTCTACATGTGCTCAAACTGTCAATCCATAAACCTTTCCCTAGTCATTAGGGGATATGCTACCTCCTCCAGTTTGAGGGCATCACTTGACCCAGGTGTTTCTTAAGCCAACAACCAGCTACAGTGGAGGAACATGGCTTGGCATGCTTATGTAGCCACAGCAAACATTAGAGCACAGCACAGAAAAGCCCCATATACTTGTTGAGTGGGGTGTGGCGATGCACAGCTCATGGGGGTCTATACTAAGACAGCCTGTTTTGAGCAGGGTTGAAATAGAGGGGTTGATTAAAACACCAAAATCAAACTCGTAGTGGATTTCAGGGCTAGAAACTTAAATTGAAGACTGTTTAAGGACATCTGACTTAGACCTGTGCTCAAAATATAGATACTGCAATTTCGTTATGAACTCTTTGCTGATCTGTGTATCGATACAGATTCTACAAAATTGATCAGGCCTCAGATGCTGTGACAGCTGTTGTCCATACACTTGGGGTGATGTTATCAACCGCACAGTTCAAAGTCGAAGGCAAAATTCATGAATGAAACACATGTTCAAAATTTTTACTTAGGTCTGGAATGTTTGAGGATCTTAAGTGTTTTGAGTTGTTGATCAACCCTTTACTTTTTCTCTGGAAAAATAAACAAATTTAAAGTTGTCAGGTATTCTAATAAAGGTGTAATAAGTTCATAATTTAGCTTAACTGGATGTGTTTCCTATTGTAACCTCAGTGCTGGGATACAATAATACACTTCATTTCAGCTTTCACTTAGAAACTGACATAATTGTCATATGGGTTTAAACTTTATCCAAGCTAACAGCTAATGGAGAACCAAACAATCCCAGCATTGGATGTTACAAATTAGCCTTGCAGAGCAGGTGGACCTGCCTGACTCTGAAAGCCTGCATATCCGTCTTGCAAACCTTCATTGTCCAACGGCTTCACTCGGCTAAATGCTTATCAGCCCAATCAGAGAACAGAGGCGGATGCTGTGGATGTGATGACAACAGGAAGTGACTGCATGTTTGAAAACAATGATGTCTTCAGAAGCAGTCTCAATAACTGTTTTTTTTTTTTTTTTTTAAAGAAATTGATTCAATTTATTCTTTAAAAGAGGAGCGAAGAATGTCACTTGAAGCGTTCTTGACTGGGGATCACTGCTGGGAAACTAGGAGAGAACATGGAAATCCTCCATGACATGCCATTTAGCTTGCGGTCATCATGGTTACTCATGGTTACTCAGTAATACTTGCCGAAATCTGCTCTCCTCAGAAGTTTACCAGAAAAAACTTGGGTTTGCCTTTGACGAGGTTAATGTCACCTATACGTGTTAAGTGATACATCTGTGTCAAATAATTTAATGTGAAGCAATAGTCTTGAGCTAGTGTAAGCTAACGGCTGATGGCCGGAGCAACTAAATGTTGTTAGTCTTTTGTAGCAGCGGTACTTGACATGGATTGGCCTGTGATGAGCCGAACGATCATTCAATCGCAACCTGCTGTTGTTTTTGAAGGTTCTACCTCTGAAAACATTTTGAGTCGTTCTTTCCCCCATAGACTAGTTAAATATTTCCAACATGGAACTGTCCATCTGGTGTGTCAGGTTAGTTACAAGTATCTCACAGTTGAATTAAGTCTAGCTTTGACTATATCTCAATGCACCACAGCTTTTAAAGTGTTGTCTTTCTGTCCCTGGTAAGGTACAGAAAGTAGGTCAATAGAAGTAATTCACTATAAAAATAAGCAGAATTAACATAAAACTGTAAATGATCATTAAAAACTTGATTATAGGCTTTTAAATCCTCAAATTTAATAGACGACAGCCAGAGGATTCATGTTGGCTTTTAATGATTTATATTTTATTATAAACAGAACAGGTCTCACAGCTTCACTGGTGATTAATTAACTGGTGTTAAATATCTTAGTACACTTTTTCATCCTACTTTAAAGATTTTTTCAGAGCCTTTCTGAGGCATTTTTGTTCCAGGGAAAGAGTTTCTAACAAAATAAAATTATAAATATGATTTTCAGGCTTCAAAGTGGGCCATGGCACACTTGATACACATCCAGTAACGCTCAAAGAAAGTAGGAAGTTCCAACTGTGGTATTAGCTTGACATAGATTTGTTAATCAGGCCGACATGTGACATGTAGACACACAAACAACATTAAACCACTGCGTCTCACTGCTACTTCTGACACATTTGGTTTGACCTGAATGCATTTAATCAAGCACAAGTGCGAACAATAACAAAATCTTACTGGTTATTAAACCTGAATGTTGTGTTACTTGTTCTTCCATGACAAAGAGAAACTGTGACTCTTGTTTTGCTGATCTTGTTGCTCTTTTTAGTAATGTCGCAGGATTTATCTTTTCAGGGAAACTTTTCCTTTCTGTAAACAACCCGAATGAAGGCCCATCAAGAAAGATGATATGACTGTAGGGAAATGTTTGCTTGTGTAAAGAAATGCACAGTCTGTCAACCAAACCTCATTCACAGTGGCTTTATTTCCTGAGCCAAGAGCTCCATTGTTGTCCTGAACCTTTCAGTAACACATCAGTCTGCTTCATAACCCTGCAGAATGACATGTTCCTTCATTAAAATAAACACTAGGACCATAGTTTATTTTGACTTCAACCCACATACTCCAGCCTGCTGCTTGACGAGCTCAGTAATGGACCAAATGTGAATTCACCCATGGTTCAAACAGTCAGAGACGGTTTACTTCTGATTGAGTAACACTCTCATCGCACTACAACAGCTCACATTTAACGAAGTTATTTTGTCTCTTTTAGTTTGTGAGACTTTATTTTTAATGCAGCTTTAATGACTTGAAGGAAAGAATGAGCTCAAACTAAAGGTCGCAGACAGAGCAAGGAAGTCCTGCCTGATGAAGTAATGCAGTTTGGGGGTTTTAATTTCTTTGGGGTCTGAATATTAAACAGGACCAAGATGTTTTGGAAATGCTTAGAAAGCTATTCCAACTTGCAGCAGCTAAAGTTGCCATAGTGACTGCATCTTGAACCTCTTGGATAAATTGGCATGATCTAAGTACAACCTCAAATTACAAAAGACTGGGAAATTAGATATGGATAAAACAGAACACAGTGATTAAGAAATCCTTTTCCACTAGGACTGGTGAATGGTTTTTCCACAAAACTCAATTTACTATTTTATTCCATTGTTTTCCTTCTAAAGAGTAACTCCAAACGACACAAAAATGACTAAATAAAGTTTTGCTTTCATGTTACCAAAATATATTCCCAAACCAATCAGAATTTCCCGTTTAAAGATGCTATTAGGAGTTTCTAAGTAATTACAAAAAAGTCTCACTTTTAGATATATGCCTGATTGAAATACACACTTTACGATAAATTTTTTAGCATCAAAATAGGTTATCTATAAATGCTATTACTTAGCTTCGCAGTCAGGTCGGACAAGGCTGGACTGGCCTGGATACTCAACTTCGGCAACAAGACAATTAAAACTAGAGCAAATTTATATTATTTTATTATTTATATTACACGTCTTAGAGCACCGGGCTGTAAGCAGCGATATACAGCCGGCTGCAAATCTACTAAAATAAGTTTTCCAAAGAAATTGTCACGTCTTTTGGTACGTTCCAGATGTAGTCAGAAGTAGGAATTTCCGAGTTCTGAGTAGGAAACTGCAACTGGAACGTCCCCTGAAGTCGGAATTTCCTACTGGGAACTCGGTGAAACCTAGCCACCCCCAAGTTGACAATCAAAGATGGATGCCCCCAGTGTGAACAGTTATTTAGCTCCTGTAATAATCAATTTATTTGCACTTCTGACTGGGGTGTGTCGCTCTAGATCAGCTGTATACATAGTATTGTTAGACTTATATTTACAAAAATGCTGCCATAGTGATAATCACATTCTTCATGTGATATTTGTGAACAACAACGCAGGGCATGCGAACAACAGCTAACAATATCCTGGTAGATCGGCATGTTTTTCCGACTTCAATTGGAACGCCGATAAGTCGGAGATGATGTCACTCCCAGTTCCGAGGTTACTGGAACACAGCATTACGACAGTCGCCGAGGATGCTCATGGGTAGCAGAGTCTTAATGTCGCCAGTAAAAGATTCTCCTCATAGCACCTTTAAAGTTAAAGTGCATGTCATTAAATGTTGATTATTTAGTTTGCCCCCACAAAAGCCGAGCTATTTCCACACTATATTATCACTGAACTCTCTGATCAACATTCAGTCTCATTTACAAACAAATAAATGCCTCATCAAGTGCTTGTTCAAAAACTGATGGGGCCTTCCATGATAAAACCTGTAAATTTTCAGAATTATTTTCAAACATTTCAACAACTTCCAAATAGAGTAAGTCAAGAAAAAGTCTCAATTTTTATTTTTTTTCAAATCTTTTGCAGAAAATAATTCAAAATAACCAATTCAATCTGTATATTTTCCAGCCATATTATCTACCTCGATTGAAGGTATCTAATGTTAAAATATACACATTTTCCTTTTTTTATATGTATATTTTTGTGCCAAAAGCAATACCTCAACATGTTCCAAAAAACAGATGCAAGAACAGTCTGAGAAGTTGTAAAACAGTCAAAAACACTTAACATTTCACAGGTGAGTAGGGATGGGAATTAGTAACATTTTATTGCTGTAATGCCATTATCTAATCTGCATATAGATCCAATTCTATCGATTTCTGTGGATTTTCTGTGAGATAAAACAGTTTTCTGGGTCAACAGCACAAAATACACGGCCTTAAAGGTGTAGTCAGCGATCTTCTAATCTTCTAATCTAATTAACTGTTCGTCAAATTAACCGTATTTCTCCTCTCCATCCACAAGATGTCCCCACAGACAGTATGTTGAAAAAAAAGTCCGGTTTCAATACACAGACTTGGCTCTGAATTTCAGCAGGTAAATACTGTGGCTCAGGCCGAGTTACCAAAACAGGGTACCCCCCCCCCCCCCCCCCCCCCCCCAACACATCCAGGGGGCGATCATACTCATGCGCAGATCAGACAGAGGGGGGAGGGGGAGTAGGAGGTTGTGTAGCGTGCGCAGTTAGTGTAATACAATATGTGCAGTAACAATGGCTGAAAAACAGCCCAAAAGAAAAAGGTCAGAGGAGTGAAAAGTGAAAAAGAAGGGCTATGACCATGAAAGAGCGAAGACCCGGGTCAACATTGGTGTTGCTTTTCGACGGTGGAGGGAACTCCGCCAATTGAAAGACCTGAAAACGTACGTGGATGTCGCCGTCTTTCTGCTGGATAGGTAAGCAACATTAGCTTTGTGGTGCTTCACATAACAGTTATAGCCGTCGGGCATTCATCTTATTGTCTAATCTGCCAAAATGTACTGTTGTTGTGAGGTTATCAATAATGGCAGTCGAGTTGTCTGACGAGTCGGGGTTACCTTAGTAACGCTGGTCAGCTACGCAGTTTCTACGGCCTAAATTTGTTTATAAACAACCTCTCCACTCGTTTTCTCCCACATCGCTGACTACACCTTTTATATTCAGTACTATTTTGCAAAAACAAATGCTTCAAGATGTTGCTAGGGCTTCAATCCTTGCTTGAAATCACTCTGTAGTTAGCGTCATATTGTGCCCTGCTTCTTTCTCCTGTCTGCCATGATTACTTCTTCGGCATCTTTGTGCTCTGATGAGATAATGATTCATGATTAGCACGGCAGCCAGACTCTTGTGTAAGAAACTGATGAGTGAAGCATTAAGACAAAAGATTGATGATACTGACGCCTTCACTTACTTCTTAGCAGTTTTCAACTGGAATTGAATGATGGGAAAATGCTTACAGTGTTATGACTGAAGGGCTCAATTGCAGAAAATCAATAGAAATATGAAATTCTCCACTTTTTGAAAGACAGCTAGGGCAAAAACTCCAACATTTTATGAGCAACCTTCAACATGACTCACAGGAATTAAGAGATATGTCTTCACAGAAAAAATTGAGATGTTTTTGGTGTATTTCCAACCAGATAAAAAATGCTGAGATATGATTTTTGGCCAGCCCTGGAACATACTCTTATCGGGAGAGTGCAAAAAAAAAATACACAACATTTTGCAGCTGTTGGCTTGCTCAATATCCAAACTTGAATATTCATTAGTCTAACAGATCCAAAATAAGCAAAAGGAAAAGATATCAGGTGAAGACGTCAGAATTTCCATTAAATATTGTTTGACTCACCAGCTCACCTCCACCTCCGTGCCAAACCACCTCTGCAGCTTTGACATTATCTAATAAATTGGCAAATCAGCTCTTGTTTTCTCAAAAAAATTATGTAATAATTCCACTGTCAGGTGTCTTCATCTGTCTCTCATTTACAGGTTGCTCCCACATTCACATCCTGCTGCTGCCCACACACAGAAAACGAATGGAAACTGCAGTTTTATTCCTACATTGATAAAATGTTAGCTGAAGTGTTTTGAAAGAAAACCTAAAACTTGGTCAAAAAAAAAAAGCTGGAGGGTGCAACCTGACCTCACACAGGTGCTCACTTCTTCATTGACTAATGTCTGGTCTGAGGCTGACAGGTGAGCGTTACGTCTGCTCCACCTCAGGCCCGCTTACATCACTGTGATCATACGGAGATCACACAAACACACACATATATAGACAGGGAGTTCCCCTTCATTTCCCCGGTGCAACATTACAATCAAAGCATTACTCTGTCTGCTGCATGATGTACACCACAACAGAGGCTTCAAAGACCAGAGCACCAAAGGGTGTCACTTCCCCAAGCCTACAGGGAGGTGAATCCTGCATCTGATACCTGTGACTACCAAGAGCATGTTAAAACTGAAACTACCACCTGGCTGTTGTGCCTCCGGGATATATGACTGGGGCAGTAAGAGTACTGAGCTGGGTAAAGCAGGGCTCCAGAGTGCTACCATTTTGGGCGCACATACACCCAAAATTTAAGTTGACCAAAGTAACTGAGGTAGCAGAAATATCCACAGAAAACGGACAAGACAGTTTTGTAAATACTGACTATAGTGTGTGAAGTCTTGCTCTAGGTTCAGATTTATTGGAGAATAAGACCATCCAGGTAAATGTTATGTGTTGGTTGTTAAAATCTGGATATCTATTTCATTTTTCAGTTCCGTATAGCACCTCAAACATTAGCTCTTTTATTTTGAAAGATTTAATTTACTTGAGATGTTTAAGTCTGAAATGTTGAATTTCAGTTCAGTAAAGCACTTTTATTTGTTTTATTCTGCTTAATGTTTTAGTTTGTCAATTTTAGTTCAGTAAAGTACTTTAAACGCTCTGTTTTTCGTTTAATACATCATTTTGCTTCAAATCCAAACAAGTATTTCTAGTTTAAAAATCATTTACATTATATAAAAGTTATGGAGAGTGATAAAATGTGATCTAATGGCGTTAAAGGTGACACTACGAAAAATTTGGGGGCACCTAATTTTTGTGCTGGGGCTCCTTAAAGGTGCTATGAGGAGAATCTATTTCCGGCTACCTATGAGCACGTCAAAGTGTGCGTTTGTTGTGATGCTAATGAATGCAGCTCTGACCTTCCTCAGAACTCTGCATTCCTTACAACTTCTTTTTTCAACAACTTACAGGTTGCAAAGCGACGAGGTAATGTATCTCTTTCTAGTTACGTAGCGGTAGTTTTTGATGTGTGACAACAAGCAATTTTTAGAAAGCTTAGTATTGTAGTTTTGTAGCCGGCTAGATATCGCTACTTACAGCCCGGTGCTCTAAGACGTGTCTGAATAATATAAATTTGCTCTAGTTTTAATTGTCTTGTTCTCAAAGTTGAGTATCCAGGCCAGTCCAGCCCAGGCCAGCCCTGACCAAGAAGCTAAGGAATAGCATTTATAGATAACCTATTTTGATGCTATAAAACTCATCTTAAAGTGTGTATTTCAATCAGGCATATATCTAAAAGTGAGACTTTTTTGTAATTACTTAGAAACTCCTGATAGCATCTTTAAAAAAACCTCTTAGGTGCACCGTTGCAACCAATGCAAAAAGTTAGTCCGGAGCCCTGTGAAGAACACGGGCTGAGATGGGTCTTGTGTTTGTGAAACTAAAATAAATTGCATTTCTAAGTCAGTATAAGGGCCTATTTTCTGATTAGATGAGAGGTCACAGCAACTTTGACCTTTCAAAGTTTGAAGAAAATCCCTCAAAGCAGTGAGACACTTGAAAGCACCCAGAGAGCACATGGTAGCTCACATATTGCCGTTACATCAATTAGCAATAGCTCCATGATTAACACTGGAACTGGAAGAGGGGACTGGGAATGACATTATATCAGAGTTATCAGCTCTCCAGTTAAAAAGTCAGAAAAAACTTTGATCTATTGGCTATTGTTAGCCGTAGTTCGCTTGCCCTGCAACGTTAATACAACAGTATGAATACAGCTGATATAGTGTGATGAAAACTAGCAGAAGTGATAATAAACAGAATATTACAGAAGCTTAACAACTGATAAAACCCGGCAGCCAGCAGCTCAACACAGGACTAGCAACTAGACATTTCCTGATGATGGAAATGCAAGTATTTTAATTAAGTGTAGTATTTATTTTGCTCATTGCTATGAGCTAATGCTAACAGCAGGGGGAAGCGGTAACTGCACAAAATTTTCATCAATGTTTATGTTACTTGTTGAAGTCTGAAGGATAAACTTCAATGTATGAGCATTCTTACATCAGTCAAGAGAAGTTGAACAGTTGGCTGACTATATTCAGACCTTTACCCACCTCATTACCCCTCTGTTTCTGATAACGTTAGCCTGGAATGTAGGCTTAATCATGGCTGTGTCCCGCTGCGGTGACTAGGTCCAGGTTAGCATGTTGTGCATTAGCCGGTGATGTTTGGGGAAAACGAGCTTTGCTGTTATCTGGTAATCGGCATTAATTTACGCTTTGTTTGTGTTTCCAACTGTAAGGTTGGAGAAGCAGTGTGCTCCATTTTGCTCGAGATTTGCTGCAGGTTTATCGCTGAGTCCCGTATGTTACTGTGTTTGCCACGGCTCTGCTCTGGCTCATAAGCATATGAAGGCAGCGACCGCCCTCAAAACCAGCCATTCTGAACAAAGGGGTTATGTGAGTGTGGGAATAATGCAACCGTGCTTTATTCATAGGCTTTTTGGACTAAAGCATGTTACTAAAGCTTCATGAAGGCATCAAGGATCCATGCTACACTTCAGAAAAGAAGCCAAATATGGGACCTTTAAGTCAGAGTTGGTTCTTTTGCAAAAGTTTAAAATATTTCCTTCAAAGAGTCCTTGAAGTGTTTTGTTCAATGTTCACGCTACTTGTTGAAATGCTGAAGGCTAAACTTCAAGGGGGCTTTGATGTTATCTGGTAACCGGCATGAATTTGCAGTTCATGTGTGTTCATGCCTGTAAGGCTACAGCAAGATTTGTTGCAAGTCTTATCGTTGAGTCCAGTATGTTACTGTGTTGGCCACGGCTCTGCTCTGGCTCATAAGCATATGAAGGTGACCGCCCTCAAAACCAGCCGTTCTGAACAGAAGAGTGATGTGAGCATGGAAAGAATGCAGCTGTGCTTTATTCACAGGCTTTTTAGACCAAAGCATGTTACTAAAGCTTCATAAAGGCATCAAGGATCCATGTTAAACTGCAGAAAAGAAGCCAAATAAGGGTCAGAGTTGGTTCTTGTGCAAAAGTTTGAAATATTTCCTTCAAAGAGTTCTTGAATTGTTTTGTTTACAAGTATGTCTTTGACGGAAAACCCCAAGACATTACGCCTCTTGCCATGGCTGCTGCTAACGAGGGGGCATAAACTTCGACCATTTCACACTGACAGTATTATCTTCTAAGTCCTTGCATCAGCCCTTGGAGAAGCACTGCCTCAGAGATGTACACTCTTACATAAACAAACATAAAACTGAGATTCAAGTATTCACCCAAACTACCTCTGTCTGCACTGCCATCATCCTTCAAGCCCCAGCTGAGCCCCTCCGAGTACAGTCACAAGCATGTGTTTGTGCAGTGATGAGAACACACACAAACAGATCATCAGTGCTGCTGCCCGGTGCAGTGGGCGCTCGCGACTGAAAGACCCTTTGTTTCACTTTGGAAAAACTAAAAAAGAAGCTTCAGCATGACTGCACCAGAGGGGTGAGCTGAAATAACCCTGTGAGTGTTAGACAGAGCACAAAAGGATGCAATGTTTTTATCAGTTGGAAAATACCAATAGTGGCTAATGGAGAAATGCTATGGGTGATGAAGTGATGTAAGAAGGAAACAGGGAGAACAGTTTCATAAGCTTGAGCAGATGAAAGTTAAGGAAAAGTCAGACTGATGCCAGAAAGTTTGACACTAATGGGTCAAACACAGACAACAAATCATCACCATGTTCATTAATGTTATTGACTTTGGCATGTTTTTTGATAGCAAGCTGCCAGTGTCATCCTAATGAGGGGAAAGAACTCAAACCACACGAACAAAAATGTTCTGCCAGCCAACAAAACATCAAAACATCTTGGGAGATTTGACTATTAAAGTATCTCTTGCTCCCTTTGGTTGCAATGTTCTTTTAATCTAACTGATGCCTCACATGGCAATGCTAATATGATCGTTTAGCAAGTACAGTATTTATATATGTTTTACCATGGAAACCCTTTAATCTGCATGTGTGCTGTCTGAATCTGACAGTTTTTCAAACAACAAGATGTTCGTGCTTGTGCTTCTTAAGATATACTTAGGCACAGTGTGTTGACCTAAATATCAGCATCATTATGCTAACATGCTCACCAGAGTTGGTTAGCTGGAAACAAGAGAACTGGAACCCAAGTGAGCCTTGGACGAGGCTTTAAAGTTGTGAAACTTGAATACAGTGGAGCAGCATGATTAAAACTGTAAGCCCTTTTCACATAATCAGTTCAATGTGGGACTTGTACTCTCCTGTTTTGCCCAGCTGTTACTCAGGGCAGCAACATAAAGCAAACATCTTCAATGCCTCTATGCTATGTTGACAAGTCAATGCACAAGCTGTGAAGAAATGGGTCCAAATACACAGCAGTGAGTTAGCATGTAGCACTTCTTGGCTTCCAGAGCTGAGAGTATACAGGACTTTAGAGTAGGGCGCAATGATTTTAGGAAAAGATCTAACTGTGATTTCTCTGGCAGATTTTGCGATTTCAATTCACGATTTTCTTGAAATAAAGCTTCAGTGCATTATTTACTGTGTTTAGTATAAACAGTATAGACAACAGTAAGGAAATCAGTTACCAAAAGCACATAACACTGTTATAAAAAATATGTTTTCATTATTTAGTGATTAATCCAACTTCTACTCCTAAACAGAGGCATTGTGTTGTGGACCTGCTTACCAGAACTTCTGTAAATGCAGATAGCCTAAAAAAAATTTCAAATATTTTGTGTTAAATACTGGGCACAAAAGATCCTGGATCAGTCAGGAGAGCTGCCAAAAACTGCAGCTTCAACCCTATTTTAGAGCAGCATATTGAGTAAATCCCTGAAATAAGGTTCCAGCAGAACACACACATATACAAGATTTTAACATCTAGGGCTCTAATTTCGTAGACCAGGCGCAAGCGCAGGCGCACCTGCCTGCGCCGGCCTTCGCTGCGCGGACTGGGTGTGACCTGCGCACTTTGCAAGTTTCCTGCAGTGCCAAGAGAGGCGCACTCATGGCGCAGAAGGGGCGCAGAGGTTCGCGTCCACGCCCACGTCTCTGCCTCTACGCGCACATGTCAGAGTAGGAGGAGAATAGACGTGAGTGGGATTATCACAGCCGATCGCTGTCTTCACCAATCAAATGAGCGCCTCTCCTCTCCTTTAAATGTGCTGCGGCCGAGGCGCAGCGTCCGATTGGTCTGAATGATCCCCGCTGCTGGAGACGGTCAGAGCTGCTGTCATTCAGCAGGAGAATGGACAGCGGAGCGCGTCACCGTGTGGGCCAGCTCCCGGGACAGATGTAATCTGTTCCTTTGTCATTAATAAGAGTAAAAAAAAAAAGAGACAGTTTCACACCCGCTGGCTTATCCATTCATAATACTTGTGATCCACCTGCATTCCTGGTTTGTCATCACCAAATAGCAGAGCCTTTAGTGATAAACTGTATACTCTCCTGGTGTCTCCCCCTCATCCTCCTTGCAATGATGTACTCCATCTTTTTAGATCACATTAAAAATAAAGACTAAAATAGAGGAATATGGGAAATCACAGGTAAATCCTGAGTGAAAGACATTTATTTTCTCTCCTTTTTCTTCGTCTTTTTTCTCCCTCTTTTCTTTGAATTTAATGAAATGAGAGAAGCCAGATATATACTCAGCATCAGATGTTAAGGCTGTTTATTGTTGACTTGTAAGATGTGCATCAAACTTCCAGCTGCCGTCAGGTTAAGTTTCCACTATGACAAACGGCTTTAATCCGACATCAGATGTGACGGTACAGATACAAATGTATCTGCTGGTTCAGACGGTTACATTAAATAGTGATTGCTGTGATTGTTTATTGCATTAAAATGTGCCTGACACTTTGGAAACCTGCCTCTGAGGCGTGCGCACATGTGCGCTTGTCACCAAATTACAGCTGCGGAGGGTACGCTTCGCCCTGCGCCGAAGTTAGACCAGGTTGGAGCTGGCGTGCTTTCAGCGCACTTTCTGCACTGTTTTTGGCACGAAATTGCCAACATGAATCTGCCGACACCTCCCCCTGGTGCGCCATCACCTCCCCTTGGTGCGCCGTCACACCCACCTCTGCGCAGACGGTCTACCAAATTGTCAAATTGGCGGCGCACGGCGGTGCGCCGCACGTAATTAACACTGCGCGGGGTGCGCCAGGCTTGCGCCCCCTGCGCTGCGCCACGAAATTAGAGCCCCTAATTTTAAAAACATAAAATGCATCACTTTTGAATTTTTGTGTGTTTAAAAGAAACGTTTTTGACAAAGTGCTGACGATGACTACAAAGATGGCTGGTTACCCTACTGACCACTTCTGAATAACAACTACAGATACACCGTTGCCACAACCATAAGGACCAACTTGATCAGGTCACTGATCAAGAGGAAAATTCTCAAAGAGGGTTTTACATGACATTATATGTTGGAAATACAAGATGTCATGTTGTTTTCCATAAAACCCTGGTATTAGTTTTTCACTTTCACGATTAAAATTAAGCTTAGACAAACCCTAATGTTAGATTAGGTCATCGAGATTATCACAGTGACTGTTTACTTGTCTTATTTTAGAGCAATCTTTATTTAAAAACATATAAGCATGACAACAAGAGTATATGGTGATGCAGAGCACATCTGCACAGCAGTTTAAAAGCTTGTGTGCCACTGCGTTTTCATGAGCAACCAGAGTGTCGACAAGTGATTTTGTTGCTTCTGGTGTGAATGCAGGGTTAGCCTTTGATTTCGCGTGGTCACGTCAAGGGAAGAGTTGTCCTCAATTCTCTGTAAGGTTAAGGTTAACCTTACAGGGCCTCACTTTAAAGGAAAGGGTATAAGGTATTTCCCGTCATACACCACGCCTGCCAACATGGCAGAGAGGAGACCGAAGGAAGCACATAAATGTAAGTAATTAAGCATAATTATTGATTTTCATAGTATCGCCACAGTGAGACAGAAGAAATCAAAAGGGCCCACGCAAAGGGTAACATCATGGGAGGCACCTTGGAAGTGGATAAAGAATCGTCAACGACTCCGCCAGCGAGTGTCTCTGGTTGATGACGTAACAGGGATCGAGTGGCATCGTTTCTTCAGGGCATGTTTTCACCCCTTGGCCTTCTAAACCAAGGGCCAAGGGGAAGAGGTAGGCAAAGGGGTAAGACCAAGGGGGAGGGATAAGAGTACAATTGGGGCTGACTGTTGGTCTGGGCTCAGCTCGCCTGGATCCCAGTTGAAGGTCATAAGAAAAACCTCGGCAGGTTATAGGTATAAGCCCTTATGGAAAACCAAAATAACCAAGTGAAGTCAAGCTGAGTCAAGCAGAGACCACAGAGTGATAAAGTTCCAAAATCGAATCGCTGACTGAATTATCATTGAATAAATCTTGAGACTAATGAAAGCTAAGAAACACTGACACCCTGAAAACACTGCAGGAATTAATCAGTTCAGTGTCAGATTATAGAAACAACTAAAACGCATCATGTTCAATTTAACATAATTATCTAAATGCAAAACTTCAGATCATAACCATAATGGTCATTACACTATATTGTTTAGAAAGCAGAGCTAGAAAAGCTTGTATAAGCTGCTTCATGGAAAATAAAGATGCATATCCGTAGAGGGGAGATAAATGTGCCCTCTTTGCTTATGCTGATTGAAGAGGCTCCGTAGGCGGACGTGCAGCTCCACCAGAAACATCTCTAAATGCACAGCAGGACACAAACTTTTTATCATTATGTTGCATAGGGGGGGACTTCAATAACCAACACTTCATATTCCCTTCAGCTCTCAACATATCAAACTGGAAAATTCAGACTCTGATCTGTTATTGAGGAGCTCTGTGTGATCAAGCAGAACCGGCATAAACAAAAACACGATGCAGAGGAGAAAAAACACGAGGAGGAAAGCGAAGATCTTGAGGTTTAATGGGAATGAGGGAAAAACAGAGATAAGGATTGATGAGGGGAAGGGCAAGCTGCAGGGAAACGTTATTTTTAGTTATGAAGGCTGCAGCGTGTCCCAGCTGAATACACACACTGACACACACACAAATGTAAACGCAGCACGTGGCGCATGCACCATTACCCTATTGCTGGCTTGCCACATGACAAACAAACACAAATCCAACAGGCCACAAAACATACAGTGAACACTCACACCAAGGTTTGACTGCCAGCCCAGACACTCCAGTGCGATCTGCCTGCACGAGGAGAAGGGCGAGGCCATAAAACACACGGCAGATCAATCTATTCATAGCACATGTTCATATATAATACATGTGAATGAGTGAGAGTGTGTGCTTCAGTGATGGGGTGAGCCTGGGGTCAAACCAAAGCCAATGCACCCTATCCATCCTCAAATTACACAACAGATCAAGTGCAGGATAGATGATCCTCTTATCAGTTGTTCACACCAGCACTGAAATCAATCCACACACACAAAGACACACAAACACACTTGACGGGAGGTGTGTGTGTGGGGCATCCACACAGGTGGAGTGCTCTCCTGTAATCTGTTGTAGCAGTGCTACTTTGTGGGAGTGTGCACACATGCTCTGTATTTGCATTTGAGAGAGCAGACTACAGCTGCTATAAATAATGGCTCAGCTGGTGGCAGGAACGACGGCACTTAATACGGACAAAGTTTCAACTGATCAGCCAATTTTTAATGATAACATTTTTTTCAGTTTTTATTTTTAAAGGATGTGACAGTCAGGTAGGAAATGAGAAAAGACAGTGAGGGATGATAATAATAATAATAATAATAATACTAACTTTATACAGCACCTTGTAAAAACAGATGTTTACAAAGTGTTTCACCAGCTTAAAAAGGCAGAAAAATAAAATCAACAGTCTGGTCAAACAGAGTAGCCTTGCAGAGTAGACGGACCTGCCTGATTCTTAAATTATGCACCTCTGTCTTGCCAGTCTCCATTGTCCAACGGTTTCAATCGGCTAAATGCTTAACGGCCCAATCAGGGAAGAGAGGTGGGAGCAGCGGATGTTACAACAACAGGAAGTGACTTGACAGGAAGTGTTTGAAAATAATGGCAGCTAATGCTGGTTAGCCTGTGGTCATCATGGTCTCTAAGTGAAACTTGGCAAAATATGCTCCCCTTATAAGTTTACTTTGGAGGGATTGTCTTTGACGTGGTCCATGTCAAGTGTTACATGATACATCTGTGATATAATTTAATGTGAAATGATAGTCTCATGGTAGTTAAGCTAATGGCTAACGGCCATTAACTGTTGTCTGCCCTTTTCAGCCGTTGGCCGTTAACTGTTGTTAGCCGTTAGACGCTATGTTTAGGCGCCAAGTATGCTACGTCATTGCAGCACGATGTTTTTGACGAGCTGAATGGTCGTTCAATCACAAGCTGCTGTTGTTTTTGAAGGTTCTGCCCCTGAAAACATTTTCGCAGGGCTCCTTCCCAGATGGATAAGTGAAACATTTCCAATATCAAACTGTCCATCTGGCATGTCAGGTTACAAACAGAGAGCAAGAGAGTCAAAAGAAAGGGGCAGAGGGTCGTGTTAATTAAAGCAAAATGGAAAAGAGCATAGCAAAGTGGTAAGCTATTGATAGCTGAAGTAATTTAGGAAACACCAGATCCATACAGCTCATCATGTCAGTCGTACAGATGAAGAACATTGGTGAAGATGGTATTTCATCTTATGCATAATGACAAGGAGACGACAAGAGTAGATAACAGATTTATAGACATAAAGACAAATTAATGACTGTTGCCAGTTGACAACATCACATTATGAAGATGGACAACAAGAGGGCAGAGAGAAGAAAAGTAAAAGGGAAAAAAAACACCAAATGAAATAAAATAAAAATAAAAAAAATATTAAAACCAGGAAAGATGGTTAAAAACAGGACTAAAACGATAAGAAACTGGTGAGGAAAGTAAGAACAAAAGAGTCAAAAACAGTAAAATATATAAGCAAAAAGGATCGTGTTAAAGCAAGTCTAAAAAAGTGAGCTTTGAGATGTGGTTTGAAAGATGTCACTGATTAAGCTTGCCTTCTCTCTGCGGGCAGGACTTTCCAAAGTCAAGGAGCTCTGACAGAAAGTGCTCGATAACTTTTAGTCTTCAGCTGCAACTTCGAAACAGCCAAGAGAACCTGCCTGAGATCTGAGCTGTGGGCTGGTTCATAAAGAGTTAATAATTCAGAAATGAAAGTTTGAGCCTGAATGACTCAAGCTTACATTTTTGGTAATAACTGGAATTGAGCTCAAATCTACAAAATTAAAGGTGTGCCCTTAACTTTTCACATTTTTAACATATTAAGATATTGCATCATAAATTCAAGAAAGCTGACAAAAGGCAAATTGGGTATTGTGCCCGTATTCAGATTTCACATAAGTTTCTATTTTTTATTTTAAATTTTGGTGTAATTCCCATGTGAATAGTTTGATTAAACGCCAGTACTACATCTACCTCAGATTTTCCTTTTGCTTTTATATAGTCTTAATGAATGTTTGTCAAAGACATGTGTTTCTGAATCTTTAATTTTGTTAAATTACTATTTATACCACTGATTTATGATGAAGTGGACAGATGAACTCTCTCAAAATATTAGGCTGAAAAAAATGATCACGATTTTTAATTTGATCAAACATTATAAAAAAGATTTCCTTTGCGATTAAATCATCCATGAAAGGGTTCATAGGGATTTTGAATATAATTCGGTTAACATTTTTTCACACAATCTTGATTAAAACAACCAATGAAATCCAAATAAATAATCCATTAAAGCCACTCTTATTTTCAATGACCCATTTTCAAATAAATTACATTTAATAACTGTAAAGTATTTCCTTTGTATTTCTATGTAATCTTTCACGTTTGTTTCTCCTTTTCTGAATACATAAGGGAAAAAAAAAACATTCTCAAGATAAAAGTTTCTACCTCAGAGAAACATTAATGACAGAGTTCTTCATCCGTGCACACGTTTCTCACACCTCAGAATATTCTTCATGTCAGTAACATTCTCTAAAATCTAATTTTCAGAATAAATTGGAGAGAAACAAATGCACCAACATTTCTTACAGCAAAGCATTTAAATACTATTCTCTATATCAATTCAAATTGGGTTATTCTGTTCCTGTCATAGCTATTACAGATATTTTTAAGCACTTTGGATCGACATAAGACAAGGCAGATTTGATTTAGATTCCATGTTTTCTCCTACTTCAATCCTTGTAAATTTCACACACCTGTACCTTTCCCTGCAGACTCACCATCCTAAACAACACGAAGACGTCAGCTCTGTCTCTGTAGGTGTCCTGGGGCTTAACTACACGGACAGAAGACGTGACAGAGGTAATTACAGGGCCTGAAGGCAGCTAATGCTATTTTAGTCATCCAGCACAGTCCAGTGTTTGTCGTGTCAGTGCTGATGACCCCCCTCTCTTTCATTAGATCCAGTCTCTGGGCTGTTTGTGCAGTGAAAGTGGTTGTTAGCTGACACTGCTGCACTTTAGAGGCTCTTTATTAAACATGAATGGTGCTAATTTGGCCTTGTTTGCATCATTATGGCACACCGTCATGAGTTATCCTAAATTTAAGAACCAGGTGTCAGCAAAAGAAAAACTATTGACCAAAGTGACATCCTCACACTGACCAATCAAACGCTCATTTTAAAAGCTGAATGTTGTCTAAACAGACGGCAGCTCAATGAAATTCCAGCTCTGCAGGGCAACTAAAAGGCATTGTCCTCAATTCAAAAAGGCTTCTAGACTGAGAATGAGTCGTAATGATCTACATTTAGTAAAGTCAGCGATGTTCAGCTTCTGTGTAATCATGTCAGTGTGAGTGCCATCTGTTTCAGCCATGTTAGATTCAAACTTCTGCTCACTTTTATGGCCCTTTTTCACTAGCCCTACTCTACTCTACTCTACTCTACTCTACTCAATTCTACTCTACTTGCCTTGTGCTGCTTTTCCATTAGCCCCTGTCGCCTGCCCAACGGGGTGCAGTGTCGCCTTAAACAGCTGAGCGGCACTGCGGTGACGTCATTTTGAGTGTGACACAACAATCTGTGGCTTTTTGTCACAAACCGAGTAAAAAAGGAAAGCAGGAGAAGGCTGCAGGTGGCAAGAAGAAATACCCCTTGAGAAGCACAGGAGAGTTTTGGAAGCTATACAACAGAATGAAGCCGAGGAAGAGAGCAATCAAGCTGCAAAGAAAAGACGTATGAGGGTAAGCTAATGGTAGCTAGCATGCTAGGTCGTCCCACTCATGACTCATCGATGACGACATTGTCTGACCAACCAGTAGCCGGCAGTCTGTGGTCATCTTTTAGTATCGACTCAGCTCGCTTAGAACCAGAGTGGAGTAGGTACTAAAACTAGCTTGTTTTAGGAGGTACCAGGCTAGTGGAAACACGCTGCAAATCGAGTAGAGCCGAGTAGAGTAGGGCCAAGGCGTGCTAGTGGAAAAGGGCCATAAATGACAGTAACTCCTCTCTAGACCAGCAGGACTTGTTATGAAGTAACGACACGTCGACGGATGAGAATTGATCAGATTTTATGAATACCAACGCTGCTAACGTTTCTTCTCATTTATCATATTCTTTATCGACTCCTGCCAGGGCTCCAGAGTGCAACCATTATGTGCGCACATGCACTCAAAATTTGTGAGAGTGCACCTAACATTTTTTCTTGGGCGCACTGGTGCACCTAGAAAAAATGTTAGGCACACCCTTACAAATTTAAGTTGACAAAAGTAACTGAGGTAGGAGGTAAAAAAAAAAAAAAAAACAGACATGACACAGCACCTGCTTCCTCTCTTTTCTCCGCCAAGGAGGTAATGTTTTTGCTGGTGCATGTTTGCTTGTCTGTTTGCAAGATTACATAGAAACTATCAGATGGATTTTGCTGAAATTTTCAGATGTTGGTAATGGCCCAACTTAAAAATGATTACATTTTGGTGGTGATCCCGATGACCGCTAAAAGCAAAAAATCATTTTTGCTCAATAACTGTCCAACTTAAAATGTTATCAACATGATTCTGAGTGCTAGGTGTGGGATTTCAGGGTTAATGAATCATATTATGATGGAAACTTTATGTTGAACTATGGTTTAGATGGAACAGCAGTATGTGAGCTACCTTGGCAGAAGTTTGTGCCCTCCAAAGTGCTTTCTAATCTTTGACAGTTTTCTCTCAACTTAACATTTTTAGTTTGACCCAAAACTCAAAACTCTAGTGCAGACAGTTGTCCTCAAATTTGGAGTTTTCTGGATTTTTTTTAGCCCTTACTAGCTTTCTTTGTATTGCTGTGTCTTCCAGCACATTTTGAGGAGGAAAGCTCCCCTTTACTGCAGGTAATGCAATGAAAGAGTGAACTTCTTGGCTGTGTTTATTAGACAATTGTGATGACTGCACTTTCAGCCATGATGAAGCACATCTCAGCATTTTCTACTGGTGCATTAGGAGCATTTGTATTCAAGTTGCTGCATAGTTTTTGGTTAAAAACAAAGTGTAAAAGACCGGCTTCTATATTTCCAGTGCTTATTTACCATTAGATAATTTAGCAGTTAGAAAAATTGCTTTCTAAAACATCACTTTAAATTTAACATATTAGATCTCAGAACTTTTGCAACACATGAAATAGTTTGAAGGAAGAGGTTTTTGTCAAACAAATGCACCAACAGAGTAATCGACCACTTGACAACACTGTGCCAGCCCTTTTACATGATCAACCTTGCTTTAAAATGTCATATTCTCCCCTCTGCTCACATAAATAAGTTTTCATAGGTGCTGTGACAGTTTTGTGATGTACAAAAGAGCACCAGCTCTTTGCTGCTGCTTCAGAGCAGGTACACAATACAATGACCCCCTGTTGTGTCTGTGAAACTGACACCCTCCTCCGCCTGTTACACAACCCTCCTCTGTCAAACACCAGACTAACGAGGGATAATGAGAAGCTTCCGGTCTGTCCTGAATGCTCTCACACAAAACTACGCATCAGGACGGACGATCTAAAGGAATGTGTGTTTTCCTGCCTGGGTGTTTGATCGGTGAATCCAAACACACAGCAGGAGACGACACACTCCAGCGGGGAGACGGGACGCTGTGTGAGCTAAAGATGACACTACGATGCAAACAAACTAGTTCCCACTGAGAGTGTTCTATGCAATATATGTCATCTTTTCTGCCATGACATTTCTATTGAACTTTATAAGCATACAATACAGCTTAACCACTGAAGCACTGATCATATTTCACTTTCATGGCCGCATGGCTGCATCTCAAGGTTTAACAAATGGATAAAACAAAAAAAAGTAAACAAAATTGGGGATGAAAAATATGTGATTTTTGCAGATATCTGATATGCTGATGTTTTTAATTCATTATCGCCCATCACCAAAAATGGACTTGTTTCTTTCAGTGTTACAGTACATTTTTGTAAGAAACAGATGTAAAACAAGAAAAACAGCATTTTAACTCTGCAAAAAGTGAAACTCTTGATTTTAAATGTACCCATGCAGCGATAAGAAGGTACACCATTTTTTTCATTTGTGTAACTGCCAATATTCCAGCTGATATGTGTGGCCAAAATATCAGCTGTAAATATCTGCACAAATTCCAATATCAGCCAATACGATAGTTGTATTTTAAGGCTGATATTGGCTGATTAGAGGGTTATGCTTGATTTGCAGGGCATGCAGAGCAAAGTGGGAGACACTGATAAATGATTTGACAAGCATATAGACAAACAACATCAATTTATATTTGTTTATATAAATAAAGTTTGATTGATTGATTGATTGAGAACAGGTAAATCTGTACACTTTATTAGTGCCACAATTTGATTTGGTTACTATAATTCGGTTAACAATTCAATTGGACTTGATACAAAGCTGCATCACGATGCAATATACAGAGTAGTATCCTTTAAATCCTATATCACTGCACCAGGCTACTTTATAGATCAAATAAATACAAGCAGTGGGATAAAAATGAACTCGTTTTATTTATTAAAATCGTTTAAGATCAACTGCAGCAAAAAAAACATACTTTCATTGTAGATCAAAATAATAAAATTTCATAAATTTCATGTTGAAAACTTGTTTTTCTTTCTCAGTAACAAAACTGCAGCAGCCCTGGCATCAATGCATCTTCCTCTACATCCACATCTACATACTAACAAGCATATAATTCACTTAAAAATAGCTGATAATGATAATGATAATGATTCCTGTCCATTGGGGGATTTCTACCTGTTGATGAACAACAGAACCAAAGGTATGTTACATCTTACAAATTAGGAAATATTCTTCAAATGTTTCTATAAGTGGTTGATTTGCTGCAAAACTTTCATGCTAAAAAAGGCAAATGCCACATTCAGTCAAGTTTTGCCATAATTCAATACTTCAGATTTGAAAAGCATGGACAGGAGCTCTTTGACGTCCAGAGTACCAACCTAATTCTGTCGTTTGAGGTCAAAGACGTCGGCAGCGGCTTTACAAAGAGCTCGATCAGATCACAGCATCCACAGCTAAAGTTACCCACACCCAGAAACACAAAAACAAAGCCAGCCCTCAACCACAGAGGTTTCTACTGATGGCTGCTTGTTTGACGCAGCTTTAACCGCCCCTCCTCTATTATCACCTCTTTCCTCCTCCTCTGTCTTTTTTATGGCTTTCTGTGGCTCATCCTCTTTCTCACGCCCAACCACTCCCCTGAGCACGGTCTCCAAATCCATTTCATTCACCCCGAGGCCTTTGGGAACAGGTGTTCACTCCCTGTGGTGCCCGGTCTGCTCTCTGAGTCGGTGTGTGTTTGTGTATGTGCCGCTCACGGCGTCCCGCAGAGGCCCAGGCTCTTTCCTGTCTTTGTGCCAAGCTAAGGTGGGACGTCCCAGCCTGATAAAGATGCAACACATTTCCTGTAAAGTACTGCATCAGATATGCTTTTGCCAAATGACACTGTGTCGTCTTTAGGTTTTGTGTAATACAGAGCTCAGTAGAGGTGTAGAATAATATCGATATTGCAATATATATCGATATTTTGACTCCCAATGTAATATCGATATCTCAAATCTTAGTATCGATATTTTTTGTCAAAATAAAAACTCATATTTTATCAGAGTTGGGAATAAAATACAACTTATAAAGATATATGCACATGTTTTTTTTCATGCACTATTCAGTTCAGACAGTGACAAGAGCAACATGTGACTTTTTTTTTAACTTACTGTTGTTGTGTCAGTAACTCAAAGCTCTTTGTTCCTCATGGGTTTGATTACAGTTTGAGCTGGACTACAGGTTAGGATGATTTCAACACTTAGTTAAAGGGAAAACAAGAACAATTTCTTTGCAACGTTAGTTTAATTGACTTGATACACTCTGTGTTAAGTGTATGTATGTAACGCTGCATTTGATATATTTCAATTACAATAAAATGGAAGTTACATATTCACTGTCTCTAGGTTTTTCCTAGTTTAATGTAGAATATCGCAATATACCACAATATTGTGATATCGTGATATATCGTGATATATCGTGATATATCGTGATATTATCGTATCGTGAGCTGAATATCGTGTATAGTATCGTATCGGAAAATAAGTGTATCGCTACAGCCCTAGAGCTCAGTATAACATATTTTTTATGACAGGTAGTGTTTTCAGGAAATGTCCTTATGTAAACTTCTTTTAAGGTGGACAGGGAGATTGAAGGCACATTTTTACAAAGTTCCAGCAGGCTTTGTGACTAAGGCTGCTATAGCTTCAATGTGTTATATTTCTGCATATTAGTAAACTTGCAGTGCAGATGGACCTGCCAGATTCACTGTCTGAAATCACTCAAGCTCCAGTTACCTACGACTTCACGGTCAAAAGCTGAATGGCCCAATCAGGGAAAAGAGTAGGGCTGCAACAACCAATCGATTAAATCGATTAAAATCGATAATTAAATTAGTTGGCAACTACTATAATTATCCATTTTCATCTGCAACTAATCACAGGTGTCTTGGTGCATGAAATTGCAGCTTACAGGCAGTTAGTTAGGAGGAGATGAGCCTGCTGTCTTGCCGTAACCTACTGTGAGTGGTGCGAATGAGCACTAGCGATCGTCACTGCACACAACAATATGCAGAAGGATTCACAATGGCGGCGTCCACGGCAGCATTCGCAAAAACCTCCAAAAGCTGGGAGCATTTCACGCTCAACAAAGCAAAGCAAACGGTCACTTGCAAACATTGCAAGGCCGACTTCATCTAGCATAGGAGCACGACCTCTATGAAAGAGCACTTGCTGAGAAAGCACATTGACGTGTTGGAGACGGACGAAGACTCGCCGCGGTATAAAGACTATTTTTATTTGTTACATTCAGCAGCACCTTATGTTATTGAATAATTTATAGACAAGACTGCTACTACTTTGCCTGACTTGTTTCAAGAAAAAAAGTAAGTTTGTGAGCATTTATTTAAACAACATGGAAACAAGTCTATTGTAACGTCCGTCAATAAAAAAAAAAAAAAGTGACTCGGGCTTGTGAATAACTGCTTTTATTAAACAGTCACTGTGGGCCGTGACCATGCCAACTACAATTTCAACTCACAAACAAAACAGTGAGTAGTTATCTCTAGACCTCTTGCTAATGGCTCTCTCCCTCCTCACTCGAACCCACACACTAACTCTCCCCTTCTGAACTCTGACTACACTATTAATGTACTTAAAGTGAGTCACAATGAGTCAAGAAAGAAAAAAGCTGTAAGAAAATATCATTACTGAAGGAAAAATGCTTTAATTGCCTTTATCGTTGTTTAGAAAATATCCAAAAACTTTAAGCTAAATTGTAAAGGAAAGTGCAAAAATGTGTCATTATCCGATTAATCGATTAATCATTTAAATGATCGCCCGACGAATCGATGATGAAAAATAATCGTTAGTTGCAGCCCTAGGAAAGAGGTGGAAACCGAAGACGTGATGCCAGCAGGAAGTGACTGTGTGTTTGAAATAGGGATGTAACAGTTTCTGTTAAAATGGTAAACCGTGGTAAAATTGCCAACAGTAATCATTACCATGTTCTATTAAAATAACCTGTGTTTGATTACCACACTGCGTCAATAACGCACGGTGATGCTGCTCTTTGACTGGAAAAGCCTGAACTACAGTCATGGAAAAAATTATTAGACCACCCTTGTTTTCTTCAATTTCTTGTTAATTCTAATGCCTGGCTCAACTAAAGGTACATTTGTTTGGACAATTATAATGATAACAACAAAAATAGCTCATGAGAGTTTAATTTAAGAACTAAGAACTATTCATTCTCCATGGTTTTCTTGATAATAACCAAAATTACTTAAATTCTTACATCAATAGCTATGGCATTGTACCGCCAAAAACACTACTTTTAAGCATTCCATGTTTTCTTTTCTGTTTGCTTTAAACACATGATACACACAAGAGTTAATACTTGATTGCATAACCATTGTTTTTGATGACTGCAGCCATGCGTCTTGGCATGCTCACCACCAGCTTCTGACATTGTTCTGCTGTCACAGCAGCCCATTCCTGTTGGACAAATTCAAACAAATTTTCTTTGTTTTTGGGCTTGTGGTTCTCCATTTTGAGTTTGATGATTTTCCACAGGTTTTCAATTGGATTAAGATCTGGTGATTGAGCAGGCCAAGGCATGGTGCGAATGTTGTGGTTCTCCATCCAGGCTTTAACTGACCTTGCCGTGTGGCAAGGGGCATTGTCTTGTTGGAAAATCCAGTCATTCGAGGCAGGAAAGAGTTTTCCAGCTGATGGAAGAAGACTGTTTTCAAGGGTAGTCCTGTACATGACCTGGTTCATTCGGCCTTCACACAATTGCATTTGCCCTGTTCCACTCAGACTGAAACAACCCCAGATCATGACTGATCCACCCCCATGTTTTACTGTAGGGGCAAGACAGTCTGGGTTGTAAGCTTCTCCAGGCTTCCTCCTAACCAGTAAGTTGGCTGGAGTGGGCATCAATTCAAAATTGGATTCATCACTGAAGAGAGCCTTAGCCCAATCATCAACAGTCCAATCCTTGTGGTCTCGAGCAAAGAGTAACCGGGCCTTCCTCTGCCTTTCATTGATGAAGGGCTTCTTGCGTGCTCTGTGTGACTTCAAACCAGCTTCAACAAGTCGGTTTCGAACTGTCCTTGCTGAACAAGTCACATTTCTCGACAGTGCCCACTCATTTTTAAGGTCCCTGGAGGTCTGACGATTCCTGACACAGGAACGGATGAGTGCACGGTCATCTCGTGGGGTAGAAAGACGTTTCCTGCCACGGCCAGGTAGCAATTTGGTAGTGCCACGTTCAGCTTGTTTTTTTTTGTTGTAATGAACGGCTGTCCTGGAGATTTTCAGTTTTTTCGCTACCTGTCTCTCACTCATGCCAAATTCCAGCAGTGCCAAGATGGCTGCCTTTGTGGCTTCACATAATTCTTTTGTTTTAGGCATTATGTGAGAGCTGACAACTTCTGAGTTGTGCTACGGCTTGAATGTAAGCAGGAAACCACTCTAGGCCTTTGCATGTGCAGTGCTGCTTGTGACATGAAATGGCCTCTTATATACCCTGGGAATCAATTAAGCTTAAGAATGTCAAATAGGACATAAAGTATTATGTGACCAGCTGCATTTTTTGTTGTGTTCATTGTATTATACGTTTAGTGGTGCCAGATATTAGAATGAACAAGAAATTGAAGAAAACAAGGGTGGTCTAATAATTTTTTCCATGACTGTATATGTCTGCTCCTGGATGAAGCAGCCTCATGGGAGGCACGCATGCGTAGTTTGCATTGTTTGGCCTCTGAGTCTGAGAGCGAAAGAAAGAGACACAGCAGAGATTTTTCTTGAACAGACTCTAAGTCTGGTTAAATTTTGGATTTTTACAAGGATGCTGAGGGGAAACTGATAGAAAACAGTCACCCTGTCTAAACATGAAGCTGCGGTGAAAGAGAAAGACGTGCCTGGTTAAAACAGCTGAAACTCCTCGAGTAAACAAACTGACTGAGCCGTAGAGGTAGAGGTAGAGAGAGAGAGAGAGAGAGAGAGAGAGAGAGAGAGAAGATTCAGTGAGCCATACCTGAGAAACTTACAGGTGGTTTTGTCAGTAATTCTATCTAAATTATGTATAATTCTTGTAAATAACAGCATTAGTATCATTCTGGAGTGTGTTCTTGCCATTCTTTCGCCCTGCATTCGCCATATTTTGAAAGCGATCATCTTTTTTCATCAAAGTTTGGGTTTTATGGATTTTATCAATTGTAATTTGGAAATATTAGAGGAGAAAATATCGAGGAGATGTGCCAGGGAGAGGGAAGACCAGAGGAGAATCATGAAGGAGGTTAACTGCAGGGACTATCGTCAGTAAAAAAAAAAAATAAATAAATAAAACAGCCTGGATATGACCTAAAATAGCGAGCTGTAACATGGACACTATACTGTAGACAAACAAAAATGTGTGAGTGTATGAAAAATCGGTTAAGTTTATTTTTTGTCATCTCAAAACTTTGAGCATGTTCATTTACAATTGTTTATGAAGAGAATCCTGTTTAAAGTTCAAATCAGTTTTTTCTTTTCTTGTAATCACACACTGTTGAAGCATTTATGACATAATAATGACAAATACTTGCCAGAATTATTTGCTTTTATTTCTCATAAAAGAAGGGTAAAAAATGTCTTTGATGAGTGCGACTGACAGACCGATCATCCAATCACCAGCTGTATTTGTTTTTGAAGATTCTTCCCCTGAAAACATTTCCTCTGGGCTCTTCTCCAGATGGACTAGTGAAATATTTCCATGCTGGACAAATGGAAATGCCCGTCTAGCCTGTCAGGTTAGACAGGCTTTTCTGCTGTAACACTGTAACACTAAAAGAAAAAGGTTCATTTTCTTAAGTACAGAGCTTGTACTCTTGACCAGAAATATCAGTACCTGCATCAGCGATAATGGACTTAAAATCATCGGCATATTGCATACAGTCAAAATTCTAAAATTGCGTATCCCTATGAGGAATGTTTAAGCACTTGTTGAATTTATGATACAAAGAATTAAGCTTCTTGTCTGGACAACAAATCTGTCTGGATAACAAACAGTAAGACGCACATGTAACTCCGTAGATGGGTAAAGCTTTTGTTGTTCCTTCATCTGAAAGATTACTGCGTATGTGGGGACTTCAGCGTTTCACCCTGAAATGCTGAATCCCATCTACATGGAGCCTGGGTGCAATATGTTTTCAAAAGTTACCACCCTGAACCCTGGGCCCTATTCTACGAGGTAGGATTACTGCCTAGCGAGGTAACTTTGAGGGTAGGTTCCGGGTTTCCTGTTCTACGAGACGGGTTCACTTCTTAGAGAGGCAGGTCTCCATGGCAACGTACGCTGAACGGCTAACCTGCTCCGGGGCAGGTTAGGTTCCATATTGAACTAGCGGACTATAAAAACCCCGCCCACTGACCAATGAGCTCTCTCGGCCAGCTCCCATGCAGGACTAAAATTTGGGGGAGGAGCGCCAGCGCCCCCCCCCCCCCAGTTCTTTTCCCCTCTGCTTTCTTTCTGTTGGCTGGAGGGGGGGTGGAGCTATGCGGTCCTTCGCTCTCCGGCCTGCTCTGATGCTCCAGACTGGTCCATGTTCGTGATTGGCCAGATGCGGCGGGCTCCACCTTATATGCGTGCAAGCGCCCATTGCAGAGCTGGATCCACTTATGAGGTTGATAACCAGCGTCGTCAGACCATTTAGCGAGACCGCCAGCTACCGCGCTCAGTTCAGCGAGGTAGCTCCAAGACTGTCTCGCTAGGCTGAACTTGCTTCATAGAATAGGGCCCTGGTCTCGAAAGTTTGTGGATTCAGGCACTCAAGGCACCTTCTTCATCTAAACTGGAGGTGAAAACTCTCTGTTTTAGGCTGAGAACGGAGATGTGTAAACACCACCTCACTCGCACCGCTCCTGCCTCCCGCTGAGTCTGCGTGCCTCCCTCTCACCAATATCATGCCTGTTACTTACTACCCCTATTTCATCCCCATGACGATTATAATCGAGGAAAGATGTCACAGAGGGGGAGATATTACACCTTGAAATGCACCATAAATTGGATTGATAAGTAATCAACACATTAATTTCTTGCTGAGCACCTTTTAGTGATCATACTGTTTCAGGATTTGTGTGAATGACAGTCACGCTCCTCTGTCACAGCTGCTATCACTGCTCATGTAGGAGTGTTGCTTTAATCTGATTAAACCGGATTATTCTTGTCTACCTACCGATACTGACCACTCATTGATCCGACCTTTCAGAAAGCCATGAATGAGAGGCTTACTGGTGTTAATACGGTGAAGGACATTACACATATAAACGCCTGAGGGAGGAGGATGGGATGGACCTCAGCTACACTTGTGATGGAATTAATTAGTAAAGCTAAATTAAGAAGCAGCGTGGAATAACTATTGTCTCTCTGGGCTCGATGCTTACTGCTATTTTCCTGATTGTGTGAACTTTTGCTGCACTTTCTTGGCAGTGATTGTAGATAACAGCAGTCTGGGAGGCAATAATTAACCCTGCGGGTAAAGAGACAGAGAATTACAGATAATTTCTGGAGATAACACAGGAAACTCACTGTTTTTCTTTTCACTCAGGCTGTTACAAAATGTAAGACGAGAAGGCAGAAGGCAAGACAGCAAGTTTAAATCAGAACAGCATGTACTACAGAATAAAATTTACAGTTAATCAAATGAGATAAAACCAAATCAACAGCAGCAGTAATCCTGTCTTTGTTATGATTATGTGAGATATGGAGAGATGATGTTAGATTGTTTTAGAGAAGCAGGCAGATGGTGAGAGTTGTGTAGGACGGGATGTACTGAACAGCAGAATGTCAACTACATCTGACTGTGCTTGGCACAAACACCGTCACACTTATTTGTGTCTCTGTGCGCCGAGGAGGGCTCAGTGGACCGAAACCATACACCAATGTTTATTTCTGAATGGTGATACGAGGTACACAAATCGATTATTTCAAAAAGTTTTCACAGCTCCAACATCAAAAACTTCAATAAGATTCCCATTTTAAAATAATAAATAAAAAAAAAAACATGAATGTACCTGCAGGTCAAACCAACCATGTCTTCTTGTTTATTATTGTTCTTTGTATGCTTTTTGATTAGATGATGCAGTACAGTGCAAAGCAAGAGAATTATGTGACAACAATGGCCCCGTTTACATGGGTAGTTTTCCTCATATACATGTATACATGAACTTTGAGTAAAGAGATCCACGTTCAATCCGCGTTTGCATGGCCCCAGATGAATCCGACTGTATTGTTTTTTTTGACATGCGCAGAAGGTCACTCTGCCACTACCTGCGAACGTGTAAGAGAAGAAGAGGTGCACTTCCTGCTTCCTGTTTACCTCTAGAAAGATGGATCCATATCTTGTTTTGTTGGGGTTTCTATTAAAAAGTTTGTTTCCCCCACCGTCCAGTTCTTCTGTTTGTTCGCCATGTTTTTTGGCACGCTCTGTGTACGTCATTACGTGCCTCTTACGTACTACGGAGCGCCTGCGCAGACCGAACAATCCTCTTTATCAACCCAATCCACTCCACTCAGCCGTTTACATGAAGCATGGAGCGGATTATCAATCGGCGTAGACTACCTCTTACAATCCGATCCGAAATACAATCAGTTCTGAGTGAATCCGATTGGCTAAGGTGTTTACATGAGACATTTCCAATCTGATTGTAAATAGGATTTTTTGACCCATGTAAACGAGGCCACTGATAGAGTGATTTAAGGCTGGGCAATTTATTGAAAAATAATCAAAACCAATATTTAGACCCACTAATAGAAGTAATTTTACTCATTTTACTGATGTCAATTATTCTGATATGTCTTATTTTCCCTATGTAAGTCATGTGACCGCCCCCTCTTTACAGTCTGCGTTGACTTTCGCCAAGAGTGAATGATGCACTGTCAACATGGAGGAGACAAGCGCCAATCTATCAGAAGACCTTGTAACCAAAATATAATAATTTCTGTCTCCATTGATTGGGCACATTTTGGATTCTGTGCAGAGGACGTTGAGCACAAAAAATACTGTTGGAAGACTGTCTTGTCGACTGTCGTCAACACCACCAATTTGTTCCAATGTAGCATAAAATAATCGGTCATTAATCGTAACCGAGCTAAGAGCTTCAATTAATCATAATAATAAGATTAGATTATACTGCCCAGCCCTACAGTGAATACAGTGATATTTAGACATACATGAGATAACAAGGTCAACAGCCACTGCAAAAGAAACACTGTAATTAAATCTAATTTTAAAAGATACAAAAAGTGGGGGAAATTTGTGAAATTACATATCAGTAGTCAATAATCCATAAATGATACATTATAACACATTGTTACCCATTCATACCTGTTTAGTACTTGGGATTCAGTGCCTTGCCCAAGGACACATCAACATGTGACCACATGAGCTGGACTCAACACTACAATTGATCATAGAGTAAGTTACCAGACTAAACTACTGATGCTATTTATTTAACCAAAGTGACAAAATCCTGGATTTATGGCATTTTGTTTTTTTGATGGTTTTAACCTAAACTGTAATTTCAAGAGGAGATTTTGGCTTTGGCTAAGAGGTTGATTAATTTAACAGCTTTCATAAGTTTTCCTTACCATTTGAGATGTACTGTATTTCCTTTTTAATGCTCTGAATCTTCTGTGTGGTTAAGAAATAGGTTTTTTCATTCTGCAAATAATTTTTTACCCTTGCTAAGGAGGTGTATTTTTTGCTAGCATTTTGTCCTTCTGTTGGTTTGTCGTCAGCAAGATGTCTAAAGGTTTCCAGTGGATTTGGATTAAATATTGAGGATGTTGGACATGGCTGAAGGAAGTCGTTATTCTGTGGTATTTGTTTTATTGTCTATTTGTGAGCAAGCTCATTGAAAAAGTAAATATAATCACATTGTCCTTGTGCCCATACCAGCACGATGTTGGTATGGGCACAAGGACAAAATGATTGTATTTTTGTGATGTGCAGATCCAGGACCTTTTAAAGGTATTTAACAATGTAATTTATAGGGCTGTAATCAACCAAAAACATCGTTGGTCGACTAAAACACAGCAATTGTCGACCAAAAATCGACCAAATCCAGAAAAACATTGGAACCTGGATATTCATGGGACTCTTTTAGTGTTTCCACACAGAGTTTCATATTAACCACGTTGTTCACTACAGCAGACACTTTTTTTTCCTGGAACTTTGAAGGCATCGCCAACTTCATAGTCGCGCAGTGATGTTTTTCAAATGTGTGCGCCTCTTCTATTTTTCTCTCAACACAAGACTCTTTGCTTTCCAGTCTTCATCAATGAAATGGGCAGTCACTGTCATATAGGAGTCCATTCGAAGAGACGTACACATCTGTTATCTTTATCTATTAACTCTGAAACTTTCTCTTTTTTACTCACTCGTATTCTGCCGTTAATTCATGGATATTCACTGAATATTCAGGTTCCAATGTTTTTCTTGGCCTTCCACAACACCAATGGGCCTCATACCCTTAGAAATAAAACTGTCAATTCCTTCTGTGATGTCGTTTTTGCATTTGGGTGTTTATATGAGGCATAAAATCCAGCATGGACTGCCCGCTGCCCGCTGCAGCGTGGGCAGCAGGCAGGTGCGTATGCAGTTATAAAACGAATAAGCGATTATTAAACTAGAATATTTAAATGTTCTTCAATAAAAATATTGAAATAAACAATAAATACATTAAAATGGTGTCCTGATACAGGCTGTTACCTGTGAAATGGGGGTGCTCAGAAAATACCCCCATTTCACTTGATACGTTTCTCCTGATGAAATGAACTGCAGGGGAAAAAATAAATTGACACATTTGGTCGACCAATCAGAATTTTGGTCGACTGAGCACGCATCGACCAATTAATCGATCAGGACTTTACAGCCCTAGTAATTAACAGTAATTTTCCATATTTTTCAAAAAACTCAAATACTTCTCAGCAGATCTTGATGATTTTTCAGGGATTGTTGGTCATATCCCAAGAAAGATTGGGTTGGATTTTGGTGGAGATCAGAACATAAAGGTGGCGATATGAACATATTAAAGGACCTGTTAAAATGAAGTAATAAGGATTGGTCTGCAAACAGTGTTAAAAAATGTTTTGGCAGAGTTTTAATCAAGCTTTACTAATGAACACGCCCTTAATGAGTCATCTCCGTTAATGATGACTCAGTTTGTTTCTACTGAGGGATGCTTGTGGGTACTCTGGTTGATCTGGTTTCCTCCCACAGGCCAAAAGTATTCTCATTAGCTTAACTAGTGACTCTTACTTGTCCTTAGGCACTGGGAGAGGCTCTAGACCCCCAAAACCCCAAAAAATGATGAGCAGTTTAAATAATGGATGAATGTTAGTGTTTCTTTCTGTGAACAATCTTTACTCCGGATGGGACCTGGCACACTTAAACCCTGTCAGAATCAACACCAACATTAACAACAACAACAACAACAACAACAACAACCACAACAACACTGTCTCACCCTAAACCATCTAAAAATGAACTGATATGTCTGAAACCTTGGTGCATTGCCCAGCCCTTGCGCACACATGACCTACTATTATAGTCTTGTGTTATGAAACCACTATCAAATCAGGGCCACAATTTTGTAAGGCTTAACTAACAATAGTTTTGCAAGCTGTACAAACAGATACCAATGAACGCTGCCTCATATATTACTCAGATAATTACCTGTTATCATACTTACTACTAAACAGACAGCTGATGGTTTAAAATAAGACAGAATTTTCCACTTCCAAGAACTTCTTATTGCACTTTTTTGATGGCCTCCAGCTCGTATCCAGCTATTTATTTTTACCCCGTGCAGCACTTAAATCCTGTTTAAGTAAAATTATATTTCAATCTATTCTTGACGGCAAATGGCAATCTCTCAAATCCATTCTGTACATGTCTGAGCCAGACTAATCCAGAAAATGAGAGCGGCTGAAGAGAACATCCGCAGAACAAAGAGTACAGCCTCAGTTCTCTTTTTGGTTGTTATTGCACTCATTAGCCTCTTTTTGTGTGACATAATAGTGGATTAAGTCTTTTCTTCACACTTTTTAAAAGATTTTCAACATGCCCCGAGTGTTCCTGAGAGGAATCATGTCAGCTGAGGGACAAACATTGGCTGTGAGGACAGAAACTTTGAGTCACTCCACTTCTCTTGCCAAATCCCCTTACAGTGTACATTGAATTATGCACTTTTCGACATTAACGCTACAAAGAGTGATATTCAGGCTCCTGTGATGTGTTAGTTTCCCAAGAGCTTCTGAGATGTGTTTGGGGACGAAGTGATACTGACGCATGGTTACAACCCACTCCATTAACTAAGGCAGCTACTGGCACTGTGGACAGAAGGCAAATGAGAAGTTTTGAAAGTCTTAGTTTTCTCGAGGCTGTATCACATATAACCCTGATTACCTGATTTGTACGGAGCCCCTAAGGTGCCACGGAGGAAAAGAATATATAAATCGTGTGCACAAGATACTAAAACGTGTGCACGATATATTAACATGTGCACACATTTAAGATATAACGTGCGCTTGATTTAGGCTACGTTTACATAGAAACTTCTGACTCAAAGACGCAAAGATTTTTCCTTGGTGTTTTAGAATTCTTCTGCGTTCAGACGACCACGCTTGGAGACGAATTAATCCACTGTAGTATGCATGCCGGTTCAGTAGATGCTGCTGTAGGTCTGCAGAGAGACAGTCGGCTACAACACATGACCGAAGAAGAAAAACTTTTCACAAACAACAAGTCAGTTCGGACTGGATGGTTTTGACTGGATAACAAACTGAGCACGGTAAGAGGCTCACATGTTACCCGGCGGACGGCCGAAGCTGTTATTGTTCCTGGTATGCGCGCCCAGTCTTCATCTGAAAGAGTACTGCGCATGCGGTGACGCCAGCATTTCACCCCGAAACGCTCCGATGCAGGTTTACACAGAGCTGCGTGGAGAGTGTTTTGGAAACTTTCCGACTTGGAGCCCTTTTTCAAAAGTTTCCGTTTTCAACGAGTTTCCATGTAGATGCAAGGCCAAAACGCAATGAAATCATATCGGAATTGACCGTTTTTGGCACCATGTAAACGCAGCCTTAATTAAACAGGCAAGCGGCAACAGGCAGCCAGGCTCATCAGTAGATTGAAGCATCCCAGTAACCAGCCAACGTTAGCTGTGTCTGTGAATGTAGGAGTGCTGGGTATGTACAGTAACTGAGGCTATTTATCACTACCTTATATAAAAGCTGCACAACTTTCAAGGCTCAAGCAAAGCTCGTGTCTTGCTGCCACCCGCTGAATAAGGTGGAGGGAGTTAGCCCCAAAGTTAGCTACAATTTCGCCTCTGTAGCAGCAAAAATGTCCCCGTGTGTCCGAGGTGGAAGTAAAAGTTAACTAGCTCACTTCTTCTCTCCATTGTGTGCACTTGTAAATATCTGACGTCACTACGGGAAGCCGTAGTGGACAAGGACAAGCCAAAACGTGGTCAATAACTTTATTTTGAGCGCACGTTTTAGCTAAAACTTGCGCACAAGTAAATTTACGTTTTAATACATCATGCGCACGGATAAGTATTTTGAGCGCACATTTTAGTATCTTGTGTGCACGACTTATTTATTTTTTTCTCCGTGGCACCTTAGAGGCTCCGTAGATTTGTGATTTCCAGGATTATCTAAGTTTAGGCTACCTGAAGATTCCCAGACTTGCTTGTTTCCACTCACCCCTGAGAAATAATTTTTCTGCAAGTTTGCATGTCAGTCTACAGAAGAGCAAGAAAAGCAGATATTATGTTTATTACGGTGTGTTTTAGGTCACTTTCACACCAAACATTCAGGGGAATTTTATATGAACAGAACTTTTCATACAATATGAGTAGCACAAAGTGCTTTACATGAACAGACAATAGGAGAAAGTATTTGTAGAAAAAACTTTAAAAAACTGTAATAAGAATAAACAAACCCTTATTAAGCAAAAATAAAGAAATAATAAATAATAAATAACACAAAATAAGTTAATAAAATACATTTAAAAATATTATACATAATCAAAGACCTTGAATTAACAGACCTCTGTGTGAGCAAGGACCTGTGGGAACACCACCATGAGCTCACTTGGTTTGGTTTTCTTTCACACTGCACTTTTCCAGGTGATTATGACAGTCAAATGTTACATTTAAATAGCCACATGGCACTAGTCATACCTGCAGCTGCAGCCTTTGTTGTTGCACTATTACTCTGAAACACACGACTTGCTTAGAGTAATAACACTGTTTGGCTCAAAGAAGTTCAGAGGTATTAAGAGTATTTAGGCTGCTTAAATTTATGTTAATTATATTCCAAATCTTGCATATTTTTACCCTTTAAGAGAACTGCAGGCCGGCGATGATACCAATCATTCTGTAGCCTCTCGCCACTTGATAATGTCAGTGGATGCCATGCTAGCTTACTAATGTTAGGCTCCATTTACCTTGGATTCGGATGTGGGAAGTGGGAACTACATCACATCCCAGTTAACGCGTTACAGTTAGATAAACATATTATTATTCATATTCAAAGGAATATTGATAGAATGTTTTTGCTAAAAGAGTTATATATAAAAGGTTTGTATTTAAGATAATCTCCTTGTTGTCTTGATTACTTAAATTGGAAAACTGGAAACTAAAAGCCAAGGCATATGATTAACTCTGGGCTGACTGTACAGCAAAATGTCACATCCTAAGAAATTCTGCTAACTTTTTCTTCATTGTTTTTATATTTATGCACACACACAAAGACATAGAAACAGATATAAGCAAAACATACTACAACTGCTGGTAGTAAGTAAGTACTTTACAAAAAAAGGCAACAAAAAAGAAAACAAGCAATCTAACAAATAATAAATAAATAAATAAAATGCTCACTTTGGACTATTCTGTGTATTTTCCTTCTTAGCCTCCCTTAATTTGCTCAAGACCAGATTTGAAATCAGATCATGTGGAAATAGAGTAATCATGCTTGATATAGTATTAATTTTCCAGGTGTTTTTTGGTTTCCTCCCGTGTTAAGACATTACATACTGTGATTTTGATCTCTGCGGCCTTTCTTCAGGTAGCCACTGTAAGCAACACGAGATGGAAACCTATTAGACCATGTAAAGGTTAAGTAGCATTAGCTTTCATTGGTCCTGATGTTATTTAGTCTATTTTAAGAACAGTATAATTAAAAAAATCTGACTAATTCTAATGGTGTAAATAAAAAGTAAGATTTCACTCATTTCTTGTTTTGTCTTGGTGGTTCTTTGAGTGTTTGGGGTCAAACATATTTCAGGATTTGAAGTGTCAGCCGACACCACTGGACCTGACGGGGAGTACAAACCACTTAAGGGAAAGTGACTTTATGAATGAACTGGAGGTCTGTTTATTTTTAATCATGACCTCTTCCTGTGTCTGTATGTGTGAGTGTCGTGTATAAACCCTGTCTGCTGCTCTAACAATACAACGGTTTAATCTCCAGATTATGAGCCAATCCCAGTCACCTGACACAATCCTCCGTGCTCAGCTCACACCTGGCAGAGCGTGATGGGACGGTTTATCCCGGGGGCAGCTGGACCCGACAACACGTGATGGAAAAACAAAAATACAGGAGTCACCGCTGACAGTGTTTTGAAAAGTTTAATAGAACAAGACCATAAAGATGACGGAAATGATGTGCAGCGGGCTGAATATTATATATTTTGATTAATGCTGATGCCTTTTCTGGTACTCATGTTGACCCAAGCAGTGTTCATTTTGACAGCACTTTTAATTTAGTTTTAGTTTATAGTCTTTTGCCAAAAATATCTTTTAATTTTAGTCATAATTTAGTCATTTAAACTGTATTAATTTTAGTCTAGTTTTAGCTGATGAAATTTCACAATATAATAGGCGATGAAATCGATGGTAAATTTCATCAACTAAAATATTCCTTGAACTTCCAACGGTCACATTTTACAATTGGATAAAATGAAACATCTAATAAATAGGGTTGTGACAATACGCTTTTCTCACGATTCGACATTTTAGGTATCGATTCGATTTAAATTGCGACTCTACGATATTGCTGATTTTGCAATCTTTAGCTTTTTTAAGGGGTCACAATTAATAATAATTAGTCAACAAAATTAACACTGGACCCCAGTCCATGAAATATTCTTCAGTTGATCAGACCTTGTATTATACTGTATCTCTGTATGCATTCTTTAAAGATATAAATTAAAGTATAATCCCTGTATCAGTGCCATCATTTTTTACAGAGCATGTTTGTCATATCACATTGTATAATATTGGGAGCCACCGTGTGATTCCCAGACCTAGTAAATACTTTTCTGTGGTATTTACAGAAGGGCATCCCATTTCCTATAACAAATAGTCTCAATTTCCCTGAGGGAGTTTTTTCCAACAGTATTAATAAAGTACAATCTAACCTAACCTAATCTAATCTAACATAGCACGAATGACAGGAAATGCACCGTGTATGGAGTGTTAACGTCTCCCATCTACAGTGGACCACTACATCCCCAACCACAGGTAGCAGCTCTGGCAATTCTATCTCTTTACACTCTCGTAACAATGACCTTATGTTCACATTATTGTTAATATTTTCAAATATGCCTACTTAAATCCAGTCAAGAGAGCCCCGATACTATGAAAAGACCAATACCAAGCAGTGTAGAAACTCTGTTCACCTTAGAGATGAATGAATAAGTAAAGAGAGAGAGATGTCACAGAACTTCAGCATACAATTTGGGTGGTGGCTGGGCAGGAGTTACTCCACCGTCAGCAGCAAATATAAGTTACAGATAACTTGATGAAAGAACTCGTAGTTCGCAATTATCTCTGGTTATTAAAAGGGGGACATTTTATTTCAGTTAATAAAGATTAAGTCATTCACAGTTCAATAATTAGATCTTAAAATGGTCAACAATGGGGTGCTGGTTTGGCGGAGTGGTTAGCAACCAGGCACCCCATGTACTTGCTTCTGCCGGTCCAGGTTTGAATCCCGCCTGTGACCAGTTTGCAGAGTGTCTTCCCCTACTCTCTCACCCCCTTTCACAAGCCTATCCACTGTCTCTCTCCTATGAATAAAGGCACAAAACGCCCCCCAAAAAATACATTAAAAAAAAAAAAAGGTCAACAATAACATCACTTTCAACTGCGCATCTAATAAGGAAGAGCTCACCCACCGCTAGTTAGCTTAGCTCAAACAATGGGACTGTATGGGTAGCGTGCTAGCCTGCCTCTGCATAGTCATCAGAATAACTCTGTAAACAGTCCTGTGTACTTGTTGTGGCTCTTGTTCTCTCTCAGAACTGTGAATCAGCTCTCATTGTTCACTTAAAAGGGCTGTTCAAAAGATTTGACTCCTTAGCAAACGTCACATCCCTTGCGAAAACACCATGAAGGCAGGTCAACAAAACAAAGCCTGTGTTTAGAAGTAAAAGAAGATAATATGAAGCTAATAGAAGATAATGTTATATAAAAAACAGGATCGTTCAGAGTTGCTGAAGACTTTATCTGATGACTGTAGACAGAGGCAGGCTAGAGCGCTACCCATACACTCCCTGTGAGCTAACCTAACTAGCAGTGGGTGAGTTTTTCCCGTCTCTTCCTTGTTACTGCATGCACAGTCTAATGAATGGTGTCTATCTGCTTGTCATGGACTCAGGAGTGAGGCAAGACAAAGAACAAAAAATGTTGGCGTGTTCCTGTAAAATATTCAACATATTTTATCCTTTATATGTAAAATTTTGTGGTGCTGGTTTGGCGGAGTAGTTAGCAATCAGGCACTTCCCATATACAGTTGTGCCCAAAAGTTTACACCCCCCAGCAGAATTTCTGATTTTTTGGCCTTTTCTCAGAAAATATGAATGATAACACAAAAACCTTTCTGTCACTCATGGTTAGTGGTTGGGTGAAGACATTTATTGAAAAAAAAAATAGTTTACTCTTTTTAAATCATAATGACAACAGAAACCTCAAAAATGACCCTGTTCAAAAGTTTACACCCCCCAGTTTTTAATACTTTGTATTTCCCCCTTTAACATCAATAACAGCTTGAAGTCTTTTGTGGTAGTTGTGGATGAGGGTCTTTATTTTCTCAGATGGTAAAACTGCCCATTCCTCTTCTCAAAAAGCCTCCAGCTCCTGTAAATTCTTGGGCTGTCTTGCATGAACTGCACATTTGAGATCTCCCCAGAGTGGCTCAATGACATTGAGGACAGAAGACTGAGATGGCCACTTTAAAACCTTCACTTTATTCTGCTGTAGCCAATGGCAGGTTGATTTGGCCTTGTGTTTTGGATCATTATCATGTTGGAACATCCAAGAACGTCCCATGCGCAGCTTCTGGGCCGATGAGTGTAAATTTTCCTCCTGTATTTTTTGGTATCATCCTGCATTCACCCATCGACCAATTTTGACCAATTTTCCTGTGCCTTTGTAGCTCACGCATCCCCAAAACATCAGTGATCCACCTCAGTGTTTCACAGTAGGAATGGTGTACCTTTCATCATGGGCCTTGTTGACTCCTCTCCAAATGTAACGTTTATGGTTGTGGCTAAAAAGTTCAATTTTGGTCTCATCACTCCAAATATCTTTGTTCCAGAAGTTTTGAGGCTTGTCTCTGTGTTGTTTGGCATATTGTAAACGGGATATTTTGTGGCATTTGCGTAGAAATGTCTTTCTTCTGGCGACTCGACCATGCAGCCCATGTTTCTTCAAGTGTCTCCTTATTGTGGATCTTGAAACATCCACCCCAATTTCTTTCAGAGTCCTGTATTTCAGCTGAAGTTATTTGAGGGTTTTTCTTTGCATCTCTAACAATTGTCCTTGCAGTTGGAGCTGAAATTTTTGTTGGTCTGCCTGACCGTGGTTTGATTTCAACAGAATCCCTCTCTCTCCCCTTCTTAATTAGAGTTTTAACAGTGCTTCTTGGCATCCTCAGTTCCTTAGATATCTTTTTAAATCCTTTTCCTGTTTTATACAGTTGGATTACCTTTTCTCGCAGATCCTTTGACAGTTTTTTCCTTTCCCCATGACGCAGAAACCTGAGACTTCGACGCAGCACTGAGTGAAAGATGCACGTGTCTGTCAGAAGCTCAGAAACTCACTGAGCTTTTATACACACACACTGATTACAAGCTAATAGATCACAGGTGAGGATGTTTACCTTTCGTAGACATTCAAACCCATTTGTGTCAAATTTTGTGCATGTTATCAGGCCAAAACTGCCAGGGGGTGTAAACTTTTGAACAGGGTCATTTTTGAGGTTTCTGTTGTCATTATTATTTAAAAAGAGTAAACTATTTTTTTTTTTTCAATAAATGTCTTCACCCAACCACTAACCATGAGTGACAGAAAGGTTTTTGTGTTATCATTCATATTTTCTGAGAAAAGGCCAAAAAATCCGAAATTCTGCTGGGGGGTGTAAACTTTTGGGCACAACTGTACATACTTCTGCCGGCCCGGGTTCGAATCCAGCCTTTGGTAAGTTTGCAGAGTCCCCCCCGCCCCACACCCCTTTCACAAACCTATCCGTTGCCAATCTCTCCTATTAATAAAGGCACAAAATGCCCAAGAAATACATTAAAAATAGAAAATGTAAAATCTGACTGAGGAACATGAAGAACTGGAATCAATACCAGAATCAATAACAGCAAAACAAAACCCAACCCTTCTCATTAGCAGTACCAAGAGCCCAGTTTTGTCAATATCCGTGTTAAAATGTGGTACATGGTTTTGATTCTCTGACCACAGACCAACAGACAGAATCATAAGTGGTTCAAAGCTTTCTTGAATCTCACCATGCTCTGCTACAGAGCTGATGCATTTACTGATGATCAGCCTCCAAAACACTGTTGCCATGGACAACCAGCTCAGCAGCTTCCTATCTCTCTCTTTCACTTTCTCTGCTGTTTATAAAGCTCCAACTTGAGCGATGTATTATTCATCAGCTTGCTGTGTATATGACCCTGTTTGTGTGTTGTGTGTTCCTTCATGGTGATCACTGAGGTTTTTTTTCACTCTTTCTTTGTGTAGCATGTCTTAAAGACAGTATAGTTTTCTTTTTACCTCTGTATAATCTGACTGCTGTCTGAGTCTGCCTGTTCATACTGTAAAAAAGTGTGTTACAGAGAGATTACAAAACCGCATTTGTTTACGTTAGATTGTGTTCTGTGTTGACAGCCAGTGGAACCGTGAAGATGCATTATTACCTTCATTTGGCAGTGAAGAAGAATAATTGTAGACCATCGGTTCATAGCTTGTCCACAAATCTCTGAAATATTATATTTTTTGCCTTTCTTTGGAGTAATGGTGGTGGGTCGTGCTAGAGCAGGGGTGGGCAAGTGGCAGCCCTCCACATCCCTAAATGCGGCCCGCTATTCATTCCCAAAAACCAGCAGCTGTGTATATGAAAAAACTCAGGTATCAATTAGAAATAATTCTAAATAATCTTATGTAAGTTATTTACAACCTTACTTTGCTCTAATTGTGTCTCAATCTCTTACAAGAAGCCTTTAACATTATAACAAGTATTACTCAATATTATATTTAAAAAATGGCCGCAGCAAAATATTTGTGCTTTAAAATTTTGAAAAACACATCATTTTATTGTTTTGAAAATAGCTTCATTGGCTGTAATCCCATGGATATGAGCTAAATTTGCTTGAATTCTGTATCTAGTTCATTTGATTATGCATAATAACTTGTACTTATGTTGTAATATATGAATATTCTCATTTGTTGTTTATCCAACATTCTTTTTCATTATCGAGAGTTTCTGAAAATTTGTAACAATGCGGCCCTCAGGCTGGGAAAAATGGTTTCATGTGCCCCTCTTGCTAATTAAAGTTGCCCATCCCTGTGCTAGAGGGGGGTTCATCACTTCAAAAGAGGACATATTATATAATGGAGAATACATCCCCTTACACCTCGACTAAGATGAAGGCATCATTACAACCAAAATAAAGGAGAAAGATGAAAAGCTAATATAAGCTTATTTACATTATTCCAAGACAGCATCACAATAGCTGCAACTGTCATATTTAAACAGTGTTAAATGACAACAATATAAGATAAAGGGTAGTCACATTAGATCAAGTTAATACACTATTTTATAGCAGACTTTGGAAACATGTGTGACCTCTGTTTACTGTAACCCTTCATGACCACAGAGAATCCACTGGGAGTGTATAACAGTCTAAATCTGGTGTTTGCTCTCCTCTGTCGAATAAAATCGAGGCTTATTTCATCAGCAACAACTGCATCTAACATAAAAACAACTGTTTTGTTAAAGAAAATGTGAGTTAAGCAGCTAAAAACAAGGAATGTGGGCAGATAGATCACATTACAAGAAAGTATGATAGCAAAATAGCCAGCACCAGGCAAAAAGAGTGGCCCAAATACCATTTTTCTCGATATTTATAAATAAAAGTCTAAAATTCTGGTCTTCAATCTAATTGTAGATGTGTTTATATAGTAGGACTGAATGATCTTGACAAAATCTCATATCTCGCTATTCATTCCAGTTATCTCGATATCGATACGATACAATATGACTATGGGTTTGGTGAAAACCAAGTGGTGCATTCAAGGGCAATCATAAAAATTTAATTTGTTGTTACTTCCAGAGCTGTACATGCAAGGGGACTGCGGGGGAAATCTATAATACTTATATCATTGCTTTTTCGATATTAATATCTTGGATGTTCATATCTCAATATCGATACAATAAGGATATATCTCTTAGCCCTAATATGTAGACGAAGAGCACTGAATAAACGCTATGGAGAAAATCAGCAGAAGGTTAAAATAAGGACAAATGTAGATGTTTGAAATCAAAGCTGAGGCTGTTATCAATGCCAATGTTTTGCTCTTTTGGCATAATTTTCCCACAACTGCAGTGGTTCGTTCACTATCTGATCACAGTTTATCCAAAAAGTTAGTTTTACTGCCCTTCTGAGAATTTTCTCAGAATCTGGAGTTAGTTGTGACAGCTGTTAGCATGAAATTGGAATGACACAACAAGTAAACATATAAAAACTGAAACTTTTTGCCGATGTTGCAAGAAGGGCCGTTACCAAAGCTGAACCAATGCTGATGTGCATCCCTAAACTGACAGGCTATTTGCAGCAAGAAACCACTATCAGCACAGAAATTAAAACAGGACCAATGGTAAACAGTGTCAGCACTGCTGTTTAGGGGTGTAAAAGAGTAACCATATAAAAATATAATGTGACATTTTAAAATATAAATATGGCTCAGCTTTCACCAATAACTGAGAGCTTTTTATTTAGGCTAGTATATTTAATTTGATTTTTAACATGTGTTAAGTTATCTGCCTGCAGACATCCTTAGTTAAGTCATGATTAAAACACTAATTGCAACTACAAACTTTGCATAGGAGTGTTTCTTTACCACCCCGGACGCAAAAGCTGTCAATACAGACTGATTATCGAGAAAGATCAGTGATGATTCTAATGTCAATAAATAAGAAAATACTTCACACGCATTTATCACATATTCATTAGGGGTGGGAGAAAAATCGGATTCACTTAAAGCTGGGGTAGGCGATTTTGGAAAACTAGCATGAATTTGAAAGTAGCATCTCCTCAGGGCTCCGACTAGCCCCACCCCCCGCTCACATGCACCCGCGCAGCCGCTATATCCAGAAGACAGATTTAACTCCAAACCCTCAGCACAACGTGTTTGTTTTACACTACACCAAGTCATGTCTCAGTCAGCGGTAAGAAAACACCAAACAAACGTAAAGTTAGTTAGTGCTCACAGCTGATGTTGATCGGGGTATAGGTAGTTCCTCTGACATTCTCCACATAGCTGTCGAATCTCCTGTTTTGGCCATGAAACTACCATATTTTCCGTATTTTCTCCTCTTTCCCGCCGTCCTCCTGTATCAGTATTCCCCTGTAAATCTCCCGTGTGACGATATAATAATAAAAACATTCCTCTTCCTCTCCAAAGTGAGCTCCGTCTCTAGCCTGAGGGGGGCGGTAATGCTCCAAAATGATGGATGCCAACCACTGAAGAAGAAGAAGTCTCGCGAGAACTGCCACCTGCAGTAGCATGGATGGCAGTTCTCGCGAGATTAGAGCCAACAGTGGAACAAACTTAGAAAAATAAAGAGTTTATTTTAGATTTCTTGTACATCTGTCTTAAAATGTGAGGGATACTGGAGCTTGGTTGGTGTTGTGGGACAGCTCACAGCGGACTTCCCTTATTTTCAAAGACAAAACTTGAAAGGTAAGCATTCTCCAGCGGAGTCTGTTCCCTACAAGACACATGCTACATGCTACACGCACTGTCTGTGCACGCCAGGAAAATGCACGCGCAGCAGGCACGCAGAATGGCGACGGGATCTGATTGGTGTAAAAAAAGGTATCCCGGCAAGATTATTGGTTGGCGTTTTCCCTGTTTTACTCCTGCTGTAGATAGCGGATATTTTTCGCTCTGGTTTAAGAACACATTATTAGTTGATTACCATTGGGTCATAAAGACCATTTTAACCAGTATTACAAAAAGTGTATCTAAATCAGATCGCCAACCCTAGCTTTAAGTATCAGGATTTTTTATTTGACCATTTTTAAGTTGACTTTTTTGTTCAAAAACGATTTTTTCCCCAATTTAAATGTTTCATTTTAGTCTGTGTTAATAAGCCACTTTTAAATGCAATCTAGGCTTTTGAAAAGAGAGAATAAACAGCTGGTTAAAATATATTGCTTAAATGGTCTGTAGGCATCATCATTGTTCATCTTTTTCGCTGGTGTTAAAAGAGCTAACTTACGTTTGCAAAAATCAGCAATATCGTAGGATCGCAATTTAAATCGAATTGGCACCTAAAAAGTCGTAAAAAATCGAACTGGGAGAAATTTATATCATCTCAGCCCTAATATCCATACGTAACGGTAATTAGATTTTGGGAGTGATCTGGATCACTGTCTGGATCCAGGAATTTTTTAAAGGATTCTTTAACATTGCAAGAAAGGACCATTTTCAGCATCTGTGTTTATTTGTATGTTTTTATGGTCAATGAATCTAAATATTTAGATGAAGTAAAGGTAGGATTCATATTTATGGTGTAAATCACATTATGGGTGAGGACTGTGGCGCTGGCGGAGGTCTGCGCTCTCCGAGTGCTTTTTTAGTTGGTTAATGTACTAGAGTACTAATGTACTTACACAGCAATTTTCTCGTCTTTGGCTAATTAAAACAGCTTTACACTGCATCAAACTATTCACACCCATGCACTCACTGATGGTTGGAGTTTCTATTTCAGTTTGTTTAAAGATAGAAAACCGACAGTTATATGTAGTATGTGCTGGCTATTTACTAATGAGTTTCAGTTTCTGTTGACTAAAATTTAACACAGATCTTTAGGGTAAAAACTGCTCAGATGTTATTAAACTGAAAGCATTGAGACTAAATCTAAAAAAGTCTCCATAGGTGACACAGGCTCTTTCTCCCATCTCTTCTTTTAAAGTTCTGCCTGTCCAGAGCATGGTCCATATATTATTCATCGTTTCACTTGGAGAAATGCAGAAAATCTCCAACAGCACAGTAAGATCTGAAAGGAGCACTCGCCAGCAGCCCCATGGCCTGATGGGAAATGTCTCCCTCCCACTGCACTGCCACAGGGTGGGCATCATGTAGGTGAAGTAGCAATTATTGGGTTTTTTTGGGGTCTTGCTAATTCTAGGGCTTCAGAATGAGTACAATTAGTGTGGGCAGGGTGCAGCATGAACACACACGTGCACACGCACACGCACACACACACACACACACACAATAATAAGGAAAGTTATGTGAGCCATGCGAGGAATGTGGAGTGCTATAAGTTCATTGTCTATCTGGATTTCCCTTTCTCACTTACACAAACACACACACACATATACACACACACATTAACAGACACACAGCTCAGGAGTGAAACATTCAGGTCACGCTGCAGGAGACACCTCTGTTAGCCCGCTGATGGATGTCGGCCTTTTTTAAAGTGAGACACAGCCGTCATGTCATATCTGAGCGTGTGTGTGTTTGTCATCTTGCATGAATGTGTCGGGGTGGCAGAAGGGATGTTTGGTGTTGTAGGAAGGCTGTGTGCATTTTTGTTGTGCTCTTTTTGCTCCCCACATACTAAAGGACGGATATGCAACTCTGATTCAATTAAACTGGGGGAATTATTTTACAACTTATATTCATCTGAATACACTACAAAGTTAAGATATATAACATTTAGACTGATAATCTTCATCATTTTATTACAAATATTCACTCATTTTGAATGTGACGCCAGTAACATGTTCCAAAAACCGGACGGGGACGGAGCAAAAGAAGAATTGGAAATTTGAAGAATGCTCAAAAACACCTGTTTGGAGCATTGCACGGTGACCAGGAGAGATGTGTGTCATGACTGATATAAAAAGGCTCCGGTCACAGCTTTGTGAACAACTGTGCAGGCAAACGGTGTAACAGTTTAAGAACAACGTGTCTCAAAAAGATTACCAGGTGGGCTCAGGAACACTTTAGAAAACGATGGCCAACGCAGATCGTTGCTACACCTTCAAGTGCAAGTGAAAACTCTAGCTTGTAAATTAAAAGCCATGTATCGATAACACCTAGAAATGCCACCACAGGCTTCTCTGGGCCAGAGCTCATATGAGATGGACTGACATGCTGTGGTTTGAGTCCACAAAACAAATTGTTTACGTAAATCATGGAAGTGTTGTCCTCCGGGCTGAAGAGGAAAAGGACCATCCAGACTGTTCATCAGATTAAAGTTAAAAAGCTGGAACCTGTGATAGTATGTAAAGTCTGTGATCACGGAACCACAGATAGGATCACGGAATTAGGCATTAAACACAGAATTTAATATAGACACAGAATATCATGGAAATGGCTTTTTTGGGACTAAAACAGAACTTATCTCTCGGGAAAACACCCCAAGGAGGTCACTGACAATACACGTTTCACTTCCCCTCCTCCCTCCCTCATTAACAAAGTCAACATGTCACAGTGGCCATCCGAGAAACCGGCTGACCCTGTGTTCGCACCAAAAGCAATCTGAACGTCCTCTGTGTCAAGCTCATTATCAATGATTGCTGATGTCAAGGTGCAACGAGTAGTGCAATGCAAGCGACACAAGCGACCTCGCGCGATGCATAAGTAGGCACAAAAGGTTTTGAAACTCCCAGCTAACTCCAGAGTAAAGTGCAGAGCAGTTTGCCAATGATTATTACGTGTCAGGAGATCAAATGTTCGGCAGATTTTGTCAACATACTGTTGACTGGACACATAAAGATACGTGTGAGGACTTCCTGAAGAGTGATTGACAGTAATTCATTACTTTATTCAGAGTCTCTGGGTTAAATTTGCATTAAAATTTCAAAAACTTAAAATGACAAAAAAAAAAAAACTGAATTTGGGGGGAAAAAAGAACAGATTTTATAAAGCCCTGTGCATGGGGGTGTCCTATGCTGCATTCTAGTTGAGAAGTCGGGATTTCTGAGTTCTGAGTGGGGAAATTCGACTGGAACGCCAACTGAGGTCTGAATTTCCTACTGGGAAGTCTGGGGATCCTCATCACCCCCAAGTTGACTATCGAAGATGGCTGCCAGGGTGTAAACAGCAATTAAGCTCCTGTAATATTCCATTTATTTGCACTTCTGTCTAGTTTTTGTCGCACTAAATCAGCCATATACGCAGTATTGTTCAATGTTTATATATGCAAATGTTATGATAAAAACACTATAATATAATGCTGTAATATAAATGTTACTGATGGTGCAAACTACAGCACAGGGCATGCTTACATTAGCATGAGAATTTTTCATAATGTAAGTGGAAAGCTTTATTACTCCTCTCTACCCAGTTCCAATGTAAATGGGACATAGCATCAGTGCCCATGGCATGGGAAATATCCATGAAGGCTCTATTAATGCTGAAAGGTACAAACAGGTTTTGGAGTAACAAATGCTGCCATCCAAGTGACGTCTTTTAAGGGACATCCCTGCTTTTTCCAGTAAGACACATTCATAAAGTGTGACAACATAGTGAAGGAGTGCAGCTACTGGACAGACCTGCTGTAGACCAAAACTGTGTGTGAACATTATGTAGCACAAGATACAACACTGAGCCTGGACTAGGGGTGGGCGATACGGCAAAAATATCGTATCATGATATTTTATCACGATTTTATCACAATTCTTTTTTACGTTAATTTTTCTAGACTAATTTGCATGTTTGACCATTTTTCCCTATGTTTAACATATAAAACGTGTAAAACCCTAAAAGAAAAAACGACAATTAAAGCCAAAGAAACTTTCTGAACAGGTTTTAATTTAATTAGTGCAGTTTTTATAAAAATGTGCAATAAATGTAAACATAAAAGGTAATGAACAACAATATCAACATTATCTCTTAAAGTGCAACAATTTAGAACAAATGTTATCTAACTGCAATGTCTATAACCTGAGTGAATAATACAGCTTCTTTAGAACAGATTTTTGTTCAGACATTTTCAAGCTTTTCTCTTTCCGCCATGGCTTCACGCTACATAACCAAACAGGAGATCCCACCATGCACTGCGCATAATAGGCTACGATTGGCTAGTCGGGTGCGCGTCAAAGTCTCTGCGCCTACACAGACGATCTGACGATCTTTCTACTTTATGAGATCATCCCCACGTTATAATCCTTAACTATTTAATATCATCATATCACACACCACTAGCCTGGACTATTGAGCAAATGATGTCGTACATCACACAAACATGGGAAAGAACTCCACCTACAGAGCTTCAACAATCAGTGTGCTCAGTTCCTAAACACTTATCGAGAGTTGTTAAAGGAAAGATAAAGTATCACATATAGTGGTATAGGGTATTAAAAAAGTGCAGGTACTAGACTGGTAATTTGATGCTGAATGTGTGAGGCAGAATCTGCAGGATGAATGCTTCAGTCCAATATTCTATCACTTTACTCTCCTCCAGCTTCAGCTTACAGCCAAACAGCTCAGACTGAACTGTTATCTTTCATTTAACAACTTTTTATAGTGAGGTCTTGATAGAGATATAATTAAGGGTTCATTATCTAAGTAGAACAGATAAGAGCATCAATAAAAGTGGATGACTCTCCTCCCTATCTGTATTAATGTGATGATACTGTCCTGCTATGGAGCAGTTATGATTGGCTGTAAGATGCCAACATTATATTTCAATAATAATGCAAGCAGTGAATAACCTACTTTTTTATGTAATGTTTCTTTTATTATTCTTAAGTATTTTATAACCCTGGAATTAAAAAGCCAAGCCAAATATCAGTTTGAGACTGCGTCCATTATAAAACAGGTTATAAACTAATAAAATAACACAAAAACAATTTGCATAACTTAATAAAAAACAGCTCTACAGAGGCGTTTCAGCTTGCAATGATGTTATTTCTTGGAGTATCTTCCAATGCTTCATGTCCCTTAATTCTGTACGAGTTCAGGGTTATGTAAGTTTTGTTAGTTGTGCTATCACTGGGCAAGTCCAGTTTTATAGGATTATCTGCTCCGGCTCATCCTCATGCCCTTTTGATTCTGGCTCCTGACATGGCAAAAGGCTTCAGCGAAGAACATCAGAACAATTCAGCCAGGACAGAAAGCTGCAGGCCTTCCTGTGGCATAAAGCCTTCAACACATTTCTATTATTTTCATAACAAGTGAGTCCACCCTGTGTGTCTTCATGTCTAGTTTTTCACATGTCAAAGGGGCTTTACGGTCTATGACTAAACTCTCAGCTGCCTCTACAGCACATGCAGACACACATCACAACAGAGGACACTTAGAAATAAATAGTGCATAAAACTTTTGCTTGGCAATCAAACATCCTTGCAAATTGTGTGCACGACAAAGGAACTTTTGTTTTTGATCAGGAGAATTCACAACATTTTGAAAATGTTTGTTTGCTACTTTTGATACCTTAAATGCTTTTTTGTTTCTGTCACAATTAAGTCATTATAGACATTTAATCTTTAACAGGCAAAACATTTAAGTTCTATCCTGAATGGTTGACAAAAAAAATCAAAGACAGAGTCATCATTTCTTATTTTTAAATGAAATATTCTCAGATGTTTGTAAATGTTCCTGATGTATTGCTTTATATACACTGCATATTTTAAGAGTTTTTTCATTTTTATTCCATTCTTTTTATATTTTTTTTTTGTTTTTTTATATTTAATTCTATTTTTTACTTCCTTTGTGCAAGACATCATAGCTGCCAGTGTCATAATCCTTGTATGTGTTGCACACTTTGCAAAAAACAATACACACTGCCTGGCCAAAGAAAAGGCTGCCACCAGAAAAAGGCCACACTCTAATATTTCATTGTTTCCCTCCGGTGTTGAATTCATTTTTCACCAAGATCTTGAATTGATGATGGAGAGTCTGACCACTGCTCAAAGCCTTCTCCAGCATATCCCAAAGATTCTCAATGGGTTCAGGTATGGACTCTGTGGAGGTCAATCCATGTGTGAAAATGATGTCTCATGCTCCCTGAACCACCCTTTCACAATTTGAGCCCCATTAATCCTGACATTGTCATCTTGAAACATGCCTGTGCCATTAGGGAAGATAAAATCCACTGATGGACTAACCTGGTCCTTCAGTATATTCAGGTGTCAGCTGAGCTCATTCTTTGGGCCATAGTGTTGCTGAACCTCGACCTGACCAACTGCAGCAGCCCCAGATCACAGCACTGCCCCCACAGGCTTGGACAGTAGGTACTAGGCATGATGAGTGCATCACTTCACCTGCCTCTCTTTGATGCTCCCATCACTCTGGAACAGGGTCAGTCTGAACTCATCAGACCACATGACCTTCTTCCAGTCCTCCACAGTCCAATCTTTACGCTCCCTAGCAAACTGAAGCCTTTTTTCTGGTTAGCCTTACTGATTAGTGGTTTTCTTAAAGCTACACAGCCGTTCAGTCCCAATCTCTTGAGTTTCCTTCACATTGTGTGTGTGTGGAAATGCTCTTACTTTCACTATTAAACACACCCCTGAGTTCTACTGTTGTTTCTCTTTGATTTGATTTGGCCAAATGTTTAAGTGATTCACTGATCACCATCATTCAGGACTTTTTTTAGTTCACATTTCTTCCTTGTAGATGATAGTTCCCCTCTATTCTTCCAGTTTTTAATAATGTGTTGGACAGTTCTCGACCCAGTTTTAGTAGTTTCTTCAATCTCCTTAGATGTTTTTACTGCATGATGCCAATGATTTGACCCTTCTGAAACAGACTACCATCTTTTCCACGACCACAGGATGTCTTTAAAATGGTTGTTTAAGAAATGAGAAGCTGCTCATTGCATCAGCTGGCTTAAATAACTAGTTTCCAGCTGAAAGATAATTGCACATACAGTAATTATCCAATAGGAGGCTTGTACCTTTTGCTTAATTAAATCCAGGTGGCCACCTTATTTTTGACCAGGCAGTGTACTTTGCTGAAGAAAATGAACACTGACGTAGACACTGTACGGAGTGCATGTGTGAGAACAGAAGACTTGTCATATGACACTTACAGCAGTTCCTTCAACTTGACACTTTGATTACTTAAACTGAAACTGCTGTAAATCTCAAAGCATAACTGCTTCTGCACAACTGCACAGTTATCTCTTCTCATCTTCCCATGGGGGAGAAAGTGAGAAAGAGTGCCGGTGTGTGTGCATGCTCATGCAACACACTCCCAGACCTCGTGCTGCTGCAGCGTGCGACATAATGCAGAGACGGATCAATACATGTGCTGCTATATGGCCCACAGACGCAGAGGGGAGGGGGCTGTCAGGGTAATTACTTTGTCCTCTGGGGGTGTATCACTCTCACGGCCAACAGCCTAGATTTCAATGTGGGTCAATACACACATTCACTCACACACAGACGAGCGTCCAGTTGTTCCAGATGAGAGGCGCTGGAAGTAAATTCAGGTCAAACAGGAAGTGGAAAAGGGGGTCTAAATGCATCATGGGCGATCCAGGGCAGAAATGGGTGATGGGTGGTCGATATGGTCATGTGTCATCTTCTGTTGACTTACACAGTTATGGTATGATGCTGTGTGCCAACACTGTGGTTCACTTTTATTATCTTATAAGAAGTATTTAAGAAGTAGTTTAAGAGTTAAAAGTTAATCTGATAGATGGACTAGAAACATATCACAAAAGCTTTTTTATTTTTAGAAAAATAGTGAGTCAAAAAAACATCCAACTTCTTAACAAATGGCTGTGGCAGTACCAGGGGAATAAATCCTAGAAAAAATTAGCCTGACACGCCAGAGTGACAGTTCCATATATCCACCACAGAAATATTTCATTAGTCCATCTGGAGAAGAGTCCATAGGAAATGTTTTCAGGAGCAAAACCTGTACAACTGCAGCTGGTGATTGGACGATCTGTCTGCCAGTCACACTCATCACCGACCAATCAGATCAAGCCACAGTATGACGTAGCAGTTGTTAGATGCTAGCTTAAACTACATTAAAGTCCTTAGACTACCGTGGTACATAAAATCATTCCACAAAGACACAAACTTTGTCAACAACAATCCCCACTACATTCTCCAGAGAAGCTTCTGAGGAGAACAGATTTCACCAGTTATCATTGAGTAACTAAGACTATCAAAGACTAGCTGGCCGCCATTGTTTTCACACATGCAGTCACTTCCGGCTGTTGTCACATCTTCAGTTTCAGAATTGGCATTTGTTGTCCAGTACATTTACACAAATAGTGAACTGGTAAACTGTTGACAAAACAATCAACATATACTTATGATAAAAATAACAATTTGAGTCAGGAGGAGTAAAATAAAGTATAAAAAAGGTGAAAAACATGTAAAAAGGGACTTAGTTATATTTATCAAAAATATAAAAAGTCATACTTGCAAAAATATTTTGGGAAAACACAGGTACATCTCAAAAAATTAGAATATCATGAAAAAGTTCAATATTTTTCATCACTCATTTCAGAATGTGAAACCTATATATTATATAGATTCATTACAGATAGAGTGAAACATTGGTCTTGAAATTTTGGTCATTCTGAAATGAGTGATAAAAAATATTGAACTTTTTCATGATATTCTAATTGTTTTAGATGTACCTGTATTTTCGATTCTATTATCAAATGGATCTATCCTGAGAAATGTGATTTCTTTTCAAACATTTATTTTCCATTTAAAGTCTGTCTCCAGGAATATGTTTCCTGTCTGAGGTAAAAAATCTGTTTTTTTATTCAACATTTAATTATATTTAATATGTGCAATGACTTAGCTTCTGTCATTCATTTTTTGAACACAAGTTCAAAAAAGTGACATAACTTCATATTTTTTAAATACTCTTCAAACACAGGATAAAACTTGAGTAACTGAACAAGAACAACTGGTTAACGATAAAAAACAAAAATAATTTAGTGTTTTCAGGGATAAATATTATTGTGAAGATATGAATATGGATGGATTATATTTTAAAAACTTCAGCCAGTATTTGCAGCCAATAATTCAAACGTATGCAGGGTCATTTATATTATAACGCTGTTATTAATATCCTTACAATATGAGGTGAAATAGCAGAAGGGAAACATTCTTGAATTAACAGCTATGCTGGTGGTTGTGGTGAAATGATGTGGAGGGTACTTTTTGGCACACTTCGTGCCCCACTGCAATCAAGCATCATGTAAACAACACAGATAAACTCAGTATTGGTGCTAAAAAATTATCGTTTTCAGATAATTGCAATTTCAAACAACGCAATCATGTGATCCCCAAAGCTGCAATTTCTTCCTGCACTGACTGACCCTAGATCTGTTCTGTCAACCTTTATACACAGAATATTTTACTGGCAATTTGCATTTGCAGAAGTGCTGGTGAGTTGGTCAACAACACAAAGTCTCTGTTTAGGAGAAGTTGGAGTGTCCCTTAAATAATGACACAGATTATTTACCATTAATTTTAGATTATGAATAATGTGTTACGCTCTTTTGTTCACTGATTTCCTTTCTGTTGTCTAGACTGTTAACACAGTAAATATTGCGCTGAAGCTTGATTTGGAGAAAAGCGAGAATGGATTTGAAATCACAATTTTTGCCAGATAATGTAGATCTTTTCCTGAAATACTTCAGCCCTAATTTGTCTTGATGCCAACCATGTCTACCCCTTTAAGACCACAGTGTACTCTGTTGGCTACTTCCAACAGGACTTCTTACCACATCTATCCATCCACTCATCCTTCATCTACACGGTTGGTACAGAGGGGCAGACATTGGGTTAGGGTACACCCTGGACCAATCAATCCCACATGCACACTAACACCTAATGACAATCTGGAGTCACCAATAAATCAACAAGCATGTTTTGGTCAGAAGGAGGAAGCTGGAGTGCCCAGAGAGAACCTCGGGCAAGCACAGGAAGACAATGCAACTCAACACAGAAAGACCCTCGTCGACACCACCAGCCACCTAAAACTGATTCCTACAAACAAAGTTTGTATCCAGCTGCCTTCAGTCACCAGATCTCAAACTAGCAGAGCACTGTCTGGATGTGCTGGACGAGGAGACTTAATTGTGATGTGCAGTAAACAAACGAGCAGCTGCTGCAGGATGGTGTCATGAATATGGACCGAAACCTCTCCAGCATCTTGTTAATCCTAAACTTGCAAGGTGTACCTAATAAAGTGGCTAGAGAGCGTATAGCTGTGTTTACAATGAAGTCAGCATTGGTGATGTGGTGGAGGGAATCAGAAATTGTCACAACAGTATTCTGATTAAATAAAAACAGTATATTTACTAATCTGAATAAAGCTAACTTGATTAATGAATGAATGTATTTTGGATTTTAGTTCTAGATTTGTTTTCTGTTAATTGACCTTAATTGATTGATTAACTGTATAATTGTACATCGTGTTGTTGCCCTAATCTTTTAGTGTTTATATCATAGCCCTGAAAGTCTCCTCTGGTCTGTATTTCTGTGGATTTGCTGTGATTTGTCCATTAAATCCCTCCTAAAATCACAATGAGGTTACTGTCGCTGGGGGTAGCCCTGCTGCCAAAACCTTATGTAAACAAACCAGCATATTTGCACCCAAAATGACAGACTGTCGTTTTCAGAAATGCCTGTGACACAAACACAAGAGTCTAAAAACCAAAACAGCTTAAACTGAAGTGCATGTGAAAAACTCCTCAGCTACCGTTTCCTCTGTTGTCATTTCTCGCAGCGCTGTTCGGTGTTCGTCCTGAGCACCGGGACTGAACGTAACGTCACTGAGTCCATTATCGGACAGGGCGACTGTTGTCAGCCAGGACTTCAGAGCCGAATTTACCTGAAAATGGTGAATTCCGTGGTTCAAGTCGACTCCCCGGAGCAGCCAGGCCCGCCGGATGCCCTCCTCCGCTTTATCCGCCCGCTGAAGTAGCCTATAAACACGGCTCCGGGTGCTCGGTTTCGGTTCCAAAGGTTCCGGTAGAGAACTGGTCCCCCCCGGAACTCTCTCGGAGGAATGAGGGGTGTGCGGACGCGGGGCTGGAGACCGAACCCCCAAAATGTCGCTGAGAGCAGCTTAAAGAGGCTGGAGGAGGATCTGCTCTCGACCGAGGAGACGGGAGGGGTGCAAGCTAGCTTCAGTCAAACTCAACAGTGCAGTGTTGAAGGGAACATCCGGTTACACGTCAAAATAAGAGGGCGCCCGTCTGCTGCCTCACGCTCTCAATCAAACATTTCAAAATAAAAGCACAAATAATCTGCTTCCACAACTTCCGGTCCAGAGTCAAAGTAGCGACCAAACTTGCTTCCCAAAATGTTTAAAACATAGAAATTGAATTACCGTTAATATATATTCTACATTGTTCCATAAGCACATGTGCCCTTAGTTTGTTTGTTGTCACTTTGTTTCTTGCTTTTTTTATTTTGTACATATTTTATTCCTCTTCCTTGCCTTAATTTTATTTTTTATTAAAAAAGTCTATTTCTGCCTATTCCTGCTTTTTTGTATGATCAGTGACTTTTAAAAAAATAACCCAAGCTACTATCACAGATCTTGAATTACATATTTTTTTAATTGCATGTTTTGCTCATAAATCTAAATTACATACAAACATAATGTGTACATGGCATTTTAAAAGCACCAACTTTTCCTTAACTTAACCTGCATTGGGTCAAAGTTAACAGTGAAGCTGACACAGAAAAATAGATAATTGAAGATGCATATAAGTACATTTTTCTCATATGATGTTATAATTTGTGTTAAAAAAATTGATAGCAATAATTAAATGTAATAAAGTAAATATACAGTGCTGTAAGTAGCCTTTCAAATGCATGATATTTATTATTCTATGTTAAATTGTAAAATTTGTATTGCTTAATAACATTATATCAAGAAAGTAGTCCTCCTTAATACTCCTCTTCTTTAGGGTAGCTCTCAGGCTCAAAAGGTTGGTGACCCCTGCTCTAGTGGACATGTAGTTTGTACTTTGAGAGTGAAGTAACCAGCGTCAAATACCTTTTGATAATACATACCTGACCAATAATGCTGATTCTGCTTCTCTTCTACATAATATAGAATATATTTAGAATTTTTCCCATTTGTAAAGTATGTCCGGTCCTTCCTGGTTATTTTTGTATCCTATTACAGAGATAATCTTAAGTTTCCCTGAGGATAAAGTACTATACGTGAAGTTCATTTAATTAAGAATAAGTACACTAAGTATGCTATGGTTAAGTGCCCGGGGGGAACCCATGCATGCACAGGAAAAACATGCACACTCCACACACACACAAAAGGCCCTGAAGGCTTGCACTAGCTACCTTGATGCTGTGAGGCAGATGCACTACCTGCTGTACCACTGTGCCGTCCTCAGAGAATAATATATATTTAATAGCAATAAACCAAGAAAGTACAGATTATTGGTGTTTTGAACAAAAAAACAGGTCTGTTACAGTCTTATTACAACCTGAAAATTCATTAAGGTGCAAAACTCTTTATGATTTAATGTGATTTTTATGTTAAAGATCTTGCAATTTTCTACTGGCAGAGTGAATTAAAAGCCAAATCATCAGCTGCTGTATAGATTTTATAATAATAACACATGGTTTAAAAATCCTTAGGCACACCTAAGGTAGTCTCAAGATACACCAGTGTGCCACACCACACCATTTTATAAACTGCTACATAAGGCAATAAAGCAAAGTTTCAAACTACTATATTGGATACACACTTCCATTAAAATCAAGAATTTAAATTTGTATGCAAGTGTTTTAATACTAAACATTTTTTAACACTGTACTGCAAGCTATTGGACTTTTGTGATGAATGTTCTTAACTAATCATGAAAGCATACATTTTTAATTAAATTGCATTTTTATTAGGTAATTACACTTTTATGTTAATGTTCCATTATTGTACTTTAAAGATTTTATTGTATTTTTATTCACTTTGTATAATTTGATCATTTGCCTCTCTGGAGTTCCTAAGCTGTAGGTTTACTTACAAGAAGTTCCAAGATTGTACTTCACTGAATTACTTAACGATCTTTAAGTTAATAGTAGCACAATAATTTAACAGAAAAAAAATCACACACTATGTAATCATATAGTTTATTTAATTTTTACCGACCCGGGTATATTGCGTTTTTGTTGGTTGTTTGCTGTCACCTGCTGGTCAACACCCGAAGCTACAACAATCATCCTTAAAGCTGATGGAGAGCGTTGCTGTAACACTGATCAAAAACAAATCAACATAATACAACTGAAATATATTCATCAACCCATCTTATCCAAAACTTCCCATATTCATGTTAATCAGATTAATTATAAACATTTGGGGTTGAATAATTTTCTGACTTGTTACCAGTTAGAGTGGAGGCAAATAAAACATTCATACACTTGTTTTTTTAGGGCTGAAGCAGTAAAACTTGGCCTCAATGTCCAAACTTTTTATTCAATTGAAATGATATACTGTTATTAATACACAGTTTAACACTACTCACAGTTTAGTCTGTGATCTTGCATATCTCATGAATTTTGAAAAGGTTGTTTTAATTTGATCTGGTTGTTTCCAGCTTAACTCCTATAGCAAATCTGAAATACACTGAGGAAAATCAAGTGTCATGTTCAGACTGTTCAGCACAAAACCTGTGCCACTGAAACCCAGTTAAATTGCAGTGGTTGATCTCACCCTCATATACACATAATGCATGCATTTTAGTATTTCTGAGTGTGAATCTGGGCTTTTTATGCTCATTTACTGTTTCTATTCTCCACCAGATTACATCTTTTAATTGAATAAGTGTGAGTAGTTGTCTTTGCACAGAAAGAAATAATACATTAAAATCAGTGTTGCAGCTGATCATGCTTTAAAAGTGCAACAAATCTCAATATTAGCATCCTGTTTCCTACATAAAGTGCTGTAGGGTGGGACGTTGGATTAAGTTTTCTGGTCTCTCTCTGCCCTTTACACATTATTTTAAAGCTTGTAGAGGCAAAATCAACTGAAACACTTAATTTAAGGAAAACAAGGGAAACAACTTTTTAATAATAATGTTCAGGCCCGCTATAAAGTGACTTTAAAAAATGTCTAGTTTCCGACCCCTGCACGAGTGTGTGGGGTTAGGCGTCTGCCTGCGACTGTTAGGATGGGAATTAATAATATATTTATTTTGGGGCTGTCACTTTAGTGCATTAATTAGATTAATTAATTACACTGCAAATTAATGCGTTATAAAAATTAATCACAAGATTAATCATAGCACACAAACATTTTGATATTGGACAGCTGGAGGACCCGTACATGGCAGTGGCACGTCACATCACACATGTGTCTCTAGTCAAACCAAACAAAGCCCAGGTGACAACAAGAATGGCATATTTAAGACTTAGTCTTATTTTATTTTTGAATTTATTTATCTATATTTGTACTACATTCTTTAATAATCCATCAGGCCTAATTGTTTTGCTGGATGTCCTCGACCTTTTTCTTATTTTGAATTTGATTCATGAAACACACTTAAAGTGTAATTTGACCTTGGTCCTTGTGGGGGTCTTACTGGAGGGATGGGACCTGTTGTGGATGCAGGGTGTTGGGTGGCGCCCTGTCAACACTTGTCAATCTATCAATCAATCAATCAATCTTTATTTGTATATTGCCAATTCATAACAAGTGTTATCTCAAAACACTTTACAATAGAGCATAAAACTCTTCATTTTATGGAAACACATACGTATATGCACAGATACATATATACATATAAAATACACATATACATAAATATACAAATATATACATCCAACAGTCAACATGAATCCATATAGCCAATCATGAATCCCTCCATCATGGCTCAAGAAAAAAAACCTTCTGTTAAGCAGCAGGAAGTCTTGAATGTGGATCACAGTCTCATGATGAACAGTAAATCCACACAATGCTGGGTTGGGTGTGAGGGCAAAGGAAGGGAGGGAAGAGGAGACAAGTGGACTAAAGTAAGAACTAAAGTTAGTGACAGATCCACGAACCACAGACCTGTCATCTGAATTGTTTCTGCTGAAATCAAATTTATTTGAGATTAGCCTCTTGAGATGCTACATCTAATTTTCAGGAAGGTGGGCTAGGGGTGGGGGCTCGCCTGGGTCCAAGTGTGTCAGAGGCGGCACCATGCAGTCCACCCACCCCGCTGGAGGACTCCCTCCATGTCCAGAGTTGGATTAACTGGACCTCCTGTAACAAAGGACAAATGTATACAGTTAGACTAACAAGTCCATAACAACATGCAGAAGACGTCCTTCAAAAAACAAACAAGACATAATTTAATGCAGGCATGGTTGCAGCTAAAAATTGATTTTGGTCAACTGGAAGTCTAAAACATCCCCGTGTTTTAAAAGGTGGTTCAGCGAAATGCTTCCTGTTGCTGAGATGGAACAGATCCGTTTTAACAAGTAGAACTCTAACAGGTATTTTATGAAAGTGTGGAAACCATTTTTGGCTTTGTTAGATAAAATTTAAGTGTATTTATAATGATCTGTGCTGCTATGTTATGCCCATATTATGTACGAACTCTGTCTTATTTGGCATGCTGACTGATGATTTTGACGGACTCCCACCCGTGTGTGTGTGTTTTGTTTGTTTTGTGCCCAGGATTCTTTTTTTAATTGAAAAAGGGACAATCACTTCCTGAATCAGTTTTTGCTGGAAGCTTTGGACATTCACATTTAGATTGTATCCTCGCCCCGTTTTTGTTATCTCTATCACTGCTGGTGATACTACTGGATGTTCTTGTTTATCATTTGTATCTGTATTATAAGAAAAGCCTTAAATAAAGTATTAAAAAAAACAAAAACAAACAAAAAAAAAGAACAAACAAAACTGTCACCATCACCAGCTAATGAAGGTGTGTATAAGGAAAACGTCTTTGTTTATGGTTGTTTTTGTTATTTAAATACTTTACAGCAAAAATGGCAATATCCATTCTGTAACTCTAGCAAGGATATAAGTGTCATTAACTGCTGCTATTGAACAAAAAAAAAATCCTGAAAGTCTTTTGTACTTCTTCATTGGCTCACCCTGTACTCAGGGTCTGCAGGACTAATGTGTGACACTGAGAAAGTGTGCTTTTGTTCTTTCAGATTTCAATTTAATTTGGAGCAAATTAAATTAGGATTATAGCCTAGGTGTTGGGTCGAAAAACATGACACTACAGAGGAGTAAAAGGGTGAGCTACCAGGAAAAAATACAAGAGAAGGAAGATTTACTTTTAATTATGTGCATGGAGAAAAAAAAGCACAGGGCTGCTGCTCCTACATCACTCACTCATTTACGGCCTGCCATAAAGTAAGATGATCAGTCTCAAGTCAGATGCCCAATCAGTGAATAAATGCTCAGGAGCTCTCAGTGCTTTTCTAGGTTGAAGCAGTTCTCCACAAACAATACCATGCAAGTGCATGCAGCTATTAGGGGAGGCTGGGGTTAGTTGAGCCTAATATAAATCAATTTAAGAGAATGTATAAAAACAAAATAATAAGGAAATATGAAGATGATGGACGAAAGGTCCTCTTTTGCTTTATATGTCATTGCTGTTGATGGTGAGCAGTTATGTATGTTTGTCAATTGTTTTGTGATTACTTGTTTCTACTTTATTTATGTATCATTTATGTGTTATTATTTCTAATTTTCTGCTTTTTCAATAAGCATCGGTTGTTATATATCTGAAGGTTAGACCATCAAGTATTTTTGCTTTATTATGTCAAGAAAGGGGCTGGTATTAATAAGTTTTCCTTCTTCCTGCCCCTTTTTGATCATGAAATGGAAAATGAGACAGAACTTATTAATGTACAGTATGTGACCTGTAATTTCATGATACGGAATAAATTGAAAAAAAAAAAGGTACATTAAGCCACCCCTGTTGCTAAGAAAAGGTGATAAAATGAAGTCTGTGAAGGTAGGAAGCACATGGGTAAAGGAGTTCGACATTTACTCCCAAAAAACATTCTTCACTCCTGAAAGTGAATTTAGTCCGTCATACGTGTTATAAGAATTGTGTTTAGACCAAAAAAGATTATTTCAAATTTGTTTTATACGTCAACTGTGGTCTCTATGAGCTTCAACATGAATATAAAAGTCTACTATATTAGCTAAGGGGACTAATAAAATCATATTGATAGCTCTGGTATTTTGCACACATTAAGGCTAACTACTGAGCAATATAGGTTTTATTTGAGTCTTTATTAGCGCTGTATGTCTCTTTGATTATATTTTCTCTCGTAGTTTCCTTTGCAAAAGCCTCTGAATGCTATAATATGCTACCCTCGCAGTGCAGCTCGATCCACCTTATAAAGTGTTTAACTGTAAGTAAATCAGGTTTTTCATTTTTTTTCAGTTGCAGATGAAGCTTGATTTTACAGTTAGAAACACATTTTCACATGATGTAGGTGCGATCTAAGAATAACTACATTGAGTCATTTCTTTATATACCCTACAATATAAGCTTTTTAAACCTTGATTTAGTTGCAGATATTCCCAGAAAGGATTAAATTGGTGCTATCTACTGCCATAAAGTTTGTTTTCATATGCTTTTGTTATAGTAGCCTTTCTTTGAAATGGATTTGTTTTGTTTTCAGGTACAAACGTTATTGTACCCGTTGAATTGTATATAATAAAAATACACATGAATGTGAGGAAGCGACTATTATTTAGGGATGGAGAAGGTGAGAGCTGGGTGGAGGTTGGGGTTTGTAATGATACAAAGCATATTACTGATTCAGATAAACTATTTAAATCATGCACAAATAAGCAACAGAAACAAAAGTTACCATCTTTTCAACTCATGCACAAATTCAGCTCATGTGTGAAGTGAGTGCTCGGATTAACAGACGAGCTCAGAGAGTCAGCTGGACATACCTGCTCCATTTTGTGTCTTTGCTCTGTGGCTCAGGCTCAAGGGTGTGTGCCCTCTTTACACTCTGGCTGACTGTCCTCCATGCGGGTCCCTGTGGGAAATAAGAAAAATTGTGCTATTGTGTCATTCCATTTGCTCATTACTTATTCCAGTTTGTATTTTTACAAGTTATTGTATGATTATAGGGGAACACTTATAGAGAACTTATGAAATGGAATGTGGCGTTCCCCAGGGCTCAATCTTAGGTCCAACACTTTTTAATTTTTACATGTTACCTTTAGGAGATGCCATCAGGAGACACAGCATTAGCTTTCACAGCTATGCTGATGACACTCACCTCTACATCGCTGTGTCTCCTGATGACACAGGACCCATTGATGCCCTTTTTTTTAAATGTATTTTTTGTGGCATTTTGTGCCTTTATTGATAGGAGAGAGACAGTGGATAGGCTTCACTTTGTAAACAACCAACTGAGCACTGTTCACCCAAAAGAATCTGATCCCTTTAAACAACACCTTCACATCAGAAAGCCTGACGTACCTGTCCAGCTTGTTGACTGCTGGCTGGTGCTGATGGCCGAGTCCAGCCTGTCCTCTCCACGGCCTGCTGTGGTGCTGTTTCTTTTCTCTGAACGTTTGGATTCAAGCCCCTGAACACTCGGCGGTACTCATCAGGGACTACCCAACGTCCACCTTCCCTCACAATATATGTGCCGGATATGGTCACGTCATTATCCGAAATCTGTAAATTCTCTGCCACGCTGAGGACTGCGGGGACACAAGTTAGATCTTATTAATACGACTGCTTATCATGGTCATTGTTTTAATGAAGTTTTGAAAGGAAACTGAACACATACGATGAGTTTGGAAGGACCAGAACTCGCTGTCCAGATTGACCATGGTGTATTTATACACGTCCAGATTGAAGAGCAGCCCAATAAGCCACAGTGTGGTCTGTCTGTAAGAGGACAGACGGACAAACCAGTGAGAAGACCACTATGAGGAAAAAAACTTAAAACACTTTTTACTACAGCCTCTGAACAGCTGTGCCATTCAATATGAATTCAGAGCAGTGGTTGTGTATAAAATAGTAACTAATGACTTAAGTGCTTATTTTTGAGAGTACAGAAAGCTCAGAAATGATAAAAATGAGAGAAAGATTACAAAAAATTCCATATGTAAAAGCATTTTGTGATTGACTTTGAAATCATAAAAAAGTGAAAAAAAAAACCACACAAAATTGGCAAAATTTAGAACTTAATTTTGAGAATTAAAAATAAGAGAGAAATGGTTGGATATAAACAAAAAAGTTATGTTTTGTGACCTCATGTTACATGATTATAAACAGTCAAAATGTAGGCCAAATACTAAAAAACAAAGCTAACAGTTGAAGAATAAACTAAAAGTTTGAGGATGAAGTTGAAATACTGACTAAGATGCTTAGAATATGCAGAAGTTGAGGAAATGGGCCTCAAATGTTGTGATTTAATCCAACATTAAAGTAAAATTTAAACATGAGTCTTTAGTTTGAAATAAAGTGGAAACATTAACAGAATTTGTGATGGTTTAAAAATAATCTCAAAGAGAGAATTCTTTTGGAAGAATATAATCAGGTTTTTTATTACCCCGAAAATAAAATATCTTCAATATGGTAACCCAAAATCCGGTCGATGCTGGAGAGAGTGTAAAAACTTGCTCGCTGACCACTTTCACATATTACGGGACTGCCAAATTATTCAGCCGTACTGGTCAGACATTATGGCAATAATTGAATCAGTGTTGGGTCTCCAGCTGGATGATCGTTTTAGAACCATATATTTAGGAATCTACCCTACACACTTAATCCCCAGGATAAATACCTTCTTAAAATATTTCTGGTTGCAAGCAAAAAAAGCAATAACTAGGAAATGGCTTGAAAAGGTACCACCCACAAAAGCAGAATGGATGATGATTGTAAAGGAATTGTGTAACATGGAGAGATTAGCCTTTTCATTAAGACTATGTTTATAAATATTCAGTAAATGTTGGTCCAAATGGATAATATTTTTGAACAGAAATATTTGATATGATGTGGTTGATGTATATAGTTTTCTTTGTATAACTACATGTAAGGTTTTGCTAGAGCCTCTTGTCCTTTTGGACTGTCTGATGGACTAACAATAACAAAACCTGGACACTGGAGAAAACAACCCTGACTTAACCCTTTTAAAATGAATTGTATTGTACAACCTCTGATGACCTGCTTGTTTGTTGACTTGTTACTTTTCTTTTCTTTTATTATATTCATAAAAAAAGCTTTAATAAAAGCATAGTTAAAAAAAAATAAAAAATGATTTTTCACATTTAAGAAGGAATACTCAGAAAAATGTAAAGGCCTTGATAGTAAAGTTGAAACTTGCCACAATATAATGGCTAAAGCTAAAATATTTATGAGGAAACAAGTCCAAATCAAGCTCTACTTTTTTATTTAGTGAAAATATTTAGACAATCTTGCATTCAAACATTACTTGTTATTTTAACTTTTTCCTCAAAGTGTACAGTGAAAAAAGTCTTCCTCTTCTTATGATCTAATCTCCTGCTCTCATACAGGACACCCTCCATTTAAAACATGACCCTGTAACCATGAGCACTTACAGTCCATCAGCACGAGGCAGGACCACAGGCTCGATGTTGATGTGGGCCAAAGTTATCAGCTGGTTCTTCTCAATGCTCCCCACCAGGTGTCTGATTTTTCGCTCCAAAAGCCCGGCCCTGAAGGAGCGAACAAACCATCATGTTAAGACAAAAGCAGCAGAAACTAAATATTAGAAGAAAAAAGATCCTGGGACAAGAATGACAAGTGCCTCCGTCTTTGTACTCACCATTCTGGATGGTTCTCTGGGGCTGAAGTCAGACTCAGCCTGAAGTAATGTCTGGAAAAGAAAAGGGAGATGGAACCAGATGTACTCAAAGACGGAGGCTTACTGAGCTTTATAGATCATAGTTTCATTTTGCTCATTGATAAAGAAGTTTATGGTCGATACTTTAACCACATTAGGCTTCCTCTTTGAATATTTCAAGATTAATTTGAACAACATAACTGCAAAAACAGGTTAAGTATTCCTTTCAATCTCAGTTAATCAAATGTATCAGCCTCAGTGTGAAACACAAACTTCCTGTTCTGACCTTTAGCTACAGAACTGTCCAAGAAAAAAACAGCTAACAAGAAAGACAAAAGTTCCCTTTACAACAACCCTTTCGGGGAACCAAAGTGCTTTACAATAGGTAGTAATCAAAAAGCAATAAATATAAAATAAAGATAATCAAAGTAATAAAAGCAATGAAAACAATAAAAGCAATAAGGGCAATGAAATACAATAAAATAAAGTACAATAAAGTAAAAGTGTCACCACACTACTGGGTAATAAAAGCCAACCTAAATAAATATGTTTTCAGTTCAGATTTGAAAGGATTTGATTATAGTGTTGGATAATTGTTTTTTTTGTTGTTTTTTTATTTCTTTTTGAGAAAAAGCTTAGCTTTGTTTTGGGTTATGTGTTCTTTTTTGTCAGTTGATGCATACAATTGAAGTTCTGCTCTGTATATTGAAACCAAAATAAAATATGCATTCATTCATTCATTCATCCAAAAAAAAAAAAAAAAAAGAAAGAAAGAAAAAGTTGCCAAGAACATCCAAATTCAGAGCCAGTTTATTGAGACTATTCAATGGAATATATCCAGAACACAATATCAAAACACAGCCATCGAAAATGTTTGATTTTGGGCTTCTTTACGTAGGAGGAGTGATTGCACTAAAGGGGAAAATGTTGAACCCCCTTCACTTGAAATACTCAAAAAGGAGTAGGTCTTGGACTTGAGAGGTTAGTTGTTAAAGATAAACAGAATTTTATAAATGGGACTCATTTATGTCTTTCTTAAAAAACAAAAATGATTATACAAAACTGTAAAGTGAAACATGTATGGGCAATGTGAATGTAGGCTGATTGATCCTGCCTTTTATTTAATATAATTTATTACATACTATGAATTTGGTGTTTTTTTTCATATTTTTACGTGTATATTAATTAAGTTATGTATTTATTTTGCCTTTGTGTGAATGTGTGACTGCTTAAGGGGATATACAGTATGTGTAAAAGTGCTTGTTAGGTTTTGATATGCATTTGAAACTTCAAATAAATATATTGGTAAAAAAATGAACAAATACTCCAGACTGGCAATTTTGAGTTCAACAGCACAAGAGTATCACAAACAGTCTAAAATCATTTGAACTCAGTTCAGTTCAAGAAAACACAAAATGAGATGTGCAAACCAGAAAACAATCATCATTTCACATTAGGTCTGAAATCTGTAACACTACTCATACAGTATGTAATCCCTCTCCACATAAACACAGACAAATCCAGGGCAGTCACACTACAGCAATAATAACAACAATAAAAGAAGCAAATACCAAAAATAAAGCTGTTGTTCATCGATACAGAGCAGGCAAAGGTACAGAACATTTTCAGTGATCGTACATCCCAAGTCTGCACAAAACAAATTAGTAAATACAAAACAATAAATCAGTGGTGCACAATGTGAACATCATTTGTTTTTTTCATTTTACAGCAAAGACTTTTTATCCTCTGCAGCCATCACAGTTCAAAAGCTCACTTCAGTAACTTCAAATTACATCAGTTCCTTCAGTTTCATCAGTGACATTGGTTTGTAACAACATACTTCAGTCATAAACAATAACATTTAAAGGCCAAGAGTCCATATTTCAGAGTGCAGTGAATATGTGAGAGCATTCCTCCTGGGTTAATCCCCATGGTCACTGGTGGGCTAACCAATACATACTTGTACTGGTCTGTGAACTGGGACCTTTTAAACAGTGTGGACCATTTGTCTTTGCCCTGCCGGATGGCCTCAGTGACTTCAAATCCTGAGAAAGAAAAGGGGAAAAGTTTGAATCCCAACTTCTGTGTTCAGAGGAAATGTTTGAATATGTTTTAGTTCAGTTTCCCTTCAATAAGCTCAACCTTAACTAAAGTACACGCCAAAAGTTTGGACACACCTTCTCATTCAATGCGTTTTCTTTATTTTCATCACTAACTACATTGTAGACTCTCACTGAAGTAATGACAGCCCCTGGTCGACTTATTTATTCCTTATTTTTTATTTTTCTATTACTTTATAACTTATCTATTCTTTTAGTCAAACTTCTTATCATATTTAATTCTTAATTTTTTTATCCATTTTATGTTATTTTATCTCTTCTTTATTATATTCTTATTATGCTCATTCTTATTGTTTTAGTATGATGGTTTTTAGCTCCAGTGTTTCCTCATAGGGGCTCTCCACACTGGGAGCTGCTCCTGGTCCACTTCTGGGGCCACTGCTGGGGGATGGCTCTGCCTGCATGGCCATAGGCCCCTGCACAGTGTTGTGGGGCCTTGTGTCTGTGCGGGAGGATGGAAGTCTCTGGCTGTGCTTCTCATGGGCCGGGAGCCCTCCTCGATGTTGATGGCCCCCAAATGTAGTTTATTCCTTATGCCTAAGTCACACATTCCCGTTTCTCATAGCGACTGTGCACGACTGTACACGATTGAGGAGGCTGGTGTGATCGCTATGATACGGGATTAAATTACTGTCTCACCCCTGGAGACACTCTGTAAATACACCGTCAGTGGCGCAGCTACAGGGCTTCAGGGGGCGTTTGTCCCGCTCCAGTTAGGTTAATACAGCGATATGACGAGGACTCCATCCTGCTGGCAGGACGTCAGCCCCGCTCGAGCTCAGTTTGCGTCACGTAAGCCCCAACTGAGCCCCGTCGCTTGCGCCGTCTTGAACGGGACACAGTCGGGGCTCATACGGATACATCCTTGTCAGTCGTCCTCATAAAGGTTTCAGGATTGAGCCACGAATGGGCCATGATCAGCCCGACTGAGCTCCGTACATGCCCCGCTAATACCACTCGCCTTAGGACTGCATTAGGCTTCCATACTGCTATACCGAGAGCGGCGATTCTCCATGACAGTTTTGAACAGTTTAAAACTGTCGTGGAGCTTCTACGTTCCCCTCCGTTCATCCACGACTATACAGCGCTGATCCAGACTAAGTAGCGCATGCACCGCGACCAAAGCACGCTTTATCAGAATTATGACAATCGTGCTCAATCGCCATGAGAAACGGGAATGTGTGACAGGGGCTTTACCTCAGTCTTCGGTGCACAGCCATGTCTCTCTCTCTCTCTCTCTCTTTTATGACAGCTCGTATGAATGTTGTGGGTGCAGGTGTGTGTGAGTGCATATGTTGATGTCCGCAAGTGTGTGTCTGGATATGTCTCTTTATTTGTGGGAGGGGGATAGCCGGGTTTTCTGTTTTTATGTGGTTTTTAGCCTCTGGAGGCACTTTGTGTTGCTTTTATGTATGAAAAGTGCCTTATAAATAAAGATGATTGATTGATTGATTGATTGACTGGTTTCTCTTAACTTAGATGATTGGTTTTTGCCATAATATTAATTCTAACAGTTGTCTAATAGGGCTTTCGGCTGTGCATCAGCCTGACTTAACATAAGGCAAGAAATTCCATTAATTAACCCTGGAAAGGCACACCTGAGAAGAGAAAACCATGTCAGGTGACTACCTGTTGAAGCTCATCAAGAGAATGCCAAGAGTGTGTAAAGCAGTAATCAGAGCAAAGGGTGGATACTTTGAAGAAACTAGAATATAAGACATGTTTTCATTTATTTCACACTATTTTGTTAAGTACATAATTCCACATGTGTTCATTCATAGTTTTGATACCTTCAGTGAGAATCTACAATGTAGTTAGTGATGAAAATAAAGAAAACACACTGAATGAGAAGGTGTGTCCAAACTTTTGGCCTGTACTGTATATGACAGCTGATGTTCCTCTGACTCACATGATCAAATCAATGCAAAAAAAAAAAGCACCAAACTGGTTCAAAATAATGTTACACACAAAACTAAGGCAAATATATAGTAAGAATGTATATGAAGCATTATCAAGATGCAGGTATTTAATAATTTATAGGACTCAGACATTTGTTTTGTGTTTTAGTTCAGCCTCTGTCAGCGTGTTAGAAGAGACATTCGGCTGTTTGTGTTTCTGCTTCTTAGATGGATTAGAGGTCTCGAAGTGTATCCATGCTTTACAATAATATCACAGATTACCTCCACCAAGGAGGTGATGTCATTGCCGGCATCTGTTTGTTTGTTTGTTTGTTTGTTTGTTTCTCTGTTAGCAACATAACTCGAAAAGTTATGGATGGATTTTGATGAAATTTTCAGAAAATGTTCAGATTCGGACAAGGAACAAATGATTAGATTTTGGTGTTGATCCGGATCACTGTCTGGAACCGCTATGATGAAAAATGTGATTACTGTGAATAACTACTGAACTAAAATAGATGTCATCATGAATCCAGTTGCTAATGGTATGTTTTCATGGTCAACAAATCTATCTATTTAGATTAAATAAAGGTAGGACTAATATTTATGGTGAAAATCACAATATGGGTGAGGACTGTGGCGCTGGTTGAGGTCTGAACTCTCCGCGTGCTTTTCTAGTTAAAACTGTATTTCTATGTATGTGATATTTTGAGCTTTAAATACTAGAAATTTAATCATTTTAAAAAGTGATGGATCACCATGCTCAGAGTATCTCTGTATGTTATGATATCGTGTTGCCAGCCCTGGACTGCATATTGCACAATATATATATCGTCCTTACTAAAAATCATATCCTTATGTTCACTAAGAAGAAATTTTGCTGTAAAAAAAAACGGAAATTGTGCATATTTAAACACAAAATGGTAACAAAAACAATAAATAAAGTTCCTCTTTTCAACATAGTACAAGTCAACATCTTTGTTCTCATAATCTCTGCTGTGGCTTTCAAGCAAAAACTAAAGCTATAATTCAGATCAAGTCAAGCTACAAAAAACAAGCAAAGGAGGCTTATTCCAGTTTTTCTTAAAGTCTCCTTCTTTACATTTTTTAAGAGAACACATATTTTAGAAGAAATACATTAAAATGGCCCTATTTTCAGAGTGCAAAAGCTAGTTGCATTAAAATCTAAAAAAGTGAAAAAAGGTTTAAAAAATACTCATAACTCATATTTAAATCAGATGTGTTAAATTTGGTGGATTTTCTTTTATTGTTCAAATATACAAATTAAAATTCCATATGATCATAAATCCTGGTTTACAGAGACAATTGACATTTAATAAAAACAGATGGAAAGTTTCAAATGTGTACTTTTGAAGCAGTCTGTATCCTGATCTGAAAACTGTTATGGCATAAATTGGTTAAAAACTTTTGGTTTTTTTTGCTTGACACACAGTGCCTGTGTGATTTTGCATCAGCTGTACTATAAATCACATTCTGCTGCACTAAAGCTCAATTTTATGACTGTATATGTAAATATTTTTAATTCTGCTGTTAGGGTCTTCAGTCAGGTGTGACATAGTTTTCTTCTACTGCGTGCTGATGGTATAAAGATGACTGACAGTAACAAATCACTTGATCAAATATCATTCCTTTAGAGCACATACCTCTCTTTATCTCCTCCTTCATGATGGTCAAGCTGGAGCTGGAGACCCCGAAGGACGAGTTCTGCTGAGGGTACGCTGGGGTTATGATCGGCATGAGGTGAGCGCGGTCGCTTAAACTGACCTAAAAAGACACAAAATGTTTGCTTTGCTGTTACTTTAGAAAATATGTGGCTCAACAGACTTGTGTGGTTTCAGTCTGGAAGCATGAACCCATTTATGCCCAAATTTTTTTCTGAGTTGTAAGGTATATAAATTTATCAGTTGAGTCCCTCTGAATCTTGTTATGTATTTCTTAATGTATAATGTATTTCTTTCTCTGGTGGGGGGGTTGTAGGTGTGGGCATTGGGCATTGGCTATGGTAAGTACTTGTATGTCAAGAAAAGTGCACCTCCAACTGCACATCAAGAATTTTTTTTACCTCCGTGAAGCACAAGCTAATGTAGCTTATGGAAGCCCATTTTGGCGACTTAAGAAAAAGGAATTTAAGAAACTAATAAAATAAAAAATTGAATACTAAGTCATAATTATGACATATAAAGTCAGAATTATGAGAAAAAGTCAGAATTATTTGATATAAAGTCATTATTATGAGAAAGGCATGTTGCTGTAGGAATGTCTATTAACATGGGGCACACAAGCTAATGGTATCTCACAATTTTGACTTTTTATCACAAAATCATGACACAGTATTTATCTTTTTTTAATTCCCCAAATTCCTTTTATCTTAAAGGTGCTATGAGGAGAATCTATTTCCAGTGACATAAAGACTCTGCTACCCATGAGCACGCGCGGCGACTGTCGTAAAGACGTGACCCAAGCCAAAGCGTATGTTTGTTGTGATGCTAATGAATGCAGCTTGGACCTTCCTCAGAACTCTGCATTGCTTTACAACTTCTTTTTTCAACAACTTACAGGATGCAAAGCAACGAGGTAATGTATCTCTTTCTAGTTATGTAGCGGTAGTTTTTGATGTGTGACAACAAGCAACTTTTGGAAAACTTAGTATCGTAGTTTTGTAGCCGGCTATATATCGCTACTTACAGCCTGGTGCTCTAAGACGTGTCTGAATAATATAAATTTGCTCTAGTTTTAATTGTCTTGTTCCCAAAGTTGAGTATCCAGGCCAGTCCAGCCCTGTCCGACCCGACCGCAAAGCTAAGGAATAGCATTTATCGATAACCTATTTTGATACTATAAAACTCATCTTAAAGTGTGTATTTCGATCAGGCATACATCTAAAAGTCAGACTTTTTTGTAATTACTTAGAAACTCCTCATACCATCTTTAAGTGACAGAAACGGGCTTCCAGCTTAGCAGAAAGCAAGAAAATGATTTATGGTAACCTATCAAAATCCTATAGACACAGGTCTTGAATACCTGTGAATTTATTTAGGTTGGAAGAGTATTATAACAAGACTTAAATGCACCAGTGTACCTCATTCTACAATTTGAAATGAGCAAATTATGAGAAATCCGGCAGACAGTGTTTTACTTTAGTTAGCGACAAGCTATGTGCCTACTGGAAACTTTTGTTGCCACTCACAGAAATTAGCCCATGAAATATTTATCCCAGGTAACATTTTTGGTGGAGGGTTACTCTAGAGACTTGAATGATTAAATAATTATAAATATGTTTTGGGGGAAAGCATTAGAAATTTATGAAAATGACCTCTTTCAAAGACGATTTGCATCCTCCATGTCTTACACCAGAAGGGGCAGGAAGCAGATGATGTCATGTGACAGGAACTACTTGGAAACTATTTTTTATAAACCAAAATATTTATCTAAGTGGTCTACTAACACATAAGTAGAAAAAGTTGCTTTACTACCGTTGAGATTTTTTGTTGTGAGTAGAAAATGACATTGATACACTTTGGCAACAATCGTTGGCGGTGGGGCAGAATGGGTTAAAACAACACTAAACACTCACCCTGGGGTCCCACTCAGGCAAATTGAAGCCTGGGTTGGTGACTCTCTTTAGCATCACTGGGTACGGTGACTCCCTGAGGAAGAAACACAACAGTTTCAGCACTTGTTCTCCAATAGGCATGTCTAAAAGATTCACGCTGTCATCTGCAGGGTTTGATTTTCAAAGATCAAATTCAAACACTTTCAAGATGGATTTTCAAGCTTTTCATTCAAGATGCAGTTTGTTTCTTAAAAAGGGGGGACTCACCAGATGTTGAAGACCTTGAAAAACTTGTTCACCAAGGTTGCTGCTGAGGCGTTTGGGAATGCCTGGCAAACTCGAGCCACCAGTATGGCCCAGGACACACCTCCTAGGAAGCCCAGCTTGCAAGAGTAGATGTTACGTCCTGAAAAAAAAAGTGGAACAGAGGAACGGTGTGAGATCTCCAGCTATCTACAACATGTTCCTTATATAGAAATATTAATGGAAAAAGTGGAGTTGTTCACTAACTCTTAATTTCTTCTTAGTCTACTGCAAAAAGTTCATTTAAATGTAAAACCATATTTTTTTGTTTAATCCATTTCAGCTGTAAGAGTAAACTTGTAACGTCTTGTAACATCTTGTTAGTCCAACATGCCCTGCATTGTCCTTTTCATTTTATTCATTATAGCACATAACAATACTGATGTTTCTGCTCAAGACAAAAATTGCCTTTTTCCTTCAGGGTCACAGTATATGTTTGCAGGGCACAAACTTAAAACAAGAAAACCAGCATTTAAGTTTTGCAAAATAGAAACCCCTGATTTGTAAATGCACCCCTGCAGTGATGAGGAGGTGCATCAATATTGAACATTTGTTTAATTTGCTGATAATCCAGCCAATATGTATTCGATTTATCGGCTGTAAATATCTGCAAAAATTTCAATAGCTGCTGAGACGATACTTAACTTTTTAAGCTGATACGAATATCAACTGATAATATTGTGCATTCCTAATCCAAGGAGCTCATATTTTAACATTTTTATGGCAGATAACAATATTGATACTGATACATGGAAGAAACTAAAAGAAGTTTTCTGATTGATCATTATAGATGTAAAAAGTAAAAAGCTTAGGATTTTAGACACATCATCCTCATTTATTCCCTCTCAACATGAAGGCAAACATGCACTGGATTTGAGTGCAACTGAAGTCGCAACGGAAATGTTTTACTACATTGAACTGTTTGACTCACTTTTGGCCCAGAGTTTAACGGCTCTCAAAGCCAGCTGGAAATTTCGGACATCCGGCACGTTGCGGAGGATCTCCTCCGTCACTTTATAGCCTAAAACACACAAAATAAGAGAGACACATTATCCAAGAGGGATCAGTCACATAATGCATTCAACTTTAGAACAAAACATTAACACAGAAACGAATGAAAAATGATGCACTTTGTGACAGCAGAGACTAAAGCAGATTAAGGTCAAAGATGGAGCTTGAATCATCAGTCAGCCTGTTACACCAGCTATCCACAAGTTCTACCTTAAGTTAAGGAGCAAAGTCCACACTAAATCCCAGGTTTAAACTAATTCAGGTTGAACTTAAGTTGAGTTTGCACCACAAAGACATGAGGTTTACTTTGCTAGTACAACACGGTGTTCAAACTGTTGCAAAAATGATTATTCATCTCCATTTGCCCAACAAGCAAAATGCTTTTTCTTCACAGAGCTGCCTGCAAGTTTTAAAACAAATGAAGACCCCACATCTCGGGACAGACAATCAGCTAAAAATAACTTAAACCTGCCATCACAGTCAGAGTGCTCCCCACAGCTCTTTAAAGTCCATCTGAAGAAGAAGTAAAAAGCCCCCTGCTTCTTCTCATCCTTTAAATGAACCCACCTTAACGTTACACCATAGCAGTTATATTTTACAGAGCATTGCATCAGTCCTCTCCAGATTATATTTATAATAGGTATTTATGTAAATATTAGATTCATCTTTCTATCCATGGTTGTATTGATTAAACATCCAGAAGAAATATCTTTACAACCACACAGACATGAAGACCCTCATGAAAATGTGATGCCACATCTCAAGGGGCTAAACTTGAATAAATGTATGTTAAAAAAAGATGGTGCTTTACAAATAAAGACTCACTGATTGAGTTTGTATTTAGCAGAGAAAAATGTGATTTTAGTCTCTGCCTGGATGGATACATCTCTGGATGGATGGATGTGTAAATACAAATATTTATTTTCATATATGTGTATCTATAAATAAAGACTTTGTCTTCAGGCTGCTCTGTTGTAAAGTGTCTTGAGATAACACTTGTTATAAACTGGTGTTAGACAAATCAAGACTGAATGATTGTCTGATACTTTATGAGTGTTAACTTTGTCCTATGTTAGAATTTCTTCTCAAACTAAACTACGTCTGGACTTCAGCAGAGCTGATGCTCCAGTGAGTTTTTAGCCAACACTTGAAAATGTATCAGGAAATCCACACACCAAAAAATAGCTCCCTTGAATTTTTTTTATTTCAAATGGTGATGTTTCGAGCCAGACAGCTCTTCCTCAGACTTTACAGGGTGGTCAGTGAGTAGACATTTAAAGGGTATTAAAGTCTTTAAAGAATTTAATATCTCGTAAGTTCTAACCCAATGTGCTTCAAACTACTTAGTATGTTATATCTATGTATATGTACAGTGAATGAAGGAGGGATGTATTTGTATGCATGTTGGTATGTGCATGTGTAGGTTTATGTATATGTATGTATATGCATATATGTATGTGGGTATGTATGTACATGAATGAATACATGTATTAAGTGTATGTGTGAAATTGCATGTGTACGAGTAGGTGTATGTGTATGTATGTATGTGTAGGCTATATGTACATATTTGTTTACATATATTATTTGTGTATATGGGTGCAATGTCTGTAGGTTTTGTATGGGGATGCATTTTTATATGGGTATGGATGTTCAGGATGTGTGCAAAGTGTACATATATATAAGATATAGACAAATTAAAACACGGGTGTCTTTCCTCTCATCGAGTGATTGTCAATGTATTCCAGATGAGTTGGGTCACGTACACACCTACTTTGATTTAAATGGCTACTCACTGACCACCCTGTAAAGTCTGAGGAAGAGCTGTTTGGCTCGAAACATCACTGTTAGAAATAAAAAATCTTTTGGTGTGCAGATTTCTTTATACATTTTCATGCTTAGAATTTTTTGGATCCAGCACCCTACATAGGATGTGCGTGTCTACCCTGTTTATTTTTCAACTTTTTAGCCAACACTTACCATTAAGACTCCTCACGGACGCTGCATCCATTCCCTGGAGCAACTGGTCATCCAGGACGTTCAGTTTGTCATGGATGCTCCTCCGTATCACACGGGTGTACACAAGATCAATCTAAAAAAAAAGGCACAAGTCAATCATTTTCTGTTTGAACAGAGTCAAGCATGCAAACAAAACTCTCACTGAAACAATGCTGCTGTTTGTTTTTCTCAACTTAAATTACCTCAATCCCATCAAAGGTGAGTGTGATTAAAGGCACGTGCGCCTCTTCAAGGGCCTGGAGAAAGAAAGTGTATGTTAGTGACTCAAACAAATGTGATTTAGTGACTTTGACAAGGAAAGAAAAGTGTGTATTGACTTGTAGCAGCATACCTTCAGGTTTTCAGCCTCTTTCTGGGCTTTGAGTCTCTCATAAAAAGAAGTGAAGAACTCCTCTCTCTCCACAAACCCAGGGCCGATGCAAAGAGCATCCATATCACCTCCTGTTAAAACAGACGACTCACATAAATAAAGGTCCTCATCAAACTATTGAAGCCATAGAAGCGCTCTTTTCACAATGACGTCCTCAAAATGGGGAGAAAACTGTAACACACCTTTCATGTGAGCTCCCAAATGAAAGGAGCCAAATGGGACGACCCTTCCTCCAACCTTTGCTTGGACCACTTCAGGTACGTTCTAAAATCACAAACACATATTTGATAACATGATAAATGGTGTTTTAAACAACATCAGTGGAGTTATTTAAAACGGTGATGATAGTTTTCAAGGAACAGATGACTGACCATTTGTTCACACACTTCAGTGAGCCACTCCCTAAAGAGAGACTCCAGTTTATTCAGGACTTTCTTCCTGCAAAAAAAACAACAAAAGAGCATTTTGAAGACATTGTTCTTTTTTAGATTTAATTTTAATTACACTTGCTATGGTTCCTTCATTTGGGGTCTTCACATGTCAGGGATTTTGCAACTAACCTGTCACAGGCATTGACCTCTACAGCAGTGGTTCATAAACTTTTCACAGCCTGTACCCCTTCAGACACTTATCCTCCAGCCATGTACCCCCTACTCTCACACTTATACCAGCTAGAAAAAGAAATGATCTGCAAGCCTGCAGCCACCCCACCTCCCACATTTAACAGGCATAACATACAAATAAAATCTCTTGAAGTGGATTATGTCTCACTTTCGGAAGGGTAATAGGACCAAGTTAGCAGGCGAAAATGATTTTGGCAAAGTCGAGATTAAAGTTGAAATTTCAAAGTTAAAGTTGAAATGACGAGAATAAAGTGGAAATAGTATAAATTTAGAAAAAAAATAAATAGAAAAAGTCAAATATCAAGAAAAAAAAGTAGATAAATCGAGATTAAGGTCGAAATTTCAAGATTAAAGTTGAAATTGGAACAATTAGGGCGGACATTAGCTCAGTTGGTAGAGCGTCCGCCCCATGTACGGGGGCTGCCAACCCCCAGCAGCGGCTGCTGCTTCGATTCCCGGCCTTTGCTGCATGTCATCCCCCCTCTCTTCACCCGCTTTCCTGTCTATCTTCAGCTATCCTATATAATAAAGGCCATAAAAGCCCAAAAAAATAACTTAAAAAAAAAAAAAAAAATTGGAACAATAAAGTGGAAATAGAATCTTGTGATAAAAGTCGAAATGTCGGGAAAAAGTCAAATGAGAAGAACAAAAGTCGACAAATTGAGAATAAAGTCGAAATGCATTGTATGTCAATTTTATTCTTGACTTTTCTCTTTTTTTCTCAAATATTTGAGCTTTTAACTAATCATTTTTGCTTTTATCTCAAAATTTTGACTTTAATCTTGACCTCCCAAAATGTTTTTTTTTTCATCAGAAATGGCCCTCATGCTCTTCTGTACTCACTAAATAGATTTACTTATCAGCAAACTTCAGTGGGCAACACTAGTTTACTTTTGAAAACAGAAATGTACATTTCTGGAATATATTGATTAAAGAATTTGAAGCTGTAAAATACTCACTACAGCTTTAATGAGAAGGATGTCAGACTGAATTTATGTTACTATAAGATTCTTAGATAATTCAGGACAGATTTCCTTCCCCTGGATGCATCATAGCCTCTCTGCCAACACTTCAGGCCTTTTTAAAATCTCACAATGCAAACATCTGCCAAGTTGAACTTTAACTACTGAAACAGCTGTTTAAAACCTGACAGGTATTTGCGTACCCCCTACATCACTTAGCGCACCCCAGTTTGGGAATCACTGCTCTACAGCCCTACAGTACCCGATTTTGGGAATACTTGCCTGCTCTCCAACAAAAACATAAGAAAAAGTAAAATGTTTTTCAAAATCTTCGCCTGATCATATTGAAATAAAACATCTCTAATTTTGCTCTGCTTCACTTTATAACAATAGTCCTTTGCAGAGATGATGTTAAAATATTTATTTTTAATTTTAGAGTTTTACAGCCACTGCGGCATCATTTCCAAGACAAATTCAGAAAAAAAACAAAAACATTTTTTAGGCGAGGATGAAATTTTCAATTTTTTCTGACTTCTATTTTCATTTACTCTGTCCCAGTACCTGATATACTGATAATTTTACACCAGGACAAATCTCTCAATTACTTTTATTATGACACCAAAATAATTCAAGTAGACCCTGTGGTTGCAGAGATACACTCTCTTCTTTATGAGGATGTCATTTTAGAGCAGAGGGCTTTAAACAGGGGCTGTAGAGGCTCGCAAAGGCATACAGCTACAACAAAAGTGAACGCTTTGAGGAGGATTTTATTCAGGGTTGGTGCAGTTTTTAAAATCAAATATAAAACTTTTTAAGACCTCTACCATCTGAACTGAGTAAAATAAGAACTACAGAACAAATGACTAGAAATCCTTCACCCCTGAGCTTGTTAACTAACTGTTTGGCAGAGGTCTTCAATAATTCAGGGATACTTAATGTTTCAAAATGTAGAACAAATCAATCATTGTTTGACTCTGTTAACATTTCATAAATAACTTAAATAGATTATATGAAGTTGACAAACACACAAGAAATGTTTTTGATGAATAACAAAATTTACATAAATCATCATATCAGTAAGTGAAGTATTTAAAATAATAATGATGATAATAATAACAACAGCTGTTAGATATTTAAATCTTTAAATCCCCCAAAAAGAAAATATCAGGCATTTTGGTCTGTTTGCAGTTTTTTTCTGAAAACAAAGACAGAAACAAACACTGATGGATGTTTTTTAAGACATTTCATATTCCTGAATTTACTGACCTCTGCCAAAAACTTGGGCTGGAAGTTAAAGGTTAAAGCCTGTTGTATCATATTCGATACATACTTTTATGATAACTTTATCTCACTAGAAAAGCACTCGGAGAGCGCCACAGTCCTCTCCCATATTGTGATTTTCACCATAAATATGGGTCATACCTTTATCTAAATATTTAGATTCCTTGACCATGAAAACATACCATTAGCAATTGGATTCTTAATGATATCTATTTTTGTTCAGTAGTTATTCACAAAAATCACATTTTTGGTCATGGCAGATCCAGACGGTGATCCGGATCAAAACCAAAATTGAATCACTTCTTCCTTTTCCCATGCTGAACATTTCCTGAAAACTTCATCAAAATCTATCCATAACTTTTTGAGTTATTTTGTTCACAGACAGACAAACAGACTGACAAACAAACTCTCCCAAAAACATAACCTCCCTGGTGGATGTAATTAATATGACCAATATATGATAAATGATTTAAAAGAAAAATAGATTTCTTTTATTTCAGTGGAAAGTTAAATAAACATTTCAGCTCCAAACATTTTTAATTTTCTGGCCATAATTTGTGCTTTCAAGCTTTAGGGGGTTAAATATCTGATTTAAATTGTTGAATATAAAAACAGATTTGCTTCAAAAGTACCCTAAAATATTTTTCTCCACTACTGTTCAGCTCTAATCAGCAGAGACTTTTATTTCAAGTCCACCCCTCCACCTGTGTTTTAAATGAGAATAAATGACATGAAAATAGATAATCATGCCTGTGCTCCAGCTGTTGGTCGTCCTCAAATATCCCATAGGACTTCAGCTCTTGGACCATGGCTGAGGTCTGGGCGAGGTCTGCCTCCTCTGGCAGGGCCGTGCTGATCGGGGGGGTGAGCCCAAACCACCTGGATGTGTCCAGCAGCAGGGTCTGAGCAGAGCTCGGTCTGTTCACAGGTTGACTGAAAAATAACATTTGAATGTTAGTGCACAACTCCTACAACAGTGATGACAATAAAATACATGCAGCTACGCCAAACTAAGAAAGGAAAGTAAACAGTCCGTTAAAAACTGCTGTAGTCAATTATCTGTCTTGTTAAGGGGTCCAAACTTTTTACATAAGGCCATACTTTTAAAAAGAGGCCTAAAACCCACCTTTTTAATCAAGCTTTTAATTGATTTTATGGACTCATTTATTCCTTATTTGTATTGCTCTATTACTGTATAACTTATTTATTCTTGTATTCAAACTTTTTATCATATTTAATTCTTAATTTTTTACGTTATTTCAGTTCTCCATTTTATGTTATTTTATCTCTCTTCTTCTATATTCTTTTATTATTGTGTTAGTATGATGGTTTTTCGCTCCAGTGTTTCCTCATGGGGGCTCTCCACACCTGGAACTGCTCCCGGTCCACTTGTGGGGCAGGTGCCGGGGGACGGCTCTGCCTGCTTGGCCGGAGGTCCCTGCACTGTGTTGTGGGGCCTCGTGTCTGCGCAGGGGGAAGTCTCCAGCTGCGTTCCTCGTGGGCCGAGAGCCCCCCTCAGTGTTGTTGCCCCCAAAGGCAGCTTATTTCCTTACCTCAGTCCTCGGTGCACAGCCATGTCTCTCTCTCTCTCTTTACAGCTAGTATGAACGTGTGTGGGTATGTGTGTGTGGGCGCAAGTGTATGTGCATATGTTGATGTCTGTGTGTGTGTGTGTGTGGATATGTGTGTGTATTTGTGTGTGTGTGTGTGTGTGTGTGTGTGTTTGTTTTTCTATCCTGGTGGGGTCCACGACCTGAGATATCACTCACGCGGTGGGGACCAGTTTTCCCCGTGGGGACCGATTGCCGGTCCCCACAGGCACGAGCATTGCAATCAATAGAAAACAGCCTGCTGATATGCCTGGTGAAGTTTTTTTTTGTTTTTAGAAATGGTCCCCAGGGGGCGAATTTTTCTGATTTTGTGTATACCCTAGTGGACACACAGTGGTACTACAGTGTGTAAATTTCCCCGGTGGGGACCTTTTTGACAAGGTGTGTAAGTTTGTGTATCATTATCATGGCTTCTTTTTTCACTTTTATGTGATAAGACATTTTATAAATTACCTGGACCTTTTAAAATAAACATTGGGGAACCTATTTAATAATAAAAAGTAACTAATAAACAATTTTGTTCGCTAATTATGCTCAAATCCAAATTCCACTGAATTTGGGACATTGTTTGAACCATAAATAATAAAGATGTCGGAATGATTGACAAATCCATTTTGACCACTGTTCAATGAATACATCACAAGAATAAGCAATAAAATGTTAAAACAGATAACTTCATTATTTATTTGTAAATATTCTTTGATTAGTCGTTGTTGTTGTACAGTGGTATTTTTATTTTCATTTTTAAGTATTATTATGTCTATTGTCATTATTATTATTATTATTATTATTTATTTTTATTTTTATCATTACAACTATTATTTCTAGTAGAAATAGTACTAGCATTTATTATAAAATTTGCAACATATTCCAACATTTTGCAGAAAAGCAACAATGAGAAAAAAGTACCAGACATCCTTAACCATTGCTGTGGGAGGAATTTTTATTATGTATGTATTTTAATGTAGTGCTTTAGTGACACATTCACAACTCTATGTTATTGAAGGGTTTGTGAGCTATAGCCTATAAGTGAATTGACAAAATTTTGATAACAATTACAACAACTGTAATGGAATGCATTTTAATTCAAAAACATACAGGGGCTAAAGTTTACCATTGTCTTTGATGTACATTTATTACATATTAATTTGGTGTGCTTAAATGAAAGACTGGGGGCTTGAAAAAGCAACATTTCCAGATGTTTATTTAACATGAGACTTTAGATAGTCAGTGTCCAGATATTAATTTAACATGAGGTTACAGTTACCCTGTGTCCAGATATTAATTCAACATGAGGCTACAGTTAGCCTGTGTCCAGATATTAATTCAACATGAGGCTACAGTTAGCCTGTGTCCAGATATTAATTCAACATGAGGCTACAGTTAGCCAGTGTCCAGATATAAATTCAACATGAAGCTACAGTTAGCCTGTGTCCAGATATTAAATCAACATGAGGTTACAGTTACCCTGTGTCCAGATATTAATTCAACATGAGGCTACAGTTAGCCTGTGTCCAGATATTAAATCAACATGAGGTTACAGTTACCCATGTGTCCAGATATAAATTCAACATGAAGCTACAGTTAGCCTGTGTCCAGATATTAAATTCAACATGAGGCTACAGTTAGCCTGTGTCCAGATATTAATTCAACATGAGGCTACAGTAAGCCTGTGTCCAGATATTAATTCAACATGAGGCTTCAGTTAGCCTGTGTCCAGATATTAAAACAACATGAGGTTACAGTTAGCCTGTGTCCAGATATTAAATCAACATGAGGTTACAGTTACCCTGTGTCCAGATATTAATTCAACATGAGGCTACAGTTAGCCTGTGTCCAGATATTAATTCAACATGAGGCTACAGTTAGCCAGTGTCCAGATATTAATTCAACATGAGGCTACAGTTAGCCTGTGTCCAGATATTAATTCAACATGAGGCTACAGTTAGCCAGTGTCCAGATATAAATTCAACATGAGGCTACAGTTAGCCTGTGTCCAGATATTAATTCAACATGAGGCTACAGTTAGCCAGTGACCAGATATTAATTCAACATGAGGCTACAGTTAGCCAGTGTCCAGATATTAATTCAACATGAGGCTACAGTTACCCTGTGTCCAGATATTAATTCAACATGAGGCTGCAGTTAGCCAGTGTCCAGATATAAATTCAACATGAGGCTACAGTTAGCCTGTGTCCAGATATTAATTCAACATGAGGCTACAGTTAGCCTGTGTCCAGATATTAATTCAACATGAGGCTACAGTTAGCCAGTGTCCAGATATTAATTCAACATGAGGCTACAGTTAGCCTGTGTCCAGATATTAAATCAACATGAGGTTACAGTTAGCCTGTGTCCAGATATTAAATCAACATGAGGTTACAGTTACCCTGTGTCCAGATATAAATTCAACATGAAGCTACAGTTAGCCAGTGACCAGATATTAATTCAACATGAGGCTACAGTTAGCCTGTGTCCAGATATTAATTCAACATGAGGCTACAGTCAGCCTGTGTCCAGATATTAATTCAACATGAGGCTACAGTTAGCCAGTGACCAGATATTAATTCAACATGAGGCTACAGTCAGTCAGTGTCCAGATATTAATTCAACATGAGGCTACAGTTAGCCTGTGTCCAGACATTAATTCAACATGAGGCTACAGTTAGCCTGTGTCCAGATATTAATTCAACATGAGGCTGCAGTCAGCCAGTGTCCAGATATTAATTCAACATGAGGCTACAGTTAGCCTGTGTCCAGATGTTAATTCAACATGAGGTTACAGTTAGCCAGTGTCCAGATATTAATTCAACATGAGGCTACAGTTAGCCAGTGACCAGATATTAATTCAACATGAGGCTACAGTTAGCCAGTGTCCAGATATAAATTCAACATGAGGCTGCAGTCAGTCAGTGTCCAGATATTAATTCAACATGAGGCTACAGTTAGCCTGTGTCCAGATATTAATTCAACATGAGGCTGCAGTCAGCCAGTGTCCAGATATTAAATCAACATGAGGTTACAGTTAGCCTGTGTCCAGACATTAATTCAACATGAAGCGACAGTTAGCCTGTGTCCAGATATTAATTCAACATGAGGCTACAGTTAGCCTGTGTCCAGATATTAATTCAACATGAGGCTGCAGTCAGTCAGTGTCCAGATATTAATTCAACATGAGGCTGCAGTCAGTCAGTGTCCAGATATTAATTCAACATGAGGCTGCAGTCAGTCAGTGTCCAGATATTAATTCAACATGAAGCTACAGTTAGCCTGTGTCCAGACATTAATTCAACATGAGGCTACAGTTAGCCTGTGTCCAGATATTAATTCAACATGAGGCTGCAGTCAGTCAGTGTCCAGATATTAATTCAACAAGAGGCTACAGTTAGCCAGTGTCCAGATATTAATTCAACATGAGGCTACAGTTAGCCAGTGACCAGATATTAATTCAACATGAGGCTACAGTTAGCCAGTGACCAGATATTAATTCAACATGAGGTTACAGTTAGCCAGTGTCCAGATATTAATTCAACATGAGGCTACAGTTAGCCAGTGTCCAGATATTAATTCAACATGAGGCTACAGTTAGCCAGTGACCAGATATTAATTCAACATGAGGCTACAGTTAGCCAGTGTCCAGATATAAATTCAACATGAGGCTGCAGTTAGCCTGTGTCCAGATATTAATTCAACATGAAGCGACAGTTAGCCTGTGTCCAGATATTAATTCAACATGAGGCTACAGTTAGCCAGTGACCAGATATTGATTCAACATGAGGCTGCAGTTAGCCTGTGTCCAGATATTAATTCAACATGAGGTTACAGTTAGCCAGTGACCAGATATTAATTCAACATGAGGTTACAGTTAGCCAGTGACCAGATATAAATTCAACATGAGGCTACAGTTAGCCAGTGTCCAGATATAAATTCAACATGAGGCTACAGTTAGCCTGTGTCCAGATATTAATTCAACATGAGGTTACAGTTAGCCAGTGACCAGATATTAATTCAACATGAGGCTACAGTTAGCCAGTGTCCAGATATAAATTCAACATGAGGTTACAGTTAGCCAGTGTCCAGATATTAATTCAACATGAGGCTACAGTTAGCCAGTGACCAGATATTAATTCAACATGAGGCTACAGTTAGCCAGTGTCCAGATATTAATTCAACATGAGGTTACAGTTAGCCAGTGTCCAGATATTAATTCAACATGAGGCTACAGTTAGCCTGTGACCAGATATTTATTCAACATGAGGCTACAGTTAGCCTGTGTCCAGATATTAATTCAACATGAGGCTACAGTTAGCCAGTGACCAGATATTAATTCAACATGAGGCTACAGTTAGCCTGTGTCCAGATATTAATTCAACATGAGGCTACAGTTAGCCAGTGTCCAGATATTAATTCAACATGAGGCTACAGTTAGCCTGTGTCCAGATATTAATTCAACATGAGGCTACAGTTAGCCAGTGTCCAGATATTAATTCAACATGAGGCTACAGTTAGCCAGTGACCAGATATTAATTCAACATGAGGCTACAGTTAGCCTGTGCTCAGACATTAATTCAACATGAGGTTACAGTTAGCCAGTGACCAGATATTAATTCAACATGAGGTTACAGTTAGCCAGTGCTCAGACAATAATTCAACATGAAGCTACAGTTAGCCTGTGCTCAGACATTAATTCAACATGAGGTTACAGTTAGCCAGTGACCAGATATTAATTCAACATGAGGCTACAGTTAGCCAGTGCTCAGACATTAATTCAACATGAAGCTACAGTTAGCCAGTGCTCAGACATTAATTCAACATGAAGCTACAGTTAGCCTGTGACCAGATATAAATTCAACATGAGGCTACAGTTAGCCTGTGTCCAGATATTAATTCAACATGAGGCTACAGTTAGCCAGTGACCAGATATTAATTCAACATGAAGCTACAGTTAGCCTGTGTCCAGATATTAATTCAACATGAGGTTACAGTTAGCCTGTGTCCAGATATTAATTCAACATGAAGCTACAGTTAGCCTGTGTCCAGATATTAATTCAACATGAGGCTTCAGTTAGCCAGTGACCAGATATTAATTCAACATGAGGCTGCAGTTAGCCTGTGTCCAGATATTAATTCAACATGAGCTTACAGTTAGCCAGTGACCAGATATTAATTCAACATGAGGTTACAGTTAGCCAGTGACCAATTATTAATTCAACATGAGGTTACAGTTAGCCAGTGACCAGATATTAATTCAACATGAAGCTACAGTTAGCCTGTGTCCAGATATTAATTCAACATGAGGCTACAGTTAGCCTGTGTCCAGATATTAATTCAACATGAGGCTGCAGTTAGCCAGTGACCAGATATTAATTCAACATGAGGCTGCAGTTAGCCAGTGACCAGATATTAATTCAACATGAGGTTACAGTTAGCCAGTGACCAGATATTAATTCAACATGAGGCTACAGTTAGCCAGTGCTCAGACATTAATTCAACATGAGGTTACAGTTAGCCAGTGACCAGATATTAATTCAACATGAGGCTACAGTTAGCCAGTGCTCAGACATTAATTCAACATGAAGCTACAGTTAGCCTGTGACCAGATATAAATTCAACATGAGGCTACAGTTAGCCTGTGTCCAGATATTAATTCAACATGAGGCTGCAGTTAGCCTGTGTCCAGATATTAATTCAACATGAGGCTACAGTTAGCCAGTGACCAGATATTAATTCAACATGAAGCTACAGTTAGCCTGTGTCCAGATATTAATTCAACATGAGGCTACAGTTAGCCAGTGACCAGATATTAATTCAACATGAAGCTACAGTTAGCCTGTGCTCAGACATTAATTCAACATGAAGCTACAGTTAGCCTGTGCTCAGACATTAATTCAACATGAGGCTACAGTTAGCCAGTGACCAGATATTAATTCAACATGAAGCTACAGTTAGCCTGTGTCCAGATATTAATTCAACATGAGGCTGCAGTTAGCCAGTGACCAGATATTAATTCAACATGAGGTTACAGTTAGCCAGTGACCAGATATTAATTCAACATGAAGCTACAGTTAGCCTGTGCTCAGACATTAATTCAACATGAAGCTACAGTTAGCCTGTGCTCAGACATTAATTCAACATGAGGCTACAGTTAGCCTGTGTCCAGATATTAATTCAACATGAGGCTGCAGTTAGCCAGTGACCAGATATTAATTCAACATGAGGCTTCAATTAGCCTGTGTCCAGATATTAATTCAACATGAAGCTACAGTTAGCCTGTGTCCAGATATTAATTCAACATGAAGCTACAGTTAGCCTGTGCTCAGACATTAATTCAACATGAAGCTACAGTTAGCCTGTGCTCAGACATTAATTCAACATGAGGCTACAGTTAGCCTGTGTCCAGATATTAATTCAACATGAGGCTGCAGTTAGCCAGTGACCAGATATTAATTCAACATGAGGCTTCAATTAGCCTGTGTCCAGATATTAATTCAACATGAAGCTACAGTTAGCCTGTGCTCAGACATTAATTCAACATGAAGCTACAGTTAGCCTGTGCTCAGACATTAATTCAACATGAAGCTACTGTTAGCCTGTGCTCAGACATTAATTCAACATGAAGCTACAGTTAGCCTGTGCTCAGACATTAATTCAACATGAAGCTACAGTTAGCCTGTGCTCAGACATTAATTCAACATGAGGCTACAGTTAGCCTGTGACCAGATATTAATTCAACATGAGGCTACAGTTAGCCAGTGGCCTGATATTTAGTTAACATGAGGCTACAGTTAGCAGTGTCCAGATATTAATTCAACATGAGGCTACAGTTAGCCAGTGGCCTGATATTTAGTTAACATGAGGCTACAGTAAGCCAGTGACCTGATATTAATTCAAAATTAGGTTACATTTGGCCAATGCATTGTATGTTACACTTATTATAATAACATGAGACTTTAAACAGCCTGTGTCCCGATATTAACTTGTGGCTACAGTTGATAGCCAATTTTTTTCAAGGCTGCACTTTGCCAGCTTTCAGGAATAAACTTGACCTGAGGTCACATTTAGTCAGTGTCCAGATTTTATTTAAATGAAACTACAGTAAGCCAATTTTCAAATATATTTAACATGATTTCTGTAAGCCAGTGTCGGATATTAACTTAACATGAAACACAAAATGGCCCACCTCTTAAACCACAATGAATTTACTCTTTGTATGCATTTCTTTTTACACTACTTTGTTATCTTTATTTTTTAAGATTTAAACTTCTGTCCTCATTCAACTACATCAGATTGCTATGTGAGATTCTGCATCTGGTTCAAGATACCAAACAAAATAAACACTTTTTAAAAATAGGATGAAACTACTGATTGATGACTATATTTTAACTTCTGAAAAAAGTTTAACATTTTTAGGCTTTTTTTTGTAACTGCAGAAGTGGTTTTAATATATATTAAATAAATAGAGCTTCTTGCATGTTTTTAATTAGTTTTTGGTAAAAACAACTTCAGCACTCAAATTTTACTCATATCATAGTAATAATATTATGTATTCTCAAAATGGAGGCAAACACACAGTTCTGACTTTTGGTCCCCATCATTTCTACCTGTTAGGCAAAATATTATGTATTCTAAAATGGAGTCTACACACCTGCTTTTTAGCTGACACCCATGCCCATATTGGCAAGTGCATCATGCAGCAGAGACATGTGATTTTAACAGTCTGAACACAGATGGACTGCAGAGCTCCAGAACAGCATGAAAAATAGGTAAGTAATTTAATTTAACATAATTATGAAGTAAATTTAACAGATTTTAAAATTTGTGTTTTTGTGTTTAACACTCTAAGCTAACTTGTGTTGGTGTATATGATAATGCTAACGTGACCTAGCCTAATAATAGCTCAGGAAAGATTAGTGGACTTTCACAGACACTACTAAACAGACCAGATTATGAAAATTACATTTAACCAGCCTAATTTTTCAGATCACCATAACAAAGTTAATGGTTGATGGTGAGCATTAAATGTAAAATTTTATAAACATGTTTATTTCAAATAGGAGGCCATAAAATTAATGGTATTGCTTTGTTCCAAAAGTCAAAATAATTTTGGGGTTTAGATTTTATTGCACTTCATAGAGGAGAAAAAGCTGTGTTCAGTCAGTTATGAATACACGGATAATGATGATAATAAAATAAAAATATATAAATTTGTTACAGAAACATTCAAACAATGTTGAGCACATTTCAATTTTTTTATAGTAAGGTTCTTTAGTTTAAAATTGTCATGTGCATCACATTGTTTTTCCATTGTACTTGAAACTTTAGGGCTGAAAAAGAGGCCCACTGTTACATCTTTAACTCAGTTTTCTTATTATATCACAGCATTTGCTGCAGCTGTTTAGTAAAGGTAAACTGCTGCTAAGAAATTCAGGAAGTTATTTCAGTTTTCATCTTCATGAGAGCATGTAAGAGATGTGATTTAATTTATCAACAAGAATTATGCAAAAAAACTTTCTGTTAATGAATAAGCAAGCTGTACATGATCAAGTTTTTTATAAATGATGGCCGAGCCAACTGCATTTACATTTGTGGTGTTCTGACTTTTTTTTCACCTATTCTGTAAGTTTATTCTTTTATTTCTTCAGAGGAAAGTGCAGTCTGCCAGGCAGCTGGGAGTCTTACTTGTTTTTGCATAGCATCATGACTTTTAAGTAAAGTTACAAAAAATTGAAAATACAGACAAAAATAATATTTTCAGCTCATGATGGTAGCACTGACTCCAGTGATTTAAGATAATTTTTTCTTCCTTAGAACCTGAGCATTGACTTTGAGATCAACAAAAATAAATGCAGCCCCAAAAATTCCAACTGTGATGTGCATGGCCGGGCCAGGTGATGAGCCAGGTGTGCGTCCACCGCAGAGGACAGACAGCACATCTGTAAGTTTGCAAAACAAAAGCAACTGGGAAACTGTATATTTGTTTGGTTTTTTTTTTTGCTTGAAATTGATCTAAAGACAATAAGGAAATACTTATTGAAATGCACTTGTAAATTTTATGTCCAGCTCCATGAAGAATACCCGGATGACATATCTGAGTCATCTGATAACTGTCCCTTTGCAAGCTGTGCTGAAACCAGTGAGGATGAATATATTCCATCTAAAGCCTCCATGCAAAGTAGCAGTTCAAACAGTGACCATCAAAATGTGGAGTTTTGCAGCGATGACCGGAAAACAGGTAATTTTACATTTACTGCTGTGCTGGGCTACCATGTGTTGCTAGCTAGCTGTCTTAAGCATATAAGAAATCATAAATAACCTATTGACATTACTGTATTTTTCATTATTTCTTCAGGATCCTTGAGCCAAAAAAAGAAAAGTAAAACGTCATCCAAAAAAAGCATTGATGTACCCTCGAGATGTACTGAACAACAGTGTCCCGACACCAGCACTGAGGGCCCTCAAACAGGTATTTTAACAAACATACAGTAACATGCCCACATTAACATTTTCCAAAGCTTTCCAATACCCTCAAGTATGCAAAAAACAGTAACTAAAATAAAAGTAATGGTAATTTAAATTACAAATTTATTTGATTGACTTATCAGTGTTACACTAACAGTTCATGAACTATAACAAATAAATATTTGAGAACATTTTTTAGGGATATAAATAAATAACATTGCAAGTTTACTGTAAATGTCTTTCATTTATGTTGTCATAATTTATTTTCAAACATGATACACAGGATTCAAGGGAAGACTGCAAGTTGGTTCTGGAGCTAATTTCCAGAAAAAAGGTAAATCACAAATAGCATGCTATAGAACAACAATATAAATAAGTTAACATTTACAGAAGACAGCAGCTTTATGGATTTTAAGTAAAAAATAACGATTCTGTACTCGCAGCAAGAAAAAATCTGATTAAAACTGACCATTGTTATGGGTGTCAGAAATAATTGTAGAATTGATGCATGGTGATGTAGATGCACACTAAAGATGCATTGCTAGGCAAGACTTTTGTAATCATTTAATCTTGTAGAGGCTGCTGTTAGACTGCAGCATATTTTTTGTTTTGGGGAAGAAAAAAAGACAAGAATCTGAAGTTAAGACCTCTGATATGTGATTACTTTGTTTAACATAATGAAGACATTTTTTCTGCAGTTGATCTCAAAAACATATGTAATTTATAAAGGAGTTCATATTTATCTGACTGCTTGTGTTTTTTAATCTGAAAAGTAGCATGGTGCAAAATAAAGGATCCTACTCATAGCATTGCGTCAACATGCATCATGATGCATTGTGATATGGAATCAAATTGAATTGTGGACTGAATTATTGTAATTGAATCAAATCATGAGTCTAGTAAAGATGCACAGCTGTAATCATAGGTGAGTAAAACATTTGTTAGTTTTGGTTATATAAAAAGTCAGTATATACTGACTATATATACTATAATGTTACAGAGAATAAGGCTATCAACTTGTTTAAAATACACATTTTTGGGCCAGAGAGAGAAGGCCTTCAGTCAATTAAATACATTTTCTAGCTTAATTACTAAGGATAATTGACCACTAAATATTTTACACAAGACTCTTAATTGTTTTTGTTTTTTTTGTCTCTGTTAGAGAAGTCAAAAGCAAAGGCGTTGGTCACCTGTGGAGGTCCATGCAGTAGAAAAATGTCTCCTGACTTTCATCGAGTCAGGTAAGGTGCCGGGGAAGAGGAAGTGTCTCGACTGTATCAAGGCCTCACCAGAAGAACTAAAGCACCGACACTGGACCGGAGTTAAGTTTTATGTCAAAAATAGAATCACAGGCATCCGGCGTCAAAATGCTAAACGTTATAACTGAAAAGGCACTGCATTTGTTCTGACCCTTCCTGTTTGGGAAACATAATCGTGTTTGTGATTATTCATTTTTTGCACTTTGGCATCTTGTGTTCTTTTTGTCATGGTTCTGTGTGGAAGGTAAACAAATGTATCACAGTGAGGGCTGAAGAGTGGAATTCAAGCCACTGAGTGGCAAAGAGCACAGGCTGACAGCAGTTAACAGAGGGAAGGAGCAGTCAAATAGTTAAATTCAGATGAAAATTTATGTTTTTGTTAAACTGATTTGATAATGTTTATCATAGGCATTAAGGATCCTCATCTGATAAAAACAGTTGGAGCCATGTCGGGTTAAAAAGGCTGTCAATGTTTTTATGTTTGCTTAATAAAAGCCCTGTAGGCTGTTTACTGTAATTGTCTCTTCTGTACACCTGCAACATAATTTAGGATTCACAATAACTCAGCAGTGTCACAATATCTAATTTCTAGAGATGTACTAGTGTTAGTCTTATTTATGAAACACAAATAACTAATAAATAAAATAGTAATAATTTATTAAAAATACATCAATAAATGAAGAGGGCCAGGTTAATCCTTGACATTTATATCAACTCTTTTAATAAGTGTTTTTATATATACTGTTTGTCCACAGTTTAATTATCTCTTTTTCCTTTTATGTGTTTTATTTTTTGTCTGTATTTGAAGAGGCATGGTCAAAGTACATACATTTTTTAATGTACATCAGACCTTTTAAATCAATTTGTGGTTTGATAGTCTCTCTGTCAGATTATGCAATCCAGATTCATTACTTTAGGAAGATCATTATTTTCTCATGAAATAATACATATCCCTTAAGATTCACGGACATTTATCTTTGTGGCTTGTAAGATTTTGGTATATTTCTATTCAGAAATAATAACAATTTGATACCTAGAATTGCCCAGTGCTGTTAATTTCATGCCAAATGAAGGGATATGGCTGGTCCCCAGTGGGGGGGATTTTCTGATTAAATGCGACAGGTCCTCAGGAGGTCAAAAAATTCAGGTCTAAAATTTAAGAAAGAGTATTGGATATTTCAAGTGATTTTTGTTCTAACAAAAAATTATCATGATTTTAGCAATTAGAATCATGTTTCTAGACCCTTCAGAAAGGGTGGTTCCCACCAGGAGGGTCCCAGTCATTGGTCCCCACGATGTAATAAAAACGGGTATGTGTGTGTGTGTGTGTGTGTGTGTGTGTGTGTGTGTGTGTGTGTGTGTGCGCGCGGGGGGGGGGGGGGTCTGTTTTTATGTTGTTTTTAGCCTCTGTGAGGCACTCTGTGTTGCCTCTAAGGATGAAAAGTGCCTCATAAATAAAGTTTGATTTGATTTGAGAAAGAGGAAGACATGGACGACTGAGCCACTTGCTGCAGCTCACTTCAAGTGTATGTAAGTTAAAGTTTTAGGTTTAGTGGTGAGTTATCATGTGTCAAGTGAGCTATCATTTGATTCACACCTTGCCAGGGTGAGAATGACCCTCTGAGCAGCAGAGATGTGGACACTGATAGTTTATCTTCACTGTCAGACACAAACACGAGTAAACTGCAAGAATGTTGGTGCTTGAAGGTCAATATTGCAGTATACTTTGTAAACAAGACCTTGTGACAAAGTCTAAAAGGAAAAGATGTGCATGATTGATATTTGCTGCTGCGATGTCTTGACTCATTCAACTTCACGTCCCTGATCTAGTTAGTTATTCAGTTAGTTTATTTGTCTCCTTAAGGAAACTGTGGCAGGAATCAGACATTTGGCATCAGAGTGTCAACACTGACACAGTGCTGAAAATAGACGAACAAAAACATCACTATAAACTCAAACACTGCTCTCACACAGAGGAGAAAAGCAAAGGAAACCTCAACGTGATGGACAGGCAGGGTGGTGTAGAACAGCTAAACCTATTTAACATGAATGTTCCTCGTTGTTCATTTTAAAATGTAACAAAAGACAACTTGTACTGTTTTTGGTGAATGGAGGAGAACAATAACACCGCCACTACTGAATGCTTTTTTTTTAGTGATCTCTGTTTACAAATGCAGTCCATATTTGCTTAGGGGACGCCTGACAGCTTACTGCACACTGTTATGATTTTCCTGAAGGACCTTTTCTGTGCTTCTGTCACATTTCCAAACCAGCAGATAATGCAAAAGGACAGGACGCTCCCAATAAAGCAGAATGAAAACACTGGACTTTGCTGCTGACATTAATGCAGAGTTAAGTTTTAGGTTATGTGATACTAAAGTAAAGTGATGGCGGTCTGTTTGATGCCTAATTGATCAGTATTTTCTTTTCTTTTTTTGTTTTTCACAGATTATTATTAACATTAACTGTAACCAATAGCCTTGTTTTAAACTGAAGCACACGTTTAAATCAAAACTAATTCTCTTCATTTAAAAACTTCTTAAAAAATGAAATCACAAACTCAACTAATTTATTGTAAAGAAATCGTCAGAAGAATTTTGCAAGAATATCTGTCTGTCCTTCTGAAGAATTTATCTGTATCAATATAATACCATAGATGTTGTGCATCCTTAATTTCTTTGACCTTTTACCACTCCTGTATGATTCTATGTGCACTTGCATCAAAATATGGCCTGACATTAAATACTTTCTTCTTCTTCTTCTTCTTTTTATTGTCATTCTTATTATTATTATTTAGTATTATTATTTTGGTTGTTATTATCATAATTATTATTATTATTTTTCAGCGAGGCCAATAAGTAATGGTGTCTTTTGAAGACATAACTGTTGTGCATTTCTGTATTTTTCTAGATGGTCAATGCTTTATTTGACACGATATCTTTTTTTAGTGACGAACTTTAAAAAGCCCAATTTAGCTCAATATATGGTCTTATGTTAATTAACCCCACCAAAGTGAGTATTGTTGCACTATCAATATAATCCTCAATTACTGGAAAAAACGTTTTTTTCTTAGAACTGTTAATGTAATGAATAAAAACACCTCAAATGTTGTGTGAAACTCGTTTTGTTTATTCAGAAATTACATTTACCACTTACAAAAGGGTTTGACCCTTGTGTACTGAATTACAAACACATCTTTATGTCCTGAATTGTCTGTGAACAGCAACTAACTTTATCTGTTGTAAAAAAAAAAAAAAAACACACACACACGAGAGGATTTTATTTATATTTCTTTTTTGCTCCAGTCTCTTCATACAGCCCACTGATTTAACCAATTGAATATTTTCTTTTAATTATGATCTAAAACCTTTAAAAATCAATGATTTGGTGGGAAAACCCATAAAAGGCCGATTTTTAGATAGCCTATATATAAAATGGAGTCTGGAGATGTTTTATGTGCTCTCACACTCCTGTGTCAAAGATCAGAAAAGCATTGGTTTTGGTGCGTAATATTTTTTTGCGCAGCATCAGGTTATTTTTGGCTTTAGACTATTTAAAATGTTTGAAATCACATTTTCAACATGTATGAAGAATTACGGTTCCTCACCAAAAAATCCTCAAAAGGATGGAAAATTAAGAGTGAAAGTTATGGTCTAATTAGTCCTAATATTACCCTCTAGTGGCTGCACACAGCCACGCAGAGACACAAGGGCTAAATAATGTCAAAACAAGAGACAAAGGACAGAACACTTACCCGGACATTGCTAAAGATTTCTGACTGTATGGTTTTGTCCGTCGACGCTGAAATGTGTGTTGAAGTCAACTTTCCAAAAGCACCACAGCACTCCTCCAAACCCGCAGAGACAGTGAGGCACAGCGGCCTGCAGAAGCCTCTGCTGGAACCTCAGGCCGTGACGAAGATTCTAGAATAAAAATTTAAAAACTGCTTCACGTGCACGAAGACAACATGTCACGTGACTCTGAATACACTTATAGGCTATTCTACAGGGAAAACATGAATGTGGTCATGTTAAAATGAAACACTTTGGTCAACAGGTGTTTATTTGTTATCAAACCTTAACTACAAAATCGTTATGAACCTGGCTATAGCCTATTTGTCAACAACTTTTGTCTCCTGACGAAAACTACACAGTAACTAATAAAAACAAGTGCACATGCACAAAGATAAGATGTGATAAGATGAGATAAACCTTTTTTAGTCCCACAGGGGGGAATTCCAGATTTACAGCAGCAGCTGGATACAAGAGAAACATCAAAAAGATTTACAAATGAAACTGTAAGTAATTAGAATAAAATAGAAAATAGCATAAATACAACTCAATAAAAATAAATGAAAGAGCATGAGCCTTTCAGCAGTATTAACAATATTTAACAATATATAAAAAAATCTGAATGAAAATAAATGAAAGAGCATGAGCCTTTCAGCAGTATTAACAATATTTAACAATATCTAAAAAAAAATCTGAATGAAAATAAAGTTATAAAGTAGTCTAAAGTAACTGACATTTTTGTCAACAAATAAAAAGTACACAACAATGTTTGACAGAGACTTAATCCAATCACACCTGGTCATGTAGAAGGTAGGGACAAGTTAGGAATATATACAATCAGATCTGCTCTCTTTATGAATTGATATATTCATGTAGAGCAGGTTCACTGTTTGTTGTCAGTTCTGATATTGTAACTGAGATGCTCTGCCATGTAGCCTAAATAAAGGTGACTGCATTTCACACAAAAGTTAAAATTTGTTTCTGTTAGTTTATGTAAGATGTTTCAGATGTTTCATTTTTTCTGAGTGTAAAAAATGACCTCAGAAATTCAAGGAAACATTAAAATGCCTTACACTTTACACTTTATATTTTAGTCGACTAAATTTACCGTAGATTTCATCGACTAAAATCTGAAGTGTTGTCTGACATCTAAAAATGTTGTGAAATTTCACCAAATAAAACTGGACAAAAATTAAATCAATTTAGAAAACTAAATTATGACTAAAATTACAATACATTTTAGGCAAAAGAGTATAACTAAAACTACATTAAAAAGTGATGTCAAATTGAACACTGATATATAGGCAGCCCTGTGGTTGGCATGAAGCTGGACTATGGTAGAAGAGATGGATGGATGGATGGATGGATGGATGAACAGAGGTTTATTGCCATGTCAGCAGCTAAGGCCATCCTCATGGTAAAAGCAAATTAAACAGATGTCTAGATCAAGAATAAAACTTCTGTTTGACTCTGTTTAAAAGATCTTGTAGATCAGCTACTCTGTAAAACAATGATTCTTAACTCCTGGGTCTTGTTAGATTCCCAGTTTATACCCCTGTCCAGGAGGTACTGGAACAGCTCGCCGTCTCTCAGGTAAGGCTGTCAGCTTTCATCCCTACCGGTGTTACCAATCGAGGGAACTGACAGCATTTAAGCTGGTGGCGAAGAGACTCACCTAACTTCCTAACTGCCTTCTTCCTGACGTCTCCCCTGCTTCATCTAATGCCACAAGTTGAGTAGTCGTGAACTGGATACCATGAGACGCGTCAGTTAACGGCAGCTCTCTTCTATGAATCCTGGCTCTTGTTATGGTGTTAGGAATTGGTTTAGAGATTTAGACAGAAAATTCCTAGGGTCTGTTTGTTTTATTGGCTAGAAAAACCTATAGGAACCTTTGATGTAGGGTGAATATGGGTAAAATGGGACACTTTCTGAAAATTTACCTTCAACATAATTTTTGATTAAGAATCAAATATCTTAGCCCATCACATGATATCATTCTACATGGCTTAAGATCTCGACAATATACTATGTAGAAGAAATAACAAAGAAAAATTAAACACTGTAAGGATTAACCTTCACCAAAAACAAATCAACCCAAAATCAAAATTCCCAGACACTATTGGTAAAGTGGGACACCATATATTGACAAACTGGGACACTTGCAACACAGTCCATTTTCATTTAAACACAATAATAAAACAACAACAATTCATTTCTGATGAATAGAAATATTAAAACAGCGAGAAGCACCTCCATTAAAATCCATTGGGAATGGAACAAAAAGGGTTTCACCAAACAAAAAACAAATTGGATGACCTGCTGGCAAACAAAGGCAAAAATGTCTGTGGTGTCCACTGGAAAGATCCATAAAAACAAAAAGCAAACAGCTGTGTGAGGTGTTAAGATATCTTAGAGATTTTTAAGAGATTTTAGACATCAGTTAAAGACAGTTACGGCAAGTGAAAGCTTCCTTTGCTTTCCTTTGCCTATGCTCTTTTTTGCCATCTGAAATAGGATTAGGCCAGTCATCATCAATATCAATATTATCACTTGTACTCTGAGTGTGAAACAATAATGTAAAAGACTGAAAAGTAAAAGTCTTGCTTTTCATCTATAAAAAGAAATAAATGTTCTATCATAGTTTTTGTTTTTTGTTTGCATCAATTTAGAGAGTATGCATTACTTGTGGGGTGGCGGGGAAAAGGCTAGCTAGCATAGGCTAGCAAAGCATCTGGATCATCATTCTTAATTGTAGCTAGCTTGATTTATGCAATTTCAGTAAATGTATTTATATATTGAGCTAGCTGGATAGAAAATTTATGAGGGATTAATAAAAAGGGAACTTATTTCCACCTTTAGAATGATTTAAATGATTGTCCCATTTTGCCAATAACACACTGTCCCACTTTAGCAATAGAATATTGCTAAAGTGGGACAGTAGCAAAATGACTTTTTTAAAAAGAGTGAGACTCACACGGATGTGATTTTCAAAAATTATGAATCACCATTACACCCCTTAACAAAATATATCACAATTACAAACGATCCACCAGTTTTCTTCTTTCTAGAACACTGACATCGATCACCTGAAAACGCTATGTCATTTTACCCACCATTTCACCGCAGAGGAAGTTGAATACCATGAGCCATGCCCCTGGAAGTGATGTCATAGACACGGAACCAATCTTTTTTTATTTCATACTTACCTATGATGAGCTCAATGATGAATTTTAGTAATAGAAGTATACACATGTAAAAATAAACATGTTTAAGTTTAACTGTCCCAGTTTACGCATTGTCAAACTTTACCCATATTCACCTTAAATCACACTTAACTTGTAGGATCATGGTCTTCAGAAAACATAATTAGCCTAGACAAAGTCAATGTCCAGTCCTTGTCTTTAAATCCAGTTTAAATGATTTATTGCAATTTCAGCAGGGCAAAGCATACAACTTAAATCATGGAATTGTTGAATATATGAATTTGAATCATAGGAGATAATCAGTTAAAATTATAAAAGAGTTCACCGTGTAATCCTTGAAAGTTGATGCCAGAATTTAGTCTTTCAATTTGTAGGGGCCGAGAGAAGGGCCTCCAGGCCGAGGCGGCCCCTCTTTTAGTCCAAAAGGAACCGCAAGCGCAAGGTAAAGATCTAAGAAAATGGTTAATCACCCCGATCTGACAATCAGGAAAATAATCCAACAGTGGCTAAAAGAGTTCTTTCTTGTAAATCCCTCCAAACTCGGTCCAAAAAGAAGCAGAATAGAATAACTGCGGAGAAACGATCCTGTACTTCCTCTTCAGTCTCGATCCTGTTCCTGGGGCGTCCAGGGTAGAAGAACGAAGATCCAGTCCGTTCTCTCTATTTTATACTGTTGTTCGTCTCACACCCATATTTTGCATATTAGGTCATTGTTTTAACCAGTAACTTTTACACAAATCACTTCTCATACATGCATTATTCACTATTAGTAATTTCTGGACAACATTCTGACATCATCTCTCTCTCAGCTAGGCTGAGTCTCACCTCCCCTTTCCTTGAACATGTTGAGAAATGCCCGGGACTTTCCTATTACTCATGCGCGTCACACCCACGGGGGTTGAGGGTGATGAGACACCCGGACTTTCACAGAAACAAAAAAAAATCCCCCTCACTTTTTACAGAGATTTGTATTATTGTATTGAGATTAGATTTTACAGAGATTTTTTACAAACATTTGTTTGTTTGTTTGTTTTTTATATTTGTGGAAAAATGTACCATTGTAGGTGGTATCATTCAGATATACCAGCTTGATTAATTTGCAATAAAACACTGTGCTGTTAAGTTAAAAGGCATTAAGATCCAGTGATTTTTTTTTATGAATCAGTATAAAGCTCATTGGGCAATAAGATTGCTAAAAGTATTGTTTACCTTTTCTGACACTGATTTTAAGTTGACTGATTTAAAACAAATTTAAGACACAATGTAAAAGGTGCTGTATTCGAACCGGCATCTACGGAGTTGGAGTGCCCACACGTCGCTGACGTTGATAAGTCCATCACCTCCGGGATAAAGGAAAGTCCGCTTTTCTCGGCTTTGTTCCGAATCTTGTTTTGTAACTATACTCACTGTCCCAGTGGTGTTGGTCTGATTTTAAACTCATTTCTTACAGCTTCGCTTCATCGGGCTGTCTTCCTGTTTTGGTGTGACATTACAAAACGTCATCACTCACGCTGCACGTCGTGGGGACCCGAAAAGCGTGGACTGGATTTAACTATTAGGACGGGATCGGATCTGACAGAAGGGCTGAAAACCCGGCCTGGATTTTATTTTTCACTGACTTGGATCACTAGAGCTTTGTGCTCCCTACAACATGCCTGCCAGCATGTTCTTTTTACTTTTCTTGTTTTTATCCTCTTTAGTTTATTCTGAGGAAATGCATGGGATGCACAAAGACACATATTCATTGTCTTCCATGCTAACCTCAAAATGTACACACTGGGAAAGCAAACCTTTTTATTCTTCACCGAGGTCTCCAGAATGGGCTCTATATTCAGTGGTCGATTTTAAAATGCTTTCTCATTTTATTAGCCTTTTCTGCACTTATGACTGGTTGTGCTCCTCGCACCTTATGCAGTCTACTTGGTGGCATAAGCAACACGCATGCCAGAAAAGGCATTTTATTTTACTATTGCTTTTGTTGTCAGGGAATGTCCAGCCTAATCCCGGTCCAGGTCCTATCTGCTTAAACACTCCCAGTGACTTTAAAACTAGATCTGGACTTGGCATCGCTCATATAAACATTAGAAGTCTACGTCCCAAGCTGGATCTTGTGAAAATCTGGGTTAAATCCTCAGACCCCGATATTCTTGTTTTATCTGAGACCTGGCTTAATAATTCAGTTTTTGATAAAGATATTGCTGTTAAGGGATACAATGTCTTTCGTTGTGATCACCCAAGGAAAGGGATGGTGGCGTGGCAATTTATATAAAAAACAAGTTTCACACTGTCCTTCTTTCGTCAGTTTCCCTGAGCAAGCAACTGGAATTCCTTGCTTTGAAAGTAGAACTTTTAAAGGATCATTTTATCACCGTAGTGGGCTGTTATAGACCCCCATCTGCTAATATTGAGGCTTTACCTTCACTTAGCAGACTCTTATCTTCACTGGATTTTAAAGAGTTGTTTTTAACGGGTGATTTTAACTGGGACTGGTTGTCTTCTGTCTCTGACAGTTTTAAATCCCTGTGTGACTCTTTTAATCTCACTCAACTGGTAAATGGCCCAACACGACCTAATTTTAAGAATCCAGTAAAGTCAACTTTACTTGACTTAGTTTTAACAAATGCACCACATAAATTTTCACATATGGGTATTTTTGCTAACGACTTCAGTGACCATTGTGCAGTAGCAGCAGTCAGACAAGCAAAACTGCCAAAGGCAAGACCTCTCGTTGTACTTAAATGGGATTTTAAGCATTTCTGTGATCAAGCCTTTCTTCGTGACCTTTGGGAGGTCGATTGGAGAAAGATATCACTTATCACTGACGTTGAACTGGCCTGGAACTACTTTTATAATTTTTTAATTGAAGCAATCAATAAACATGCACCTTACCGAAAATTTAGAGTGAAAGGTAGAACAAACCCTTGGTTCTCCTCTGAACTATCTACTCTAAAACGAGAGAGAGACACAGACTGGGCTATGGCCCGAAAATCCTCATCTCAGGCTGATTGGCTGAGATATAGGCAACTTAGAAATTGTTTTACATCTCAAGTAAGAAGGCGAAATCAAATTACTACCTCTCAAAAACTAAAAATAACTTAAAGGATCCTAGGAATTTCTGGAAAGTGATAAAATCTACTTATGGGGATGAAATTACAAATGATTTACCAACTTGTATTATGGATGGAAGTCATACAGTAACTGACAAAGCAGCAATTTTAAATCATTTTAACGAACACTTTGTTTCTTCTGGGCACCTATTTGAGTCCCTTCATCCTTCTTCGCGTCAATTGTGTGAACAGGATGTTCAGTTGTCATCACCTCCATCCACACTGAAGACTCAGCCCTTTCACTTTGTTCCTCTTAATGTGACTGAGGTGTGTAGAGCTCTGAAAAGTATCGATACCAGCAAATCTGCCGGGCCAGATAAGCTTGACCCTGTCTTCCTTAAGGTTGCTGCTGAAATTATTGCTGAACCATTAACTTATATTTTTAACTTGTCTCTTTCTAATAATGAAATCCCTGAAGTGTGGAAATCAGCATTTGTTCTTCCTCTCCTAAAAGGAGGTGATCCTTCAAGTTTGAACAATTACAGGCCAATCTCCAAATTATGTGTCTTGGCTAAAGTCTTGGAAAAGCTTGTCAGTGAGCAACTTAAAGACTTTTTAGACTTAAACGGTACCATGGCCCAATATCAATCAGGGTTCAGAAAGCAGCACAGCACAACTACTGCTACTATTAAAGTAGTGAATGATGTCATTGAGGCCTTGGATGACAAAAAAACACTGTGCAGCCCTATTCATTGACTTGTCAAAAGCCTTTGACACAGTCGATCATCACAGACTTTTGAAGAGGCTTTTTGATATCGGCTTGTCAAGCCAGGCTGTTGGATGGTTTGGAAATTATTTGACAGCCAGAACTCAATGTGTGCACACTGCTGGACTCTGTTCTTCAGTTCTTCCTGTTTTAAAGGGTGTTCCCCAAGGCTCAACATTAGGACCGTTGTTGTTCACCATTTATGTTAATGATCTGTGTCAGGATATATCAAATTGTATGTACCACCTGTATGCTGATGACACAATTCTTTATTGTGCATCTCGTTCACTGACACAAACCTTTGACTTTCTACAGTCTGCTTTTGATCGATTGCAGTCACATTTAACTGACTTGAAAATGGTGTTAAATGCAGGTAAATCTAAATTGATGGTCTTTTCTGGTGGCAAAGCATTACCTGCCAACCTTCCTAAAATCACCACAGCCCAAGGGGCAGAAATCGAACTTGTGACCTCATATAAGTATTTGGGTATCACCATCGATAATAACCTGTCATTTAAGGAGCACATTGACAGTCTTGTGTCTAAGTGTAAACTTAAAATTGGATTCTTCTTTAGAAATAAGGCCTGTTTTTCACGTCAGGTCAGAGACTATTTAATCTCTACAACCTTCTTACCATTGTTGGACTATGGTGATTTGTTATTTATGAATGCACCTGAAAAATACTTGAAAAAACTTGATACTGTGTATCACTGTGCTCTACGTTTTATTACTGGCTGTGGATATGGCGTCCATCACTGTCTGCTGTATGCTGCTGCAAATCGTCCCTCCCTGTCTGTCCGTAGACACTCTCACCTGCTACTCTTTATTTACAAAGCTGTTCTTGGGATGCTACCGTCTTATTTGACCACATATTTGATCGATCTAGTAACCGTTGTGGACTGCGCTCACAGGATTTCATTAAAATGTTTGTTCCTAGAGTCAGAACAGAACTGGGTAAGACAGCCTTTAAATATGCCGCCCCCTCTACCTGGAATAGTCTCTCGATGGATTTGAGACCAACAGAACTGGTCACTGTTGGTGAATTTAAGACTTTGATAAGGGACCGGGAAAGAGCCAACCTTGGACACTGTGACTGTTTTAATTCTTGACTGCTTCTCACTTTGTTTTGAATTGGTGTTTCCAGATTGGTTTGGTTTCAATGTGCTGATGTCTGAATGTATTTGTTGTTCTTATTGTGTAACTGTCTGCTGCTGCCATGCCAGGTCCCTCTTGAAAAAGAGATTTTAAATCTCAATGAGGCTTTTATCTGGTTAAATAAAGGATATAATAATAATAATAATAATAAAGTATCACCCACAAATATCATTGGATATGATTCATGGGCATGGTTAGTGCTATATTATATAAAAAAAGACTTAAATCAGAGCATAATTTAACAATACTGGTATGAGGAAAGTGTAAAAGGATGTTAGCGTGGAGTGTGTGGTACATCAATGTACATTTTGATACTTAATGCTATTTTACTTGCATAGTATTGTAATGAAAAGCAAAAATTCATTCAATTTCAATTAGCATATCATAAAAACTAAAATTTGACTCGAAAGTTGCCCTACCCTTAGAACACCCTCACTTTTAAAATCGCTGCTACACCCCTGCTATTGCTTAACACATTCACATGATGATCAGATCATTTCAATTCATGATTAAATCTTCTAATACATTTAGTTCTATTTCATCCTTCCTGACCGCCAGAGGCGGTGCTTTAGCACGGAATGACACCATATCGCGCATGCGCAGGTCGAGTAGCTATACCAACAGAGTCACGTGTGACCCCCTGATGACCCCACCGGGTCTATATCTTCCGGTGTCATCAGAGGATCTGGTCCTTTTACATCTTCTCGCTCGCAGATGTCAGACTACGGAGTAGCACCTTGCTTGTTGCTTGTAGCCCTGTGACTTTCTGTCGGAGCTGCGGTGTTTGACCGCCCTCCAAGGGCTGCGACGAGCCTGGTCTTCGGCGTTCTTCTCTCCCTTGGATACGAATCCTTGAGGTTTGTCGCCGACAAATCGTAAGTAGTAAAGCTTGCTACTATTGCTGAAGTTAGGCGCTTTCGCCACATACAGCACACATAAGTTTCCTTTCTTTTTTCTGGTAAGCGACGACGTACTCGCCGTCGTATACGCCGATAAGTTTCCTTTGTTAAGGTGTGTTCACCGAGCTAACGGCGTGGGTAATAACTCGGCTGCACCTGTGTTGTTTTCTGGCAACACTTTTTATTTAGGAATAGTGTTAATCTTCTACATCCAGATTACCCGATTCCTTTTTCTGATATGGTTTAGCAGCGTGTATCCATCGAGCTAAACCGCTAACGACACAGGGTAGTAACTCGGTTGCACCTGTGTTGGATTTTTTTTTCTTGACAATCACTTATTGTTTGAGGATAGTGTTATTCGCCACATCCTGAGTGTCTTGAGTTTATTTGTTACGTTGAAGCGACGTGTATCCACTGAGCTAACTGCTGATGACGTAGGGTTGTAACTCGGTTGCACCCGTGTTGTTTTCTGACAACACTTATTGTTTGACAGCGTTTGTTTCGCTCATACGGTTGCCATTTGTTTTTCTTTTAACTGCAATACCCTTTGTCGGTGAAGGCAGTGTGTACACTCCCTCTCCCGACACAGGTGAGACCAGTGTGGTTACCTGGCGAGGGTGTCTTCACTTGAAGCCAGCTGTAACTAGCACATCACAATACCTTGTCCAGTCAACTGGTTGGTGAAGGCGGTGTTTTCACTTCCCGCTCCCAGCTTGTTGTATGCTCAGCACAATGCTAGGCGGCCATAGCTGTACTGCTTGTATGGCTGCTATGCAGCCAGAGGGCAACCATGCTCTTTGTCCCTCTTGCCTGGGCCTTGAACATCTGAAGCAGGCCCTTTCTGACAATCCCTGCATGAACTGCAGCTACTTGCCTCGGTCTGTGAGGGCTGCACGACTGGCTGAGGTGGAGGGATCTTCAGGCTCACCAGCTTACCTGTCTCCTCCCCAGCTAACTCCAGCGCAAGGTCCAGTTAAGGTTCCTTCACGTCGGTTGAAGCGTAGGGCTGCTGAGACTGAGGGCGCCCTAAGCGAAAGCAGTCTGGGCTTGCTTCCAGGGTGGACCAGCTCATGGCTGAGCTCAATCAGATGAAGACTGCCTGTTTCACAAGACAGTCAGAGCCACGGCTCTGTGTGACCTCGCCTGTACCTACCGATTCGGCTACAATTGTTGAGGAAGATGTCCTCTCTATGACAGCATCTGCCACAGAGTTCGGTGAATATGGAGAGGGTGCATCCTCCCAACAGGGAGCTTCTCAGGCCTCAGTGGTTGGCTCCCGTTGCTCCGCCCCAGCTCTGGTCGGGCTCAGTGGATGAATCCATGGGGTCCCTCATTCGTAGGGCCCTTGCTCGTCTGCAGCTGGACCCTCCTCAAGAGCTGCCCCGGTGGCGCCTTCTTTAGGCGCAGTTCAGCCCCGGTTTCTTTCACTGTGCCTCCCTCAGAGGAGTACCTGAGGAACTGCATGCATGTTGGAGGGACCCAAAGGCCCTCTCAAATACTACCTCAGATGGCCGGGCACTGGCAGCTATGCAGGATGCACCCAAGTTTGGGCTGAGCCACATGCCAGCAGTAGAGCCAGCCATTGCAGCTCTGATTGTTTCCCCTGATGAGGCCCTTAGGCGGGATGCAAGGTGCCCCCGTCCTCAATGCAGGGTGACAGATGACCTCTTGTGTAGGGCCTACGAGGCGGGAGCTCGTATGGGAAGGATAGGGAACTCTATGTCCCACCTTCTACTTGCTCTGTCGGCCTCCTTGCCAGATATGGGTCCTGATTCATCGGTGCAGAGTTTTAGTGATGCATCCCTTCAGGCTTTTGCGCTGATGTCTAGAGAATTGGGCCGACTGATGTCCACACTTGTTCAGGCTCGGCGCCAGGTTTGGTTGGCCCAATCACCCCTCACTGAGGCAGGCAGGAGGATCCTGCGCAGTGTTCCCGTAGAGCCCGGGGAGCTGTTTGGCTCAGCAGCTCTAGAGGCTCTGGAGCGGTCTATTCAGGCTAGGCAGACCAGACAGCAGCTCTCTGGTCTCAGCAGGAGTTCGCCTTCAGTTGCTAGGCCTAGAAGTACTGCGGCCCCTTCTCGGTGCAGGTTTCATGCCCCAGCAGGTGCCAGTGGTCACCAGCAGCCTCCGGGCACAGCACGGCATCCTGGCCGACATGCAGCCAGGACATTTCGGGCACCAAGTCACCCAGCCCCCAGGCCCCCTCAGACCTGGGACCCCATTTCCCGCACTTCTGGAGCCTCCAGGGGCCGGCGTAGCCTGCCTTGAGTCCCCGGGGCCGGCTGTCGGCTGTTTCTCCCAAGAGCAGCTCAACTACTGGGCTGCTTCGACACCGGACGCTTGGGTGGTTTCCACTCTAGCCCAGGGATACAAACTGCAGTTCGGCCTTGAACCACTGGCCGGGTCAAGATGACCATCATAAGCAACCCGACAAAAGCCCTTGCCCTCGATCAGGAGCTGTCCACTCTCCTGGCCAAGGGTGCCATCGAGCCGGTAGACCCCGTAGCTCAGCCCAGGGGGTACTACTCGGCGTACTTTCTGGTCACAAAGAAAGACGGTGGACTTCGCCCTATATTAGATCTAAGGGGTCTCAACAGGTTCCTCAAGGTCATACCATTCCATATGCTCAGCACTGCAGAAGTTCTGCGTGCTGTGGAGAGGGACGAGTGGTTTACGTCCATAGACCTGAAGGATGCATATTTTCATGTCCCAGTCTTTCCTCAACACAGGCAATTCCTTCGGTTTGCCTTTCGAGGCCGTCATTTTCAGTTCAGGGTTCTTCCGTTTGGCCTCTCCCTCTCCCCGCGGGTGTTCACCAGGTGTGTAGCGGCAGCTCTGTCTCCACTACAATCCCAGGGCATGAAGGTTCTCCCCTATCTGGACGACTGGCTGGTGTGTGCGCCGTCACAGTCCAAGGTAGCCCGGGACACTGCGGCCCTGATTTCACATGTTGCTCGGTTGGGCCTAAGGGTGAACTACGAGAAGAGCTGTCTTGTTCCCTCCCAGACCATAACCTTTCTCGGTGTAGACCTGGACACCGTGCACATGAAGGCTCGTCCGTCCAGCCGTCGGGTGGACAGCATCCTGGACCTCCTTTCCCTCTTTCGCAGGGGCAGGAGGCTGCCTTACGTCAGGTTCCTTCAGCTTTTGGGGAAGCTGACGTCTATCACAACTGTGGTGCCCCTAGGTCTGCTGAAGCTACGGCCCCTCCAAAGATGGCTCAACAGCTTCCATCTGGATGCGAAGCGGCACAGGCTCAGGACACTGAAGGTGTCTCAGCAATGCCTCATTGCACTGGCCCCGTGGAGACGGAGGGGTTTCATGCTGCAGGGCATGGCCATGGGTTTGATAACGGCCCGTCGCGAGGCTGTCACGACCGATGCCTCCCTCTCAGGGTGGGGCGCGGTATGGCAAAATCAGGCAGCTCAAGGCCAGTGGTCTGCTCTAGGTTACACCGACCATATCAATGTGTTGGAACTACGGGCAGTGCATCTAGCCCTGAGGCACTTTATACCATGCCTCAGGGGGAAGCATGTCCTAGTGCGTCTGGACAACATCCCGGCGGTCTCTCATATAAATCATCAAGGGGGAACAAGATCTGTGGGGTTGCTGCGTGCCACCAGGGATCTGTTGGTTTGGGCAGCCCCTCGCCTGGCCAGCATAAGGGCAGTGTACCTGCCGGGGGAAAGCAACGAGGTGGCAGATTTTCTGTCTCGGGGCAAGCTGTCTCAGGGGGAGTGGCGCCTACACCCAGAGGTGGTGCTCAGCATCTGGGGCCACTTTGGCAGGGCAACTGTGGACCTCTTTGCTTCAGAGGCAACAGCTCATTGCCCGCTCTGGTTCTCCCGCACAGAGGTAAGCAGCCCTCTAGGGCAGGATGCCCTAGCTCACGACTGGCCAGAGGGTCTCCTCTACGCTTTTCCCCCGCTCCCGTTGATACAGGCAGTACTCCAGAGGGTTCTACAGGAGGGCCACAGGTTGCTCTTGGTAGCCCCCTTTTGGCCAGGGAGACCATGGTTTCCCCTCCTGCACAGACTTTGTCACAGCCAGCCATGGCGCCTACCAGACCGAACAGATCTGCTGTCCCAGATGGGGGGTCGAATTTGGCACCCCAACCCTGGTCGCCTCCAGTTGTGGGTTTGGCCTCTGCAGGGCCCTTCTCACCACTGAGAGATTGCTCAATCTCCGTGCGACGGACAGTGTTAAATGCTAGGGCACCTTCCACTCGCATTCAATATGAGAACAGGTGGCAGCTGTTCTCAACGTGGTGCACAGGTAAGGGTCTGGACCCTGAGCACTGTGCGGTACCGGCAATCCTCGAGTACTTGCAGTCGCTCTTAGATGCTGGTCGTTCCCTCTCTACCCTAAAGGTTTATGTCGCTGCCATTTCTTCCCGGCATGTCCGGGTGGACAATAACACTGTTGGGTGCCACAAATTGGTTTCTCTTTTTTTGAGGGGGGCTATGAGGCTCCATCCGCCATTAGCTCAGAGAGCACCGGCTTGGGATCTGCATCTCGTGCTTGATAATTTATGCCTGCCTCCCTTTGAGCCCATTGTCGAGGCAGATCTGCAATGGTTATCGGCAAAGACTGTTTTCCTCCTTGCCATTACTACAGCTAAGCGAGTGGGGGAACTCCATGCTCTGTCTGTAGATCCTGCACGTCTGAGGTGGAGCCCAGATGAATCAGGGGTCACCTTGTGGCCGAGGGCCTCCTTTCTGCCCAAGGTCCTGTCAAGATCGAATCTTGATCAGCCGATACAGCTGGCAAGGTTCAACCCCCCACAGGGGAAGGATGGCAGGTCAGCCCTGCTCTGCCCTGTGAGGGCCTTGAGAGCATATGTTGACCGCACTGCAGGTATGCGAAGGTCGGACCAGTTATTTGTGTGTCATGGTGGTCCTAGGAGAGGCTGTGCTCTCTCAAAGCAACGTTTGTCCCACTGGATTGCAGATGTGATTAGCCTGGCATACCAGGCAGCTGGTCGACCGATGCCCCCTGGTGTGCGGTGCCATTCCACGAGGGGCGTCTCCACATCATGGGCAGCCCTGAGGGGTGTGCCCCTGGCTGACATATGTGCTGCGGCCTCTTGGACTTCGCCAAGCACATTCACGAGGTTCTACAGGGTAAACATCCCCGAACCCCATCCACTGGGTGTGGTCTTACGACGCGATCCATCAGCTCCAATGTAATTGGAATGGTATGTTGGATCCCTCGTGACTATGTTGGTATGAGTCATCCAGTGCTAAAGCACCGCCTCTGGCGGTCAGGAAGGATGAAATAGAACGATAGTTACGTATGTAACTGCGGTTCTATGAATCCTGGATGACCGCCAGAGATTCGGGTCACTCGGAATCCTCTTGTCTCGCGAGAAGATTCTGAAGGACCAGATCCTCTGATGACACCGGAAGATATAGACCCGGTGGGGTCATCAGGGGGTCACACGTGACTCTGTTGGTATAGCTCCTCGACCTGCGCATGCGCGATATGGTGTCATTCAGTGCTAAAGCACCGCCTCTGGCGGTCAGGAAGGATTCATAGAACCGCAGTTACATACGTAACTATCGTTATATGTATTCTGATTTCTGTGTTTTTCTGGTTATATTCAAAATAGCTTGCTGCAATTTAGCTTTCTGATTTCTCGTAACCTAAGCTCTATGTTATCTTTTACTCAGGGTGTACAGTGCCTTTACTATGGTGTTCAGTGTCCTCAAACAGGGAATGATTCAATCTTACTTGACAGTCTTGATCCAAAAGTTGGTCACAGGCCATCTATCAATGGGTTGGGACCTTGAAAAATCTCTGCTTTTAATTTGAAGGGGATTTTTTATGCATGGTGCTGTCTATTTTCACTCCTGAACAATAGGTGGTGATAATAACCTGTAATTTTATTTTTTATTTAACTTTTTTTTAACCAGGTAGAAAACCCATTGAGATCAGGATGTCATTTACAAGGGTGACCTGGACAAGAGGTCAGCAGCACACGTCATTATATATACAAGTTCATGATAAAAGTTTAAGGTAATAAACAGCAAATCACAACAATAAATATGGCAAGGCATTCACTAAATGAGTTTTAGAGAACAGTAACAATGGCTAAATGACACCTTTTTATTTTACAGTGTTTGTTTTATATTCCATTAAAGGGGACTCTGCCAAAGCTATGTGTTTAAGTCTTTTTAAAACTACACTATAACAAATTGCTGTAGTTTCTAGAGTAAAATTTTACAGTATTTTCTTGTTGTTTCATTTTACAATGTTTAACTGTGTACTGCAATGCGTTGTGGGTAAAAACAAATTACAGTAACCTGCTGCATGACTTCCCGGTTAAATATTGTAAAATTTACAGCAACTGTGTTCTGGCATGTAGATTATGTGAATTACAGGTAAATACTGTTGATATTAGGATTTTAGCAGCTAGAACTTTCCAGAGGAGGGGAAGCAATGGCAGAGCCTGTACAGTCACCAGAGCAAGGCTAAGAATTCAGCAGATTGGTGAGTAACATTTGTTTCAGTGACGGTATTTTTCCATAACTTTAGCTAAGACAGATGTAGCATTTAGCACGAGAGCAGTCTGCATTGTTTTCACATCGCATTTCACTGATAAACAGGCAACATTACAGCTAAGGTAACATGCATTTATGCACTGGGCTTCAGAACAGGGATTGGGGTAAAGTTGATGTCGGCAGAGAAAGTTGTTTTCGGTTAAGTTTTAAGTAAATGGGTTCTCCCTCACTCTCCCTTCCTGCTCCTGTCTCGGGGGCGGAGTCTCCTGCTCTGCTCCTGGCACACCTGCAACCTGTTCACCTGATTACTCTGCCTATTTAAGATGGCTCCTGTGGAGGATTCAGCGCCGGAGTATTGAGCTACGTACCTCGGTTTGTGCCCGTCTGAGTCATTCCTGCTCTTTGTATTTCAGCTCTAAGCCTTGTCCCATGCGGGGGCATTCTCATGATTTTTGTGGTCTTTGCTTCTCTGTGTTTTTGTGGACTCGTGGACTATTTGTTTCCCTCTGCTCTCCTTCCAGGTGCCTGCCACGAGCCTCTGCCACCTTGTACACATGTTCCTGTGTTTTTTCGTGTTCATTTAACCTGTCAAACCTTCTTTGGCTTCCTCTCTTCTTGAGCTTTTGGGTCAAACGGACAACTCTGGTTCTAAACCTGACACTGATGGGGAAGCACATCAGCAGTTTACCATGAATTTACCTCCAAAACAACTCAGTGTGGTGATGTTGTGTTATTATCTCACAGCCCGGTGAATGTGCAGGTCAGAACTTTAGCGTTGTGGAGTTGTTGGATTGTGTTTTGATGAGTTTCGAGAGAGAAACCAAGAAATTCCATTAGTCCATAATGGTAGATTAGCAGCTCTTATCTGCTCCACAGATCTTCAAACAGCTTGTACTGACGAATAAAGGTAATCAACCCTTGCAATGGCAATGGGCCAATTTGACAAAACAAGCTGTCCCTTTCATTTTTCTTCATGTTACTGTACATGCATCTTTTGCACATCTGTTCAAAAAAAAGAATGCCCTAAGTTTTAATGAAAGTATTTTGTAGCCGCTCTGACACTGTATTTGTTTCATTCACAATCTGCATAATTTGAAAAGCAGCTAATGTAAAAAACCATTATTAACTGTAAAAACATTTTCGACAACATACGGTATTATTTATTTACAGGTATTTACTGGCAACTTTAGTTGCCAGGTAATTACTGTAATTTATTAGAATACAAGAAACAGTTGTAAACTATATTATAGTTAATTGCTGTTTTCTAACAAAGAATACGGTAAGTACCTGTAATTTATATACAGTAAAAACTTGTAAAAAATTTACAGTAATTTGTTGTAATAGTTTTTTACAATAATTAGCTGCGATTTTACAATACTTAGCTGGCAACTTTTTTACCAGTTATTTACTGTAAATTCTACAGTCAATTTTTTACAGTGTACTTCTTGGTAGCTGGACTTTTTAATTTCATGTTTGTGCATGGGAGCCCTTTACCTGACAAGCCAGATGGACAGCTCAATATATCTGCCACAGAACCTGCAGGATTTCAGAATCAGACAGGTCTGTCTGCTCTGCAGGGCTAGGGAACCAGGAAGCGCTAAATGCCAACTCACCTTTGTGTTTTTGGACTAGTTCCTGCACCACTCTGTGGGTGAATTAGTTACCACTTGGTAGTTTTTGTCCTTAAAGATAGAATGGGCATCAGAAAATGAATTTAAATCTTGCCCCTAAGTATTATTAAAACTTAGGGGCAAATAAATTCAATAGATGTCTTTGTTAGAACAATTATTCTGAAAGAAAGGATCCATATATTTATTAAAAAACTCCACTCTTAAATTGATTTTGTAGGTTTGTTTAGCACAAACATGTATAAATCCAAAGGAGAGGGCATTACAGATATTAATGGAGAGTCACTGCTATAATACATATCTACAAACATTTGGATGTGAAAAAGTGAGAGATTTTCAAAAAGTCGGCCTATAACCTGTGGCTATATGACACTAACCCATCCCTCAAAGTAAAACTGGTCTGGCCCAGTTCTGTCCCACATGATGCACTTCATCTGACCCTAATACTGTAAGGAATGATGGTCTTTTACAGGCCAGGATCCTGTTTGCCATACCAGATCTGGCCCAGACCAGTCTGCTATATGGGACAGATTTTTAAAAAACAAAGGCTAAAATGACTTTTAATAGATCTTACCTCCAAAGCACTTTGTCAAAAAGTGTACAAAATAATTATTGTCTTATAAACCTCACAAACTCATAAAACTTCACAACAAAAATGTGGAGTAGAAATAAGTCTTCAAAGGTCTGACATTTACACAAGCCTGATCAGACATGAATATAATAACATAAGAATAAGTGTAAAAATAAATAAAATTATATATAATTTAATTTTAGGTTGACTTGTTTTTTCAGAATAACATACAGACTTTAAAAAAGCAGGGCCCCTACTTAATATGATTAATATTACGAGCATCCTCTCATAAGTGAAAATAAAGGTTGTCGATTACTTCATGTATTAAAAGAGAATTATTCAAACTTCTGAAGTGAGCTGGTTTAACTATTGTTTTGTAACTTTATATGTTAGCAAGTTAAAATGGGTTCAAAAGTTCATTTTACTCCAATAAATTATGCAGGGATTGGATAAATCCCCTTTTTGCATTATAATAAGAGTTCTGTCTAAAGATCATGAATGATCACAAAAATGAGGGTCTAATCAAATGAAAAAAAAGCTAAGAAAAAGAAAACATAGGGCGCCCATCCAGATATTCTTTAGCCCAATCATTAATGAAATTTTGTATCTGCCATTGCATGTAGTGTATTGAAAATAGAGCTGTGCGATATGGCCTAAAAATAAAATACCAGATTACCAAAAATGACACGAATTAAGTTTTGCCTTAATGTTGTCAAAATATATTCCTAAATCAATCAGAATTTCCCTCTTAAAATTAAAGTGTTTCTCATAAAATGTTGATTATATAGTTCTAACGCAGGCAGGTTTGCCTACATGAACACTGATGGCTGAGGGTTTTTTACAGCTTGTTAACATGTTTCTCTCTGGTCAATATTATTTTAATTATTAAAAAAAAATGCAAGCCTATAAAAGTGCTTGTGTAAAACCTGACAGGGCCACCATTATGAAAACTGTAAAATTTTAGTATTTATATTTTTTAATCTTTGGAAGAACTTACAATTTAAACCAACACTATGTAGTTTTTCAAACATAATATAGTCCTTAGATATCCATTGTCATGGTCCACCACTTTACAATGTGTTGAATGAAACCTCTTTCGTGCTCTGTTTCGCTTTTACTAGCGCTATGTAACTTCGAGGTGGATGGTGGGAACCCTGCCACACTAAAAACTACAAGTTTGGACTGCTTTACGGCACAGGCTACGTCACTTCCCCCGATTCCTGATTTGTTTAAAACACGGAAGTGTCAGCGAAAGCCAAACGCAGAGCTGTAGTCATGGCGGAGGCAGCAATGAACGCAAGAAAAAGAAAAGTTTATTTTGAGGATACCGAACAAAGAAAGCGAGAGAAAAACAAGCTGAATGCTCGGACCAGAATAGACATTGGTTCGGTGTTCACTCACTGGCGTGAAATAAAAGACGAGGAGGGACGTCCGACCGATGCCGACTTGGCCCTGTTATTGCTGGACTTGTAAGTCCTTGATTGTTTACCATCCGTTTACAGTATTCGTGAGAACGTACCAGTATGTAGTTTTGTTTAGACCTATTTCAAGTGTGTGATATCGCCAGCTCGCGGTTGTCTTTACTTTTATTCACTTTATCGCTTCAACAGGACGGGGGCGACTTCACGGCAATAAAACCAAGTTGAACTTAGCGATTTAACATAGTCATTTAGTCAAAAATAAATACATTACCTCGTCGCTATCCATCCTGCAAACAGCCGCTGAAGACAGAAGAATACTTTTGAGCGAAGTCCTGGCTTCTGTGATTCGCCTACAAAACAAATGCACGCAACCGGCAGATCTGTATCCTTACGACAGTATGCGCGCTAGGGCTCATGGGTAGTTGAGTTCTCGTTCCGGTCAAGCGAGAATCTTCCTTAGTGCTGCTTTAAGTAGATGAATGAAAAAAAAAGATTTTTAATTTTTAAGTCTTCTGCAGAAAATAATTAGAATTTGTTGATTTAATCGATATATTGTCCAGCCCTAATTGAAAATAATTAATTTTTCCAAAATCATTTTCTTTCTTTTCATTTGAAAAATTGTGGCATCATTACAAAACCCTGGCTTTTAAAAAGTTAAAACTAGTGCTGTCAGATGATTAAAAAAATTAATCTAATTAATTACCTTATTATAATTAATAAATCTAAATAATTGCATTTTAATCTCATATCTGCTTAAAGTACCCAAATAAAGAATTTGAATTCTAGGATATTATAAAATTGTAGTGCATGACTAATCAAATGAATACACTAAGAAGTGAAGATTTGTAAATCCACATTTTTATTGGTGACTAAATAAAACCAAAGTCAGGGCAACTTGTCCAGAAAATTCTAAGTTCAATCAGGCAACTCAAATTACACTTTAAGTGTGTTTCATAAATCAACTTCAAAATAAGAAAAAGGTCGAGGACATTCAGCAAACCAATTAGGCCTGATGCATTATTAAAAAATGTAGTACATATAGATAAATAAATTCAAAAATAAAATAAGACTAAGTCTTAAATATGCCATTCCTGTTGTCACCTGGGCTTTGTTTGGTTTGACTAGAGAAGTGACGTGCCACTGCCATGTACGGGTCCTCCAGCTGGACAATATTAAAATGTTTGTGTGCTATGATTAATCTTGTGATCAATTTTTTATAACGCATTAATTTGCGGTGTAATTAATTAATCTAATTAATGCACTAAAGTGACAGCCCTAGTTAAAACATTTTAATATTTTTAAATAAATTGTATTTGATGTCAGCATATGCTCAGATTTAAGTGGACAAAATGCTCAATTAAAGCAGAATATTAAAATAAAGTTAAAAAAAAAAAAAAAAAAAGGTTGCTTTTTAAAAGCACATGTTTGTTTGTGATGAACTTTAACCTGCTTTACTCTTTGACAGCCCTCAATGTTTATGCCTCTTTTATTACTGTTATTTGAATGTTCTTATCACAACAGTATATTAGTAATGTAGTTTCTCAGTGTTGTACTACAGTTAATCAGTAAACATTTTAATGACTTTTTTCATTCCCAGACCAGAGGCTGATATCGCTGAACTTTATTGGACAGCAGGTGTGTGTGCTGTCAGACTAAACTTTGACCCAGTTAGACCATCTTTATGTAGCTCATCCTGTTTTCTGGGATCACTTCAGGATTTTACCACACTGGGAGGATGTCGCGGGCTGCAGAGAGACTCAGGCTGCTGATCAATCATCTTGATCGATCACCCGATGTGATTGTATCCTTTGTTTTGATATCGCACCATCTTTGCTTCACACAGCGGGGCTGGCTGATCCGCTAACGGCCATCTGCGCACGGAGCGGCGGGCTGCTCTGGTGGGCAAGGCCGGGGTCCTGCGGTCGGTAGTAGGCCTCAAGGCTATTAAAGAGGAATGGGAAATAATTAATGCATGCATATAATCTTAAATATCTATTAGTTGAATTATGTACTTGATTCAAAGGTTCGGTAATTTTACGACCGTTATTTTGGGCCGTTATTTGGTTGTTGTCGCCGCACCGTGCAAAGAAGTTACCGTGTTAACTGGTGACTTTCAGCCAAGAGAGCCTGAAGTTGTCGTCGTTATATTACATCAGAATTAAAGCCAACAAAGGTTTAGTTGTTTAAAAATAAACTACATATAAGCTTTATGAGTTTAACATCAGTGGGGCCTATTTTCTCTTTAACCAGCTACACGTATTCATATGGAAGTCACCAGTTAATATGGTCACGTATGCTACTGTTACCCCACCGTGTTTTTCTTTAACATGCCATTGTAATCATGGATGTTTTTTACAGTCTATGATTGTAATAGGAAAGTTTACATGAGAGGTTTTGAACTGAATAAGCTTTAAGTGTCACAAATAATGAAAACATATTAAACTAACGGCAACTGTTGCATAAATATGACAGGGAGCTGGTTTTGTCTTATTTAAGTGAGGTAACACCAGCTAGCTTAATTTATCTTTTGTGGATAAGGTGGTTTGTTCTCATAAATATTACCTTTTAACCATGTAAAGCACATTATATTTCTTTTCTCTTTAACAGTGCTCAAAAGGAAGCTCCTCTCCTTTCTGGCGAATGTAATAATTAAAGTACCAAATACACTTTTTCCAAGTATTGTTGTGTACACTTCCATGTTATCCTCTGCCCTTCTTTCCTTTACTGCTTTCCTCCAGAGAGCTGCACCAACTTCTGCTCAAGCTGTCACATACAGTCAGCCACAGAGGCTCAGGTGAGTGGTGCCACACCTTTAGCTTAAGGTGAAGTTATGTCAGCACATCCAGCCGAATAAACAGTTGCGTCAGCCTCTAGCTTTTATATACACAGTCAAACAGTAATGTTGCTCTTTCACCTTTGGCACAGTTTCCCCCTGCTGCCTTCACAGTGACCCACTTTCCTGCTCTGGTGTGTGTTTATTTCTGTGCAGTCAATGCACTCATGCACAGGATGAGTCCTGTTTAGAGCCAGATTGGCGTCCATCCTGATTGGAGTTGGATGGCAGAATTCTGATGTGCTTACCAAAGACCAAAAGTCCACATACATAACTCTCACATGTCCAGTTTGTTATCAACACTTGATGTAACATCTTTTCTCTTAGCCAGCAGCTGGGCTGGGCTGTAAGACCAGACTGACTCTAATGTATCGCTTTTATGTACACTAACTATGAACTATTTACAGTATACCCACTGTGGATCCATATGATGTTACAGAGATAGATAGATCAAACTTAACTTTAATACAATTTCAATAGCAGTTCAAATTACTCATAGAGGCTGAGAAGTGATTGACAAAGATTAAAATGTAATAATGATAATTATCATGTTTTTTTTTTACAACTACTTAGCAAATAAACTCTCAGCAGAGAAGGTGATAATATTGGAAAGGATGTCAAGAAGGATTTGGAGAATAATGGACTACAAAATAGCCAAAAATAAAACAAGCACAAAAGAAGATGATTGATGATTTAACAGAAAAAACAAGAGAATAGGCAAATTAATCAGCAGATAACAATTGGTAAAAAGCTAAACAAAAAAAGGTATAAAAAGATCATCTAAAAGTAAGTAAAAATGATGAATGTAAAAAGATAGACAAACTATAGTAATGATAAGTAATCCAAAAAGATACTTCGAATATAATAAAGGATCAAACAATGTAAATGTTTAGATATTTTTACACTCATTTTATTGAGAAATTATGTTTTCAATACACTTCTTCTATACATTCACTACTAAATTTGATATATTGACATATGTGTGTAAGGCTGGGTATTGATTCAGATTTTCTGGATCAATTCGATTCGATATTACAAGGTCTCAAATCGATTCAATTCACAATTCAATATTTATTCAGTCTGGGATATCTTAGTTAAAATAGTGCTGTAAATTTAAAAAGTGACCTTTTGACCTGGTACATCATTAAAAATTGTTTTAACATGAAGAACTAAACCCAAAGCAGTTACATTAATCATGTTTTAATGATATGCATCTTCTGCATATTACTTGTTTTTTGTCCCACTCATATTTTCCTTTGTACTTGTTAAATCTAAAATACTGTACATCCAAACATCAGCTTTTAAACTTGCCAGTGGTGCCAATGTAGTGCTTCCACTATGTTTGTTTGCAGTAACATCTCATGAGATCTTGTTCAGTAGAAAGCAACGCTAAACGCTGATCACACCAGACTAGGGTTGATACCACAGGCTGCTTCTCTGCACATCCATAGAAGAAAAAACTACCCAAGTTAAAAGATCGATCTTTGGATTTTATGGATCGATTCTGAACCAGTTAAAGGAAAATCAATTTAAATCGATTAAATCGATTTTTTTAACCCAGCCCTTTATGTGTGTGTATATATTTATAGATACATATATATGTATCCCTATACATAAACACTGTATATAGAATACAATTAAGGGAGCTAAGTGAAGAAAGTAATAATCCTATAATAATAAAAGTAATTCTATAATAATAAAAGTAAAAAGGAATTAAGACAAAAAAATATATATTTTTTTATTTATTTTATTTAAAAACCCTTATTTAACCAGGAAAACCTCATTGAGATTAAAAATCTCTTCCAAGAGTGTCCTGGCCAAGACAGCAGCACATTCAACAGCTTTACATAAACACGTGCAGTCATCAAACACATAAAACAAGAATTCAATACACTAAGAAAGAGAAGTCACATTTTCAGACAGCTTATTTTGCTTGGATATCCACAGGAGAAAGATAAAGTGCATCAGTCAAAACATCTGCAGCCAGATGTGTCCGACGCCAAGTCGCTCAACATTGTCTCAAAAGTGTTCGGTGACGCCAGATCTTTTAGTTTCAGGTCTTTTTGTAGTTCATTCCAAGCATGTGGAGCCGCAAACCTGAATGCATTTCTTCCCAGCTCAGTTCTTACTGTTGGAACAGACAATAAGAAAAGATCCTGAAGATTATAAGATGCTCTTCTGACTGATGTAGGTCAGACGGTAGGATGGGAGCAGACCAAGAATACATTTATAAGTAAGAATACGCCAGTGATTGAGTCTGCATGCAGACAAAGAAGACCATCCAACATGAGCATACAGCAAACAGAGATTTAAAACCAGTGATGGACACTTGCTCTGTCCCATCTCACCCCTCTCTGTTGGTTATTTCATATATGTGTCTTAAGTATCATGTTTTATTACATCATTTGAGTGTTGAGATGTAAGGTGTGTTGGTAGAGGCATTCAGGTCTACTTGAATAGTGTTAGTTCATTTTTTCATGCTTATCTTATTCTCTCAAAATGGAGTGTGCTGGTAAGTTCATCCAGCCACATCTTAGATTTTCTCAGAAATGCACAGGGATTACAAATAACAGTGCAATTTAAAACTGAAATTTAACGTTAAAGTAATGTAAAAAGTGAAAGTTATAGATAGATAGATAGATCAACTTTATTGTCCCTTGCATTAGATTTGTCTTAGACAGCAGTACTAATGGCCAAGGATGCAATATTATAACTAACAAAGACACTAGACAACATACAACAGTAACATAAGCAAGCGGTCGGCAGCAAGCATGGTCAGAAGTTATTTCACAAGGATGTCAAAGTGCAGTGCTCGTCACAGTAAGCAGTGCAAATAAGCAGAAACAAGCTAAAAAACCAAGCTACGACGATAAGAATAAAAACATGGATAAAAGGCGGATAATAATAACAGATAAGAAACAAGTAGAAGCAGATAATAAGTAAATATGTAGAAACAAGGTAAAAAATTGAGTAACAAGTAGAGAAATAAAACCATGGATAAAAGTGATATAATAACAGGTGAGTGACTGGTGGCAATAAATAAGCTGAAAAAAATACATTCATATACAAGCATTATATATCAGTTTCAGGAATTAGTTCGATTGTTTGTTAAGCAGAGATATGGATGTTGGGAGAAAAGAGAGCTTATAGCGATTCGTTTTGTGGTTGCTTGCTCTGTATCGTCTCCCTGAAGGCAGAAGTTCATATTCCTGAAAAAGAATGTGAGCTGAATCATTCAGATTTTTTTGTGCCTGGTTGAGGACAACACTATCAAAAACAGACTAATGTGCCGAACAAGCTGCCAGTCCATATCTCAGAAGACTTTCAAAGATGGCAATTATAGAAAATCAACATGATTTCACGCCTGACACCAAACAGTCTTAGCCTGCGAAGGAAATGCACTCTTTGAGGTAATTTGTTGCAGAGGAAGTCAACAAGATCTGACCATTTTAGTCAAGTAAAAATATGCTTTTGTAGTAATTTCAGTTTCTTAGAACCATTTAATAAAACAGGATGGCTGCCCCAACTGGATCCTTTGGTAAAAAAGAATAACAGCAATAGATTTTCGAACAAAATATAAATATTCCCACTAACTATGTGTTAGTCCACAGTGTTCAATGTGAGTATAATGCAAACTGAAAAAGTCCTATTACAAAGTTTTTAGGACATAAGTGCTTAATTTTCTTCAGTTTTGGCTCTGGTAAAGATTCTGTTTGTCCTTTCTGATAAAGTTGTACCTTATCTCTGTCTCTACCAGGTATACTGTCGATAATGACCTTCTGACCCCAGCGCAGCGACAGTCCTATGAGGAAAATGGGTTCATCCTTATCAAGAATCTGGTGTCAGAGCAGGACATCGACAAGTTCAAGTAAGCAGCAGAGACTCTGACTTTAATAATTTTTATCAGTATTAAAAAAAAAAAAAAAACTTTTAGTGTCACTGCAAAAACTGTCACTAAATCTTAAAACTTGTCGTATAAAACTTTGGAAGATAAACAGATTACTGATGATATGGATTCACTGAATTCACATTTATAGATACTCAACACCATGATTATACTTTCTGTTTTATTATAAAGATGCCCTTGTATCAGGAGTTTCTGTTTGTGTGATCAACAGGAGGGAGTTTGAGCGGATCTCCAGACAGGAAGTGAAGGTTCCAGGTCTGGTGGTTATGAGGGACGTGGCGATCGCTAAATCAGAATTTGTTCCTGACCAGAGAGCCATTTCCAAGCTGCAGGACTTCCAGGAGGATCCTGAGCTGTTTCGGTACTGTTCCCTACCACAGGTATGTCTTATGTTGTCAACTTTACACTTAAAACTTTGTTTAAAACGTTTTAAATTGATATTTGAAGATGCAGGGAAACAGTTTAACATCCGGTTATTGTTTAGCATCTTTGAGCATTTGATGAAGGGCCATTTCAAGCCTTTCTATTCAGACTTTGGCAACTCTAGTAAGCAATAGTTAAAAATTTAGCTTACTGAATTATCCAGTACAATACCATATCAAGGCAGGACATATGTCTAATATTATATATTGTATTTTTGCTGATATCCGATATGCTGGTTATTTTGACTTCATTATCTAAGATACTGATATTTCTGGTTAAGAGCACAAGCTCAAGAAAACAGCATGAAACCCTTGATTTTTAAATGTACCCACGCAGTGATGAGAAGGTGTGTAAATATTGTACATTTGTGCAATTTACAGATATTCCAGCCAATATATGGCAGATATTACAGCTGACTTATCTGCAGTAATATCTGCAAAAATTTCAACACCAGCCAACACAACACTTATATCTTAAGGCTGATATTGGCTGATTCTGTTATCAAACCAATATTATCATGCATCCCTATTAATAAGGCATGTAATACTTGAACAGTTATTTAAAAAAAATAAGCAAAATCCTCAATTTTAAGCTCAAAAGTGAATCCAGATCTCCACAACTCAAACTTTCACATTGTACATCTAAATCCTGTTCATTCTTGTGACAGATCCTGGAGTATGTGGAGTGTTTCACTGGACCAAACATCATGGCCATGCACACAATGCTGATTAACAAGCCCCCTGATGCAGGTACAGTGCAAACAAATAATCCGAATGATAAAAATGTATTGTCATGTCTAAAGAGTCCCCTGAAATAAGTCAAATAAAGAAATTCTTCCAAATTAGAAACAAAAAAATAAACATTTTAGCTGCCATGTTTACAGGAAGTCTTTAATGTTTCAGGTAAGAAGACGTCTCGTCACCCGATGCATCAGGACCTGCATTACTTCCCTTTCAGACCAGCTGACAGGATCGTCTGCGCCTGGACGGCGATGGAGAAAGTGAACCGGCAGAACGGCTGTCTGGTTGTTCTTCCTGGAACTCACACCGGCACCCTGCAGGAGCACGACTACCCTGAGTGGGAGGTATGAATGCACAGACAAATTCATCAATGCAAAATCAATCAATCAATCTTTATCTATAAAGCAATTTTCATACCTAAAATATATCACAAAGTGCTGAACATTCAAGTAAACAAGCAGATAAGAGTCAGGGATGAACATGAACGCACATTCATGCATTCAAGCACAAACATGCTACCAGCCACACACACGCACAGGGACACTCGTCAGGACTATTCAACAACAGAGGACTGAGGAAACACTATCTTGAATTAAAAAAGAGGAAACACAGGAGCTAAGACTGAATGGATAAAACCATGATAGGATATATCAAAGTGTTAAGAGTTGATAAATAAATAAAACTGTTTAAAACCCAACATTGAAAGGAAATAAGTAATAAGTGGTTAAAAATAAAATAGTATCTCTGAACCTAAAATTGAGTAAAACACATAAAATGCAAATTAAAGCTGTGGTCTACGATTTGAAACCGCAGCCTGCCCCCCCTTCCCTCACCTCTCCCCTCCGTGTTCGAAGATCCCACCCCCAGCTCGTGTTGCCTCATATAAAAACAAGCCCCCTCCGGCAGAGCTACGAGCGACCAGCATAATATATTAGCAGCAAACTCAATCAAAAACAGCTCAGCTCAACTGAAAGTATCAAACACGACAGACATCCCCCTTGTAACACACAGCAGTAGCCATTTCAATTGGACCGGCGGCAATGCGGGTCTGGCGCCGCCAGAGCGGAGCCGATTGTGGGAGAGGATTTATCTTTCTCGGCCTGTCCTCCACAGCTCAGCTTACAATGCTAACGATTAGCGGCTAACAGGCTAACCCGCTCCGCTACAAGTCATAGCCAGGACAGGCACAGACTAACCAGAGTTATTCAGCAGACATCTCCCACTGTAGTAAACAAAACCATTACCTGATCAACCAGAGGCGAAACAGCCGATGCTGAAGGTCTGACGGCCGACTGAGGCCATTCGTTAGCTGTTAGCCCGCTAACAGGCCTCAACCCGCGGGCAGAGCTCCGTTGGGCCCCGCGGGAGAGGGAAGCGGCTTCCCGGTTTCGGCGCTAGGCTTTTCCGGCTCCATGAAAGTTCAGTTGCTAACGCTGCCAGCTGCTCACCAGAGGTAGAGGGGAGGAGACGGGACCATGGGCATGACGCTGCGTAGTGAGGGAGACAGGGGATTGAATGGACTCACGGACCAACTCACGGACCAATTGAACCGTACTGCCTTCAAGGCTTGATTGGTCAGCTAGTATGCAGCTTTGCAGCGGATATACTGAATGGATTTTTTTCGTTCTTTTTGGTCTTTATACTGTGTAGATAGAACCACAGGACCATAACAGCCTTATAAACGGTGTTATTAAAGGAAAAGTTCGGTTCCTGCAGCTTTTACATTGTTTATAGAATGAAGTAGAACAATATACTCACCCTGAAGGCTTTCCTGATGCAAACAGTGCTTCAGGAGATATTTAGATCCAAAATCAAGCAGCGGACATCCAAACAAACGTAGCACAATAGGGCATGTATAGCGCCGCTCCTAAAACTGCATTAATCGTCCATAAACTCATTATTTCACCAATATTTCATCATGGTCCACTCGCGTTACTCCTCCAAGGCAGTCTGAGTCGCTCCAGACATATCTCTGAGCTTCTGCTGACCTCTGAGCTGACGAAGAAGACCGGGTGCCTCCGCACATGCGCAGTACGGCTCATTGTTTCAGGGGAAGACCGCCGGCTACACAACGACTTTCTTCCTCCAGTTTTGTGCAAAATGGACGAATATCTATCGGATGAAGATGTTGTGGAGGAGAACTTCGAATATGATGGGTGTCCTTACAGTTTCAAGCCAGAGTTTACAGATAAGGAGCTTATAGAAAGGAGGTCGTGGAGGCAGCGCTCCAGAGAGTACTGCGCATGTGCGGAGGCACCCGGTCTTCTTCATCAGCTCAGAGGTCAGCAGAGGCTCAGAGATATGTCTGGAGCGACTCAGACTGCCTTGGAGGAGTAGCGCGACTGGACCATGATGGAATATTGGTGAAATAATGAGTTTTTGGACGATTAATGCAGTTTTAGGAGCGGCGCTATACATGCCCTATTGTGCTACGTTTGTACGGATGTCCGCTGCTTGATTTTGGATCTAAATATCTCCTGAAGCACTGTTTGCATCAGGAAAGCCTTCAGGGTGAGTATATTGTTCTACTTCAATTGAACTTATCCTTTAAGATGTACAAAGCTTCCAAATCGTAGACCATAGCTTTAAGAGAGTGAAACAAAATTCAGCTAAAAGCCAGACTAAAAAGGCAGGTCTTGAGTTTGCTTTTAAAACGTAGCTTGAAACTATGGCGTTATTTTTGTGCCATATTTCGGAGCAATAAGTGGGAAGTTTTGAGCGCAAAAACCTGTCTTTTTTTAAGAATTCCAAATTTTATAAGTTACAATCAAGCAAAAAAAAAAAAACGAAAAAAAAAAAAACAAAGCCCTTTGAACAACCAATAGCCAATGTTGGCAGTTGCAGGTTGTGTTTTTTTGGGCTTGCTCTAAAAGTGCTGTTGTTCATTTGGGCTTGATATGCCCTAAACCCAGGAGGGATCTGATGCACAATCTACTAACAATATAAACATTTTAGAAGTTAAACTATTTTGTCCTGTCTAAACACAAATATAAATTTGAATGTACATAAGCAAAAATATAATAATTTTCCACCAAAAAGAAATCCTTCTAGCCAGAATTAAAAATATTTTTTAATGTAGTTACTGTTACTGTTTTCACCAAATAAAGTTACAGAGGATCACATAAAACTTCGACAAAGGCCTGCCTCCATATATTTGGTTACAAAACTCAAGGTTAGACTGTATGGTGGTGACAGAGTTATATATATCAGTAGGATGTTCCACCTCCAAACAAAAGGTTGCTGAATAAGAAAATTAAGAGCCAAACAAAAAAGATGTCACTGTGAGACTGAAATGTAATGTAGATAAAATAAAAACACCCTTTGTGGTCTCTAAAAAAACATTTTGAAGGAGCTCATGGGGAAAACTGAGGGAAAAATGTTGTTAATGCACACATGCGTGTTTTGTGCAAGCATGAAAAACAAATTACCTCAGCTCATCATTGTTTGCTCAAACTGCTTTGTTTTTTTTTGGTTGATTGTAACTTTTAAACAAAAGCTCTTTGAGCTCTTGTAAAAAACAAGGTTTTGTGCTTAAAACTCTCATTTAATTGCTCGGGATTGTGACATAAAAGTAATGCCATATGAGACATGTCTTATTTACCTAATGATCAGAAACTCACATATTATGGTCTGGTGTCCTAGGGTGGCGTAAACAAGATGTACCATGGAGTGCGTGGCTATGACCCGAATCACTCCAGGGTGCACCTGGAGATGGAGAAAGGCGACACTGTCTTCTTCCATCCTCTGCTGATCCACGGCTCCGGCATGAACACGACGCAGGGCTTCAGGAAGGTACGAGACTACCTGGGATACACCTGGTGCCCCAAACCAGCATCATATATCACAGAAAAGCTCCTGATATGATGAAACTAAATGTATACTCGGCCTTTAAACCTGAACAGTGGTGTGTTAATGTGTGTGTTTGTAGGCCATCTCCTGCCACTACGCCAGTGCTGACTGCTATTACATCAACGTGAAGGGAACGACTCAAGAGAACATCGAGAAGGAGGTGAAGGAGATCGCCTCCAAAAGATACAATATGGGCGAAGTCAGCTTTGAGGTGAGATGTTTACACTGAAGTGCACTTTAAGAAGAAACAACACAACACACATTTGACACGAGTGTTGAAGGTGTTAAAACTCTTTTCACCACATCTAAGTTTTTCCAGTTTTTACACCAAATCCTTTAAATGATTTTTGCCCTCTTCCTCACCCAGTGCGACCCAGTTTCAGATATTGCAACTGTGAGATAAAATAAATATTTTATGTCTGATTTGCCACCATGATGCAAAGCACACAGGCAAAATGTCTTATTTGTATAACAGTCTTTTGTTACTGTTTTTCATTTATTCCCTCCAAGAACTATTTAGATATAGTTTGCTGTAGTAGTATCTGTTTAGATATTTTATAAATAATTTTTAATGCGTTTAAAAAAAAATAATTATTGATCTTCAAAAACATCAATAACCAAGATTTTTATGACTACCTCCATGGCCAGGTCACTTTTGTAAAGTATTATTTATTCTCAATTTTACAAACTGGTAAAATACATCAATTATTAAAAAGGAATGTTTCCTTTTTATTGCAATAAGATCTTACAATTAATTGGCTTTAATCCTAAAAAATAAACTAAAAGTCAAACCACTTATCAAATAAATGAATATGTAAAAATAAGAAATGGGAAATAAAAGGAGTAATGGCATCATTAACATTAAAGATGCTATGAGGAGTTTCTAAGTAATTACAAAAAAGTCTCACTTTTAGATATATGCCTGATCCAAATACACACTTTAAGATGAGTTTTATAGCATCAAAATAGGTAATCTATAAATGCTATTCCTTAGCCCTCCGGTCGGGTCGTACAGGGCTGAACTGGCCTGGATACTCAACTTCTGGAACAAGACATTTAAAACTAGAGCAAATTTATATTATTCAGACACGTCTTAGAGCACCGGGCTGTAAGTAGAGATATATAGCTGGCTACAAAACTATGATGCTAAGTTTTTTCCAAAAATTGCTTGTTGTCACACATCAAAAACTACCGCTACGTAACTAGAAAGAGATACATTACCTTGTCACTTTGCATCCTGTAAGTTGTTGAAAAAAGAAGTTGTAAAGCAATGCAGAGTTCTGAGGAAGGTCAGAGCTGCATTCATTAGCATCACAACAAATACACGCTTTGGCTTGGGTCACGTCTTTAAGACAGTCGCCGCGCGTGCTCATGGGTAGCAGAGTCTTTATGTTGCTGAAAATAGAGTCTCCTCATAGCACCTTTAAGTTCAGTTTTTATAAGATGTTCTGTTTGGTGAAATAAACAATCTAAACTATTCAGTTTGGTATTTATAAGAAGGAAATGCTGTTAAAATTGAAGCCAGTTCAATAGGGCTGGGTCGATACACTTTTCTCCCGATTCAATTTTTTACAATTTTTTATAGGTGCCAATTCGATTTAAATTGTGATTCTATGATATTGCTGATTTTTGCATTCTTTAGTTAGCTTTTTTAACACTAGCAAAAAAAGAACAATGATGATGCCTACAGACTATATCAGGAGAAATACACATCACATTTGAGCGAGTTTTTAGGATTTATTCAGTAATATATTATAACCAGCTGTTTGTACTCTCTCTTCAAAAGCCTGGACTGCATTTAAAAATGGGTTATTAACACAGACTAAAATAAAACATTTAAATTTGGAAATAAATCGATTTTTGAACAAAAAATCAATTTCAAAATCGTCAAACAAAACATCCTGATACTTATGTGAATCCATTTTTTCTTCCACCACTGCAATTCAAACACAAAATTCAAGTAGTTTTTGATGTTAAAAATTCAACATTAAAGTTCTCACAGGAGTTCAAGCACACGTATGAAAACTACCGACACTGTAAAAAACATTCCTGTATAAAACTTACGTCCTGACCTCTGATCTTGTTTCCCAGTAAAAACTTAAAGTTATGAGAGAGCAGAGATAACAGCCAAACCGTTAAAGGATAAGAAACAGATCCAGATATTTACTCTCTGTTATGTCTCTAATCCTCTTTATATGAAGGACGTAGCTGTTAAAGTGTGTGCTCGTCTGTCTGGGACATGTTCTCATTGTTCAGAGGGACACTTGGACTGATCCACATTAAAACAGGAACATCAAGAACTTCCAGAACAAGCAGCCATAAACAGTATTTGAAGGATGTGTTCCTATAAATAGACTGTTAAGCTCACCATTGATTCACAAAAACATCGAAATAAGTGTTATTGTGTTGAGATCACAGCTGAACAGCTATGATGTTACAGCTCTAATCAGGCAGCAGCTTCAACAACAGATTGATGCTTTGTTAATGTTTACAGGAAAAGGTCTGGAGAGATAATTAGTCCCTCATTTTGTTTGCATCATGAACCAAATTTAGTGTGCAGAGCAATTCGAACTTAGATGCTGATTGTAGCAGGAGGATTGGAGCACATGTCTGCAATAACATGTTATCATGCATGAAGTTTTGCTCATCAGGCAAGTCAGACTGATCTGTATTTATGTCCATTCAAACACACTTCAGCTATTAGGAATGAAAATACCAATTACAGAGCAGAGGGGGAGCTTTTTAGAGGTGGTGATGAACAACAGCCGCCAAAACAGAGTAAGGAAATCATGTCATATCATGTCTAAAGCCCTGTTTCCACGATGCTTTAACATCGATGAATTAACAAACATGGATCTATAATGACATGTATATACACATATTATTTGGTGCTGACAGTTTGATATATAAACCCCAATTCTAATGGGGTTGGGGCATTATGAAAAATGTAAATACAAACAGAAAGCAATGATCTGCAAATCCTTTTTGAGCTTTATTCAGTAGAATATACCACATAAATATAAAATCATTTGTGGTTTTACTCTGTTGTGTTATCTTGTGTTGCTCTGATGCCGGTGTCGGCACATGCAGTGAAAGCACACACTTCAGCATCCAGGCACAGTGAGGGTCCCAGACTGGAACATTTGTGACCCTAATAATAATAATTCATTTTATTTGCCTCTGAACCTTGTATTTTAGTAACTTTAAAATAAATCTTAATGTAAGTCATGAACTATAAGGATTGTTTTTAATGTACCGTGCCCCCTGCAGGATACCTGGGCTTTCAGAGGCCGCCTGGTGCAGGGAGAGAGGACCTCACTGTGAAGACTGAAGATGTGCCATGACACCACGGATGATCGGCCACTCTGAGAACAGACTGATGTGGCCATGAAAGAGGAAGCAGCCTGTTATCTAAGCACAGGAAGTGTTCAGTGTTTTTGTAATTAACCTAAGGCCCCATCCACATGAAGACAAACCGAGGTCTAAACGCATACATTTTTTGCCGAATCTGCGTATCATCCATATGAAGACGGCGTTTTGGGGGTCTGTAAACAATCATTTTTGAAACCAGGTTCCAGAGTGGAAAGATTTTGAAATGCCGTATACACAGCTCTGTGGTTACTGGCTCTCCGTAACTTTTCAGATACGCTTACGTCGTCGTTTCATATCTTCATTGACACGCATGCGCCACTCGCGGCAACAACAACAACAACAACAACAATGGTGGCGAACTGTGTAGCATATGTGCTGATAAAGCTAGTGACCCTACTATCCCTGTTGCAGCAAAATCTCCTTCTTCTCAATCACCACCGAGTTGAACAAACAATTATCGAGGACACATTACAGCACTTTATGATCACTTTATCACAATCTCTGTTTACAGCTTTTGCTGCAAGTGTGCATGCCCACTGTTTTTTCGTCTGTTTCCGCTTGTTTCTGTCATATCGTTACAGCCCCCTAGAGGTCTGGCATGTGTTTTACAGCGTTTTAAAGCGTATCGAGTGCATTCATGTAGACGCACACATTTTCTGAGACGCCTTCGTCTTTATGACGATCGTTTTGGGAACTGTTAAGCGTTTTGTCTTTGTGTGGATGAGGCCTAAGAGAAGGGTTATTTTTAGTCTGCTTATACCTCTGAATAAACAAAGTAATTTTCAGATAAGTAACTGTACATTTAATTAAACTGTTTGTTGAGTTTGTTATTACTGTAAAATAGCCTAAATGTAATATAGAGTTTGCTTATTAGTAATCAACTGAGTCCTTCAGATTTCAGCATTTAAACAAAGTAATGCCTTAATACAAGCACTTAAAGTGAATGTAATAAATTGTTAATCCATTCTTTAACTATCTGAATTGATAGAAAGGAAAGGGTTGTCCATACTGAAGGTAGACAGATTTACAGGAGTTGAAATGTCGTGAGAAAAGTGAGAAATATTGTTTTTGTAAGAGAGACAGAGCGAGTGGGAGAGTGTAATGAAAGCAATATGAGAGAATAATTATGGGTGATTTATCTCTTCATTATTTCTAACAGAGGCCTCAAACACTTTCTGCCTTACAAAGAAACTACTGTGTTAATTTTCCTTTGTGTTGATGATGAGTGAGCTGATTTTGTATTTTCTAGAATCTGTGATGAATGTTTATCTAACATGGATAATGGGAATAAAAGTATAAAATGATTGAAGAGATTGTTTTGATTTTACATTAAGCTACAAGGCAAAAACACAAACCTCTCTGGAACCATAATAAGAGCAAATAAATATTTTACTGATCGATAAATCTGCAGGATAAGGAAATAATAATTTAAGAAACAACCTTAATTAATGCAGTGAAGGTTAAAATATTTAATAACACTGGTCAGAGATGTCACCAGGACATATGTTTGAAGTTTCTTGCCTGATATTCTGCATTCTGACTTACCTGTAAACCCTTTTTTGTCAGCCCTGCTCTGAACAGCCTGTTTTAATGTCAACCTTATGAGCTACAGGATATAACAAATTTATTAAATCAAAGTGATCGAGGTTTATTCCAAAGCTGTCTTAAAGGAGTACTTCACCCAAAGAATGATATGCCTTCATTTTCTACTCACCCTCATGCTGAGCAACACTCTGGAGCACTTTTTTGATGTCTCAAATGCAGCCGGAGATCCGGGGGGATTTTCGCTGTCAACAAACTTCCATCTAACAGGGGACAATGGCGGCCGAAAGAAAAAGGTCCATAAAAGTCCACAAAAACGTGCCTATTTTCCTTCATACTGCTCGTCCGCTGTAATCCAAGTGTCCTGAGCGGGTAACGTCCATAATTAATTCGAAACGAGGTCATTTAGTACATGTTCGAGCCTAAACAGTGCGAGATGGTGCTTCCGCAGTGCCCGTCTACGCGCGCACCCTGAACTATGGAAGCCGCATAGACCAAGCCAGACGCTTGCGCACTTTCAGGGACTACTGTGCTAAATTGCAAGCGTAGAAGAAGAAGCTTGCGCGCTTGTGATTGTCCACAGCTCGGTCACTCACAGCAGAGTGTAAACAGCGGAACTTCTTCTTCTACGCTTGCAATATAGCACAGTAGTCCCTGAAAGCGCGCAAGCGTCTGGCTTCGTCTGCCGCGGCTTCCATAGTTCAGGGAGCGCGCGTAGACGTGCACTGCGGAAGTACGATATAGCTTGTTTACTAGGAATGGGACGATACACTTAAACTCACGATACGCTGCACCTCAATATGCCCGGGTCACAATACAATACGTCACGATACAATATCAAAAAAGTAAAAAAGAAAAAATATTACTGTGTAATTACAACTTTTTTTTTTTTGTTTGAGTTGCACACAGGAAAACACAAGGCCTAACAGGCCAAACACAAACAATAACACTCTCTCTAACCCTGGAGAGGTTAGAGAGAGTGTATGCTAACGAGCGTTAGGCTCGTTTTCGCCGACTTCGTCTTTTTTAATGAGAAAGCCAAAATACTGCCAGACAGATGACTTGTATCCAGGCGGAGCGTCCTCAATTTCGACCTCATTCGACTCCATCGTTCGCCTTTTTGGAGGAAAGGTAGTTGGTGCTAATGTTGGTTGTCGTCACTTCTGGTCACATGCACTTTTACCAGATTTGACATCTTTATTTTGTGATCCATTTTTTTCAAACTCGATGCATTTCGTCACGTACTGTATCGCGATATATTGCCAAACGATATTTCATCCCATCCCTATTGTTTACCAAATGACATTTTAAACTCTAAAATACAATTATTGTCATCCATGAATTTTAAAATTCACCATTTAAAGAAAAATTATAAATTGCATGAATATTTCTTAAATGAGATGTGAAATTGTACTTTTTTACTTACATTCATGAAAAGAAAACTCAGTTTTAGTGGTTGAGTGTTGTGCTTGATTGATTGCTGAGAAGTTTTGTGGCTCAAATTTGAGAATAAGGTGAATTCAGTTTTATTTTCTTCATCCCTGATGAAAATGACCAACAACAGTAACACAGATTTGAAGAAGTTTTGAAAAGATTTTAAAATAGCCACGATGTCTCCTTTTTATGACAGGTGGTCTAATAAATATGTTATGCACTGTATGTCTGTGCTCTAATGTTTTCTTTGGTAACACAGACATGCCAAACATAGGAGGTCCTCCTTCTTGAACTTAGGTTATATAGTTTACAAAGTGCTTCACATAGAACAGAGACAGAAGCCCTGTAAACAGTAAGGTAAACATTAAAATAAAATGTGATAAAATAAAATGAACATAATCAATCAAGTCAAACAGAAAAGTAATGTATATTATATGGTTTGAATTTTATGAACAGAGCATTGTTGGTGAATTGTTTTGAGTTTCCAAACCCTTCTGTCAGAGCTCTGAAGTCCTTCATGACCTTCATACTTTCACTTGTCCCTTAGCAGATTTGTGTCTCTTTGTGTGTCTGTAGTCTCTTTCTTTCAGCCCTCCTGCATGTGAACACATTTCCTGCATTTCTGAGCCCAGAGCATCCCTCTGGGTTTGAACAAAGATGCCGTTCAAACACCAAAATCTGCTGGTCCAGGTGGTTTTTAGGACAGAATCAGGCCTCTATCTGAAAACACCCATGACCACAAGGCCACCATGTGACTGCTCATAGTCATCCAGACCCTTCAGCCTGGGTGTCCAGCATGTGTTTACTGGACAGTCTCAGTTATCTAAGTGCTGAGATAAGACCGTTAGAATGCTGTAAGAACAGCCCTATCAGATGTGACTTTGTTTGGTCCAGCCAAGCTTTCATAACATAATAAATCATTAACCCACGATGGCTTCTTTAAAGAGTTGATCTGTCTGGTCACACATATAGTATGTGTGACATAATGACAGTGTAAAGATATGTCATGTTCACTCTTAGGCAGAAACAACCTTTGACAAAGAACTGAAACAGGGTGGTTCATTATGCTGTCATAAATAAGCTTGGGTAATGTTTTTCCATCTCTACAAAGTTAATTTAAAACACTGAGGTCCAAAAGGACAGCATGAGTAGGGATGGGAAATGATAAGATTGTCTTGATATCAGCACCATTAACAATTCTGCTTATTGATTCAATTCTTCAATTATTCCCCTATCGACTCATCTGTAGCTGCGTTTCCATTACCCCTCGAATTGCGCAAAACCTGAATATCGCAACATAATACTGGTAATGGAAACACCTAAATTTTGAAAAAACCCTCAAATATTGCAAAAAGGTTTTTACGCTCTCAAGAGGAGGTTTTTCAGACGTGTCGATAAAGAGAAATATCGCAAAAGCGCTATGGTAACACTTTTTCCGCAATTATACGGAAAAGGATGTGACGTACCTGGTCACATGATCACTTCTCTCGGAGTAAACATGGCGTGGGAAGTTTGGACAGAGGAGGAGAATGAGACTTTTCTTGCCATTATTCTCGAGAAAAACACACGTGCCATAATAATCATCAAACAACAGAGGAACACAGAGTGTTTTAAGGAGATAGAAATGGAAATAAAGGAGAAAGGGTTCGCATCCATCTTACTGCAGTGAAATCTCGCGGGACGATATTTGACGAGAGTTCCGACGGTACTGCCGAGAACAACCCTCAATGGAAACACGTTCAAAGCGCAAATATACTATGTCGAAATTTTAGGAATATCGCTTTTATTTTGCGAAAAACTGTAATGGAAACACAGCTTGTGTGGCCTACACAGGTTTTTAGTGGCAACAATGTCAAACACATGACACTCCTGATAGTCAATGCACTGCAGCACGTTGCTGATGATAGATAGATAGATAGATAGATAGATAGATAGATAGATAGATAGATAGATAGATAGATAGATAGATAGATAGATAGATAGATAGATAGATAGATAGATAGATAGATAGATAGATAGAACTTTAATCCCCTTGGAACAACTTCCTGAGGGAAATTGGGATTGAGTAGCAGTTCAGTTTCACAGATTAAAAGTTGTATAAAAAATATAGCAGTTAGCATATTTTTGTCGAAAATTTGGACAAAAATTTTGGATTTTGGGACTTTTTTCTTATTATTTCTGCAATTGTCTCTGATGGGGGTGTGACTTCCTTGATTTGCAAAACATGCAGAAGAAAGTGGAAGGAATTAAAAAGCAAAAAGACAAATTATATTCTTGGGAGAGTTGTTATTGATGCTCAACAGGAAATGGTTTTCAACTTCCATCCCTAAGCATGAGACTTAAAGACTCATGCTTTTATGCACATTTACAGTTGCATGAAAAAGTATGTGAACCCTTTGGGATTACTTGGGTTTCTCCTGAAATTGGTCATAAAATATGTTCTGATCTTCAACTAAGTCACATCACTAGACAAATACAGTCTGCTTTAAGTAATACCACACAAAAAATAAGTTTTCATGTTTTTATTCGATACAATATGTAAACAGTCACAGCGCAGGGTGGAAAAGTATGTGAACCCCTCGGCTAATTACTTATCTTCTCTTCCTGGGGTCCAATCAATGCGATTAGATAGGATGTGTTGGTTAAAGCTGCCCTGCCCTATAAAAACACACACCAGTTGTGAGTTTGTTGTTCTCAGAGGCATTGCCTGATGTGAACCATGCCTCGCACAGAAGAGCTCTCAGAAGATCTACGTTTAAGAATTGTTGACTTGCATGAAGCTGAAAAGGGTTACAAAAGTATCTCTTAAAGCCCTGATGTCCATATGTGTCCACGGTAAGACAGACTGTCTACAAATGGAGAAAGTTCAGCACTGTTGCTACTCTGCCAAGGTGTGGTGGTCCTGTAAAGATGACTGTGAGAGCACAGCGCAGAATGCTCAGTGAGGTGAAGAAGAATCCTAGAGTGTCAGCTGAAGACTTACAGAGATTCCTGGCACATGCTACAATTATTGTTGACAAATCTACAATATGTAAAACATCACACAGGAATGGAGTTCATGGGAGGACACCACCAAGGAAGCTGTTGCTGTCCAAAAAACATTGCTGCATGTTTGAAGTTTGCAAAAGAGCACCTGGGTGTTCCACAGCACTACTGGCAAAATATTCTGTGGACAGATGAAACCAAAATTGTGTTGTTTGAAAGGAACACACAACGCTATGTGTGGAGAAAAAAAGGCACAGCACACCAACATCGAAACCTCATCCCAACTGTGAAGTATGGTGGAGTGAGCATTATGGTTTGGGACTGCTTTGCTCCTCAGGGCCTGGACGGATTGCTGTCATCGACTGAAAAATGAATTCCCAAGTTTATCAAGACATTTTGACCCGAAGCATAGCAATAAATCAACAATAGAATGGCTTCAACAGAAGAAAATACGGCTTCTGGAGTGGCCCAGTCAGAGTCCTGACCTCAACACGATTTAGATGCTGTGGAATGACCTCAAAAGAGTGACTCACACCAGACATCCCAGGAATATTGCTGAACTGAAACAGTTTCATACAGAAGAATTGTCTAAAACTCTTCTTGACCTTTGTGCAGGTCTGATCTACAACTACAGGAAACATTTGGTAGAGGTTATTTCTGCTAAAGGAGGGTCAACCATTTATTAAATCCAAGTTCACATACTTTTTCCACCTGTACTGTGACTGTTAACATATTTTGTTTAATAAAAACATGAAAACTGCAGAATTAGTTTAAGCAGACTGTGTTTGTCTAGTGATGTGACTTAGATGAAGATCAGAACATATTTTATGGCAAATTTAAGCAGAAATCCAAGTAACCCCAAAGAGTTCACATACTTTTTCCTGCAACTGTCTTTTATCTATCCATCCATTATCTATCCCACTTATCCCTTTCTGGGTTGTGGGGGGCAGGCCCCATCCTGAACTGGTCGCCAACTGCAGGGCCACACAGAGAGACAGACAACCATTCATACTCACACTCATACAAAAGAGAAGCATGGAGTCACCAGTGCACCTAATCAGCATGTTTCTGATCTGTGGGAAGAGGCTGGAGTTTCCAGTGAGAAAAACCAGGCATGCAAAGGGAGAATGTGTAAATTCCATAAAAAAGGTCCTGACTGACAAAGGGTTCAAACCAGCAACCTTCTTACTGTGAGGCTCGTGGACTACCGGCTGTGCAACGCCACTGACTTTGCAATTATTCTTTTTAAATTATTTTTTAATTTATCAACATTCTCATTAGTTATTCTTTATTAGCAGCTATTCTAGATTCATAATTTGTTATTTATTGTTATTCCTAATGAATTATTCTTTATTTACCGTTATTCTAAATGACTTTATTTATAGTTATTCCTAATTAATTACTTTTATCTATAGTTATTCTGTGTAGTTATTCTTAATCACTTTATTAATAGTTAATCTTACTGAATTATTCTTTATTTATTGTTCTTGTAAATGACTTTATTCATAATTAATCATTTCCTAATCATTTCTTTATCTATAGTTATTCTCTGTAGCTATTTTTAATTGCTGTAATTATTCCTAATTCATTATTTTTGATTTATTCCTATTGCTTGATAGTTAGGTATTTATCCTCAAACAATTCTAAGTATCGTCTATTTTTATGACACCAGTCACAAACTTCTGGTCTCACTGCACCTCCATCAACAGATGAACACACAGCCTTGTGACTTTTACCTCTAATTCCCAATTCTGAGCAGTTCATTCTTGAGTCAAAGTGGACTTTGTGCAAAGTTTGAAGAAAATCCCCTTGAGTGGTTGCTAGAATTTGGCATTTTAAGGCAAAATATGAACATGAGACTCATTATCTTGACCTTTGCTCACCAAATTCTGGTCAGTTCATCTTTTAGTTGAGCCGTTTTGAGATGTTGCGTTTAAGGCCTTGAAAAATGAACCTAGGGACATATGGGCATCTTTCGTAAATGTTTGCCTTGAATCTTTGCTGCCAACAGTGCAAATGCATAAATAGATAAATAAATAAGTAAATTAACACAAATTTGCCAAACACTGCTCCATTTTGTTCCAGCACATTAACATTTACACTCGATTTCCTTCACACTGAGATCCCACTGCAGCTCATTTCTGCTAAATGCTTCCCAGACTCCAGATCTGTTGTCCATTTACTGAGCGACTGTTGACTCTGCCCAGTTTCCTACGAGGGAAGCTGAAACACATTTCACATTTAACTGCATCAGACAGTAAACCCAGAGCAGCTTGTCTGCCACATGTGAGTACAGTAAGATTTGAGGACTAAGTAGAGTGATCATTGATACCTGGAATGATAATGAGAGGGTCGAGTGCAGCATCAAGATGTTAACACCTGCATTACTCTGCCTGCAGGGGGGATAAACATCATATCAGAGAGGGAACAATGCACAAAGGAGTACTTTATAACATCAGTTATATAACATAAATACAAAGAACAGTTTGGCTGTTAGATCCCAACATTGGTTTTAAGGTCATTTCCATACAGACCGATGTCTTTCAGGTAATGGATCTGTGATGATATGTTAGGAAAACAGAATTACTAATGTATCTTATTTAATCCATCTGAAGCTGAAGTCAGCTAAGGCCAGATCTGATCATTGTACCAGAGATTATCTGGCTAGATTTTCCTGAGGTGAAAGGTGATTTCAGAGCGACTCCACCCTCCCTAATCCAGCCATTCAGATCAAGGCCAAGACTGGATACAAATAGATACTGAAGTTGTATAATGATATTAAAGATGCTATGAGGAGAATTTGCGGCAACATTAAGGCTCTGCTACCCATGAGCACGCGCGGCGACTGTCGTAATGCTGCGTTCTAGTAACCTCGGAACTGGGAGTGACATCATCTCTGACTTATCGGCGTTCCAGTTGAAGTCTGAAAAAAACATGCCGATCTACCAGGCTATTGTTAGCTGTCGTTAGCACACCCTGTGTTGTTGTTCACAAATATCACATGAAGAATGTGATTATCACTATGGCAACAATTTTTGTAAATATAAGTCTAACAATACTATGTATACAGCTGATCTAGAGCGACACACCCCAGTCAGAAGTGCAAATAAATTGATTATTACAGGAGCTAAATAACTGTTCACACTGGGGGCATCCATCTTCAATTGTCAACTCGGAGGTGGCGAGGTTTCACCGAGTTCCCAGTAGGAATTTCAGACTTCGGGGAACGTTCCAGTTGCAGTTTCCTACTCGGAACCCAGAAATTCCTACTTCTGACTACAACTGAAACGCACTAAAAGACGTGACCCAAGCCAAAGCGTGTGTTTGTTGTGATGCTAATAAATGCAGCTCAGACCTTCCTCAGAACTCTGCATTGCTTTACAACTTCTTTTTTCAACAACTTACAGGATGCAAAGTGACGAGGTAATGTATTTCTTTCTAGTCACGTAGCGGTAGTTGTTGATGTGTGACAACAAGCAATTTTTGGATTTTTTTTGGAAAACTTAGTATCCTAGTTTTGTAACCGGCTATATATCTCTACTTACAGCCCGGTGCACTAAAATGTGCCAGAATAATATAAATTTGCTCTGAAGTTGAGTATCTAGGCCAGTCCAGCACTGTCCGACTCGACTGGAAGGCTAAGAAATAGCATTTATAGATGACCTATTTTGATGCTATAAAACTCATCTTAAAGTGTGTATTTCGATCAGGCATACATCTAAAAGTGAGACTTTTTTGTAATTACTTAGAAACTCCTCACAGTCCCTTTAATGAGTACTACCAACTATCAGCCCTATAGGTGGAGAGCATAGAGGAGAATCTGTGGATGGAGAGAACTACAGCCGATCAGGAAGCAGGCTGACAAAGACATAGGCACTACAAAAACAGAAATGCAGAGATGCTTAAGACAAAACATTAATGGGGTCAAATAGTGCTGTTATGAATTTTGTACACTTATTAGTTAAAGCATGTCTCCTCTGTGTGATAGAGCACAAAAAATCAACATAAAGACTTTGTGGCATGAAGACCTCTCCCTCTCTGCATCCACAAAGGGCCAGAAGTCCCCCTGCCCCATTGGCTCACAGTAGCAAGGGTTGTTGACAACATGGCACAAAGCAGCACTGAACCAATTACCACAGAACCATAGATTAGGCATGTACACCGACCAGAACAGGCTTGACCCACTTGGGGAAGGGGTCTTTGAGGGCAGGAGCTCCAACAGATCTGACTGAGATCTCAGTATGTGAAACTAGAAGGTTTTTGAGACTTGAGTGATTGTGTACATACCCCGGCAGGCATCAAAAATTAATATATAAACCTGATTAAAGGCAGTATATGGTACTAATTGAAGCACTGCCATCCAAAGTTAGCATTCGTTTTCTTACCTCCACCAAGAACATTATGGTATTGCCGGTGTCTGTTTGTTTGTTTGTTTGTTACTCTGTTAGCAACATAACTCAAAAAGTTATGGCCGCTCACAATGAAATTTTCAGGAAATATCTGAATTGGGACAAGGAACAAATGATTAGATTTTGGGAGTGATCCGGATCCCCGTCTGGATCTGCCATGACGAAAAATGAATAACTACTGAACTAATATAGATATCATCATGAATCCAGTTGCTAATGGTATGTTTTCATGGTCAAGGAATCTAAATATTTAGATGAAATAAAGGTAGGACTAATATTTATGGTAAAAATCTCAGTATGGGTGAGGACTGTGGTGCTGGTCGAGGTCTCGCTCTCCGAGTGCTTTTCTAGTTTTATTAATATATTTAAATGAAGTTGGCTAACATTAACGTTTATGTTTTCATTACATTGTAAATACACTCACTGGCCACTTTATTGAGAACACCTTGCAAGTATTGGGTTGGACCCTCTTTTCTCCTTCAGAACTGACCTAACTCTCCATGGCATTAATTCAACAAGGTTCTGGAAACATTCCTCAAAGATTTAGCTATTGAATGACTTAATAGGGTCACAAAGCTACCATAGATTATTCACATTTATGAAATGCATTTCTCCTTCCCCCACATCCCAAAGGTGCTCTCCTGAAATGGCCTGATGTGGTGAGTATGGAGGCCACTAGAGTGCAGTAAACACATTGTCATGTTCAAGAGACCACCCAAAAATGTCAATATTTAACATATTTTGTTCTGATGAAGTTATGTTTGATTGTCAAATTGAGCACCTGCTTCAGTTAGTAATGACTTGGTGCTCTGAATGTAAGACTCACGTTAATATGGGCGAATCTGACACCAGTTCAATATGTTTCACTGGTTCATTTGGGAAAGAGCCAAGAGAAAGAAGCTTTCAAAAACATATCCTGAGGGTGATTGGCGGCTGGTCTTTTAATCATATTCATCACAAGTCAATCAGAAAATGAAGTACTGCCGCAAAACAAATGACAGGAAATGAGCCACTGGAGCAAAAATATCCTTTCTATTGATAAGTTTTAAGTGTTGACTTGTTTTTCATTTAATAAATGTGGTCCAGATGTGATTAAACTGCAACTGAAGCTGTTAGCATCTATGCTAGTCTCTGTGGTGCTGTCACTTCCTGCTGTCATCTCTCATGTAGCTCTGCCTCTTTCCCGATTTAAAGGACTCTAATAGGGCTGTGCTGCTTTGGGCCGCTCACGATTGTTGTAGACTGGAGCTTGGCAAGAGGGATCAGTGTAATGACAGACATTGAATCAGACTGATCCAGCTGCACTGCAAGGGTAAATGTGGCCAGTGGACTCTCGTCCAGTGGTTCCCAAATGGTGTGGTGGGGCGTAGGTAAGCCTTGGCAATTTTACAGCTAAACAAATATGAATGAGTTACACATGGATAATGTAAACACTGGATTACTTTGTTAATTAATTCAGCTATACTACAGTTGTTTGTAATATTGTTTTAGACATTTGTTGATGAATTTTAAGTAGATGTTCACTGACTGATATGATACCACAACACACATTAAAGGGGTATTTTGTATGACATTTTTTTGACTCATTTTGGCTTGATTTTAGGTGTGCCCTGGATAAAAAAATTGTCTAAAAGCAACAATAATAGCTCAGTGCTGCTCTAGACCATTATGCCAGTCTGTCATAACAGATGTAAACCAATTTTATATATATATATATATATATATGCTAACAGGTTAGCAGGTTGCTACAGTGCACTTTTTTAAGCATTTTGTACTGCCTGTAAGCATCCAATCAATTTGTTATTGTAGGGTTTAAGTTTGTATCACAATGACATTTCTCTAAATCTGAACATTCCATAGGAAACATTAGTTCATATGTTTTATGATAAGGTGAATTTTCAGGCTTAAATGATTAAGTCAAGCGTCACTGCAGGATATCTGGGAATCACTTCTTCGAGTATTTCTGTCCTTGGAGCCCTGCCTAATGACATATTTAAAGTTTGTTTTCCACATGAACTGATCCTGATCTTCTCTCTGCTGTCCTCTTCTCCTCCTCATCTCTTCCCTCCTCCTTCTCCGTTTTGTTTTCTTTTCATCTTCTCCCCTGGGCGATTGAAATTCCAGCTGTCTCCCTCCCATCCCTGAACCTTTTTTCCTCCTCCCACTTTCTTCTTGCCTCTGCCACCTTTATATTCCTCTCCTCTCTCAGTGGGCTTCACTTTGAGTTAGGTGAGCCGTTTGATCCTGAAAAGTACCTGTCTGAATTTGTCAGGATGTCCTGGACTCAGGTGTTGGTGCTCTCTTTGCTCTCCATCCTCCTCATCCTCACCTGTGAGTATGTCGTCTGGCAGGGGAGGGAGTGGATCATTTAGGATTATGCATCCTGAGGGGAGAAAAGCTAATTAATGATGATGGTATCTGGTGTTAGTTTACTCCAAGATCTTTTAATCTGTCAGTAAATGATTTAAATGTGACATTGTGTTGACTAGAGCTCTAAAACTGTGAGGATTTTTGTTTTTTTATTCACATTTTTATTTTGAATATTACCTTAATAAATAAACTGTATGTTTAGTTTACACTTATTAAGGCACTAGAATGTAAAAATGTTTTTTTAAGGTTAATTTTCCATCTAAATCAAAGTTTAGGCCATCTTTCAGTGTCCATTTTAAGACAATATTATGTTGTAATGATGTTACAATATTATATATGACCAAGGACACATTTTCTTTAGTTTTAAGCAATAAACCAAAAGTGTAATTTTACTCCAAGATGTTGAACAGTATTCCAGAGAGAACCTTAATACATTAATACATAGACTGCAGGCTTTATGTACACTTATTTAGGCACTAGAGTGTAAAATGTTTTTTTAAGTTTAGTTTTCCATCTACATCAAAGTCGAGGCCATTTTCCAGTGTCCACATCAAGACAACAATATGCTTATGCAGCACAGCCAAGGACACATTTTCTTCAATTCAAGGCAATAAAACAAACATGTAATTTCACACCAAGATGTCCAGCAGAACCTCAAAGGTCACTTTGGAATTGTCAAAGGGTCAGTTGTCCAGTCAGTGAAGTCTGGTGTGGTGAGATGATGGTGACAAACAGAGAATTTTATTTATTTTGGATGAAACTTGAAGTTTTAAGATGGCTTTGTAACCTGCTTCAAAAGACTTTCTTTAGTTGTGAAATTGGATGGATAAGCTAGATCAGAGGTGGCCAACCTTAATTACCCAGAGGGCCACATAAAACTGTTTTTTTCCCAGCCTGAGGGCCGCATTAAGTCAAATTTCCGGATACTCTTGATGGGGAAAAGTAATGTCTGATAAACAAAATGTGCAGATAAAAAGTAGTCAGAAATATAGTACACAAATATTCATGTACTATAACACAAATACAAGTTATAATGAATAGCTCAATGGATTTGACATAAGTTTCAACTTAATTCAGCCAATCTACACATAGTTAAAGTCAATCAAGAGATTTTTTAATCAACCAAACAATGAGTATTTTCAGTTTTAACGCACAAATACTGGACCGCTGCAATTGTCTACATATAGTACGATGTAATACTTGATATAATGTGCTAACGCTTTATGAAAGAGATTTAGAGACACTCTTACAACAAAGTATTTCAAAATCTTACTATAAATTATCAAGTAAAACTGAAGTATTTCTGTTTGGTATCTGGGTTTTCTTCATATTTGTTGATTTATAAAACTTTTATATATTTGCTATTTGTTGATTTTTGGATACAACTGGCGGGCCACATTTAGTGAGATGGGGGGCCGCTAGTTGCCCACCCCTGAGGTAGGTGACCAGCATCTAAAGGCTACATTTCACTAGTTCATCCTGGCAGCCTAGAAACACTGTTTGGAAAAGGCAGAACCTTTAAAGTAATGAACAGCCTTGCAGTCACGTCTCACTGTTGTCACATTAGCAGCTCCTGCCTCTGAGTCCCAAAAGGATGCTGATTGGTCAATGGATCTGAATCTGGTAGATCTAATAACACTGCAAGGTTCAAACTGAGTTCTAACATAACATCGTGTAGCATTGCAGTCCACGCTGCACCCATTAAAAATGTGATCCCATGTCCTACATTTCCTCCTAAACTGAACATGAAGTGCTTTAACTGTGCAGCCAGGGAAATGGACATAACAGTGATTTGTATGGACGAGGGATGATCTCAAAGGCTCGTAAATGCACAGCTCTGTGAGTAAAATGGCCCTTTTCCACTAGCACGCCTTGGCCCTACTTTACTCGGCTCTACTCTATTTGCCGCGTGTTTCCACGAGCCCGGTACCTCCTAAAAAAAAGCTAGTTTTAGTACCTACTCCGCTCTGGTCCAAGCGAGCTGAGTCGATACTAAAAGATGACATCACCGACTGCCGGATACTGATTGGTCAGACAGTGTCGTCATCGATGAGTCATGAGTGCGACGTTCTAGCATGCTAGCAGTAGCTACCATTAGCTTACCCTCATACGTCTTTTCTTTGCAGCTAGATTGCTCTCGTCCTCGGCTTCATTCTGTTGTATAGCTTCCAAAACTCTCCTGTGCTTCTCAAGGAGTATTTCTTCTTACCACCAGCAGCCTTCTTCTGCTTTCCTTTTTTACTCAGTTTGTGACAAAAAGCCACAGATTGTTGTGTCGCGCTCAAAATGACGTCACCGCAGTGCCGCTCGACACTGCACCCCATTGGGCAGGCGACTGGGGCTAATGGAAAAGCAGCGCAAGGCGAGTAGAGTCGAGCCGGGTAGAGTCGAGTAGAGTAGAGTAGGGCTAATGGAAAAGGGCCAAAAGTTTCTCCCTCAGAGATGAAAGTTAAAGTAAATCATTTCACTCTTCAGAATAGATGAGTGCTCAGCTTTCTCCGCTATGCTAAACAAAAGCAAAGTGAGAAAAGCCAGAGGAAAAAAAAAAAAAATCCCTCGTTACTCACTCACACCTCATCTGGATTGATGGGGATATGGAGAGGGAAACAGAAGAGGGACATTGAGGCAAAAATGTGCCACATTATACAGCATTATTATCATTTCTTATCCTCTTTGGATGTCATTGTTTAATTTTAAGGACTTAAAAAGTCACATTGATGTTTTTAAATTTTCAGAAGTTTAGCAAGTTGCAGATGGGTCCACTCAAATAGGCATCAAATGTTACTGCAGTGCAAAAAATACTTTATTATTATTTTGATTATTATAATGATCCTGATGATTATAATAATTATTATTACCTCCGCCAGGAGGTTATGTTTTCGGGAGAGTCTGTCTGTCCGCCTGTGAACAAAATAACTCAAAAAGTTATGGATGGATTTTGATGAAATTTTCAGGAAATGTTCAGCATGGGAAAACGAAGAAGTGATTCAATTTTGCTGTTGATCCAGATCAGCGTCTGGATCCGCCATGACGAAAAATGTGATTCTCGTGAATAACTACTGAACTAAAATAGATATCATTAGAAAAGCACTCGGAGAGCACAGACCTCCGCCAGTGCCACAGTCCTCACCCATATTGTGATTTTCACCATAAATATTAGTCCTACCTTTATGTCATGTAAATATTTAGATTCCTTGACCATGAAAACAAACACTGCAAACATTTCTACATAAAGAAAGATTGTTAACTCCTCTCCAGGCATTGACAAGAAAAATACATAATATAATAATATATATATATATATATATATATATATATATATATATATATATGTATATATATATATATATATATATATATATATATATATATATATATATATATATATATATATATATATATATATATATATATATATATATATATATATATATATATATATATATATATATATATATATATATATATATATATATATTAATGAGAGTACATTGGGCATGTCAGGTTATTGATAGGTGGCAGTGTGTGGGATGACTGTGCCAATGAAATATGAAACCATGCATGAAAACCCACACTTTTATCAAAAACCTCTTTTGAATGTTTGTCAACTATCATGGTCAGGTACGTGTGAAAGATTAAGATAATTATAGTTACAAACTAATTGGTAAAAGGGATAAGAGACGGATAGCTGCTTTCAAACACAGGTCTGTTGTTAAATCAAGGTCTTAGATATATATGGAATATATATGTATATATTTTTTAGATCCTATTTATTCATTATGACTAATAATTTTGGATTAATTTTGGTTTGGTTGTTCTTACTGTTATTCGTTTTAGATAAAGCATGTTGTACAACATTTGTTGCATGAAAAGTGTTATACAAATAAAGTTTGATTGATTAAATTAAAAATACACCTTTGCCCCTAGAGTCTAACTTTTCCTTTAACCTACTTACAGTTTCCAGTGTGGTGGAAAATGCAGCAGTAAAGGACAGCTTAAAAACAGAGAATCCCAAAGGTAATGCTTGTTAAAAACATTTAGTCTTTTTATATTTCAGCTACATATTTTCTTCCATAAGTAAAACTTTAATTAATGTTCTTGTCTTTCAGGTCCATCAGACCAGCTGTTCGTGGCAGGGTCAGAAGCCTCTAACTTCTTCAAACGACGCACCCGTCGCTCACCCCAGTACTATGCTGAGTATCTTGGTAAGTTCCTCTGGTACTTTCCTCTCAGATAACAGCAGGTAGGAAGAAATTATCAGGTGTCATCTGCATAGAGGGAAAAGCTCCATGTTGGTCACAAGTACAAGGGGTTAAGTGTAATTTAAGTACAGGGGTCAGGGATTGTTTTTTTTTTTGTCTGAATATGGGTTGGTAGCGGAGGATGACATCTGTTTGGAAATTCCCGTGGGTCACGTGATTCCCACGGGATAGTCGTCATTTTTTAATTAACCCTGTAATTGGGATGGGACAGGACAGAAAAGCAACGGGAGTGGGCAGGAGCGGGAAAGACATTAATAGATGATCATTTCCAGCCGTGTTAAACAATCAGATGAACAGATGCGTCCATTTTTGTAGTCATCTCTCAGATTGAGCCAACACTCTTGATCACGCTAGCAACACAAAAGAACTACAAAAGTGGTTTGACTTCCTGTCACCACCGGAAGTGAAAAGGGACTCAGAGCAGCTGCCGGCAACACACATAATGAAGAGAGCTAATAAAGAGAGTTGCAGCACAAAGTTAAAAAAAACAAAAAACTTAAAGGGACAGTCTTTTATATGCACTGCACTTATACCTAAAATAAAAAATGCAACAATTTTTCAACATGTTTGGTTTTATTCAAATGGAAACAGGACAGGAGTGGGAGTAATTTTGAGTGGGAGCCCGATGGGAGTGGTAGTCATTCTACGGGAGTCGGACAGGACAGGATTAATTTTTTTACTCCAACCCGGGATTGTGACGGGACAGGAGTGAAAATCTGCTCCCGTGTCATGCTCTAGTTGGTAGCATGCTTCAACTGGTACGTTGACTTAATGTCCAATCCTCAGAAAAGACAGATTTTGATACATTTCAAACTTTTGACAGTGGAAATGAATGCATTATTTTGCATTGGTGGGTGATGTAACCCTTTCAGTATATATTATTGTTAGCAATCATAGCAATTTAGAATGTCTGTCCTTCCATGCATTTTGGTGCTCTCGAGTGAAACTGCATGATGCAAACTTCCACAGTGGCCTACAAAAATATGTCATCCCTACACCGCTCTCCAGTTATCGCTCTAAATTTTTGTTACTTTTGGCCTCCCATACAAAGGTATACATGAATGCGTGTGGAAGTGGTGGTTTTCTGGTTTGTAGTTGGACTATGACGATGCTCTGGTTTTAAGTTTGGCTTCAAGTAGGGAGAGTTTCAGGGAGAAATAACCATGGTCACTGTGGCCCTATATACATCTGTTATTATGGCTGTCAGTCTTAGTTTTGGCATGTTTGGCCTTCCATACAAAGGCATACATAAGTGCGTGTGGAAGTGGTGGTTTGCTGGTTTGTAGTTCGACTTTGAAGATGCTCTGGTGTGAAGTTTTGACTTCAAGGTGAGAAAGTTTCAGAGAAAAATAGAAGGAGTAATGGAAACTGAAGCAGGTGTTGCTCTGCGCAGTGGCAGCTCTTAAACTTCACACACACAGAAGCTGGAAGCTGCACAAGGAGTCACAGGGCAGTATGGAGCAGGCTCTCTCTCCCAGTTTCTAAGAACAATAAACTCCTTCTTCCACTGCCAGCATCTATAATCCACGTGTACAAATCGAAAAGGAAACTGGAAGTACTGCCTCCAAGAGGTAGACAACTGCCAGACAGCAAAGTATAGTGGTGAGTCAGATGGATGGACAGGGGTGGCTTTTGTAGTATAATCAGTTTCCAGTGGCCGATACCATGGATGGGATGAATCTGAGCTCTGTATCTCCCTGTTAGGGCGTCACAGTGGGGGGCAGCCTGCCCTCCTCTAATGGCCGGCTCTTTTTGGAAAGACATATCTGTACAAAATTATCTGCAAATACTGCTCAAACACCCTAAAATGGTAGTTTAATGGTAGTTTAAAATGGTAGTTGTGTCTATTTTCAAGTCAAAAATATCCAAAACACGTATCCTAATTCACATTCACTTAACCAGACAAGATAAATGTCTTACTTTAAGGAATGAAAGGAAAAAATAAGGCTTTAAAGTGCTTGAAATGAAGAGAAAATATCTGCCAATGAAACAAGGAAAGTTTCATCAGCGAGGGTCAGAAGTTCAATTTGTCTGGCAGATTATTTTTCTAATTTTACTGACCACGCTTATTTTTCTTTTAAACTCTCACAGCTTGAAGCAACTCAGGTCTTACGTTTATTCTTATATCTTTAAATAAGATCTTAATCCAGACATGTAAGAAAATTGTTGTTAACAATCAGTCTAATGAGATTGTTTTGTCTTGAAATTGGACAAATACTCTCACATAAAATCTGAGCTTCAGTGTAAAGTGGTAAAGTTCCTTAAATTGCCCAAATACTGCTAACAACTTTGATTTCTTCTGTGTTAAGAAAAGTATGCAGTGGCTCATTTCACCTTTCCAAGTCTTTTGAACACAAGATTAGGCCCTGAGTCCGAGCAAACAGCTCCACATTCTTGGAGGAACAAAGGACAAAGGAGAAACATTTCTCCAACAGTGTGAGAATAAAGTGAGAATAAGTACTTTAGTTTGTCAGAGAGGTAAAGCAAATGAGGCAAGGGTGCAACGTCATGGGGTTTCATCTTAACAAATTAATTTAGACTTCAGCTAAAATGTATTTGTGATGACGTACTTGGTAATGAGGGTTATCCAGGAAATAGTACAGCCATTTTAAACTAATAGGACCAATTTCCCCCATGAAACAGAGGCAAGTTATTGCTGCTCCAGGACTTAAATTTGATTAATGAAATATTTTCAGCAGATGTGGATTGGTTACATAACAGACGGTGGCTTCAGTCGGGTTTTTCTTCATGAACTTACATCAGATTTTTTACTTTATAAGTTTCTTTTAACTTAACATTTTTGAGGTGAAGAAGAGACGGTCAGGCCAGCCTTAACTACTCTCACATCCATCCATTGTCTGTACCGCGCATCCCTTTCATGGTGAAAGGCGAGTATGAGTGAGAAGTCAGACAGCCATTTACCGTCACACTCATATCTGAGGCCAACTTGGAGTCAACAGTCAACCCAATGAGCATGTTTTTGGTCTGTGGGAGGAAGCTGGAGTGTCCTGGGAGAAACTTCACACGGAAAGGTCCTGTCTGGCCCAAAGATCAAACCAGCATCCTCCTCGCTGTGAGGCACGTGCACGACCTGCTTCTCCACAGCCGCCCAGTGCTCTCACTAGGCCTGTGCTCAAAATATCGATACGGCAAAATATCGTATTGCACTCCTTTGGGATACGTGTATCGATACAGATTCTACAGAATCGATACAGCCTAAATATTTTGACAGTTGTTGTAAATACACTTTGGATAATGTTAACAGTGGCACAGTTCAAGGTAAAAGACGAGCTACATAATGAAGCATATATTCTAAATTTGAACTTCGGTCTACCATCTTTGAGGATCTGAATTTATATCTCTCAAGTTGTAGAACCACTTAAAACTCATCCTTGTTCTTTTTGTTCTTATAAGAAAAAACTAAAATTGTCAAGAATTTTGCTTGAAGCATAGTCAATGTTCACAATTCATGTGTATCGGGATACATATCGTATTGTGGCCTTAGTATCAGGATACATATTGTATCGTGAAGTTGCTGGAAATACCCAGCCCTAGCTCTCGCACTAAAAGATTATTTCATAGATACTGTTAAGGGCTGAGCGATGGTGCAGCAGGTTCTGCTTGTGCCTCACGGCAAGAAGGTTGCTTGTTCGACTTCTCAAACTGGTCAAGTTTTGCAAATGCAGGTTTTCACATGTTCTCCTGGGGCATGCATGGGTTCTCCAAAAACATGCTGATTAGGTTGATTGGTGACTCTAATGGCCCTTTTCCATGAGCCCTACTCTACTCGACTCTATCTGGCTTTACTCTACCCGCCTTGTGCTGCTTTTCCATTAGCCCCAGTCGCCTGCCCAACGGGGTGCAGTGTCGCTGTAAACAGCTGCAGTGATGTCATTTTGAGCACAGCACAACAATCTGTGGCTTTTTGTCACAAACCGAGTAAAAAAGGAAAGCAGAAGAAGGCTGCAGGTGGCAAGAAGAAATATCCCTTGAGAAGCACAGGAGAGTTTTGGAAGCTATATAACAGAATGAAGCCGAGGACGAGAGCAATTGAACTGCAAAGACGGATAAAGGTAAGCTAATGGTAGCTTCCGCTAGCATGCTAGGTAATTGCGCTCATGACTCATCGATGACAACATTGTCTGACCAATCAGTAGCCGGCAGTCGGTGACGTCATCTTTTAGTATCGACTCAGCTCACTTGGAACCAGAGCGGAGTAGGTACTAAAACTAGCTTGTTTTAGGAGGTACCAGGTTAGTGGAAACACGCTTCAAATTGAGTAGAGCCGAGTAGAGTAGGGCCAAAGCATGCTAGTGGAAAAGGGCCATTAATGGCCTTAGCGTGGTTTAAACAGATGCCTATGCAGGGTGGACCCTGCCTTACTCACAGTGTGGGTTGGGACAGGCTCCACCCCCTCATGACCCCGACAGGAACAAGGGGAACAGATAATACTGTGGATGGACAGATTCAAAACTTTAAAAGAGAGAAAACTCGGTCTTATGTGTTCACTAAAGCATGAATCACCTGCTGAAAACCTGCTCTTAGAGATTTGTCTATGTGAGTATCATGCATTAAAATAATTGGGTATAAATAATTATAGATATTATTGAAAGCTTGCGTGTTGAGTTATTGGCAAGCTGTAAAACAGACTGAAATAATATTGATGCCACTTTATGGGTGATAACAGAAAGAAAAAGGCCACCAGAAACTAAATCTATCACACTATTTTATTAATCTTAATTCCCCTACCACTGCGGTACACATAGTGTTCAGCAGTGGAGACTGCACACTGCAGAAACAGATACCATTATCAATTATCAGTGTGTACATCTGGTGTCCCTGGTTTCTAACAGCCTTTACTTCCTGTATGGACTTAGATCAGCACAGCACTTGGACTACTATCTCAAATTAATAACAAGACCTGTTTGCCCTCCTTTCCGTTTGTCTTGTCTTGTCCTGTCTGTCACTATTTCCCTTTCTTTTACACTGTGGTGTGGAACGGCCCTCCCCTTCAGCTCACGCCAGGGGTTAAATAAAGTTTGATTTTTCTGATTTCTGATTTTGTCATTTATTTCGGTCACGTCAACACAGTTATACAGCATCACACATTGTCAATAGTTGATCAAATGCTCATGTCCGAAAGGGTAGACGGGAGAAGCAGAGCTTATCTAGTCCCGTCCCCATTTTCTCAATATTTAGTACTTAGTCTCCTTTTTTCCACATATTAACAAGTTGTTATGCATTTTTATTCATTTATAGAGGTCTTACATAATTCTAGACTCCCTTTTAGTGTCCGTATTTGACATATTCCATAATCCTTCGTTCCACGTTATCCTTTTTTGTTGTTGTTGTTGTTGTTGTTAGTCCTGGTTTGTGATGTTGGGGTTGTGATGTTGGAGATGGTGATGTTGGAATGGTGTGTTGTTCCATCGGGACATTTTGGTTCTCCCGGGCCAGCTTGGCGGGTTGAGAAGACCTTATCGATTGCGTTGAGAGCCCAGCTTAGTGGATCCATTTTGAGACTGTCTGTTTCTCTGCAGTAATTTGATATGTTATACGGCCTCACTTAACTTACGTCATCAGGTCATTCATTATCATAGTTTTGGTACATTTCGTCTTTCCTGCTGTCTTATAGGCCAATCAACCCACATGTTTTGTTTCATCAACCATCAACATCCTTGAGCTATGTACATGTTTTGTATAACCACCCCTAGATGTTTACATATTTATATCCGTCAAAGTATCTTCTCAGTATTCTTTTTTTAAATTCTTTTATGGTACCGCTGCACCTGGTTTCTTCCTGGAGGCTGTTCCATTGATTTACTCCATTAACTGTGATTGTCATCCCTTTCAATGTTGTTCTTACTGATTTCTTTTTGAGAATCATAGACCCTCTTAAGTTGTGCTTTGCCTCTCGTTTTGTGAACCTTGTTTGTAGGTTCCTCGGCAGCTGGTCATGTGCAGCCTTATATAATATCTGTACAGTCTTGTATTTTATTAGGTCATATAGTTTTAGGATCTTTGCTGTGATGAACAGCTGATTTGTGTGTGCTCTATAGCTTGCGTGGTGAATAATTCTCACTGCTTTTTTCTGGAGTGTTAATATACCTTTTATATTTGTTTTGTAGCTGTTTCCCCATATTTCGCAGCAATATTGTATGTGTGGTGCCACCAGTGCCCAGTAAACTGTGAGAAGTGATTTCTGATTTAGTACTTTTTCTGCTTTCCACAGTATTGATACACTCCTGGCTATTTTTTTTTCTGTTTGGGATATATGAGGTTTCCAGTTTAGCTTCTCGTCGATGATTACTCCTAGAAATTTGAATTCATTAACCCTTTGTATCTTGGTTCCGTTTATATTTACATTAGCCTCACAGTCTCTATTTTTGTTGCCGAATAACATAAATTTCGTCTTGTCTAGGTTCAGAGATAATCTGTTTATACTGAACCATGTTTGTAGCTTGTTTAGCTCTTCGTTTGTCACTGTGATCAGCTCCTTCAGGTTGTCCCCCGAGGAGAAAATGCTTGTGTCATCTGCAAATAGTATGAATTTAATTTTTTCTGATACTTTACATATATCATTTATATAAAGAGTAAATAGCTTTGGACCCAATACGGACCCCTGTGGGACCCCGCAAATAGTGTTGAGGCGCCTTGATTTTTTTTCCTGCTACTTGATTTGATGGAATAACCTACAGGGAGGGCTGGTGATGGTCACTATAGTAGTGAAACATATTTACTCATCTCTCACTGCTAGAAAGAAAATGCAATGGTCTTTCCAACGCTGCCATCAGACACAGTGCTCAGCTGAAAAGATAATTTAGAAAAGGGGGAAAAAAATCAGTGTTTACATTTAATCATCATTGAGAGTTTTTTTATATTTTTGTAGCAAAGATTCATATAGGAGATAAATCTGACTTTATGTGTGAGGTTGTAAGATTGATGTCCTCTTAAACTAACAAAATAACAAAGACTTAAGTGTGAAAACCAAATTGTTTACTAAAAAATCTAAAATGAAACTGAGGTTAAACCTGAAAAATGGATATTATATTGGATCCAATTTTTGGTTGAAACTAATGAAAAAAAGTTAACCATAGGAATATTACCTCTCATCTTCAAAGAGGACAGTGTGAAAGGTATGGATATAGAAATGAATGAATGCGGATCAAGATAAAAAAAAAAACCCATACAGGATAGACTATATTCAAGAAGAAAACAGAAAATAATAGCCAAAATTGGTAAGGTGTGAGCTTTATTGAAGGTGGATGTGAGCAGAGCATCATAAAAACACCTTGAGGTAAAACATCTGACCTTCTCTGAGGGTTAGTTTGCAGATTGATTGCAGGTCTGTGTGTTTACATGACATGTGGTGGTTTAAGTTTAACACTGTAATGCACAGACATGATGTGGTTCGACCAAAATACACACATAAAGAGAAACACAGGCAGTGTGGTCATGTCTGATGTACACAGAGGCTGCCTCGTACCTGCAGTGGTGACGATGTTTGGTTTTGAAGCAGAGCTTTACTGAAGGCATCAACACTGACTTATACACTGAAGAACATGGTACTAAAACCCACTTTTATCTTTTAGCCACAAGACTTTAGTCCACTTACAGTCCTAAAAGAAAAATTCATTTTTTCAATGTTATCATTTGGATACCAAAGCTATCTTCACCATTAGGCATAATTTTTTACTTACAGTGTGCTTCAGATGAAGAGAAAATAAAGGCAGATCAACTCCAAAATGATCATGCAACACTGTCCCATTTGTGGACATGTTACTGACCAATACACCAAGAGATTCTCGAGTGATCTTATAATCAACACAAAATCCTTTTATTATTAAATCGCGATTTTTGATCACAAGATGAGATTTTAAAATCATGGCATATTGATTATCTCTAATAAGAGAAAAGTTTACACAATTATTCAACTGCAGTGGCATGAAGAAATATAAAAAATAACAATTACAAAGATTTAAACAAATTAAAAGTGCTTTGAGAGCTTAAACCTCCACCAAGGCATTTCCAACACTGTCTGGAGAGTTAATGTGGAATAATGCGCTATCCCCAACTGTTAAAAAGTATTAAAAAGAAATCTTGGATCAACATCCAGATCTGGATCAGCACAAAATCCTCTCACTTCTTCCTTGTCCCATGTTCAACATTTCCTGGAGATGTCGTCAACATCTGTAAAGAACTTATCGAGTTATTTGCCTCAATTTGGAAAACTGTTCTTCTGTCAATGTACTGTACACAAATATGTTAAAAATCGGAATTTTCAAATGATTTGTAATCATTGTGAGATCGGCACACTTTCCCTTATAACAGAGTTATTTACTGATGGATTTTGTTGACATTTTGTAGGAATGATTGTCATGATATAACAGACAAGTGATTTGATTTTGGTGGGATTTATACTTCATTGACACTATTATGTTGTCTTTATGATTTGATAATCAGTACAAGATCCTTTTATTACAAAATCACAGTTTGTATTCATAAGATGAGATATTAAAATCATGGCATCTTGATTTTCTCTATAAAGAAAAATATTTGACACATTTGTGTATGTGCAGTGGCTCAAGAGTGCAAACATAAAGAAAAATAAGATACAACAAACAGGAAAAACATAAAAACAAAGACGGCTTAACATCAGATCTGTATCACAGTCAAAATCGTATCATGTCTTCCTTGTCCCATGACCAACATTTCCTGAAATTTTCATCAACATCTGTAAAGAACTTATTGAGTGATTAGCCAAAAAGCTGAAAACTCAAAGCATCTCAAAGCATTTATGGTTGCTTTGGTTTGAGCATAATGAGGCTGCAGGGTGGTGCAGCAGGTAGTGCTGTTGTCTCATTGGATGTTTTTTTGATTTAACTACACAGTGGGTCGGGCCTCACTGTGTCATTACACATGCATCTTTTTGGTACTTCAGCTTCCTACACCAAAATAAATGCTTGCTAATTGAAAACACTATATCAGGGGGGTCCAAACTTTTGACACCACATGTCATGACATTACCAAAACTAATCTAATGAAAATAAAGCAGACATCACAGTCTGTTTTTAAATGGCTGGACAAGGCAAATAGACAGTAATTTAGATTTTTTTGATGTACGGCTTCCTTTTTGGGACCAGGCACCCACTGCATCTGCCCCTGATAAAAGGGAGAGTTACACCCTCTGGTGCAGAGAGGAGACATTGACAGCTCAGTTTAGCATTCAAACACAAAACAAGAGCAAACTGCCCAAAGCTGAGAAGCTTTAAAGGAGCGACAGTGCTCAAATATCATTATGCTTCATAATCTGGATGCTGAGATGGAGAAAATTACCGCAATTCATTCATCTACACTGCTATAATCCATTTGTCAATCATGAGGGCGTTGAATTAAGATTTTAACATCATTTTGGTTGTTGATATAGTGTAGTGCAGCATCGGTGGTGCAGTTGAGTAGTGCGCTTGATCAGTAATCAGAAGGTTGCAAATTCGATCCCAGCTCCAGTCATCAAATGTCAATGTGTCCTTGGGCAAGACACCCCAAGTCTCTCCCATCAGTGGTGTGTAAATGGGCATGAAAGGGCGTGAATGTGATTGTTGATGTTGATGGACGACTGACAGAAACTCCAACCATCAGTGAGTGAATGTGAGGATGAATGGGTGTGAATGGGTAGATGTGACCTGCGATGTAAAGCAGATTTAAGTAGTCAAAAAGACTAAAAGCAGTGGTGGACAAAGTACTCAATGCCAGTACTCAAGTCAAAGTATAGATACTCATGTTCAAATACTACTCAAATACAACTGAAAGTTGCTCAGTCAAATTTTTACTTTGGTTAAAGTACTGGAGTACCTGCTTTTGAAAATAAAATACAATTGTATTAAAAAGTACATTTTCCCGTTGACCTTACAGAATGTAATGACTGAAACAATCTACAGAATGCACTGACCTGCTTATAGATCATGTAGAATAAAGAGTTTGAAAATATGCTACAAAGCCCATGGAAATGCATACTGAAACACTAATGAATCAACAAAAGGACAACCATTGCCATTTTCTTTTTTTTTTTTAACTCCCTCTCTTCAGATATGGCCATGGGTGCTCTGGTGTGGAATTGTCGTCTTTATCTGCCATAGTAGCCATCATTATTGCCAAGACGAACCCCAATCACCAACGCTAGCTCAACCTTTACCTGCCCGATTGCAGTAGCGCATGCACGTCTTCTTCTTTGTTGTTTAATGGCGGTTGGTAAACCAACTCAAAAGTGCACTACCGCCACCAACTGGACTGGAGTGTGAAACAGGATGCACAAAGTATAGATAACACCGCTTGAACAAATCACATTTTAGAAGAGAAAATAAATTTAATTCGCTGACATCATACCTGTACCTAAAAGTGACGAGTGAAGAGGCCATTTATAGAAATGTAGTGGAGTTAAAAGTAGAATATTTGTCTTTTAAATGTAGTGAAGTAAAAGTCATAAGTTCCAAAACAAAAAAAACTCAAGTGCAGATACTCAAAAAATGTACTTAAGTACAGTACTCAAATAAGTCTACTTTGTTACTGTTCAACCCTGACTAAAAGTGATGAAACAAAGAGGTGTAAAACAGTCTAGCACTTCATATACAAGTTTTATATACAAACCTGGTCCTCATTTTTGTACTTTAATTAGGATTAGCTGCTGGCAAACAAAACAAGATGGTAAAATATGTTCATTAAATGTCAGATTTAGTCAGATTGGTTATTTTTGGTTGAGGTTGAAAAATCCTTGTTTATTAAAGGTTTAATTTCAGTTATAATTTCAACGTTTGAGAAACTGTCTTTCAATCAGTGTCATATAGATGATAAATTTAAGTGTTAAAATGCTCTACAATGAATTGACATTGTTTCAGTAGTGCTGGTGGGAGGAGGAAGACGCAATACTGCTGCAATGGCTGATGGGAAAGACAACATGAAGGGTGATTTTGAGTTCAAATGCTTGTGTTTTGTGTTGCTGTTTTTTTTGTTGGGTGTATTGTGAGGGTTTTGCATGGATAAGGGATTGGCTGTATGGTGTTTATGTTGTGTTTGTTTGCAGCGATTCTGGTATCATGAGTTAGAGAGCGTGGAGGCTTTGGTGGCCTTTGCGGGCCGTGCCGCTTGTTAGTAACTTGCACTGACTGCTGCAGAACAATGTTAGACGCAGATGAGTTAAATTAAAATCTGTGTTTTTTTGCCCACTCCACTGTGTAAGTGCCCTCAACAAGAGGCCAATGGCATTGTGGGTAGGGACTATTCGGTAATGGTGTGACATTTTTAGGGATGTGACATGAGCGTCACCACCCAACTCTACCCTCCTGAATACTGAGGAAGGCTTAGAAGTGTTGAAAGGCCCTTTTAATGCTCAGGTCTCCCTTGGAAAAGAGATCTGCTGATCTCAATGGGACTAATGTCGTGGAAGTTTTTTCCCATTTCTGGTGAAAACATGAAAAAAATACAGACGTCTTGCTGGCCGACATGGTTTTATATTCTTTGCAAAGAAAAGGTCAGCCAACACACGAGTGGTTCGAATGGAGAGAGACCCCAAATCCAGAGGGATAAGCGTTTAAGTAAGGGGTGGATACACAAAAAATGATTGACAGGGAAATACACAAGACAGGCAGACATGGTAAAACAACAGCAGACAAAAGAAATACATTTTATCAGCCTGAGCTGAAGGTGTCAGGAGGGGAAGCTTACCTGAGGGATGACAAAAAGGACGAGGTGTGGAGACAAAAGGATTTCAAAATCAAAGAGGTCTGGCAGAACACCTTCTGGGGTGAAGGAGTGGGCCAAGGTGGGGAAAGAAAGGTAACTTGCATATTGGTGAGGGCAAGCAGATGGTTCAGTGGAGTTTTAAAAGTCTTATGATTACAATTTGCCATCACACTAACCTGGTTAAATAAAGGTTAAATAAATAAAAACAAAATAAAGATAACATTGTGTTAATGTCTAATGCAATGCATATCGAACCAATGTTGAAACAATGAAACATTCTTTCAATGGTGCTCATATTGTAGTTGAATCAAGATTGATTCACTGTCGCAATTGGCTAGATATTAAACATTTAAACAATGTTTTTTTCAATATCTGACATCAATGTTGATTGCAATCTTCAGCATGACTATATTTCAATATTGATTCAATCACTTGCTATCTGGGTATAGACTTTGGACACCCCCACACTATATCCTCAAAGTGGGAGGTCAGCATGCCTGGTCCCAGTGACTGCTGAGTATAGTTGAAGGATTGAGGGATGGGACTGTCAATGCAAAATCCAGTTTATAGCAAAGCAAAGTGCTGCTTGTCCATGATGTTGCTGCACGGTTCTCCAAAGCCACATACTCCAGGCTTCTTGGCATGATTGTGCCTGCATGCCACCATCCAAACCATAATGACACGTGTAGATCCAGACCTAATCATAGTTGTTGTTTAAAGGGTGAGGACGTGCAAAACTTGGAGTCCTTCCTATGAGACAAAAACCATCAGATCAAATCAGATGTCCACTGAGCAGGCTGAGCCCACACAGCAGCACCTGCTCCGTCCATCAGTCACATATGGATTTACTCAAACAGATTAAATTCTTGGCTTCCTACTGAGAGATCTGTCTTCTCTTTTTCTTTCCACAGCTGAGCAGAGGGTCAGGACGCAAAGAGACGAGCAGAGAAGAGAGTACAACGAGGAGCAAAGAAACGAGTATGAGAACTACGTCGAGGAGGAGCGTGATGGTGAGACCTGCAGCTGATTGTGACCCTGCATAAGACCTCGCATTTAAAGGGATACGCCAACATTTTTGTTTGTGTCTTACCTCACTTCCGAGTCCATGACAAGCAGGTAGACACCATTCTTTGGACTGTGCATGAAGCAACAAGGAAGAGATGGGTAGAACTCGGCATCACCAATTAGCTTAGCTCAAACACCATAGGTCAGTGGTAAATGTTAGCCTACCTCTGCCTACAGTCACCAGATAAACTCCTCAGCAGCTTTAAACAGTACTGTGTGCTTGTTGTGACTTTTTTTAAACTGTGTTATGTTACATTATCAATTTTTATACTAAGACCAGTGGATGTGCTTGTAGGTAGGTGAACAAAACAAAGCATATCTACGGTGGTTTGTGCATGCACCCTGTGTTTTTCTGTAAAGAATTACAAAACCCAAAACCAGTGAAGTTGGAACATTGTGTAAATCGTAAATAAAAACAGAATACAATGATTTGCAAATCCTTTTCAACTTATATTCAATTGAATACACAGCAAAGACAAGATACTTAATCTTCGAACTGAGAAACTTTATTTTCTTTCGCAAATAATCATCAACTTAGAATTTAATGGCAGCAACACATTGCAAAAAAGTTGGCACAGGGGCATTTTTACCACTGTGTTACATCACCTTTCCTTTTAACAACACTCAGTAAACGTTCGGGAACTGAGGAGACCAATTTTTGAAGCTTTTTGAGTAGATTCTTTCCCATTCTTGCTTGATGTACAGCTTAAGTTGTTGTATTTTATGCTTCATAGCGGCCACACATTTTCAATGGGGGACAGGTCTGGACTACAGGCAGGCCAGTCTAGTACCCGCTCTCTTTTACTACGAAGCCACGCTGTTGTAACACGTGCAGAATGTGGCTTGGCATTGTCTTGCTGAAATAAGCAGGGGTGTCCATGAAAAAGACGTTGCTTGGATGGCAACATATGTTGCTCCAAAACCTGTATGTACCTTTCAGCATTAATGGTAACTTACACATCTTCACAGATGTGTAAGTTACCCATGCCTTGGGCACTAATACACCCCCATACCATCACAGATGCTGGCTTTTGAACTTTGCGCCTATAACAGTCCGGATGGTTCTTTTCCTCTTTGGTCCGGAGGACACGACGACCACAGTTTCCAAAAACGATTTGAAATGTGGACTTGTCAGACCACAGAACACTTTCCCACTTTGCATCAGTCCATCTTAGATGAGCTCGGGCCCAGCGAAGCCGGCAGCGTTTCTGGGTGTTGTTGATAAATGGCTTTGGCTTTGCATAGTAGAGTTTTAACTTGCACTTACAGATGTAGACGAACTGTAGTTACTGACAGTGGTTTTCTGAAGTGTTCCTGAGCCCATGTGGTGATATCCTTTACACAGTGATGCCGGTTTTTGATGCAGTACAGCCTGAGGGATCGAAGGTCACGGGCATTCAATGTTGTTTTTTGTCCTTGCCGCTTCTGTGCAGTAATTTCTCCAGATTCTCTGAACCTTTTGATGATATTACGGACCGTAGATGATGAAATCCCTAAATTCTTTGCAATAGCTGGTTGAGAAATGTTGTTCTTAAACTGTTGGACAATTTGCTCACGCATTTGTTCACAAAGTGGTGACCCTCGCCCCATCCTTGTTTGTGAATGACTGAGCATTTCAGGTGCTGAAATGAGCATTTCAGGGAAGCTGCTATTATACCCAATCATGGCACCCACCTGTTCCCAATTAGCCTGTTCACCTGTGGGATGTTCCAAATAAGTGTTTGATTAGCATTCCTCAACTTTCTCAGTCTTTTTTGTCACTTGTGCCAGCTTTTTTGAAACATGTTGCAGGCATCAAATTCCAAATGAGCTAATATTTGCAAAAAATAACAAAGTTTACCAGTTCGACCGTTAAGTATCTTGTCTTTGCTGTGTATTCAATTGAATATAAGTTGAAAAGGATTTGCAAATTATTGTATTCTGTTTTTATTTACGATTTACACAACGTGCCAACTTCACTGGTTTTGTGTTTAGTACATAAAGTGCTAATCTTAGTCTAAAAATAGATAAGTTACTGCACATAGGACTCTGGAGTGAGGCATGAGACAAGAAAAGAAAAAAAAAGTTGGTGTATCCCTTTAAATAACCCCTCATTTCTCACGTGCAGACAACTTTAAATACGTCCATCTAAAGTCTAAAGCCATTAAAGACACAGTTAAACTTACAGATAAAGCACAAGCATAAGCTAATTTAGCAGCTAATCATCATGTTGGGATGTCTGACCTTAGCTGCTCCTTCAAGTCCTCATGACAGGGCTCACTAGGGAAATGCATTGTGGGGAAACAGATTGTAGTCTGGATCTTAAAAGGACTTTATGACACTCGTGAGGCTTTAGGCCACAGCAGGGTGCCCGAGGCTGCACACCAAATCAAAGTGTCCATTTGTGGTCCACACAGAGCTGACGGTCTGTCCTGTGGCTGTCTGCCCCCTGTGATAAAGCTGTAGCGCTGGTTTCTAAACTAAGAATTGCAGACTATGAATGTGTGACAGGGTTTATAGAAAAAGATAGGCCATGTTTTGGTGGTGCAGGGTTGGTGTTGGTTAGCGCTGTTGCTGGACGAGGGAAGTTTCTGCCAGACACGCTGTTGGGCCTCTTCCTATGTGGCACAGATAAAGTGAAACTGAAGTGAAAGCCAGTGAAAAGTTTTAAACTCTTTTTGCCCAAAGCAAAACCAAGATCAAACCAAAATGATCAAACTTTTCTTTATTTAATAAGAGATTTTACTTCACAAACAAATTGCCATCATTATGTGGAACCATATGCCAAGGAAGCAAAAAAAGGAAAAAGTAGTAGCAATAAAATTAAATTAATAAAAAAATACAGTCAAAAAATTAAATAGGCCTAAGTATAAGTGGAAACCCTGCCATCCTTAGATCCACTGACAACATTCACATCTCTTAAATGACCAGTGTGTACAGTTTTCTTTTGTATTGACTTTGTCCACAAGCAGAACCGCACTATCATAATGATAATAACTAATAATAATAATAATAATAATAATAATTATTATTATTATTATTATTATTATGATAATGATAATAATAATAAATACAAACCCTTAAACAATAGTAACTCCTGATGAATGTCAATAATACACCAATACAGTGTTAAACTTCATTCATAAAAGCACTGACATATTAAAAAACACTGTGGAATTATTCATCCACCCTGAAAATATCTTCCTACCACTGTGTGACAGTTGTTGGTAAATTTTCTTTTTCATTTCCAAAGTCAGCTTCTTTAAAACGTGCAACAGAATCTTATCAGCCAATTCGTGTTTATTTGTTTCTACTAATGCCCGATAGACTTTGACAGGTGATGATTTTGCTTATGAACTACTCGCCACAGATTTTTCTTTTTCTTGATTTACATTTGTGTGCATCATGACAACACTAGAGTCTTATTTTAACTAAAGTAAATCAGAGTTTCCTTTTTATTTTTTTCAAGCCAACAAGCAAAGGCGACGCGTGTCACTGTGCAGGCGGAGTAGAGAGCCGGAGCCAGACAGACTCAGTGATGACCCGTGCAGGCAAATCCAGCTGGAAACGAATATTTACAGAACTTACCTTCAAAACCTGTCTCCTCAGAGACTTTCACCCAAGCCTGCTCCTTTTTGTTCCGGTCTCTGTAGAGCACACATGTCGAATAGTATAGCTCCGGATGATAGCAAACAGCGCAGATCAACCTCTCCTCCATCTTTCAGCGGGGTTTGAGCCGGAGCAGGTGGCCGGAGCGTCACATGAATTTGCGTCGAAAGTTCAATGTTTTCAACTCGAGCGTAGAGGCGTTTGACGCCCCAAACATGCCCGACGCTCCATATGCGCCACGCCAAATGCGTCCAACGAGCCGCTCGGGGCAAATCTGCATACAGACGCATCTTTGTATAGATTTTGTATGTAATCTCAATGCGCGTCTTTGCGAATTCGCATGCGGTGTGGCCGTAGCATTAGACTTATATTTACAAAAATGCTGCCATAGTGATAATCACATTCTTCATGTGTTATTTGTGAACAACAACGCAGGGCGTGCTAACAACAGCTAACAATAGCCTGGTAGATCGGCATGTTTTTTTCCGACTTCGACTGGAACGCCGATAAGTTGGAGATGATGTCACTCCCACTTCCGAGGTTACTGGAACGCAGCATTACGACAGTCCCCGCACGTGCTCACGGGTAGCAGAGTCTTTATGTCGATGGTAATAGATTCTCCTCATAGCACCTTTATGTTGTTTAGTGATAAATCTCTGCCTGTGAGTTTTATAAGCTGTCCAAACTGTGTGCAGCTGAAATGTGCCAAAAACTCTGCAGTCATCACTTTTACAAGAACCAAGACATTTTGAAGAATCTTTGCTAATATCAAAATACTGATTAAAGCAACTTAATATGATTTTTTTCATCCACAGAACAATATGAGAGAACAAGAGAGAAGCAGGAGCAGTACAGAGAGTTTCACTACGACGGCCTCTATCCTCGCTACCACTGGTTCCACTAAGACTCTCCTCTGTTGAGCAAGCTGACCTTATCATGACCTTCACTCTGTACAAGCCAGTGAATCCTGCCACCTAAAGAGCTGTTCTGTATTGTTTTATACTTTCATCTAAAAAAGTTATTTTTTATGTATTTTTACAAAAGTTAAACTGTGCAATATGTGTTGCCTTTTAAACTGTGTGATGGATTTAATGCTCGAGAACAGCCATCCAGATCTTTTACTCTGTGAACACAAGAACATTCTGGTTGTTTTGGGATTCTTACTGTTTGTTTTTGGTTAACTTTGATTTTTGGAATTATAAGCTCAGTTCAGTTAATAAATATGTACCATTTTTCAGTTTTTAAGATGTGTTCTCTTAATCAAGATTCCCTTTATAAAAGGATAGATAAGTCAGGATCTCAAAAACAATCACATTTCATCTTGTTTTTACAAGAAAATGAAAAACAGCAGAGTGTATGGATGTGAATCTGCTTAGGGTTTCCATAGTTTTTGTATTTTAAGCAACATTTTATTATAATAAACGGATATTTCACTTTGATTTTCATGTTTCTTTTCATTTGTTTATTACATGCCTTTATTAATCAACACCAATTCTCTCCTCTATACTGTCATTAATGTTGTTAATATTATAACAATCTCCTTTTCCATGTTTGTTATTGATAACACCTCAGTAACAATTATCTTTAAGACCACATAAAGAAGAGGACCCTCTTGAAATGAGATGTTGCATCTCATGAGTCCTACCCTAACAAATTTTAATTGAACAGAGACAAATATGATGAGGACAGATTCATAGTCTGGACTAGGGCTGAACGATTTAAGAAAATAATCTAATTGCGATTTTTTCCCCCAATATTGCGATTGTTTTAATGTTCCTCATCTTATGTATTCTTAAACAAACATAGGCAGCAGATCTTTTTATAGTAAAACCAATATGACATTAAATTAATCTAAGGATAAAAGATTTGAGAAAAAGTGGGGAAGAGGAGAACAGAAGTAAAATAGGTATGAAATTGTAAAAACTGGGGAAAATGGTATGAAAGCGGAAAAAGGTTAATAAATAGGTGCAAAATAGGTATGAAATTGCAAAAAAATGGGGGAAAATTGGCAAAAAGATCCAAAAGTGGCTTAGGAAAATTGATTATGGCAGCAAAAATTGGGAATTAAATTTGAAATTAAATTTCAAAAACATTGTAAAAATTCCAAAAATGGTTCTGACAGTGGCCACAAAAGATGAATGGGGGCAAAATAGGCATAAAGTTGTAAAAATGGGGTTAAAAAAGGTAAAAATGGTCCAAAAGTGGGAAAAAAGTGTATGAATACAGGTAAAAAATAGGAATGAAATTGCAAAAAACTACATCACAATGCCAAAATGTTCAACACATTTTGGGTTAAAAATATTGAACCTTCTGTGATTTGAAAATTGCAACAAGCCATATTGCGATTCAATCTAATTTGCAATTAATTGTTCAGCCCTAGTCTGGACATCCACATGTGTGTCACTATCATCGTTTCTTATTTTAATCCTTTAGTCTCTGCCAACCTTGAAACTTCAACAAAACAAAGTGCTGCACTACATGGTGGATTCATGTTTAGAGTATGTATGTATGTATGTATACATATAAGGAAGAGATATAGAAGAAAATCAAGCACATCATTTAACTTGAAACACTATGTTTCTATTCTTCAGGAGTGGAAGTAAAGAACTGTATTCTAATATATAACTCAAAAAATAGTAATGTGCTTCAATATTGTTCTGTTTTTTTCTGTTGTAAAATAGTTAATTTGATCATTCATGTATAACAACAATTATGACATTTTGCATTTAGATTATTATTTAAGTTAAAGAGTGTCTACATATTTCATATATATATACAGACATAATTGGTGTTGGTTCTGATAGAGTCATGTCAAAACACAGAGCAGGAGGTTTTAGATGCATTATTACAAAAATTAACCCCTTTGGGTTGATGACTGGATTTGGTTTTCTATAGAGAGAGTTTGCACCTGATTTTTTAAACCATTGTTTATGTTTTATAACCAAAAGTCAAAATGAAACATCAAGAAGAGTTTTCCAAATCCTCTTGACTGAAGTGTTTCTACTCAGTGGAGCTGAGCTCTGTCTGGTATTCACGGTATTTTAAAGGAAAGGGAGGCGGCCTGGAATAAAAGCAAATCTGAGGTGAGCTGCAGAAGTCATCAGGCGGAGAAGGATTTCACATTCCAGGCTGGAAATATGTGACACAAACTGGGCAGAGGGAGGCTGGGGGAGGGCTGGAAAATCAGCAGCAGAGTGATAATGAGGATTATTAATGTCATAATGACAGGGTGATGCACCTCGTGAACGCTGATCAAAGTGTCCAATACAAAGACTGTTTCACCTCCACACTGTGATCCTGCTTCAGAGCAGCATGTGGACTTGGACTCAAGCCTGAGCGAGAGCCACATGGCTCTAAGGCTCAATACAAGAACACATGGAGAGTTTTGAAGGACTTTGGTGTCCTGATGCAAGAACCTCCTCAGTCTTGGTAGACCAAATATTCCTCAGCAGAGCAAAAGCTTAAAACCAAGCACACACATTTATCTAACTTACGGTCAAGAAATATTCAATAACACTGGCAAAAAATTAATACCAGAACACCTGAAACATTGTTAGAACAAGAAGGAAAACAGAACAAGTGATTTACAAATATTTTTCAACTAATATTCCATTTAATCTGTGTTTAAGTTGTTGACTATTTCTTTTATCATGGTAAAAAAATAAAATTAAGTTAACTGACATTTTCATCAACAAATAAAAACTCTGACCGCGGCTCCGTGCTAGAGAGCCCTTCTCCATCCATTGGGGCGGTGGCCTTCGGGCGCAGCAGGGCTCCGGTGTCTACGGGTGGGGACCCGTGGTGGTGCCCTGGGGGCGGGTGGGCCTTGCTGGGTCATGTGTCCCTCTGCGGCCTGGGGTACGGGATCCGTGGGCCTGTCACTTGCTGGGGGCCTCGACGTGGGTGGCTACCTGTGGGTCGCTGCTCTGTGGGGGTGATTCGGGGGCCCCCTTTGGCACCTCGGCCCTGGCTCTCTTAGGGGGGCGGGGCGTAACTGCGACCTCACCGCCGCATGCCCACACTCCACCCCACCTGGCCTTGCTGCAGCTGGCAATTTGAGTCATTAGCATAATGCGCTAATTAATCACCAAAAAGTGGAAACGGAAGTAATTTTGCTTCTAGTTAACTTAGAGAAGTGATCCAAAATCTAAGTCAATGTTTGTGGTGTCCAGAAATTATTCTATTGTCATGCAACCTTTCCTCTTTAGAATATTTTACATATATTAGGTAAAAATTTGGTTAAATCAGGAAATTGTAGGATATTTTCACTTTTACTGAACTTAGAAAGTTGATCTTGGAGTGTAAGTCTATGGTTTGACGTCCAGAAATGTATCTCTCACCATAACTAATTTATGCAACCTTTCCTTATTAACAAAATTGGGATCCAAGTCCATATTCAAGCAACATGGTGTTAGATATTATTTATTTTTTATTTTTAAATATGTAATTTATCCCTGCCCTGTGATCGACTGGCAACTGGTTTGGAACCATATTCAGCTGGCATTTGCAGTGTATCAGCTGGAATCCAACAAACGTTTAAATTCAAAAGGTAAAGTTAACATTAATACCGTTTTCCATTTTACTATCTTGTTTCTTTGATATTGGTATCTGTCTTTTACAGTTTACCATTTGGAAATGACCTTAAATTTGGTTGGAGTGAATGCTAGAAGCCGATGCTAGTGACGCTAATTACACTAACTACGCAAATTGCCCAACAGGCAACTTTTAGCAACCAAGTTGAATTTCATGAGGCCAACAGATGACATTTCAGTTATTAAAGTTCATAGGAAACACCATTACTGGGTCTGAGACATTTCCAGCAGAATATACCTCAAATGTCCCCTTGTAAAACATCAAACATGTACATAACCACCGTTAATATAACACTTATTATATATGTAATTTTATATTATTTAATTGGATTTTTATTAGTCTATTTTTCATTCCTGTGTTTCTTTCTTATGTTTCTCTTGTATCCTGCAGCTGCTGTAAATTTGGAATTTCCCCATGTGGGACTAATAAAGGAATATCTTATCTAATCTAATTTGATCTGACATATTTTTGAAAAGATTTCAAGACTGACATGAAACAAAAAACAGATTATTAAAGTGAGATGAGGTTCAAAAACATGAGATTTAATGAAGCACCTCAAAGATCACAAGATTACCAAAAAATGTGCAAAAAAGTGATTTAAGTAAAAAAATTGTCATGGGAAGACCCCCTGAGCCCCATCCCACCTGATGTCAGAAAAATATTTATAATTCCCCCAAACAGTAACAATGAGAATGTTAACAGTGATTAATAATAATTGACTCTTAAGAGACCTTTTATTAAAGTAAACATACTATTGTTGTCATTTCAGTTCTAATTATTTAACCCAGTATAACACTGTATAACAATAATGCCAAGTTAAAGCAACAAAAATGACCCATTTTAGAGCAGTCAAGTCAAGTGGTTGAGCGAAAAAATACAGACAAAGGGCAAAATGTTAAAAGGATAAATACTGAGAAAAAATGGATTTGACACAGAAAAATACATACACAGCAAAAGTAATGAAAATTAAATGTGAATATTAAGTTTAACCCTTTCATGCATGGTGACCACTACAGTAGACAGATATTTGGAATAAATTTTACAACCTTTAGGTTGCAGTAACATGTCCAACAACAATGTGGACAATTCCCAAACCCTTTTGTCATATTTTTAAAAATATTATCTTTTCACATTTTTTACCATATCAAGATACTGCATCATAAATCCAAAAAAGTTGACAAGCGGCAAACTTGGTATTGTGCCTGTATTCAGATTTCACATGATTTTGTATTTTTTATTTTAAATTTTGGTTTCATTCTCAAGTGAATAGGTTGATTAAAGGTGTAGTCAGCGAGGTGGGAGAAAACGAGTGGAAAGGTTGTTGATAAATAAATTTAGACCCCCCTCTCCCTTCATACCTCACCCCTGAAAGCTGATGGATATGCATCGTCATGGAAACGGCCGTAGAAACTGCGTAGCTGACCAATGTAGCTAAGGTAACCCTGACTCATCAGACAATATTGATAACATCACAACAACTGTACATTCTGGCAGATTAGACAATAAGATGAATGCCCGACGGCTGTTACTGTTATGTGAAGCACCACAAAGCTAATGTTGCTTACCTATCCAGCAGAAAGACGGCGAGATCCGCGTCTGTTTTCAGGTCTTTCAATTGGCGGAGTTCCCTCCACCGTCAGAAAGCAACACCAATGTTGACCCAGGTCTTCGCTCTTTCATGGTCATAGCCCTTCTTTTTCACTTTTCACTCCTCTGACCTTTTTCTTTTGGGCTGTTTTTCAGCCATTGCTACTGCACATATTGGATCTCTAACTGCGCACGCTACGCATCCTACTACTCCCCCTCCCCCCTCTGTCTGATCTGCGCATAAGTATGATTGCCCCCTGGATGTGGGGGGGTGTACGCTGTTTTGGTAACTCGGCCCAAGCCACAGTATTTACCTGCTGAAATTCAGAGCCAAGACTGTGTATTGAAACCGGACTTTTTTTCAACATGCTCAGTGGTGACATCTTGTGGATGGAGAGGAGAGGAGATTTTGACAAATAGTTAATTAGATTAGAAGATCGCTGAGTACACCTTTAAATAGCATCGACACATATACTTCAGATTTTGCTTTTTCTTTTATCTACTCTTAATAACTGTTTGTCAAAAACATGTGCTTCTGGATCTTTACTAAGCTACACTAAATTACTATTTAAACCTTTAATGTGTGATGAAGTGGACAGATGCATAACTTCCTCAAAATATAAGACTGACAAAATTGACCATGATTTTTAACTTGTTTGATAGTAAAATCAAACATTTTTAAAAAGTATTCCTTTGTGATTAAATAATTAATGCATGAAAGGGTAAATAAAAGGAGCTAACTATGAAAATTTAAGAAAATAACTAAATTAATAAAATAAGGAAACTAAAGAAGAAAGAAACAAAAATAAATAAAATTTAATGGGCAGGAGGAAGGAGGATTAAGCAGCGTTGGTCGTTAGTTATAATAGTTAATAATAGAATTTGAGCGGCAGATATAGTGAATATGATCTTTTCTAGTTTAAGAAAGTATATTTTTATCTTTAGCCACAGAGACCAGGGCGTAAGAGATTTCCACAGAACTAAAATGCCACGTTTCACTAAAAGGGAAGTAAATCTTACTTTTTCTAATAGTAAGAGTTCATTTTGGGTCTCTCAAATGGAATTCCTTTATTGGATATTTTGACAGGAAATCAGACCAGTGGGCTTCCTGAACTGGGAGTATTTTTACTAAGTTTGAAACAAAAACAAAAGAGATGAGAGAAAATAAACCTCAAGGTCCTTTCATGACTAAATAAACCAGCCTCAGCTTTTCATCACTGAAGGGAGCAGAAACAGACCAGTGTTGGCAGTCATTACTTTAATCAGCTTTTCAAGCATGTTCAGATGTTCAATCTGCATAATTAAAACATCGGACCATAAAAACATTATTCATACAAATGTTAAAAATGAAACAAGACACTTATGATACAAAAATAGAAATTCATAGTTAATGTCACTTCAAGCTGTTGAGGAATTTTCCGTGCTCCTCCCCACGAGGCAGAAGAAGCTCTCCTGCGATCTTCGGACCAGATTTCTCCTGCAAACACACAAAAAAACATCAGCTGTTTCTTTTTCACAGTGATATTTTATTGTTAAGGGTTAATCTGCTCAGATTTTACCTTCAGCATCCCGTCTCGCTCCCATTTGAAGAGGCCACAGTTACTGAAACAAAACATCACTGACTGTTAGAGGACATGTTTTCACTTTAGAGGGGTGAGACTGTTTCTGGTTCCAGACTCACCTGCAGTGTTTATGGGGCAGTCTGTCCAGGGCGATGGCTCTCTGCCCACAGGGACACTTGAAGAAACGTTTCAGGGCGTCGTGCCAGTGAAGATCGTGGTTCTGCTCCACGCAGCGGTCTGCTGGTTTGAAGTAGGTGTACTTACACTGGAAGCAAACAGGGGAGAAAGTTAATCTTCTCACTGATACACAGGGTAACGGTATGAAAATTTCATATCACGGTTGTTGTGACCAAAATTATCATAGTTATCATTATTATCACGGTATTGTTGCAGTGTGCTCAAAATGTTCAAAAAGTACTTTTACACAGTCTTGAAATCAATTAACCCCTTTCATATTATAATCATAACAGTTCTTTTGTCTTTTTGTCAATAACTGTGTCAGGAAATGTCCTTTACGTAAATTTCATTAAACTTTTTTTCATGAGACATAAAAGTAAACAATTCTGCCAAGTATTTGTCATTCTTATGTTATAAATGCTTAAACTGTGTGTAATTACAAGAAAAGAAAAAAACAGATTTGTACTTTTAACAGGTTTCTCTTCATAAACAATTGTTAATGAACATGTTCAAAGTTTTTAGATGGCCAAAAATAAATTCAACCTATTTTACAAACACTCACACATTGACAAAGGGTTTAACCTGAGCCAGGCCTTACCACAATGATAATCATATCAGTCATGCAGGTGTAGAATGATAGTTTTTTTAACAACATACTGGTGTCAGATCTGTACTCTGTATTAGCCGATACCCACAGCACAAGTATCGTCATCGAGAGGGAAAATATGGAACATCTCTACCCTGAGCTCTAACGATATTAAAGGGATCCCTGATATTTGCAAATATAAATTGCTATTATTAAGAAAAATTTAAAGCCAAAACGGACATTTCCAAACAGAACCTGTTTTACCTTTTTACAGGTGACAGCTCGACACTTCATCTCTCTGATGCCTTTCATTTTCTCCTCCATCTGCTCCTTCTTCACCAGAGCATCAAAGTAACGCTCCTGCAGCTGATACTCCGCCTGCGAGGCAGAAAAGTCACCTTACACACTTTGCCAAGATTCAGTTTTCTTTTAGTGCTGGTGTTAAAGATGGATATTTACCGCCTGCAGTACGACTCCATGGCGAGATTTGGCGTTGAGGATCTTCTGAAACTCATCTGACTGCACGTACTGGAGTTGTTCTCTCTTTTTCTTCAGAGCTGGTTCTTCCTCTTCTTTACTGGATGATTCATCTGCACAGTAAGAGGAAAAAGAGGATTTGACAATTAAAACAGTTCATTAAATCAGGCGAAAGAATCCCTATGTGGTTTATTGCATTGCTCCTTTCCTCTTGTAAAGCTAATACTCAATGGTGAAATGTTTTCAGCATCATTTTCTTTCATTAAATTTAAATCTGAAAATGAGATGCTGCATCTCAAGGGGCTACCCTAAATAAATAAAATACAATTATTACAAATTCAACAACTGAGCATTGAATTCAGGCAGAGAAAAAAGACAAGAAATAGAATTTGAAAAATGTAAGTTACAATAAGCTCTCTGTAAATACACTGTGGACTATGCTAGAAAAATCAATAAGACATTGTTCCGAAAAGTCAATCAATTTGTATAAAATGAACTAAATTGACTAAAATTTGTTTCAAACTTCTTAAAAACACGACATAAACCTCAAAGATGTGTAACAGTATTCATCAGTATTAAAACGCACCCTGCGGTGAGGTGAGGTTTTTCTCCACTCTGGCGTGGATCTCACTCTCGTTGCTCCTCTTCCTCTTCACGGCGTTCGGATCCTCCTTCTCCAGCCCCGCCCCCTTGGCTCTCAGCTTCTTCAGAGCGGCCATCTTGGCGGCTGACAGGCTGAGGGCACCCTTGGCTAGAGCTGACGGGGGGCTGTTGTCAAAAAAGACGATGTCCTCCCCCTGGGTGAAGCCTCGGCCCAGGGTGGGGGTCTGAGGAGGGGCGGGGCTCTGTGTGTGTGCTTTAGGGGACGTGAGACCTCCTCTACCTGGAGGTCCAGGTCTGGACCCTGCTGAGCTCTGCAGCGCCCTCTGCTGGATCTGCTCCGCCCTGCGTCGGCGGATCTCCTGAAGCTCACGCTGCTTCTGTTTCTGCTGCTTCAGCAAATCTGAGGCCGAGATGGATTGGACCGGAGCTCCTGTGGCATCTTTGGGGACTGAGGGAGGGTAAAGATTATTCCTGTTTTAATCTTTGTGAAAATAAACATGATGAATTCAAAATGATTTAATAAACAAAGTGAAATAAAAAGATTAAACTAGACAAAAGTAGACCCACAAGTACAAATGGAAGAGACAGGGTTTCCACTCTTTCCTAAAAATCATTTTCCAGGATGTTTTTAGCCCCAGATTTTGTACATTTGCCCGGATTGTTATGTTTATGCCTCTTCCTCCAGAGGCCTGATTTACAAGAAGTGCAGTCAATGGCTATAACAAATCAATGAAATATCTGTTCAATTGCATTCTTAGAAAAATTATGATTTTTTTTCTTATTTTTATCTTTATCTACTCTGCTTTGCATAAAAACATTTTATTAATTTACTGTTTAAGTAGCCTAAACTTTATTTTACCATTTTTAATATATTTCTTTTCACCATTGACTTGAGCTTTTTGAATTTTATTGCTTAACTTGCATTAATTTATCAGCTCATATTTTATGTCTAAGTGTGCATTAGTTACCAAGTATTTTTTTTTTCATTTCCTTGACTTTTGTTCACTAACAGGATAGAAGGAAGAATAATCATTTTCCAGGACAATTCAGGCTTTTCAGGACATTTAACTTTAGTCCTCATTTCCCATATGTTTTTCATGTCTGGATGATTGGTCAACCATTTTCCAGGTTTTCCAGGACGTGATCCTAAAAGGTACAAACAGTATGTATTATGGCCTGATGGATGGAAATAAACTACAATGAATGAATTCTTAAACATAGCATTATGAATTCACATCTTCCAAACTGCCATGGTGTCTTCTCAGTCCCTTTTCTGTGTGAAAGAGGGGCTGAATTCTTCTTTGCATTAAAAAGGGAAGTTAGACTGCTTTGGGGGAAAGATTTAATTCTCCTTTTGTCCTTACAAAGCTGTAATCTTTGAACTGATAGACAGAAATAGAAGCAAGTTGGTGAATAGGAAATGACTTAATGAGGACAGCGCAGTCTTATAACAACAGGATAACGTCTGTTTTATTTGTTAAACTGGGCGGATTTGGATCTGTTTAATAAACTGTCTAGTCAAAGCTCCTTTACACCTGCGGTCACACTGGTCCATGCACATTCTGAAGAGTGTTGGTCAGTCTTTAACATCTGTACACATCTACATGCTGTGGAAGCAGCAGGTAATAATCTGTCATGCCAGCACATCACTGGAGGACCTTAAGGTCGGACTATTTCAACATTCTGGATGAAACACAGACATCAATCAATCAATTAACTGCACGATAAATAAAAACGTCCTCAGTAATTTTGCCGGCCTCAATAAACTGACACGTGCATGCATGTTTATTTTCCTCCTCTCTTTCTACCAAACAGGCTGAATGAGAAGATGGGTCACTCTGTGCTACTGTCTCAACACCTGGGTGCATTAGTGTTATAGCAGATTTAGCGGATTTGTAGCGGAGTGAGCATCTGTCATCCATTCAAAGATGGACACACACACACAGCTAAAGTGAGCGTCGTAAGGAGTAACAAGGAAACAAACACTAATATGAATGATGGCATCAAAGCTACAGTTCTTAAGCTGAAAGCCACAGCCCAAGTGTGAGACCATGTTGGTTTTAAACAGAATGAACAAGGTGTGAGCTCATGAACACAGAGGAGCTGATATGTCGAATTTGTTTGAAAGTAGTGTCGACAAAGAAGGGGAGGTGCAGCAGTCCTGACAGTCAGCGTTTACTGAGGCGTTTGGTCGGCAAAGTAAATATAAAGAAATTAAACAGAGCAAAATGGTCGGGCTCACAGACAGTGTCGTTCGCTACATTGCAAAAGAAATGCAGCCCTTAAAAAGCCAGCAATGTTACAAACGTTTGACAGACAGTACGGATTTACTGGGAGAACTTACATGCCACAAACAATAACTAAACTGTATAAACTTCATTCATTTATTGTTTTTATTTTTGTGTGTATTTCAGTGGAGTTTTGTTTAGTTTTGTCTTTACAGAGACAGGGTCTTTTTTTTTGTTTTTGATTAGTATTATGATTTTTAGTGACATGTAATTTTTCCAAAAAGAGAGTCCATATCAATTTCATTGGATCTTTTTCTCTTTTTAAAATTATTTTATTTAAAAGCTCCTGACCTTCCAATTACAGTTAAATAATTTTAAGAAATTAAAGTTTATTATGACATATTATAATTACATTCATGAAAAAATGGTGTTTCAAAATAATATTGATAATAATATCGTTCTGCAATAGTTTTTTGGACAATTATCGTCCAGCAAATTTTGTTATCGTGACAGGCCTACGTGGGTATGTGACCAGTAAATGGATTTTTAACAACTCGAAAATCAAAAATAACTTAATGTAGAATTAGCCATCAGATGGGAGGCCACAGAGACAAGTGAATATTTTCTTAATACAGCTGTGAGGAAGTTTCCTGATCTTGTACCTGATTGGCTGGCGTGTGTCAGGTGCTTCTTCAGCTGCAGAGCCCCCGGTGTTGGCATTGACAGCAGACTCTTAAACTCGTTCGAACAACCAGAGACCTCACCGGACTGCACAGCTGAAAAAAGATTAAGAAAATAAATAAATAAAAGACTTTGACTAAAATAGGGCTTTTCCATATTTGGAGATGTTTAATTAAAGTCAAAGACAGTTTAGCAGCCATGAAATCCTTAAAAACATATTGACGTCCTTGAGCTCACATGACGATCGATACGCTGTGATTATCAATAGCCAAAAACATTTCACATAGAGTGGAGACACTTTTAGGTGCTGTGACGAGATCTGAGGTTCCTCTAAGTACCTTACAAAATGTTTCACCTGAGATGGATTTATAGGTGCTACGAAAATTATGTCAAACTTACGAAAATGTTTAAAGAAACATTTCAAACCTGGCACAGTTGTTGCTGTTAGAAAAAATAAAATATAACCTCAGGGTTTTCCTGTCTGGAACTCAGTTTTATTATATCTTGACAAACTTAAAACTTTTCCCACTTATATATCTTAGCAGCGATTTTATATTTATGTTTGTGCTTAAATCCATGCGAACCGCAGTGCAGTTTTAGTACTGGCGAACCTTTTGCCTTGGTTGTTTCATGTGTTTATATATATTTAGTATTTACTGATATTATTAACAAAATATTTGTATATTTTTCACATATTTACTTATTTCCACTGTTTCAATGTATAACATGTTCTGGGTTTTGGAGGGGGTATTACAATTAAAATATGAACATTGTGATACCTTAATATCTGTATCTATGTATTATATACTACTGATGCTCGATAAAAAACACACTGAGAAACAGTTGAAAACCTTTATAAACCCAAAATAATCACATCAGATCAGTAGTTTTTAGGTTTGTTCAATAACAGTTGAAGTGATGAGGTGTGAGTCCTTACCCAGCCTCTTCGCCTGGCTGATGTGCTGAGCTGAGCCCTTCACAAACAGCTTGTCCAAAGTCTTCTGTCCCGGTTTGTTTGGCTTAGACGCTGATCTGAAACACAGAGACCTGCGATTAAACAGCTTGTATCCTCTCCTCTAATGCACACCAATTCTGTCTCCGTATGCTGCAGCTAGGCTTTGTAAATATAAACTGAAACTTGCTGTAAAAATTCAGGCACAAAACAACACAGCTGCACTGCAAGCAGGATGCTGTAAATTTTACAGTAATTTACTGGCAACAAGAAGACAGTAAGTTACTTTAAATAACTTAATGGTAGCATAACTCTATTTCAATTACTGCAGTTTCATTTACAGTATCATTGTGGTTTATTGTTCAACAATTTCTTCACTGTATTTCAAATAACAGTGAATTTGCTGTATTTTAATTAGGGTGCCACTATATTACGGGTTTGATATCAGTGTCACTGTACTAAAGTGTAATACTGTATCAGGCAGTATTGAAATTTTGGCAGATATTTACAGCCAAAATATCGGTCACACATTCGGCCATATATCTGCTGAAATATCAGTAAATTAAAAAAATGCACAATATTGATGCACCTTCTCATCACTGCATGGGTACATTTAAAAATAAAGGGTTTATTTTTCGCAAGAGTTAAATGCTGTATTTCTTTTTTTTTACATCTATACCTTGCAAAAATATTCTGTAACACTGAAAGAAACAAGTAAATGTTGTTAAGTACAGAGCTTGAGCTCTTGACCAGAAATTTCTAAACAGAAAAAATGAATTAAAAAATATCTTCATATCAGATGTAAGTAAAAAAATCAATATCATGCATCCCTAATTATAATTTATTAAACTATACCTTTAGCTATTTAAATGATCATTTATAGCAATAAATAGTTTTGTAAAAAAAAAAAAAAATATTTTCATTGAATCAAATACTGTTCTCAAGCATCTGTTTCAAAAATGTGAAAAAATTACAAAAACAAATCTTACTTTTTATCTAGGGGAAAATCAAATTTTGATAGTGACTTAAATTTTACTCTTAATTAATAATTAATCTTTATTTCTATGGTGCTTCAAGCATAACAAATATCTTAAGACGCTTTGGAGTAGACTGAGGCCATGTTGATCCTTTGTTCTTTTTAGTTATTTACTGTCCAGATATTTTAAGGAGGTAACTGTAAATATTACGGTCAAATACTTTTAGGTTTACAGAAATCAGAGGGCTTTTCTACACTCCATTGCATTCACAGTACTTTACTGTAAAGATCTTTTACAGCTGTAATCTGGAGATGGACACGGGAAGTACTGAATTAAAAGAGGATTGAGAATCAGACAGAGATGCAGCTGGAAGCTTCCGGCACTCACAGTGATGCAGCACATGCAGCCGAGGACACACCGCCATAGTGAAACCCGTCCTGACACAGACGCTCCTTCAGGCTGCCTCCTTTCCCCTTCACCCTGTTTGGAGCTTTTCCAGAAAATGACGACTGCAGGTCAGCCCTCTTTGAGCTCATCTTCTTATACTGAGCCTTGACATGATACTGGCAGTACTGGCATTCATACTGAAAAACATCAGCAGGTAAGAAGAGGCAGGAATGAGTAACCTGAAGGATAAAGAGGACTGACCAACAGTGGGTTTAATCTAAACAAACGGAGGAGGAAAGACCCACCATGTTGACCAGCTGAGAGCAGGGGTCTCCGTTCCTCTTGGCAGCCTTACAGGTGCCGTAGTCCTGAGCTTCTCCCATCAGGAGAACCTTCTGAGGGTGGTCCACAGTGAGACTCACCTGTAACAGCAGCAAAAGCTTACAATCAAAAAATATATCTTTAAAAATGTATATTTTACCCATGAAACCAAAGCATCATTTCCACTTAATTTATTCCACATACTGACAAAATAAATAGAATGAACAAAAACAGTTTTTTAACTGCAACTAACTGATAAATTACAATAGTCAAAAATTTAACTACAAAATCACTTGGAGAGCACAGACCTCCGCCAGCACCACTCGGGATGGGATGAAATATCGTTTGGCAATGTATCGTGTTACAGTAAGTGACACAATGCATCGAGTTTGAAAAAAATGGATCGCGAAATAAAGAGGTCATGTCCGGTAACAGCGCATGTGACCAGAAGTGATGACAACAAACATTAGCACCAACTACCTTGTCTTCAAAAAGCCGAATGATGGAGTCGAATGAGGTCAAAATTGAGGACGCTCCGCCTGGATGCAAGTCATCTGTCTGGCAGTATTTTGGCTTTCTCATTAAAAAAGACGAGGACGGCGAAAACCAGCCTACCGCTCGTTAGCATACACTCTCTCTAACCTCTCTAGGGTTAGAGAGAGTGTTATTGTTTGTGTTTGGCCTGTTAGGCCTTGTGTTTTCCTGTGTGCAACTCAAACAAAAACAAATAAGCTGTAATTACACAGTAACATTTTTACTTTTTTGATATTGTATCGTGACGTGACGTGACGTATCGTATCGTGACTCGGGTATATCGAGGTGCAGTGTATAGTGAGTTTACGTGTATTGTCCCATCCCTAAGCGCCACAGTCCTCATCCATATTGTGATTTTCACCATAAATATTAGTCCTACCTTTATTTCATCTAAATATTTAATGGTATCAAAACATACCATTAGCAACTGGATTTATAATGATATCTATTTTAGTTCAGTAGTTATTCACGACAATCACAGTTTTCGTCAAAGCGGTTTAACGCTGATCCAGGTCACTCCCAAAATCTAATCATTGGTTCCTTGTCCCAATCTGAACATTTCCTGAAAAATTCATCGAAATCCTTCCTCAACTTTTTGAGTTATGCTGCTAACAGAGAAACAAACAAACAAACAGACGCCAGCAATAACATAGCCTTCTTGGTGGAGGAAATTATCAAATTACATTGATCAAGTCTATAAGTCTAAAAAGTATAAAAGTGTTAAAGGAACACTCCAACATTTTGGTTGTTTTCTTGTCTTGTCTCAAACCTGAGTCGAGGACAAGCAGATAGACACCATTCTTTTGACTGTATGTCCAGTAACAAGGCAGAGACGGACAAAGCTCACCACCGCTAGTTAGCTTATCTTAAACACAGGGAGTCAATAGGTAGCATTAGCCTGCCTCTGCCTACAGTCATCAGATAAACTCTTCATCAACTCTAAACTGTCCTGTTTTCTTGTTCTGACTTATGTTTACCCCTTTATGTTGCATTATCTTATATTATTTTCATATTATCTTCTTCTACTCCTAAACAGAGGCTTTGCTTTGCTGACCTACTTCCACAGTGGTTTTCGTTAAAGATGTGACGTTGGCGAACGAGTCGAGTCTTTAAACAGCTCTTTAAGTGAACGCTGAAGACTTATTTGTAGTTGTGAGGAAGCTGTTTGTTTGTGGGTCATTACTAAATGCTATTCCCCTGCAAATTTGAGAAACAAACGGCTCACTCACCACAAAACGTATAAATGAAGCACAATTCTTTACACTGTTACTGCTGAATGTCTACATTTTAAAAACAAGAGTCTTCTGCAATACAATTAAATGTAATATGATTAATACATGCATGACCTTCTGAGCCACTGTATTGCCAAATATTTAGTCACTGTGAACCAAAATAAAAAAACATTCAAAGGGTTCATCTTCCTGTACTTGTTTTTTTCCCCCTGGAAACAAAACTGATGCTGCAGTCTATCAGCAGCCTCGGCAAAATTAAATGATTGACCGCCTCTGCACTGATGACTTTTCATCCATGTCTGTACCCCGATGCATCAACTAAAGATTATTTTTGACAATCCTGATGCTTTGGCACATCCCTCCCCTCTGCCTGCACCCTTGTTATCCCTGCCTCAGTCGTGCCTGATTAAACACAGCTGCAAAAAGGTCGAACAGAAACAGAAACATCATCTCAACCCTGCATGACCAAGATGCCTGAGGGGCTGGATAGAGCTGATTCAGAGCCGACTAAAAGATTGAAGGATATCTAACAGCGCTGTCCTATTTAGTTTACTGGTGTAGAGAGTTTAACAGCTGCTCTAAGTTCAGTCCAAACTGCTGGCTCAGTTGTCTGAAATTAGCAGCTCCGACCTACAACAGCCATCAGCAGGGGGTCAGTGTGTATTTGAGTGCATGCGTGTTTGGGTGCAGCTCAGCACCCACACATTCCTCCCCTAAACATCCAAATCTGTTGTGCCCACGCAAACACCAGCAAGTGTTGGCTATTTCCACCGGCACCGTAAACTAAATTAACCTTCAGACTTAAAACCACTCAAACATAAAAAGTATGGCAGAAGGGTTAGCGCTACCAAAACTGGAGGGAAATTAAATCTAAAGGTTACCACGCTGGGACACAAAATGTTCTCCCAACAACCATAATTGCTCCGGTTTTATTTTGTTCACATTTATCTGTTGTGAACTTTCTAGATGATGCATGAATTCAAATCTCAAAAATAACCTGACAAGTTTAGTTTATGCTTCATGTTTCAAAATGATTTGTCCTCCACATGTATGAGCTTAAGTGTGTGATATGTTTAAGCTTTTATAACAGCATAAAACACAAAATGTATGAAGCCCAATCATCCAGCAGATCATAAATTCCCCAGACTGTTGGCTCACCCCGTCATATCCGTCCTTCTGCTTCATGGGGTTTGGGTTGAGGAGGCCGATGACGGTGCCCGGCTCGGTCTTCCAGTGCTCTTTGTGGACTTCACCGAACAGGAGCAGAGACACAAACACCTCCAGGTTATGGAGGTCGTTCAGTTTCCAGATGCTGAAGGTTTTGCCCTGTGGAGAGAATAAACTCAGTCAAAACTGGGACTACATGAATATCTGTTTAGTGAGAAGGAAATCTGACCACACATTTTATTTGCTAACCAGTAAGTGTTTCAGAAAAACAAAAGCAGAAGCCCACTGGTTCAAGATCATCAGGGTGTATTAACTATTACTTCACCAAAGGAAAGATTTTAATATGTATGTGCAATCAGAATAACAACAAACACTGCAGGACTTTTGAGATTTCTCCGTCTTTAGTTCATATTGTCATCAAAACGAAATCCAAATGACGACCCTTTCTCAATGGGCTGTGAGCATATGCCAGGGCAAAAAACAATGTTAGGAAAAAAGTCTTGCTTTTATTTTGAAGGGGATGTTTTTATGTAGTGAAGTGCTATCAATTCACACTCCTTAACAAAAGTTTTTTATAATACATGTTGGCAGGAATTTTATCCACTTACTTTTTTTTTTTTTTTTGCATCTGCCGTCATTAAAGGTGCTATGAGGCGAATCTGTTACCGGTGACATTAAGACTATGCTACCCATGAGCACGCACGGCGACTGTCGTAATGCTGCGTTCCAGTAACCTCAGAACTGGGAGTGACATCATCTCTGACTTATCAGCGTTCCAGTTGAAGTTGGAAAAAAACATGCCGATCTACCAGGCTATTGTTAGCTGTTGTTAGCACGCCCTGTGTTGTTGTTCCCAAATACCCCATGAAGAATGTGATTATCACTATGGCAGCATTTTTGTAAATATAAGTCTAATACTATGTATACAGCTGATCTAGAGCAACACACCCCAGTCAGAAATTGATTATTACAGGAGCTAAATAACTGTTCACACTGGGGACAGCCATCTTCGATTGTCAACTCGGGGGTGGCGAGGTTTCACCGAGTTCCCAGTGGCAAATTCAGACTTCGGGGGATGTTCCAGTTGCAGTTTGCTACTTGGAACCTGGAAATTCCTACTTCTGAATACAACTGGAACGCACCAAAGACGTGACTGAAGCCGAAGTGTGTGCTTGTTGTGGTAAATGCAGTTCGGACCTTCCTCAGAACTCTGCATTGCTTTACAACTTCTATTTTCAACAACTTACAGGATGCAAAGCGACGAGGTAATAAATCTCTTTCTAGTTACGTAGCGGTAGTTTTTGATGTGTGACAACAAGCAATTTTTGGAAAACTTAGTATCGTAGTTTTGTAGTCGGCTATATATCGCTACTTACAGCCCGGTGCTCTAAGACGTGTCAGAATAATATAAATTTGCTCTAGTTTTAATTGTCTGGTTCCCCGAAGTTGAGTATCCAGGCCAGACCAGCCCTGTCCGACCCGACCGCAAAGCTAAGGAATAGCAATTATAGATAACTTATTTTGATGCTATAAGACTCATCTTAAAGTGTGTATTTCCATCAGGCATATATCTAAAAGTGAGACTTTTTTGTAATTACCTAGAAACTCCCCATAGCCTCTTTAATGTTTTGCTTTCTGGGAATTTGCTTGCTTGTGTTGAGGCTGCCCCATAATATCATGTATCCCTAAAAAAATTAACAGTAATAATGATAATGTGTACCCTTCTGCCCTACCCCAGTCTGTTGTGTGTCCAGTTGTTTGCTATTGATCCTGTATGTCATGTTGGTTGTTGCTGTTGTACTTTTTGTTTAATAACATTTTGAAGAGAAAAAAAAAGTTAAGCCAAACGAGACCTACAGAAAAAATTCTATTATCTATTTCAGTGTTATATAAACTTAAATTTGAAGCAGTTGTATTGATAAAATCCTGATATAATGGGCTGTTGCACACATTCTTGTCCAAAAAACTTAATAAAATATGCCTCAAATGTCTTATGATTTAAGTTAGCAAGTGTGAAGTAAATATTTACAGGCTCAAAGCTGTCCGAGCCTTGCACCCCGCTGAGAACCAATGATCAGACTGTTATTGACATAAAGCTGCACAGTAAGCATCTGTGATGCCTCGGGGTGAATTCGAGCCCATGACAGGAGCAGACTGCACTTTTCTGAAGGCTTCATTAACACCAAGATGTACATGCAGCTTTTTGACAGATGCCTTGTTCAGAGCTGCCTTTGCTCTGAGCCTCATTCTGCTCAATGTACCACACCAAGGCTTCACAGTAAAACAGTCGGAACAGGACTGGACTCAGTGCTGCACCCCTCTGAGAATGTGAAGTGCATCATTAAGTCCAAAGTTCAACAACTGAAACCTTGTCAGCAATTAAGGTAGAAATAAAAAAAGCTTCATGACAGTGTATTCTCTCCATAAACGTGCATTCTGTGCATTATTTTGCAAGAATATGAACTCCCTTTGCTCCAAAAAAACTGTTACATTTACACAAGACATTTATTTGTTAATTCAGAACTGTTCTGTCTTCGTGGGGCTGTTAAAGGCTGAAACCTTTGCTGCTTTCCAACTTAGCATTTATGTCACATCATGAAGTTTAACAAAACAAATACAAGAAAGTTTAAGTCTGATAGGTTACTTTTTTTTGGTTAAATGTTTCTGTGCTTCATAATTCACAGGTATATAGGTCCCTACTCGGTTCTGACATGAACAGGTTTTTGTAGGAGGATGGGACTGACGTACAAACACCTCCTTTTCTATTGTTGTTGATATTGTGAATTAAACATTAATGTACGTGGGAAAAAGAGTTGGGTTTGCTGGGTAACTTGTATATACATATACATATACAGTAGAGGCCAAAAGTTTGGACACACCTTCTCATTCAATGTGTTTTCTTTATTTTCATCCCTAACTACATTGTAGATTCTCACTGAAGGTATCCAAACTATGAATGAACACATGTGGAATTATGTACTGAACAAAAAAGTGTGAAATAAATGAAAACATCTTATATTCTAGTTTCTTCAAAGTAACCACCCTTTGCTCTGATTACTACTTTGCAGACTCTTGGCATTCTTTTACCCCTTTTCCACCAAGCTGGTTCCAGGGCTGGTGCTCGTGCTGGTGCTAGAGCCAGTTGGCAGTTGGCAGTTGGTTCAAGTGAGAACCGGATAAGAACCGTTTGCTTTTCCACAAACGGGTGCCGGCCAGAGAGCTACGTCATTACGTCAATGTATACGTCTGTATACGTCATGACAGTTTCCCATAACAACTAGCGCCAAATTTTATCGCCACAACAAAGATGGAGGACTACGTTGCGGTTCAAGTGTTGCTGCTGGCTTTTCGAGCCTTCCTTGGAGAGCATAATTTGGCAATCCAGCAAGTTAATGCTGCTCGACGATTATGCAAGGTCGTCTCCTCCACTGACAACTGCTGTTTCGTTTTACGATCAATTGTTATCTTCCAACTTATCTTCTTACAGCTTACCCCGAACTCGTCTTTTCAAAAATGGCTCTCCTCAATGTTTTTACTCTGCTTTGGTTGGTCATTAATCCCACCCCCACCCCCTGACGTAAGCGCGTAGCCCCCGACGTAACGTGGTTCTTTCTGCTGGCCCAGCAAAGAGTTGGTGCTTGCCAAGCACCGGTTTTGAGAGCCAGCAACCGGTGCTTAGTCTGTGGAAAACCAAAGAACTGGTGCTAAGTCTGGCTCTAGCTCCGAACCAGCCCTGGAACCAGCTTGGTGGAAAAGGTGTATTTATGAGCTTCAACAGGTAGTCACCTGAAATGGTTTTCACTTCTCAGGTGTGCCTTTCCAGGGTTAATTAATGGAATTTCTTGCGTTATTAATGGGGTTGGTACCATCATTTGTGTCGTGCAGTAGTCAGGCTGATGCACAGCCCACAGCCCTATAAGACAACTGTTAGAATTAATATTATGGCAAGAACCAATCAGCTAAGTTAAGAGAAACAAGTGGCCGTAAAACGAGAAAAGATCAGATGTGTTTTAAGGGGTTTACAAAACATGGGATCCCCTTCTTGTATTTGTTCGTGAGCTGGACTTCCCAGTTATTCCCGAGTGACTCAATAGCTATCTCAGTAACACTATTTTTGACATGATAGATCCCGGACTGACCAGCAATAACTTATTTATTTATTACCAATTCTATCTTTATTATAATTGTCACTTTTTTTTGTAGTTATTATTATTTGATTCACAGTTATTTCTGGTATTATTTGAAAATTCCTGTCATTTTATCTTATTCTATTGATGTCTTTATTTTAGATCTAATTCCTTGATTTGGAACTTCTGTCCTTTTTTTTTTGTAGTCTTGTATTGTCTCTGTCTTCTTTTGTATTCATGAGAAAATGTTAATAAACAGAGTCTGGAAAAAAAAAAGAGAGAAACAAGTGGCCATCATTACTTCAGTGAGAATCTACAATGTAATTAGAGATAAAAATAAAGAAAACACACTGAATGAGAAGGTGTGTCCAAACTTTTGGCCTGTACTGTAAATAAACACATAAATATCACCTTATTTATCAAAACAGAGACATGCTGAAGACACCTACACTGCTGCTGCTCTGTGGTGTGACCTTATTGACCAGCACTGCAAACGTCACCCAGTCACTGTCCTCTAGCTTCTCTCGCGTCATGCACTGGGGCACCTGGGAAAGGCGGATGAGACGGCGGTCAGCCATCTTTCTGTCCATCTCACTGGAGGAAACTCGTGGTTTTCTGAAACACCAGATTTAGACAGCAGATCAGCACCATAAGACAGACTGCTGTTCTGTGTGTTGTTGATTTTTTAGTTTTAAAGTTCAAGTGTTTCCATTATTTCTGATGTGGTTACCTGAGCCTAAGACCAGAGTATTTCTCCACAGCTACATCTTTAGGTAGAGGAGGCAGACAGGAGGGTTTGGGCTGCTCTGCTGGAGCCGGCCTGCTCTGAAAGGCTGCTGGTGAACGCAGAGCATTCGACACTTTGCTGGTTCCCTCTACTGGCTGGAAGGAGCTGCCCAGTTTAATCTCCACGAGTGGCCCTCTCTCCTCTGAAAATCAGAACCAGAATAAAACACTTTTTGACTGGACTGTTTCTTAAACAGCTCTGCTCATGCTGCTGGACTCTGAGTGGGACTGTACCTGGTGAGGTGCTGAGTTTGGGAGTGTGAGCCACTCTGGGTTTGCGTTTGAAGGAGTCAGCAATGTTCAGCTGATCTAAAAAGTCAGACGACTCCTGGAGCTTCACACTCCCGCCACTGACTGGAGGTGAAGATGTTGCTGTTAGGATAAGAAAAGAGAAAAGGAAATCACTTAGACTGGTGGTTCATTTATGTGCAGTTATTAGAAGCTTCGAGCAATACACAATAATGGAGTTTTTCCAATATCTCATACGTAAATGTTCCAGACAAGAGCACAAAGTCTCTGCTAAACTTAACCCTACAACTCTGTTTTATCATATTTGATACTTTTATGACACCTCTATCTAATCAACAAAATTACATAACAAAACATCTGAATACAATCAGATAAATAATATTCATGTCCTCAGATGGATTATCAGTTGCCAACAACACCCAATGTATCAACCAAGATACAAAACATATACATGTTACATTTTATGGAAATTCAGATTTTGGGGGGGATTTCAGTCGAAAGTAATAAAACATTTTAGCTCAAAAAAGCTAGAATGTTCTGGCTATTAATTTTTTTTTGGCATTAAAGGAGAGTTCATTTGTGTGAGAAAAAAAGGTAAAGAGGGAAAAACATTTTTTCTTAAAAAATTATGCTTTTGACTCATAAAAACAGATATTCAGAGACGATGAGGTAAACTATCATGAAACATCATACATTTCATAAATATCGGACTCAGTATATTTATGGACACCTTTTTTTTTTTTTGTTCTTCCCATTGTCTGCATTATCTTTACAGCTGAGATTTATGGACAGCTGTAATGTTCTTAATAATAGTTGTTAATATCTGAAAAAAAAATTCTGTATCTGCTCGGACTGATAATCAACTTTTTAGACATTTACCTGCGACTGTTAATCAGAAGGCTTTGAGTTTTTCACAAATATTTTGGCTCTATTTTCCAAAACTAACAAGAAGATTATTTCAAATGAAGAAAATAAGACCTGATTTGTGAAATGTGTGATCGGTTCGTACAGCCAAAATGTTTCTAAATTAATGTTGGCAGGAATTGTATTTATTTATTAATTTTTATTTTGTGCATCTGCCGACGTGGATGGTAAGTTGTCTGCCAGTGCCTAGGTTGCCCCATAATATCGTGCATCCCTGAAAATCAAAATGAAATGATAATCCATACCCACCCAGTTTGTTTCATGTCCAATTGTTTGCTATTGTTACTGTATGTCATGTTAGTTGTTGCTCTTTATACTTTTGTTAATTGAAAAATAAACATTTTCATATGAAAAAAACTCAAGCTCAATAGGACCTACCAAGAAAAAAATCTATTGCAGTGCAAAAAAATCTTCTATTTGAAACACTTAATTAAAATGTTATTTATCTCGAAATCAGGAGACCTATGTCATTGAGAAAATGAGATCCCTAAGAGCCTATTCCACACCCTGAACCGGTCGCCAGTCAATCCCAGGGCCACATACAGAGACAGACAACCATTCATGCTCACACTCATACCTAAGGACAATTTAGAGTCACCAAATAACCTAATGAGCATGTTTATGGTCTGTGGGAGGAAGCTGGAGTGCCCGGAGAGAACCCACGCATGCACGGGAAGAACATGCAAACATCACACAGAAAGGCCCCTGTCTGACCCGGGAATCGGACCAGTAACCTTCTTGCTGTGAGGCATGTGCACTGCTGTGCCACCGTGCCGCCCTGGATCAAACACTGCAGATCTAAGTAGAAAGCACACGTACCCATCTGTGTTTTGCTCTTTTGTGCTGCAGTAGCTGGTTTGGCCTGAGATAGCTTGGTGGACACGTGTTTGGGTTTCACTGGTTTTGGACTCTCCTTGGTTTTTGCTGGACTGGAGGATGACGCCTTCTGACTCGCCTCCAGCTGCTGCTGCAGCCTCTGCATCTGCTCCTGCATGCGCCTCAGCTCATCTGGATAAAGGATGCAGGAGGTATGATAAACACATGCTGGAAAAGTGATGATTTCATCTCATTAGTTAGACATGGCTGAGGCACACACCTTGTAAATCCTCCCTCGACCTGTCCAGACTCCCACAGTTTTCTCCTTTACTTTCTTTTTCTTCTTTTTCAATGTCGTCCACATCTCCAAAAAGTTCAGACACTGAGTCTTCTTTCTCGTCTCGCCCAACTTCCTCTTCTCCTTCTTTGAACTCTTCCTCTTCATCACTGTCTCCGTCAAACAGGTCATTCAGATCTTCGTCTTGGCCCTGAGTGCCCTGCTCCTCTCCAACACCTTCACTTTCAGCCAGCAGTGCCGTCAGGACATCCAGATCATCCTCACCTGAAGGAAGAAGACGCACGCTGACTTATTTCTAAACCTCTTTTTAAAACTACACTTAGATAGATTTAAACGCTTTTCACTTACTGTCCATTTTAAGGATGTTAACCAGGACGCTGTTATCAGATCACCTGAAGACCTACAAGAAACCAAATATAATCAGGATAAAAAACAGGCGCTACTACGGCACTTTAAAAAGACAAATGAATACCAATCAGTCCATATATCCATCAATAAAGTCAAATTATTTACTGCAGAGCATTCAAAAATTATAAATCAAGATTTTTTTTTTACTTACTCCAATTGTAAGTCGTTGCAATGTTTGAAAATATAAATACTGAACCACATATACCAGTATTTTAGCACCATTATCTCTTCAATTTGTCTTTAGTTCTGATAATTCTATACCTTTGAGTTCCTAAACTGCTCCCAATCTCTTCATGTCTACTCTTCCCATTCCTCTGCTCTAACTTCTATCCTATTCATTTAATTATTCAGAGCTTATATCTACCTATAGTGTTGATGTTCTGCTCTGATTTCATGTGTTTGGCATCCTGATTGGACTTCTGTGCTCTTTTTGTCTCCTGATTGTCGTGCTTGAGTTTTCCCTTCTGCCCGGGATTCATTGTTTGGGTTCTTCGGGTTGTAATTTGAGTTTTTTAGCGTTCTTGGCTTGAATCCTTTTTTGCTCGAGTTCTTGTGCTTTGCAGTACCTATGTCTGTTTTTGTTTGTTGTCAAAGTAGTTAGTAAGTCTTTGTTTTAAGAAGTGGTCTACAAGTACATTTTTCATATTAGCAATTCTTTATCATCATATATCTCTGATAAATTGCCTATTGTGGACTTGGTCTATTTAGATCCCAACTGCCTTGTTTACTTTGCAAAAGTTGGAGTTTACATGTCTGGTATGTAGGTATAGCTTACATTAAAGATCAAATTCATCTTTGGAGCATCGCTTTTGTAACTGTTTAACAGTTTAACTTAAAGGTCTCCTGTCCTGCAAAGTGCAGTTTGCTTGGCTTTAATTAGGGATGCACAATATTGGATTTTTGCCCAAATCTGATATGCTATTTTTTTAATTCATTATCCCCGATGCCGATACCAACACTGATATTTCCAGCCAAGAGCTCAAGCTCTGTAATTAAGAAAATGGACTTGTTTAAATGTTACAGCATACTTTTTGCGAGGGACAGATGTAAAACAAGAAAAACAGCATTTAACTGTTGCAAAAATGAAACCCTTGATTTTTTAAACATCCCTTGCACGTTATGAGATGGTGCGTCAATATTGTACATTGTTGTAATTTGCTGATATTCCAGTCGATACATGACTGATACATGAGCTGTAAACATCTGCAAATTTCAACATTAGCTGATACGACACTTAACTTTTAGGCTGATATCGGCTGATACCGATATCAAACCAATAATATTGTGCATCCCTTGTTAGAAGTGGGTGTACAAGATCATGACATACTTCACCAAATTCTCAGTTCATGGAGAAACACACTCTGCCTCTTCAGAGCTTCCTGTAGCCCCCCTGCCCCAGTAGATCCAAGTGTTTCCAAAGAGGAGGGGAAAAGAGCTACATGTGATCCTCTACAGAGATGAATTTTTCCTTTTTACTCAGATAATTAAAGTTCTTGCTTAAAAGACATCCGTGATGACACAACATGACATAGGACTTTAAACATCCATCTAATGGAGCTTTATTATTTTAATGACTATAATAATAATTTGTTTATTTATGAGTATCAATTTTTAACTGACTATATTATTAAATTTAAGTTTAATAATTTATGGTCTGATGTTTTATTCCATTTTTAGTATTTGCTCACATATCTTGATAGTTTTTATTTTCACACTTAATCATTTTAGATTTAATAATAATCATTCGATTTTTTTTAAAATTAATTATTTGTTTTAAATGTATTTTATTTGTATCATTTCTGTTAGGGTTGGGAGAAAAAAAATCGCTTCACATTAGTATCGAGATTTTTTGTTTTTTTGGTTTCAAAATCGATTTTATTTTTTAATTTAAATGCTCCATTTTAGTCTGTGTTACTAAACCCCTTTCAAATGCAATCTAGCTTTCTGTACAGAGAGTATAAACATCTGGTTAAAATATATTAATGTGCACTGCACATTTAATGGGGATAATTTGATGTACTCTTTTATATTTCCTTGTTAACTGCCAAAATGTTAATAAAAAGATTTATAAAAAGATTTATTATTTCCTGCTATATATTCTGTAGGCATCATCATTGTTCATCTTTTTCACTAGTGTTAAAAAAGCTAACTAAAGAGGCAAAAATCGGCAATATCGTAGAATCGCAATTTAAATTGAATGGGCACCTAAAAAAATAATTAAAAATTGAATCGGGAGAAATATTTCTTATTTTTTTGCTTTGCATATCCTCTTGTACCTTTACTTTTTAACTTTATCAGTTTTCTAATTTTATCATTTCTTTTACTTTAGCTTCTCTGATGTGCATTTGTGTTTGCATCCTCTTGACATCCTACCAACAATGTTTACAAATACAGTAAAATAATACTTTAAAGCTCGACCTCTGCAGAGAGTTAATTTGCTGGGTGGTTGTAAGAATAAGACCATCAATATTTACCTATATGTATATAAGCATGTATGATGTACAGCATTTTGAGCTGGAATTTAATCCGTATGAACTGTGCTATATAAATCAATTTGATTGATTCTTTGAAATACATAAACATTAATTCTGCTTCTAAAAAACAAAGAAATGCTCCTGTGCTTTAAAGCCTCCTGTGTTAAAGTCCATTCAACATTTTCTTCATCAACAGTAAATAAAGACTTCACTGTCAGCAGCTGGTAACATTAATAACACTTCAGTATTATTGAAATAAACTAACACTGGTTGAAAAAGTTTATTACTGAGCTTTGTAACAGTTTATTATCCATGAAAAGACTCGTCACTTACCTCTGGAGGAGCTGAAGCTTCGACTCTTTTCTGGCTCTAAAGCTCTGACGGATTTTCCACCAACGTCCAACTCGACATTAATTCCCTTTTTTGCTTTACAGCAACATAAACGAGGTCCCGTACGAGTCGGAGACCGTAAAAGACTAAAAATGAAGCATTAAATCAGCTGTATCGCCTCACGATGAGCTGACAGAACGAGGGAGAAAATCCAAACTGGCGCTAAATGAAGGACCCCGCTGTGCTGTCAAACTCAGTTTAGGTGTCCAACCAGCTGCCTGACTGAAAACAGACGTTTCTATTTTTCCTGACTTATTGTATAGTTTTAAAAATTAATTAAGATAATTCAGCGTAACAATACTGGCAAAACAAAACTTCGGCAACATGGTTCTAATTTAAAAGGGTCTGATTCATTAGGCATAGAAGAAAATATGCATGTGTGCACATCAGTGAGGACAGCTATATATTGTAACGAAGCAGAAATTTAATAATTTTATATTTCACAGTTTTTTGGAGGTTGTTTGGTTAAAACGGAGCTAAGAATTATGCAAATATGTTTGCTTTTATTTTAAAAACGGAACAACACAGGAAATAAAACATGGAGCTAAATTAATGTGTAAAAATAAACCGTTATAATCAGGCTGTTAAGTAGACTGTTTATTGTTTTATCAAAACAGAAATAAAATAAAACAAAAACTGTTTGAAAATGAGCAGAAATGTGCTCATGTAAAGTTAATGAAATATTTATTGAGTATCTTTGACTAAATAGTGAAAACTCTGTCCATATCTTTAATGATCACTTTGGACGAGTGCACAAAGTGTTGAGAGCAGCCCATTTTAATTTAGATATTGACTAAACTTTTATCCATTTATTGGTACTTGGTCTGACTTGTGAATTTAAAAAGAGGCTCTGACTGGCCTTGGTCACTTTCAGCCATCTGTTCTGTGCATTTGGATTTCATTATTTGGATTTGGTCTTTTAAAATGTTATTAACGATACGTAACTGTTTTTAATTACTTAGAAGTAGGCCAATTACATGATGTCTAGCTTATAATGTGCGGTTAGAGCAGTGATGGGCAAAGTGTGGCCATCGGGCACACAGCAGCCTCTCTCCCATTCAATGTGTCCCTTAAGTTCAATTAAATATAAATAAACTGTAAACATGGAGGGAAAAAAGACAAACTCTCCCCCCCATAAATCATCCTTTTGGTTGTTTGGCATGTTCAATTCTTTGCAGGAAACCAAATGACTGATTGATACCTTGTTTGTTTGTGCATGCATCTCTGTGGAAGCCCATTTCCACCACCAAACAAACAGAAACTAACATAAAAGCAAATCTGGGTTCTTAGGCCCTGATTTTGAGATCAAAAATTGAAATGACGAAAGTAAAAGTTAAAATTTGGGATAAGGCAAATATAAAAAAAAAAAAAAACTGACATTTGACATCGAACTGAGATAAACGGTACGGTATAAAATAATGTAGCAAAATGTTAAGTGTCTGTCTTTGTGTGTTTGTTACATAGGAAAGGAGTGTGTAATAAAAAAAAATCAAAATATATATTGTATATATGACATAAAATGCTTCATCAGGCATACAATATTTATAAGTGTGCACTTTTAAAAAGCACAATGATTAATGTAACAGTGTTTACAACCTCAGCCAATTTATGTTCTAATTATTATATAATCATGATTAACCAAATGTTTGACCTAAAGAGTTGTTTAGATAAAGTGGTTTCCTTAATAACAACACAATCACCTTCATTTATGGTTTTTATTTTCATTCACAGACATACAACATAAAATCTAAATGCTTTGATAATCTACAGACTACAGAATCCGCTGGGTTTTAAAGCCCAAAAAGGCAGTTACTTACAGTGATAGGCTGTTCAAGATGTTAAATATAATTTGTTTTGATTTCACGGTGTCCACAGGGTCAAAATAAAATCTATGTTAATTTAAAGTGCCTACTTAAAGAATGCCTCTCTCTTCATAAAAACAAATAAAATATACTTTAAAATCTGAAAAATCTAAAATAAATCAGTTCAACTTGACACAACCCCTTCAAAACATTCATAAGCCTTCAGATATACTTGGTAAATAAAACTTCTTAAAGACTCAACTGAATTGATCAGACTGGAAGACAGTGCAGAAAAAAAATCTTTTCAAAGTTTTGGTGCAGTTTCTGTTTGGTATCCCTGACTTTTTTTGCACGGGAAGAATTTCCTCTTCAGCTTCTTGGTACATTTGGAATATCTGTGCAATATGACATGAGATTAAACCTGAAAGTACGTCCTGTAATATTTTCCTATTCTTTTCCAAATCCAAATAATTTAAAGTCTAACAAGCATGAGAGCAAAAACTCCGTGCAGCCTCCTGTGTATAAACCATCACATCAGTTTTTTGAACCTGACCCTGAAACACTAAAACTGTTCTTGAAGGATCTTCACTGAGTTCTTCTGGAGTGTCATCAGCAGAGGTGCAGGTAGAAGCAGAGGAAGACTCAGATTAGGGTGCAAATTTTGCTGCTTGATGTCACTGTTTGCTATGATGGATGTTTAGTTGATGCAGTCCATGATGTGGATTTGAAGGGAGTCCAGGTCTGGCAGGATCTCGTTGCACTTGGGGCAGGCGTGTTCTGGAATATTCCCCTGATGCTGCCAGTCTGTTCCTGTGGGTCAGACACAAAGATCTTAAAACAAATCCCCGTCCTACCAAAGCACTGATGTGCTTTTAAATAAAAGTACAAACAAAATATATATGTTTTAAAATCCCTCATAACTCATATTTGACTGATTGTTGCACAGAGACGAATCTTTGATGTTCAGACCAGGAAAGAGAAAAATAACTTTTATCCACACAGCCTGAGGGCCACACTGCTGACTGCAGAATACTCACTACTCATCATTTAACTAAAACACTTTTCTAACAATTAACTAAACCTAAACTCAAATTTAAATTTAAATGCAAATAGTGACTTTTTTCAGTGAGTCAAATATTAGGGATGGGAATCAAAAACCAATTCCAGTTAAGAATCGTTAACAGCTCCATCAAAGAATTGATATCATGAGTCTTTTTGCTAATCAATTCTCTTATCAATTCTTTCCACTGACAGGGTTCAGAAGCAACAGAATTGTGGCTTAATTTTTCACAAAAGGCGCCTACTGCTTACTACTACTACTTAAATACGTGGAAACACCAGCTGCTTGCAGAAGCCATTATCTATGCTGTGACGTGTGTTTGACATTGTTGCCACTGAAAATCTACAGGCCAACATTTGCCCACACGAAAGATCTGCAGGAATCAATAAGGGAATCATTAAAGAATTGGATCGATAAGCAGGATTGTTAAAAGCACTGGTATCAATAAAATCTTATCAATTCCTGTCCCTATCAAACATAGAATTCAAGCTAATCTTTTTCAGTGTGGTAAATATAATATTTGCTATATTTTCTGATATAAGTTACTTTACATTTTTTTCTCAGCAAATTGAATAAAGTAATGTAGTGTCTTGCACAGAACTAAAAATATTCCAATAACCAAAAAGGGCTATGGAAATATATCTTTTTAAAAATATATATATATTTCCATGGTAGATTTAGTCTTTTCTTTCTCATGTTTAACATTCATTGATACAGTATTTGGAGTTAACTTTTGAGTCACATTAAGTGAGCGGTAGGGCTGCATGTGGGCCCCACGCCCCATTTTGCCCACCTTGAATTAGACTGACAAATGTTATCATCACTTGTAGAAATAAGCATACCTTGTAAATTACAAAACACATTTCAAATAAAGTTGGGACATTGAGTAAAATAAAAACAGAATGCAATGATTTGCAAATCCCTGTTGGCGTAAATCAACTGAATACACTACACACAATGTTCAAACTAATAACTTTACAGCAAATATATAATTGCCTATTTGAGTTTTATGCCTGCACATTTCAGAAAAGTTGGGACAGGGGATGTTTCCCACTGTGTTGTATCACCCTTCCTTTAGCAACATAAGTTTTTTTTGCCGACATTTGTCTGTTAGAAAGCACCTCGAAAACTTAACAACAGATTTTGACGAAATTTTCAGGGAATTTTAGTCATGGCACAAAAAGAAGCAATTTGATTTTGGCCGTGATCTGAATTTTTTAAGGACTTGTTAACATTTTGAGATGGTAAATGGTGTAAGACATGTTGTCGGCTGCTTCATAGTCCGTCATGATGCACCATGGATTTGCCATGGGGTCAGGCCTGCATGTAGACCAGTCCAGTAGCCACACTCTTTCCCTGTGAAGCCGTACTGTTGTAACTCATACAGAATGTAGCTTTCACTGCCGTTTTCTTTACCTTTGAGCGTTTGCCAGGCTTAAAGCTGGACATCAAATCATCATCAGTCCACACCGGTGTGCATGTACAAACTGCTTTAAGGATTACCACCTGATATCCAGTTACCCAGATCAGACAGTAATGTAAGGTGTTAATGGGACTTTAAAGACACTACATGTGTAACCATCCTGACAGAATTAGTACCTGTGAGTCTACACTTCAGATCAGGGGTGGGAAAACACAGGCTATGTGCCTCCCTCAGTGAAGCCCACTGTTTAATTTCAAATATCAGTAAACTGTAAACATGGGAGGAAATAAAGAAACTGCTATTAAAATGCTGAAAATCCAAATTCTTTTATAAATAATCTTTGGTTATTCTAATATATTTAGTTCTTTGTAATGTTTGTTTGTTAAAAAACGCTGTATATGAAGCAATAAATGTATTTTATGAATTTAAAAAAACCTGTGAGTATAATATGTTGTGAATAACAATAAAAAAATTTACATGACTAAAAAAGTAGTTTCACCTGGCTCACATTGTATATTTAGATCATTAAAAATTTAATTTAGTAAGCATATACAATTACTATGTGCAATTAATGTGTAATTAATGTGCAATCCTCAACCGTCTAGCAATGTGCAATTACAGTGTGGAAGTACACCCATGTACAATCACTTATCCCACGTGCAATTACTCAGTAAATGTGAATATAATCTTTAAAGGATTTGCTTTTAGTTTTGTTTCCAAGCCCTTTGTATATTTTTATATTTTATATATTTTATATTTTATGTCTTATATAGGTTGAGTGATGTACATGCTGCTATTTTTTTATACTTAAGTCTATTTTATATTCTATTAATGCTGTCCACTTTGCTGCTGTAACACTGTAAATTTCCCTGCGTGGGTCGAATAAAAGGTTTATTTTACTCTATTCTATATAGTATATTAAATAAAGAGTATCCTGCAGAGTAGCCCTCAAATTGTGTGGATAACATTAATGTGGGCCCTCGGCGGTCGAGTTAGCTCATCCCTGCTCTAGATTCACAAACACAGATGTACCTCTTCCAACCAGACTGGCCCCGGCTCCATGCGCATTTCCACCCCCATGTCTCATCTGCAACTCGTTCAACGACCGCCTGTGGAGAAACACAAGTGGTTCTGTTTCAGAAGAGGACAGAGAGCTCAAATCCAACAGATAAAGGGTTCCAAGACAGGTCAGTAAAGGGAACAGCTTCAGTCAACGTGTGGAATGTTAATGTTCTATGTTGTAAGGCTTGCTTGTCATGTTTGAGGTTGTAATCTGAGTTTTCAGTATCTTTTGTTTCTTTGCGCTGGATCTCTTTTGCTTTATTCTTTTTTTTAAAACATGTATGTTTATTGCTTTTTGTGTATTTCAAATAATACAACAGAACAACAACAACAAAAGACAAGGTGCAATAGGACTTCACATTAGGTGCCTCTGAAAGGCTCAAAGTAAAAAGTAGGCTCTGAAATAGCCCCCATATAAACCTTAGTCAGAAATCGAAAGAAGATATAATCTTCTCCCCTTCTAGAAATGACATAAAACGTCCCCATAATTTATCAAAAGTGGAATATTTACCCTTGATCGTAAATGTGAGTTTTTCTAGGGCAAGAGAGTGTGACATTCTAATAAGCCAGGCTTGTAGACTAGGTCTAGGAACAGATTTTGCATTTGCTTTTGCTTTATTACCTCCGCCAAAGAGGTTATGTTTTCGGGAGAGTTCGTCTGTCTGTCCGTGAACAAAATAACTCGAGAAGTTATAGATGGATTTGGATGAAATTTTCAGGAAATGTTCAGCATGGGAAAAGGAAGAAGTGATTCAATTTTGGTGTTGATCTGGATCAACACCGGGCCGCCATGATAAAAAATGTGATTTCTGTGAATAACTACGGAACTAAAATAGATATCATTATGAATCCAGTTGCCAGTTCCAATGGTATGTTTTCATGGTCAATGAATCTAAATATTTCGATGAAATAAAGGTAGGACTAATATTTATGGTAAAAATCACAATATGGGTGAGGACTGTGGTGCCGGCGGAGGTCTGCGCTCTCCGAGTACTTTTCTAGTTCTTATCTCTGTTTGCATTTGTTTCTGCAAGTACCATACAACAACATATTATTACCTCCAAGGGGGATGTGATTTCACCAGGGTCTGTCTGCTTGTTTGTTTGTTTGTCTGTTAGCAAGATTACACAAATACTCCTGGTCGGATTTACATTAAAGTTTTACCAGAGATGTGGTTTTGTCCAAGGAAGAAGCCATTACATTTAAGTGGTGATCCAAATATTTGTCTGGATGCAAAAAAATCCTAGAATTTGCCAAAAATCCAATTACTTAAAGGGACTATGAGGAGAATCTATTACCGGCGAAGTACAGACTCTGTTACCCATGAGCACGTGCGGCGACTGTCGTAATGCTGCGTTCCAGTAACCGCGGAACTAGGAGTGACATCATCTCCGACTTATCGGCGTTCCAGTTGAACTCGGAAAAAACATGTCGATCTACCAGGCTATTGTTAGCTGTTGTTAGCACGCCCTGTGTTGTATGAAGAATGTGATTATCACTATGGCAGCATTTTTGTAAATAGGAAGTCTAACAATACTATGTATACAGCTGATCTAGAGTGATACACCCCAGTCAGAAGTGCAAATAAATTGATTATTACAGGAGCTAAATAACTGTTCACACTGGGGGCATCCATCTTCGATTGTCAACTCGGGGGTGGCGAGGTTTCATCGAGTTCCCAGTAGGAAATTCCGACTTCGGGGGACGTTTCAATTGTAGTCTCCTACTCAGAACCTGGAAATTCCTACTTCTGACTACAACTGGAACGCACCAAAGACGTGACTGAAGCCAAAGCGTGCGTTTGTTGTGATAAAGCTCGGATCTTCCTCAGAACTCAACTTCTCTACAACTTCTTTTTTCAACAACTTACAGGATGCAAAGTGACGAGGTAATGTATCTCTATTTAGTTACGTAGCGGTAGTTTTTGATGTGTGACAACAAGCAATTTTTGGAAAACTTATCGTAGTTGTAGCTGGCTATATATGGCTACTTACAGCCCGGTGCTCTAAGACGTGTCTGAATAATATAAATTTGCTCTAGTTTTAATTGTCTTGTTCCTGAAGTTGAGTATCTAGGCCAGTCCAGCCCTGTCCGACCCGACCATGAAGCTAAGGAATAGCATTTATAGATAACCTATTTTGATGCTATAAAACTCATCTTAAAGTGTGTATTTCAATCAGGCATATATCTAAAAGTGAGACTTTTTTGTAATTACTTAGAAACTCCTCACAGTCTCTTTAACATTAGGTCTTATTTAAAAAAAATCATATCTCTGACATCACTTGATGGATTTGCTTCAAAATCTACGGGATAATATATATAACTCTATCATTTAGGTAAATCTCATCTGGATCAGATCCAGATTGACGTCACAGAAAACATTTAAGTTTATAACCCCATTCATCTCTCCTCAGCTGCTGCATTATGGGAATTGTAGTTTCCTTGCAAACTCAGGTCAACGTTTTTCAAGCCTATTGGTGCGTTCCAGTTGTAGTCGGAGGTCGGAATTTCCCACTTCCGAGTAGGAAATTTCATCTGGAACGCCCTCCGAGGTCGGAATATCCTACTAGGAACTCGGGGGAACCTCACCACCCCCGAGTTGACAAACCAAGATGGCAGCCCCCAGTGTGAACAGTAATTTAGCTCCTGTAATAATCAATTTATTTGCACTTCTGACTAGTGTGTGTTGCTCCAAATCAGCTGTATACATCGTATTGTTAGACTTATATTTACAAAAATGCTGCCATAGTGATAATCACATTCTTCATGTGATATTTGTGAACAACAACGCAGGGCATGCTAACAACAGCTAACAATAGCCTGGTAGATCAGCATGTTTATTTTCCGACTTCAACTGGAACGCTGACAAGTCGGAGATGACGTCACTCCCATTTCCCAGCTCCCAGTTCCGAGGTAAATGGAACGCCGCATATGTCACTACATTTCCCAGCTTCCCTTGCAATGCCAGTGGAGCAGTTCTCCACTGAGTGCTTTTCTCGTTATAATATTTACCTGTTTGCTTCAAGTGAAGCCGAACAGACGATCTAAAGGATTTTGTGATCACAGAAAAACAAAACTGAAGCAAGAAGTGTTATGTTTTGTTCTTAATTCTCATCAAACTGATCTGAAAGGAAGTTTTAGAGAATATTTCATATCTTTACCTGCCCAGTGAATCCATCTCCTCCTGCAGATGGGCGTTCTGCTTCTTCACGTATTCCAGCTGAGCAGCCAGGCGCTCCCTCTCCTCGTGGAGCTTCTCCCTCGCTGCTCTTTCTGCATAGAAGTCCGAGGAGTAGACCTCTGCCTGCTCAGCAAGAACACATAATATCACCACACAGCTCCAGGGGCTGACCTTAGACGTGAGGTTATATGGAAGAACAGCCTCTGACCTGAGCCTGAAAGACAGAGATGGTCTCCAGCTCCTTCTCCTTCTGGAAGATCTCCTGCTTCATCTCATCGATGCGGTTCTGTTTAACAGCCAAGGCTTCTTCTGCAGCAGTCAGACGCTCCTGCAGCTCATCGACCACCTCCTTCTGCACCATCTGAGACTGCAGGGGCCACAGGGTAAAGAAAACACCTCAAATTTCTATTTCTATTTTCATCAGTTTTAGTACAGATCAACAGGATTTAAAGACTTTTGACCGACCTCTCTCTTCTTCTTCTCATCCTTGAGTTCAGTATAGTCCTCAAACAGTTTGGTGTAGGCATCCTTCAGCTGGGCCAGGTTGTTCCTGAAATGGAAGAGAAGGGGATAACCAGTGACTCAGCGTACATGTGTGAATATACTGTGGTCATTCTCAGAGTAAGCCAAACAATAATGATTTTAGACTAATCTTAAATATAGCTTGAAAAATAACCAAAAAAGAAATCTGTGGGTTTGGGCTCAATTAAACCACACACAGATGTCCTCCTGAAAGAAACGATTTTTTTTTTATTTTTGAACCCTTTAGTACCATATTTAATAAATACTTTTATGATACTTCTATATCTTACTAATATGATCAGCAAATTCTAAAAAACATCGGAATACAATCAGATAAATGATAAAAAAGTCCTCAAGTGGATTATCGTTTGGCAAAGACACCTAATATATCGGACGAGATTAAAAAAAGTATATTTTTAGGAAATCATGATTTTTTTAGGATTTAGTAGAGAGTAAAATAAACATTTAAGTTCCAAAAAAAAAAAAAAATTGTCTATAATTTGTGTTTTTAGGCATTAAAGGATTAATTTTTCTACTCTCCAAAATGTAAAAGGATAATACATCTATCTGCATCTTTTTTAACTATCTTTATTTTTAATTTATTTAACATATAAAAAACAAAACATCTTTGTCTCATTTTCAAAAATACTGTCATAGGATTTTATCATTTCTCTTCGTATCTTTTGAAAAAGCCTCACCATCTTTTTTTGTAAAGTTTATTTAAGATCCACTATCAAACAAAAACAAAACTCAAAGGTTGAAAACATTGGCATACATTTTAGGGCCTTTCAAACAGTCTGTAAACTGCATTGAGTCATTAGTGTTAGGCTATCAAATTTGCCTGGGCAGTGACAAGCGTGTCTCTCTGTGCATCTTCTCCGTTTCAGTCATGCTCGCTCTGAGTGAAAACAACGTTTGGCCTTAGCCTGTAGTGCTACGTAGTGTTTTATGTTCTTCTCAGCTGTTAATAGTTTTTATAGACCTGAAGGACATTGAAGCCTCTATAGGACCTACCTGTTCAATGTAAATACAGATAAATAAAGATTGATTGAGATAAAAAATCCTTCACTCAGGAGGACAAGTCAGATTGTTGGCAGAGGCAATTTGACATAAATGAGGATGTATTTCTGAATGTAGACATTGTCTTTAGCTCATAAACTGCTTAAAACACTAAACATTAGCTGTGTTCGAAATCATTCCCTATCATGGTTATAGTGCACTATAGTGTGTTCGCCTTTCTGCAGTGTTGTTCGAATTCTCAGTGGTTAATTTCATCCACTATATAGTGCAGTATAAAATACCCACAATTCACAGCAAATGTGAGCGTACTTACGATGAACCCTATATTGTAGTCCTGTATAAAAAAATGCAATGCAGTCGTGCTTTTCCAGGAGAGAAGAAGAAGAGAAAGAAGGCTGCTACGGCACAAATTGGCACAGCTTTTGTTTATAAATGTAAGAAACATTAAAGTATCCTTAACATGTTCTTAGAGTAGCTTTTTTATGTCTTTTAATTGTTGCTACTTATCCTCCTGAGTGCCCATTTTTTTTATGTGATGCTTGGCGCATGCACTTCCGCAAGCAGTTCTCAATAAAAAGGACATTATTGCTCCATTTCCAACATGTTTTTAAGAGAATTTGTTCTGCAAAGTGGCTCAAGTATTGTACTTTTCTGCAGTAGTGCCTACCTGTTACATTATTTCATTGGCCCATGATGACTGTGTAGACGTAACAACCATCCAGTCACCTGCTGGATATGCTTTTGAAAGGTTCTGCCTTCCCCAAACACTTTCTCTGAGCTGCTGTCCTGATTGACCAGTAAATTTCAAACTGAACGTGACTTGAGCAACCTCGGCGACCACTCTCCATGTAAAGTCAATGTACAGCTGCGATGTTATGTGTGGCAGTGATGCAACAGCAAATCAGCAGGCAGTTTTTATTCTGGCTCACAGAGTGACAATTTATGTCCGTGTGGAAACATTAGTCAGTGAGGGCATTAGCTCTGCCTACACTCACAGATGATGCTGCTGCAGGGCATCAGCTGCAGTGTTTAGTGGTTGGTAGGTGAGTGAAAAGGACACAGGTGAAATAATGTCAGCTTATACAACCTATTATATACGATATTATAGTGGTAGAATTTGAGTGGTCGAGACATCACTGTGCTACGGCAACCAAAATGAGGTATTTATGGACATGCGACACGACTTCAGTGGGAGACGTGATTACGGTCGCAAAGTCGCCTTCGGTGTGGACCTTTACATATACTGAACGATCCATCTGGTGTGTCGGGTTACAGTTTTGATGTTACGAATAATTTTTTGCTAACTTAAACCAGCCTTAACAAAGCCTCTTCATCTGTTTGAAGGTTGATCTAAAGTTGGATTAGGGAGGCCTTATCAACTGTCCAGCGCCCATGGCCTGGCTGCCAGCAATCGTACCCTCCTCTGTACAGTCCTCTTTCTTAAACTTAAGTCGATTTGATGTGGTTACACAGTGTTCTGTCATCAACAGCAGCCTATGCATGAATTCATTTTTTTTATATTTTTTAAAATGTCTGGAATTACCGTGTTCCTTCATACACTGAGCATACAAATAAGGCTGTTGTTTATTTAATAAAGTTAACATGTCTTCACATGCAGGGTTCCTTTCTCTGACCTTTCCTCCCCAGCCTTCCTCTGCTCCAGCTGGTTCTCCGCCTGCATGCTGTCCACCTGCAGCTTCAGCCTGTTGTTCTCCGACTGCACCGCCTGTTTCTCCAACAGCTGGGCCTTCAGAGTGGCCACGTCCTGCTCCACCTCGCGACATCTACGAGCAGATAGACAGGAGAATGTGCAGATGACAGATGAAGACAGACTGGAATGTGCTTGTTTCATTTTTGTTCGGCAGTGGGATTTCCCGCCATGTGGGCCCAACCTGTCCTGCAGGTTCTTCTTCATGCCTTCAGCTTCATCCAGCTTGCTCTGGGCCTGCTGCAGCTCTTTGAACAGAGACATCATCTGAGACTTCAGGTTCTCCACCTCAGACGCTGCCTGAAATATTTTGATCATGACAAACATTACGATCAGGAAACAGGCAATTAAAAACATCAGCTGATTTCTACAAGCTGTGCTCGGTCTCCAACCCATATTAAAGTGCTAAAAAAAGAGAAAAAAACAACCCATCAATCAAACTTAATCTATAAAGCACTTTTCATACAAGGTGCTTTGCAAACATACAGATAAAATAAGATAATTCATTACATTTATTTCATTTCAATACTGTTTAGTGTTTTCTTTATTTAGGACTTGACATAGTTTATACATATAGAAGTACCAGAAATACTTGGTACCAAGCATCTTTATTTTTAATCTTTAAGAGAATCATATTCTGTTGTAAAAATAAAATTATAAAAATAAATTGTTCAAGCCCAGAGTTCAGAGGTACAAAGTTTTTTAGTTTAGAATGGATTGAATTTTCTTTATCTCTTTTGAAGACTCCTTCAGGTAAATTAAGATTCTAGTAGCATGCTTTATAGCAGATAAAAACATACAGTATATAGAATAAAAAAGGCAGACTTACAGAAATATAAATCAATATAAAGTAAAAAAAGAAATATGGCTACTGACTAGCTTCTGCTAAAGCAGTACAAACCTAACACAAATTTATATAGCACCTTATACAAAGTGCTTTACAAACATACAGATAAATTAAAATAAGATAATTCATTACATGTATTTCCTGTCAATATTGTTTAGTGTTTTTTTTATTTAGGACTTGACAAAGTTTATACATTTAGAAGTACCAGAAATACTTGGTACCAAGCATCTTTATTTTAATCTTGAAGAAAATCCTATTCTGAAGTAAAAATAAAATTATAAAAATAAGTTGCTCAGAAATAGTCAAGCCTGGAGTTCAGAGGTTTAATTGTATGAACCATTATTTTACATTAAACAAGTCCTGCTGTTGATTACTCAAGATGTTTTTGAGCAGTCACAAGGCAGAGCACTTTTTATAGCAAACTTCATGTATGTGGGAAAGCAGGTTTATGTTGTGCTTATGTTTGTGAATCTTTGTTCACATGTATTATAAAGAGAACATGGCCCTGTTAAAACTGTCAGAAAATCTGATTTAAACTTCACACAAACTCCACCAATATGATGTATTATCCTGTCCCTGCTGGTTTAAAACATTAAAATAAAGTTTATAACATCACCTCTTTCCCAGAATCCTCTTTGGTCTCTGCAGTCTCAGTCTGGGTTGTCTGTGTTGAGTCCTCGACTTTTCTCTTCTGCTCCATGAGGTCTTTGATTCTGGTGGAAAATGTGGTAAAAAGAAATGTTTGTAAAACTTTAAAGCTTAAAGAGTTTTTATGATATAGAGTTTTTGGGAAAACTGAGTCAACGGGGGACTTCAGCTCTAGAGAAAAGGGGTTCATGTGCACCTCTCAGCAGAGGTCTGCAGCTCGGCCTGCAGCTTTTCAGCCCGCTGAGTCTCGTTCCTGAGCGACTGGAGGAGCTGGCTGACCGTCTGCTCCTCGTTGACCAGCCTGGATGCCGTCATGCTCAGGTCAGGACGTCTGCTGCGCTCTGATCCACACACATCACTGATGCTATCCACGCCTCCATCCTGACAATTCAAACACATTTAGAGCTCTTCATTTCATTTACAGTCCACATCTGCCTTCAGTAAAATAACTCTTTAAAAGACATGGGGAATCATTCTTATTATTTTTAAAGGCAGAGCTGAAACATTAAACAAAACAAAAGTAAACTACATTGAGAAAAAAACACTGCTGGCTCTTGGTCTGTGGCTTTTTGTCATTAAAGGGGTTCGCTTTGTTTTAAAAATACTAACAAAAAGGACCTGAAAGTTTAAGAAGTTTTTAGTTTAGAAAAGATTGAACTTTATTTACCCCTTTGGAAAAACTCCTTCAGGTTATTTAAGATTCGAGTAGCATGCTTTATAGCAGATAAGAACATATATAGGATAAAAAAAGTTAGATTTACAGAAATACAAATCAATATAAATGTGACTCAAGGTCACTTTCTACTTTTATCTCTGCTTGCTCTCACCCTTGCCAGAGCTGATACTAAAAAGTATCAGGTATTACAGAGCCACAAATTATTGGTGATTGAAAAAAAAGGAATGGACAAGTCAAGGTGAGCTGAGCCTTCATAATGTCATTATATTTCATTAGATCATGTGACTGTTTGGAATAAAATGTTCAGAAAACAAGACTTAATTAAATTAAAACAAGCAAAGTTCCTTTGTTGGCACCCTAGCTGTTGCAGACAATACTGCTAATTTTTCTTATTTGATTAAACTAAGGGAACAAACTCTGTGCAGATGAGCTCCATCCACATGACAGTACTACAGTAAGTAAAAACTAATTGAAAAATTAAGTTTTAAATGAAGATAAAAAGGCTAATGAATCATCTTTTTTTTTAATAGATGACTTTTTGAATATTAACAAGTCATCCACCATTCCTAGTTCACCTAAAACACACAATTAATGAAAAGTTTAAGTAGCGCTGATTTTCTTTTATTATTTCCATTTGGATGTGTGTGTGGTTTTTACCGAGACTGTGATGACCTCGATGAAGGAGTCATCGTTAGAGCTCTGCTCAGCCTTCAGCTGCAGCTCAGAGTTCAAGGCCACCAGGTCGTTCTTCTCTGCCTGCAGGCGGGCAACCTGGGAGCGCAGGGCGTCCATCTCAGCACTCTGATTGGCCGACACTGCCTGGAGATGACATTACATTTTGTGAATAAAAGTGAAAATATGATCCTAACAGTATAACCCTGCATTAGGGCTGTAAAGTCCTAGTCGACTGGTCGACTAATTTGTCGATGCGTGCTCAGTCGACCAAAATTCTGATTGGTCGGCCAAATGTGTCAATTTATTTTTTTCCCCTGCAGTTTATTTCATCAGGAGAAACGTATCAAGTGAATTGGGGGTATTTTCTGAGCACCCCCATCATGTCTCAGAACACCATTGTAATGTATTTATCGTTCATTTCAATATTTTTATTTAAGAACATTTCAATATTCTAGTCTAATAATCGTTTATTCGTTTTATAGCTGCATACGCACCTGCCCGCTGCCCACGCTGCAGCGGCATCCCTCACCCATTCCGCGCTGGATTTTATGCCTCATGTAAACACCCAAATGCAAAAACGACATCACAGAATGAATTGACAGTTTTATTTCTGAGGAAATGAGGCCCATTGGTGTCGTGGAAGGCCAAGAAAAACATTGAAACCTGGATATTCAGTGCCACACAATTACACATGCACTAACGGCAGAATACGAGGGAGTAAAAAAGAGAAAGTTTCCGAGTTAATAGATAAAGATAACAGATGTGCACGTCTCTTCGAATGAACCCCTATATGAGGGTGACTGCCCATTTCATTGATGAAGACTGGAAAGGAAAGAGTCTTGTGTTGAGAGAAAAAAAGGAGGTGCGCACACAGGAAGAAACATCTCTGTGCAATTCTATGAAGCTGCAAATGCCTTCAAAGTTCCAGCAGAAAAAGTTTCTGTTGTAGTGAACAACGTGGTTAATATGAAACTCTGTGTGGGAACACTAAAAGAGTCCCATGAATTTCCAGGTTCCAATGTTTTTCTGGATATTCAGTGCCAGCGCGCCTCACAATTACGCATGCACTAACAGCAAAATACGAGGGAGAAAAACAGAGAAAGTTTCCGAGTTAATGGATAAAGATAACAGATATGTGCGTCTCTTCGAATGGAGTCCTATATGACAGTGACTGTCCATTTCATTGATGAAGACTGGAAAGGAAAGAGTCTTGTGTTGAGAGAAAGAAAGGAGGAGAAGAGGCGCACACAAGGGAGAAACACGGCGGGGGGGGGCAAATTTTTGAGTGACAAAATCGCTTGTCGATGCTCTGTTTGCTCACATCTCGCTGCCTGGGAGTTGAAAACACAAAGTAGTCAAATAGGCAGGGGGCGTGACCAAAGGGGCGGGGCTTAAAGCTGCTGTGCAGAATCATGCTCTGCATGACCATATACTGTCAAGCTTTCACGCTTGTGTATATAAGATGTCACTTACATTTCACAAATAAACAGACATAAGCACAGGCTTGAGACCTTTTAACAATAGCCTATTTGACTGTTATGACTTTACCCCCTTTTTATTGAATGTAACAAAACAGGAGGTTATTTGGGGGGTGGGAAAGTTCATATATATATATATATAATGCACACGGGACTTCAGTTCCCTCTTTCACCGTGGATCACAATTTGGAAACTAGAGACAGCAATGCAAAGTTTTTTTTCCATTGTTTTCTTGTCCTCCTTCACAAAATCTTTTGCATGGGAATCCAGATCTAACCTGACATGCCAGATGGACAGTTCCATATTGGAAATATTTCATGAGTCCATCTGGAAAGGAGCCCTGCGAAAAAAATATTTTCAGGGGCAGAACCTTCAAAAACAACAGCAGCTTGTGATTGGACAATCGTTGGCTCATCACACTCATTACAGACCAATCCATATCAAGCAGCCCTGCTTTGACGTAGCATATGTAGCGGCTAAACGTAGTGGCTAACGGCTTACTGTTAGCGGCTACTAACAGTTTACAAGGGCAAACAACAATTAATGGCCGTTAGCTGTAGCGGCTAACTGTTGTTAGCGACTAGCTGTTGTTAGCCGCTACAGCTAACAGCTAACAACAGCTAACTGTTGTTTGCCCTTGTTAGCCGTTAGCCATAGCGGCTAACGGACGTTAGCCAGTAGCTTAACTACTTACGACTATCGTTTCACATTAAATTATACCACACAGATGTATCATTTAACACTGATATGTGACATGAACCTCGTCAAAGATAATCCCTACTACGTAAACTTATGAGGAGAGCATATTTCGCCAAGTATAACTGAGTAACCACAGGCTAACTGACATTAGCCGCCATTATTAGTACAGCCGGAAGTGACTTCACTTCCTGTCAAGTCACTTCCTGTTGTAGTCACACCCACAGCTCCCGCTGCTCCCGCCTCTCTTCCCTGATTGCGCCGTTAAGCATTTAGCCGAGTGAAACCGTTGGACAATGGAGGCTGGCAAGACAGAAAGCATGATTTCAGAATCAGGCAGGTACGTCTGCTCTGCAAGGCTAATCCAGATCGGCCCGCAATTGGCTGTCCCTCTCGGTCACGCCACAGCTCATTTGCATGAAACTGAGCTTCTCTCAACTTCAACTCATCACTTGCAGTCTTGTATCGCACCGCTCATTGCCTTGATCGCACCTCGACACCGCCGATCATGAAAAATGAATGGCAGCTGGACGCCAGGGATGCTCAGACTACTTCTGGTGTGAATGCAGGGTAATGATCTAACCTCAAAAACATCAAAAAGAAGGTGTAGATATTTCCATCCTGACCTGTGAGCCTCCTCCTGCTGAGCTTTCGCCCAGCTTCTTGCTCAGGTCCTGGTTTTGGATGGTCAGCGCTTCCATGCGGCCCCGAGCCTCCTCCAGCCGGGTCTCCAGGAAGTCCCGCTCCTCTCGCTGCTTCTCCCGCCATGCAGACAGACCCTCAAATCGCTCCTTCATGCTCAGGTTGGTCTGGCGCAGAGCCTCTGAGGGGGAACATTCACAGAAGTGCACAATGCTCAAGCTTTATTCCTTTAACCCTTCCTAAAACTGTGAACTTCAATCCACCCAGGCTCACAATCTCAGCTGATCTTTAACCTGAAACACTACAGACCTGAGTACAGTCTCATGTGGGGCTATTACAGAAGACTTGAATTAGTTAACAGAGCAGTGATACTTATCAAAAAGTCAATAATCCTCTCACCTTTCAGGTCTCGGTTCTCCTGGATGAGGATGTTCATCTGCTGCAGGGTTTCCTCCAGCGTGCCAAACTGGCTGGGAGAGCGAGAGATGTCTCCGTTCATCATGGAGCCTCCAGACGCCATGATGCTGACAGGAAGAGCAGGCAGGAAATAACAGAGATAACCTACTGAGACGTCTTATCACATACGCTTGGTCATGCAGAGTGGTTGTTCAATCATTACTAAGAACATTAACAAATCAACAAGCATACCCTTTGTTAGAGCAAACAGTGGGCTGGTCCAAAATACAACCCTCTATTTCTGGATTATTTTGTGTAAATTTAAGTCTACTAACTGATTTCTGTTGCTCACAATACTCAAACAGAGTTAATATATGAAAATGATCAGGTTTTGATTTTTGAAAAAGTTAATTTTAATAAAGAAAAAGTGTTTTTTAGGGACAGGCAATACACCAATATGTTAGTTATACCAGTTTATTTCAAAATAAGTTATAAAGTAAAAAAATACAATTTATAGCAATATTGTTTAAATTGACTTGAACAACAAATAATATACAGTCATGGAAAAAATTATTAGACCACCCTTGTTTTCTTCAATTTCTTTTTAATTTTAATGCCTGGCTCAACTAAAGGTACATTTGTTTGGACAATTATAATGATAACAACAAAAATAGCTCATGAGAGTTTAATTTAAGAACTAAGAACTATTCATTTTCCATGGTTTTCTTGATAATAACCAAAATTACTTAAATTCTTACATCAATAGCTATGGCATTGTACCGCCAAAAACACTACGTTTAAGCATTCCATGTTTTCTTTTCTGTTTGCTTTAAACACATGATACACACAAGAGTTAATACTTGATTGCATAACCATTGTTTTTGATGACTGCAGCCATGTGTCTTGGCATGCTCTCCACCAGCTTCTGACATTGTTCTGCTGTCACAGCAGCCCATTCCTGTTGGACAAATTCAAACAAATTTTCTTTGTTTTTGGGCTTGTGGTTCTCCATTTTGAGTTTGATGATTTTCCACAGGTTTTCAATTGGATTAAGATCTGGTGATTGAGCAGGCCAAAGCATGGTGCGAATGTTGTGGTTCTCCATCCAGGTTTTAACTGACCTTGCCGTGGTGGCAAGGGGCATTGTCTTGTTGGAAAATCCACTCATTCGAGGCAGGAAAGAGTTTTCCAGCTGATGGAACAAGACTGTTTTCAAGGGTAGTCCTGTACATGACCTGGTTCATTCGCCTTCACACAATTGCATTTGCCCTGTTCCACTCAGACTGAAACAACCCCAGATCATGACTGATCCACCCCCATGTTTTACTGTAGGGCAAAAAAAATTCTATACATACATATGTATATATATATATATATATATATATATGAAGAGAACCTTAGCCCAATCATCAACAGTCCAATCCTTGTGGTCTCGAGCAAAGAGTAACTGGGCCTTCTCTCTGCCTTTCATTGATGAAGGGCTTCTATGCGTGCTCTGTGTGACTTCAAACCAGCTTCAACAAGTCGGTTTCAACTGTCCTTGCTGAACAAGTCACATTTCTCGACAGTGCCCACTCATTTTAAGGTCCCTGGAGGTCTGACGACGATTCCTGACACAGGAACGATGATGAGTGCACGGTCATCTCGCGGGGTAGAAAGACGCTTCTGCCAATGCCAAGTAGCAATTTGGTAGTGCCATGTTCAGCTTGTTTTTTTGTTGTTGTAATGAACGGCTGTCTTGGAGATCTTCAGTTTTTTCGCTACCTGTCTCTCTCTCTCATGCCAATTTCCAGCAGTGCCAAGATGGTTGCCTTTGTGGCTTCACATAATTCTTTTGTTTTAGGCATTATGTGAGAGCTGACAACTTCTGAGTTGTGCTACGGCTTGAATGTAAGGAGGAAACCACTCTAGGACTATGCATGTGCAGTGCTGCTTGTGACATGAAATGGCCTCTTAAATACCCTGATGCAGAGTGGTTGTTCAATCATTACTAAGAACATTAACAAATCAACAAGCATACCCTTTGTTAGAGCAAACAGTGGGCTGGTCCAAAATACAACCCTCTATTTCTGGATTATTTTGTGTAAATTTAAGTCTACTAACTGATTTCTGTTGCTCACAATACTCAAACAGAGTTAATATATGAAAATGATCAGGTTTTGATTTCTGAAAAAGTTAATTTTAATAAAGAAAAAGTGTTTTTTAGGGACAGGCAATACACCAATATGTTAGATATACCAGTTTATTTCAAAATAAGTTATAAAGTAAAAAAAATACAATTTATAGCAATATTGTTTAAATTGACTTGAACAACAAATAATATATGCCAGGCCACATGCTTAGGAAGGAGAATGCATGCAGTAAAAAAAATATAAACACTGACATACTTCATTTCTTGATTAATTGGCTTATTGTCATGTTTATTAAATGATGAAGGAAAAAATCTAATTAGAAAGCCCAACCAGCTTAGTTTTTGGCTTATTTACACCCACTCATGCCTCTTTGTGAGATGGTTTTACTTAAAGTTATGGTCTACGATTTGGAAGCTCGGTACATCTTAATAACACCGTTCACAAGGCCGTTATGGTCCTATGGTCCAATCTACGCTATATAAAGACCAAAACGAATGAAAAAAATCCATTCAGTATATCCGCTGCAAAGTGGCATAATAGTTGACCAATCCGAATCGCTGTTTCCTGTGGTTCGGATTGGTCTGTGAGTCCATCCAATCCCCTGTCTGCCCTGCTTCGCACCGTCCTGCCCATGGTCCCGCCTCCTCCTCACTACCTCCCTCATGTACCGGTGAGCAGCTAGCTGCACAGCTACTGAAGCGTCATGGAGGAGAAGACCAGCACCGAAACCGGGAGACCGCTTCTGTTACCCTCCATCGAGGAAAGGAAACGTAAGAGTTTTGAGGAAAACACTGAAGTAAGGAAGAAAAAAAAAAAAAGAAAAAAATTCTATACATACATATGTATATATATATATATATATATATATATATATATATATATATATATATATATATATATATATATATATATATATATATATATATATATATATATATATGTATATATCTGTAGGAACACGGAGTGGAGGGGTGAGTGAAGGGGGGGCAGGCTGCGTTTTTCAAATCTGTCTCCAAACTGGTTTTCAGATTGTAGACCCTAGCTTTAAGTCAGTGCACCTTCTATACAAAGATACCAGAGGAGGCAAGCAGTGACTCTTTAACAGCTTTTCTCCCTTATTACATGCATATAAAAGCTCTACTGGGGTGCGCTTTTTGCTCCCTATGTACACTTCCACTAAGCTGTGCAGTTCTGCTGGGTTTGGTACAGAATATTATTGTTGATGTAAACACTGTCAAAAGTTGTGAAATGAATGCCACAATCACACACTGATGTTTTAGACAACTTTTACCAACGTGTTAAGTTATGTCAAGCTGAGTCAGGCCATGCAGAGCTACATAACTGTCAGTTTATCCAATTGTAAAACATGACTTCAGGAAATCAAGGAAACATAAAAAATGCCTTACTCTCATATTTTATTTGACTAAATCTAAACTAAAAAGCGCTGTCAAAGCTGACACTGCTGTGAAGAAGAGTTTGCAGATTTTGCCTCAATCATGAAAAAGGATCAAGGTTTTGACACAGAGCTGAATGAGTTTAGATAAGTGCCTTTCTGCTTCAGAGTGACATTTAGTGTTCGAGCAGATGTTACTGAAATATTCAGCTGAATATTCATGTGAGTGTCAGTGAGTTTGTGTCTGAAAAAGTCCCAGCTGACATCACAGCTGACTCACAGCTCCATAATGCATCAGCACACACAAACCACAGAGCTTATCAGCAGGTCACATGACTATTCAATTACATTATGTGAAGAAAGAAGTACTCAAAACACACTGTGGCCTGATCATGACCTTATCTAAAGACTTATGGCATGACTGTCATGGATAAAAACACACTTAAGATACTAAAAGTGGGCCGAATTATAACTGTCAGTGAAAATGTCCAGCTTTATTTACAGTAGAGGGGATACATTAGTGTGACATGAATGTTTCCCACAACCAGCACAAAAACCGATCCACACATTTACTTCACAGAATATTGATATTTTTGTTTATACATCATAGATTAATTTTAGTTTCACTTTCTCTCAGGGGCCCCTCCTAAGAGAGCTGCTCACGGTAAACACAGAAAGTTAGTTACTTACACAACAGGGATGTGGGTTCACCTGAGCCAAACTGCGTCACATTCAGAGCTGATCCAGTTTTTAGGATTAAACTCACCTGTAGTCGACTCCTAAACCAGAGCAAGTCCGAATATCCACAGCAGAAACACACAGAAAAACTCAGGAGCAGAAGAAAATGTGTCGAGCAACCTTGTTCTGCTCCTTCTGGGTTAAAGCAGAGCACAGTAAAGTCCGTCGACGACCTACTTCCTGTCGGTGCTTTCAAAATAAAAGGCGACAGTCCGAAGTTTGGTTTTAATTATTTCTAAAATCATATTATGTTAGGGTCAGGAAGGGGACAGGAACAACGAGGGAAGGAACATAGTTTCAAGGATATACATTTGCCAAAAAACTAAAACAAAAATTAAATATAAATTTGATATAAAACTTGTACGGAAGAGGATTAGGGCCATTGAGGGAAAAATGGGTCCAATTCTTTTTTAAATTAATTCTGACTTTTTTTCTCAGGATTCTGACTTTTTTGTCTTTAGGGAAATATTAATTTTAAAAAATTGGATTCCATTTTTTTTCCTCAGTGGCCCTAATCCTCTTCTGTAAACCTGAGATGTTCACTGAGAATAACATGACTAAATAGGGAGAATTGTCATGCAACAAAAAGTCCTTTAATTATGAGGTATGATATTGTGTTTTTGCCGGTATCCTATATGCAAGTATTTCAAACACATTATCGTTGATGCAGATATTTTTTGTATTGTATCCAAAGCCTGTATTTGCTTTAGAAACAGAATCAGGAAAAACATTTTAATCTTGAATAAATTACACATTTGATTTTCAAAGTGGACATTAAGTGAGGAGATAAAACATTATGGTGTACATTCTGCCAATATATAAAGACATTTATGGCAAAATTATATGCATAAAATATTGTCTATAAATATCAGCAAAAATGGTCATATTTGCCAAAATCCTAATCACCCTTCAGGCGTTTATCAGTCAGTACTGATATTGTTGGATCATAACATGCCTAACGAAGTCCCAAGATGACAATGCAATGTATTTTACTCAATTAAATCTGGTAACTTATTGGATAATGATTTGGGATAAATATTAAACTGTCTATTATATTATTTATTATCATTATTATTATTATTATTATTTAAGAATTATTTTATTTTCAGTTTATTTGTTTTTTTTTTTCTTTTTTTGTGATGTATTTGCTGTTATATTTAAATCTTGACTTGATCCTCTTAAAGCTGAAATAAGAAAGACGCTTCTTGTATGATCTAATAATCTTCGACAGTTCTTGATATTTTTTAAATATTCATCTTTCATCTTGGTTTTTACATCAAATATTCTTCAATGATCTACATGTCTTTGTAAACTTGTGTCCATCACAAATTGGCATATGATTTAAAAAAAACATCTAAAATTCTTTAACTGCTGAAATATTATAAAGTGCATTACATTGCATTTTAAAGATTTTTAAAAAAATAAAACACCGATCATAATAGTATCATATTTTCTCTAGTATTCAACAGTGACATCACAGATAATTACAGTTTTACTCATAAAATTCGATGGAAACTCTTTGGTCATCTGGTGTAACCTTTTACTGTGAAGGCTTGTCATACAGACTGTTTACACTCTTGGTAACTTGACAAACTGGACTCTCCTGGTGTTAAAGGGGTTTCATTTCCTCAAAGTGACGTCGAGAGCAGCGAGTAGATAGAGCTCACCGTCAACGGCAGCTGCGCATGCGCAGAGCTGCAGACTGAAGGGTCTATTCTCATGTTTACTTATCAGAGGAGAGTAAATGACAAAAGAGGACGGGGCCGCCCTGCAGGAGTCACCTTGCACGACGTAGAAAGGAAAGGAAAAGTAGTTCATGCAGTAATAGACATTTAAATGCTACACAAACACAAACAAAGATTTAAACTGATGTAAAGATGTTCTCACAAAACTGACTTATAAGATAAAAAAATAGGAAAAGATTACATTGAATTAGAAAGACAAAAAGCCTTTCTACATATGAGCATTAATAAAGCTTGATATTGTAGCATTTGTTGTATAATATAATTAAATACTGTTTATTAAAGTATGATATAATATGATTTAATATTATTTTATAACCACAGTAGCTGCAGTTCCTATCAGCGCTCACTAGATGTCAGTGTCGTGTAAGCAAAAATCCACACAGCTCTTTGAATCAGTAAAAATTTAAAGGTCATAATAACACTGTCGTCACCGTGATACTTTCCAGCTCAAAGATTAAATATATTTCATGAAACCATATATTACAAAAGAGGGATATAAAGCATTTAAAGAAATTATAAATTAAACCAGATAAAGTAAAAGTACACAGATAAGAGACAAAATGATCCAATTTGACAAAGGATGACAAAATGTTTATGCCGTCACTGCCAGAGGACCACAGTGTTACAATAAAAGTTCAACTTATTAAGAAATAGTATATGGCTTTAGTCCAGGGGTGGGCAACTTTCATTACCAAGAGGGCCACATAAAACCATTTTTCCCAGCCTGAGGGCCACATTGTTACAAATTTTCAGAAACTCTCCAGGGGGAAAAAGATGTTGGATAAATACCATTAGAGAATATTAATTAATCTTAAAATTATCATACCAATAATCATATGTTACTTGACAAATAAAAGTTATTATACATCATTAAATGAACTTGACACAGAATTCAGGCAAATTTAGCCAAAATATATGGAATTAAAGCCGACAAAGCTATTTTTAAATCAATGAAATGATGAGTGTTCCCAAATTTTTAAAGCTAAAAGATTTTACTGCTGTCATATTTTGAATATAGTCTTGAGTAATACTTGATATAATGTTCCAATGCTTCATGAAAGAGATTTAGAGACACTATAATAGCAAAGTAGGCCGTAAATAACTTACAAAAGCCAATAAAAATATCAGTTATATGTAGAATTATTTTGATTAGATACTTGAGTTTTTTTCATATTTACAATTGCTGATTTGAAAATGAGTGGTGGGCCACATTTAGTGAGGCGGAGGGCTGTACGTGGCCCCCGGGCTGCCAGTTGCCCGCCCCTGCTTTAGTCTGACCAAATTTATATAGCCAAACGTAACTGTTGATGGTAGTGCTTATGTTATCCTGTTTAACACAGAAGAAAATAAATTATATCTATTATTTAATGCACTGAACAGAGTGTTTGCTGCTTTGTTTCCACTAGCACATATGTAATTACACACACTTCTGTTTTACTTCAAAAAGCATTTGGATGTATATTGGGGGGGTTTTCTGGCCATTTTATTGCCCTTTAGAACATTAACAAGAACACAACAGCTATAAATGAGAAAAAAACTAAATAGTACACTAACATAGAAAGTCAAGAAAATATGGCATTCTCCAAACATGTATATATAAACAAAATTTGTACATCAGTAGAAACATTCCCAAGGTAATCATAAACATCTCAATTGTTTGCATGTCTGTAATGTCATCCATTATTATTATCAACATTATTATTATTTTCATCATGACCTCATAACAATGTCCACATTTTCTTAAGCCCTGTTTGATTCATTAAAGGCTCCATATTTTCCAGATCACCTCTTGTCTATTGTTCAGTTTGAAAACTAATTGCTCATAACTAACTATGCATCACGTTTCCTGTTTTTAGATAGATTGTGAGTTATCCATTGTTTACACATTGTGTCGATCTTGTTAAAACTGCATGTTTTTTGTTTACTGTCTTGTGGAACGTGTTGTTATTTTAATTTGTTTTTTGTTTGATCACATTGTTTTGATCACTGTGTTTCGAAATCCTACATGAGCACCATTCACAGTGTCTTTACCCAAATGTGCCACAATAAGACTGTGCTATACTTACCAGAAACATTCACATTAAGTCCATCAGTTGTATCCCTTAGCTCTTCCCCTTCGTCTTACTCCATTGTCTACTAATAAATGAAAAAACAGGCTCCTAAAAAACAAGATGCCTCATCCTCTAGAGCTGCTGCCTGACTCTGTCCTGAGAAAATGTGACCGTTCTTTCTGGACTATCAAGATGTCGTCTTGGCAACATGGTCAATATTTACGTTAAGTAGCAAAGGGCTGAATATCTGATAGAAACACAAACATCATTATCATGAAAATCAGTAATTATGCTTAAATCGTACATGTATGTGCTTCCTTCAGTCTCCGCTCTGCTCGCTTGTCAGAGTGTATTATGGGTAATTTCTAGGGCTGGGTATCGATTCAGATTGTCTGGATTGATTCGATTGGATATTACCAGGTATCAAATCGATTGATTCACGATACAATAAGATATTTATTCAGTCTGGGATAGCTCAGTTAAAATAATACTGTAAACTTAAAAAGTGACCTTTGACCTGGTGCATTATTAAAATTGTCTTTACATTAAGAAATGAACCCAAAGCAGTTATATTAATCTTGTATTACTTATATACATTAATGCGTATTCTGCATATTACTTGTTTTCTGTCCAATTCCTCTTTTCCCTCGTGCTTGTAAAATCCGAAATACGTCCATACGTCAGCCTTTAAACTCGCCGGTGGTGCCCATTAGGGATGGGCATTTTTTCCGATGCGCAATCAGTGCATCGATGCGAGGGTCTATGGTAAATTGCATCGGTTGGAGTGGTGTGCATCGGATTAGAAACTGGACTGAAACCACAACGCATCGCCTTGTAAAAGCTTTGCATCAGTAAAATCCGATGTCATGTTATACATATATATTTTTTTGAATTTAAAATTATTATTTTCAGTCAATTCACTTCCATAATTATCTCTCAGCCGTTAAATTCTCACGAGTGGACTGTTTATTGCGGAACGACAACACACTCTGATTCACCTACTCATGCATATCGTATCGTCCTGGGGATGGAGATTTCCATCCCTAGTGCCCATACAGTGCTATTTGCTTCTACTGTGTTTGTTTGATTACTTGCAGTAACATCTCATGAGATTTTGTTCAGTGGAAAGCAACACTAAACACAGATCACGCAATACTAGCTGGGTTGACACCACAGGCTGCTTCTCTGCACGTCCAATGAAGAAAAAACTACCCATGTTAAAAGATCAATCTTTGGATTTTATGGATCAATTATGAACCATTTAAAGGGAAATCAATTAAAATGATCGCCACAACCATTCAGACATGAGAACCCTTCTGAAAATGAGACGTAGCATCTCAAGAGGCTAACCTCTAATAAATCAGATGACAGGTCTATGGTTCATGGATCTGTCACCAACTTTAGTTCTTACTTTAGTCCACTTGTCTCCTCTTCCCTCCCTTCCTTCACCCTTACACCAACACAGCATCGTGTGTGGATTTGCTGTTCATCATGAGACTGGGATCCACATACAAGATTTCCTGCTGCTTAACAGAAGGTTTTTTCCTGCCGCCATGATGGAGGGATTCATGGTTGGCTATATGGATTCATGTTGGCTGTTGGATGTATATATTTGTATATATATGTATATGTGTATTTTTATATGTATATATGTATCCATGCATTTATGTGTATCCACAAAGTGAAGAGTTCTTGCTCTATTGTAAAGTGTCTTGAGATAACACTTGTTATGAATTGGCGCTATACAAATAAAGATTGACTGATTGATTGATTGAATTAAAATTGATTAAATTGATTTTTTAAACCCAGCCCTAGTAATTTCTCATAACCCTTCCTTTCATGTGCTGTCTCGGTTTGTCTTCGTTTCTAGAGCTGTGTATCTCTTCCCCTTATCATTTATGGAGAATTGGGATGCCCCTTTATTAGACGTAAATGCACTAAAACAATGGGCTAAGGGGTAGAACTGGGACTGACCCTTAAAGCAGAGATGCTAACCCGCAGCACTCCGACCCCCTGCGGAGTCCTTGTGCCTCCATTTTTTCAACATTATCTGGAGAGGGAGCAAAGGTTCTTTTATTGGTTTTCACATCTCGTAATGTTCTTGGTCCCTCTTATTTATCAGATTTTTCTTTTACCATATGAGCCCTTTAGAGTCCTCAGGTCTTTTAACTGTTCCCAAAGTTCAATCTAAAACATACGGTGAAGCATTGTTCCTTTATCATGACCCCCGTCTGTGGATCAGTCTACATGAGGACCTACTGTTCATATCTTTAAAGTGAAACTTAAGACCTACCTTTTTTTTTAGTCTGGCTTTTAGCTGAATTTTGTTTTACTCTCATAATGTACATCATGTGTGTTTTACTCCATTTTAATCTGAGAGTTACTATTTTAAGTTTCATTACTTTTCACTACTTTTTATTGATTTATTGTTTGGTTTTTAAAACAGTTTAATATTAATCAGCATTTTATTAATTCTGTTATATCTTTTTATATCTCTTTCTTTTTATTTGAAGAGCTCTTTTCCAAAACACTATAAATCCATTTTCATTTAGAAAGTATTTACATTATTTACCCAGACACACCATTGGGTTGTCTGGGGAACTGAACTTTGAAATACAGTTTAAACAGGAATATATAGCTTTCTGGCATTGAATACTGATAGGGCAGGTAGTACAATAGGTATAAAAAAGAATAGCACTGAGTAATATATATATATATATTTTAATTTTGGCTTTTATAGCATTTTGGAAAAGAACTCTTCATTTATTCATTCATCAGTTTCGTCTTAGCTCCTGTGTTTCCTTTTCAATTCAAGATGGCATTTCCTCAGTCCTGTGGCTTTTTGAAGAGTCCTGACTTAAAGTCCTTGTGAGTATGTGTGTGCTTGGGTTCATATATTTGAGCATCAGTGGTTGTCTGTGTTAAATGAGGGCTGGGATTTTGTATTTTATTCTGTATCTCCTGACTCTGATTTAGGTGTGTATTTTTATATTTTTCATACTTTAATGCATGAACAGTTCTTTAAAAAAAAGGTTTGATTGACTGATTGACTCGCTTAATTTTTGTTTTTTCCACAACACATTAATACAGATGATTCACAATAAAATTATTTTTAAGAAATGAATGGTGTACACCTACTAAAACAGCAGTGGGCTCGTAGTTTGAAAAGGATGCAGATCATGTAAACAGAAAATAATGAATTAGACTTGTGAAATAGATGTATTTAGAAAAAAACACTGTTACTCTCTAAAGTTTAGGTAGATAAAAGTCTCAGTCACATTTGAGTAAAATAAGAATATTACAAATGTCATTGGATCTGTTTTTAGATACATTTTATTTTTAAGGACCTCTTGCAATAACAGCATGGACCACTAGGGGTCTGCAGGTCCCTGGTTGAGAAACACTGAGTTAGTGAATGTGAGTCCTTAGAATGACTAGAAAAGTGTTTCAGAAGCTCTGGTCTATTTTCCATGATCATGACAGACATATACGGATATGAGATGGAGCCCAAAGTATGACTGGGACCTGAATAATTGCATGTCACCCCTGCCAGAATAAATTAAAAGTATACTTAAAAAAAAACTTATATAGTTATGAAATTCATTTTTTTAATCAAACCAGCTTGAAACTCCAACAAAACTTTTGACACTTCTAAACATTTTAAAGTTCTGTTGGAGTTTCTGCCTGACTATTTGTTTCAACCACCACAAGCTCTCAATCAAATCAGTAACTAGGTAATTTTTATTGACTGACACGTTGTGTTCGCTGCCCGCCTGCACTGCTGACTTCTGTTTTAAAGTAATGACTCTTGTCAGTCCAACCTGCACCTCAGTAAGCTTCATTTTTTACTCATTCTGGCTTCATGCTACATTTCTCATAATGGTAAAAAAATCCTCACAGAGTTGTCCTCCTAGTTTTTCCTGCAAGGAATTACACAATGTTTTGTGTGAGGCTTCAGGTGCAAACACAAAGTACACTTTTTTAACTGCTTTTTTTTCCCTTTTTCATCTCATTTAGTATTTGAGGGGATGTGATTACCTCAATATATTAGGTTCAAAATTGTAAGACTTTGCTGTGTAGCTTATTTATATAAGCACATTTTATGTTTTGACATAGCAATTTTTCATTGATGCATTGCCATTCAATTATTTAATTATTTTTATTTTTCCCTGCGAGCCCCCTTTGGTGAAATCACACAGCTCTCACTTTTATGAATGACTAAATAATCTTGTCCTTATTAGCAGAGATGAGAGAAAAGTTACATTAAATGTTTACGAGGGGATTATTCAATAGCCTATATATGTTAAAAGGAAAAATGTGTCCAAAAGTTTTAATTGTCCCTTTGCCTCCATTGGAGCGCACCAATCAGTTTAAGTGCGATTCCAAAATGTCCTACTGTTGTATTGGGCCGTGAACGCAGCACCGGTGCGCTCTGCTGGAGCTTGTTCCTTTACCAGAGCTGACAGATGAAGTGGAAACACACACAGCTCTGCAACAGGTTGGAGTTAATAACTTTTTCCGCAAATTAGTTTGGCAGTGGTTTCTTTCTCGTTTATTACTGAGGTCTGAGGGTGGGAAGCTCGGGTCTGGGCAGGTTCAGATGATGGAGGGAAACAAGTGGATTATTGTTGCTTAAAAAGTGTCTCGACTCGTCTTTTCAAACTTTCATGGAGTACAGCATCATCAAGCGTCCAGGTAACCGTCATAAGTGATACTTTCTGTCAACGCATCAACTTATTTACTCGTTTTGGGTTTTTTTTGTTACTATGGTGCAAAGATCCTGCAGCTGTGTGAATTAATATCGCACTTATTTTGAGTAAATCCTCCTTTACAAATTTTGAAAGCTCATAGTTTGCAGTGAACCTGAATCTCTGGCTCCTCGGAATGTTCTCAAAGGCTCTTCTCCTCGCAACAATCGGCGTTTTTACGCATTTGGAGACTTTTACGCACGGGTGTCAGCTGCCCTCCGAGTGGCGGCCTCTGAGCGAGGGCTGCCGGGCGGAGCTGGCGGAGATCATTGTGTACGCCCGGGTGCTGGGGATCCACCGGGAGCCCCTCGGTGGCGGTGCGGGCAGCCTGTACAACTCTCTGCCTTTTGGGTTTGGGTATGGGTACGAGGGCGCGGAGGAAGGGCTGCTGTACTCCGCGGAGGTGGAGCTGCTGTGTGATCAGGCCTGGGGCAGCATGCTGGAGGTGCCCGCCGGGTCAAGGCTCAACCTGACGGGGCTCGGGTACCTGTCCTGTCAGTCCCACACCGTGATGGAGAACTACTCCTACTTCTTCTTTCTCAGGTGAGGTTCGAGGCAGGAGCACCAAATAGAAAATTCTGGACCTATAAAAGGGTGAATTGAAGAGCTTGTGATTTCTGCCCTCTGTTAGAGGTGGGCAATACTGGGAATTTTGGTATCAATCCGATACCAAGTAAATACAGGGCTGGTATTGCCGATGCTGATACTTTTCACATGAAATGTAATGATCATTGAATAACTTTGTAATTTTGCCTTGAGTTGGTTGATTATGATTATGGTAAAACACAGTACAAGATTTTAGCCAATAAAAATGCTTTTCATCAATGATCCACAACAACAGAACAAAATTTTAACTGTATAAAAGTAATACATTATTATTCGACGTTTAAGAAAAAAATTCACAAGTGCAAAATAACAAAAAAGCAGCAATGTAAAAAATATATATAAATATAACAATGTCAACATCACAACAAAAAATACCTTCCATTGCACAAATAAAGTGTAAACTACAGTTAACCTTAACCTTTGGCTTTCTGCTCACAAAGCCCTCTCTTGGGTTGCCCTTTTGGCTCTGTTTCCATATTGACAACAGATTTATAGGTTTTTGGTCAGGAACAGTAACATGTTGACATAGAGGGAAAGAGGTGCACCGTTTAGAAGCGGCGGTCGGAGCGGAGGAAAGTAAAGTAAAGACGACATAAGAGAAACTGCAGTATCGATCTCATCATGCTAGTATCGATCCGTACCAATACTCAGCTTGGTATCGATACTATCGATATTAAGATCGATACGCCCACCCCTACCTTCTGTGCCCACATATCTTGAATTTAAAGAGAAAACCAAACATCATATTCCTGAAAATCCAAGGATGATAATAATTCCTTTAGTATATCCTAAGAAAAACTGACAAGGGATGGGAACTGCTGCTATTTTATTGATTATACAACTACTGTCTCTGTTTATTGATCTAAATCTTAACTATGTTTCCTGTGGAATTTGTCTGAAAAAAAGTGAAACAAGGGCTGTAATCCTCAATTCTGGGACATCAACTCTTGGACTCTTTTGTATTTAAAGTCACCAATGATAGTAAAACAAAGCAAGGACTAGATGTTATGTTTTATTGCCGACCAAATGTTTAAAATGAGTTGGAAGTTTTATTAATCATTTCCTGCACTGCTGTTCTAATTGTTTTTTCTCCACTGTAGGCATATTTTTTATTTTTATTTCTTTCTTTTTTATTTATATCTATCTTTTTTATTTATATTTCTATCTACTTTTCAAAATGCTGTTGGAATCTTAATTTCCCAGAGGGACTTTCGCAAAGGGATCAATAAAATTTGATCTAATTGCATCTAATCTATAGGATAAATCATAAAGTCAGCATCCAGTTAGGTGTCTGACCTGCCCACCCATGTAATGTCACACTAATGAGGGCATGTCATCTTCTTTATTTGGGCACTTACTCAGAAAAAGTTTCAAGTTTTATCCATCAGATGAGGAGAGAAGATTTTTTAACTGTCCCATTCGAACTTAGGAACCCCAATTGTTACATAAAACACACTTTTAAAAGGAGTGTTTACCTCCACACACAGTCATACAACCTTTCGTACCTCCAAAGAAGATGCCACATACTGGGTTAATGGAATTTACTGATTTTATGTGCACTCAGGGTCTGATCATTACACCCTTAACTTACCAAGTAAATATAAAATACCGTAAGACAACACCGCATTTTGTTTTTTAATGATTCTGTTTGTGTCCTGTGAACTTGTTATGCCACCATCCCAGTTTATTTCTGCTGTAATACATCCTTAAAAGTCCTGCAGCACCTGATCAAACATATGACAGCTGCTCTTATTTTAATTACAACATGCTTCTACAGGCTAAATGAACATAGTCATTCCAGTCTCTGAAATATGTGACCTTTAGCAAGTCCATATTTAAAGTAATGAAAATTCAAAACTCTCTTTTAACTCTTTCAAGGTCTAAAGCACATATTTCACAGATTTTCTCAATCTCCTGCAGGATGGATGAGAACTACAACATCCTCCCTCATGGAGTCAACTTCCAGGACGCCATCTTCCCAGACACATCTGAGAACAGACGGATGTTCTCCAGCCTCTTCCAGTTCTCCAACTGCACTCAAGGGAGCCAGCCTTTTCATACCTTTAGCCCGGAGTGGGACATGCAGGAGGACAGCAGGGTAGGACATCAAATCACACATCCTTTTTTAAATGAAAGAGGTTTGCTCTTTACAGTTTCCCTCTTATCATAAAACCTCATCACATTTGGTAAAAACGGTTAAAAGTTTCTTATCAGTCTTGTCTCTGGTCAGCTTTTTGAAGTCTGCGGGACATGTAAACAAACCAGAAACCATCCCGTTGTCATGGGGATAACAGATAAGACGTCCTGCGAACAGCAGGGTGCAGGAAACTGCTGATTGACTCTCATTTACTGGAGTGTTACTGGAGAGTTTTGGGGAGCCTGGATCTTCAATCTGTTTAAGCTGTCATGAAAATGGGGGTGCACTGTGTTCAGAATTTTCATTTTGTGTGGACTGTGGGTGAATCCAAATTCTACCCCTTAGCCCTTGATTTTACACGTTCACATAGAGTGGTGTCCCAATTCTCTGTAGGGCTAAGTGGAAGGGCTAAAGCTGCATTACAGTTATGCTGGGAAGTTGGGATTTCTGAGTTCTGAGTGGGAAATTTCAACTGGAACACCCCCCAAGGTGCAAATTTCCTACTAGGAACTTCTGGGATCCTCACCACCCCGAGCTGACAATCTAAGATGGCTGCCCCCAGTGTAAACAGTTATTAAGCTCCTGTGATATTCTGTTTATTTGCACTTCTGACTGGTGTTTATGGCACTAAATCAGCCATATACACAATATTGTCCAACTTTTATTTATGAAAATGCTGCTGTTGGGTTATTTACATTCTTTATGTGGCATTTACGAACTACAACTCAGGGCGTGCGAACAACGGCTAACACAATGGCTAACAGTAGCCTGTGAGATCAGCTTGTTTTTCTGACTGTAACTGGAACGCTGATTACTCAGAGATGACGTCATTTCCCTCTTCCCATTTCCGAGGTTAATGGAACGCAGCATAAGACAAAGGACTACACAGCCCTTGAAACAAAGGAGTATAAGAATTTCCCATAATGCACCACCCCTGTTGACACGAGTCCAAAGGAAGTGCATAATTAAAAGTACATACTAAATCATAAATTTAATATTGATCATGTTTTGAATTGCTTGTTTACAATTTCTCGTTACAACAAGCTAGCTTTCACAGCTGTAGCTATGGCTATCGTCACATCTGCCTATGTTACAGCCTGCGAGCAGCTCTGGACGATGACGTAGCGGGAATCAAGTGGTATCTTCTTTCTCAGCAGTGTGTTTTCAGCCCCTCCTATTGACACTCAAAACGGAGGGCTAAGGGGAAGAGGCAGAACAGAATTGACCCTTAAGATTCCCTGAAAACAAATGACACCACTTCATTTAAAGATCCTGATCTGGTTATTATGTGCACTTGTTTCGAAGGCAAGATTGAAAACCTTGTAGTTTTTTTTCATAGAAAGACCATAAAATATGCAGAACCATTAACTTTGAAGATCACATGTCCTGCTGTTTTAATTTTCTTTGCTTTTAATGTCATTAGAGGGAGCTTGGGGAGCAGCAGGACTTGACACCTTTTATCAAACTTCACAAATAAATACACCATGACTCTCTGAAGAAAATTCCTCCTAAATCCTCTGTTTTTACCTCCTGGGGTTTATGCTGTCGTAGCTATACAGCCTCCACCTATATTTCTGTTTTCTGCTCGGCACAAGCAGATGCCATGACTGTTTTAAACATTCTCTGAGGAATGTTTCCAGAAGCTTGTTAAATCTTGGCCATATGCAATCAGAGCAACTCTAGAAGCTAAAGGAGGTCCAACCTGGTAGTTGCAAGTTGACATGACCAATGAGAATGTAGGCACTCAAGTTTTTGACAACCTTAGGCAGAGTAGGGATGTCCAAACTAAATGCAGCCTGCTGCCCATTTTGAATTGGACCCTGATTTACTTTGTCAAAAGGTTTCATTTACAAAGTCCATTGCAATATTCATCTTCAAGTACCAACATTCAACAGTTTACTCTTGTTTTGTGTCTTACAGTGAAGATAAGCTGTCACTGTTTCCCATCTCTGCTGCTCAGAAGGTCTTTCTCAACATGATAGGTGTGAATCCAGTGATAGCCCAGGATTACTTTAACTTAAATACACAAACAGTGAGGTGCAGCAAGTGGCTCAGTCGTCCATGTATTCCTCTTTATGCCACCCTATGTAAAAAGTTTGGCCACCCCTGTGGTAGAGTATGTCTTTTACAGTAGTTTTAGACATGCATGTGTTTGTAGTAAGATATATTATCGACATAAAAAGCAGGAAACCATGAAAATAATAGCTAGGACTTCTCTGTTTTAGCTCTGTCCTCAAAATAGGACCACTGCAAGGTAAAGCTCGAGAACAAGTCCACATGAATCTTACATTGCAGGCTACCTGTTTGTGTTTTATGCAAGCAAGTGATCATTTATATGAAGCTTCTAATTTTCAGTTCCTTAATGCCCCAGATTCACACATCAAACAAAGGACTGCTCTAAGTGCTGTGGAGGTGGAGACTGAAGCTTCACCATGCAATCAGACCAAATGAATCACTGCTGTTAGTGCTTCAGCAGTATAGCTGTGTACGTAGGCTCGTCTGATAAATAACAGGTGCTGCTGTCACCTGTCTATTAAGGGGGAGGTGTTATTACTGTAATACCCCCCTACTCCAGCCAGCCAATATTCATTACATAATAAGGAACAATTACAGTGGAATTTGGCAGATGTTTCTTCACCAATACTGATACAGAAACCAATATGTTCTGTAAACAGCACAAAGTCTCCACTTTACCTAAACTGACCTGTTACTTTTATGTTGACAATCTATTTGTGTTTAAACTAATGTAAAACTACAACTACAACTACTTTTTATTAAGCAAATGACACTTTTGATTCATTAACAAGGAAATTCAGTTATGATGAGACACACCATCATACAGCTACATCAAAGATGCTGATTTAGACAGTGACATAGTACATACCATATTTTTGCTGATATAGTTTGCATGTATATGATATACTTTAAAAGATGTGTAAAAACTCATTAGTTTCACCAATATTTCATCATGGTCCACTCGGGCTACTCCTCCAAGACAGTCCGGGGTCGCTCCACCCATGTTTTTGTGACTGTGCTGACCTCTGAACTGGAAACTTCCTTTACGGCTGCCGCGCATGCACAGTTCGGCTCATTGTTTCAGGGGCGACCACCAACTACTCAACAACTTTCTTCTGCCAGTTTTGTGCAAAATGGACGAATATCTATCAGATGAAAATGTTGTGGAAGAGAACTTTGAATATGATGGGTGTCCTTACAGTTTCGAGCCAGAGTTTACAGATGAGGAGCTAATCGAAAGGAGGAAGCCGTACTGCGCATGCGCCGCAGCCATAAAGAAAGTTTTCAGTTCAGAGGTCAGCACAGTCACGAAAACATGGGTGGAGCGACCCCGGACTGTCTTGGAGGAGTAGCGTGAGCGGACCATAATGAAATATTGGTGAAACTAATGAGTTTTTGGACGATTAATGTAGTTTTAGGAGCGGCGCTATACATGCCCCATGTGCTACCATTATACGGATGTCCGCCGCTCGGTTTTGGATCTAAATATCTCCCGAAGCACTGTTGGATCAGGAAAGCCTTCTGGGTGAGTATATTGTTCTACTTTATTCTATAAACAATGTGAAAGCTGTAGAAACCAAACTTATCCTTTAAATATCAACAACATGTTGCTATCTGCTGACAGCGATAATCAACTTTTTGTGCAACTATCTGCTGATACAGATATTGTTCGTCAAACATATTGCATCCATGTTACTTATACATATTCCACTGCACAATTCACCTTAACAACCTTATCAAATATACAAGCAAATACTCAGTTCCTCTACGTGTAATATTTTATATACAGTACAGGCCAAAAGTTTGGACACACCTTCTCATTCAATGTGTTTTCGTTATTTTCATCACTAAGTACATTGTAGATTCTCATTGAAGGTATCAAAACTATGAATGAAAATGTGTGGAATTATGTACTTAACAAAAAAGTGTGAAATAAATGAAGAAAGTCTTATATTCTGTTTTTTTTTCGAAGTATCCACCCTTTGCTCTGATTACTGCTTTGCAGACTTTTGGCATTCTCTTTATGAGCTTCAACAGGTAGTCACCTGAAATGGTTTTCTCTTCTCAGGTGTGCCTTTCCAGGGTTAATTAATGGAATTTCTTGCCTTATTAATGGGGTTGGACCATCATTTGTGTTGTTCAGAAGTCAGGCTGATGCAGAGCCCACAGCCCTATTAGACAACTGCTAGAATTAATATTATGGCAAGAACCAATCAGCTAAGTTAAGAGAAATGACTGGTCATCATTACTTCAGTCAGAATCTACAATGTAATTAGTGATGAAAATAAAGAAAACACATTGAATGAGAAGGTGTGTCCAAACTTTTGGCCTGTACTGTACATGTATTTTACGCTGCTGCACGGAGGAATACATGACTTGAGTTGGTTATTTCTAGATAAACTTTATATTACCGAAATGTTAATGCACTCTAAACATGCATAGGTAGCATACTCTTAAACTGTGGTATTATTTTTTGATGGTAGTTCTTGTAGGCAGAGAAAATACCCTTTGTACTTGGTGCAATATTTTCCTGTTTGCAGCTGGTTCTGTAACAGACTTTTACAGACTGTGTCTTAGTGAGGGAGAGGAGAGAACTTTCTACTGAATCTAATGCACTCAGTAGCCGTATAGAGCTCATACAACCCCACTTGCAAAATACTGAACTATCCCTTTAATCTACTACACACAGAATTGGGCTTGAGAAATGTAAACACTAGCACAGAGGGTGTTTTTGTTGTAAATTGTCTTGTTGGAATCCAACTTAATGATGGCAGGCATTAAGAATTACAATATAAACTATTAAATCATCTTGTTGTGGAGTTGGTTTGCTTTCATAGGTCAAATGAAGGCATCAGTGATAAATTTCGGGTGTGAAATTGCCAGTTAAATCCTCCTCACAGAAACTTTAAGTGTGTTTGGGGACATCAATCCTGAGCTGAGTTGTGACTCTGCAGACAGGAATGTGGTGAGGATCAGTGTGTTACCCTCTGGCCCCGCACACATCTACAAACACACATTTTGCATCATTGTTTTGAACTTTGAAAGTTTGATACACCAACGCATGCACAGAAGAATTGATTTTCATGGGCCTGCTAGAGATCAAAGTGGTCTCTGATTGGTCGAAACCTGTCTGGTCTGCTCCTCAGGCAGACAGGATACTGACCAATGAGGTGTCAAAGGTCAAATAGCAGAGATCCTCGTGCTTGACAGGTAGCAGTTTAAGCGTGTGTCAGTCAGCAGCTTCAGCTCATATCAGTCTGAAGAAACAGCCTGCTGACCTCAGAGCAGTGATAAGATGACACCCTGTCAGCAGAGGGAGAAGATCTGCTCCTCGTTTGAATTCATTAGCACATCTTCTTGGTAGGATTTGACCGAGTAACAGTAAACACACCCAGCTGTTTCCACTGGGCATCAAATTCATGTTTGCTGTCGACTAGGGATGTAACGGTTACTGGTAAAATGGTAAAACGCGGTGAGATTTCCCACGATAATCATTATCGCGTTCTATAACAATTACTGTTATACTGTATGATAACCACAATACGTCAAAAACGCACAGTGATGCTGCTCTTTGACTGGAAAAGCCGGAACTATGTGTCTCTTCCTCAATGAAGCAGCTTCATGTGAAGCGTGCATGCGACAGTTTGCATTGTTTGGCATCCGAGTCTGAGAGCGAAAGTTAGAGACAGCGGAGATTTCCCTCTGGAAACAGACTCTTAAGTGTGGTGAAATTTTGGATTTTACAAGGATGCCAAGGGGAAACTGATAAAAGACAGTCACCCTGTCTAAACACAAAGCTGCGGTGAAAGAAAAAGATGTGTTAAAACTGCCATAACTCCTCGAGTGAATTAGCTGACCAAGCTGTAGAGGGGGAGAGAGAGAGAGAAGATTCAGTGAGCCATACCTGAGAGGATTACAGGTGGTTTGTCAGTAATTCTATCTAAATAGAATAATAGCATTAGTAGCATTCTGGAATGTATTCTTGCCATTCTTTTGCCATGTATTCGCTGTATTTGAAATTGATCGTCTTTTCCGTGAAAGTTCGTGTTTTATGGATTTAATGGATCGATCTCGGAAAGATTAGAAAATACCGAGGATATCTGCCATGGAGAGGGAAGACTAGAGGAGAGTCATGAAGGGGGCTAACTGCTTCAGGGACTATCGTCAGTAAAAAAAAAAGAAGTTCATGACATGGTATTATATGACGAGCTGTAGCATGGACACTAATGACACTAACTAAGGCAAACAAAAATCTGTGAGTGTGTGCAAAATAAATTATTTGTTGTTCATTTTCAATTGTTTATAAAGAGAAACCTGTTTAAAGTTCAAATCTGTGTTTCCTTTTCTTGTAATCACACAATGTTTAAGCATTTATAACATAATAATGAAAAATACTTGCTAGAATTGTTTACTTTTATTTCTCATGAAAGAAGGGTAAAGAAATTACTCAAAGAGCATTTCTAGACACATTTATTGACAAAAAAGACAAAAAAGAACTGTTAAGACTATAACATTAAAGGGGTTAAATAATTTCAATTTTGTGTTAAAGTACTTTTTGAACATTTTGAGCACACTGCAACGATACCGTGATAATAATTATAACCATGATAATTTTAGTCACAATAACCGTGATACAAAATGTTCACATCGTTACATCCCTACTGTCGACTGCTGAAGAGTTTCTTATGACCAAGACTCTAAACATTTATGACTTACTTAAAGCGGACTCTTCCAGACTTGACCTTACTCGTTAAAACCTGACACTGTTTTCTTTCAAGTCTCAACAATAACATATAAATAAGAAACTGTTAGACAGATACAGCACGGTCAACAGGCCAGGACTTTTAAAGGAGCTCATGCAGACTGTAAAACTGGAGCTACCACCTGGTGGTTTTGTGTCTCCACTGGGAGCACAAGTTCTGGACAGTAAAAGTTCAGGGATGGGTGAAGAAGGGGGGCTGGAGTTGTCCCTGTGTCCCATAATCAAAGGGTGAATATGAGGCTTAAAGACATGGTTCATCCTTAGATCAGAAAGTGTATGTGTTCGCCCTTAAATCAACCCTTAAATCCCTTCAGAGTTCTTGAGGTTTAACATGAACAAGCAAAAGAGACTCCTCCATACTCAAATGAGTTCTTAGTTAGGTCAGATACGAAAACATTTAAAGCACTCTGCAAATATACTCCTCAAATAAAATGTACAAGCATTATTGAATTTGACTATTTCTCCCCATCAGTGTTAATTTTGACAGCATTTTTTAACTTATTTTTGCTCCCTAAATACAGAGGTTGATGAAATCATTGAATTTCTTACTTTTGCATTGTGGTGTTAATTTCGACTGCACTGGTTTAGTTTTAGTTAAAGTTTCTTCTAGTTTTTCTCATAATTTAGTCATCTAGATTGTTTTGATTTTAGTCTAGTTATAGATGAAATTTCAAAACATTTAGTCGATGATATCTACTGTAAATTTAGTCGACTAACATGAGGTGTAAAAAGTAAGACTTTTTTTTATGTTTCCCTGAATTTCCGAAGTCATGTTTTACACTTGGATAATATGAGAAATCTAACCCTTTATTAAATTAACAGAAACAAATGTTCATTTGTGTGAAATGCAGTCATTTTTATTTAGGCTACCTGGCAGAGCATCTCAGTTACAATACTAGAACTGACAACAAACAGTGAACCTGCTCTACATGAATATATCAGTTCATAACCAAAGTAGCCGTGATTGGATATATTCCTAACTTGTCTCTACTTTCAACATGACCAAATTAGGTCTGATTGGATTAAGTCTGTCAGACATTTTAGTCTAGTTTTTATCTGTTTAAGAAAATGTCAGTTAATTTAGTGTTAGTTTTTGTCCATGTGCCCATTTTTGATATAATGTAGTTTTTGTCAGGGGAAAACGACTGTTGACTAACTATGATGAAAATAATTAGTCAACAAAATGAAAACTGTTCCCCTTTAATAATACTAAGTGATTTCAAATGTTAAACAGGTGATTAATGCCACAAACAATGAAACAAAATCAGGGCAAAATTTACAAGGGCAAACAACAGTTGGCTGTTAGCCGTAGCGGCTAACGGCCATTTACTGTTGTTTGCTCTTGTCAGCTGTAGCAGCTAACAGCTAACCATTAGCTGGTAGATTTAGGCACTACATTTGCTACGTCATAGCAGCGTTGCGTGATATAGATTGGTTTGCGATGAGTGTTTTGAGCCAAACAATTGTCCAATCACAAGCTGCTGTTGTTTTTGAAGGTTCTGCCCCTGAAAACATTCTTGCATGGCTCCTCCCCAAATGGATTAGTGAAATATTTCCAATATGGAACTGTCCCTCTGGCATGTCAGGTTATTGCTAATACAAAACTAAAAACTATTTCTCAATTACCATCCCTGGCGTTGATCACTGGACCCAATGACCACTGACCTTCTACCTTTAAAATCTTAGTTTGATTTTAAGTCAGAGAGGACGTACAAAGTTTGAAGAAAATCCTTTTAAGAGTTCTTGAGATTCTCTGTTCTCCAGAAAGTGATGATCACAAGGCCAAAGAATCTTGATATTTGAACTATGACGTCCAAAATCTAATTAGATCATCCCTCTGGTCTTCAGTCTGGGTCTGTTCTTTTAGCAGTAAAATATGTTTAGTATCTTAACACAGGAAGTCCAAACTCTCAGTCTTTGAACCAGAGTTACAAACACAGGGTGGATATACCTGCAGAGACAAGGTCTTGAGACGAGACTTGGACTTGGAGTGTTTATGATTAAGTTATGACCTGACAAGTTCAAGTTAAAACTCAAAACTATTTGCTTTCAAGTTGAAAGAAAAACAAATAAATAAAGCACTGACAGACGTGCTCTGCATGAACACCAACAGTCCTGTATTTAAGAGCTCATGTCAGCAACATGTCTGTATATATTTATGGGCACGGTTTAGAGGCCTTAAGGGCCTGTATGTGACCAGGGAGTAGGTTTCTTAAGGGTTTGTGTTTCCAGCTCTGCCTGTTTTCTTCATTTTGGGGTTGACGGGTGAAAAACTTCTCCATGTTTTATTGTCACCTGACGCCTTTTACTTGATATGTAGATTTGAGATAGTCTTGATCCATGTGTAAGAACATGGGTCATGAGAAATAACCAAAATATCCATAGATAGATAGACAGATAGATAGATAGATAGATAGATAGATAGATAGATAGATAGATAGATAGATAGATAGATAGATAGATAGATAGATAGATAGATAGATAGATAGATAGATAGACAGACAGATGTAGCTCTGTATTAATTCCTGCTTCCAAATAGTTTTTTTGAAGCAGTTTGTTTTGACATTTGATAAATTATGACAGAAAATGGTTGAAGTACCTCAGTGACACCTGAATCCTTCTTTAGTGATTCTGAATCTGATTTATGACATTTGTTTTTCCATCAGTCAGACCTGAAGATCTGAACCCGTAAACATGCCTCCATGCTTTGTCTACTCTCCTTTCTCACCTTCTTTGACCTGCAGGGTCTGGTCCCTGCGTTATGAGGTCAGTGGTCAGAGTTTAGGGTTAAAGACACCTCTCATTCAGAGGACGAGTTCTCACATGTAGGCACCACGACCTGAAGGCAAGGAGGGACGAAACAGGTGGTTTGCTGCAGGAATTTTGGAGTAGTTTGAGACTTCTTGATGCTTTGAAAATGTTTGTCTTCTAGGTTATTACCGTCTCAGTAGTGCTGAGCTGTAATGATCAAGATTCATCTGGAGTGAAATTGCAGCAAATATCAAGCAACACTGATGCCTGTTTTCTCACAGATGGACAGTATTTGATCATTAGCTTAAAGCTAACAAAATCTGTTTTACTAAAACAGCATCATATACACATACTTACAGGCGTGCATCTCTTAAACTCTGTAGAATATATTTACAATACTGCAGACTCTGCCCTTCATCGTTATTATTTGGTGTACTAAAGAGTAGGCCTGTCACAATAACAAATTTTGCTGGACGATAATTGTCCAAAAAAAACTATTGCCGATAAACAATATTACTGTCAATATTATAATTTTTTTCATTCATGTAATTATAATATGTCATAATAAAGTGAGTACACAAAAGCAATCTAAAGTAATAAACTTTAATTTCTTAAGAGTATTTAACTGTAATTGGAAGGTCAAGAGCTTTTAAATAAAATCAATTAAACAAACAATATAATAAATTTACCAAACAAAAAAAGAGAAAAAACCCCTATGTAAATGAAATGGACTCTCTTGTAGGAAAAATTGCATGTAAATCAAAATAATTATGCTAATTAAAAACAATAAAAAACTAGACCCTGTCTCTCTAAAGCAAATAAACACACACAACAATAAAAACAATAAATAAAATGGAGTTTATACAGTTCAGAAATTGTTTGTGGCATGTATGTTCTCCCAGTCAATTCTACTGTCTGTCAAATGTTTGTAACGCTTCCTGAAATGCTGGCTTTTCAACCGTATTGAAGGGCTGCATTTCTTTTGCAATGTAGCAAACAACACTATCCCTGAGCACACCATTTCGCGCTTTTATTTATATTTACTTTGCAGACCAAGCGCCTCAGTAAGCGCGGACTGTCAGGATGAAGGCTCCGCTGCACCTCCCCTTCTTCTTCTTCTTCGTCACTACTTTCAAACAAATACGACATATCGGCTTGTCGGTGTTCGTGAGCTCACACCTTGTTCATTCTGTTTAAAACCAAAATATTCCCACACTGGGGCTGTGGCATTCGGCTTAGTGCCATCATTCATAATAGTGTTTGTTTCTTACTCCTCAGGACGCTCACTTCGGCTCTCTACGTATGTGCGAGCCCCACCTCCACCCCAAATATTGAATGAGTGACAGATGCTCACTCTGCTAAATCTGCTATAGAACCAACGCACCCCGGTGTTGAGACAGTTGCTCAGAGTGAACCATCTTCTCATCCAGCCTTTTTGGTAGAAAGCGAGGACGAAAACAAACATGCATGTACATGTCAATTTATCGAGGCCGGCAAACTTACAGAGGACGTTTTTTTTTTTATTGTGCGGTTAATTGATTTATTGATTACCGTGACATGCCTAGTAATGAGTTTTCAATACACTCTCCATGCAGTTTCAGGGTGAAATGCTGACGTCAGCGCATGCGCAGTACTCTGTCACACAAAGGCTGTATGCGCATACCAGGAACAACAACAGCTTCGACCGTCTGAAGAGTAACGTGTGTGCCGCTTTCTGCTCTCGATTTGTTATCCAGACAAAACTATCCAGAGAGATTTGTTGTCCAGAAAAGAATCTCCTGCATCTTTTTGCATCTACTATCTATTGTTGTTTGTGAAGTTTTTCTTTTTTGTTCGTTTGTTGTAGCAGCGCTGCCTCTATGCAGACCTACACCGCCATTTACTGAACCTGCATGCATACTACAGCGGTTTCACTGAACGTGAGTCGACTTTGAATACGCAAAGGAAAAACCTTTGCATTTTAAGTCAGAGAGTGTCCGTGTAAACGTAGCCTGAGGCTCTGGAGACAAGAGACGCCAACCCCTTTTCATCCCAGGAAGTCAGCTTGCATCTCCTCAGCTACCAGATCAACTTCCAAGTGTGTTGTGATCAGGACTAGACTGGTCCCCAGCTTGAGCCCTGATGGAGTGAGCTACACAGACTTAAGGTGCGTTCACACCGGATGCTACTTGTACTACCTCGGCGATCACTCTCCATGCAAAGTCAATGTACAGCCGTGATGGGGCGGGGCTAACCCTCCCACGCGACAAGACGACCGCTTTACTCGTCGCGCGATGTCAAAGTTAAAAAAAAGTTGAATAATGTCCGCTTATACACCCTATTATGGGATATATGATACGATCAGGGGCGTACTTACTGTGCGTTCACACCAAAAGAGGCAAAAGCGGCCAAAGCGGCAACGACGCCGGAAGTTAATACATTTTCAATGAGAGCCCGGCGTCCTGAGCGGCCAAAGCGTCCTGAGCGGCTAAAGCGGCTAAAGCGGCTAGAGCGACAAAAGCGGCCCCAGATGAGAAGTTGAGCCTCGCTCAACTTTATGGTAATTAGCTATGACGCAGTTCAGCGGCAAACGGTGGCAACCAATCAGAGTAGAGATGTCCTTCGACTTAGCGGGCCCTAAAGGACAACTCATGTAACTTCGGTTCCTAGTTCCGGCGTCTCGAGTCATGGATGACACGCTGCACAACAAAGCATTTTATCAGCAGAATTTGAAAACGAAGCGCCATTTAAAAAGAGCAAAAATGCGTCTGTTCTCTCTATTAGCGGAAGAATGCAGAAAAAATGGATAGGTCTGAGGGACCACTACAGGAAGGAGGAGAGAGAAAGACAGGAGGAGAAGTGGGTCTGCTGGAGGTGTGGGCCGTGTGTGGCGGTATGCCTCCGTGGTGGGTTTTTTGGACCCATTCTGAGGAGTGTCCTTCCACCTCCAACCTTGATGAAGGTCCGTGGAGGGAGAGGAGAGCAGGGAAGATGAGGGAGAGACAGAAGAGTATGTCACACACACACAGAACACACACTGTGCAAAAACGCGCTCCTTTCCACCACAAGATTTTAGTATATTCAACACTGTAAAAGTTTGATGTCGTGGATAAATCAATATTCTCTCCTTTGTAAATTGCTTCCTGCCTGTCAATCCGCTCGTGACTAATTAGATGGTGATTTTACGTTATGTTCATGCTATGTTTTAAGCTGAAGTTGAACAACAGCAAGCAGCTGCTGCTGTGAAGAAGTCCGCTCTTGGCGCTCCTTTAAATGACAAGCAAGATTTTACGTTGACGTCAGTCACGTGACGAGCGGCCAAAGCGGCTAAAATATTTGGCCTCTTTGGCCGCTGTTGGCTTTCTCGGGCGTGCTTGCCGCTTTGGCCGCTTTTGCCTCTTTTGGTGTGAACGCACAGTTACCATTAGGCAAACACAGGCAATTGCCTGGGGCCCCAAGAAGTCCAGGGGCCCCCAAACATCTCACAAAATTATATTATTAAAGTTTTCTTTGATTCAGAGCAGTTATTATTATTTTATTCTTATTTCACATGCTGTAGTATGAAGTAGAGTAGATCAACATCCATATTTTATGATCATTTTGACAGTAGACCTCATACATTTGATGCCATTGACTTTATTTTCAATCATGATATCCTGTAAATACTTTAATTCATAACTTTTCAAACTATATGACACTTAGTATTAAAAGTTTACGGCCCATGCACTGGATAGTTTGCGTGTGCATGATAAACTTCTTTTTTATTTTTGCCGATGTCCCATTTAGATTCAAAATCTTTTTTTGGTCATAAATTTTATTCCCTGGCTGAGGAGGATATATAAACATGGGTATGTAACTTGTAACTTAAGCTGTCAGATAACTGTAACAGATTTCAAAAGCAGGACTAATTAACACACTCACCTTCTGTCAAAATTGAACTAAATTACACAATTTAAGGAAATTCATTTAGTTTCGTTATGTTACCTGGTACAAGACTAAAACATTAATATTAAAAATGTATCAGCATGCTGAAAACTAGTGAAATACTGAGTTATTGACCCTGTATGCTTTTCATATAATTATTTAATCTAATTTAATTTTAGTTATTTTTTATTTTATTTACTAACCTCCATTTCTTCTTCTTCTGCCCCTTTTTCCCCTCTTCTTGTTTGATATGTGTAAGTTCCTTGTTTATTTTTTCTCTGCACCCATTCCATAAGTTGGAAAAGTGAATAAAAATAATTTAAAAAATGTATCAGCACAGTACTGGGAAGGGCCCCAATGACTGGGTTTGCCTTGGGCCCCCATATGACTAGATCCGCCCCTGGATACAATCGCGGTAAAATTCCAGCGGACGTGACGTCACCGACCGACGACCGACGCCAGGCGACCAAACAGGTAGGCTATTTATGGACGCGCGACGCTACCTCAGTGGACGATGCGACTTTGGTAGCTGGGTCGCTTGCGGTGTGAACGCACCCTTAGGCCTCATCCACACGAAGACAAAACGCTTAGAATCTTTATTATGTAATCGAGATTATTCTTGTCTTAAAATGAATCAGAAAAAAAAAAAATTAATTTAGGATCACTGGATATGCATGAAAACGCTGTAAAACACATGCCAGACCTCTAGGGCCGCTGTAATGATATGACGGAAACAAACGGAAACAGACGAAAAAGCAGTGGGCATGCGCACTTGAAGCAAAAGTTGTAAACAGAGATTGTGATAAAGTGATCATAAAGTGCTGTAATGTGTCCTCGATAATTGTTTGTTCAACTCGGTGGTGATTGAGAAGAAGGGGATTTTGCTGCAACAGGGATAGTAGGGTCACTAGCTTTATCAGCACATATGCTACACCGTATGCCGCTATTGTTGTTGACATTGTCACATGTGGCGCATGTGTGTCAATGAAGATATGAAACTATGACGTAAGCGTATCTGAAAACTTGCGGAGAGCCAGTAATCACGGAGCTGCGTATACGGCATTTCAAAATCTTTCAACTCTGGAACCTGGTTTCAAAAATGATCGTTTACAGACCCCCAAAACGCCGTCTTTGTATGGATGATACACAGATTCTGCAAAAAGCGTATGTGTTAAGACCTCGGTTTGGCATCGTGTGGATGGGGCCTTTAAACACATTCATTTGGTTAACAGGTGGTTCTAAATCGCCCTTAAACGTGAGTGTGAATGTTTTTATGTGAAAAACACAAACTGCCCCATGTTCACATTTAATTAATGGTCCCTGCCTTACAGCCTCCTGTTAACAAGTCTGACTTTTACTCAGACTATTAAATTCTTCCCCCTCCTGTATTACTCTCTCTCCCTCTGCTCTCTGAGCTTTCCAGCCCTCCTCCATCTGTCCTTAAATCACAAAACATCCTTCAAATTGGAGCGGAGAGGTGGTTTGCCTCTGGTTTCATCCTCGTGGGAACCAGACGCCCCTGCAGGAGGAAAGACAAGCGACTTCCTCCACTTTTCTCCAGAACCTTCAATTAGCTTTTGTTGAACCGTCCTCTTATCTGCGGCACTCGGAGTGGCTTTAACCAGGAGAGCAGGAGGTAAAGAAGGCAGCATAAGCCCACTAATCATGAGTTTCATGCAGATCCATCTCCTCCAGATTATCTTTATCCTTCACTTGACGGCTGTGGTGGATAAAGATGGATTCCCCAAATGCTTTTTTAGGCATAATTCTGTGTTTGCATGCTCATGGTTTCACTAAAACCACAGTGAGGGACTACTCCAGTTTTTACTGTCATGTGAACACCTTTAACAAGTTTTCTGACTCTCATTAACATTTTATGTGTACGCTCGGAGGGATGAAAGGGAGACAACGCGGTATTCACAAACTTTCACACAGTAGTTAAGTCTCAGGATGAATAAGTGTGTGTTTGTGTGTCTCCCACTTTCTCTCTCTCGTCTTTGTTTTTCCTCTCCCTCGGCCTCCCTTTTGTTCCCTTTATCTCTCCATCTCCCCACGGCTCCCTCTGTCTTATTGTTTTTTAAGCACATATCCCCATGCGTGCACACTGATAGACAGAGGCTCATTCAAAGCAGAGTAAAACCTCATGAGAAAAGAAGAGACCGGAGCTTTGACGTCAGTGAAGCTCTGAAGGCACTGAGGGGGGATTGGGTTGGTCAGACAGAGAGGATTCATGCTGTGTCTTTAAATAAAATAATCAAAAGTCTACAGAAATAAAAGCACACTCAGGTCACAAAAAAGACACACATACACATCTATTAAGGTCACTTTTACACCTGAAGTTTGGCGGTCTTGGTTCAATTCAGGGTGAAGTTGCACCTTTTTTTTTTTTTTTTTTCACAGTTCACTTTGTCAGGCTGACCAAAGCTGCTCTCTTCTGCACAGACACAGTCACCTTCAAGTAATATACCTTTGACTGGCATTGCAACCACACTCTTGATTTTTTCCACTTCAATATCCCTGTATTTAAAGATGCTATGAGGAGTTTCTATGTAATTACAAAAAAGTCTCACTTTTATATGCCTGATCGAAATACACACTTTAAAGGGACTGTGAGGAGAATCTATTACCGGCGACACAAAGACTCTGCTACCCATGAGCACACGTGGCGACTGTCTTAATGCTGTCTTAAAAAATCAGAACTGGGAGTGACATCATCTCCGACTTATCGGTGTTCCAGTTGAAGCCGGAAAAAAACATGCCGATCTACCAGGCTATTGTTAGCTGCTGTTAGCACGCCCTGCAGTGTTGTTCACAAATATCACATGAAGAATGTGATTATCACTATGGCAGCATTTTTGTAAATATAAGTCTAACAATACTATGTAAACAGCTGATCTAGAGCGACACACCCCAGTCAGAAGTGCAAATAAATTGATTATTACAGGAGCTAAATAACTGTTCACACTGGGGGCTGCCATCTTCGATTGTCAACTCGGGGTTGGCGAGGTTCCCAGTAGGAAATTCTGACTTCGGGGACGTTCCAGTTGCAGTTTCCTACTCAGAACTCAGAAATTCCTACTTCTGACTACAACTGGGACGCACCAAAAGATGTTACCGAAGCCAAAGCGTGCGTTGGTTGTGTTGTCGCTTGGACCTTCCTCAGAACTCTGCATTGATTTACAACTTCTTTTTTCAACAACTTACAGGATGCAAAGTGACGAGGTAATGTATCTCTTTCTAGTTACGTAGCGGTAGTTTTTGATGTGTGACAACAAGAAATTTTTGGAAAACTAAGTATCGTAGTTTTGTAACCGGCTATATATCGTTACTTACAACCCGGTGCTCTAAGACGTGTCCAAATAATATAAATTTGCTCTAGTTTTAATTGTCTTGTTCCCGAAGTTGAGTATCCAGGCCAGTCCAGCCCTGTCCGACCCGACCATGAAGCTAAGGAAAGGCATTTATAGATAACCTATTTTCATGCTATAAAACTCATCTTAAAGTGTGTATTTGGATCAGGCATATATCTAAAAGTGAGACTTTTCTGTAATTACTTAGAAACTCCTCACAGTCCCTTTAAATACTTGACAATATACTGATTTAATCATAAATAAATACAGTATATAAACTCTTATTCATCACAAAAATTCTGTTTGTCACACTTCATTGAATCTATTTTAAGTCATTTTTATTGCTCTTTTTTTTATACTGACATTTTCTAATGTATTTTGTCCCAAATATTTGTTCATTTTTATCTGTCACCTTTTAAAACTTTTCAATCCCACGCCAAGAAAATATCTGTTCTTTTTGTTTGTTTGCTGTTTTCTCTGTTCCCTGAAATGTTTAGAGAACCAAGCAATGATTTGATTTGTTCTGTTTTCTAACATATCTAATATCCCTGAATTTATTGATGCCCTCTGCCAAACAGTTGAGCTGGTAGTTAAAGGGTTAATTTGACATCCATCAGCCTCAGGAGTTTTAAGATAAAAACCTGACTTCTAACTCTTAAATAAGAGGACATTTTGTACGTGCTTGTGTGTGTCTTAACTTGTCCCCTAAATACTGTTTATACAGATGATGCTGAACAGCAGGCAGGTAACACCCGGATGTTTTGACAGGTGGTGGGGGCCTTTGAGTTACAAGTGTCCCACTGAGGGGCTTCCTCTGAGCTTGAGAAAAGGCCAATTCTTAAACAAATGAATCTTTATTATGTAATCGAGATTATTCTTGTCTTAAAATGAATCAGAAAAAAATTAATTTAGGATCAGGTCTTTTGAATGAACAAAATACTTCTCTCTTTTTATTTTCAGGTGTAGATTATTTACTAATATCAGTTGACCAACTTTTTAGATTGGCAGGGCTGAACTAAAACGTTCCTTTAGAGAATGGAGGAGACTGAAATGGTGCTGCACTTTAAATTAAATCAGTCTCTCAGCAGTGGGTCCCTCCTCTGACCCTTGGCTCATACTGTGAAGCAGCACTGGTGCACCTCAGACTCTGCACCACTCTGCTGCTCCAAATACAAATGCAGCCTTTACTTATCCAAATGTTGGCACATGGTTTTTATTTTAGAATAGAGGATAGTTCCAATGGGGAGGGATTATTTTAACATGGATGAAAGAGTCTGTGAAATAATTACCTGATATAAACTTAAAGCTGGAGTTGGTAATTTTGGAAAACTAGCATGAATTTGAATGTAGCATCTCCACAGGACTCTGTCTAGCCCCTCCCACCTCTCCTCCGAAATGACCCTCCGCTAATATGCACCCGCGCGCGGCTGATATTTTCAGAAGACTGATTCTGCCATTCTCCACATAGCCATGAAACTACCGTATTTTATGTATTTTATCCTCTTTCCTGACGTCCTCCTGTATTAGTATTCTCCCGTAAATCTCCCGTGTGACGATATATTAAAAACATTCCTCTTCCTCTCCAACTGAACTCTGTCTCTAGCCTGAATGGGGCCGTAATGCTCCAAAATGATGGATAAAACCAAAGAAGAAGAAAAAGCCTGGTGAGAAGGTCCACCTGCAGTAGTCTGGTGGTAGCTATCGTAAGATTAGAGCCAACAGAACAAACCAAGAAAACAAAGAGTTTATTTTAGATTTCTTGTACATCTGTCTTAAAATGTGAGGGATACTGGAGCTTGGTTGGGGTTGTGGGACGGCTCGTAGCGTGCTTCCCTTATTTTCAAAGCCTAAATTTGACGGGGAAGCATTCTCCAGCAGACTCTGATCCCTCTCAGCTAGGCTACACGCACCGAGTCTGTGCACGCCGGCAAAATGTACGAGCAGGAGGCAGGCAGAATGATGACGGGATTTGATTGGTTTAAAAATTGGTGACAGGACAGTTTTATTGGTTTGGGTTTTCCCTGTTTTACTCCTGCTGTAGATAGCAGATATTTTTCGCTCTGTTTTAAGAACACATTATAAATTGATTGCCATCGGGTCATAAAGACCATTTAACCAGTGTTACAAAAAGTGTATCTAAATCAGATTACCAAGCCCAGCTTTAAGGCAAACAATTACCAGTGCATTAAGTTTTCCATGATGTTTTTGATATTTGCTAATGTTGTCAAGTTAATAAAGCCTAAGTAATACCAGGTCATTCAGTGCTTTCTAGACTGAGGGCCCACTGATGGCCTGTGGAGGTACTGCAGGAGGGCTGAAAGAGATCTCCACAATAAATAAAAATGAGCCAAATTACATCGGTCAATTTTTAAAAAGGTCATAAAATTCTGAACTACAATTTGTAAGTTGTAGAATTTCCAAAAAACAACCAGGATATTTATTTTTTATGTTTAAATTTCATTGTTTTTATTTATAACAAAAATTGTGGTCAAAATTGAACTGTTTTATGAATTTAAGACAATGAACTTGAGCTTGTATACAGCACTTATTAGTCTGTCTGACTTCTCAAAATACTTTGACACCTCAGGTAACATTTGTTGAAATTCTTTTTTGGGAATAAATCCCTTCACATGCATCAACTTGTTTTCAAGGGGATCCTTCATTTACCCATTCACACTCATTCACTCTCACTGACTTTCTTTGTAATTTTTTTTTTTATCAGTATTAGCAAACACATCGGCTTCTTTTCATACCCTTTTAAACTCCACTGATTCAGCAGTGGGAAAAACTTGGGGTTAAGTGCCCTGCCCAAGGACACATCAACATGTGACAGCCAGAGCTGATCCTTGTGAACTACCAGACTAAGAAACTGATGCCCCAAAGGCTGCCCTGCTTGATGTCAAGCTTTCAGGAAGGATGTTTATCTGATTATAATGAATCTAAAATTGATTTTAATGATAATGTTATAAACTAATATGAATTAACTCTGGAAAGCAAACAGTTTCACACGTCGTGGTTTCCAAACCTTTGTCCACAGAGGGTCATGACCAACATAAGAATGGGCCGGTACCTCATGGGCTACATCAGTCAGCTCACCTTCATGTACTGTATGTAAGATGAGACTTTTTTGAAAAATGTTTTTGTCAAAAATTAAGATTCTATGTTACATTTTCTGTTTAAAGTTGACATTTCCTTAAATGTTTCAAGTTTTCAAAGACAGAGAAATTCTTGATTTAAGAAAAAGACATGGGCTGGTTAATGTTGACTATCTTGTTCATTGCTGTCATGAGAACAAATAGAAATGCATGACAGGCTGCAGGACTTGCTACTGCTGCCATTCTGCCCCTGCCTCTCATTCAGATTTTGTGGTGCATCCCTGAGATGGTCCACCATTTTTTCTGCCTGCTGTCTTGTTACCCAAACTCCCTCCTCTAACTCCACCTCTGACCCTCACAAACAGACTTCTTACCTTCGTCCACCTTTAGTGACACTTCTCTTTCAAGTGAGGACTCTGGTCTACAAAAATGTCAAACCATGGTGTAAACTCACTTTACACAAACCATCTTTTCTGTTTCAGATACATTTCTTATAACAAGGGAAGACCCGGAAAATGGACATTTGATTCATGCAAATTGCACCCTAGAATGTTCACAAAGAAAATTAGGGAGTCCTTTTAAATACATTGTTCTCTCTCATTATAAAAAGCGTTGCTACGGCTTTGCTCTGAATGATGGCACTTATCCTTGCAATCAAGAAGCTTGCACTGCGCAGTGGAGTTCATGAGGTTATAGTGAGTTTTTGAGAAAACAGGAGGAGCAATATTTAAAAACAGGCTATATATTTCCTGTGTGACGATTTGCTGTAGGTATCAATATTATTTCCTTTATTTTGAAATGTGTTTCTGAATATTTTCATCTTGAAATGACCAAGAAACTCTGAGCACGTGTTTTCTGTGTTTGGTCAGCCTGCTTGGCAAAGTTTGACCTGCAGCTTTGATGGATGAATCCAGGCACATTTTGAGGGAACTGGCTGATTGGCGAATATACTTATATGCTGTGTGGCGTGTGTGCAACACTACACAGGATCACTATTCCGGAAATTGTGGGTTAGAATGAGACAAGTGCTCCATGCTCTGAGGAGGGAAGACTGTAACAGTTTTTTTTTAGTCAGACTAAACCATGGGTTAATTGCCGAGTTTTTGATTCTTGAAGATTAGCACTGTATTTATCATAAATCAGACACTGAGTTAGCAGAGCAAAAAGAGCGAACATTTCTTTGCTCTTCAATACTGGAATTTATGTCAGAATTCATCAATCAACCAAAACCTTCATGTTCTAAATTATTATTTTTCATCATTACCTATAATAACCAAAATTAGCTAACTAAAAGTGGCTCATGGGCTGTCATTGGCCCCCTGGCGACACTTTGGACTTGTCTGAAATAAACTGAAGGTAACGCAGACACACCTTGAATGTAGAACTTTGTCTTGTATCGCTTCCACACTGAAATCAACGGGTAGATGCAGGTTTTTTTCAATGCAGGTTAACCCACTACCAAACAGAAGTGACTCCTTTCCCACTGTCAGCAGACTCGGGTCTAATCAGCAGCAGACAAGCTGTTTTTTTGTCTGGTGTTAATGTCATCAAGTTGATGATATCGTCAGTGCAATGAAAGACATCCATGTCAACAATAGAAAAGAGCATGGAAGCCGTGGACATGTTGGTTAACTGTTCATGTTGGTACTCCTACTTCTTAGGGATGTAACAGCTACCGGTAAAATGGTAAACCGGGGTAAAATTTCCCACGGTTATCATTACCGCATCCTATAAAATTTACCGTTATACCGTGTTTGATAACCACAATGCGTCAAAAACGCACGGTGATGCTGCTCTTCGCTTGGAAATGCCAGAACTATTAGTCTCTTCCTGGATGAAGCGGCCTCATGGGAAGCGCAGTTTGCATTGTTTGGCCTCAGCGAAAATTAGAGACAGCGGAGATTTTCCTCTGGAAACAGACTCTTAAGTCTGATTAAATTTTGGATTTTACAAGGTTGCCAAGGGGAAACTGATAAAAGACAGTCTCCCTGTCTAAACACGAAGCTGCGGCGAAAAAAAGCCTGGTTAAAACTGCCGTAACTCCTCGAGTGAATAAGCTGACCGAGCCGTAGAGGTAGACAGGGAGAGAGGGAGAATTCATTGAGCCATACCTGAGTGAATAACAAGTGTTTATCAGTATTCTCTGTCTAAATAATATATAAATATTGTAAATAATAGCATTAGTATCATTCTGGAGTGTGTTCTTGGCGTTATTTTGCTGTGTATTTGCCGTATTTGAAATTGATCATCTTCTTCCTTCAAAGTTTGCGTTTTATGGATTTAATCGATCGTACTCTGGAAAGATTAGAGTAGAAAATATCCAGGAGATCTGCCATGGGGAGGGGAGACTAGAGGAGAGTCATGAAGGGGGCTAACTGCTTCAGGGTCTATCGTCAGTAAAAAAAAAAAAAAAAAAAAAAAGGCCATGGCATGGTCTAATATGTCGAGCGATAACATGGACACTAATGCTGCAGCAAACTGAAATCTGTGAGTGTATGTAAAATAGTTTGTCATTCATTTAAAATTGTTTATAAAGAGAAACCTGTTTAAAGTTCAAATCTGTTGTTTTCTTTTCTTTTAATCACACACTGTTCAAGCATTTATAACATAATAATGACAAATACTTGCCAGAATTGCTTGCTTTTATTTCTCATGAAAAAAGGGTAAAAAAATGTACTCAAAGAGCATTTCTAGACACAATTATTGGCACAAAAGAACTGTTAAAATTACAGTATTAACGGGGTTAAATGATTTCAATTTTGTGTTAAAGTGCATTTTAAACATTTTGAGCACACTGCAACAATACCGCGATAATAATGATAACCATGATAATTTTGGTCACAATAACAGTGATACTACATCCCTAGTACTTTTTTCCCCTCTTTAAAAATGTACAAACTCAGCGCAGACCAGACAACGTTTGAGCACTGATGATACGAAGGCAGATGGAATTTGTTGCTGCGACAGCAAAGAGTCACTTAAGTTACAGACAGAGGGGACGGGCACCATAATATGCAGTGGACATGTGACGCTAATGTCATGACATAAATTAGCGGGTCAACCCGCGTGTGATGTTCCCACTGAAGCTGATCGGAGGCGAGCTGTTAAAAACCCATGTCGCTTGCAGTGTCAGTCGACCCATGATTAAACCCTTTCCATCTGTTGACAGGAACCGATTGTTACCAGGTTTAAACCGGTTTTTTGGCCAGGGGTATTATAGAGCAGTAGTTCTATACCAGGGGTCAGCAGACCCCCAGTGGTCCATGGTGTTATTGCCATGGGTCCTTAAAAATAAAATGTATCTACAAAAAGATCCTATGACGTTTACAAAAATAGGACTATTTCACTTTAAATGTGACCTTTTATCTACCTAAAGTACAGAGGGTAATGGGACTTTTTTCTCTAATTACATGCTTTACAAGTGTAATTAATTTATTTAAGTTTGTATAATGCAAACATAACACAATCTGCATCCTTTCAAAATATAAGATCCCTAAAGTTTCATAGGGCAGACACCATTCATGACTCTATTACGATTTTATCGTGAATCACCTGCAGGAAGGTGTGGGAAAACTTAGAAAATTCTTATTAGCTCTTAAAGCAAACTTTGAGCAAAATTAAGTGAGTATTACAAACAATTTAAGGAAAAAAATGCTAAGCACAGTTACATAAAGAAGAAGAAGAAAGAAGAAATAGAATATAACTTATTTGGTGAAATAATGAAATCATGCATTTATATTTTACTGAGTAAAAAGTCAGCACTTATTTCCCAAGTTCCAGTGGAGCATAAGAAACAATCATCTTGGACTTCATTGAGTGATAAGTTTTCTGTAAGTTGTTGCTGACGATACTGTACACACATCTTAATAGACTTTTCACAGTCTGTACTTTAGTCAGACAGAATGTGCTCTTACATAAACACACGAGTGTCCCCCTGTGACAGTTCGAGCTCTCACCCTGTTAACCCCGCAGGCGGAGGTCAGCTCTGGTCCACCAATGAGATGGAAAATCGGGCCCCTGAAACATCAAAGTACGTGACCCTCACATTGTCAGGGAGGCTGGGAGGTCCGCAGGGTGAAACATTTACGTTTCGTGGACAGCATACATGGTCCTCTTGTGTTTTTGCACTGGTAGTCGGGGGCCGCTGTGGATAAATATAAATGACATGGGTCAGGACTTTCACTTTTTTACCCCCATCCTCCGTCCTTTCAAGTCTGATGGGTTTCACAGAGGACAAAATAACACGAGCAAGAGAGGAATAAAAGCAAAGTGGAGATCAAAAGAGGAAGGAGGATTTTTTATTCCATCAGAGAGGCCTGGGGATTTTCCTGCTCTTAGAATTTAGTGATGCCTTGACCAACAAGTTTTATACCTCCAGCAGCTTCATCACAGTCAAGAAGAATTGAAGATTTTTACATTAAATTAAAAAAAATGTTAATAATAACGGGATGAACCTTTAATAACTCCCCTCTTTTTTAACCATAAATAACATTAAATGAAGCAGAGAGACCGAGACCGGATTAATAAACTGTAGGGATGGGACAATTACAGATTTTGATTCTATGACAATAGTCAAAGAAATAATCTCAGTTTTTTTAATGTATATGTGAATTTAAAGATGCTATGAGGAGTTTCTAAGTAATTATAAAAAAGTCTCACTTTTAGACATATGCCTGATCGAAATACACACTTTAAGATGAGTTTTATACCATCAAAATAGGTTATCTATAAATGCTATTCCTTAGCTTCACGGTCGGGTTGGATAGAGCTGGACTGGCCTGGACACTCAACTTCTGAAACAATACAATTAAAACTGGAGCAAATTTATATTATTTGGACACGTCTTAGAGCACCGCTCTGTAAGTAGAGATATATAGCCAGCTACAAAACTACAATACTAAGTTTTCCAAAAACTTGCTTGTTGTCACACATCAAAAACTACCGCTACGTCACTAGAAAGAGATACATTACCTCGTCGCTTTGCATCCTGTAAGTTGTTGAAAAAAGAAGTTGTAAAGCAATGCAGAGTTCTGAGGATGGTCCGAGCTGCATTTATTAGCATCACAACAAACACACACTTTGGCTTGGGTCACGTCTTTTGGTGCGTTCCAGTTGTAGTCAGAAGTAGGAATTTCTGAGTTCTGAGTAGGAAACTGCAACTGGAACGTCCCCCGAAGTCGGAATTTCCTACTGGGAACTCGGTGAAACCTCGCCACCCCCGAGCTGACAATCGAAGATGGCAGCCCCCAGTGTTAACAGTTATTTAGCTCCTGTAATAATCAATGACTGGGGTGCGTCGCTATAGATCAGCGGTATACGTAGTATTGTTAGACTTATATTTACAAAAATGCTGCCATAGTGATAATCACATTCTTCATGTGATATTTGTGAACAACAATGCAGGGTGTGCTAACAACTTCAACGACTTCAACTGGAATGCTGATAATCCGGAGATGATGTCACTCCCAGTTCTGAGGTTTTACGACAACATTACGACAGTCGACGCGTGTTCTCATGGGTAGCAGAGTCTTTGTGTCGCCCGGAATAGATTCTCCTCATAGCACCTTTAATAAAGCTATGTATTTATCTATGCATATATGTGTATCCATAAAATGAAGAGTTTGTCTTCAGCTTGCTCTGTTGTAAAGTGTTTTGAGGTAGCATTTTCATGAATTGGCTTTTCAAATAAAGATTGATTGATTTTTTTTTTCACGATATAAGCCTAACTAAGTAAAAAACTTATGATACTAGATTTTGAGTTCCTGTCTTTGGCCTATATGCAAAATTACCAGGTTGATATTTGTATTTAAAGTAAAAAATACAAAAATTGAGGTTTCTGTCACTTTAATGATTTTTATCTTAGTAATGAATAATATCACAGTGACATTCTTTAGAAATTTTTGTGAGTAAAATATCTTGTGATAGAATCAGTAGCTTGGTTAAAATAATTCAAAGCATAAAAAAAGATTAACAACTTTTAATAAGCAATTGGGGACTGAGGAGGACACTGATTGTTGAAGCTTCAATGGTTGAATTCTTCCTCATTTCTTTTTTATGTATTACCTGAGTTACTCAACAGTTCAGAGTCTGTTTTGTCAAATTTTGGATTTTACTCTGATGCCACGCTTTGTAACACACACAGAATGTATTTTCATTTTCTCTGAAATAAGCAGAGATGTCTCTGAAAAATACGCCTCTTAGATGGCAGCATGTGTTGCTCCAAACCTTTTATTTACCTTTCAGCATTAATGGTGCCTTCTCAGATGTGCAAGTTACCCATGCCATGGGTAACTCACCCCTCTTACCATCATAGATTCTGTTTCTTGAGCTTTACCCTGATAACAGTCTGGATGGTCTTCATCCTCTTTTGTCCATGATGTCAAAAAACAAATTAAAACATGGACTTGTCAGACCGCAGAACACTTTTCCACTTTGCCTCAGTCCATCTCAGATTGGCTCGGGCTCAGAGAAGCCTGCAGTGTTTCTGGCAGTTGTTGATATTTAGCTTTGGCTTTGCATGGTAGAGTTTTAAGCTGCACTTTTAGATGTAGCGATGAACTGTTAACTGAAATTGCTTTGCTGAAATGTTCCTGATAAAAAACCTTTACAGACCAATGTTTGTTTTTCATGCAGTGCCATATGGGGGATTAAAAGTCAGGCATTCAGTGTGGGTTTGGGGCTTTTCCTCTTACGTTACAAAATATTTTGATGATGTTATGGACTGTAGATAGTAATAAGAAAATTCCTAAATTCCTTCTAATTGTTAAATAACATTGCAATCCAAGGCTACGTTTACACATACACGGGTATTTTTAAAAACGGAGACATTTCCCTCCGTTTGTGCCTTTCATTTACCACTGAGCCTTTCAGAGAAAAGCGAATCTTTCATACTCCGGCCAAAGTGGAGATTTGGGAAAACTCACCGTTTTTGCGTATTCATGTAAACTAAGAGAAAAAACCTGTGGAGGCTGAATCTCAATCTCCTCCCTGAACCCTGAGCCCTGTAGCCCTAGACATTATATACATAGACGCCTCATTACGTGCTGGACCCATGGATGTATTATTTTTTCTCATAATACATCCACGGCTGGACCGCACCGGGCGTATCCGCCATATTGGAGGGGTCTCTTCACTCTGGTCTAGCACCAGAAACAAGTGGAGTGAACAAAACATTTATGCTCGCGTTTTGTGCAGCGTCCAAAACAGCTGAATAAAAACGTATATAAGGTTTAATATGTCAACATGATTCATATAAAATGTCTAAATATATTTCATAAGTCCATGTAATCTGCCTGAAATAGTTGCATTGAATTATTCTTACAGCACACAAAAACAAATATGTAAAATAGTAATAATAATTATACTGTTGTTGTTACTACTATTACCATTACTATATTGCCATTATTACTTAATCATCAGACTTACTCATTTATTTTCTTGATCCTTCTTATTATTGTATATATGTATATATATATATATATATATATATATATATATATATATATATATATATACACACATATATATATATATATATATATATATATATATATATATATATATATATATATATATATAAATTGTAATTATTATTATTATTCTTATTTTCATATTTTTGTTTTTGTGTGCTGTGAGAATATTCAATTCAACTATTTCAGGCACAGGCACATTTACTTGCGCTCGCACACACAAACCAGACTTCTTATATAAATCACGTTGACATGTGTATTAAACTTTAAATATATTTATACTCAGCTGTGTTGGAATTAAACTAAAAAAAGTCATCTGCTTTCAATATTGCGCCGTTTACTGTCACTTTAGGCTGCACAAAATACGAGCATAAATGCGTTCACTCGACATGTTTCTGGTGCTAGACCGGAGTGAAGAGACCCCTCCAATATGGCGGCGACGACCGATGCGGTCCAGGCCGCAATGAGGCGTCTACGTATATATGTCTATGGTGGTCGTCGATATGAGGCTTCTGATTGGCTTGCATGGCTTTCTCCTTCTTCCTACACTGCCACCCATAGGCTTGGCGTAGTTATGACGGCGCTCGACGGCGTATTTATGCGGGTTGATGTAAACGGAAACTTTTTTGAAAACGATGCCGTGTGCACGATGTTATTTTGGAAAACGGAGGGAGGGAAATATTCGTTTCTCAAAATACCCGACTACGTGTAAACGTAGCCCAAGTGTTGGGCAGTTGTTCGCCAGTCTTGGCTTGTGAACCACTGAGCCTTTCAGAGAAGCTCCTTTCATACCCAATCATGACACTCACCTGTTTCCAATTAACCTGCTCACCTGTGGAGGGATTCAAACAGGTGTTTTTTAAGGATTCATCAACTTTCACTCTTTTGTTGCCCTGCCTCAGCTTTTTTGAACATCACAATTGCTGAATATTTGCAAAAAATTAATGATGTTTATCAGTTTGAACATTAACTAGCTTGCCTTTGAAGATATTGTGCTTTAATATTTAAAAAAAAACAACTAAACAAAACAAGATGTCCGTGTGTGTGCACAAATGAAAGTATGCATACAGACTGTATGTATACACAACAGTGTTTCCTCTAGGTTCATTGCCTTGGGGCGGCGGGTTTGGGGTTCGGGGGGGGGGGGGGGCTGTCAATAATGCTCCATAATATCATAATTAAAGACCATTTAGATCTGAATAAATAGTGAGCACTGTGGGCACACAACTACAACATTCTCAAAATAATTTAAAATAAACTGCATAAAGTATAAAAAGTATTTAAAAAAAAAGGAAGAATGTAACATTTCATGTAACCATGTAAGCTCAGCAGGTGGAGAGAAGATGAATCATAAAGTTATAGCAAGTGACTGACAATGAGGAGAAACTACATGCTAAAAGTTTCCTACACTGCTGCTAGCTGTGCTTCCCGTCTTAAGGACAATTGGCTTAAAAATGCTGAGATTTTTGCTTGGAGATTGTTTGGTAAGCTTCAGGTCATCCATTAATGTTTGTTTAAATTGGGTTTTTTTATTATATTTTTTTACCGTTATGGTCGCTCCTTCATCCGCCGCCTGATTGTGAGTGTGTGTGTGTATGTCTGTATGTGTCGTGTGTGTGTCTTCATCATCCCCTTCACACAACGCGCCGCTTCCAGTCATTTCAATGAGGACAGGCGGCAGACAGCAGGCGGTTTGGACCGCCGCGGTAGAAGCGGTTGCCGCCGAAGAGCACGCGCACAGATTTTGTCCTGCTGCTCAGAAACCAGCGTTTTGAACTTTCTGGCTGTAGTCGCCTGGCAGCAGCAAATCATATCGTACTATCGAAGAACTGGACGTGAGGAAGCATTTCTACTGAATTGTTTTTAGGGAAGGGAGTGTCATAGTAGTATGTCAGAGTGAGCATCTTCAGAGTAGACGATCTTTGTAGTGTTCACGCTGCTAAGGGGGGAGCCCGGGGATTGGCTGAGGGTAACGGAAGTGTAGACTGAGAGAGAGAACTGCTAACTGTATGACACGCTGTTTGAGTCTGTTATTAAAGAGAATTAATGATTCAGAAGTTATCGGCTCGTTCTATGACAGGGAGTGTTGTGAGACACTTTTAGGTGGCCTCTGCTCTGACGTTCGCTGAATCACCGCTACGTCTCGGCCCGCGGTGGCAGCGGCCTCAATAAAGACTGCATGTGGGGGGACTCCGCCTGCAGAGAGACAGTTTGGTTGCCGCGCGGCTTATCGGTGTTGCACAAGAGGAGCGAGGGAGGAGGCGTTTTTCAGAGCGGAGAGGAAAAATGCATTTTATTGAATGTAAGCAAACCATAGCGACACAACTATGGGCAAGATAGTTATTTGCCTAAGCACCCGCGACACCCGATTTAATGCAGGACTCTGATGTGAAGGCGGCGACATGATGCTGCGGTGGTGTATTTACAGTTTTTAAAAAAAATTGCAGGAGCGGCGGGTAGGATTTAGGAGCGGCGGCCCGCCGCTCCTAAATGAATGTAGAGGAAACACTGCACAATCATGGATATGTAAATTAATATATGAATTTATGGATATCTGCTTGTATATAAGTATATATGAATATGAGAAGGCAATCAGATAGGTAGAGAGGTATTTATATATGTATAAAAATAGGTAGAAAATGTCTAAATATATTTCATAAGTCCATGTAATTTGCTTTCATGATAAGGCTATTAGAATTCATATGTAGAACAAAAGTCAAATATGTAACAGAGAATAAGGGTTAGGACCGGATAAGTTTTACTTCTTCCTGCTCCTTTTCAAGCATGTACATTGTAACTTCCGATGAATATTATACATTAGTTATCTGCTTTCGGATTTTTGCCTCTTTTTTTGTTTTGTGTACATTTTTGTTGTTGATATGTTCGAAATAAATAAATAAATAAATAAATAAAAAATATTCAGTTGAAAACTGATAAAAATGATTTGCAAATCAGTCGATTCTCTTTTATTTAGATTGTTTACAACATCTCAACTTTATTAGAGTTGGAGTTTGTTTGATTAAAAGGTCAATTCCTTAGAATGATGTCTTAAAAACCTCTTTGCATAATTAAGCCCTCTGTTTGGCCATATCCAAGTCTAATGCAGTAAATCATGCACACCTCACTGTTCTATCATCAACTTTATTACCTCATGTGTTTCAACAACTTTCTGATAATATTTATTGTGAATTTAACACTTTAGATGGTATTTATTTCGATGATTTAGATTGATGAATTAGATGAAATATATTTTTTGGTGTTTTATTTTGAACATTCACTGTTGCTTGCATAATTAGATAAGCTCCAATGTTAACCCCCCCCCCCCCCCCCCCTCTTTGTTCTTTATTTGTGTTGTTTGTAAGTAGGGCTGAACAATTCCAATCGCAGACAGTGCAATATTTTTAACCCAAAATGTGACGAACATTTTGGCATTGTGATGTAGTTTCTTGCGATTTTATGCCTATTTTAACCTTTTTTAACCCAGTTTTTACAACTTTATGCCTATCTTGCTCCCATTCATCTTTTTTGGCCACTGTCAGACCATGTTTGGAATGTTTACATGGTTTTTGAGATTTAATCCCAATTTTGCTGCTATAATCAATTTTCCTTCTCATTTTGATTTTTTTTGCCATATTTTTTTGCAATTTCATGTCTATTTTGCAGCTATTAACTTTTTTCCGCTTTCGTACCATTTTTTTTACCCAGTTTTTACAATTTCATACCTATTTTGCTTCTGTTCTTTACTTCTCCACTTTTTCTCAAATCTTTTATCCTTAGATTGATTAAATGTCATATTGGTTATACTATAAAATGATCTACTGCTTATGTTTGTTTAAGAATACATAAGATGAGGAACATTAAAACAATCGCAGAGTAAATCTCAATTCCAACATTGGGGAAAAATATCGCAATTAGATTGTTTTCTCAAATCGTTCAGCCCTATTTGTAAGTCATGCCAGTACACAATTCCTGTATGTGTAAAACCTTAGCCTGCTGCTTTGTTTTGGATCAGACAGGCAGATGGAGAGGCTGCTGGGAAAGCCACATCACAAGTGCTCCCACACAACACAAGCACCTGACATGATGGCAGCTGCAGCTTTACAACAGTTAAGAAAACATCATGGTAACTTTCTCCTCCACTCTCCTCTTCTCTCCTCTCTCCAGCTGCTGTGCTCCTCGGTGCAGGCTGCCCTGTTCGACGAGGAGGAGCGGGGACGAAAGCTGCAGGAGCGCCTGGCCACAGCGGAGAGGAGGAACAGGCAGCTGAAGGAGCGCGTTCGGAAGGTGAAGCGCTCCCTGAGGAACGCCCGCAAAGCTACGAGAAAGGCCGAGCAGGAGCTGCAGGAGCTGCAAGAGAAGCTGAGGGCTGCTGAGCGGAGAGCAGGGCACCATCTGAACGCCATAATGCAGGATGAGCATTCACCAGGACGTTACACGAGCACGGCGATACGGTCACGGATCCAGCTGTAAGGTGCAGAATCCCACATGCTCCAAACTGTAACCCACCTGGACCAAAAACTGGCTGTGGAGGGGAGAGACTGCTGGGCGGTCTTCATGTAAGGGACAATATACAACATGAACAACCATTTTAAAGATATAATTGAGAGAATTTTTTGTAAATAAACTCTTTTTCTTACTGTTGTATAACTGATTTCTAAAATACAAAAGTGACTATGTATTGCTTCATATATTTCCCCTTTTTGTTTTTTATGTTGTAAAAAGTGAATCAAGGGTCAAGCATTTATCTCCTTCAACAATTTTTAATGTGCTGCCATCCATAATTGGACTAAGGCACTGCTCGGTGTGAAGCACACAACATAAAAGTATCATTAAGAGCTTACTGGAGTGTAAAGAGTGATAAATTATTCTGTTAAACATTCCTCTGACTGCTTTTCCTCCCCTGAAGTAAAACAAGTTAAAGATTAAAAACTCTAAAAAGGATAAACCACCTGTAGCTCTTACATGTTTGCTCAGTTTTGATCTTGACAAGTTATTGTGCTAATTGTCTCTCTAGGATCTTGGTTCCCAATTTATGGTCCAGGCCCCCCATGGGGTGCTCAGCATGTGTGAGACACCTATGAGACAGGGAAACAGTTAAAGGCCCCACACCCTCTAAAATCAATATTACTTGCTTTTAAAGGGACAGTGTGTATCATTTTACGTAATTTAAGAGCTAAAAACAATGTCTACATTCACAAGTATGTACTCATGTGTGTTAAATCCCCAACAGTAAACCTCAAGAAGAAAGAACTAATAAATTAGAGGGTTTTTTTTATTTGCCAAATCTTCAAAGTTAAAATGACACCAAATGCACCAGCCAAGTTTGGATGAATAATCTACTTTGAACTCTAAGACAAAGTAGCATCTTCTGAAATTTTAAATCAAAGCCTAAACAGGAATTTAAAAAAGGTCCAGTTGAGGATGTCTGCAAGAACACCAGAGTGCAGAGAAGAAAACATGTTTGAAAACTGGTTCAAAAAAACTCTAATTCTGAAAGCTGGATGGATAAGCTGGATGAACAGATTCTAAAGGGTACATTTCACTAGTTTGGAAAAGGTAGGTACCTTAAAGGTAGAACCTTTAAAGGGACAATGTGTAGTGTTTTATTTAATTTATGAACGAAAAACAACATCTACATTCATAAATATGTCCTCATTTGTGTCAAATTGCGTCTGCCAACAATCTGACGTCCTCCTGAGCAAAGACTTTCTTACCTGTTCTTACATAGATGGGGTTTGTCCTATAGAGATTTCCATGTCTTTCAAGTCTATAAAACTATGAACAGCTAAGAGGGACATTATGCACTATATGCACTATGTAGCACACAATTGGACTTGAGTCATAGAGACTCGGACTCGAGTCGACTTGAGCCGCTGATGAGACGACTTGCAACCTGACTCAGACTGACTAAAAATTCGAGACTCGACTTGGACTCGGGGAAAATGTCTCCAGACTCGACCTGACTTGAGACAGCATGATTCGGAAAACTGCACGCACTCAGGCTTTATATGAAGAGCCAGACAGGAGATTAGGGATGGGTACCTTTCACATTTGAGCCGATACCATACCGATGCCCGGTACCTGGGAACCGGTATCGGTACTCAACTGTACCAATTTTCGATACTTTTGCATGTGTATGGGGTAATCAATATTAATTTGTTTAATATTAAGTTCTCAAATTTTTTCAATGTAAATTTATTTCTCAATACAATTTGACAGATATAAATCAAAACAACATTCAACTGTTTGTATTGTAACACTGTAGTTGTCCCAAAAACGTCTTCAACATGAACAACATGCTGTGTTTAAGTCCAGTATGGAAATTCACCTACTCTACCCAATAGTATGCCTGCTTCTTCCACTCCCGCACAGTCACAAGGATGTGTTTAGGTACCTAAACACGGCACCTTTTGATTTTACGTGAATCGGTACTCGGTACTACCTACAGAATTCGGTCGGTACCTCTTAAAGTACCTAATTCGGTACCCATCCCTACAGGAGATACATGCCGCTCTTTCCTTTTAGGTTCACTTTATTGATGCTCCATTCACAGTGCACTTGTCCGTCACCTATTATTGTCCCGCACACGACACAGTACTACACACAAAAGTTCCCACCACACACCCGCTTCTGCTACAGTGATGATCAGTGGGCAGGGTGCGCGGGACGTGGGTTTCAAATGTGCAACCACAATGTCTTCTGTGCCCAAAGTTATTTTCTTTGTATATAAAGAATTTCAATCAGATGGAAAATGAAGACATGCCAAGTGCATGACCTTTGATAAGAGAAAAAGAGGCACAACATCGAACTTTATCCACCACCTGAGGACACATGAGGCCAAGTAAGTGAAACCTGCAAACGTTAGCCAGGTAGCTAACGTTCCTGCCATAGGTCGACATGTATATTGATCAATATGGCAGGAACGTTAGCCCAAACTGTGGTCAATATGAAGCTAGCAAAGCTAACATTGGTAAAGAGAGTGTACTTGTGTGGTCTGTTTGAGAAGATAAGGTTTCTCTCTTCAAGATAAAAATCGGAGTGATTTTTGGGTGGACTGGGGAACAATGGTGAGGGACTGGACTCGTCATAACCTGTGACTCGACTCGACTTGACTTTACAAAACCTGTGACTCGACTTGCCCACAACATAAAAAACTTGGGACATGCTTGAGACTTGGATCAAGTGACTCGAGACTTGCTTGAGACTCGGATCATAGACACTTGGGCAATTGTCTGTTATGTAGTGCTACTGGCTAAGGCTAAACGCATTTTCGCTCAGAGCTAGCATGACAGAAACAGAGAAGGATCACAGCGAGACATGTTCGTCACTGCCCCGGCAAATTTGAAAGCCTGCACTGCAATTTCATTCATTATACAAGATCATACTGACTGTATATCACAGGATAGGGAATCCTCGTCGGCAAAAAGAGAAGACATAGCTTTGATGCAGTTGCAACTCACATTTCACTTACATGTTTGATTTCTGCATGCTAGACACCATGATTATTTTAAAAGTCCGCTCCTTTGTCTGTGAGCCTTTCTGCCCCCAATCAGACAATTGTTTGGGCAGCCAATCACTGCAGAGCTCATGATAATGGCTTCCTGTAGCTTCCCTGCTCCGGTTTACAAAGGTGAGGGTCAAAGAGCAGCATCAGGTCCTCTGCAGAGATGATTTTTGTTTAATTCAACTTAAATAAAATCCTTGCTCAATAGATGTCTAAATTACTGTACAATTGGAAATACAGATGAAAGTATCAATCAATCAGTCCATGTTGCATAGCACCATTTCATAGAAAGTGTTCGGGCGCTTTACATCAGAGCAGGCTGAAGACAAACTCTTCATGTTATATAAATATATATATATATATATATATATATATATATATATATATACACACACACACACACACACACACATATATATATATATATATAGATACATATATATATACATATACATATACATATATATATATATATATATATATATATATATATATATATATATATATATATATATATATATATATATATATAAATACAAGTGCATATGTAAACAATTGTAAATACTAGGACTGAACCACTCCAGGAAAAGATCAAATTGTGGTTTTCTGGAATATGTTACGATTTGAATTTGATTCACAATTTTTCTTAAATGAAGCTTCAGTGCAATATTCCCTATGTTTACAGTCTAGACAACAGTAAGGGAATCAGTGATCAAGAGCACATAACACATTATTCATCATCTAATATTAAGATAAATAATTTATTTTCATAATTTAAGGAATGACACAACCTCTACTCCTAAACAGAGGCTTTGTGTTGTTGACCTGCTTACCAGCACTTCTGTGCTGGAGATGTGACGTTCGTGAACAAATCGACTCTTTTGAACTTCTCTTTTAACCCTTTCATGCCAAGTGGTTAGGGGTGCAACGATACAGAAAATTCACAGTTCGGTTTGATTCGATACGTTTCTGTCACGGTTCGATACATTTTCGATACAAAATATGAGAAATTTCAATGCCTTTTTTACTTGTGGTTTATTAAAATAACCAACATTTGTTTTAACTCAGAGTATATATTTTTTAATTGAATTAAATGTACCTCTTGCAGCTAAACCAGGCACATTCTTCAGTGCATACTTAGATCCATAAAAAACAAAAACATCACTTAGACTTTACTTCCTTTATTGTCATTACGCAAATTACACAGCAGTGCACTTGGAATGAAATTTCGTTTCATTGGCTTCCTGGATTGTAACAACACACAGTGATATTGATGATGGATAAGTGTATAAAAATATGAACATTATTAGAGCCAGAATAAATAGTATAAAAAATAAATATGAATACAAGGGCTATGCAAGAAACATCGATTAACACTATCAGTTAAAAGTGACCTATAACTACTACAAATATTTATGTGGAATGAAGTGTATTGCACTGTTAGAGATTAGAAAAACAGCCATTATATACCACGTAAAATAAGACTAAGTAAAAATTAAATGAATCTAACAGAGAAGTCTACCATCTTATGTGGTGCATTCTTAGCAGAGTAAATATTACAAAGAACGAGCTATAAGTGTATCAAGTGTCCGTACCATGTCCTGAAACCCGGTGTAATCCACAACAGAAAAGGGTCTCATGTGGACAGCAATAAAAGTAGCTATGGCCCGGTCGATTTCCTTTGCCCTCTTTGAATCATGTGCTAAAGGCTGTCTAAATGACCCAGGTAAAGTCTGTAGCATGTGTGCTGCTTGTTGTTTCTGTTTCCACTTGTTTTAACCCCAGGATGATGGAGGTGTTTGTTGTTTTCCCCCGACGTAGCTTAGCATCGTATTGCACTTCCAACATTCTGTCGTGTTTTGTCCACGACACGCTCACCATCAGGGTCATACTTAACACGGAGGCCAAAGTAGTCCCAAACGGAGAGACAGCAAGCACGATCTGTGGCAGCGGCAGCTCGTAGTGGCATTGCTGGCCATGCGCCAGATCTGAATGATAGTGGAGGGTCTTCAGTTTCAGCTGAAGGTAATGCATTCTCCATGTAGCAGCGCCGTAGCGTCCCGTAGCCTCTTCTGTCTCAGTAGCTTAGCCGAATCAGAGCTATCTCTACAGCTCTGAGCCGAATGAAAGGGGAGGTGCTGCGCGCGCAGCTCAGCGGATCTGTGCTCGACAATGCAGCCCGGAGTAATCGAACGCAGATTCACTGAACTTTCAGCACATAGCGCCTCGTCAGAAATTGATCAAATAAATAAATACATAATAGCGTATCGTTCGGTTCAAAGGTGTATTGAACCGTGGCCACTGTATCGAACGGTTCAATACAGATACATGTATTGTTGCACCCCTACAAGTGGTCACTACAGAGGATATCGATTCAAAGGCTTTTCTCTTGCATGTGCATTGGTTTATTGTTATAGTTTCATATCAGCCAACAAAGTAGCCAATGTGTAGGCTGCCAATAGATGAAAGCCCATACACTGGCAACTATTGGCTAGTCATTGTAAGTGCGATTTTATCAGGCAAAACCAAGATGAGGAAGAAAGAAATGTCAAACAGTTGAAAGCCATTCACTTGTGAGTCATTCTTAAATGCAAACTGCCTGGAAATTTGTAAAATGGTATTTGTAGATAGTTGACACAAGACGTCCTGGGTCAGTCAGGGGCGCTGCAAATAATGGCAGCTTTGGCAATCACATGATTGCATTGTCTGAAATTGTGATTTTGATCCGAAAACAATACATTTTTTAGCCCTGCTAAATAAACTTACATACAGAGACTCAGAGATGTAACTAAGAATAATAATGTATGATAGTTACATAGTGGCATAGTGATAGTTGTAATTGATGACAGATAATGTGTAGGTCTGACTTAAGCATTAGTTAGGAAATTTGCTCTACCATCAATCAGAACATCATGGGTTCGAGCTCGGCTGTCTGTGACTGATGCCATTCTGATGTTTTGAATCATCAGTAGGTGAATGTGAGAGTGACTGGGTAGATGTGATCGTGGTGTAAAAGAACTTTGAGTGGTCTCTTACTCACACCAGGACCAGATGCCGTGAGGTGCTTAAGTATGATCCCTCTGCCAATTTCACCTTTGGCCTGCTCTCACACTAATCCTGCCTGACTCGCACTTAAGCACAATTACACAATAGGACATACTCAGACTACAGGACACACTCATAGTCAACACTACTGAGGCACAAAGAAAAACGTGACAACTTTTATGGCTCATTTTGAGTCAAGGATTCCTACCCTGCTGGAGTAACCACCAGGAGATGGTCCACTGTGGTCTTAAAGGGATGGAGATGTCAGCAACAGCACTCAGGCAGGCTGTGGGGCTTAAATGATGCTCAGTTGGTACTTAAGGCCCCAAAGTGTCCAAGAAAATATCACCCACACCGGTAAAACACCAACACCAGAATTATTGTTACAAACCAGGGTGGATTCATGCTTTCTTGTTGTTTATGCCAAATTCTGACACTGCCATTTGAATGTAGAAGCAGACACCGATACTCATCAGGGTAAGAAACTTCCAATCTTCTATCATCCAATTTTGTAAAACTGTACAATTTGCACACACTAAAAACAGCTGGGTTATTTTATCTACCCAACCGTGGGGTTATGGAATGTTTTACCCATTGGGTGTTATTTGTGTGGTATTTGGGTTATTTTTGTGCAACCCAGGCGCTGAGTCAAAATCCATCAACCCAACATACATTGGTTGACTCAGCACCTGGGTTGTTTGTGCTTCGAACGTCATCACCTCATCATGTTGACAGACATGCTCCAAGACAAATCCACACACTGCGCCAGGCTCCGAGTACCTGTCAGCTCTGTAACACCAGCTGATTTAACATGTCACACCTATCATCTGGTGACTCTTCTGAGGAAGGCAGAAGTTTCTGTCGAAACATGTCAAGGTACGGGAAAAATCTACATGTCTGAGATAAAAGAGAGAAAACTTTATCCATGTAACGTGAAGAAATAATGAACGCAATTCAACTGAGTCCAAGTCTGCTACACTTTATAGACCCGAGTGGCGACTAGAGTATGTGGCTCCTGCATGGCCAGGTGGACAACGTAGCAGCCTCAAGTTCCAAGGGTTGTAGGTTCGATTCCCGCGTTTCACTCAGCTGTTCCTGTGTCTGTTCAATAAAGCTAGCTATTGTGAACTGCTAAATCTGTCTTGTTTCTGGGTCCTGACATCCCCGGTGTCAGACTCAGTATTCGGGCAGAGTAAATAATAAATACGTAATTGAAACAACCGAGACTTTTAATTAATTTGGCCCAGTATTTGGGTAGAGTATATAACAAATATGTGTGGTTGAATTTACCCAGGTGTGCAGTTAATTTGACCCAGAATTTGGGTAGAATATTTAACTCATCTGTTGGGTTAAAATGGACCAACCCATCTTGCTGGGTCAAATTAACAACTGCTGGGCTATAATGACCCAGCATTTGGGTTATAAAACAGCCCAAATTTGGTTATTTTTAACCCAACAGTTTTTAGTGTGCAATATCGGCTTTCTGTTACCTGACAGGAGTGGCACCAGATGTGGTCTTCTTTTGCTGTAGCCCATCTGCTTCGAGATTCAGTGGGTGCTCTTATGCATACTTAGGTTGTAAGGAGGGGTTATATGAGTTGCTGTCGTTTTTCCATCAGCCCCAGCCCCTCTGGTCATTCTGACCTATGGCATCAGAAAGGCATATTTGCCAAACAAATTACAACTCACTGGATATTTTCTCTCCCTCTCTCTCACCATTACCTTTGGAGATGACTGTGTATGAAAATCTATGAGTGAGGTGTAACAGAGGGCTAGCAGCCATGAACAAACCATATATCGAGGCCATCACCTTGTGCAGACACGTCTTTCCCACCCTCTCTGCCCTCCTTTCAAAATCTGTGCACTTTCTCTCCATTGTTAAAAAGAAAATCTTTAAAATGGATCAGCAGTTTCTAGCATCAAGAATTACATCACATTCAAAGTCACTCAGATCACTTTCCTCCTAAGGGATTAATAATCTAATCTTATCTTATCTTATCTAATCTTATCTAATCTTATCTTATCTTATCTTATCTTATCTTATCTTATCTTATCTTATCTTATCTTATCTTATCTTATCTAATCTTATCTTATCTTATCTTATCTTATCTTATCTTATCTTATCTTATCTTATCTTATCTTATCTTATCTTATCTTATCTTATCTTATCTTATCTTATCTTATCTTATCTTATCTTATCTTATCTAATCTAATCTAATCTAACCTAATCTAATCTAATCCAATCTAATCTAATCTAATCTAATCTAATCTAATCTAATCTAATCTAATCTAATCTAATCTAATCTAATCTAATCTAATCTAATCTAATCTAATCCAATCTACTCTAATCTAATCCAGTCTAATCTAATTTAATCTAATCTAATTTAATCTAATCTAATCTAATCTAACCTGATCTAATGATACATTTGAAAAGGTAAAATTGTATTGAATTAGGTGTTTAAGTCTGAGCTTGAGCTCACATGAGTTATTTGATGAATATTATTGCATAAATGTTTTTCTGCATGTAATTCTGATTTATACAACCTCCAGTGCATACTTGACTATGCTTTGAGGGAACATATTAACATCTGGGTCACCGGCTACAATGACAAAAAGCTGCAAAAGCCACACATGGTCAATGGTTGAGTTAAGCCTCGCAGCCTCACGCAGAGAGTGTAAAGAGAGGTTAAGGTCAGAGCAGATTTCATGACAAGATGTGTGTCATATTTTGGGCAGAGAAAGAGATGTGTGTCTGGTCCATCAAGTGACTGGAATGTGTTTGCGTGGGCAGCAATGTTCTGAACAGCAGGACGTCGCTGAAATATTCCTCTAATTCAGTCTGGAAAAATCAAAAGCTCCAGAGGGAGGCGAGGAGCCGTCACATCACAAGACCACTGAGGAAAGGAAAGGGAAACAAATTACAGAGAAGACAACCAAAATTCAGGGAAGGGGTGATGATGAGGAGGGATGCAGAGAGGAAGATGTTTGATTAGAAGTGGGCTTCTGGTTTCTTGAAACATAAGAGTGTGGTGATGTTGAGGGGAGGTCATTTTATGGCCTGAAGTTGGAGTATGTAACTGAAATAACAGATATTTCTTTACTGCTGGGGTTAACATCCTTTACTTCTTTCTCTTAGAGAACATGGAAGAAACACTGAGCACAAGTGACAGGTACAGGATTCAATAAACCACTGCTGAAAAAGAACAGAGAACCACAGCCAGAAAATAAGCTTTAGAGAAAATGTGCCCCACAGTCTGCTCAAATAAGCACTGACACAAACTGTATTTGGTAATGCCAGAAAAGACTGATTCAGGGCACAAGAAAAAGGTATTTTTAAGCTTCTATGGGAGCTCATTATAGCCTTGCAGAGCAGATTAACCTGCCTGATTCATTCTCTGAAATCCGGCATATCCGTCTTGCCAGCTTCCATTGCCCAACAACTTCACTCGGCTGAATGCTTAACGGCCCAATCAGAGAAGAGAAGTGGGACCTGATTTTTACCACTTTATACGTTTTAGTTTAGGACTTTATGTAATCTTGTTGTTGAATAAAACATTAAATACAAACAAAAAAATCTCAAACACGTGGATGAAAATGAGCAGAATGCAGAAAGATCTTGCAGATTATGCCCGTCTCTAAGTTAACATATAATACAAATGAACAAAATAGCTTCAAAAACAAACACACAAAGAAGACCACGTTATTTTAAATTTGCCACAAAACAAACACAGCAACACTCAGATCAACATTTACCTCTATTTACTCAACATACTGGCTTTGATACTTTTTTTAAAGGAAAAATTAGCTTCGGTCAAATACTGGGGGTCATGGGGGAGCATTAGCTTGCCTCTGCCTACAGTCATCAGACTCATCAGCAACTCTAAATAGCCCTGTGTGCTTGTTGTGCCTCGTTTTTTCATTACGTTATGTTACGTTATCTATTTTCAGGCTGAGATTAGCACCTTCTATAAAATGTCTGAAAATAAATTAAAACAAAACTAAAACGCAGGGTGCATGTGCAAATCACCCCAGATTTGCTTGTAAGTAGGTCAACACAAAACACAAGGGAAAAAAGGAGTCAAAAACAAATCACACACACAAAAAATTGTTGGGTTATTTTTTCAACCCAACAGCTGGGTTGAGACTGTTGGTTAGTTTAATTGGGTTGTTTTCATTAAATTGGGTAATCTAAATACCCAGATTGCTGGGTTATTGTAGTTAGCAGTTGAGTTATTAGCTGTTGGGTTGTAATTTTCATTATAATGTGTTGGGTTATTTCGAACTACCCAACATGTTGGGTTGACGCTCTCGCATGCGCGACCAACAGCTACCCCCAGGTTACCCCCACTCATTCGACGCCCCCCTCAGCTGCTTCTCTTCACGGGCTTCTACGTGCAGTACCGCCATCTAGCAGCGTCGCATACTGATAGACACCCTGAGAGACTCAGCTCTATACAAGCAAGGTTTGCTACGTGTGCACTATTCTTTCACCACAATGTTCAATTTATATTAATAAAATGTATATAAAGCACACTGTAGTTTGAGGTGCTGGTTTGGCGGTGTGGTTAGCACCCCATGTACATGCTTCCACCGATCCAGGTTCGAATCCTGCCTGTGACCAGTTTGAGGGGGTCTTCCCCTACTCTCTCTCCCCCTTTCACAAGCCTATCCACTGTCTCTCTCCTATCAATAAAGGCACAAAATGCCCAAAAATATACATTTAAACAAAAAAAGCTCACTGTAGTAACCGTGTATGTTGACTATCCAAATTTAACGTGACATGGGCGTCGGTGGCGCAGTTGGATAGTGCGCTTGGTCAGTGATCGGGAGGTTGCAGGTTCAAGCCCAACTCCGGGCGACACATGGCGATGTGTCCCTTAACTTAAACCCCAAGTTGCTCCCACTGCTGCGTCAGTGGCGTGTAAATGGTCATGAAAGGGCATGAATGTGTTAGAGAAACTCAAAACCATCAATGAATGTGAGAGTGAATGGGTGTGAATAGGTAGATGTGACCTGTGGTGTAAAGCAGCTTTGAGTAGTCAAAGACTAGAAAAAGCGCTTAATAAGCTCAAGTCCATTTACCATTTACATGAACGTGTGAAGCAGTGATTGTGAACTCTTGGTCATTTGTAGTTAACGTTAGCGATAGCTTCTTGTGGGTAACGTTGGGTTATTTGAACAACCCAACTGATCAATTAAAAAGAACCCAACAGTGTAGTCAAATTGAGCCTGTGGTTGGGTTATTTGAACAACCCAACTGGGTTGTTCAAATAACCCAACTGTTGGTTAAAGGAAACCAACCCAACTTGTTGGATCAAAATAACCCATGTGTTCCAATATTTAACCAGTGTTGGGTTAAAAAATAACCCATATTGAGTTGTTTTTAACCCAACATTTTTAAGTGTGCAAGCACATAGGACCATTAGAGATGCTGAAGAGTTATCTGATGACTGTAGGCAGAGGCATGCTAATGCTACCCATTGCCTACCAGTGTTTTAAGCTTGCTAATTTGCAGTGGACAAGTCTCCTCCTTGTTATTACACCCACAGTGGTGTCTATCTGCCTATCATGGACTCAGAAGCGTTGCAAGACACGAAAGACACATCCCTTTAACCCCCAAATTCCACTGGACGCAAAAGCACCGCGCAGCTCAGCATCCTTGAAACGTACTGAGGAGCACTTCGCTCCCATTGTAGTCTATCGGGCAAATGCGTTGCTGAAGCGCCGGCGCGCTCCAAGGCGCGAGAGATACGCTTCAGATCTATTTTCTGCGTGGCCGCTTCCAAACCTTGTAAATTCACTGTCGTTAAGAAAGCACCAGACAGGAAGTCACCATGTGGAGTAACCGGAAGTTTCAAAATAAAACACAATACACAGACTCTTGCACATAATTTTCCTCAATTGTTTGTCATTACGTCAAAAGCAGAGGCACGAGCATCAGGTCAGTAGCAGGGCCCCAGAGGCAACACGACACCATGGACGAAGAAAAGTGAATTACAGAGGTACAGAAATATATAACACTGTATACATGACAACAAACAAGGATACAAGGATATAGAATATAGGCGGATAGAAGTTTAATAAATCAAGAGATTGTGTGGTTGAGACCAGCAAAAGGACCTTGGAGAAGTGAAGCAAGGTGTTGTTTATTTCTTTTCTAAGTCTGTAACACGTTTTATGATTGTGTGACATCGCTATTCTCATGAGAGCCTGTGGCTCTCCAGGGACCAGCCCTCCCCCTACTGGGCTGCGCGCTGCGGCGCTTCCGGGCCCGCCGCTTTCAGTGGGGTTTGTCTGTCGGAGCAAGACTGCTTTCGCGTGCAGTGGAATTTGGGGGTAAGTCTTCCTGCCCCATGAGGCCCCAGTCCGCTCTGATTGGTTAACATATCAACTCTGTGGGACTTGGTCAGTATAGCCATCTCAGCTACATGGTGTCCACAAGAAAGCATGCTCTCTACTTTCCACGCTCTGCGCTCAGCACTGGGCTTGGACTAGTGTTCTTAAATTGGCAACATAACAACTGCATGAATTTATCATTTTAAGTCATTTTGAGCTGCTCCTGCCATAAAGAGAGGGATAGGGAGAAGTTTCACTGATGGTGGCATGACTTTGAATCTTTATGCACGATGATAACATGCATCATCATCACCTTGTTAGCTTAAAAAGCCACCTGTTCTAGTGAATGCTGGTGTTGGTGTTGTGTTACTCTAGATCGGTCTTGGCCTCGAGACCACAATTTGCAGATCTTGGTCCTGTCCCAGACTCGAGAGCATTTTTATTGGGCCTTGTCTCAGTCTTGGACTGGTTGGACTCAGAATTTACTGATCAAGACCAGCACTGATCTGCTGTTCTTCAACTTCATTAATGTGAATAAGGAGGAACACTTGGTAAAACAACAAAAAGCTTCAATTCATGTGTTATTTCCCCTGTGATGACTGAAACCTTCCCGGTGCTGTGACGGAGGGACCCCCCCCCCTTAACTGTCCAACCTTGTCATGGTTTTTAGAATTGATTTTGATGGTCTTGGTCTTGTCTCAGTCTCGGTGTTGGTTTCGACTCGGTCTCGACTCCCAGAAGTCTTGGTCTTGTCTTGGTCTCGGTGCATCCTGATCTTGGATAGTGTGGTCTTGAGCACAACACTACTTGGTGGTTTAAAGTGATACGCCAGCTTTTTTTTTTTTCTTACGTGTCTTTCCTTACTCCCTAGTCCATGACAAGCAGATAGACATCATTGTTGTAAGTAGGTCAAAAAGCAAATTTGTGGTTTGTTCATGCACCCTTCAGTTTAGTTTGGTATGTCTTTCAAAAATTGCATAAAGTGCTAATCTTAGTCTAAAAATAGATAATGTAACATAACGCAGTAATAAAACAAGTCACAACATGCACATGGAACCATGGAACAAGTTAATCTGATGACTGTAGGCAGAGGCAGGCTAGTGCTACCCATTGACTCCCAGTGTTTGAGCTAGCTAACTGCAAATTAGTAGTGGAATAACTCTGCTCAATCTCTTCCTTGTTACTGCTCCTACAGTCGAAAGAATGGTGTCTATCTGCTTGTCATTGACTCAAGAGTGAGGCAAGACACTAAAACATCAAAAATGTTGGAGTGCTCCTTTAAACATAAACATAGTTTTGCTCTAAAACCCTCCCTGATAAAGTAAAACACTCCTTGACGTCTTTGCTTGTGTAATTTTTCCACAAATAGATGATTTTCAACACATTTAACAGTTCTCTTTGGTTCTAGCTCACAGGGAAACATGAAGTCCCCCCCCTGCTGTTTCCATTCAGAACTGTCTGTCCAAATGACACGCATGGTCCCTGCACACCCCGAAATCCCCCCAACATGCCAGGATCCACCTCTGTTCCCTGTGAGGTTGAGTGTTATCTCCCTGCCTCAGTTGATCTGCCTTTAATTAGTTTATGGGAGCATACATGCAGAGCTGGAGAAGAACAAAACAACATGTCTCTGCAGGGGAGAGATGGGTGAGGAGGAGAGGAGACCCTGCAGCGAGAGGAGGGTGAAGCCCTGAATTAAAGATGAGGAGAAGCCGTTTTAAGAAGCAGAGGGATCAGCCACTCCGAGCACAAACACACTCGGAGTCTGACAGCCAAAGTCAACATATGGTGTTGTTATCTGCGTGATGAGCTGCTTGATAAAGCAGACGCTCAGTCTGCTGTTTATGTGTGACTATGCCAGATTAAAACGGCTTGAAACCCAAAAGAATGTGAAGTACTTTGATTTCACAAGTTTAATTTCAGAGCTTGTAGTCGGGGTGTTCTTAATGAGCAGACACAGTGGGCAGGAGAGATGAGAGGACGTGGGATTTGATACTCATGATGATTAAATACAACTATCAGGCTAATCCTGCTAATCAGAGAAAAGTCAATTCCACCAGCCTGATCATTCTGCCGTTTCAAGGCCTAATATTTACCTCTCTGTGACGTTTCAGCTCCGCTGTGAACATTCTTGAGACGAAATAAGGAGAAGAGTTGATCCCCTCTTTGTTCCGTCTCTAGATGTAGTAACAGGGGTGTGATATTGGAGAGAGGGGGAAAGGGCGCCAAGTGGGAGACAGGAGCGCCACAAGTGAGCGTCTCAGCCTTTGTGTGTGTGGGGGTAAGTGCTGTGTTTCACTTATCCAAGCAGTCAGATATTACAGCCTAACAGGATTAACGTGAATGTCTCAATAAATATAGGAGACCTTGTTGTGTTGCTTTTACGTGAAGGAGCTGTGAAACTAGGCTGTAGTAGTTTCAGAGTTTCAAACTGTAAAAGTAAAAAAAATCTAAGGAAACTCAAAATTTCAAGGCAGTTGTCTGTGCTGGATATTTGACTTTTTGGTCCAACTCATGATTCTAGGTTTAAAGAAAAATTACTTAAAGATGCTATGAGGAGTTTCTAAGTAATTACAAAAAAATCTCACTTTTAGATATATGCTTGATCGAAATACACACTTTAAGATGAGTTTTATAGCACCAAAATAGGTTATCTATAAATGCTATTCCCTAGCTTCGCGGTCAAGTCAGACAGGGCTGGACTGGCCTGGATACTCAACTTTGGGAACAAGACAATTAAAACGGGAACAAATTTATATTATTCAGACACGTCTTAGAGCACTGGGCTGTAAGTAGCGATATATAGCCGGCTACAAAACTATGATACTAAGTTTTCTAAAACTTGCTTGTTGTCACACATCAAAAACTACCGCTACGTAACTAGAAAGAGATACATTACCTCGTCGCGTTGCATCCTGTAAGTTGTTGAAAAAAGAAGCTGTAAAGCAATGCAGAGTTCTGCGGAAGGACCGGGCTGCATTCATTAGCATCACAACAAATGCACGCTTTGGCTTGTGGTGCATTCCAGTTGTAGTCAGAAGTAGGAATTTCCGAGTTCCGAGTAGGAAACTAAAACTGGAACATCCCCCGAAGGCAGAATTTCCTACTGGGAACTCGGTGAAACCTCACCACCCCAGAGTTGACAATGGAAGATGGATGCCCCCAGTGTGAACAGTTATTTAGCTCCTGTAATAATCAATTTATTTGCACTTCTGACTGGGGTGTGTTGCTCTAGATCAGCTGTATACATAGTATTGTTAGACTTAAATTTACAAAATTGCTGCCATAGTGATAATCGCATTCTTCATACAACACAGGGCGTGCTAACAATAGCCTGGTAGCCTGGCATGTTTTTTTCCGACTTCAACTGGAACGCCAATAAGTCGGAGATGATGTCACTCCCAGTTCCGAGGTTACTGGAATGCAGCATTACAACAGTCGCCGCACATGCTTATGGGTAGCAGAGTCTTAATGTCGGCGGAAACAGATTCTCCTCACAGTCCCTTTAAGCTGCGCTCCAGTTGTACTGGGAAGTCAGGATTTCTGAGTTCCAAGTGGGAAATTTCATCTGGAACACCCCCTGAGGTTGGACACCCCGCCTGGGAAGTCCTCACCACCTCTTAGTTGACAATCGAAGATGGCTGCCCCGGTTTACACAGTTATTAATCTCCTACAATATTTTAACTAGTTTTTGTCGCACTAGATCAGTTGTTGATCAGTATGTTTGATGTTTTGATATAGAAATGCTGCTTTAGTGTTATTAACCTTCTTCATGTGGTATGTGTGAACCGCAACGTAGGGTCTACTAACAACATTTAACAATAGCCTGGTAGACTGGGATGTGTTTTTCTTTCCATCTTTGTAACTGGAGCGCTGATAACTTGGATATGACATCATTCCCACTCTTCTCTTTCCAGTTCCAAGTTATTGGACCGCAGCATTTGTGTGACTGAATGAACATTATTAATAAAGGTTTTTCAGTATTTATCCACTAATGCAGGGTTATGGCAGCTAAAGTTAGATTTATAATGTTGAAGCCTTGTATCTAAGCTGTACTTTTGTTTCAATTTAAATCTAAAAGGGAATATTTCCCTCCCACATGCAGATCATCTATTTTTTTTTTTGTGCTAGCATGTTATGATATTCCAGACAGTCTCAGGCCCCATCCACACGAAGACAAATCGAGGTCAGAACACATACGTTTTTTACCGAATCTGCGTATCATCCATACAAAGGGCTTTGGGGGTCTGTAAACGATCATTTTTGAAACCAGGTTCCAGAGTGGAAAGATTTTTAAATGCCGTATACGCAGCTCCGTGATTACTGGCTCTCCGCCACTTTTCAAATACGCTTATGTCATAGTTTCATATCTTCACTGACACGCATGTGCCACACGCGGCAACGACAACAATGGCGGCGTACGTACGTGCTGATGAAGCTAGCGACCCTACTATCCCTGCTGCAGCAAAATCTCCTTCTTCTCAATCACCACCGAGTCAAACAAACGATTATCGAGGACACATTACAGCACTTTATGATCACTTTATCACAATCTCTGTTTACAACTTTTGCTGCAAGTGCCCATGCCCACTGTTTTTTGTTTCCGCTTGTTTCCTTCATGTCGTTACAGCGGCCCTTGAGGTCTGGCATGTGTTTTACAGCGTTTTGATGCGTATCGAGTGCATTCATTTTGACGCACACATTTTCCGAGATGCCTTCGTCTTTATGACGATCGTTTTGGAAACTGTTTAGCATTTTGTCTTCGTGTGGATGGGGCCTCAGGTTCAAAATGCAGCATCTTTATGTTCAATAAATTTGAGAAAGTAAAATTTTCCTTGATTTGGGTCCCAGCTTGACATTAAAGGATGATGGTGAGTCCCAAAGCCGGAACAGTTGAGAACCACTGCACTAGAAGTCATTGAAATCAGATACATGAACAAAGGTTAAGTTAAAAAAATATATACTTTTAAAGTTTTGAAGCTGCAGTTGTGGAAAAAGCTGATGTACAAATGCAAAATGATTTTTGAGACTGTAAACATGTTTTGAAGTCAACTGTCCGTGAACCTGACTGAACAATCATATAAGTACTAATGTAAGGAGAATCCATCATGGGTTAATGTTTGTTATTTATGAATGAAACATCTGCAGATGGGTTTTAATGCTGTTTTCTCTAATACGACCCTCCATGTGCTGATAGAAGAAACATGTGCTTCATGTGTTTCAACATCTGTCTTCTGTCTGCTCGACATCTGGTGACAAAATGTCAGTCAAAGTAGCAGTGAGTGGTGCATGCACTTTGAAATATTGATTATAAACACAAGCTGACACATTTTCTGTGTGTGCTCGTAGGAAATGAAGTCTGAATTTCAGAAGTGCTTTATTATTTTGCTCAAACACACACCAAGTGGAGTAAGGAAACAGCATGGCGGACACATTTCATGATCATTCAGGATTTATTCCAGGAGAAAGACAAATGAAACACAATCAGTCGCTCTGGCCTGTGTCGTCATGGTAGCTCTGATATGTGCACATGATTGTCGAAGGCATCTGATATACAAGCCCCATAAACAGAAAATCATCATCACCATCTTCATCATCACCCCAGCTCATCAGGCGCGGTGGGCGGAGCTCACTCTGAGACATGAGAGTGTCGTCGGCGTAACGACGGTGCACAGGATGAGGGTTTGTTGTGGTCACATGCAGAGAGTAAATACAATACAGCCAGCTGACGGAGCCAACTGTGGACGAGGACACCAACAGGGAGACACCGGGTCCAAGCAGCAGCTGGTTTAAAGCTTCAGTCTCATAACATGTTGAGAAAACAGTTCCTGTCGGCTTAGATTGATCAAATTAAACTAATTTAGATACATTTTCAACATCTTTTGACCATGCTTTTTTGGATGGGGTCAAAAAAGAGGCTGATGACCCTAACATTTGTCCCTTACAGCCCAAACCATTTAAAAGCACCACGTGCCTCAGATTCTTCAGTTCAATAGCTGGACTGAGAGTCAGGACAAGTTTCAATTTTAAAGTTTGAAGTCTGGAAAAATAGCAACAAGTGTCTAAACCTGCCTGATTCAGAGTCAGTAATCAGACCAGATGGACCATTCAATATATTTTACCAATCCATCTGGGAAAAATCCCATCGAAAGTGTTTGAGGAAGGTAGAACCTTGGAAATCATATCTCGCAGGTAGATGGACGAATGTTCAATCAATTACATTTCTGTGAGATAATGTAGTATGCAGGAGCTACTGCCACAGTGGAAAAGACCAACTGTGAGCCACTTTGTAAAACAAATGTAACTAAAATAGTCTAAAGTGGAGTGTAACTGTACTATAATTTAATTGCTACTTTTTTAAGCTTCTGAAGTCTTAAAAAACAACAAATTGTAGTAAATCTCCAGAGAAGCACCTTTACTGACAAAAGAACTGTAATTATAAATTGTGAGCTTAAACGAAAATGGATCCTGAACTGCATCATTGCCTTTGAGATGGGAAAGATTCACATCTCTTGTAATAAAGCTCAAGCCTAAGATACAAATTAAAATGCTGGCTAACAGAAGACATATGAGGGGGGGACATCTGTGCCTCACCATGGCTCTGAGCAAATCCAAAAGGCCTGTAGGAAGTTCAGGCTTATGGCTCTTAACCCTTTCAGGTCCAAGACCATAGATTATAGCCAGAAAATTATAATTTTTTGGAGCTGAAACATTTGTTTCACTTTCTGCTAAAATCCATAAAAATCAAAATGTCCATAAAATTCAAAATATAGATTTTTCGTATCTCATTTGATACATTGTGTTTTTGACAACTGATAATCCATTTGAGGACATTTTTATCATTTATCTGATTGTATTCAGATGTTTTTGTTTGTAATTTGTTGATCATATTGAGTAGATAGAGGTATTATAAAAGTATGTATCAAATATGATACAATTGGCTTTATAGGGATAAAATATTCTAGCCAGGTTACTGTGGCAGAAAAAACTGCAAATTAAATCTCATTAAAAATTGCTGTAAAAGATGTTTGTGGAACCGAATTTAAACCCCAGCCTGCGTTGGACTCCGGTGTATCTCCTGTGTACGTCTTCACATAATACAAAGATACTAACATCATACAAGGGCATATAAGATAAACACTCATTGGTGATGTCAAGTTCGAAGCACTTTTCTGGAACATGCTTGTTTCTTTTTTTGTGATGACACTTTTCTTCATAAAAAAAAGTCCTTGGAGGGGTGTGAGCTCCCAGAGCAGACGGGGGTCCCCCCTCGTCCTGAACAGTGTGTTTCCTTGTCGATCACAGCTTTGGATTTCTTCCTTCAGAATGGCAAAAACGTAAGCCTGAGTTCAGTAAACGCTGCCTGTGTTGCACCGCACGTCCAGTCAGGTACACTGAAGTGGTCCAGTCATGTGCACACTGATGGCGTTAGAGCGAGCGGAGCAGCTCTGCAGGCGGCGGCCACACAGTGCTGGACAGTGCATGTAAGCAGACCGCAGAGAGGAGTAAAGGGGAGTTCAGCTTTTTTTAAACATGAAACATTCCATAAAGAGTACAATCAACTTCCCTCTACGCACACAACACGCTCACTCATCCGCGCTCACATGCCCGAACAGCAAAACATTAGCAAATATCGTCTTGAAAATGGTCATTCATATTCACAATGTATTTACAGGAGCATCTTTTCAGAAAACATTATTTTTTTTTTGTATACAGCAGACGTTTTATACATATAACCACAGAGCAGCATGAACCTGAACCCTCTGTCTGCCTCATGACTACATTCATAAACCCAAACATCCAGACTGACACTGACTACGTCACATTTAACTAAACAAACTTTACAGTGTTGGCTGACATTAACATCATAGATGCTGGAGAAAAACCTGCTAGACTGATTTAACTAACCTGCTCAATCATTAAATTAAGTTATAGTTTAGAAATTAAAAGTTAATTCAATATCTCTCCTAACTTTCTAACTACTAGCACTATTTTTTTAATCCTTCTTCTAAATAAAGCATTTACAACACACTAAAATGTTAAAAAATGCATAGCAATCAACAGTAATGAAGACAATTACAGAGAATAATTAGATTAAGGTGATCGCAGGAATAAAGCCCTTATATGGTAAAAATCCCCCACACTTAAATGATAACATGAAGTGACTCAAGTGTTTGGTTAAAGAGTTTAAAAACTTTTCTGAAGTACAGAGTCGATGAAATTGAAGACTTGTGGGTCCTTCTTTTACTAAGCAAGTATTTAAAAAAAGCTAACTTCGCCAAACTCTGCCTAAATTTAACTTACATACTTAATAAGTGGATCTGTTGAAAGGCCAACATGCATACAGTTACTGTTCTGATCACTTAATTCATCGACACGTCGCTGTTTTAACCACTGATGCCAGATTCAGGTGCTTCTAAGACAGGAAACATACTGAGTTCATACACAAACCACAGCTCAATATAAGCTTGGGTTTGGCTCACAGCGTAAATAAAGACAGAATACAGTGATTTGTTAATCCTGTTTGATCTGTTGCTTTGGGTCTTGGTCCTCTGAGGCAGCTCTGGGATGTCAAAATTAGGCTAACAGGGACCAATCAGGCGAAACATAATGACCACCTGCCACCCAGACTGGTCCGCCACACGTGCCAGTCTTTGCTCGCCACATGCATCGGTAAGCCTTGGCTACCCGTGATCCTGTCCCTGGTTTTCCACTGTTCCTCCCTCAGACCACTCTGGATTGATACTGACCATTGCAGACCAGGAACAGCATTTTTGTAACCTTGCACAGCAGCTGGATCTGCATGATTCAGTGTCTGTAATCAGACAGATCCATCCTGCCACACTCCAATCTACAACTGTAAGCGGCCCAAAGCCGCACAGTGCCTTCAGAGTCCTTCAGAGCATGAAGAGGAACGAAATACGAGCAAGACGACAGCAGCATGGATGTTTTTTCTCTCTCTCTGACATGTTTTGACGAGAGTTTGCTTGGCGAAACTGTTAGCGTCCTGAAGTGCAGTAGCACCCGCCTACTACATTATCTGATAGTATAAGTATTAGTTAACAGATAAAATCATCCAATCACCTGCTGGATATGCCTCTGAAAGGTTCAGCACTTCCTATGGCCTCTTTCTTAGATGGACTAGAGAAACATACCTAATAGTCCATCTGTTTTATCTGGTCACATTTTTCCTCTATAAACTTTGAGGACAAAACGTCCTGTCCTGTCATATATCCCACCCACTAACAGATAATCAGTTATCCAGTTCACCTGTCAGTGGTCATGATGTTCATGCCTGATTGGTTGTGAATCAAACAAAACAACACCAACACCATGTCTGCATGCTTTTGTCAAAGGTTAAGAACAAGTGTGTGATCTGTTCTGTCTGGGTTTAATCAACTGAAAATCAAGATGGATGTTATTCGACTGGGTAACAACTAGGGGTGTAACGAAATTTCGTGCCATGAAATTTCATGAAGTAAAAAATGACTAAATAAAATTCAAAGACGCACAAAATAACAGCACGAAATAAAAAACGCAAAGGGGCGCGCGCACCACTACGACAGGTGATCTTTTTACCCTCCTCGCCTACCATAGCAAAACACTCGCTTCAATATGGAGGAAGACGAGATCGAGGAATTAGATGACGCACCTTCGTTAAATAAATCGGTTGTGTGGACCTATTTTGGCTTCCCATGTAAAAGACAAGAGAACGGTGAGAAGATTGCGGACAAAACAACAACCGTGTGCAAAATATGCTGCAACAGTTCCCCTACACTGCAGCGAGTACAACTACCAACTACTTTGAACTGGAAACAGGCAGCAATTGTATGTTTGTGTAAGTCTGCATAAAAAACAATATTTGATTTTTGCATCTACTGTTGAGTTGACAGAATTTGATCATACTTGAAGATCAGAAGTATATGCACTGTTATAGGCTAAATATTATAGTTCACAGTTCAGACATTTATAGGTCTAAACTGCAGCTCTGAGGACTGCTATTTGTTTTCCTTTTCATTCGAGAATGTACTTATCCTGATTGTTACAACAACAAAGCACTTTTTATTGAGATTTTATGTTTGCATTTGTGCTGTAGTCTAAATAAGGGAAAAAAACAGAATTTTGTTTTTTTTTAAAGAGCATTTATTTTGTACTAATGCAGCAATATTTTTTGTATGTCTGCATTTGGAAGAAAAAAAAAGATTTTTGCACAACTTCCTACTGTTGGGGTCTTTCTATAATCTTTATTTCGTATCGTGACATTTCATTTCGTATTTTGTATTGTTTCTGTGGGTTGACCATTTTGTTACACCACTAGTAATAACATATCACTTTCTTTAAAGTGTGTCTTGGTAGGGGGCTGGAGCTCAGAGGAGTGGACACTGATGAGTTTTTTATCAATGAAGAAATCATTACCTTGGAGAATGTCCTCCCACCCCTCACCGGGCTTCAAGAAACAAACTGCATGGCCTGAATAAAAAGCACCGGGCACTGCTGAAAAAACCAGTCATGCTTGATTTGTACCGTGAAGTTCCACTTCCAATACTTCAGTAATTAGAGTCCCCACTCCTCAGGCACTTACAGAGCGCTGTTACAAGAGTGATTAATTTGGTGGTAAAAACTTTTCCTGTCCCGACAGTTTTTGAAATACGCTGCAGACATTAATTAAGAATAAAACAACAACAAAATTAATTAGCATAAACAATTATTAACTTGCCTTTGGTTAAAGCATTGGTTTAAAAGGAATATGCAAATCACTGTATTCTGTTTTTATTCACATTTGAAGTGAAGTTTACTCAATGTATCATAGACAAATTATATATACTGAATGTTTATGAATATGAATACCAATATTAAAATGTGTGTGTGTGAAGACCACAAAATAGACCCCACAAATATAATGAGCTACAAATGTGACACAACTCTTCAGCTTATAGTTAAACAATCACAAATTAATAATAAATTAATAAAATTGAAAATAGTGGCATACAACAAAATTCACATAAAGTTTTTTAACATTATTCAGCTTATAGTCGTCATATTTGAAATAATTTGTTATGTTATGGGAAGGGACAATATCCTGTTTTTAAAATTGTATTTTCTTCCCACAAATAAAAGATGCTCCTTGTAAAAATGTGTGTAGTTATTTTGTATTCACCTGCCCAAACAATGCTATTATAAATGATTTAAATTAACATTAAACAAATGAAGGCAATGTATTAAAGAGCCCATCACCTGATTTGTTTTCCACTGTTTACAGTTTTATAAACAGGAGATTTTCCTCTTTACACAGACAGCTGTTATATTTTTGGATATCTGTATTTTGTCTTCAAGCCAAACATTTAATGGGAATTTATTGTATTTGTGTCAACATCACGTTATGCTGCAGATTTGTGTTATACTTGTAGTCATATGCTATATGGGGTATCACATTGGTGGGTCTTGCATGGATTGACTGAGTTGAAAAATGAGGCAAAATTCTGGGATTCCTCCTAAACTGTAAAAACTGTGATCTGATGAAGCACTAACAAAGGTCATAGAAAATTCGTAATAAGCAATAATGCCAAAAATACTAATGTAAAATGATGCTGCTCTTAAAGAAGAGATGAATTCAGACATTAAGATTGGATAGCAGTGCCAAAGACTTCGATCTTAATTATGTGACTGCAGCCCGAGCCAAAAGTAAATTTAAGCCCACCTGACATTTGATTTATAGATACTTTCGGTGTAAACTCACTTTCTTCAAGCTTTTGTTTCACACCATTCCAAACACATTCAATCAAGCATCAGGAATAATTTGTAAATTCTTCTCAGCACCACTCTGTGAACATAAAAAGGTAAATGGTAAGACATAAGATGGGGGTTGAAGGTCTATACATTTCTCTCCAGAATAATTTGCAGGAAGTTCAGCCCTTAATTTAAGTCCACTTGAATCTCAAATATTGTTGTTTTTTAATCACATTAGTTCTGACTAATTTATCTAATAGAATAGACGAAATTGTTTTTTGTACCTTGCACTCGTCTTTGGCCAGAATTCGCGATAAAGGGATCAGTAGAATTGCATCTGACGAAGACGAAACAATCTGATATGTGAGTGATGGAGCACCTCTGTGCACCTCTGCTCTCTGTGTTATGTTGTCTGAAAGGCCTTTACAACTAAAACACCTAACTACTGACACTTTTGTCAAGTAACTTCAAGAATGGTCAGCTGAGCAGTTGTTAAAATGTAACAGGAATAATTATGGACTCCAAGCTTTGGACCTCTGTTACCTATTTAAACATAAACTTCATTCTTCTATGAAGCCTGTCATTAAATACATTACGAACACCTTATAAGCATGTTTACTAGATAGTATAATACATTTATAATGCTGTATAATTGTAGTAATAACCATTCTCATCTGTTTATAATGCCTCATAATTGAGTTAAAAAGTGGAATGTTTAAAAAATAATGTTAAGGGCGTGTTTGTTTGTTTTATTGAATCTAATTTTTTCAATTTTCTTAGAGAATTAAAACACCACTTACAGAGACTTCTTATCTTCTTAACTTAACTTCTTAATGATAAGGAATATCTTTCTTTCTAGTTATTCATCAGAACTATGTCATAAGAAAAAAAGGTCTTAATAAGTTTATTCTTTTTAAATATAGTGATAGACTAGCATATGACACCCAACCTTAGTTATCTTTATGGAAAGCTTTACAGCATGTCAGCTTAATTGTCATTACTCTATGTGTATGTTTATCATAAATTATCACGAGTGCTTATAGCTATGGCTACACAGCATTATATTCAAAGTATATCATATTTTAATATCTCATAAACATGCTTATAATAAAATACATCATAATTAGGAGCTTCTTAGGAAGTGTTCTTTATTTTCTATTTCACAAAACTACACAAAAGGTGGAATTGTAGTTCTTGTGGACTAAGATGATCATTCTGGTTTGAAGTTTCAACATTTAGTGCTTTTTTTTTTTTTTTTGGCAAGCAGCAACTCCAGTGCTGATAACAAAGTCATAAATATCCCTTGTAGTTCCTTAGGTGCCCACTAGAGGCTGACTGCAGAAGCTCAACAGGCCACAAACACACTACATGTTAGAATGCGGATTTTTACAGCGGAACAAAACATGTTCACAGCCCGATTTAAAAAAGGTTATGGTCGGAACAGTTCTGAAGATTTTCTTTATTAAGTAATGGTAACAAATTTTTTTGTCAAGGCTGATGGCATGGAAATCTGCAGTGCAGCTGTTTCTCATAAAGCTACAGATAACCTCCTCTTGATCTGTGAGGAGGACTAAAATGAAGCACTAATATAGCAAGTTATGTAATTTGTCCAGACCCTAAAGAATCTGTACAGCTTCTGTTTCTCTCCTCACTGTGGACATGTTGGTACACTGTGGCATGATGTTTTTTGGCTCAATCAATAAGCAAAAATTGAGTTTTAAGAACTGTTCTGTTTTCAGTGTGTATGAGGAAATGAGAAACTCTGGTCAAATCTGTACCTAAATCAGGTGATAAAATGTCCATTTCTGTTGTAAAAATGGTCTTTTTGCCTCTAGTGGCCCCTCGAGGAACTACAGTTTTTGCACTATCATACCACTTTCACACTAAAATTAGCGTGCCAATCTGGGTTCCCACTGCCAGCAGACCCAGGTCTAGTTGGCAGCAGATGAGCTGCATGGCTGTTTATTTTCCTCTGGTGCATCAATCTGATGTCATCACCTTCATTATATTATCAGCACGACGAAGCCCCTCCATGTAAACAATGGAAATGAGCATGGAGGCCCAGGACACGGTTTTCTGTACTATATACTTTTGTCCCTCTTGAACCCTTTAACTACCAGCTCAATTGTTTGGCAGAGGTCATCAATAAATTCAGGGATATTTCATGTTTTAAAAAAAAGATTCAAACAAATCCTTGTTTGGGTCTGTTAACACTTCAGGGAACAAAGAAAATTACAAACCAAAATCCAGAAATTTTCTTGGTGTGGGATTTAAAGGTTTAAAAAGCTAACAGTTGATTAGGTGATGACATAAAAATGCCCTGAAATTTGAAAGGCTGAAATTAGAAAAGGCTGAATGTTTGTAAATAAAATAGCAAAAATAACTTAAAATAGATGATACTGAGTTTGACAAACACACAAAGAAGTTTTCATGAATAACAGATTATACATATAATAAATCATCTTATTATTAAATGGTTAAGATAACTATTTAAATAGCAATGATGGTAATAATAATAACTTTTAGCTTTTTAAATCCTACACATAGAAAATATTAGTTCTTTTGGTTTGTTTGCAGCTATTTCTGTATTCCAAATCACTGACAGAAACAAGCAATGACGTGTTATGTTTTTTAACAAATGAAATGATCTTGCATTTGTTGACCTCTGCCAAACAGTTGAGCAGGGAGTTAAAGGGTTAAAAATGTTTAAACTTGGCACCGATGATATAACGGTGGATGGAATTTGTTGCTGAGACAGCAAAGAGTCACATTAGTTACAGACGGAGGGGTGTAATGTTAAGCCGTAGGGACACTACGCCAACGTCATGACGTAAATTAGTGGGTGTGATGTTCCCACTGAAGCCGATCGGAGGTGAGCCAATTAAAACCCATGTTGCTTGCAGGGTCAGTCGACCCGGTTCGATTAAACCCCTTCAAACTGCAGACAGGAGCCGACTGTTACTGCGTTTAAACTGTTTTTTTGGCCAGTCTGAAAGGGGTTTCACATTGGCTTCATTTTTTTTAACACCAGAGGTTGCTACTATTTTCTTCTATCCAAGCCACTTGTGTCAGTATTTAGATTTTTATCCCATTAATTTGCTGCTGTTGGGTCTGGGTCATGAGAAATGGCGTATACAGAGTTTGTACCAGGACTCCAGGATTGGGAGAAAAGCTCTGTGAGATGACAAAGGTCCAAAACACTGAAGTGTTAATGTCTGAGTCCTCAGCAGTCAAACGTCAAAAAAACACTGAACTAAGAGCACAGCTAACACCTGTAGACCTGGATCATTAATGGACTGAACCTAAAGTTCTGACAGAAAAACCTAAACCAGGAGATCTGTATTTGCCCGCTCACAGTGCAGCTGCAGTTTTCCCTGAGCACTTCTGAACTGGGCGCAGCTTTGGGACTCAAAAAAGTGAGATCATGGCTTTTAAAGAGGGGAGAAGGAAGGAGCAGCTGCTTCACCATCTTGGATTTTATCTCCACAAATGCAAAATCCTCTGAGGACCCATATGGGAGGCCGTTAAATATCTCAGAGACTGTTTGTAACCTTGAAACTAGACTGCGCTGCTCGGGGCTCCTTTGTTACAGAGATCAAATGGCTAGCTTTCATGTAGTCGCAGACATTCATAACTGGAGGCAGTTTTTCCAGAACATTCTCCAACTCATCCTTTTCTTAACCTGCTGCATGCTTCATAGTAACCTGTGTGTGTCCCTTAAAGGGCGATTGTTACAAAAGTCTTATAAAGAAGAAAATTATAAACAAATCAGTAAAGTTCAGACAACATCCACCCAAGCTTTCTCAGCCTCTTCAATAAAAGTTTCAGTCTCTGATCACCACACGTGGATGGTAGCTTATCTGTGTCTGAGACATACCTGACCTGCTCTGTGCAAAAATACATAAAGCGCTGACTCATGTTTATCTGAACAGTCGTATGGTACTTTTAAAGCACTTCTTTAAGCACAAACAAACAAACAAGCCCAAAAGGACAAAAAATGTCACAAAGGTGCTATATGTAACATTTTAACATGAATAAATCATTGTCACATTAGTTTGTTACATTTACTAAATCTTTATGGCATGACCAAACCATTTTACTGAAGTTTTAATTTTTAATTTGATGCATTTTTTAGAGGAAATTTGCTGGAATGATTTATGGCACATCACAGGAAAAGGACGCTGTACAGATTAGAAGATAGAAAAGTAATGACTGGTGGAGAGAATACGTATGATTGAAGGCTAATGATAAGTTGAGGCTGTATTATAACCAAATTGGCTTCCATTCACTCTGTTGTGTTACAGACAACTGAATGTAAAACACAGCAATATGGTATTTAACTTTTAATATCATTGAATTTTAATTATATCAATCTTATGTATAAAAAAGCAGAGGAGAGATTAATATCTTATCAATGTACTATAAAAGTCCTCATTGATACCATTAATAGTCCTTTTCTAACATTTCCATTTAAAAAAATCACAGATCTGGTTTAAAATGAGTAAATATTTGGATTTTATTTCATAAAACTTGAGTAAAACTCGGAGTCTATAAAAAGGTTTTTGTGTTGTATCTCTTTATGATGCTGGGAAAACAAACACAATTTTATCTCTCTAGCTAATAAAAAAAATATGCAGACATCATGATGACAATTTCTTATCATCCATTATTTTTTCTGAGCTAAACTGAAATATTTGGTGATGCATTCTTATGTCAGCAAGAGTTTCATTAGTGATTTCAACACTAGTAAGTAGTTTTTTAACCAACAGAGCCTACTGCAGAGTTTTGATGCAACTTTCACTGTTAGCTTCAGCAGATGTTGGGATTATTTCCTCATCTTAAAAGTAAAATTTTATTTGCTTCAACAGTGTATTTTTTTAAAGTTGAAAGCAGAAGGTGCATCACTTCGGTTTGTTTTGATTTGCAATAACTAATATGTGTGTGTGTTAGGCCTTGACAACAATTTATGCAGCAATATACTCTGATGCAGATTTTACAGAACCAATACACTCCAAAATACAGTGATAGCAGTTTTAAAATACATTTTTGGTAACATAATCAATGGTGAAGTTCACACAAAAATCAAAAGGTGGTGAAAGAAGTCAAACCACATGATGTATGGTAGGGTTGGGTATTTCCAGCAATCCCAAAATACGATACATATCCCAATACACATAAATTGTGTACATTGATTGCGTTTTTAACAGAATTCCCAGCAACTTTTGTTTTTATTACAAGAAGAAAAAGAACAAGCATGAGTTTTAAATAATTCTTCAACCTAAGAACTTTAATTCGGGTCCCCAAAGATTGTAGGCTTAAGTTTAAATTTGGAACATGTGTTTTATCATGTAGCTTGGCTTCTACTTTGACTGTGCCATTTTTAGCATTAAAGCAGTCATATATAACAAAGGCAGGTTGATTAGTTTAAAATTCTATCTATTTATTTTAAATACTTATTTTTAGTTATTTTTTTTCAAGGCAACATAGTTATTTTTATGTTTAATTTGAGCCGAAAAGAAGATTCTGAGAATTTAATGTTCCAATTAAGGAGATAAAATAAAATATTTTCATTTAATTATCAGTAGTTCTATTTTTGAAGAACCATCAACATGTATGAGTGAAGAGGTACTCACTGTATGACAAAAAGATTCGGGGGTACACAAGACAGAAAATGTTGGGAACCACTGGTGTAAAGAATGGTGTCTGATGAACTGAAATGTAAGATTTCAAGGGTTATTTAATTCTTGTTCTTGTTTTTTTCATTCAAAAAGAAAAGAAAACATCTAGAACTTTGTGAAAGGTGCAGTCAGCGTCTACAACCAGTCATGTTACCGAAGATATTGCATTGTGGCAATAATTCATCTATATATATCAGGATACATATCATATCTCCCCATGAGGTGACTGAAGAAACCAAGTCCTGGTGTTTTTGCATCCGATAAAGAAAAATAACCCATGAGTCACTCCAGCACTGTTAACAATCCTAAATATGACACATTTTTAGGTTTTAAGAAATACAAACACTTGTGGTTGGACTGAAAATGGCAAATTTTAGTACTTTTGGCTTTTTGAGACACTAGAAAATGGAGGACAAGATTATATTTCAAATATGTTACAGCTCTGGTACGGCACATCTAGCTTCCCCATACAGACTGTTGAGATGGTTTGAAAGTAAACTAATATTTCTTAGCTGAAGACAGCATCTGACCAACTAAACATTATTCATTTAATAAATGGCTGATCACAATCTGCTGATCCTGTTGAAGGAATTTTCTATTGGGTGTAAGCATAAAGCTATTAAAGATGAGCATCTCAGTCTGTGTAAGGAAAACTGCATCTATCTAATAAATAAAGTACCAGCAGCCACTGACAACTAATGGAACAATTAATGTGACAATGATTTTTTAAGAGTTGCATACATCACCTTCAAAAGAACATTAAATACTAAAAAGGAAACAATCCAGTTGCCAACAGTCAAACGAATCAGAGACAAGGTAAATAAAACAGGGCAGGACAGAGCAGATTCAGGAGGGAAGTTGATGTTGACTGACATTAAATAATATTTCAACACCTGCTCCAACATGAACACCGTGTTCTTCTCAAACTGGCAGAAGTCGACACTAACTCATCATCAAACACAGCCAGCTGACAAACATCCTCGGTGAGCCTGTGGCCGTGTCGATGCTGTGGCAGGATTCCTAAACGGCGCCCTCTTGGTGCGTGGAGGGTGTACAGCATGGTGCTGAGTGGCTTGTGGACGTCGGTAAAGTCCTCTGCTCTCCCTGGAGCAGGGCGAGGAACTGGTTGGGCGGCACATCCAAACAGAAATGCAGTGAGGAGAGGGAGGTTAGAAGATGAAGAGGAAGGCCGAGATCCTCTTCTTCTCCTGTTGTCCTCCGGCTCGTTCCCTCTCTCTGCCTCACAGTGCTGTGGCCTCCCAGCTGGTTCCCCGCGGGACCTGGCGTCACTTGGTCTCCGTGAGCACCGGGGCGGGAACTGCTGAGGGGAGTGGCCGGTTCAGCTCGGCACCTGGGGCGGGAGAAGAGGCTGCAGACGCCAGACTGCAGGGCGTGGCTGGTGCAGTTACACCTGAGAGGGAGAAACAGAAGGTGTCACTGGCCAAGTTTACATGCAGACTTTTTTTCATTCTGATTAAAGATCTCAGGTGAACTGTTTACATGTGATGTGATCTAATACGATCTGGTGTTTACATGTGCCTCAACATTTGATCAGAACAGCAGTTTTACAGACATACAGACAGATACACTCAGATCTATTTAAACATCACATTATTTATCAAAGATGGCGGAAAGTAGGTGTTTTATTGAATTATTTGAGGGTCGTGCTGTTTAGCCTTATAGTAGCGAGCCTTCAGAGATTTCCAGCGGTTCCTTATTTGTTGGACGTTTTGGTCTATCCCGGCTTCACTGAGTTTTTTGTGGACTTTTTTAAATAGTTCAGTATTTCTTGTTTTCCTACCATCTAAACCTGTGATAATGTTTAGTTCTTTGACAGTTTGTATTAAAAACAAACTCTCTGACGCAGACCAGTGCTGTGTGCTCTGTTTGGAAGCTGCCATGTTTCCAAGTGAGTAAACATCACTGCTTGTTTACGTCAAGACTGAGCATGTGCAGACAGAGCCCAGCCTGACAACTTTCTGATTCACCGTTTACATGACAGGATTTTACTTTTAATCGGTTTGGGAAAAGGAATATACTACCCCTGTGCAACCGAATGAAATTCCATTCAGATTTGGCCTGTTTATTCTGATTGAAGTGTTTATATGGAGCATTTTATTCGGTTTGGGCTTCTAACCCGATTCTAATCAGAATATTAGGCTCTATGTAAACCTGGCTAGTGTCTTTACCTTACTGGTTTAAATGATGTGCTTACCCTACTGATTAACTTTTTTTACTTTCCTAACCCTTTAACAGAACAACTGTTTGGCAGAGGTCATCAATAAATTCAGTGATATTAAATGTTTTATAAAACAGAACAAATCAAATTATTGTTTGACACTGTTAACATTTAAGGGAACAAAGAAAACTGCAAACAAACCAAAGACCAGATATTTTCTTGGTGTGGAATTTAAAAGTTTTAAAAGCCAACAGCTGATGACATAAACATGATCAAATATTTGGGAAAAAATCTATTACAAAAGGCAGACATGTTGGTAAATAAAATAGCAAAAAATAACTTAAAATAAATGATATTGAGTTTGACACATCCAAAAAAGTGTTTCTGATGAATAAGAGATTAAACCTATATTTATAGTTAAGTATTTAAAATAATAATGATGGTATTAATAATAACTTATAACTTTTAAAATCCTACACAAAGAAAATATCAGTTATTTTGGTTTGTTTGCAGTGTTTTTTGTAACTTAAAACATTTACATAAACAATGTTTTTTTAACGCATTTAATATTCCTGGATTTATTGACCTCTATCAAACAGTTGAGCTGGGAGTAAAAGGGTTAAAGGAAGACTTAATCAATTTTAAGATGTATTTATCATAAAACAACTTTTCATTTTCAAATGTTGGAATACAAAATAATGCATGGTACACTGGGCTGCACCCAGGTTGTCTCCTGTTAAAAATTATTATATTATATATATATATTATTAATAATAACTTTCTTCACATAGCACCTTTAAAAACAGACGCCCCTAAAGTTCTTTAACAGAAACAGAAGCAGAAAAAAGCAGAACTCTGGTAAAAAAAAATAAGTAAACAATCAGGTCAACAGGGACCAAAAGAGTCAAAGGAAGAGGCACAGAGGATCATGTTCAATAAAGCAACAAAAGAAAATCATAACCTGGTAAGAAGGAAACAGCATAAGTAATATAGGGAAATACTAAATTAGCACAGCTTATTATGTCAACACATACATATCATCATATACATACAATCGTTGATTGCACTTATATCAATAAAATCTTACCAATTCCCATACATAACAGTGAGAAAATGCAAACTCCACACAAAAAGGCCCTGTCCTACCCAGGGTTCAAACCAGCAACCTTCTTGCTGTGACGCATTACCTGCTGCACCACCATGCTGCAGTCCCAAGCTATGACACAATGCACCCACCTTCTGATGAAACACCATATCCAGTCATTTCAGACTGGTGAGTGAGTTTAATTTACTCCTGTGGCCTTTACAGTCAGCAGATCTCAATCCAATAGAGGATGCAGTGTGGTGGGAGGCTCAAATAATGAATGTGCAGCTGGCAAATCTGCAGAAACTCTTGTTTGCCATAATGTTGTTGAATCTTTGCCTTGAAAAATTAAGGCAGATCTGAAGGCAAAAAGGCCCCACCTGATGTGTACCTTATAAAGTGGCCATCCAGTACAAGTTAAAGGATTGACAAAGATCTTGTAGTGCACTTGTTCTCTTGTTATAAAAGTAAACCCTCAGTCATACTCACATTCCTTACGCGGGGCTGCTATGTTGTTGTCAGTGGAAGAGGTTTTGTTGGCGGCCATGTTGGTGCTCGGGCTTTGTGCCGCCTGGCCGCTGTTTTGGCTCTGAGCAGGCTGGTTCTGTCCCGCTTGGCTCTGGTTCTGGCTCTGGGCAGGTTTCTGCGCCTGGCTCGGCCTATTTGATGGATTGGACTGGTCCATGCTGCTCCCCATGCTGCTGCCGAGCTGGAGCCGCCTCATGTGCCGGACCACAGCGGTGGCATTGAACGCTTGCTGGAGGGAAGAGGGCAACAAGGGTGACTTGTGAGCAGTGATTGTAACAAGACACAGATTACTGTTTTTGTGTGTCAAGTCCTGTTTATTGTAAATAAAACCAACATACATCGAGTTTAATTGAACATTATTAACAGCATCATATTGACTTTATATGCATCTTTTATTACACATGTTTGACATTGAGGTAACAGAAATGAATTTAGAACTACTTATATCAATCCTGAGAATACACTGTGCTAGTTTAGACTTTTTCTGACCAAAGTCGTACTTCTAATTACAAATATGGGCAAATTACAGATTAATCACGACTTGTTTCCAGTGTGGTGTCGGTGGGACATGTCCGCCATGTTTAAAATTTGATTGCATAATTATGTTTGCTCACAAAGTAAGCACAGAGAATGATTCCCAACTTTATATTTTCCTGATTGAGCCAGCTGAAAAATTCTAATAAGTTTCAAAAGCACAATGGAAGTGGCAGGTATGCCTTGTCTTTATTTTTACAAAAATTATAAACGAGAGATACATGATCAGGAAAAAGTGTGGATTTTAGGCCGAGATAAACAATGCATTATAATTCTGTTTGCTGCTTAGCTTGTGTTTTAGTAAGGAGCTTTCTGATGTTTGTTACTGAGGAATGTATTTGGGATGACAAACATACAAATGCACAAAACCGAATGACAAACAGCTGGAATCTTGTGAGTTTTTAACCAGTTTAATTGATACTTTTGAATATAACACAAAAGCAAGTTATAAATGATATAACTGGTGAACCTTTTTGGCAAAATTGGGAAAGGAGAAGAAATGACTGGGAAAGTTGTGCCGCTGGAAAAAACAAACATCTGGAACATTTTACATGTAAGTGGGTTAATGGGTAACAAGTGATGATGCTGTGATTGGGTATATAAGACAGACTCTTGAAAGGCTAATTGCAACTAAAAGTTGAAGTTTCTTTTTTACTTTGTAAGTAGTTCAGCAGTTAAGGAGCAACAATCCTCATCAGAGGTGTTAATTTTGTTGATTAATTATTTTCTTCATAGTTTTCCTCAACAACCTTTTTCCCCTGGTGAGCACTACACAATAACTAATAAAAACAAGTGGCCATGGACAAGAACTAAGACTAAAAATTAACTGACATTATCTTCAAAAAATAAAAACTAGACTAAAATGTCTGACAGAGGCTTAATCCAATCAGACCTAATTTGGTCATGTAGAAAGTAGAGACAAGTTAGGAATATATCCAATCACAGCTACTTTGGTTGTGTTAAAGGCTGGATGAGTTCAGAGGGACATCCAATCACAGCTGCCTTAGCTTGGTGGTGGTGGGATAAGTTGTGGAGCGATCCAATCAGAGCTGCTCTCTTTATGAATTGATATATTCATGTAGAGCAGGTTCACTGTTTGTTGTCAGTTCTGATATTGTAACTGAGATGCTCTGCCAGGTAGACTAAATAAAGGTGACCGCATTTCACACTAAAGGAACATTTGCTTCTGTCCATTTATACATTCAAACTTTACTAACATTCAATAAAGGTTTATGAGATGTTTTATTTTATTCAAGTGTAAAACATGACTTCAGAAATTCAAGGAAAAAAATGCCTTACACTTTACACTTCATATTTTAGTCGACTAAATTTACAGCAGATTTTATCAACCTAAACCAGATTAATAATAAAACAATTTAAATGACTAAAGTATGACTAAAACTAAAAGATATTTATGGTCAAGGACTATGAACTAAATCAAAAGGTGCTGTCAAAATGAACTGCTATGCAAAAGCAAGAAATCAGACATTTCATCATCTTCCGTCTATATTATCATTACAGGATTCAAAAAAAACTTTGCATTAAAGAGGCAAGGCAGAAACCAACTCAATCTGTGGCCTTCAATCATTCAGAGAGCACTGCATCAAACGCTGGCATCACTCTGTGATGAATATTACAATGTGGACTTGGGAACACTTTAAAACTTTTGGACAGATTGCATCACTATATCTTAAATTGTTAAGAGAAAACTAACATGCAAACTGAAAGTCAAATATTCAAAAGACCCAGAAGTGATACTGACTTCTTCTCTGGGTTGAAGCTCAGCTGAGATGGACTGACATAGAGAGGAAACTGTTTTTAAAATAAAGGCCACTGAGTCCTCCAGGTTTACGAGGAAAAGGACCACCAGATTATCAATGCAAAGTTTCAAATTCAGCATCTGTGATAGTGTGGGATTGTTTTAGAGCCCATGGCAGGGGTAACATGCACATCTACAATGATACTGAGTGATTGATACAGATTAGGAGCAGCACATCCAGAACAACGCAGAGCCACTTACTGCATGAACTACAGCAGCATGGCTTTGAAGAATAGACATCCTCAACTTTCTCAGCTTTTTTGAAACATGATACAGGCATTATATGGAAAAAAAAAAGAATATTGTAAAATAGGAAGATATTTTTCAGATTTAATATTAAGGGCTCTAATTTCGTAGACCAGGTGCAGGGTAGGCAAGGCTCCAATGGGGTGTGTCCAGGGTACTTTGCAATTTTCCTACATGGCACAGAGAGGCGCAGAGAGGTGCACCCACGCCTCTGTCTGTCCCAGTGGTGCAAGTCACAGAGAGGGTGGAGAGAAGATGTGAGTGGGTTCAACACAGCCGAGTGTTGTCTTCTCCAATTAAATGAACGCCTCTCCTGCCTTTAATGCGCTGCTGGTGAGGCCCAGTGACAATTTCAATCTCTCCTCCACTGACTCCAGCCTCGGTAGGCTGGTGTTAGCAGCCGTCCTCCCCTGGTCTGAATCCCCGGACCAGGAGAGGAAGAGCTCTCCTCAGGCTCCCTCCTTCCTTCTCCAACCAGCAGTCCAAGAGAAGAAAGAGGAAGGAGACGCGTTTAGATAAAGTTATTTTTCCCATGAATGATTTTGTGTATTTTTAATGTGACAGAGTAAATTGTGGCCAAAAACATGTCTAAACGGGAGGCATATAAGCATATTTAAGGACAGAGCTGTGCAGCCAGGTGGTCTCCCCTCTCTTTTGTGCTCTGCTGCTCTCCCTGCTGATACGGCACATGTAGATCAGCCTCTCTCCATCTTAAGTCCTCTAATGACTCCTACATGAGGCATCCATGGCATAAGGCTGTGTTGTGTGGCACGCAACATGCGACAAAGAATGCCCCTGAGGTTTTGGTGATGTGTGTGCACTGTGTGCCTGTCAGCCAAATTACCGCTGCGCTGGGCACGCTTTCCCTGTGCCGAGAAAGACCAGGCGAGCTTTCTGTGAACCTTCCACACAGTTTTTGGCACAAAATTGTCACTGCGCCAACCTGAATCTGGAGGCTTCTCCCCCTGGTGAGCTGTCACACCCATTTCAGTACAGTCAGTCTACCAAACTGCCAAAATGCCTGCACATGGTAGTGCACTGGACGAAATTACCACTGCGCCGGGTGCAGCAGGCTCTACCACCCTGCTCCACAAAAACAGGGACCAAGATATCTTGTCTTTGTCATGTATTTGAGGACCAGAACTTCCAGGCAGGTGGCTTTCTGCGCTTTTACAACTGGCACTTTAGTTAGCACTCTAGCACTTATACGTTATCGTGAATAACTCCCGTGGCCCTTTCCCTTTAGACTGTATGACATTTCAGTCTGTATGACTGTTTGTCTTTTAACATGCTCTGAGTGCAGGCTAACATGCTTTGGGGGGACGGGTCGGTGCCTCCTTGGGTCCTGGGTCTATGTCTGGGTCCTGTGGCTCTGGCAGCTGTGGGGTGGCTCTGGGGGGGCCCCTGGGTCGTGGTCTCCCTGGGCATGGGCAACCTCTTGGGTATTCGGTGACCACCTCACATGCATGTGTGTACAGATACTCAAGCTCCTGTGGGGACTAACTATAAAGAAATGATTGGTCCCGTCAAAATATGCTGAGTTGGGCACCCCTACACATCTTGTCACGTCTTGTGATGCATGCTCCTCCATATTACACCCCTGTGGGTCCACCCCCTACTATCAAGTCCCACATCTCTGGTGACCCTGGTTCCTTGCAGCCTTTACTTCAGGTATGGACTAAAATCAGCACAGCACTTGGACTGCTATCTCAAAATACTTACACTACCTGTTTGTCCCCCTCCCTGTTGTCTTGTCTTGTCCTATCACTATTTCCCCTTCTTTCACACTGTGGTGTGGCACGGCCCTCCCCTTCAGCTCACATCAGGGGTTAAATAAAGTTTGATTGATGGAGTAGCCTACAGGGAGGGCTGGTAATGGTCACTATAGCAGTGAATCACATGTATTTACTTATCTCTCACTGCTAGAAAAAAATGCATTGGTCTTTCCAAAGCTGCCACCGGACACAGTGATCAGCTGCAAAGATAATGCAGACAAGGGGGAAAAAAAAAAACATGCTCTGAGTGTTTTTATTCCTATAACAGATGTCTGTTTCTTGTTTCTATGTGTTCACACCTATCTGCTAATAGAACTGGGGAAGGAATTTAGCCACTTGGCTATTAATCCCATGCAATAACATGTCAATTCTTATTAATGTGTACTGTCCCATTTTCAAAAAAAGAAATACATTTCAAATAAATAAATTAAGGAACAAAGGTCAAAAATCATTTGAAAATCATTGTTTCTGGTTTTATTTACATTAGCACAATGTATAGCTTCTTTGGAGCAGAGGTTTGTACAGCTCTTAGCAGTGATTCCCAAACAGGGGAACATTTATCCATGGAGTTACGCAAGAGCATTGCAGGAGGTATATAAGTAAGATTAAATTATTTATTTCCAACTTGGAAATACTGAGTTAATACCGTCAATAAAATGGTATGTGTGCTCTTCGATTAGTTTTCCCCGGGAGACAACAACCTGTGGCGCAGCTGAACCACAATGAAAACAACTGCTTACCTGCAACAGGAAAATATGATAAACGGCTGAAACGTCCAGTTGCTCTGGATTGAGGAAAGGGTTCAGAGGAGTCCACCGAGAAAATATTTTGTAAGCATTTTGTTCCTGATTTTTAAAGTTTAAATGCCTGTTTAAAAGGGACTTATTCATAGGAGCTCCAGGGTTACGTGGTAAATGTTCCAGCAGTTATATATGACAAAGGCAGGTTGATTATTTTGATTTGTGTCTATTTATTAAGATTATTCATTTTCAAGGCAACATAATATCTACTTTTCTGTTTATTTAAAATAACAAAGAAGTAAATTTCTGAGAATTAAATGTTCCAATGAAGGAGATAAAATAAAACATTTTAATTTAATAATCAGTTGTGTTACATTCTACTGTTGAAGAAGTATCAGCACATATGAGTGAGGGGTACTCAAAGTTTGACAAACAGGCTCAGGGGGGACACAGGACAAAAAAGGTAAGGACCCATAGCTCTACAGTTGTATGCCCAGCTCCATCAGGGACAAGTGGGGAACTATTTCACAAAAATCTGGGACTGTTTGACTCATTGGCATTCTTATGTCTTTACACTGTTTGAGCATGAGCTCCGTCCACTATGGTTGGGATTATATTTGGGATTTTTTTATACGTCTTGTCATCGAAAAGATCTAAAACGTGATTCTTCATTGATTGAAGCTTTGAAGTTTCAGTCCAGAATCTGCTTTCAATGAACTGGCAGCGGAGCAGAAATACCGTGATAAAGTCTTCTGCTGCAGTTCATCTTCCATTAAAACCATCTGAGCTTCAAATATAACACGGACTGGATGTGCTATTAACACCTCCAGCTGAAGATGACGTACTGTGGGGAGAGGGTCTCTGAGAGGCTGGAATTTGTTTCAAGGCTGCAGGTAACACATCTTTCAAATTTCAGGAGAGAAATGAATGATGAAGGTAAACAGACCTCGTAGCATGCCAGTTCTTTACAACACGGTGATTCATCCTCTAAAATCACAGACAATTGGTTGAGCAGTCATGCTTGGCAGGAACAAGATCTGCTGCTCCGCGGCCAAAAGCACAAGAATAAACTTTAGAGTACAATATTTACCCTCCACTTGCTCTTGGCGAAGTTCTTTCTGATCTGCCGGCTGACTGACTCATGGATGTTCTTGCAGAGCGCTGTATCTCCAGCAATCCTGAAATATACACACCGACACAGAAAACGCACACGCACAAAGTCTCTGTGAAGACTCCTGACTGTACATCAATTCTTGTATCGATTTAATGCCTCTCTGAAGCCTGGGTTTGAGATCCAGGGTGTGTTTGTGAGTGCTTCTCACCAGGGGTGTCTGAGTGCCTGCTCACAGGTGAAACGCTTGGTTGGATCTTTTTCCATCAGACTGCTGATGAAATCCTTGGCTGGAAGAGAAAAACACGAAGGAGGCAAAGAAAGGTGAAAAGTTTTAGGCAAATGAAAAACAAACTGAACACTCCAGACTTTCCTTGAACGCTTCTAGAGATAATGAGGGGCAAATAAAGACAAATAATAATAATGCAAATATAAAAGCCAAAGTTACTTTTAATGTCAATTTCTACCATTTATACAGGATATTCAAAAGCATCTTAGTGAAGCACTTATACAGTCCTGCCCAGTATTTTTGGCACCCCTTCATTATTTTCATTACTTTAACAATATCTTCAAAAATAAATTGAAATGTACAAAATTAATGTCATCAGGATCGTTTAATTGAAGGTCCAAAACACATTAACAAAAAAAAAAATTATTTTTACAAGTTACATATTGTAATTTCAATGAGAGATCTGAAAAAAGCATGTGCAGCAATAATGGCACCCCTCTTCAGTATTTCGTTGCACACCCTTTGGCACTGATGACAGCCTCCAAATGTTTCTTGTAGCCATCTATAAGCTTCTTGCACTTCTCAGCTGGTATTTTCTCCCACTCTTCCTATGCAAATTGTTCAAGCTCTTGAACATTTGCAGGTTTCTTTTCCCCAATGGCAGATTTCAGCCATACCAAAGATTTTCAATAAGATTGAGATCAGGACTCATTGCTGGCCATTTTAAAACAGGCCATTTTTTTTTCCTTTTCAACTATTCCTGCGTGCTTTTGGATGTGTGCTTTGGGTCTTTGTCTTGCTGGAGGGCCCACGATCTTCAACTCAAACCAAGTTTTCTTACACTGGGTAGGTTACCCCCTAAAATTTCTTGATAATTATCTGATTTCATGATTCCTGTGATATGGTCAAGGCCTCCAGTACCCGATGTAGCAAAGCAGCCCCAAACCATTATGGAACCTCCACCATGCTTAATTGCTCATAGGGTGTTCTTTTCCTTGTAGGCTTCAAGTGGTTGCAGTTGCAGCCTATTCTAAATATGACTGCATGATCATAGTAGCTAATGAAGTATAATTCACAAACCTGTATATGTGAACATTTCTTCTGCCAAGTTTGAGTCTGATAAAGTGATGCAGAGCAAAGTTAGAGAGGTTTGTAAAGAAACTGTTTGTACTGTCACATTGTGTACTTAAACTTCATGGGTGCCAATAATGATGAGCAGGACTGTATATATGGAAAAATAATGTGAAAAAGTACAATATTAAGGCAAGAAAATGATAGGAGTATAACAAAAATAATAAATCACATGTGAAAGATTAAATTTAACTAACATGCAAGGACATTAATTTCTGATAGGAAATGGACTGTGTATGTGCACTGGTTGAAAAAAAAAACAACTAAAAAGACACTGTTCAAACAAAGTCAAGAAAGATAATGTATTAAGGTGCTATGGAGTTCTCTGTTCCTTTAATAAGTTTGCAGGTGAACCACCATTAATGTCCTGCAATGCATTTTGTTTTAAAGTCAAACCAGTCGTCTGCAGAGCATAACTTTTCCAACAGCTTTGATTTTGTTCATGAAAAATATGAAAAAAAACAGTGTTGGTCCTTCAACCTTTTTTTTCAGTAATAAAAACAAAGAAAATTCTGCCATAATAACATTTGTTACATGTAAGTTTAATTTTGTCAATCTGAGAGACCACGAGCACAGCCATATGCTCCATAGCAATAAAGTGCCAAACACAGGCCTCGAGGAAAAATAAAGCACTCTGTAATGTTTTGTTCAATTGTAGATTCAACCTAAAATGGTATTGTGGCTTGTTTTTATGTCAGTCTTGCTGTCTAATTACATGTAAAAACTGAACCTGTTTACACCAATGGAACTTCGAGGCAGACTCAGCTCGTTCTCTTTACATGGGCAGGGCTAAAGAAAGCTCTTTCAGCAACTTCAAAATACTGAACTATTCCTTTAATTTCTTGGCAAACTCAGAGGGCCTGCATTGCAATAACTACTGACGATACAGGAGTTTTATCCAAAGGACTTAAAGGAGTTCAGTCAGTCAACTCACGTTCAATTGTTTTATTGTAGCTGCATATACATGTTACAGGTTTGGCGTCCAGGCTCCAGTTTCATCACTCCTTTGCAGAAATGTTTACATGAAGGCATGGAGGAGTGCCTTCATGTAAAAACATATGAGAATGACCCCTGGAGCCTGCAGGTGGATGCTGGGGTGGAGGTGGGGGTGAAAGAACACGCAGCAAATCAGTGTCTGGCAGCATAGACGTTTTCCGAGCAGAGGGAGAGATGGGTAAACTCCCAGTTTAAATACACCGCCAAATTGAGAGGTGGAGAGTGTGATTGGAGGATTGATGTAAGGAGTGTGATGTATGACATGTGAAATGTGACATGTGAATAGCAGCGCGGCTCGAGTTGTCTGCCTGAACTAGCTCGCAGGCTTTGCTTCATTTATTTTGTTCCACCTAAAAGCTGCTTCTTCCACCGGGATTATATGTCAATCCCCCATCATTTAAGGGATACACCAATATTTTTGTTGTTTTCATGTCTTGCCTCACTCCTGAGTTCATGACAAGCAGATAGACGTCATTCTTTAGACTGTGCGCGCAGTAACAAAGAAGAGACAGGCAGAGCTCGAAGATGAGCTTGTGAGAAGAGCACGTCTGCAGTGGTTTGCAGAAGTGCCCTCTGTTTTCTTTTTTGTTTGTATTTCTTTTAAAAATTACATCAAGTACAAATCTTGGTCTAAAAATAGATAACGTGACATCAGGCAGTAAAAAATCAAGTCACACTTAGCACACAGGAATGTTTAGAGTTGCTGAAGAGTTTATCTGATGGATGTATGAAGAGGCAGGCTAATGCTACCCATTGACTTCCAGTTTTTACAGGGGCTAGGAGGAGAATCTATTACCGGCGACATAAAGACTCTGCTACCCATGAGCACGCGCGGCGACTGTCGTAATGCTGCGTTCCAGTAACCTCAGAACTGGGAGTGACATCATCTCCGACTTATCAGCATTCCAGTTGAAGTTGGAAAAAAACATACCGATCTACCAGGATATCATTAGCTGTTGTTAGCACGCCCTGCGTTGTTGTTCGCAAATATCACTTGAAGAATGTGATTATCACTATGGCAGCATTTTTGTAAATATAAGTCTAACAATACGATGTATACAGCTGATCTAGAGCGACACACCCCAGTCAGAAGTGCAAATAAATTGATTATTACAGGAGCTAAATAACTGTTCACACTGGGGGCATCCATTTTCGATTGTCGACTCGGGGGTGGCGAGGTTTTACCGAGTTCCCAGTAGGGAATTCTGACTTCAGGGAACGTTCCAGTTGCAGTTTCCTACTCAGAACTCTGAAATCCCTACTTCTGACTACAACTGGAACACACCAAAAGACGTGACCCAAGCCAAAGCGTGTTTGTTGTGATGCTAATGAATGCAGCTCGGATCTTCCTCAGAACTCTGAATTGTTTTCCAACTTCTTTTTCAACAACTTACAGGATGCAAAGCGACGAGGTAATGTATCTCTTTCTAGCTACGTAGCGGTAGTTTTTGATGTGACAACAAGCAATTTTTGGAAAACTTAGTATAGTAGCCGGCTATATATTGCTACTAACAGCCCAGAGTTCTAAGACGTGTCTGAATAATATACATTTACTCTAGTTTTAATTGTCTTGTTCCAGGCCTTGTGTCCAGCCCTGTCCGACCCGACCAGAAGGCTAAGGAATAGCATTTTTTGGATAACCTATTTTGTTGCTATAAAACTCATCTTAAAGTGTATATTTCGATCAGGCATATATCTAAAAGTGAGACTTTCTTTGTAATTACTTAGAAACTCCTCTCAGTCCCTTTATGCTAAGCTTTTTAGCAGTGGGTGAGCTCTGCCTGTCTCCTCCTTGTTAGTGGATGCACAGTTGAAAGAATGGTGTCTATCTGCTAGTCATGGACTCTGGAGTGAGGCAGGACACAAAACAACAACATGTTGGTGTATCCCTTTAAGATGTGATGAAGATACCACCCAACCTGCTGTCTGGACAAAACAAAACTGACTCTGGTTTGAGTCATTTGTTCTGAAAAAGGAACTTCTTGTTTCATTTACAGGAATCCTGACATAAACCCTGAAGGCAGATAAATGTTGTTTTTTTTCAAAGACACACGTGGCTGTGTTACTCAGCTGGTTTTACTGCCAGGGTTTTACTTAGCTGAGGTGGTGACTGATGATGACCCCAGACTCTCACACACACTAACACACACATGCACATTCCCCAGTACATTCATTCCAGACACATGACGTAACAGGCAGAGGTGCTGTGTGGTCCATATGTGCCACATGGCAGAGAGGTGTGCAGTGACGGGACCTGGTGAGGAGGATGAGGGAGGAAGAGGCTCACCTGAGTCTGATATGTCGTCCCAGTATGGTGCGTCAAACTCGTAGTCGGCTTTCAGGATCTGCTCAAAGAGCTTGGAGTCATTCTCATCGTAGAACGGAGGGTAACCACACAGCCTGCAAAGAGGAACATCAGCCAGTCAGTTTTATCTGACGTCACTCATTCAATGCAGCTTTTCTTACAAACTGAAGTCTTTTCTCAAACATGACAGTTTGAAGTATCAGACCAACACAGAAACACAGTTTTTAAACTGCATGAAGACCTGATTGGTGATGAAAAAAATGATAGAGTAGGATATTTTGCACTTTTAAATTCACATAAAACAAGGAGAAGCCTTGTCAAGACTTTTTGATTAGCATGTCTTCAACACATGATTCTTGAACCTCCATCACAAACTGCTCTACAGGTAAGTGTTAAATTTGTTTAATTTAGTTTTAGTCTTTTGCCTAATATATCTTTAAGTTTTTGTCATAATTTAGCCATCTAAAATCATGTTTTTCACTTGGATAAAATGAAACATCTAATAACTTTTTATTGACAGTAGTAAAGTTTGAATGTCTAAATGAACAGAAACAAATGTGTGAAATGCAGTCACCTTTATTGAGTCTACCTGGCAGAGCATCTCAGTTACAATACCAGAACTGACAACAAACAGTGAACCTGCTCTACATGAATATATCAATTCATAAAGAGAGCAGCTCTGATTGGATCGCTCCACAACTTATCCCACCACCACCAAGCTAAGGCAGCTGTGATTGGATGTCCCTCTGAACTCATCCAACCTTTAACACAACCAAAGTAGCTGTGATTGGATAGATTCCTAACTCGTCTCTACTTTCTACATGACCAAATTAGGTCTGATTGGATTAAGTCTGTCAGATATTTTAGTCTAGTTTTTATCTATTGATGACAATGTCTCTTAATCTTCTGATTACTAATAGAGTGCACTATCAGACTGAGCTGCAGGCACCCCCATGGAACAAGGAGGTTACGGTTTGAGGTGCTGTACCAATGAACTGATGGAAGCTTCTAGCAAAATGACCAAACTTCGTTGCAACAGAGGTGAACTTCATAGAATGTTTCATGGCCAGTTGTCTCACTAAAAGTAATCTTTTTCCTATTAAGTGCTATCTTTTTATAATTTTTATAGTTTTTTTAATGAAAATTGATTGAAAACACAAAGGATTGGGATTGCCTTCTCTAAAACATTTGTAATCACACTTTTAGATGTTCTGCCTCTTTTGAGTCCTTGTATTAGTTAGTTGCTCGATTACACACATTTCATACACAGCTTTCAACTGTTCCTCTTTTTTAAGGCAGATCAGACTTTTACCATCTTCTTGTAATAGTCTTTTTTAGGGATGCATGATAAAACCAGCATGTTATTGGTATTGGTAGATTTTTCTAAAAAGTTAAGTTTCAGTATCAGCCAATGATTCAGCCAAACCTATCAGCTGTAACCTCATCAAAAACACATCTGTACCATAAAGCTTTTATCATCACTGCATGGGTACATTTATTTATTTTATTTTATTTTACTTTTTTTAATTTATTTATTTTTTCTGGTATATCATTTGGGCATACATCACATACTTGCTGCCTGTCCCAGGTGCCAAAAAAACAACTTTTTGTTTTTACACAAAACAACATACAATAACACAAACAAGAATATGGGGTGCTTTCTGTTTAAATATCACCATTAAAAACAAAAATATCCAGCGCGTCTTTATATCCAGACCATTAACAAAAGCAAAAGAAAAAAAAAAACAACCAAAAAATACAGAAATTAAAAAAGACGAATCTTAGACAAAAATGGGGCATTTCAGGGAAATATACATCTTCCATGGCTGCCAGATGTCATTAAATTTAGACTGCTGGAGCCTCATTGAGTAAGTGATTCTTTCCATAATGAAAACCTCATAAATTACATTGTACCATTCATTGCATGGGTACATTTAAACATTAAGAGTTTCATTTGCTGAGTCAAATATTGTTTGTCTTGTTTTACACACATCGACTGCCAAATAGAAAGAAAAGAGACAGTTTTGTTGAAGCAGACTTTGTGCTGTTAACAAAAAATGTTGATATCAGTTCAATAATGAGTTTAGAAATCATCATATTACATCCCCAGTCTACAGTACAGGCTGCAAGCATAATTTTTTTAAAAATATCTGTCCTCTCTAAACACAGTTTGTGTAGCCAAAATACCAAAAAATAACCTACATGACATACAGTAGTTATCTTATATCCAAGAATTTGTCAAAAATCAAACATTTAAAGCTGCTATGAGGAGAATCTATTTCCAGCGACATTAAGACTGCTACTTATGAGCACACGCGGCGACTGTCGTAATGCTGCGTTACAGTAACCTCGGAACTGGGAGTGACATCATCTCCGACTTATCGGTGTTCCAGTTGAAGTCGGAAAAAATCATGCCGATCTACCAGGCTATTGTTAGCTGCTGTTAGCACGCCCTGCGTTGTTGTTCGCAAATATCTCATGAAGAATTTGATTATCACTATGGCAGCATTTTTGTAAATATAAGTCTAACAATACGATGTATACAGCTGATCTAGAGTGACACACCCCAGTCAGAAGTGCAAATAAATGGATTATTACAGGAGCTAAATAACTGTTCACACTGGGGGCATCCATCTTCCATTGTCAACTCGGGGGGCCAAAGCTTGTGTTTGTTGTGATGCTAATGAATACAGCTCAGACCTTCCTCAGAACTCTGCATTGTTTTACAACTTCTTTTTTCAACAACTTACAGGATGCAAAGCGACGAGGTAATGTATCTCTTTCTAGTTACGTAGCGGTAGTTTTTGATGTGTGACAACAAGCAATTTTTGGAAAACTTAATATCGTAGTTTTGTAGCCGGCTATATATCTCTACTTACAACCCAGTGCTCTAAGACGTGTCTGAATAATATAAATTTGCTCTAGTTTTAATTGTCTTGTTCCTGAAGTTGAGTATCCAGGCCAGTCCAGCCCTGTCCGACCCGACCGCAAAGCTAAGGAATAGCATTTATAGATAACCTATTTTGATGCTATAAAACTCATCTTAAAGTGTGTATGTCGATCAGGCATATATCTAAAAGTGAGACTTTTTTGTAATTACTTAGAAACTCCTCATAGCATCTTTAAATTAAACAATGCTCAGACAAACCCAGAAATGTGAATAGTTTACATTTATATCCCCACAAAGTCACCTGCTTGTGCTACTAACAAGTATTTACTTATCTTAGGCATGAAAGAGAATCTGATAAAGTTCTTCCAGCAATATTCTCTTCAGGAAGAGGATTCACGTGTTTTTCATACATTTAACCATTAGTTCTCAGAAATATTTACACTCAGTTCTTATCCTCATGTACTGTATGTTTGCATGCTGCTAAGTTGTTGATACAGAGTATTTCTTCTGTCTTTGAATGATTGATTTCTCTTACAGTTCTGATTGTTGTGTTCCATCTGAGATCATACTTTCCTCTGTTAAAAAGTCCATTAATAGCAAACATCTGAAATGATCCTAGTAATTAAATCTGTAATATCGTTACAGTTCCAGGAGGCTCATTAAATGTCCATCTTTTATTAGGTTAAATGTTATTCTCTGGGGTATCCAGTGTTTAAATCTCTGATTCAAAGTGCTCAGGGTAAAACGTCTGTCCTAAGCTAATCAACAAAGTAATCTATTTGTCTCAAATCTATGTTTGTGTATCAAATTAAACCCTGATTTAAGTGTAATCTGAGTGGACACATCTACCCGTTCCAGTAAGTATCCTTGTCGCATCCTTAATGAGGTTTTGAACTTCCCTTCCAGTTATTTACTTTTCTAGATTTTTCCATTTTACCTCATAGTCATCGGCACTGAAATGAAACTAAATCAGTAAACTTTTGTTACTATGAGGGCCATCCATCATCAGCTGGAGTCAGATTAATGTAGTTAATGGGATACCCTCAATTTAATGTTTCGACAACATACAAATCATCAATACAAATAACAAGCAGAGGTGTTTTCTATCAACATTTATATATTTAAACTCAAATACAGTATCTATGTTGAGATAAAAAAGACTTAGCACCAGTAGAACCTTCTTCACATTTCCATTTCCACTTACAAATGCTCAAAGGGAGTTTAAGCTAATTCAGCTCAGCTAATAATAGCCCTGTTTTCCTGAGATAATTGCTTCTTTTAGTTTTTGAGGCAGACTTTGTCACCTTCCCTTCATGCGTGTACATTTTAAATTGTCTGGCAGGTCGAATTGAAGGAGGAAGGGGACCACATGTGGTTCCTTGGCCACTAGTTTTTCCTCCTGTGTGTAAATTGTGCTGCATAAAAAACTTCATAAGGAACTGTAATGCCAAAACAGTTTCATTTTCTCACTTTGATGTATTTTATGGTTGGCTCTTAGCCTGTATCTCCTCCATTTAAATCTTGAGATTAGGCCAATCACGATAATCAATAAATCAATTTACCACACGATAAATAAAAACATCCTCGATAAGTTTGCCGGCCTCGATAAGTTGACACGTGCATGCATGTTTGCTTTCCTCCTCTCTTTCTACCAAACAGGCTGGATGAGAAGATGGGTCACTCTGTGCAACGTTCTCAACACCTGGGTGCGTTGGTTCTATAGTGGATTTATAGCGGAGTGAGCATCTGTCATTCATTGAATCTTTGTGGGGGAGGCGGGGCTGCTCGCGCTTACACACTCAGTGAGCTGAAGTGAGCATCGTGAGGAGTAATGAGGAAACAAACACTGATATGAATGATGGCACGAAAGATACGGTTCCTAATCTGAATGCCACAGCCCCACTGTGGGAATATTTTGGTTTTAAAGCTCATGAACACCGACGAGCTGATATGTCGTATTTGTTTGAAAGTAGTGACGATGAAGAAGGGGAGGTGCAGCGGAGCCTTCGTTCTGACAGTCAATGTTTACTGAGGCGCTTGGTCGGCAAAGTAAATATAAAAAACGCAAAAATGGTGCGCTCACAGACAGTTCATGTCACAAACAATTCCTGAACTGTATAAACTCCATTTTATTTATTGTTTTTTATTGTGTGTATTTTTATTGGAGTATTTTTTTCTTTATTGAGACAGCGTCTATTTTGTTATTGTTTTTGACTATAATGATTTTTATTTACATGCAATTTTTCCCCAAAATAGAGTGCATTTCATTTTCTTCGGTTTTCTTTCTCTTTTTTTGTTAAATTTATTATATTGTTTAATTTATTTTAATAAAAAGCTCTTGACCTTCCAATTACAGTTAAATACTCTTAAGAAATTAAAGTTTATTGCTCTTGATATGATGTACTCACTTTATTATGACATATATTATAATTACATTAATGAAAAAATGATGTTTCAAAATAATATTGACAATAATAGCGTTTATCGGCAATAATTTTTTGGACAGTTATCGTCCAGCAAAATTTGTTATCGTGACAGGCTTACTTGAGATACATTTGTCCCAAGCTCTTAACATTTTCTCAGGTGTTGGAGAATGTTCATTTCTTTACACTGAATTAATGAGCTTGAGGTTCAATGAGAGAACAGTTGCCTCTTCATATCAATCCCAATGTACTGATTTGCTTCAGTTTGATAGGACTACCCATTCACTTTGTCAAAATGACCTCAAGGTATATTGTTTGATTGACCTCTAGTTCAAACTGTGTAAAAATGTCAGGGTCTGTGTTTTGGATCAAGGTTACTAGGCTTTCAGGGTTGCATGATATTGGATTTTTGCAGATATACTATATACCTGTAATTCCAAACTCATCATCCCCTAAACCAATATCACTTTGATACCAATATTTTGTGTCAAGACCACAAGTCTCAACTTAATAAAACTGTCCTGTTCTTTTATGGCCCTTTTCCATTAGCCATACTCTACTCGCCTTGTGCTGCTTTTCCATTAGCCCCAATCGCCTGCCCAGCTGGGTGCAGTATCGCTGTAAACAGCTGAGCGGCACTGAGCGGTGACGTCATTTTGAGTGCAACACAACAATCTGTGGCTTTTTGTCACAAACCGAGTAAAAACGGAAAGCAGGAGAAGGCTGCAGGTGGTAAGAAGAAATACCCCTTGGGAAGCACAGGAGAGTTTTGGAAGTTATACAACAGAATGAAGCCGAGGACGAGAGCAATCGAGCTGCAAAGAAAAGACGTATGAGGGCAAGCTAATGGTAGCTACCGCTAGCATGCTAGGTCGTCGTGCTCATGACTCATCGATGACGACATTGTCTGACCAATCAGTAGCCGGCAGTCGGTGACGTCATCTTTTAGTATTGACTCAGCTCGCTTGGAACCAGAGTGGAGTAGGTACTAAAACTAGCTTGTTTTAGGAGGTACCGGGCTAGTGGAAACACGCTGCAAATCCAGTAGGGCCAAGTAGAGTAGGGCCAAGGCGTGCTAGTGGAAAAGGGCAAATAGTGATGACAACCTATTTGTGTTGAGATCAGATGTGAAGCAAGAAAAAAAAACATATAATAATTATTTTTTTATTTGTAAAAGTGGGCACTGAGTGATAATGAGGGAAATCATCATGCAGTTGGATGTTTTGCCAGAAAAGCAGCCAATATATAGGTGTACTCATGGCTATTTTAATGGCCAAAATATCTGCTGTAAACATCTGCTGATTCTGATAATTGCCTTTCCACGCAAATACCTGCAGATACTGACATAAATCTGATAATACTGTGCATCCCTATCAACTATAGCCCTATAGTCTGTGCCCTTGTCCCAGTCTTAAGAGCCATGTTCTGCCTAATTGCTTGGACTAATGGTTCTAGGAGGATGGTTACTGACGTTTTTAAACTTAAATTTGGATACCCTAAATTTAATTTAATATAAATTCAGTTATTAAAGTCTCTGGAATAGACTCATTATGTAGTGTCCCATTTGTATTTGTGTTAGAGGGGCATTTACCCCGAGTCTTTGGCAGAGGTTGGCTCTTGTTCTACTTTTATCAGGATAACGTTTGGTTGCTCTTGAACACAAATGAACAGAAGCTCCAGTCTGATTCTCCATAATGAGCCAAGTGAAGCAACAACAGAGCTGCTGTTCAACCAGAAACATCATCCGCACCTCATTACTAAAGTTCTGGATGCACTGAGAGATTTTCATAAAAACTCATTAAAATGCCGTTCTCCATCGATTCACACACTTGGGCACACACAAGCCCACACACACACACGTACACACCAATCAAACACACACAGAGGCTACAAAGAAAACACACCGGCAAAGAAAAGAAGGAAGAGTCTGTCTGACATGAGCAAAAACTGCCTTTGATTTGTTTTCTTTATTTGGATAAAGACTCACCTGTCACACAGCAAACAGTCCACTCCATTGAGTAAACTCATAACACACCAGAGCACATTTTAGATGTATTCAAAACTACAGATTACCAGGTTTGACTATCAAATACAAAAGCAATGCTATAATACAGTTTTATTGGGCATAAACACGTTTTAGTGCCTTCATCCTTCACTCTCCTCCCCTTCTGCACCAGCACGTTGCTTATTCAGGTCTTCACTGATCACAGCAGTGCAGCAGGTCTTCTTCAGTTGTCTCAGAGCTTCTTTTGTAGTCTTACTTTCTGTTTTTAGGCTAGAAACTGCTTTACCGAGAGTGAAGTTGGAGCTGACACATTGTCTTGATGAAGAATGAAACCATCTTCCACCGCTGTGGTCTCTGTCTACGGGCTTTTATTTACAGTTTTTCTACAGCCTGTTTGTAATACACTGCCTGGCCAAAAAAAAAAAAAAGCCACCTGGATATAACCAAGCAAATACATACGAGTCTCCTATTGGATAATTACAGCATAGGTGATTACCTTTCAGCTGGAAACAAACAACAAGGCTGGAAAAGATGCTAGTCTGTTTAAGAAGGGTCAAATCATTAGCATCAAGCAGAGAAAACATCTAAAGAGACTGCAGAAACTACTAAAACTGGGTTAAGAACTGTCCAACACATTATTAAAAACTGGAAGGATAGTGAGGAACCATCATCTACAAAGACGCGCAGTGAAAAGAAATTATTGGCTAATCACTTAAACGTTTGGCCAAATTAAATCAAAGAAAACCAACAATTGAACTCGGGGGTGTGTTTAATAGTGAAAGTGAGAGTTTCCACACACACAATGTGATGGGAGCTCAAGGGATTAGGACTGAACAGCTGTGTAGCCTTAATGCTACGGCCATCCTGGACGCGAATTCGAAAAGACGCGTATTGAGATTACATACAAAGTCAATGCAAAGACGCGTTTGGATGCAGATTCGCCCCGGGCGGCACGTTGGAAGTGTTTGGCGTGGCGCGTATGGAGCATCTGGCACATTTGGGGTGTCAAACACCTCTATGCTCGAGTTGAAAATATTGAACTTTCGACGCAGTAGGAAATTCCGACTTTGGAGGACGTTCCACTTGCAGTTTCCTACTTGGAACTCAGACATTCCTACTTCTGACTACAACTGGAACGCACCAAAAGACGTGACCCAAGCCAAAGCGTGCGTTTGTTGTGATGCTAATAAATGCAGCTCGGACCTTCCTCAGAACTCTGCATTGCTTTCCAACTTCTTTTTTGAACAACTTACAGGATGCAAAGCAAAGAGGTAATGTATCTCTTTCTAGTTACGTAGCGGTAGTTTTTGATGTGTGACAACAAGCAATTTTTGGAAAACTTAGTATCGTAGTTTTGTAGCCAGCTATATATCGCTACTTCCAGCCCGGTGCTCTAAGACGTGTCTGAATAATATAAATTTGCTCTAGTTTTAATTGTCTTGTTCCGAAGTTGAGTATCCAGGCCAGTCCAGCCCTGTCCGACCCGACCACGAAGCTAAGGAATAGCATTTTTTGGATAACCTATTTTGATGCTATAAAATACATCTTAAAGTGTGTATGTCGATCAGGCATATATCTAAAAGTGAGACTTTTTTGTAACTACTTAGAAACTCCTCACAGTCCCTTTAACTTTCAAAAAAGTTGATTGAAGTGTGTAACTAACATGAACAACATAACTTGACTGAAGAGTCAAGCTTGCTCCATCTCCTCTATATTACCTTTTCTTTAGTCATGCAAAGAACTAACACATCACACGTTAATCATGTTTGAGAAAATCACAAAAAGCCAGATCCCTGTGAGCTTCATCAAGCCATAAATGGGTGCTGGATGTAGAGCTGGCATCAGCCTTAAGCCGACTGTTGTTTAATGTTTAATGTTTTCCAAGACCAAATACCGGCAAAGCAACATCCAGAAAAATGACCACCAACTGGCAGTCAGATCATAAACTTCTGTCAAACAGTAGTAGAGGAGGGTGGTGTTGAATAAATCCACACACAAGAGGAAACATTGACTGAAACTTGATTCCACTTCAGAGATGCTTTCTTTTTGTTTTTTTGCTCTAACAAGTGCAGACTGTTCTTGTCACTCACATTTAACCTCCTGAACACACACACTCACATTAATGTGTGTGCACACACTCACACTATCCCACACACTCTCAAGATCCCAGGTGATTATCATGGCTGATTACCTGATGTGATCTTTCCACCTGAATAGCAGCTAAAAGCTAACAAGGTCTAAATCCCAGCGCTAATTGTGCTAATTGCCGGCAGGGAGCCTCCTCTGTCTCTCTCTCTGTCTCTCCTCTAAAAGACATTCATTAACACACACACAGAGCACAGAGAGTGAGCAGAGCTGGGTCGGAAATGACATTTTTCTGTCTTTGTTATGTTCTAGCAGTGATGAATTTCTTTAGAAAGTCACCAAAAACCTGCCTGTAACTTTAAACACACTTAGTGATGTGTAGTGGTGTAATCAGGTCAGGAGCTGCTGAGCCAGTCCCTTTAGAAACCAACACAACATAAACTAAATCAGGAGCAAATTCTAAATTTAAAACCTTGAAGACCACCAGGACGTAATGAAAACACAATCCATCGATGAACAGACGTGATTCTGCTTATCAAATTGATTCTTTAATGACTCTGCTTATTGTTTCCTGATAGAGTTTCTATGTCAGCAGTTCTGAATAATATTAAAGTACAAATCAAACACAGGACACTCCTAATAGTCAGTGCTGAGCTGCACAGATTAATGCTCCTGCAAGCTCCTGGTCTTGTCACTAACGGCCCTTTTCCATTAGCCCTACTCTACTCTACTCAACCCTACCTGACTCTACTCTACTCGCCTTGTGCTGCTTTTCCATTAGCCCCAGTCACCTGCCCAGCTGGGTGCAGTATCGCTGTAAACAGCTGAGCGACACTGAGCGTTGACGTCATTTTGAGTGCAACACAACAATCTGTGGCTTTTTGTCACAAACTGAGTAAAAACGGAAAGCAGGAGAAGGCTGCAGGTGGTGAGAAGAAATACCCCTTGAGAAGCACAGGAGAGTTTTGGAAGCTATACAACAGAATGAAGCCGAGGACGAGAGCAATCGAGCTGCAAAGAAAAGACGTATGAGGGTAAGCAAACGGTAGCTACCGCTAGCATGCTAGGTCGTCGCGCTCATGACTCATTGATGACGACATTGTCTGACCAATCAGTAGCCAGCAGTCGGTGACGTCATCTTTTAGTATCGACTCAGCTCGCTTGGAACCAGAGCGGAGTAGGTACTAAAACTAGCTTGTTTTAGGAGGTACCAGGCTAGTGGAAACACGCTGCAAATCGAGTAGGGCTGAGTAAAAGGGTTCGTGGAAAAGGGATATAACAGGCAGCTTTATAGCCAGCATGTTTATGCTGAAAAAATAAGACATAGTTTTGACCACTTCTGCCCCCGTCTGCCATGTTCTTTCAGTTATTTATTATCATCTCTGCTAAATCCCTCTGATTAGAGCATGTCTTTGTCATGCACACAAAATTGGAAGGAATCAATAAGCTTAATATATAAGTAAATAAATATTTGATGTAGATTCCTTAATCAAGCAGTTATCGATTCTCAGCTGGAATATAATCATGAAGTAACTTGACTAACTTGACAGACTTTTACACAGACCTCATCCAAATGTTAAGAATTTTCTAGACATAAAGGTAGTGATTCTATAACAGCCAGACCTTAATTTTACAATATTACCCACAGGTTCAGAAATAAAAACCATCTCAAGAATTCTGTTATCCTAACAGATATGTCCCTAATGACAAAATGTGTCAGCTTACCAAAACCTGCTGTAATTAATAGGGCAGGGACGATGCGCTTTTCTCCAGATTCAACTTTTTATATGCCAAATTGATTTAAATTGCGAGTCTACGATATTGCAAATTTTTGCAATCTTTAGTTAGCTTTTTCAACACCAGCAAAAAAAGATGAACAATGATGATGCCTACAGACTATATCAGGGAAAATACACATCTCATGTGAGTCCATTTTTAGGATTAATTCGATCATATATTTTAGCCAACTGTTTATACTCTCTCTTTAAAGCCTGGATTGCATTTAAAAGTGGCTTAATGGGGTGCCTGGTTTGGTGGAGTGGTTAGCAACCAGGCACCCCATGTACATGCTTCTGCCGGTCCAGGTTCAAATTCCGCCTGTGACCAGTTTGCAGAGTGTCTTCCCCTACTCTCTCACCCCTTTCACAAGCCTATCCACTTTGTCTCTCCTACAAATAAAGGCACAAAATGCCCAAAAACACAGTTAAAAAAAAAAAAAAGTTGCTTATTAACACAAACTAAAATGAAGCATTAAAATCTGGAAAAAAAATTGACTTAAAATTGTCAAACTAAAACCAAACCGACACTTATGTGAATCTATTTTTTCTGCCACCCCTAGTAAATAATATACATTAATATTTGTTTCCACTTTAAACAACACAGTGTTTTAAAACTGCTTCAGCCTGACATATAAACATCAAACATTCACTATATTTGTGGGGTTAATAAACTTTCAAGGCAATGTGTTCATAGAACTGCATAGGTTTTTAATTAAAAAACCAAAAAAAACTATAATTACCATAAAATACATTTAAAAAGAGTATTTGATTATTATTATCAGATTCTAAAATGGGCCAAATTTTGGCAGCAATATTGATTTTTAGGCATGGTTATTTTTTTTAGCAGGTACCCTCGCAGAAAACAGTAAATTGAGTGATTTTTTGAGGCTTGCTGGACAAAAATCAATGTTAGAAATTGTAAATTAGTACTTAAAATGAAACACACAAAGATTAAATGCATTCGTTTATGTTAAGTTAACTATAGTACAAAAATGCATTTTCGGTGGTTTTAGTTGTACGTCCTCAGGATCAAATGTGTCTGTTTTTGAGTAGTTTAGCCATTTTTGGCTTATTTAGGGGCCTGACCTAACATTTAAAAAATATCTTCTGGCAACTTTGACCCATATTTATTCCACCCATGCTAAAATGGCTTTTAAAATAAAAAAACTAAATGGCACATGTCCATTGGACCCCTCATCAGACACAAACAGCTCACTCCTTCCTTTCTGCAACTTGCCACAGACTGATCCCATTAACCTGATGTTAACCTCTGACTTCAGATCTGACTTCACACTCAGGATAATAATGTCTCCATCAGGTGGGACACGCACAAACACACACCGACTACACAGATACATGGAGATGCAGATGGAGAATCAGTCACACACCTTAAAACCATTACAGTGTGAACAGCTTTGTACCATCACACTCTGAACAAGCAGACGTTTATAATGGGGAACAACATGATCCACACAAACTTTAAAAGCAAATTACGCAAAAAATACAACACCAAGCACATGCATGTTCACTTTTTATGGGTGATAAATGCATAAAAACACATACTGAGATGCACATGCATGCTTGTGTGGTAATTCAACGCGCTAGGTGATGGTGACGTGGCAGAAGAATAAAAACAGGGACATAAATGTCCACCCTGCAGCTCCATGTCCATACAAGGGTTTAAGCAGAGCTCCATCTGGCTCTGATGACGGCACATATGCAACATCATTAGCACACACACTCACATGTATGCAAGCAAAAACTCTGGCAGGGAAAAATCAACAAATGCACATGTGCAGGAGTTTCAGGTTCAGCTGTGGAGCAGAGCTGTTAGGTGACCTGTGAGGGCAGCCAGCTCCAGGCTCCTATTAGCATTTACTAGCATGGCTAATTGTTTCTGCAGTTTTGAGTGGATGACAAAATGCTAACTAGGATGAGAGGAATGTGGATGGTTTTTTTTCTTTTGTTTTATTTAAAGATGAGTTTGTGATGCTTCAGAAGTCAGCCTGTGGTCTCTGGGTGTTAAAGGTGAACTAAGGTGAGTCAGGCTGCGTCACATAGGTCTGTTATAAAAGATGGAGGAGACAAAGAGACAGACTGATGTCCAGGCAGAGCTGTTTCCAGTTAAAAATCCGGATGAATGTTTACGTCATGTCTCAGGTGTCTATGACTTACTGTAACAGGATTCACACTCTTTTCTAGAAATGTTTTTCCAGGAGCAATGAAACAGTGATCACTGATATGACAGATGAAACTGTGCTAACTTTCTGATTTTACTCAAGCATTGTAGGCACACAGGTTGTTTACAATGACAGACTGTATGATATGAGCACACAAATTGAGAAAGTTGGTTGTTGGTCACAGTGAAAAGATAAATTCTGACATACCATTGGTTTAAAATCTTATGATTAGTCATAAAAAGAACAATAATGTGTTCAAAATTCATCACATTCCTTTTTTATGTTACCGTCAGCTGATTAGAATTTTATAGATACATAATGCATAGAGGTGTGCTGATACATCGTTTGTTAGATTAATCGCGATGCGACACATAATGATTCGATTACGATTCATAAATGTTCAAAAACGATGATTTTTCATAATAACTAGAAGCCAGGAGCACGTACGCCACTTGCAGAACGAAAGTATTAGTCCTATGTACCACCCAGACACCTGAAGTGATGGACAGGTGAATATGGCGGCAGCTAGTTCTTTAGCCACAGTCACAGAACGTGAGATTCATTCTTTTGGATTAAAAGCTAGTGTTTGGAAACATTTCGGAGTTATGACGAGGAAAATGGGAAGAGCACTGACAAAACCTACTCCATCTGCAAGGCATGTAAAGCCAAAATTAAGTACAGTGGTAACACAACGAACATGCGCCAGCACCTCACGCGCTTCCACCCCCGGATTAGAGATGGAGAGGAATAGAAGAAGGACTATCCAAACTTCCCCGCAGCTCTGAAAGCGCAAAACAAATCTCATCACCCATTGCTACCTTTATCGCCAAGGACCTGTGTCCATATGCTGTCGTCAACAACCAGGGCTTTCGTGCTCTGATGCGGACGTTGGAGCCTAGATACAAACTCCCGAAGCGAAAGTATTTTGCACAGAAAGCAGTTCCCTACGACATCAACTCTACGACATGACTAAAACCTAAGTGCTGGAATCACTGAAGAAAGCATGCAGGGTAGCTCTGACATGTGATACATGGACTTCAGTTGCTACACAGTCATATGTCACGGTAACGGCACACTTAATGAGTGAGGGGCGCAACGACTGGGAGCTGGTGAGTTATGTTCTCCAAACCAGAGTGATGACTGACAGCCACACCAGTGCCAAATTATTACTTTAATTTATGTATACAGAGAATTAGCTATACATTGTTTAATAGTATGAAGTAGGCACTAAGTGAGGGGAAAAAAAGATGCATCAAAAAACGTGATAATCGTTTTTATCATTGATATCGTGATAATCGTTGAAAAATTGAATCGTAGCACCCTGAATCGTAATCGAATTGAATCGTGAGGTGCCTTAGATGGCACACCCCTAATAATGGATAATGTAAAACAAGACAAAACAAAAATATCTTTGCTTACGTTGAAAAATACATTAGCGTGAACTAAGTTGGTTGTCTTTAACCAGCAAGATAAGTAATAATCAGACATATCGATGAAAAAACTGATGAGATCTTGAATTCAAATCCTAAATTTGAATTATGGTGTTGGAGCAATGCCCTTAAAAACATATGATGGGCTTAGCCATTTTTATTGTTTCATGAATTAACCTGAAAGTCTCTAAACTGATGGAAAGCACCAACTGTCTGTTTTACTTAATTCAACTATGGTTGGTTTATGATGTAAGGCAATGCTAAATATAGTTACTGAAACACTTTACTTTCTTTCTCTTTAGAAAAACTTATATACAGTATTATACATAAAGTCATTCTTTCTTACTAAAAGCCTCATGGTGTCCAAAGTGCATCCTAACATTTAAAAGATTAAAAACTGGGCAGTCTTGGTGTCCAAGAGCTCCACGAACATTTTGTTAGAATTTCAGGGAAAGCTGCACCATCACCAGAGCTCAGAGCTACTGTAGTGCACAGCTAATGTGCTCAGCCTGCAGAGAGTGAGGGGAGAGTCTGAGGTCTGCACTCTCACTACATACTAGATGAAATTAAATTTCATTAAAAATAGGCCTACAAAAATTAATCACGGCTGTTATAGACTGGGTTTTACGTGCACAATCCTTAATGACACCTCTTGTTGCCACAGGCTTCATTTAGCTGTACTAAAATGAGAAGTGACCACACATCTGTAAGCAATGTCAGCCTTTAGAAAGATCTTCAGGGTGCATCTGTTCCTGTTTTATAAATGCTCGACAGAATTTCTTTATTAAAAGAACAAAAAAACGTAGAAAGCGTTTTATGTTGGAAAGGATGCTTTTACTCCTCAGCAGTGGCTAAAGTTTCATTTGCCAGCAGCAGCTCTTGCCGCCTTATTTCAGTATTTTTGATTATTGACTCAGGTTAATTCTGAGGTTTTCTGTGGAAATAAATGAATACGCTAAACAAACAAATGACTAAACAAAAATAAACACTCTCTATGAAGTGTTGTCCTGCGAGATTTGAAGCATCTCCCATATGGGTATATAAAGCGTCGTCCAAAAAAAAAAATCATCTTCAGTTCAGGGGTCAGCACAGTCACGAAAACATGGGTGGAGTGACACCGAACTGTCTTGGAGGAGTAGCGCGAGTGGACCATGATGAAATATTGGAGAAACTAATGAGTTTTTGGACGATTAATGCAGTTTTAGGAGCGGCGCTATACATGCCCCATGTGCTACCATTATACGGATGTCCGCAGCTCGATTTTGGATCTAAATATCTCCTGAAGCACTGTTTGGATCAGGAAAGCCTTGTGGGTGAGTATATTGTTCTGCATCATTCTATAAACAATGTGAAAGCTGTATACCGAACTTATCCTTTAATGCATGCTACTTTACTCTTGTACCAAACCATGTACTGCTGCAACACCTAAATTTCTCCTCTGGGGATCAATGAAGAACAATAAATCTTTTCTTATCTCTGAAACCAGCAATGTAGATGCTAGTGAGCTGATTCAATGAGGTGACACTCGTGATTTTTTTGAGGAAGAGAGTGAAATGTCTGGGGTGACAAACTTTTATCTCTATTATTGCAATAAAAATACAAATTCAAATTGACTACTAGAAGCTTCTTATGATTGATTCAAAATGAACGAGAGCTGGGTCTGCACATTCTGGAGGATGGACTCCTGTTTTCCCAACATAAATCTCTGACAGGGAATGTTTATGTGCTTTGTGTGGTTTATGATGAGAAACTGAACTTAACTATAAATCTGAGTCCAGTTTTAAGAGGGTTTACAGCTCGGCAGATGAGTCAGCACTTACAGGATGTAGGCGATGACTCCGATGGACCAGCAGTCCACTGCTTTGCTGTACGGCTTCTGGGCGAGGACCTCTGGAGCTGTAGGAGACAGAAGGCAGGTTAGCATGGACCTGTGTGTCTTTGTGTTCAGTCTACAACTGTGCTAATGTGCTAATGTGACTCCACCTTTGAGTACTGTGGTTATTTTTAATGGCTGTTTACTTTGTTGTCTGCTTGAGGTCCTTTAAAACCTTTATTTATAGAAAGAAGCTGTTTTATGAGCCTGAGAGTGGAGAAAAAAAATACAGCCTTCTGTGTTTTTAATGAAAGTCACATGTTACATTGGTTAATGGGGTGATGTTTTCTTAGAAAGGCACAGTTTCTCACAGTTTAGCTGTCGTGTAATGGGCTAGTAACTAAGCACAGTGAAAAACCAGGGTGGACCCAAAACAAAAACACAAACAATGCAATGATATCATGTAAGGCTGGGAAAGTAGCTTGAACTGATTCTCAGCTGGAAGCAGGTCCAGGTCCCATAAACACAACAGATAAAAAAGTTAAAGAATGAAGAAAGATGGAGAGTCTGGTGAGCGAACATGGAGGGAGGGAAAGGGAAACAGAGCCTGTGTTTGTTTTTTTTTTAAACTTTTATTTAGATTTTTTTTTCAATTAAACTTAGAACATCATCTGAGACAAGGTCAGAGGTGTAAAACAAAGGGTACAAAACATATTGCATACATTAATATTTCTGCCTATAATGCAAATGTACATCAAATATACATAATAGTAAAATAATTAAAAGAAACAAACAGAATAAACATACATACAAAAAAACATAAATAAAAAATCAAAATAAGTAAATGAAATAAAGTAAAATAAGCAGAAAATAAATAAATAAAAAATAAAAACATAAAAAATAGTAATAATAATAATATCCAAATAAATAAACATATTCACTTCATGTCAGGGCCCATTTACACTACTTAAAGAACAACCTCAACAACCTAAATAGTTCACATTATCATGTATTTTCCAACCATGCTCCACCTCTGATCAAAAAGGTCGATTTTAAGCTGTAATGATGCGGTCATTCTTTGGAGCTGAAAGGTTTTTCATTTTTGGATCGAAATGGCAATTTTAGACAATGCAATCATGTGATCACCAAAGCTACTCCTGACCGACCCAGGATCTGTTGTGTCAACTATTTTACAAATTGGCAGGCAAGTAGCATTTACAGAAGCACTGGTAACCAGGTCACCCACAAAGCCTCTGTTTAGGAGTACAAGTTGGAGTATCACTAAAATAATGAAAGCCGATTATTTATCATCAATATTAGATGATAATGTATTATGTGCTTTTGATCATTGATTTCCTCACTCTTGTCTATACTATTGTAACAGGGTTAATAATATTTTCATTATTTTTATCTATAATTACAAAAAATATACCTGTCTTTGCAAGTATGTATCTTAGAGTCTCCTTGTCAATTTCTGGGTATTTTATTTTGTAGAACTTGGTCCTCCAGGCAATTTCTTCTTCGTTGTTTTGTTGCCCTTCATATTTGGTTTGACCCCTTTCTCCTCCCCTTTCTATGTTATCCCTGGGGAGAGGGGCGGATACGGGCTACATATTTGTGTACCAGATGCTAAGACTTTATTTTTGTACAAAATAAATCCTGAAGAGAGTGCAAGATCCTGTGTCTGTCATCTCTGCATGAAAGAAAACTACAAAACGCAGAGTCACACTGGTTACACTATTATATAGTGAATATTGCACTGAAGCCTGATTTGAATTGATTTTACAATTATCGTATTTTCGGGACCATAAGTTGCACTTCTTTTCCCAGCTTTTTTCACAGTTGGTCTTGCGACTTACAGTCAGGTGCGACTTATATATCAAAATATACATAATTCACCATGTTCTTAAACAATAATTCACACTTGCTGACATGAAACAAGGAGTAAACATTACCGTCTACGGCCTCGAGAGTGCGCTCTTAGGCTAGACGTAAACAAAATGCCCCCACAATGCCAATCGATGCGAACAAAATATGCAGCTGTAATCGAGCAGAAATAAAGTTTGGGGTGAGTGAGATACTCGCAACGATCTGGCGAAAAGCAAAGGTTACTTTAACTGCAATGAAGAAAACAAAGAAAGCTAATAGCCTGAAGCAAGACAGAGCTGGAGGAACGAGTCCACAGACGGGCACTCGAAACAAAGCGCTGCCAGGATAGACCTGTTAATGGTTCAGTTACGTCTCCAAGCCCTTGTAGCTGCCAAGGAGATGATAAATGAGGCAGGTGGGCCTTCTTGGTGTTACCACTACATACAAGGCAACCACCTCTCTATCAGAGCACCAAATAAATGTGACTTATAGTCCGGTGTGACTTATATATGTTTCTTTCTTCTTCATGAAGAATTTTATGACTGATGCAACTCACAGTCTGAAAAATACAGAAGGTCTTTTCCTAAAATCACTCAGCCCTACCTCCCACTACCAGGCCTGCCCCTCTTTACACATATAATGTGCAGTGCTTTAAGCCTCATCGGCTGTTGGGCCCACCTTTGCCCAAGTATTCTCTTTTGTTCTCAGTAAACTGTGGTCTGTAGGATAAACACTGCAGAGGAATGAGGCAGTTTCACCCACACAATACTTTTGACTTTATTAGTCCTTTTGCTTTTTAATTCCCTTATCAAATCCTTTCTCTTCTTCATGCTTTGTAGATCAGGACCCCATCTGTTGATACATCTACTTCTTTCATTTAACAGGTGAAGGAATAAGAATTAGACTGATGATCTCGCTGTGAACCCTCTACACTGCTCTTCTACTACTCAGTAAATTAATTTAAGAGTGATTGGTTTTCAATTGGTAGGTATGACTTGTAGAGTAAAGCAATTTGAGTGATTAGAGAGACTAGAAAAGCACTATATTAGCTTGAGTCTAGTTGGCATTTATCTACATTCCAATCCCTAACTTATCAAAGTTTGCAGTTCTGGTTCTATTACAACCAGCTTTTTATTTTAACAGAATAAAATCAATGAGATATATTGTTCGTGGTCTGTCATCATCACGGCTCCGGACTAACTTTTTGCATTGGTTGCAATGGTGCACCGAAAAACTTTTGAAGGTGCACCAGCACAAAAATTAGGTGCACCCAAATTTTTCATTGTGTCACCTTTAATGCCATGAAGTCACCATTTTATCGGGGTGTGCGATATGACGATATTAAATCGTTAAGGATTATAGCGTTGTGATGATCTCATAAAGCAGAAAGATCGTCAGATCGTCTGTGTGGGCGCAGAGACTGTGACGCGTACCCGACTAACCAATCGTAGCACATTACCTTAGTGCATGGTGGGATCTCCTGTTTGGTTATGTAGCGTGAAACCATGGCGAACAGGGAAAAGGAGATAAACGCTTGAAAATGTCTGAATAAAAATCTGTTCTAAAGCAGCTGTGTTATTCGCTCAGATTATAGACATTGCAGTTAGATAGTATTTGTTCTAAATTGTTCCACTTTAAGAGAGAACCAGTTACTTAAGTTTGCATTTATATTTGACCCTTTTCAATAAACTATTTGGTGTGTTTAGTTTTTATGTTACAAAAGTGCACTTTATTGCTGTTCATTACCTTTTATGTTTACATTAATTGCACATTTTTATAAAAACTGCACTATTTAAATTAAAACATGTTCAGACAGTTTCTTTGGCTTAAACTTTATTTTTTTTTCTTTTAGGGTTTTACATGTTTTACATCTTAAACATAGGGGGAAAATGGTCAAACATGCAAATTAGTCTAGAAAAACAAAAAGTGAAAAAGAATCCTGATAAAATCATGATCGTGATTTTATTTTTAAAAAATAGTGATATGATATTTTTGCTATCTGCAACTTTTATATACTGTAGATGATTTTTAAACAAGAATAAGATGTAAAGAAATACTTGTCTTTATTCGAAGCAAAATTATATACTAAAAGAAAAACAGAGCACTTCAAGTGCTTCACTGAATGAAATTGACAATTTCAAACGAAAACATTAAGCAAAATAAAACACTTCCAAAAAAAGTGCTTGTGCTTGAAGTGCTTTACTGGACTGAAATGTGACATTTAAAACTCACCCCTTCGTGCTGAAACCTGACACCACAGTCAGGCTCCATCTGGGCTCATTTTCATCCTAACAGCTGATTGGATTATTACTGAGGGCTCTACGTGTGTGTGTGTGTGCATGTGTTTGGTTAGAGACAGAAAAAAGAGAAGAAGCAGGTGCTGTCTTGTCAGTTTTCAGTGGATTTTCCCACTATCTCAGTTACTTTTGTTGACTTAAATTTGTCAGAGTGCACCTAACATTTTCTTAGAAAAATGTTAGATGCACTGCCACAAATTTTGGGTGCATGTGCCCCCAAATGGTTACACTCTGAAGCCGTGATCATGTGACATAATTCTTTGATCCATGTTCTAAAGCCCTAACTGTATTTATTCCTCCAACAATTTTTAATTTCTCTGCATTTCAGCACTTATTGCTGAGGAGGACTGCCTCAGCCTGCTGCTCATTTCTTCAGCCTGAACAGAGTAGATTACTGATGACAGTGAGATCACCATAGAATCAGCTAACACATACAAACTCAAGGCCGGACTGAAAAGATTTGGCACGCGAACAAATGCCAAAGAGCGCCAAGAAATACGTCTCGTATCTGGGGCATGCTCACACGTGCTGAATCAGCGTGATTATCTGTGTTTATAGGTCTGGTGAGTGTTTGTTTTTCTGGATTCAGATTTAGGACATTTTTACACACTGAGGTCACTGTGTCTGCTGCTCACTAGTTCAGAAAGTGAGCTGGCGGTCAAATATGCTGGCAGATTAAATTAGTTAAATATGGGAGTAACCTGAGCTGTTATCATACTGATTTAATTGTATTGTGTAGTTAAGAGTCAAAGCCTTGTTGTTTCACAATCACCTGACAAACACTTGAAATTTTCCATCTTTGGAGTTTTTTTCTTGATGATGTAGGAGTTTCTGTTTTTACTCCTGTTATGTCCAAACAGACAGATTACTGATTATGTTATTCAGCATATTTCCAAATAATTAGTCTCAAATTTTATAGAGAAAAAGAACAAAACCAGGCCAATTAATGTTCCAATTTAAATCATTATTTCTCAGCCTTTGTGTGTTGCAGCTAAGAAATCTGCTACGAGTGCCAAAGTGTACGCTTAAGTGATCCAAGAAGAAGTGAGTTAATCTTTTTAAGAACTTATGGCCAGTGGTGAACAGTAACAAAGTGCATTTACTTGAGCACTGTACTTAAAGGGATAGTTCAGTTTTTTTGAAGTGGGGTTGTATGAGCTCCATATGGTCACTAAGGACATTAGATACAGTAGAAAGTTCTCTCCTCTCCCTCAGTAAGACACAGTCTGTAACGGTCGGAGACGAAAAAATAGGCGCTAACAGGGAAGTACCGTACCAAATACAAAGGGTATTTTCTCCGCCTACAAGAACTGAAATCCAAAAGTAATACCACAGTTTAAGAGTACGCTACAGATGATTGTTTCTAAGTGCATAAACATTTCGGAAATATAAAGTTTATCCAGACCTAGCTAACTCGCGTCATGAATCCCTCCTAACCCTAACCCTTTTTTGATTTGAGTTCTTGTAGGTGGAGAAAATACCCTTTGTAGTTGGTACGGTACTTTCCCATTAGCGTCTTTTTCTTCATCTCCAGCGGTTACAGACTGTGTCTTACTGAGGGAGAGGAGAGAACTTTCTACTGTATCTAATGTCCTTAGTGACCATATGGAGCTCATACAACCCCACTTCAAAAAAACTGAACAGTCCCTTTAAGTAGCCGTGATTGGCAGCTGTATTGCCCTGTAATAATGTAAGTGTAAAACTGCTGCTGTTTTATATATTTTTCAGTAAACAAATCAAAATGTTTTTTTTTATGTTATAAGCTTTACTAAAGTCTCATTTCAACTATCTTCATTATGTTTTGTTGTAAAGTTGGTCTTATTTCTCATCTTAAGTCAGCAAAACTGAAAACAACTGGTTTAAGGTCAGGGTTGGCTGGGCCAAGTTCTGAGCACAGATTTAAAGAAAGGTGGTCTCTGGGGTGCTGCTTTGGCTCAGTGGTCGGCAACCAGGCATGTAACATGCTTCGGCCAGCCGGCGTAATTCCTGTCTGAGGCCCATTTGTCTCTCACTCACCCACTTCCACACGCCTATCTACTGTCTATCTCTGCACTATCAAATACAGGCTACAAAATGCCCCATAAATATACTTCAAAAAAAGGTATGGGGTCTCCAACTCTACTCTGCAGGGACCTTGATAGTTTGAAAGTGGATTCTTAGGCGAATATTTTCTTTGAATTTTGTCATCAATTACAGCTTTTTTACAGTAACTTCATGCAAACAAAGCAGATAATAATCTCCACCAAGGAGGTTATGTTATTGCCGGCGTCCATTTTCTTTTTTTAATTTGTTTCTCTGTTAGCAACATAACTCAAAACCTTATGGGTGGATTTCGTTGAAATTTCCAGGAAATGTCCAGATTGGAACAAGGAACAAATGATTAGATTTTAGGGTGTTGTTGGTGTTCTGTGAGAAAATGTTGGTATAATAGCAATATTTGTAGCTGCTGGAACAAGATCAGAATCAGCCTGGCTGCCGCCATTGTTGTGGTTGTTGGCGTGTGTGACAGCGTGGGTTGGGGGGCGGGGAGGAGGAGGGGTGCTATGAGATCACCGTCTTTTCTGGACTTATCTGTTTATACCAACTACAGCATGAAGACGAATACGCAGATATCCACTTGCAAACCCGTTTTCAAAAAAGATGCGGAGTCATGGACAAATATGCGTCTCCGTGTGTCAATATCACCAGATCGATAGTTTATTTTACCGGAGTCTTACAAATTCGTACCCATGTAAAGCCCACCTTAGATCCCCAAAGGCCCCCAGCACTCTACGAGGGGGCCAATGACCCCAGGTTGAGAACCAGGGGTCTAGAGGAAAAACCATTTACTGAAGTGCCTCAGAGACTCTTTAACACTAACACACACCATGCCACCATGCATTGCGTCAGTCCCATTGAGCTTCCTTAGGCTGTAAACTTCTTGCAAATAAAGCAAATATAAAGTCAAGGTAAAAACTGGTAAATTTTCTTTCCGGAAACACTGCATAGTATTTTCAAAATCATGTTCTCCAGTCCTTAAATTAGCAATTTGTCTTTTCAACTCTCTTTATTTTTAAGCAGGTATCTATACTTTGACTCAAGTAATGAGGTTAAGTTCTTTGTTCATTAATGAAGAGTTGAAAGACCTTTAATATCTTCCAGATTTTCAGCTTCTGCATGATGGATTCTTATATTTACTGTTTTCTGTATCTTATCTCATGTGCCAATATCTTTATGCTTTCACCTGGCTGTGAGACAACTTTTCACTTTAGAACAATAAAACTGAGATCAAATCTAAAGCCAAGCTGCCATATGCTATTATATGTGTGTATATTTATGGGGTTTCATATAGTATGTAAAGGTATGCTGAGTCATGGACATTGCTGTTTCAAGAAAACAAAATAATGAACGGATAAACTAAAAATGAAGCCATAATTAATTGTTAAGGCACAGCAGCCTCAGATGTAAAAATTGTTGTATAAAATAACTAATCTGGTTGTGATTTTATGAACATTTCACTAGAAGATGAAGCTTATAGTTTGTTATTTTTGGACATGAGGTAATACATACTGTAGTATCCAAGTGTAAGTGAAGACTCGTTTCTTTTGAAACATTTTAAGGTGGCACCTATTTTTGACACCGGTGGTTTTTATAAGCTGATATGTACTTTTTCCAAACTGTTTCAACCCTGCGCTAATCCTGACTTTGTTTTTTATTCAGAAATGTATATAAAACTTCATGCAAAAGCTGTAAAGTGACATGTTGAAAGTTGATTTACGGCCTGTGGTTTAAAAAATGTACATGTTGGCAATTGTTGTTAGAGATAAAGTCAACAATCATTATCTTTAAAGGTGCTATGAGAGAATCTATTCACAACAACATAAAGACTCTGCTACCCATGAGCATGCGCGGCGACTGTCGTAAAGACGTGACCCAAGCCAAAGCGTGCGTTTGTTGTAATGCTAATAAATGCAGCTCGGACCTTCCTCAGAACTCTGCATTGCTTTACAACTTCTTTTTTCAACAACTTACAGGATGCAAAGCGAAGAGGTAATGTATCTCTTTCTAGTTACGTAGTGGTAGTTTTTGATGTGTGACAACAAGCAATTTTTGGAAAACTTAGTATCCGGTGCAGCCCGGTGCTCTTAGACGTGTCTGAATAGTATAAATTTGCTCTAGTTTTAATTGCCTTGTTCCTGAAGTTTAGTATCCAGGCCAGTCCAGCCCTGTCCAACCCGGCCGTGAAGCTAAGGAATAGCACTTATAGATAACCTATTTTGATGTTATAAAACTCAAAGTCTCATCTCAAAGTGTGTATTTCCATCAGGCATGTATCTAAAAGTGAGACTTTTTTGTAATTACTTAGAAACTCCTCATAGTATTTTTAAGTTTTAAGTTCAACTGTGGTAAAACAACATCTGATTTAACATGCTGAAACTCAATGTCCAGGGCTGCTTTTCATTTGGGAGTTTTACTTTTAGACTCACATTGTCTTGTATTAAAAGTCTTAACAAAGCTAATCTCTGCAGGAGGGTCTAGAAGCACCAGGTGAGGACAATAAATCAGCTGAGTGTGATAGACGGGTCAGAGAGGAACAGAGGTTTTTAAAGAGTGAAACAATGATTTAGAGACTTGATGCAGCTCAGAAGCAGATGGGGAAATAATCAATGAAATCTGAGCAAGAAATTCATTCATACTGGAGGAGCTTTTGTGTATTGCAGGCACATGCTGGAATAATATGTGAATGCTGCAATAGCACTCTAAAATTGTACATTTCTATATAGTTCATCAGTATTAGTTTTTTAAACCTGATTATGGAGATTTGATGGTTATAAATACAGCTAATGTCTTTTCATAGAATTTTTTTTTTTTCTAAAATCCAGTTTTGTTGCTTTCATGCCCTTGGACAGGACAGCAGATAAAGTTTGAAACTGGAGAGAGAGTGAGGGTGGTGAATGACATTCAGGAGAGAGCCACAGGCTGGATCTGAACCTGAGCTGCTCACATTTGGGATAACAGGGGGCATTCAACAAGGTTACCAACACCCCTTGTTACATAATTTCTAGACACGTCTGGTAAAGTTTGCCTAACAGGGACACAACAAAATCATACTCAAAGTTCCTTGAGTGGTGTTAATTAATCTGTCTGTTGGTGTTTATATGACAGATTTGTTTGTGTGAGAGTTTCTACGATGAGTGTAAGGCGAAGCAATCTGTCCTGTCAAATCTGAACATCTGCCACACACAAAAATGCAAACATAGACACAAACATACAAAAACAACCGGAAGATACTCTTGAAAGAACAGTTGGATGCTATCACAGGTTTGTTCTGCTTCATAATGACTCTGCAGAGGTGGTTTGGAGGTTTAGTGAGTGATATATGGATGTCAAGTCAATGTATCCATCCATCCATCCATTATCAACACCAACAGCTTCTACCTTTTGGGAGCATATCCCAGCTGACGTTGGCAAGAGGCGGGGTACACACCAGGAACCAGTCCCCAGCTGATCACAGTAAAGGCCCCTACACACCGAATGCGTTTTGCGCGGCGGCCACCGCACAGAACCATGCAGACTGCACGCAGAGCGAGCGGAGGGTCCACCGTCAGTTGCTTGGCGACAGAGCAGGAAGTGTTCTTGGCACGCTTGGTTCGAAGAGTAGTGCATGATGCTCTCAACTACATTGCAAAAAACTGTAGCTGTAATCCTCCTGAGGAGGAGGACCAGAGTAGCAGCATCAGCAGCGGGGACGAGAAAGATGTGGGTCCACCCGATCCTGATGGCAAGGCAGGTACTGGAGGAGTACAGGCTTGTTCGGGAGCTGCATTTTCACACAGAACGCTTCCAAATGTACTTCAGGCTGACCAAGGAGCAGTTTGAGAGCCTGTTGTCCTGAGTTGGTCAGTCTGGTAAGAATGCAGACATACTTCAGGCATACAATCTCTCGTAGCACAGTTCAGCTCTGGATCCACGGCCAATTTTTTTCTGAACTGGCCTCTCCTATTGGATGAGCTAAGATGTCGTCACAGCACGCTGCGCCTGAATTGAAACTTTTTCAATTCGTGCGCTGCGCCTTGCCGCACGGCACGGTGGCCCCCTTGCGCGCCGCTGAACTCTGCGCGGCGGTAGCACATACACAATGAATGGGTTTGCTGCCAACCGCCTGCGCTTGCAGCGTTTGGTGTGTAGGGGCCTTAAGTCTATGTGTGTGTACCCCAATTCACAATGCCTCTACACAAACACACTGCAGCAAGGTTCTTCTATGTTCACACCTGGAGACATTCATGTCAATTACACAAAGAGACACACTGAGGGGCCGTTTACATGGAAACTCCTGACTTGAAGACGCAAAGATTCTTCCTTTGCGTTTTCAAATTCTTCTGCGTTTAGATGACAACGCTCGGAGAGTTAATCCCCTGTAAATCCGCTGTAGTGTGCATGCAGGTTCAGTAGATGGCGGTGTAGGTCTGCAGAGATGCAGCGCTGCTACAACACACGAACAAAGAAGAAAACCTTTCACAAACAACAATGGCGAACAGATGCACAGAGAAGAAGGAGTTTCTTTTTTGGACAACAAATCAGTTCGGACAACAAATCTGTCTGGATAGTTTTTTCTGGACAACAAACCGAGCACGGTAAGACGCTGACACGTTACTCGGCGGACGGAGGAAGCTGCTGTTGTTCCTGGTATGCGCGCGCAGCCTCCATGTGAAAGAGTACTGCGCATGCGGTGACGTCAACGTTTCCCCCTGAAACGCTCTGCTCTGTGTTTACTGGCTGGATGGAGGAGCGGATTCAAATCTTTCTGCTCTGGGGAGCGGTTTCAAAAGTTTGCGTTTTAGGTGGAAACGCAATGTGGTCTCATCTAAACGGAAGGCCAAAACGCAACGAAATGTTTGCGGAATTGACCATTTTCGGCGTCATGTAAACAGCCCCTGAGTTTGCATGTCCCTCTCTTCAATATCACCTCCACAGAGGGAGCAAAGAGGGGGTTTACTTGTCCATGGAGGTGAAAACACCACAGAGAGGTTAAGATAAGACCTTGAAACAGCAGTATAAAATGAGCTTGTGTGTTGGTGCTTCAGATCGTCTTCACACTGATGACTGAGGAGAATGCAGAGCAGATAAATGTGTCAGATGGGAACAACAGGCACTCTTTGAAATGTGTATGTGTGCTGTTGGGTTGACCCCCTCAGAAACCCAATTACAAACAGCTTGGATCAGATGAACAATTATGGCAAATAAAACAAGATACATGAGCTCTGTCGCTGAACAATGAGAGTTAAATATACAGGCAGTTGTGGTGTTAATATAGCCAAAGAAGCATGGAAAACAGGTGTGTGAACAAATCCCAAAAACAATGAAGATGGGACACTGTTTAAAACAATAAAAGCAGAATACAATGCTTTCTGAAACTAAAACTAAATCCTGCAACATGCCCATGTCTCAACTCGAAAAGAGTTGAGACATGGAACAGACAACAAGAGGAAATTCTGAAATAGTATATATCAAATAAATATTTTGAATAGTTCTTAAACTGTTGGACTATTTGCTCAGACAGTTGTTCAAAAAGCGGAGAACCCCACCTCATACTTAATTGTGAATGATTAAGCATTTTGTTAACGCTCCTTTAGTACCCTATCATGACACTCACCTGTTTCCAATTAACCTGTTCACCTGTGGTATGTTCCTAACAGGTGTTTTTAAATAGTAATTCACTTTTTCAGTCTTTTCTTGCCCCTGTCCCAGATGTTTTTGAAGCACAATTAAAAGTGAGGGAATATTTGCAAAAACAAGAACATGTATCAGCTGAATATTATTTTTTTGACTTTGAAGAATACTTAATTAAATATTGATCAGAAAGACTTCGTAAGTCGTAGTGTTTTGTTTGTATTTACTATTAACACAATGTCGCCACTTGGAATTTGTGTCTCTGGAGCAAAAAAACATACAGTAAAAATCCACAAGATTGAGCAAAATGGTGTGATAATCCACTTTGATCTAAGCTGATACTGTAACTGGTTTAATGAATTTCTCCACTGAATAGAAGCTACTCTGGATGCTGACAGAGTTTAGGCTCACAATAACAGCTCTGTTCGGCCGCTAATTGGATTTGGAGAAGTTTACACCACAACAATTGAAGCCAAAGTCCTTGTTCCAGACGGTATGGCATCTGCCTCATTAAGTCCTTATTCTAATAGCCATTAAAGTCATGACTATGAAGGGGACACGTGTTAGAAATGAAACATTAAAGCCCGTATTCTGTTTGTCTTACTGTTCTGTGTCCATCTCCGAGGAAGCCAGACTTTGTAAGTACTGAATAAGTCTGATGTTAAAGCTCCTGTGGGGAGGTTTTACCAAGTCTCCAAACAGATCTAAATGAATAATGATGCTTCTAAGTGACCTCCAAAAGCAAACAAGATCATCAGCTGCAAAACGGATAGTTTCTGTCGTAAATTTTAATCTTGTCAACCACTGCCGCAGGTTAAAGCTACAAATAACTGTTAAAAAGGCCGGATGAGATATTTGGTAAGAAAACACAGTTTCTGCATGTTTAGGACAAAAGGCTGAACAATACTAGAACGAGGAAAGTAGATAGATAGATAGATAGATAGATAGATAGATAGATAGATAGATAGATAGATAGATAGATAGATAGATAGATAGATAGACATGCGTTTGAGTGGTATTGATTCTGTCATAAGTTATATAAAATAAAGTTGGTCATAAGAAATTCCTTTTTGTGGAATAATCATTTTCATCACACAGACACTACAGTCCAAATTTTAAGGGCCCTGTTTTCACAGCTTAAAGCCCATTATCTAAAACAGAGGTTCCCAATCACTGGACCACAGGCAGGTACCGGGCTGCAGATCATTTGGCAGTTTTTTTTGGAAGGATGAGAAGGCTCTCACATGACCACTCGTGTAGCTTGACTGTGCTCTGCTGAGGTAACAAAAAAAAGTTCATCTTAGGATGAAGTCATCATTGAACTGTGTGCCTATGCACTCTCTCAACTGTGCTCTTCACTCTGCACCCTGTGAGTACCTGGGGGACTGACAGGGCACATGATGAAGCTCAACTTCCTGATGTGACGATACAATGTAGAGGTAAGAATGGAAAAGGTGCCCTTTATTAATCAGCAGAAACATCAGATCAGCACAGACTGATGATTAAACACACACCATCAGCATTGTCTGAAAGCAGTTTGTTCAGCAAACTCTGAGATTATAACTTCAGCATGATTATTATGCTCCAGCTGATCACATAACTCATTAGGGCTGGGTGGTATATTACCTAATCTCAATATCACCATTTATTGAAGGTTTTACCACGATTACAATTAATTAACAATTATTTTATGATACGCTGGAACACATTAGTGGTGATACCAGTGGTCATCAACACAGTCTTCCTGCAGTATTTACACTTAACTTCTTTCTGCTCAATGTCCTCTGCACAGAATCCAAAATGTGCCCAAATAATGGAGACAGTATGCTTCTTGGCTACAATGTCCTCTGATAGATTTGCGCTGGTCTCGTCCAGGTTGGTGGCACGTCCTTCGCTCTCGGCGAAAGTGAGCGTAGACTTCATAGACTATACCCACATCATGCTTCGATCTGATCTCCTTGTCTGTACTTGAGAGGATGTTTGGCACAAGCAGCACACCTGAGGTCGTACATACAACAGGAGCACAGCATCTTCTGCCATAAAACACGTCCAGAAGATCACTGCTGCATGTGTGTGTGTATGGGAGTGAGCATGTGGGTAAGTACAGAGATCAGTGTGAGACTGGTTCCTGCTGCTGCTGACAGAAAACTAACAAGCCTGCAAGATCATCACACAGCAGTGCACCTAGTCTGGTTGGGTTGGCTCAGCCCTGACTGAAGACAGAAAGGAGAAACGTTTGTTTTGTATTGTTTGTATGCCTTCCCTCCGCCTAAACAGACCCCCTGGGCTGAATGCCAATCTGCAGTTTGAACAAATTAAGCACACTGAAAAGAAATGACACATTTTCTCAGGTGAAAAGCAGACAAGTGCTGCACACAGTTTTCTTTAAGAAGACAAACCATTTAAAATCCACTGTGCTAAAAGCTATTACAGCAATGAATGTAAATACTTAGTCTTTAACTTGGATCACTTGGTTATTAGTGACAGACAACATCATTTTATCAACTTGTTCTGCACTGGCATGAGCAGAGCCGGGCATTTCTCCGCTTACCGACCAAAGAGCTCACACTCCTCCTCGTGTCAAATCTTTACAATGAAAGTCTATGTAATGGAGTGTCAGCCATTATTATCTAATTATGCCGTTACATAACGCTGCTGTGTGACAGGCAGGTCTTTGAATCCATCAGACGACAGGGTTGGAAAAATGTCAAACTTTGTAGACAGACAGCATAATAGCAGAAACCTATAGAAAAAAATCCTGGAGCACTGGGAGTCCTTACAGTTATTCAGTGCTGCAGTGCTTTGCATCACATATCCAATCTTGCATTGTGTTGACTTGCCTGCCACATCTTGTCCTTCAGTTATTGTTAAAAATGTGGAAAAATGGCCCATTTAGCACTGTTTAGAAATCCTTAAAAATTCCACCCTCAGGTTTGGATAACGAACTCTTTGTGCCATAGCTAACATTGTCTAAATATGCCAGGATAATCTGTTGAGGATTTTTTTTGTGTTACCAGTAAAAATGTTAAAAACTGCCCTATCCTGCAATGTTTATAAGTCCTTAAAGAACATTGCTGATCACCACCACAATGTTATGTCTTCTTCTTGGTGCCAAATGACATGAAAATGTCATCAAAATCAGTTCATTAGACTTTGAGTTATTCTGTTCTCAAAGCCAACAAACAAACAAAGAAACAAAAGCCTGCAAAAACATAACCTCCTTTGTGGAGGTAATTAAGGGGCTGAATTTTCAATAGCATCAGACGGCAGGCAGTTTTGGCAACTGCACTAGCCAATGACCCTGCAAGCCCCATCTTTCACTCTGGAACATTCGTGGTACTGTTATATAAGATAAAGCCATTTGTTTGGATAAAAATCAGATCTTAAAAGTCTGTCTGATACTACAGATTCTTGGTCAATCCTTGATTTTCATGCACAAACATTAACTTCTGCTTTGAAGAGTAAATGCTTTGAAAAGCACAAACCTACATATCAAAATGATTCAGAGTGCTAGGTGTGGGTTTTTCAGTGTCATGAATCACAATATGATGGTAACATTATCATGGAACTATTACTTATAGATGTAATGGCAATACGTGAGCTACCTTGGCAGAGGGTTACGCTCTCTGAGTGCTTTCTAGTTAGTTCGACAGTTATTGAGCAAAAATGATTGTTCGCTAATGGCGGTTATCTGAATCACCATCAAATCTAATCATTTTACAGCAGCCATTAAATGCATCACAACCAAATGGCTGAAATCAGACCCCCCCCAGCATCGCATATGTGGGCTGAAAAGTATGGGAAATATATAAAATGGAAATGATAACATACTCTTTAAGACTCCAGCACTGTGGAAGATAGTTGAGAGTATATACCAGAACACATACACAACCACTTGATGGATTTCCCCTTTTTCTTCTCTTTCCCTCCCCTTCCCTCCTATTATATAATTCCTGATTCTTGACTCCCTATTATCCCTTTTTATATGTTAATTAATTTATTTTTATTTATTCATTTTCTTCAAATTATATTACTTAACTGATTTATTTAAATATATATTCTACGTAGATTCCACTAGACATGCCACTAAATCGCCTGGTTACAGCTGAAACTGGTAAAAAAAAAAAAATTGTTAAAAGGAAAAAACTTAAATGTCGAAATGCAAGTTTAATGTGTGTTGCTAGTTTGCAATAAAAAACAATTAAAAAAATTGTCATTTTTAACTCGAGCCAACATCTCCTGAAACTTTCAGCAAAATCTGTTTTGTAGTTTTTGTGTAATATTGCTCACAAAGAAATAAACATAAGCCGAAAAAACAGAACCTCCTTGGTGGCGGCAATGATCACTGGTGAAGTTGTTGCCTCCTAAATATTGATTTAGTGGATGTGACTTTTTGGGCGGAGGTTCTCCAACTTACTTACCCACATATCCCGGCGTACCGCAGGCGGTTGACATGACGTCACCACTGCCCTCCATCTTGGATAGGCCGAAGTCACTGATCATGATCTTTGACTCGTCTTGTGGGTTGAAATACAGCAAATTCTCTGGCTGGAGACAGAGAGAGAAAAACAAGTGTTTCTATTTCATCTTGAAGGTTTTATGGTTTTAAATTTACGTTCAGTCTTGTTAAATGTTTGTTAAAACCAGAATGTCATTTGAAGATGGTCATATATCTGCAGCCTCATAGGATGTGACAGACACAGCCTTCTCATCTTCCTCATTTAAACTGTGTTGTTTTATGGGGGCAGCCCCAGCCAATCAGATCTCCTCTAACAGCCAGCACGCGCCACAATGACCCACAATGCACTGCATGTGTGGAGCCACTGCCCTTATTGCTGTTGTAAATCTCTGGCCGTCAGAAGGGAATGGACGGCTCACCCGGAGTTCAGAGAGAGGCGGGAATGTGTTTCTGTACCTTCAGGTCTCTGTGGACGATGCCCATCCTGTGCAGGTAATTCACAGCGTCCAGGACCTGCCGGATCAGCGTGCTCGCATCCTTCTCCGTGTAGAAACCTTTTTCAACGATCCGGTCAAACAACTCGCCCCCCGACACCCTACACAAAGACAAGGATTGTGTTTTAATCAGTGTGTTTGTTAAAAGCGTTAGCATGCGTGCACACACACTCTGTCGTGCACACATGGCAGTAACTGGTAACAGACCGGGGGGGGGGGGGGGGCTTGCAGGGTCGGGATTTCTGGTAATTTATGAGCTGTAGATGTTTCTAGCCAAAAGTGTGAGGAAACTGTGGACCATGTGCTAGATCACACACACACACACACACACACACACACACACACATATACACAGATACACACTCATGGCCTGAAGTGTTTACCATAGCTTTAAACACACATTTTCTGTAAGAGTGATAAAACGTGTCTTCTTTATTCCTGGAAAGTTTATTTTTCCTCATTTGTTTACACTGATCTGCCCCTGGATTTCACACACTGTCAGACTTTTTATTTCAAGGGTTATCAAAGTGTACTTAGAGTGGATTTGTGTACGATTATGTCTGTAAGCTTATTAGATGACATTTTTGCACTTAAAAATTTCCTGAGACATAAAATGTTGCAACAAATCATTTTTATGCTGATCTGGAACAATCTGACATGTGAAGCTTGGATTAAATTACAACATCTGCATCATTTTTAAATATAAATTCTTGAAGAACAAGACTTCTCAACAGAATGCAGTTATATTGTGATCTCAGTGAGGACTGTATGAGTCTTCTGAACTCGAGTCAAGGTAAAATCAGGCTGATAAAGTTTAACTCTGGTAAAAGTAACTCTCTGAATCTATTTAAAGATGCTATGAGGAGTTTCGAAGTAATTACAAAAAAGTCTCACTTTTAGATATATGCCTGATCAAAATACACACTTTAAGATGAGTTTTATAGCGTCAAAATAGCTTATCTATAAATGCTATTTCATAGCCTTCCCAGTCGGGTCGGACAGGGCTGGTCTGGCCTGGATACCCAACTTCGGGAACAAGACAAGTAAAACAAGAGCAAATTTATATTATTCAGGCACGTCTTAGAGCACCGGGCTGTAAGTAGTGATATATAGCCGGCTACAAAACTACAATACTAAGTTTTCCAAAAATTGTCACGTCTTTTGGTGCGTTCCAGTTGTAGTCAGAAGTAGGAATTTCTGAGTTCCATGTAGGAAACTGCAACTGGAACGTCCCCCGAAGTCTGAATTTCCTACTGGGAACTCGGTGAAACCTCACCACCCCCGAGTTGACAATCAAAGATGGATGCCCCCAGTGTGAACAGTTATTTAGCTTCTGTAATAATCAATTTATTTGCACTTCTGACTGGGGTGTGTCGCTCTAGATCAGCTGTATACATAGTATTGTTAGACTTATATTTACAAAAATGCTGCCATAGTGATAATCACATTCTTCATACAACAACGCAGGGTGTGCTAACAACAGCTAACAATAGCCTGGTAGATCAGCATGTTTTTTTCCGACTTCAACTGGAACGCCGATAAGTCGGAGATGATGTCACTCCCAGTTCCGAGGTTACTGGAATGCAGTATTACGACAGTCGCTGCATGGGTAGCTCATGGGTAGCAGAGTCTTTATGTCGCCGGTAATAGATTCTCCTCATAGCACCTTTAACTTTACGTAAAAGAGCCTTCAGTTATTTACACAATTTTCTGACTCTACCATCTGAATGTTTACCTTGCAAAGCAGCTGGATGAGCCAGATATCTGTCTTTTATGCAGGTTCTCAGAAAGGTAGTGTGCCACAAAAATACCCCCACACCATGACTACATGACCTGCTTGAATCATTGACTCAAGGTAGATCCATGCTCACATGTTCATGTCAGATTCTGATCCAACCACCTGGATGTTTAGTCACAAATTGGGTCATATTAAGTTCAAAAACCTGACTTAGTGACAGCAATTTTCTATTTCTACAAACTAGGGATGTATCGGTTACTGGTAAAATGGTAAACCGGGGTAAGATTTCCCATGGTAATCATTACCGTGTCCTATTAAAGTTACTGTTATACTGTGTTTGATTACCACACTGCATCAATAACTCACAGTGATGCTGCTCTTTGACTGGAAAAGTAGGAACTACGTGTGTCTTCCCCTCGATGAAGCCGTCTGTTGAGGCGCGCATGCACAGTTTGCAAAGTTTGGCTTCTGGTAGTCCGGTAGTTGGAGCCTCGCTCAAACTCGTACAGGTTTTGCTACTGAAAACGGCTGAATTCTAAAGTCAGGTCGAAGTTTGCATTTTACAAGGATGTCGAGGGGAAACTGAGTGACTACAGTTGCCCTGTCTAAAACTGCAAGCTGCGGTGGAAGACAAAAATGCACGTGATTAAAACTGCTGCAACTCCTCGAGTAAACAAGCGGAGAGAGAGAGGATTCAGAGAGCTATACCTAAGTGATTGATATTTATCAGTAATTTCTGTGTAAATGATGTATAAAGGTTGTAAATGCATTAGTATCAATCTGGAGTTGTTCTTGCCATTCTTTCGATGTTTATTTGTCATGTTTCGCCGTATTTCATCATAATACATCATCTTTTTCCGTCATAGTCCGTCATGTTTTATGGATTTAGTCAATCATAATTTGGAAATATTAAAGAAGGAGATGTCAAGGAGATCTGCCATGGAGAGGGGAGACCAGAGGAGAGTCATGAAGGGGGCTAACTGCTTCAGCGACTATCGCTAGTAAAACAAAAAAAATATAAGAAAGGCCTGGACATGGTCTAATAGAACGAGCCGTAACATGGACTCTAATGCTGTCGACAAAAAAAAAATGTGTGAGTGTTTGTAAAATAGGTGACATTTGTTTTTGGTCATCTCAAAACTTTGAACATGTTTATTTACAATTGTTTATGAAGAGAAACCTGTTTAAAGTTCAAATCTGTTGTTTTCTTTTCTTGTAATCACACACAGTTTAAGCATTTATTACATAATAATGCCAAATACTTGCCAGAATTATTTACTTTTATTTCTAATGAAAAAAGTTTAAACATATTTACTGACAGGACATTCCCTGACACAGCTAATGAAAGAAAAAGACAAAAGAACTGTTAAAATAATAATATTAATCGAGTTAAATGATTTCAAGACTATGTTAAAGTAGTTTTTGAACATTTTGAGCACACTGCAACAATACTGCAAAAATACGATAATAATGATAACCATGATAATTTTGGTCACAATAACCGTGATATGAAATTTCATACTGTTACATCCCTACTACCAACATCAAAATATGACATCCAGTCTACAGTGCTTAGCTCTTCCATCAGATTAATTGGCGCAAATAAAGAAGTAAAATAATGCCAGGTATATTTTGGATTCAAGAAAAGCATGTTGCAAACAGCCATAACTAAAACCAATCTGGATTCTTAAGAATATGCCTCTTTGATTTTCCTGTCACAACCACAATGGTAAAAAATTGATAGGGGCCCCTCACTTTGTTCTGTCCTAAGATAAAAATACTTCAAAAACAAGATAATCAAAGTCTTATTTAAGACTCTAATGCTGATTCTTCATAGTTCAGGCTTAACATTCTGCATTTATTTGGTGCAACACTTTACATGACAAATTGCACTTAAATCACAAAAAAAAAGACGTTTCACAATCATCTTGGTTTAACATCATTCAGCCTGAATGCTCAGTGCATGCTGTTTTGAAATCTGCACTCTGAATGAGTCAGTGCTCCTGCCATGGTGGTAAAATATTCAGACATGTTTGTTATGCAGCTTTCTATGAGCAGACAGAATAAAAAACATCAATCACACTTTTGGAATAATGAGACCAGCTTCTGACCCAAGATCAACACATAAAAAGATTCATTAACAATTCTCCCCTGGGCGGATTCTTTTAATATTGAGTTTAATGTTTCATGACTGCAGACCTCATGAGAGGACTTGTTCAGGGGCAGAACCAGATCACTGATGAGAACTGTCTGCTGCACAGACGCATGGCGCCCCCTGCTGGAGAGTCAATCCTCCAGATTCAACATCAGCTACTGGCAAAACAAACAGAGGACCAAACATTTCAAATATTCAACATATGAACTGAAAACTATAAAAACAGTGCCTTACAAACAAAGCATTCCATATGTTCTAAATTTATACAATTACAGACTTAATGGCACAACTGTCATGAGGTCTGTGTCTGGAATATTTTTACTAAATACTGATGTTTAGACAACAAGAAGGTGCACATTCCTCCTCAGTATGCATGTGAAATATGTGGATAATTTTGTGTTTAGTTAATATTACTAAAATGTACGTTAAATGTTTTTTATTAGATCAGACTTTGTTTTAATCATGGACAAGGAAATGTAAAGAATTTGTAATTTTTTAAAATATGATTTACTTAAAATTTCGTATTGACTTGGAGATTACCTTCCCTTTGTTTTATCAAATCCGATTAGTTTATAAATCTTTTTTAGGGCTGCTCAGTGATTGACCTAACAGAGAAGGTAACAGAGTTTAATAAGTGTATGAAATCAACAGACTAGAATGAAAGCACCTGGAATGAACTTTGATGATAAGATAAACAAAATGTTCAAATATATTAAAATCATTAAAAAGAAGTGGATTGTTAAAGAAAGCTCTACAAACTCTTGAACCTGTATTTACACTTCACTTAATGTTTATCAGACTGGATGTTGCTCTCGCTGAGTGGCAAAGTTCAATGTAAAGTTTTTAGTTTTTGTGGTAAGAAACAGTTAAAGGCTTGAAGTGTATTGTTTTTTGTATATCTCAGAAAACCTAATTATTTTGGATGATGTTTACTGTAGAGTGTAGCTTCTAGTCTGATTTTTTTAAATGACCAAATAGCCTTATGGACGCAGAAAGTTAAATTATAAAGCACCACTAATTTCCATGTGCTAGGGCTGGGCGATATTTACTAATATCAATATGACAATTAATTGAAGCTCTTACCCCAATTACGATTGATGAACTATTATTTTATACTACGCTGGAAAAAATTAGTGGTGACACCGATGGTTGTTGACTCAGTCTTCCAGCTGTATTTACACTTAACTTATTTGTGCTTGATGTCCTCTGCAAAGAATCCAAAATGTGCCCAAACAATGGAGACAACCTTTTTTTCTTGGCTGCGGGGTCCTCTGATAAATTGGCGCTTGTCTCCTCAATGTTGCGGTGCGTCCTTCACTCTTGGCAGAAGTGAACGCAGACTGTACGGAGGGTTTGCAGTCACGTGACTTACACAGGGAAAATGATCAAAATAATTGACATGAGTATAATTACTTTGATTAGAGGGTCTAAATGACGATTTTGATTATTTTCCATTAATTGCCCAGCCCTGCCATGTGACATAGGATGAAGTTCTGTAGTTACTATAACTCTGTGTCTGTGTGATTTGCATACTTCCAAAAAAAGATGTATGTACCAGGCTTTCTCTCTATAGTTTAAACTTTCTGTGCCTGCTGCTCACTTGTAATGTGACTCCCAAACTGTTTAGAAACCTTAATTTCATAAACAATGTGAAAAATAAATTGAATTTATTGGCCAAAAGTACATCAAATAGTTCCAAGTACTGGAAAAACCTATGGACTTATGTGTTTCTTCAAGTGCTTATTGTCAAACCAGCCATTGTTGTTTCTGGGTTTTGTGAAGTATACACCTGAAAACATGATCTGCTGTCTTCAGCTGACTTTAAAATATTGATTATACATTTCATGAATGGCATGCTGGAATTTAATGTCTAGATTTTTTTCTTTATTGTAAAACCGAGTGGAAAGAGGACAAAGCTGGGATTCATATTCATTAATTCAGTTCAGTGATACGATGTTAGTTGCAGTATAACATCATGGCTTTGTCTTTGTTTGTAATACCGATGATGCAGCTCAAATACTTCAATAACATAAGCTAAGGGTCTACACTGCCCAGGCTGGACTATCTAGAACAATAGTGACATGAAACCTGACTCTTTTTAATAGGTGTTGTCAGTCTGTACTTTTTTGCTTCAGACTGTGATGTCATGTGCATATCCTCAATAATAAACACTTAAATCTCATCAGGATTGGTTTTAAACTTTTATTAGTTTTTTTAAAGCCCTTAATGGTCTCACCTAAGTATACTGAACTGAGCTTCTACCTGTTCAGGAGCCTGGTAGAGCGCTGAGGTCGTCAAACCAGCTTTTGCTGGAGGTGCCCAAGTCAAAATACAGACACTGGGGTGACCGAGCCTTTTCCATTGCTGCTCCCAGGCTTTGGAATAAACTCCCCACAGATGTGCGTCTCATTTCTGACCTGGGCCTTTTCAAATCTAGACTGAAAACATATTTATTCGGTTGGCTTTTAATACCCAGTAGTGTGGTGACACTTTTACTTTATTTTATTGTATTTTATTGCTCTTAGTGCTTTCATTGTTTTCATTGCTTTTATTGCTTGTTTTTAATTGTTTTTATTTATTACTTTTACTTACTACCTAATGTAAAGCACTTTGGTTCACCAAATGGGTTGTTGTAAAGGGCTGCATATATACAGAACATTTTATTTTTACATGTCTCACAACTCCACCGGGGTGCAACCTTCGGGGGTACACCCAGCCGGTCTCAAGCCCAGATAAAGGAGGAGAGTTTGGCATGGAGCTAACACCCCTACCCTGTAAAAAAAAATCCAAACCATTACAGAAACCACATCATGCATCAAATTAATTGATTAAGCAGCTGCCTGACTGACGAGAAAGGCTTCTTTCCTAATAAAAGAGACTAGCTGCAATTGGATACACCACCTGCTGAGGGATAACTCCAGGTTTTACTTCTCCAGAGCCCCACGGCAGAAGGAAATCCTCAAGAGAAACAAACAGTGGATTAGTGCTGTCGATGACCTTCAGCCAAACACTGTGATAACTTGTGCAAACTGCTGTACAATTGCTATTAAACTGACATTACTGCTCCATCACACTGTCTAAATCTGCAGCAACCCTAAAGATGTAGCCACTTCAACTTCCCTCTCTCAGCCAAATGTCAGCTGGGTTACCAATTACCAGACAATGAGGGTCTAAATTATGGTTTGTTTCCTCTCTCAATGTCTGTACTTAGTGGAATTTTCAGTGGCTGTCAAAATTTTCATTGGAAATTGGGAAAATTAAAGCAGCTCCCTCTGTGCAATCTGCAGCAAATCGTGGGACAGAATATTCTCCTCTCCTTTTGTAAAGGATGCTCTGGTGTATCCAGTGTTGGGCATGTTACTTTAAAAAAGTAATTAGTTATAGTTACTAGTTACTTTCCCAAAAAAGTAATTGAATGACAAACGGAATTACTCCTTCAAAAATGTAATTAGTTACCAGGTAAAGTAATTGATGCGTTACTTTTTTGAAAAAGCTTTTGCTGCTTGAACTGTGTGTCTCTGGCTCTGTGTCCTTCCTTCCAGCAGCTCTGACATCATCAGTTTTCCAACGCGGCGCCGCAGCCTGTGTAGTGGAATTGATAGACTAGAATGGGAGCGAAGTGCTCCGCAGTACGTTTCAGGGGCGCCGCACCATGCAGCTCTGCGTTGGTGAAGCACCGGCGCGCGCCAAGGCGCTGGAGATTCGCTTCTGGTCTATTTTCTGCGCAGCTGCTTCCAAACCTCGTAAATTCACCGTTGTTAAGAAAGCACCAGACAGGAAGTCAACGTGTGGAGTATCCGGAAGTTTTGAAATAAAACACGATGCATGGACTCTCAAACAGAAATTTCCTCAATTCTTTGTCACTATGTCAAAACCGGAGGCACGAGCATCAGGTCAGCAGTCGGTCAGGGGGTCCAAGAGACAACAGGGTGTAGAGGTACAGAAATATATAACATTGTATACATGACACCAAACTAGGATATAGACGGATAGAAGTTGAATAAATCACGAAGCTGTGTGGTTGGGACCAGCAAAAGGACCTTAGAGAAGCGAAGCAAGGTGTTGTTTCTTTCTTTTCTCAGTCTATAACATGCTTTATGAGCGTGTGACATCGCTATTCTCATGAGAGCCTGTGGCTCTCCGGGGATCAGCCCTTTCCCTACGGGACTGCGCGCCATGGCGCTGCTTTCAGTGGGGTTTGTCCGTCAGAGTAAGACTGCAGCATGGTGCTTCCATGTGCCGTGGAATTTGGGGGTGAGGCAGGTCCGATAACAGCTGCTTGGCATCGGTGCAAAGTAACACATTTCACTGTCAGTAACGGTAAAGGCGTTGTAACAGATAAAAAAGTAATTCATTAGATTACCTGTTATATAATAATGGCGTTAGTAACGCCATTATTTCTAAAGTTGTTACTCCCAACACTGGGTGTATCCCATGCTAAAGGAGACAATATAGGACGCATTGAGCCACCTTTCCTATGCATTCAAACTATTCAAACAGCTCTAATCACGAACAACTCCCGGTTCATTTCACTCCGTTAGTAGCCTTCCTTAGCAAAAAGGACTATTCGACTGCAGCTATACTCTGGGGTTGCAGCTACCAATGGGGAAAAGCTAATCTTAAACTTTTGCCCTCCGGACTTCTGTCTCTGTCATGTGACTGAGAGCTACCAGTTCTGCTGAACCTGTCATAAGTCAGAGGGCTAATCTAATGTATTTATCTTCACTGTACGGTTTGGGCAGCACAAGATTTATTTCTTCATGGCCATTTCTCGCCCTTTTGTCTTCAAGTGTGAAATTTATTTTTGTTCTTCAAACAGCCCAATTAAGTGAGAAGAGGCTGCATGGTCCCCTTGGCTGTTGACTGCTCACCCTCTCTCTGGACCCAAATAAGCACAAAAGCAAAAACATAAAAAAGCACACACACACATAAAGCTGCTGAGCGTGTGCGTGTGGTGTTGTCACAGTGACGGATCAGATTAAAGTCATGGAAGTCAAACTCTAATGAAGTTTCAGAGAAAAAGATCAGAATTAATTGCTAATCCCTTCTCTCTCTTCAAAGAGGGCAGCGACTCGTTCAGTTTCAGAGGCGGTCATGACTGAGAATGACAAGAAAGGGCTGAACGCACGCACAAGCACACACATAGAAATACACACACACGGCAAAAGGGAGATCAGCCACCAGGCTTCATGGTTGCGTAAGCGTTTGCGTAAGGAGACCATGGCAATCAGACAGGAGCACTCGCACAAGAACACATGGACACACACACGCACAGATGCAAGGGCAGGACCACCTACATCAGCATTTAAAGCAAACACACAAAGACATAAAACACACACAAGGTCACACTCATTAGAGGAAAACACACACTGAACCCTTACACATGATAAACACAATGTCACACACATACGCTGCCAGTAAACCAGACTCAAGGGCAGTGGGAATCATTCAGCTTTTATCATGTGATACACCATAAAGACATCCAATATGGAGGAGGTCAGAGATCAGATCACCCCCCAGAGTCTGCTCATTGCCAGGACTGTGTCTGAAAATGCTTCCTTATTAGCTGCAGTGAGCTACATTAACTGTTTAAGACTTGCTTTGTGTTAATGTTTCATCATATAACAAAAACTATTTGGGGATTGTTTTATTTTCAGGTCAAATCAGTATGCTACACTTGGTCAAGCTGATTTGTCTTTTTCTTCTTTGCATTTTTGGCATGTGGCAAATATGAATAAGCTAATTACCACATACTATACAATAGCTTGGATCAAAGCAACTATTTCTATAATAAAATACCTACATTAAACACACTTTGAATACCGGTAATCATGTTTCTCTCAGCTTGAATACACAAATTTACATCAGTGTAGTCTCAAGCTAACCTGAAATGCCAGAGTGACAGTTCTGTATATGCACCACAGAAATATTTCACTAGTCCATCTGTAGAAGAGCCCATAGGAAATGTTTTCAGAAGGTAAAACCTTGAAAAACAACAGCAGCTGGTGATTGGTTGATCATTCTGTCAGTCACACTTGTCACAGACCAAAACACATCAAACCACAGCATGATGCAGCGGCAGCCACTTACAAGTGAAATGAACCTTGTCAACAACAATCCCCCCTAAGTTCTCATGGTAAACTTCAGTCAATCAATCAAACTTTTTTTATATAGAACTTTTCCTACAACATACGTAGCTCAAAGTGCTTCTGAAGAGCATATTTTCCCAGGTTGCGCAAAGTAACCATGTCTAACATACAAAAGTAGATTAAAGCTGGGGTTGGCGATTTTGGAAAACTAGCATGAATTTGAAAGTAGCATCTCCTCAGGGCTCCGCCTAGCCCCATCCCCCGCTCACATGCACGCGCGCAGCCGCTATATCCAGAAGGCTGATTCAACTCCAAACCCTCAGCACAACGTGTGAAGTATGCGGTCCTTCGCTCTCCTGCCTGCTCTGATGCTCCAGACTGATCCATGTTCGCGATTGGTCAGATGCGGCGGGCTCCGCCTTATATGCGTGCACGCATTCATTGCAGAACTGGATACACTTATGAGGTTGATAACCAGCGTCGTCAAACCGTGTAGCGAGACCACCGGTCACCGCTCTCAGTTCAGCGAGGTAGCTCCAAGGCTATCTCGCTAGGCTCAACTTGCTTCGTAGAATAGGCCCCTGGTAGGCCGCTGTCTAAACCAGTCATTTTTTTAGTTTAATATGTGTTTTGCAGTGTTGTGACCTTTGCTGATTAAGTCATTGTTGCTGCTTAGTGTAACTGCAAATGTGTGTAAGGATGTACCGTTTACTGCTACAAAGCTGCACAGTAAGGGATTAAAACTTCAGCACATTTTACTATTACACAAAACTCTGTTAAACATCAATAAAAAACATTTTCAAGGCCAAATGCTGAATTATGCCTTCCTTCCTTTTCAGGGTCCTTACAGACACCTCTCTCTCTCTCTCTCTCTCTCGGCTATGATTGTGCATCATGGCTGACAGCGGAGATCACTCTTGATCATGTGTGTATGTGAGCTGCTGTGCTCTGTGGCAGAGATGAAGAGGCGTCACAGTCCCAGGGACCTGGCAGACTGATCACAGCGGAGTCAGAGGTCTGACCTCAGACATGGAGCTGCTGCGATGATTAGTTACTTCAATGAAGAGGGGAAGAAATGTGTTTCCAAGGCTGCAGATCCACTTTGTCTCTTTGTTCCATGGATGTTTGTTTACATGAAGGCATGACTCATGTGAACAAGATAATAACAGTAAATCCATTAAGCGTTTAATCTCTGTCAGCATGACTTGATTAACACAGCCAGACAGCTAATGAACAATTGACTAATACCAATAACCAATCCGTCCTGCGTTAAATGTGAACACCTATCAGATAACTGTGATGACAATTATGGAAATTTACCTACTGTTGTGTCTTAATTTGTGAAAGCTAACCCCCATAAACCAAGAAATGATGCCTGTGAAGCATGACTCCTGAATACACCAAATGTGTTCAAGGAAAAAAAAGCTTCAGAAAAGTCTATTCGTATTTTCATTGATGCATTACAATAAGAAACTTAGCAGCTGTCACTGCTCGTTTGTTGGTTGTAAACAGCCACATATACTGTATTTTCACATATAGTCTGCCAGCCTATGTCAAGGACCTATTTGAAGGACGCAAGGGCCCAGTTTATTTTGTTTTTGAAGGAAATGTGCAGCTACACTTGGCTAAAACCTGAATGTGTGTGTCAGTGACTTAACATCTGACTGCTTCTTCAACTTCTATGAGATAATCACAGGACTGGGAACTAGACCTTTCCTGGATTCAGGCTCAGTACAAACAATCCATCACCAAATGGAAATGTGAGTATTTCAGTGCTGTGTAGTATTTATTTTGTTCATTGCTACAAGCTAATGCTAACAGCGGGGGTAACTTCACATGTTCGTCAATGCTCACGATACTTGTTGAAAGTCTGAAGGGTAAACTTTAAAGTATGAACATTCTTAATTAGTCAAGAAAAGTTAACAGTTGGTTGAATATAGAGCTGAAACGATTCCTCGAATAATCGCGATTATTTGATCACAAAATATCCTCGAGGCAAATTGTGTGCCTCGAAGCCTCGTTTAATATACTTTGTATAATTATACATATAAAATATATATCTGGACTACTATACAGTGCACGGTGTTTGACACAGATGGTCATTTCTGTGGCACACCGCGTCTGCTACCTCCGCTGCTGCGCGGCTTGTAAAATCATGAAGGAAGAGAAAAGAGAGGGACAGAAAGGAGAGAGTCCGCAGAAGAAATGGCAGAGAGTGTCCCAAGAGTGTGGTTACTACAAGAATGGACGAAAAGAAAACACAGTGCAGTGTGTCTGATGTCAAACGGAGTTAGCTTAGCACGTAGCTTAGCATGATAACATGCTGTCACTGCCGCAGCTCGTCAACAGTAAACATCTGGTTTGTGCGTCATCAGAGCGACACAACAGGATGACACTCATGATACATCAACAGAAGCAGCTAATGTGATCAATAACTGAGATATGGGCTAGTAAATACTCTGCTTTGATTATGGCTCTGTGTAAAGGCTGTAAATTTGTAAAAATAACCAAACTTAAAAAAAATACTGAAAAAGCAAGATATGGCCCTGTTGTTAGCGTGTTGTGCGTTAGCCACATGGGCTACTACTTAATCCTCTCCTGTCATAGCCTGCCAGATGTCTGTATCTCCCAGGATATGAGGATACAGAAACCATTTAGGGGTTAAACTGCTGAAAAGGAGCAAAATATGGGACCTTGCAATGATAGTTTCTGTTATTTCAACAGATCAGAACATACATGCCCTTCACTAGCTCTCAGAAACATTTTTGCTGTGCTGTTTTCAATCAGACTAACTCCTGCCCAGGCCAAGTCTTTTCAGAGCAGTGATTTCTAACCCTAATTTTGAAAAATTAGCAGCAAAAAGGGTGCTTGTAACATCTGCAAGGAGCATTCAAGATGGCCACAGGAGTTTCATGTCATCCAGCAGACATTGAAGCCATTATGTCCACACAGTCCTATGATTGTTAAAGTGATACCTTAAAATGCAGAAGAAGAATGTCCTGAAGCTTTGCACAAATGTCCAGAGGAAGAATAGCATGATTTGATTTTATGGGTCACAGGTAGAGTTGCAAAATACAGAGAATACTCAAAGTCAGAAACTTTTCCAGGAAATTTCTGGAAATAAAAAGGAGGAAAATGTAATTTACTAAAATGAAGGTTGACCCTAACAGAAATTTTAAAAATAGTTGAGGGAGAATATGTTTTATTATTTAATTTTTTTGGAGGTGAGGATGAAATTTTCAAATTATTCTGACTTCTAACCTCATTTACTCTGTCCCAGTAACACATATACTGATAATTACACATCTGGACAAATCTCTCAAGTGTTACTTTTATCACTAAGCCACCAAAATAATTCAAATAGATCTGGTGGCTGCCTAACATTTTTTCTTGGGTGCACTGGTGCACCCAGAAAAAATGTTAGGTGCACTCTTACAAATTTGAGTTGACAAATGTAACTGCAGTAGCGGAAAAATCCGCCAAAAACGGACAAGACACAGCACCTAATTCCTCTCTTTTCTCTGTCCCTGCATTGCATCTTCACGGGCTGCAGGCAGAATGCCCGCCCAAACACATGCACACACCTGCACATACACACACACACACACACACACACACACACACACATACACACACACACACAGCCTTCAGTAATCCTCCAATCAGCTGTTAGTATGTAAATGAGCCCAGACGGAACCTGACTGTGGTGTCTAGTTTCAACACGGAGCGGTAACTCTGAAGAAGCAGTGCAGACAAAATTTGTCCTAGTGTCTGTCAGATAATTAGTAAATACCAACAAAAACAAGTAAAATAAAGTAGCGTCAACTATAATATCTATATTTGTTTAGTCCTTTCTCCTGTTAAGGGGGGAGTTTCTTTGTCAGACAGGCACAGAGGTGAGTGTCCACATCCACTGAGGACAAATAACCTCTCTGACAGCCCCCAACTGAACATTAAACTGGGCTGTAAATTTAAAAAAGCTACAAAAAGAGAGAAAAAAAGGTTTTGAAATGTTCTGTCCTATTTGTTGTTTTTTATAAATTAGTTTGCAAACAGTATTTTTTATTACTTACCTTATTTTCAGTTTTGTAAATATTGACTATAGTGTGTGAAGTCTTATTCTAGGTTCAAATTTATTGAAGAATAAGACCATGCTGTTAAATGTTATGTTGTTGGTTGTTAAAATCAGGATTTTTATTAAATTTTCAGTTAAGTGAAGCACCTTAAACATTAGCTCTTTTTAAAAAAATATTTTATTTAACTTCAGATATTTCAGTATGAAATGTTCAATTTTAGTTCAGTAAAACACTTTAAGAACTTTTATTTGGAAATGTTTTATTCTTCTTTTTTATTCTGCTTAAAGAGACTGTGTGGAGTTTCTAAGTAATCTCAAAAAAGTCTCACTTTTAGATAAATGCCTGATTGAAATACACACTTTAAGATGAGTTATATAGCATCAAAATAGGTTATCTATAAATGCTATTCCTTAGCCTACCGGACGGGTCAGACAGGGCTGGACTGGCCTGGATACTCAACTTCAGGAACAAGACAATTAAAACTAGAGCAAATTTATATTACTTTATTTATATTACATGTCTTAGAGCACCGGGCGGTAAGTAGCGATATATAGCCAGCTACAAAACTACAACAAAAAGTTTTCCAAAAATTGCTTGTTGTCACACATCAAAAACTACCGCTACGTAGCTGGAAAGAGATACATTACCTTGTCGCTTTGCATCCTGTAAGTTGTTGAAAGAAGAAGTTGTAAAGCAATGCAGAGTTCTGAGGAAGGTCTGAGCTGCATTTATTAGCATCACAACAAACACACACCTTGGCTTGGGTCACATCTTTTGGTGCGTTCCAGTTGTAGTCAGAAGTAAGAATTTCCGAGTTCCGAGTAGGAAACTAAAACTGGAACGTTCCTCGAAGTCGAAATTTCCTACTGGGAACTCGGTGAAACCTCGCCACCCCTGAGTTGACAATCGAAGATGGATGCCCCCAGTGTGAACAGTTATTTAGCTCCTGTAATAATCAATTTATTTGCACTTCTGACTGGGGTGTGGTGCTCTAGATCAGCTGTATACATAGTATTGTTAGACTTATATTTACAAAAATGCTGCCATAGTGATAATCACATTCTTCATGTGATATTTGTGAACAACAAGGCAGGGCGTGCTAACAACAGCTAACAATAGCCTGGTAGATCAGCATGGTTTTTTCCGACTTCAACTGGAAAGCCGATAAGTCGGAGATGATGTCACTCCCAGTTCCAAGGTTACTTGAACGCAGCATTACGACAGTCGCCGCGTTTGCTCATGGGTAGCCTTTATTTCGCCGGTAATAGATTCTCCTCATAGCACCTTTAATGTTTTAGTTTGAATTTGTAAATTTCATTCAGTGAAGCACTTTAAATGCTCAGTTTTTTGTTTTAATATATAATTTTGTTTCAAATATCATTTACCTCATAGAGAGAGATAAAATGGTGACCTTATATCTTTAAAGGTGACACTGAAAATTTTGGGCACACCTACCTTTTGTGCTGGTGCACCTTAAAAAATGTTTTAGGTGCACCGTTGCAACCAATGCAGAAAGTTAGTCTGGAGCCCTAGACCTGTAGTGTGGAAGTGCTTGAGTTGTCAGCAAGATCAGAAAAATACTTTCTAAGCTCAAGTCCTTTTAAACAATAAAAGCTTAAATCATCTCAAGCTGGTTTCTTGGTGACAATGAGGTCCCTGCACTCCAGTGGCCTCCACAGTCACCAGATCTTAATCCACTGGAGCACTTTTGGGATGTGCAGACAACAAATACGCAGCAACTGTGTGATTCTGTCATGTCCATTTAACCAGATCTATGGCACAAAGAATAAAAGGCAGTACTAACAAGGTGTACCTAATGAAGTGGCCAGTGAATGTATTGTGTGCCATGGACTTCTATTGCTATTACCATGTTATTCAAGCAGGTATAAATATTGAATTATTTTTATTCGTATTATTGAACAAGTTTGAAATTTTGGCAAAGTTAAAATCTTCGTATCTTGCATGAAAAATATTGCAGAACTCAGAAAATCTGAGAAATCTCTGAGCAACTACAAACAAAATCAGAAAGTTGGTGGCTTGTCACTGTTTTCTGTCTTTCGAGGAGCATCTGATCAAAAACAAAACAACTGCAAGTCTTCTCAGTCTCAGTCCAGGGTTTGATAACGTCTCCTCACAGTGCTGCTGCAGACTTTAAAGTCTTTCCCCTCTACACTACATGTGGTTTTATCTTTTGCAAATATCCAATTCACAATACTAACAACGCCAATAGAGAGCCCACATTGCACTTGGTTGCATCGATTTTCCTGGCAGCGCGGACTGATTGCCTCCCCGCGGTCGAGGTTACATAAGACGAGCTGTGATGAACAGGAATGAAGGAAATGCTGTCAGACTGCATCGATCTGCCACGACGCCATTGCACAGAAAATGTTCAAAAATTCAGCTTCATTAATGAGATTTCTGTCCAATGTCAGAAACGCCTGATGTCTCTATAATACACATAATTAAAACAAACGACTTGAGCGCATACAGCAGAGACTGGTGCCAGTTCATGCCTGTAACAGCGGAGCAGAAATGATGCACACTTTTTTACTGTAGTGGGAGAAGAAACAGCCTGCAGGAGTGAAGACGGGTGAATAAAGGAGTGGACGACCGCCTTTTAATGCTTTTTTTCACTGACCCTCTGTATTCTAACATGATTTCACTGAAGTCTCTCCTTTAAGTCTTCCCTCAGCTCTGTGATAACATTATTCCAACACAATAAAGGGGCATTGTGAAAATATTAATCACAAAAAACACTAAAGTAAAAGGGTCTGTTTTATTCTCTTAGATTTTTGAATTAGGGCGTTAACAAAGCTCAGCATTTTAACAGAAGAGTAACTAATTAATTTAAGCTTTTAAAGTGTTTTTAAGTAACTTGGGGGTAGTGGAAAAGGCTTCAAAGGGTTTCTAAACCCCAGAGTTTAGTCTGAACATCTAACCTGGGGAAAAAGGCTTTAAAAATCTTCAGAAGGGCTGAGGCACACAGGCATGTCTTAAGGGAAGTTTTGAGAATTTATACAAGACTTCACAAACAAATGAAAAGAGCACAAAAGGGGTAAACATGTCCTTACTTTACAACGGTGTGTTTGTTAATAGACTCCTCCTGTGGGTGAGGAGGGGGTTCTCTCTGCACACATTCCTGACATAGTGAGTAAATACCCACTGATCTAAACTACAGACTGACACTAATGCTTTTAACAAAGGGCTTAAAAAACAGCTAAAATCAAAACAACAGTCCTCACATGAAGAGTTTGAACTGGTTGGCTGATTGACCACGTTGTCTTTGCTTTATGGCTTATTCTTCTTCTTAATCTGGGAAAACTGCTTCTCTTTCATTGTTGTGATGTTTTTATACACAGCACTTTTTCTATTTCTTCTCTTATAACTTTTATTATCCTATCATTTCAAAAGCTCCCTGTTGAAATGAGTTCCAGATTAGCACTTGTTAAAACACTAAAACAGCGCATTTGGTTTGTCCAATGTAATTGTGATGTCCACATCAAATTGACAATAAATACATTTTAACAATACAAACACTTTGGTTTGGTTTTATGGAAGAGCTCAGTTCCTGAGGTATTGACTGGGTCGAGGATTGAAATCCAACAAGTTTAGATGTGCCAAAAGCGGAGTTGCATTAAGGTTTTTTCATTACCCATCTACCCCAAGGTCAAAATATAAAAAGGAAAGAAATCATTTTTGCAGATATCTGTTTTTTACAAGTAAAGAGAATAGTAGCATTGACTTGGAAAACAGTGAAAGGTCAAGTATTAAACAACTGTGAAATGTTTCATTTTCTTTATTTAAAGCTATTGTCTACGATTTGGAAGCTTGGTACATCTTAATAAAACCGTTTATAAGGCCGTTATGGTCCTATGGTCCGATCTACGCTATGTAAAGACCAAAAAGAATGAAAAAAATCCATTCAGTATATCTGCTGCAAAGCGGCATAATAGTTGACCAATCCAAACCGCCGTTCCCAGTCTGTGAGTCCATCCAATCCCCTGTCTCCCCTGCTCTGCATCGTCCCGCCTCCTCCCCACTACCTCCCTCATGTACCGGCGAGCAGCGGGCTGCACAGCTACTGAAGCGTCATGGAGCCAGAGAAGACCAGCACCGAATCTGGGAGGCCGCTTCTGTTACCCTCCACATCGAAGGGAAGGAAAAGTAAAAGTTTTGAGGAAAAGGCTGAAGTAAGGAAGAAATATGAGCAATACAGGTCCCAACGGAGACTCAACATTGGAGAATTGTACGACCGGTGGAAAAAGCTGCAGAATGATTTGGGACTGAAAACTGACGCTGAGACAGCCGAATTTCTGTTGAACAGGTAATAGCTTTGTTTACTACAGTGGGAGATGTCTGCTGGATAACTCTGGTTAGTCTGTGCCTATACTGGCTAATGACTGAACGTTGTTGGTCAGAACGGGTAGGCTCTGTCAATAGATTTTAGCATAAGTTAGCCACTCATCGTTAGCAATGTAAACTGAGCTGGCCAAGAAACATAAATCCTCGCCCACAATCGGCTGCTCTGATCGGCTAACAGTGGCGACGCCAGACCCGCTTCGCCGCCGGTCCCATTGAAATGGCTACCGCTGTGTGTTTCAAAGGGGATGACTGTCGTGTTTGTTACTTTCAGCAATCAGAAATCTCATTTATCTTCAACACCAATAAATATTTTCTGCCGGCCGGCTTCTTGCTCTATCGGAGGGGGCGTGTTGTTAGGAGGCGACAGGAGCTGGGGGGGCGGGATCTTGGAACATGGAGGGGAGGGGTGAGTGAAGGGGGGGCAGGCTGCGTTTTTCATATCTGTCTCAACAACAAACAGTAATTTCAGGACAATAAAGCAAGGAACAACAGTGGAGTAAAATTCAAAAAGAGTTACAGACATGAACATAGTGATTCTTTATCATATTTTGAAACTGTCCTTCGTAATAAATGAACTGAATTTAAAGGTGCTATGAGGAGAATCTATTACCGGCGAAATAAAGACTCTGCTACCCATGAGCATGTGCACCGACTGTTGTAATGCTGTGTTCAAGTAACCTCGGAACTGGGAGTGACATCAACTCCCACTTATTGGCGTTCCAGTTGAAGTCAGAAAAAAACATGCCGATCTACCAGGCTATTGTTAGCTGTTGTTAGCACGCCCTGCGTTGTTGTATGAAGAATGTGATTATCACTATGGCAGCATTTTTGTAAATATAAGTCTAACAATAATATGTATACAGCTGATCTAGAGCGACACACCCCAGTCAGAAGTGCAAATAAATTGATTATTACAGGAGCTAAATAACTGTTCACACTGGGGGCATCCATCTTTGATTGTCAACTCGGGGGTGGCGAGGTTTCATCGAGTTCCCAGTAGGAAATTACGACTTCAGAAAACGTTCCAGTTGCAGTTTCCTACTCGGAACTCAGAAATTCCTACTTCTGACTACAACTTGAACGCACCGAAGATGTGACTGAAGCCAAATGTGTGATTGTTGTGGTAAATGCAGCTCAGACCTTCCTCAGAACTCTACATTGCATTACAACTTCTTTTTTCAACAACTTACAGGATGCAAAGCGACGAGGTAATGTATCTCTTTCTAGTTACGTAGCGGTAGTTTTTGATGTGTGACAACAAGTAATTTTTGGAAAACTTATTATCGGCTATATATTGCTACTTACAGCCCGATGCTCTAAGACGTGTAATATAAATAATAAAATAATATAAATTTGCTCTAGTTTTAATTGTCTTGTTCCTGAAGTTGAGTATCCAGGCCAGTCCAGCTCTGTCCGACCCCACCAGAAGGCTAAGGAATAGCATTTATAGATAACCTATTTTGATGCTATAAAACTCATCTTAAAGTGTGTATTTCGATCAGGCATATATCTAAAAGTGAGACTTTTTTGTAATTACTTAGAAACTCCTCACAGTCTCTTTAAGTGTTTGCTGTATAGTTTTCCAGCTGTGAGCTGCACAAAAGCTGAAAGGTGATTTCCGATCATGCTGTGGACTCTAGGAACATCAAACATTAGCCAGTCACGAGAACGAGCTTGGTAGTGGTTTGTGGTCATATTTAATAGAAAGGTTAGATACTCTGGCAGATGCCCATAAAGAGCTTTGTAGATGAAAAGTGACCAATGCCTGTCTCTTCTAATTGAGAAAGAAGGCCAGCCCACTTTTTTATATAGTATGCAGTGATGGGTTGAAAAGCTGTCAGCAGTAATGAGTCTTATGGCAGAGTGGTACTGAGTCAATGGTTTAAGAGAGCTAGCTGTGGCGTTCCTGTAGATCACATCTCCATGATCTAAGACTGACAAGAAGGTGGCTTCAATAATTTGTTTTCTGCATGAAATAGGGAAGTTTGTTTTGTGTCTGTATAAATAGCCCACTTTTTGCCTTAATTGTGGTTTGAATGTGAATTGTTGATCCAGCCAGATACCAAGATATTTGTACTGAGTGACTCTTTCTATGTTGTAACCTTCCAGAGTAGTAATGTGTGTAGTGCTATCATCAGGATCTCTGGAACAGTTGAACCTTCTTCGCTGTTTATTCGCCGTGTTTTGCCGTATTTCGTAGTAGGTCATCTTTTTCCGTCAAAGTTTTATTGATTTAATCAATGAGGGAGACCAGAGGAGAGTCATGAAGGAACTAAGTGTTTCAGGGACTACCATTAGTAAAACAAAAAAACTAATAAAAGGGCTGGACATGGTCTAATTTAACGAGCTGTAACATGGGCTTTGGCTGTCTTGAAACTTTGAATATGTTCATTTACAATTGTTTATGAAGAAAAACCTGTTTTTTGCCAGAATTGTTTACTTTAATTTATAATGAAAAAGCTTAACAAATTTACTTATAGGACATTTCCTGACACAGTTATTGACAAAAAAACAAATTATAATATTAGAGAGGTTTATGCCACAGCTTCCCTCAATGAACAACATTGATTATTACCAAATTCGTTTTTTTTTGTTTTGTCAAAATGGGAAATACACCAGTATGGAGAAGCTCCTTCACTGAAATGATAGATTTATATGCTAAAATATAGTTATAATTGTTATCCATGAATTTTAAATTTGTTAAAAAAAAACTGAAAAAAACAGTAAAGTTCAAAATAAGGTCTGGTAGAAACATTTTGGAATTGGATGTATGTATTTCTAAATACAATTCTACGTAATTTGTTTAAATGTTTATATGCATTTATTTGTATCTATAAAGTGAACAGAATGGCTTCAGCCTGCTCAATTGGAAAGTTTTCTGAGATAAAAACAATTTATGAATTGGCATAACACTAATCAAGACTGACTAGTTTATAGTTGCATTCCTGAACGGAAAATTAGTTGCAGTGTTTGAATGTTGCGCTTTATTAATTCCTGACTTCTCAGAGAAGCAAAACTTGGCATAAAAAGGCAAATTTAGTTTCCTCTAAATCTGTGTTGTGACATTTAAAAACCTAACTGCAAATGTCTTTATTTCAGAAAACACAACATTAACATCAAATTGTAGAGCCAAGGTTTCACCCTTGACCCAGTTACTATGGAAACTGACCAATAATTCATGAACAGATGGGAACAGATGGATGTTAAAAAAAACAGGATTGGAAAAAATGCAAGTGAGCAGGGAAAAGGTAAGAGGTGGTGGCTGTGGAAATAAGGTGTTAGAGAAGAGGAGAGGAAAGGAGGCAATGAAGTGAAAGAAAGGAGGAGCAGATGGTGTGAGAGAGGAGAGAAAACAGATGATAGGAAGAAGAGAGGAGGAGGAGGAGGAGGCGGAGCAGAGACAAAGACTTTGCTGTCACACTCTGTCTAACACGTTTGGGACAGGATAAATCAGGGCTTGAATCTGCTGTAATTAACTTTCCTAGACAGGCTTATAAAAATATTGTGTTAATAATGAAAAAACAATCAAACCGACCAAACGGGGGAATGTCCTCGTCATGTTTTAAAGCCAAGACACAAATCAGGGAACAGAGCTGAGATCATAAAAACTGGTTCCCACAGCTGAGATAATGACTTCATACATCTATCTAGTCTGAATCGATCTTCATCTATTTATATCTGGACAGTATTTGGTTATATTTTATGTTTTTTGGCTGCTATTATTTAGTATTATTCAGCATCTTTTGTGCTAATATTTAAATAAATGATTATCATTTACCTCTTACCTGGCATTCTTGTGGACAGCAGAGTTGCAGTTTCATTGTGCAGAGAAACAAGTTTCTCGATGTGCAAATGACAGCAAACACCTTAAATCTTGAATCTTTGAGGAGCCAATATCGTTCTCCTTTATGCTTGACTATTCCATTATCAGTTAATTGAGGCAGTCAGCACAAGCTACAACAAAAACGTCAAAAAAGTCGTCACAGCTTTAGTTCAGTGTGTGAACTTTTTACTGTGGGCAAATGGTGCATGTAGAGGTTGGCGATGTAATGGTAACCTAGGGCTGGAAAATATATCAATTAAATCGATTAATTAGAATTATTTTCTGCAGAAGATTTAAAAATTAAATATCAAGATTTTTATCATTCACTTACTTAAATTGCAAAAAGTTGCAAAGTTTTAACAATACATATTCTGAAACTTGACAGTTTTCATGATGGTGGCCCAGTCAGGTTTTGCACAAGCACTTTTATTAGGGCTGCTTCAACTAATCGATAAAATCAATCATTAAATTCGTTGTCAACTAATTTAATCATCGATTTTCATTGGCAACAGATCGCGGCTGTTTTGGTGCTTGAAATTGTAGCTTACAGTCAGTTAGTTAGGAAGAGATGAGCCCGCTCCCTTGCCTTTATTGTTGTTTGGAAAATACCTAAAACAACTTTAAGCTAAATTGTAAAGGAAATTGCAAAAATGTGTCATTATCCGATTAATCGATTAATCGTTGAAATAATCACCTGATTAACTGATTATAAATATAATCGTTAGTTGCAGCCCTAGCTTTTATATGCTTGTATTTATTTGTTTGAAAAAATAGATTAAATATTGATCAGAGATAAGCATGTTAACAAGCTGTGAAAATCCCTTAGTCATCAGTCTTTATGTAGGCAAACCTGCCTGCTCTGGAACTACATAATTTTATGACACACACTTAAACTTTAAGAGGGAAATTCTGATTGATTTAGGAATATATTTTGACAACTTAAAGACAGAACTCGATTCTTGTCATTTTTCTGTCACTTGGAGTTTTTTTGCTTTAAGAGGAAATAAAATCGATCAAAAACGTAGATCGAGTTTTGTTAGTAAAAAATCAGGGATTTTATTTTCAGGCCATATCGCCCAGCTCTATGGTAACCCATAAAATGATTAACAATGGTAAAATTTCCAGCTGTTAGTGTTATTGTTTCCTGTTTAAATTACAGCCTTAGGGATGCAGGTTATTTATCAGACTGATATAATACCGGCCAATTTGGGGAAAAATGACTTTTTTTTTTTTTTATCCACCCAATATCCATTTGAACTCATAAAACAATGTGATAAATCAATGAAATTGGGGAAATCGTTTGTAGGCAGCATAACCCCAAAACAAGCCATGTCGCGCATGTTACGTCATCTATCATGCCTTACAACAAGGGTCCAAGCCTGTTTCTGTCTCTCTGTCAGACCAAAAGTGAATAATATTAATATATTTTGCACAACGATATGTAAAATCCCTGTCAAGGACCAACATTTAATTAATCAAATTCTAGGTTTATTCCTGTTTATTCCCAACTTTTGAAATTCCCATTATATTGTACTTAGGCGTGAAAGTTATTTTTTAATCTCCAATAAACATCAGATGAAGCTTTATTATTGTAAGATGATAGTGCTGCATTTAAATTGGATTTGATTAGAAAATCAGACATGCCTTGATTTAGAGCTCGGTAATTCAATAACATAATTAGCCCATACTTTCAGCCAAAGACGCCAGAGTCCAACCACAGATGACTGCTGTTTTTACTTGTAAGAAGAGATATCAATTCAGATCTACTTCATGTATTTCTAATATAGAAAATACCAATTGATTCCTAATTGATCCAGGCATCTCTTGACAAATGTCTGAGTACATAAATACTAACCTCTGAAAACTTTGGTTAGCAGACATAAATAAGAAAAGCCATGATCATAAACTCAGCGGCTGCCCTGAGACACAGTCAGAACTAGGGATGTAACGGTTAACGATAAAATGGTGAACGCTGTAAAATTTCCCAAAGTAATCATTACCGTGTCCTTTTAAAATTACTGTTAAACCGCGTTTGATTACCACACTGCATCAGTAAATCACGGTGATGCTGCTCATTGACTGGAAAAGCCTGAACTATGTGTCTGCTCCTCGATGAAGTAGCCGTTTCTCACAGACGGAGGCGCAGTTTGCATTGTTTGGCTTTTGAGTCTGAGAGCGAAAGTTTGATACACAGCAGAGATTTTTCTCTCTCAAAACGGACTCTGAAGTCTGGTTGAATTTTGAATTTTACAAGGATGCCGAGGGGAAACTAATAGAAAACAGTCTCCCTGTCTGAACAAGAAGCTGCTGCTAAAGAAAAAGACGTGCACGGTTAAAACTGCCATAACTCCTCGAGTAAAAGAGCAGAGAGAGAGAGAGAGAGAGAGAAGATTCAGTGAGTCATACCTGAGTGAATTATAGGAGGTTTATCAGTATGCTTTGTCTTACTAATGTATATATCTTGTAAATAACAGCATTAGTATAATTCTGCGTGTGTTCCTGCTGTTCTTTTGCCGTGTATTTGCCGTATTTTGTTTTTGCTGTGTATTTGCTGTATTTCGTAATAGATCGTCTTTTTTCGCCATGTACGTTTTATGATTTCGTCATCCTAATTTGGAAATATTAAAGAAGGAGATGTCGAGGAGATCTGCCATCGAAAGGTGAGACTAGAGGAGAGCCATGAAGGGGGCTAACTGCTTCAGAGACTGTTGTCATTAAAAAGAAAAAAGGCCTGGACATGGTCTAATATAACGAGCGGTAACATGGACACTAATGCTGCAGGCAAACTAAAATGTGTGAGCGTATGTAAAATAGGTTATTTGTTGTTCATTTTCAATTGTTTATGAAGAGAATCCTGTATAAAGTTCACATCTGTTTTTTTCTTTTATTGAAATCACACACTGTTTAAGCATTTATATACCAAATACTTGCTAGAATTGTTTACTTTTATTTCTTTTGAAAGAAGGGTAAAAAAATTTACTCAAAGGACATTTCTTGACACATTTATTGATAAAAAAGACAAAAAAGATATGTTATGATTACAATATTAAAGGGGTCAAATGATTTCAGTAGAGTGTAAAAGTACTTTTTGAACATTTTGAGCACACTGCAACAATACTGCGATACAAAATTTTCATATAGTTACATCCCTAGACAGAACTAAAGTTATTGGAGGTAATATTGCCGTCACAAATCCACTCAGCGAGCTCTTCTTTCTCCAACAGGATGCTCTGAGAGAGGAAAAGTATGCAACTAGTTGTCAGTTGTTTCTTCTTTTTTCTCAATGAAAATTATTCCAGCTGTATGGAGTAACCTTGACTTAGTGCAGATCAGTCAAAATGAAATGTATAAAAGCCTTTCAGGAGCATGAAGGCATTCAACATTAGAGAGCACAGGGATTATCACAGCTTTGTGGTGTAATCAAAAGCATTTAACAGGCGGCCAGGAAAGAGGAACAATCTGTCAACAGGTTTCCTTACGGCACAGGGAACTCGGGTCAGAAGGTTACCTTTTGTAGTTAAACAGATTAATGAGACGACTGGAGTCTGGACAACAGGTGGATGTCAGCTGATGTAACACTGAGACCAGGAGTTAGTGCAGCAGTTCCTCTAAATATATCAGTGTTTTCACTTTAGCATCTAATCAAAGTATGATTCATTCTCTTGTGAGATTTTTATCCATTTTTACATTTTAATTGATTTTATTTAATCAGATGTTTAAGTGTTGTTTGTTTTACCTTTCTTACCAAACAGTGTTTTATCATTTATCTCTATTTATGCATATAAATTCTGTTATTACTTATATTCTGTTTTGTTTTTAATTTTCTCTCCAGAGATTTCTCATGTTGAACTCACGATGGTGTCTCCTCAGATCCTCATTCACACACACAGTTATGCTAAATCACCATTTCCAAGGAGGTTATGTATTTGCTGGCGTTTGTTTGTTTGTTTGTTAGCAATGTTATGCAAAAACTACAGAACGGCCTTTGATGGAATTTTCAGGAGAAGCTGGGAATGGCTCAGCTTAAAAAAGATTAAATTTTGGTGGTGATCCAGATAACCTTCCTTAGTGATCTATAGTTTTTTTCTCAATTACTGTCAAACTATTAATGATATGTGTGCTATGGTGAGCTTTCAGGGTTAAGGAATCATATTATGATGGTCACTTCATCATGGAACAAGGTTATAGATGTAGCAACAATATGTGAGCTACCTTTGGGGAGGTTTGCGTTCTACAACAACTTTCTAGTTGTTATTTGAGTTTGTTTTGCACATACTTTCTCCTATTTGTTCTGTGTTTATGTAAAGCACTTTTTGCTACTTATGCTGTATGAAAAGTGTTTTACTAACAAAGTTTGATTGTTTGAATTTCTGAGTTCTGTGCGGCATTTAACTGTATATTTGGTTTTGTAGGATCATTATTGATGCTTGTCAGTTGGCTGAGGTACACCAACTTTCAGAATAAAACCTCAGAGACAGCACAGCAATCAGTCAAAATGTTAAAGACCTGCTGTGTCTGAATAACTATGAGTTACACTATATTGCCAAAAGTATTCGCTCACCTATCCAAATAATCAGAATCAGGTGTTCCAGTCACTTCTATGGCTACAGGTGTATAAAATCATCACCTAGGCATGCAGACTGCTTTTACAAACATTTGTGAAAGAATGGGTCGCTCTCAGGAGCTCAGTGAATTCCAGCGTGGAACTGTGATAGGATGCCACCTGAGCAACAAATCCAGTCGTGACATTTCCTCACTCCTAAATATTCCACAGTCAACTGTCAGCTGGATTATAAGAACGTGGAAGTGTTTGGGAACCACGGCAACTCAGCCACCAAGTGATAGGCCACGTAAACTGACGGAGCGGGATCAGCAGATGCTGAGGCGCATAGTGAGAAGAGGTCGCCAACTTTCTGCAGTCAATCCAGTGCCGGCGTCACGGGGGGGGGGGGGCACTAGGGGGCACTGCCCCCCCAAATTGGACTTTGTGCCCCCCCAGTCTGCCCTGGACTGACAGCAAAGGTTTCTGTTTTATTTGGGTTTTGTTTTTTCCGTCAGAGTAGCCATCTTCACTTAATGCCATCTATGTCAGTCAACAAACCAATCCAACCGAAGGAAGGCAACGCCTTAGCCAATTACAGGTAATGGGAGGCGGGTCACTGAGCCATAGTGACCGAACTAGATATTCATGATCGGCAGTCTCCCGCGCACTAACAATTTCGTCCGGCGCGCTGCCGTGCGCAGCCAGTTTTACAATTTAGTTGACAGGCCTTGCTGAGATGGGTGTAACGGCTCACCAGGAGGAGAAGCCGACAGATGCAGGTTGGCACAGTGACAATTTCGTGCCAAAAAAACTGCGCGGAAGGTGTGCTGAAGGCTCGCCTGCTCCAACCTGCTCTACTCTCGGGTCTCGGCACAGGCGAAGTGCACCCTCTGCAGCTGTAATTTGCTTCACCTCCGCAGCTTCACCAAAGCATCACAGGCAGGTTTCAAGAGTGTCAGTGCATTCTTTGTCCCATGTTGCGTGCCACATAACACAGCCTTACACCATGGATGTGACTTTGCTCCCACGGAGGAAACATTACAGGACTTATGACGGAGAGAGGCCGAACTGCATGTGCGGTACAGGCAGGGAGAGCAGCTGCACGCACGGGGGTGAGAAGGGGACCACGTTGCTCCGCAGCTCTGTCCTTAAATGTGCTTAAATGCCTCCCGTTTATACATGTTTTTTGCCACAATTTATCAATTCACATAATGTGACTCTTCTCCACCAGATGAGGCGAAATGAACAATTGAGCCGGTGATTGGCTTTGAAAATTTTAGACCAGAAGCCACAAAAATGGCACCACTGCAAAATTATTGAGAAATATAATTTGTTGACCTTTTCCAACTTTATAAAATTATCCTTTCTGAAAGTTGTTTTCAAGTGCTTAAATGGACTGGCTCCACAAGTGATGTCTCAGAATATTACAAAGACAGACAGCTGTAGGACAATAAAGGGGAACATAACAAAACAAAACTGTGAAATCCAAAGGTGCAGGACGACATTTGGGCAGTCATTCCTCTCAGTTTAAGGCACACACCTACGGAATTCCTTACCATCTGAAATTAAATCTCAAACAGAGCTTAAAAAGTTCAGTGCAAAAGTTAAACAGCAGCAGAAATGTGAACATTAATTTCTCACAAGTAATTATCTATTTTAATAATCTTTAATGATAAATCTAACTTACTACATTACTACAACTGTGTCTATTCATGGTACTTATTGACTATATTCACTGTATTACTGTATTTGTATAATTGTATCTGTATTCTGTATATTTTATTGAACTCTAAATCCTGACCAGGGACAAAGACTGCAGATTAGCTGAAGCTACACGTCTTATGTACATTCACATTTTCCCATCTTCTGTGGCAATGTTGTATGCATCATCCCTGTTAAATAAACATTAAATTAATCAAAATTAAGGCTAGGCGAAAGTTCAGAGAGTTTATTATTAAATTCAAAAATCTCAAAAAGCTACAAGGCTCTTTTTGAAATGATTAAATAGCCTGATTGTCATGGCATAGTCAATTGAGACCTCTTAAAATAAACTGAGATGTTTCAGCATCGAGCAGTAAGCATAGCACACATCACACTTGACATGATGTGGTTCAATAATATATTGATATTGATAATTGATTGATAATTATTTCAAGCTTATTTCTTAATCCTGACATATTGTGAAACAGTACCAGAGGCCCCTGGAGGCAAAGCCCACATGGACTTACTTTTGGAGCCAGCACTGCATTCTGTGAAAATTCATTTGCCACTCTTAAAACAGTCTTCACAGAGCATCGCTGAGCTTTGCTTCAAGGCCAACCTCATCCAGCTGGCATTTGAGAAGGACCTGACTAAGAAATTTAGGAATGAGTGAAAGGAGAGGGTTTCAGAAGGTTTCACTCAGTTCACAAACACCGTCTGCCACTCTTCTAGAGTGTTTTTAACTTTAACTGGCCTTTACAGTTTTTTACCTGTAGGCAGAAGGGTCACACACTGCATTGTTCTCCTTTTCCTCCTCCTGCTCCCTAGCTGCTGTAGCTAACCCCCTCCTAGCATGACTGTTTACTTCAGTGTGACTGTTGACATCTTATGTTTAGTGGCTGTATGGTGCTGCTTTTTTAATGCCTCATCTCCCATTGCTGTTCTTCATCTTCATTAGCACAGCACTAAACTACTGCATTTTGTTTGTTGTTTCATATATATCTATATGGATGAACTGCCTGTTTTTAGTGAGAGAAAATGATATGACAAAACTGTAGCACTGACAGAGCCACTGTTCAGCCCGAGGCAGACTAAATGTAGGTTCAAAAAAAGTGTGCCCCCTGAAAAGATGTAATGCCCCCCCTCTAATTTGTTTCTGCAGCCGGGCCTGAGTCAATCGCTACAGACCTCCAAACTTCATGTGGCCTTCAGATTAGCTCCAGAACAGTGCAGAGAGCTTCATGGATGGGTTTCCATGGCCGAGCAGCTGCATCCAAGCCTCACATCACGAAGTGCAATGCCAAGCGTCGATGCAGTGGAGTAAAGCACGCCGCCACTGGACTCTAGAGCAGTGGAGACGCGTTCTCTGGAGTGACCAATCACGCTTCTCCATCTGGCAATCTGATGGACCAGTCTGGGTTTGGCGGTTGCTAGGAGAACGATACTTGTCGGACTGCATTGTGCCAAGTGTAAAGTTTGGTGGAGGGGGTATTATGGTGTGGGGGTGTTTTTCAGGAGCTGGGCTTGGCCCCTTAGTTCCAGTCAAAGGAACTCTGAATGCTTCAGCACACCAAGACATTTTGGACAATTCCATGCTCCAACTTTGTGGGAACAGTTTGAAGCTGGCCCCTTCCTCTTCCAACATGACTGTGCACCAGAGCACAAAGCAGGTCCATAAAGACATGGAGGACAGAGTCTGGTGTGGATGAACTTGAATGGCCTGCACAGAGTCCTGACCTCAACCCAACAGAACACCTTTGGGATAAATTAGAGCAGAGACTTAGAGCCAGGCCTTCTCGTCCAACATCAGTGTTTGACCTCACAAATTCTCTTCTGGAAGAATGGTCAAAAAATCCAATAAACCCTCCTAAACCTTGTGGACAGCCTTCCCAGAAGAGTTGAAGCTGTTAAAGCTGCAAAGGGTGGACCGACGTCATATTGAACCCTATGGATTAGGAATGGGATGCCACTTTAGTTCATATGTGAGTGAAGGCAGCTGAGCAAATACTTTATATAGTGCATTTCTGATGCACATTACCAAAGTTATGTGGAGCGGATGATGTCAGACCACAGAGGCCAGCATGTGCAGAAAATACTGAACATTCTCAACAAGGAAAGACATTTTTTAATCAAAATAACAAAGCTTTTCTTTCAAAACAACAAAAAACTGAAGACATGCTCAATATTTTGTGTGTTTAAGTCTTCTGTCCACATCAGGAAAAGACAAAGTGAGCAGCAGTGTGTCGTGGCACAGGTAAAACACAGCTCAGCTCAAGTTCAGCATTTTTCTTTAAGATGTTTTAAGGCTTTCTGGCTTTTCGTGATAACAGAAAAATAGTTGATAGATTTGGAAAAGCAGGGTAGAGAGTAACAGACAACACAAAGCAAATGGACCTCAGGTCAGATTAAATCCCAGACAAGACCAGATACTGATCAATAGAGTGAACAGATGTGACCCACTCCATCATACCGGCACCTCAGAGCTCATGTTTCATGTGAAATTAAATCAACCATGTCAATAATCCTTAAATTACACTTCTTAGATTTGATTCCAGAAGCATCTTGGTCTACTGTGGTGCAACCATGCAAGAACAACCCACTAAATCTTCCCTTGTACAGTTTCTAACACTCTCCCTCCAACACCGACATGCCTGCCAGATCTCCTCCACTACTGTTACTATTTCATGTGTGAAACACTGAAGTCTTTATGTATGCAGTGGATGTGAATGTTCTGTTCATTTCAGAACTTGGAAAAGTTTGGAACTATACTTGAGCTGTAACAATACTCCTCAAAAAGGGTTTGGAAACATTATTTCAATTATGTCCCTCCATAATAACACCAATCAATATTGTACTTTATGTTTTTGGAAAGTCTGATCAGTCACATTTTCATCGAGGTACAACTCGTAAGAATTGCACATTCATGGAATGAGCAACACAGCTAAAGAGGTGGACAGCGCTCCAAAAAATGTGCCAAAATCCCGTCTTCTGGTCTTTTCTTGTACTCAGTCCTAATTCAGAAATGGTACCAGGGCTGACACCAGATAATAAAACCCCTCAGTGTAGCTGAACACCAGCTTTGAGCTGCATTTTGACCCTTGTTTTTAAACCGATACATTGTCATGTTGCTCCTTCCACAAATACACAATCTTCACAAGTGTGCAAGTGTATATGAGAGAAAGATTAAGATTCATGGTTGACATAATGCTAAGGCATATTGAACACATTTATATCAATACAACTTGGGCTGAAAGGCGACATTTGTTGAACATCATGAATTTTTTTCTCTAATTATGTTATACACACAGGTTATTAAGAGGGTCCAGGTCTGACTGTTTTGATGCAGAAGACTACATGACATTTATCATAAGCTTTTTTTCTTTCTTGCAGTTTTATCACTTTAAGCATTATCATTCATATTGATATAGTTGTCAAACGTCTGTGTTGTTTGAAAGTTTTTTTTTGACTTGACATATGCAAGATGTGATGAAAACTCTTCAACGCAGTCTTGTGATATCTCATACACAGAATCACTTTCAATAGATGGGTAATAAATAACGCATTTATCTTTGACTTCTGAGTCACAACAGACATCAGTGTCAAGTAAAGCATAAATCCCTTAAAGCCTTCTGAGATACAGAGTTCACACACAAAAGATGAGCACGCATATGGACAACCAAAAAACAGAGGAGGTTTTCAAAAGCATCTCTACATTTTCTTACTACTCTGCAGTTCGTACTGCATACTGTATTTGTCAGTGGTATACAGTGTTGGGCATGTTACTTTAAAAAAGTAATTAGCTATTGTTATTAGTTACTTTCCCAAAAAAGTAATTGAATGACTAACAGAATTACTCCTTCATAAATGTTATTAGTTACCAGGGAGTTCTCTGGTCACTATATTTTAGATTTACTAACAACAGACAAACACTTTGCTTTAGGACATAATTTACACTTCACATGTGTGTTCTTGCCTTTTACTTCTTGTACCTCCGTCCTGAAAATGCTAGTTTAAAATCCACAGAACACTCCAGACTCGCTGTTGCTGCAGCTAGTTGTGTTTCCAGATTTTGTGATTGAAATACATATTTTTAAAGAGAGAAACCTACATGAAGCGTTTTAAGTTTTAGCCACGATACATTTCAATTTCAAAGTAAAATTTTTTGTGTCTCTCAATTTCCTTAATAAACATCCTTTTGTTTGGAGGTTCTTTTCTGTATACAGAAGTGAAGGGAGGGGCTACTGTTATTTATAACTCCATTATTGCTAAACAGTCTTTCTAACCTTGATTTTTGTAACCAAAGACATGTCAGATTTTTATCGAAGTTGTATCTTAATCCTCTACAGCTTTATTATGGTGCAAACAGTAGTAGCCACATCAATTTAATTCTGGCTTAAGGATTTATCTTAGGCGGAAACATCATTTTTACAATAAGATTTTTAATTTGTGAAATTTGTTAGGGTGGGTTAAAATAATCTTTAAAACTTCTGAATTGGGTTTATATTGATGGTAGGTCATGTGCCAAATTCCTCCTGGATTTTGAGGAATTTGGCTTAAAATTGGCTGATACCGATATCAAACCGATAAAATCCCGAGTACAAACTGCTTGTAAGTATGCAGTTTCAAAAACAGCCACAATGTCTCCAGTCCCTGCTGTCACCAGAGTGAAGACATCAAGTTGGATTGATGCACCAATTTGTTGTCCAGATTCTGAATGTAGCTTTCACTGCCGGAGAACTTCAATCTGCTGATGTCTGCATTTTTACTCCCTCTTCAAGACCTTTTCGCTCCTCTTCCCAGCTTATTTACTAGGGGTGAAACGAAATTTCATGAAATAAAAAATGATGAAATAAAATTCAAAGACACACAAAATAAAAAACGCGAAGGGGCGTGCGCACGACTAGTGATGTTTACCCTCCTCGCCTACCGTAGCAAAACACTCACTTCAATATAGAGGAAGACGCGGTCGAGGAATTAGCTGACGCTCCTTCGTCAAATAAATTGGTTGTGTGGACCTATTTTGGCTTCTCATGTAAAAGACAAGAGAACGGTGAGAAGATTGCGGACAAAACAACAGCCGTGTGCAAAATATGCCGCCACAATTCGCCGTATACTGCAACGAGTATAACTACCAACTACTTTGAACTAGAGACAGGCAGCAACTGTATGTTTGTGTAAGTCTGCATAAAAAACAATTTGAGTTGACAGAATTTGATCATACTTGAAGATCAGAAGTATATGCACTGTTATAGTCTAATTATTATAGTTCACAGTCCAGACATTTATAGGTCTAAACTGCAGCTCTGAGGACTATTTGTTTTCCTTTTCATTCAAGAATGTACTTATCCTGATTGTTACAACAACAAAGCACTTTTTATTGAGATTTTATGTTTGTATTTGCACTGTAGTCTAAATAAGGGGAAAAAACTACAATTTTGTTTTTCTTTTCCAAGAACATTTATTTTGTATTGATGCAGCAAATTTTTTTTGTATGTCTGCATTAGAAAGAAAATAAATAAATTAGATTTTTGCACAACTTCATACTGTTGGAGATTTTCTATAATCTTTATTTTGAATCGTATTTCGTATCGTGAGCCCTGTTTCGTATTTCGTGAGTTGATCATTTCGTTATACCCCTATTATTTACTGTAAAAAACATGTATTTGAGTTATTCAAAGGGCAAATAATATCACTGGGTGACCAACTTTGCATATCTCTAACCATAATCACCCATTGGCAAACCAGGAGTGTATCCTGTTTTCACCAGAGTGGGCACCCAAACACACATGTGAGGTGAGCAGATAATCCTCTGTACACAGTAGTAAACATAGCCTCAGTTGTGTAATCCACAGTCATGACATCTACCTGAACTTGACTTAAACATTTCCAATACTGATTCCAAACCTCCAGAACATCGTCTCCTCTTACATAAGCAGCCGTCAACTTTCACAGGAGGTCAGTAGTGCACCCATGGGTGAGCCATAGGCCACGCAGCTTCTCTCTGTGTAGCTGACCATCAAAGAAGAGATGTACAATAATAGAGGCCTTGTAGCTGCACTGCGTGTTCACGTGTGGGAGGACGGTTGGGCTTTATTCTGGTGTGTGTGAGAGAGATGCTGTCATCTCGGTAAAGCTGTCATCGTAGAGAAAGTGTGTGTTTGTGTTTGTGTGGGTGAGCAGAAGAATAAGATTATAGGTGTGAAAGAGAATAATGAATTTTTGGCTCTTGTTGAGTGATTTATGAATAACTCAAGCAAAATTTTTATGTGCACAAATCTCTCTGCAAAATACCATCTGTTTTAAACAGAACTGCAGAGGAAAAGTTTTACTCAGTCCAGGGATGCAACAACAAAGTCTGTCCAAGGTTTAATATGTACCTTAGCAGTTTGGTTTTGGACTCTTTTTCTTTTTTTATTATGCTGTTTTTGTGCTTATTACATTGGTGTTCAGTGCTTGGGCAAATTTGAATGTAACAGTACAGGGTTACACAGGAGAAAGAGTCGTTTTATTTTACTCCAAAGCAATTTTCTTTATTTCAATTATTTTTCTCTCTTCTTTTTATATAATCTGTTGTCTTTTTCAGCCTTTATTAAGAGCTGGTGAACTATGGAAGAGGGTTGATTTTGGATAGATATGAGAGCATCAGTGTTTGGTAATTGCACAGTTGCAAGAGTAACATTGTATAATGTTGTGTCAAAATGTTATGGCCCTTTTCCACTAGCATGCCTTGGCCCTTCTCGACTCGGCCCTACTCGATTTGTAGCGTGTTTCTACTAGCCTGCTAGTTTTAGTACCTACTCCGCTCTGGTTCCAAGCGAGCTGAGTCGATACTAAAAGATGCCGTCACCAACTGCCGGCTACTGATTGGTCAGACAATGTCGTCATGAGCGTGACGACCTAGCATGTTAGCGTAGCTACCATTAGCTTACCCTCATACGTCTTTTCTTTGCAGCTCGATTGCTCTCGTCCTCGGCTTCATTCCGTTGTATAGCTTCCAAAACTCTCCTGTGCTTCTCAAGGGGTATTTCTTCTTACCACCTGCAGCCTTCTTCTGCTTTCCTTTTTTACTCTGTTTGTGACAAAAAGTCACAGATTGTTGTGTCGCACTCAAAATGACGTCACCGCAGTGCCGCTCATCTGTTTACAGCGACGCTGCACCCCGTTGAGCAGGCAACTGGGGCTAATGGAAAAGCAGCCCAAGGCGAATAGAGTAGAGTAGGGCTAATGGAAAGGGCCATAAGTGTCATTTCAGGGTTCTGTTAACATTGTGTAGCTCAAAGTAATCCTCTGTATTTAAAGCACTTAAATTAATATAAAGCTGTATTTAGGTTGTGTCAAGAGACACTGGCACATTGACTGTGTCACCACATTTTTCACAGATGTGAAGATGTTAATCTGAAAGAGGGCCAGAGGCTGGCTGTGCTAGAGATGTGAATATCAGCCACTCCTTCTCGACATGGTCCAGAAACCCTTCTTCAGATTGCTTACTGCTGTGATATTCAGCACAATGCAATTCAAATTCACTGCTTTAACGCCCCATATTAAGTCCTGGTTTGGTACAGATTGCTTTCACACCCACCGCACCTGCAAGTGAACTGATACCCCTGTTTTTAGACCAAAATGAGTTTGGTTTTTTGGAACTTTCACACCACTCCAAGTCAATGGTACTTTTCAAAAATGCAAACAATATTGGTCTGGACGATGGACCAGCACATCTAGCATCATCAACAACAATAACACATTAAAAGTCATTCAATCATGTCATCCCTTCTCTGATTTCAGTAAGTCATCTTAACCATTTCTACATGCCTAAACCATGGATGTATTATAAGAACTGGATAGCGTGGCTCCGCCTTCCGCCATGTAACGGACTTGAAGCCAAAATATCCCTCGTCAGGGCGCCGCCATTGTGCAGCCAGTAGAGAATTTGGGCCATAATCCGGACGCAGCTGTCGAAAACGGTCGCAACACGCCTCAGCATACGCCGTACACAATCATTGTGAAACTGCCGTAAACCGCAGTTATTTTTAAACTCTAATAACTAATAAAAAAGAAACTTTTCAGACAAAAGAGGACTTGGAGAACACGCAGCCCAATAATACTTTAATGTCACCACAGCATACGGATGGGAGAAATATTTCTACGAGGTGTAATAATTTTTTGAAGTTTCACTTCGGCCCGTCCAGATGAATGGGGGAGACGGAAATTTGACCTATACTGCAGCCAGTCACCAGGGGGAGCAGTTTTCGTGGAGGCTTCAATTTGAGCCCAGCATCACGGCGTCCATGTTTTTTACAGTCTATGGCCTAAACGCATGGTGTTGCTGCCATGTGGTTGGCTGATTTGCTATTTTGTTGACTAGAAGGTTCCAGGTGTATTTAATGAACTGGTCAGTGAGTGTAAAGCTTTATAACTGAAGCTATTCAAAAACAAGGACAGACATAAAGCATCTTTGGGCTGTTATTTTTACACACTGAATTCACCTGCTTCTATAAAAACTAGGGATGGGACCAATCCGATCCAGTATCGGTATCCGCATCCAATCCAGGCATAATTCCGATCCGTGTGCCACGGGGCGCCCAACACACAACACACACGAGACATGTGACGCCACTCCTCATTTCAAGGAATCCATTCCACAGTTTGCAGCCAGCCAGTGTGTTCGGAGCATAGTGCCTCCTGTGAGTGTGTCGCCGTCTATTAGCCACCTGAGCTAACAAGCGCTAACAACAACATATCTGCTGTGTGGAGTAATGCTGTCAGTTCTCCTCAGAATTAAAGCCGAACGGTTTTCGGACATGCCCTGGAATAAGGTACAGAGACTCAATTATCCGCCCTTTCGGTAAACACCCTGGCGAAAACAACACAGACACACGGGGTTAAACTCTTGACGAAGCTCCGCTGCACTCGGCCGCTTGGATGAAAAGCCAACGGCTGAGCCGCTAATAAGTGGGGGACGAGTGACTAAACTGTATTTCACAGAACACACAGCCTGGTCTTTGATTTTAAGTGTGCCATCAACGGTGTACAGCCAAAACTACTTCCACACAGCTCTTCTCAGATGACTTAGAGTTATTTATTCTGCTCCGTTCAGAGTGGAAACTCTTCACTGAGATCAACAGAGCAGCAGATGTGTCTGAGGGTCAAGCTGCGCTCACAGCGTCCACTGTTGGATGAAACGGTCCACTGCTCCAGGTGCTCTGATGTGCTGTTACACTCAATATTTTACATTCCAATATTTATTTACTATTTGGTTAGATATTCATCCCCATATTCGATCAGCTATTCGAATATCACAGTTAAAAATTAATCCAACATCTGAAAAGGCACCACGTGAACAAACACTGGGAATATTTTTATTTTATTATATTTTATTTGGGGGGGGTAGAGATGTTTACAATTATTTCATGTCACTTATGAAAGCTGCTGCACTATACTTGATTTGTGTGCTGTTCAGAAGCAGCAGCCCTTATGGTGTTATTATTTTTTTGGTAGTGTAGATAGTTTAGAACAACATACACTGTCGTGAGACAATTGAAAGTAGACCTGCTACAAGAGCCATACTCTGCTGTTCATATCAAGCAGCCCTCGTCTCTATGGAGATTGACTGTATCCTTACAGTGTTCTGCACTTCATTCAATAAATGTTGCTATTCAATTTAAAGCCCTGACAGTTGTGTGTTTTTTTGTTTATCTTCTATGTAAATAACTGTTCAGTGGTTAATTACAGCCTCATAATCAAATTTTACACATAATTTCAACAGTAATGATAAAATTAATATTCCAGCAATAGTAGCCCTGGTATCGGAATAGTATCGGTATCTGCCGATACCCAAATTCAGGTATTGGTATCAGATCAGAAGTGAAAAAACCTGGATCGGTGCATCCCTAATAAAAACAATGTAAGTTTTATTTAAGAGGTCCATGAATGCTCATAGTTTGAGTATTAGTACCATGCATTGCTTGTTTTGAGTCACAAGTCAAAGGTGAATGTTGAGATTAGCACAAACTTTCAGTCCTACAGTTTGGAAGCTGAGAAGATCCATGTTAAGAGAGTAAAGTCAAAGCCTTGTGAATAAAATCTGACAGTCAAATAAATCTGTCTTCTGTTTTTTTTCCTTGCATCTTTACTCCTATGGTATATTTTTAATGTTCCCACCTCATACAGATAAGATAAAAAAGGTAACCAAACTCACAGCTGCATGATCAGGTAGAGATGGTCTGGACTCTCATAGATGTCCTCAAGGGCCACGATGTTCTCGTGCTTGATCCTGTCCAACAAACAAAAACAATCAGGTGAGCCTTTTATTCCAAAGCTGCAGCATGTTTTACATCATGAAATAAAGCATTAACACAGCTTAATAACTTTTAATCCAAATGGCAGCAGTTTAACTTTGCTTACCCAGAATAAACTTCACAGATAATCCAGAGTTATAGAAAGTGCTTTTCCCAAAGTGGCTTTATAATCCAACTTTATCTCATCAACCAACCAAATCTGGGTCATTTCTGCTCGTGTCCTGGTACTTTTAATGCATGTGAGCTTGAACTATTTGTTGAGCATTTGTAAGTCAACTCAGGTTTCATGAGTTTAATCTTGACAGGTTGTTTTTTGGTGTTTCATGGTATAAAGCAATAACGGAGTAGCAACGTCAGACTGTAAATGTTAATGCCTGCAAATAAAAGAGGAAACAGGAGCTTCACATGTAGAACTAGAAAAGCACTCGGAGAGCGCAGACCTCTGCCAGCGCCACAGTCCTCAGCCATATTGTGATTTTGGCCATAAATATTAGTCCTACCTTTATTTCATCTAAATATTTAGATTCCTTGACCATGAAAACATAGGATTAGCAACTGGACTCATAATGATATCTCTCATAGTTCAGTAGTTATTCACAGAAATCACATTTGTCGCCATGGTGGCCAGACGCAAACACCAAAATCTAATCAGTTCTTTCTTTTCCCATGCTGAGCATTTCCTGAAAATTTCATCCAAATCCATCCATAACTTTTTGAGTTATTTTGTTCACAGACGGACGAACGGATGGACAGACAGACAGACAGACAAACTCTCCCAGAAACATAACCTCCTTGGCGGAGGTAAAAATTATTATTCTTTTTACTCAAACTCTGAGGGGAGTGACCTTGCAGTGCAGACGGATCTGCCTGATTCATTTTCTGAAATCATGCAGATCCATTTTGATCCCCTACTTACTAAAGGCCAAACGGCCCAATCAGGAAAGAGAGGCCTAAACTGAAGACAGCAGGAAGTGACTACATGTTAGAAAACAATGGCAGCTTCTAAAGTGGTCTCTGTGGATGTGACAATATCTGCAGTTTTATAAGTTTTATAAATGGACTCAACTTCTTTAAAAGAGGAGCAAAGAGTGTTGATTTAAGATTTTCTTGTGGCAAATCATGCTTTTGCTCTTCTCCCGACCAGGGATCACTGCTGGTAAACTGGGAGAGATGGGAAATCCTCAATGCCAGTTAGTCTATGGTAGCCATGGTTACTCAGCGACACCTGGTGAAATATGCTCTCCTCAGAAGTTTACCGGGAGAACTTGGTGGGGATTGTCGTTAACCAGGTTAACGTCTCCCACTGCTGATGGTTCTCTGTCCCTCCAGGATGTTGTGGAGGGGCATGTCTCTCCACCATAGTCCCATGTGAGTCCAAACCACTGCCAAGCACAGAGCCAGCCTTCATCACCAGCCTGTCCAGCCTCCTGGTGTTCCTATCAGTCCTGCTGCCCCCCCGGCAGACTGCAGCACAGACCAGAACACTGGAGACCACTGACTGATAGAACATCTGCAGCATTTCTGCATTTCTGCATCTCATTGCTAAAACTCACTTCGGAGTTTAAGGATACATTTCGGAATGATGAAAATGTTTTACAACAGCAATAATCGTCACTAATTCTTATAATTAAAATAGTGAAGCTTAAATGATTTCAAGGCACATTTTCCAAGTTTTTGTATTCACATTTGTGGATCATTTAAAATAACTGGTGGGACCCTTGGCCACCAGTTGCCATCCCTGCAGAGAACATCTTTTTACAAAGCATAAAGACCAAAAATCAGTGTTGGGAGTAACGGCGTTGGAAATAATGGCGTTACTAGCACCGTTACTTTTTCCTAGCAGCGGGTTATCTATTTAATTACTATTTCAAACGGTACAACGCTGTTACTGTTACCGACAGTGAAATGTGGCGCGTTACTTTGCACTGATGTCAAGCAGCTGTTGTCAGACCTGCCTCACTCAGCCAGACACATACAGGAGCTCTGCAGCTAACAGACACACAAGAGAACGCGATGCCGGAGTTGCCAGATCCGCTTATTATAAGCCACTTCGGCTTCTTTTTGTTACTTGCATGTGTATATTAGGAATTGTTGGTTGCAGGTTTTTGGGCTTGTTCCAATAGTGCATTTACAAAAGGTATTTATTTGGGCTTGTTGTGCCCAGCCAGAATTAAATTAATCTCTAACGTGGCTACTAATGTTTACACCAAAATAAAGCTGTAGAGGATTAAGATAAAACTTAGATAAAAGCCTGACATGTCTGTTTGGTTAGAAAAACCAAGGTTAGACAGACTGTTAAGCAATAATGGAGTTATAAATAACAGCAGCCCCTCCTATCACTTCGGTGTAAACAAAAGGATGTTTAATAAGTAAATTAAGAGACAAAAAAGAGGAATAGTGACTTTGAAACTGAATGTAAAGTGGATAAAAATTAAAACATGCAACGAGGTAACGGCGAGTCCTTAGTGGTCTGTGGAGTAAAAACTGGTGTTTTCAGGATGGAAGTACAAGAAGTAAAAGGCAAGAACACACATGTGGAGTCTACATTATGTCTTAAAGCAAAGTGTTAGTCTGTTTTTAGTAAATCTAAAATCTACTGAACAAAAACACTGAGAACTTCGCTGATGACGTTGGCGCTGTTGCAGCAGGCAGGTAACAACAAGGAAGGACACAGAGACGGAGCCACACAGCTCAGAAAGTAAAAGCTTTTTCAAAAATGTAACGCACCAGTTACTTTCCCTGGTAACTAATTACATTTATGAAGGAGTAATTTGGTTAGTAATTCAGTTACTTTTTTGGGAAAGTAGCTAGTAACTATGACTAATTACTTTTTTAAAGTAACTGGCCCAACACTGATAATATATGTATATTTTCAAATCAATGCCAACAAAATCAATATAAACAATATCATCTCCCTCTGCGTCTCATTTTAAAACATACTTTTCTTGGAACTCCATAAACCACACAGGCCATTAGCATCAAACACTCATTATGTATCACATGACCTCAGCAATGGCACGCAGGCGATGGCACGCAGGCGATGAACATCAGCGATAAGATGTGACTCACACACAACCGCACACGAACAGACCGGCATGCAGGTTGAAGAGGGATAATGTGAGTGTATTCAAGCCCTGTCTGGGATAATGAAGAGCTGGAAGCAAACAGTCTGATTATAATGGTAGAGGATGAGTGAGGCCCTCTCACACATCACAGCATTACGCTGCAGTTCGTTCATTCATGGATTTGTCCTGAACGTGTCCACAATTACAGCTGTAGACAAATGTCATTTTGCTATTTGCTATTTTTTCTATTTTCAATCTCTTTATGTGATTGTCACGCAGCATTAGCTGTGACACATCCTGAATGGATAAGTGCATTAATTGATTAGTTGAGGTAGGGGACATAAACCCATAGAAATGAAGGCTATCTGAGAGTAATTAGAGTAGAATACACACATGGGGCTCAATAAAACACCAGGCCATGAATCATTTGGTACAGTGAAAAGATGTGAATTATTAACTGCATTACTGTATTTGACTGATGCAGTCTGCAGTCTGTTTTACTTTTAAAAAATACCCAGACTCACATTCATCTTCATGGGCAAGGCTGCTGTGACAACCACAACTGTGAATGCATTGACAATACACAATGTATGCTACAACTGGGACATATGAGAAAGCTAAGGCTGTATACAACAACCTAATTTTAAAGAGTTAAAACCCAAACATAAAGACATTTCTGATATCAGCACACAGTAGAATGAACTTGGCTCAAGCCACTGTACATCATGGTGAAACTTTTTGATGTTTTAGTGAAAATAAAGTTTTTATGCTTTCTTGTATTCTTGCTTGTATCAAAAACCTAGGCTAGGTTTTCTGGTTGATCATCCATTAGAGCTAAGCATTTTTATTACCGCCGCCAAGGAGGTTATGTTTTTCAGAAGAGTTTGTCCGTCTGTGAACAAAATAACTCCAAAAGTCATGGATGGATTTTGATGAGATTTTCAGGAAATGTTCAGCATGGGAAAAATAAGAAGTGATTTCCGTCTGGATCCGCCATGACGAAAAATGCGATTTTCGTGAATAACTACTGAACTAAAACAGATATCATTATTAATCCAATTGCTATTGGTATGTTTTCATGGTCAAGGAATCTAAATATTTACATGAAATAAAGGTAGGACTAATATTTAAGGTTAAAATCACAATATGGGAGAGGACTGTGGTGCTGGCGGAGGTCTGCGCTCTCCAAGTGCTTTTCTAGTTATTATTGTAATATAAGTCTTTGCAGTTCATACGACACAACTGCATAAATTTAAAGCAAGATTTGTGATGTGTTTGAACAATGTCTCATGCTTTAATGGCCCTACTTTCTCACATTTTGGTGCAGGCAGATGAGGTTTAAACTGTCTCTAAGCTACCTTAAAGGGTTCCATGTCCATCCATTGGGTAATCTGACAATATTCCAGTCGATATGTCTGGCCGATGTATATCAGCTGTAAATATCTGCAAAAAATTCGATATCGTCTGATACCAACACATAACTCTTTAGGCTGACATTGGCCAATGTCAATGTCAAACCAATAATATCGTGCATCCCTAATAACCAGTGCTGTATTAGTGTTATTTGGTTTTTGATTCTTGATCAGGGAATGAACAATGTGTAGTTAACTCTGATTTGGGATGCTTTAATGGTTTGACTATGGTAACTTGCAAAAGCAGGTTGAGTAAATATGCTCTTTTTATATTTCACTTTAAGACATAGCAGATCAAATCATGTTATTAAACACATTCATGGGTAATCTTGTGCAACAGAGCAAGCAGCAATGGGTCACCAGTGAACAAAGTCACATACGAGACAGTAACAAATAACATCAACTACGTTTGTATCGAAGTGTTTTTAAAGCAGCATCATAATGAGGGTGCAACAGAAAATCTGTGTTGGCATGTTAATAGTCCAGTTATCAGCACTTCAAAACAGTGATAGCTTTCCAATATAAAGAGCAGCACATTAACAACAGTGAGAATGTCACATAGAGCAACTCCACACCCTGGAGCGGTCTGCAGAGTGTGCTGTTTCAGGCCCTACATGCCATTTTCCTAATTTTAATGTCCACATAGAGACACCCAAAATGGCATTTTAAAATCTTCACTTTGGCAGTATGTTTAAATAGGCATTCCAGTGACTTCAAACTCTGTTTTCGCGTGGACAAGAGGAAAAAATGCACAGGAAAACTGCCACCTATGTGTGGACATGGCTTTATACCCATTTCATACTGGAAGCATTTTGTTCATGGCATTTGCTGCACATGTTAACTCTGCACTGCCTCAGCTTTCACACTACTCAGTGCATCTCCCTGCTGTCATGTCTCTCTCTCACCTTAAATATCAGCCCAATGATGAGCCTCTATTGAAAGATTTGGGGAAATCACAGTAAATCTACCCCCAAGGAACCTGGTTCAATGCAAAGCTGACCTGGGAAACCTGCAGAAAGACAGCATTTTGATGAAGAGGAGTTCCTCCACGCAAGAGAAAAACTGATAACACAGTTTCCTGTAACATATTCTATCTTTGTGGACATACATGCCAGCAGGATAAAGGTAAATAAGGGCTTCTATTTGTTATTTGCTGTCTGTTTTGCCCCAGAAAAACTTGCAGTTTGTGGAAAAATAGGCAAACCTCTTATTCTTGAGATTCTTGGCTCAGGAGTCACACCTGGGAAATGCAGCTCTGACTTGATAATTTGCAGCAGGCTCACAATGCTGCTGTCAGGCAAGTTAAATGCTTCAAATGTGAATACCCCCTTAACCTGTGCCTATTTTTCCTTTTCAGTGAGGTGTAAATTGAGACTGTGCAGGTCAAGAGTTCAGAGTAGAGATTAGGGATGAACCTGAGTGTCTGTGATTTAGGCCCGTTATCCTTTGTGGATTTTCTTGGCACTCAGATCACAAGAAAAACACCTGCAGAGTGAGCCGAGCTGCTCTCCAGAAGATTATCAGCCTGGCATTAATCCATGTAGTGTTCATTACAACTCAGGGTTGGTTAATTGTCTTTGTCTAACATGGTGGCCAGGTATTTTCTTTTCTGTGTGCCTGAAATAAAATCTTATTTCACTTTATGTTACGAATGGTTCAGTTTACTGCACCTGTGTCCAGCCCCCAACACTGTCGGCCATTCTTTGAAGAAAACACAGTGTCTCAGTCCACAGTCTGCTCACGCTCTCTTTTGTTGACACTATAATGAAACTCATTAGTCTAAATGATTGCCTGCATCTACCATCCAATGCTGGAGGCACTTCTGATTTTCTCTAATGTAACACAGCAGAGTCAAATTAATAAATCCATTGTATTTAATAGAATAATGCAGCTGAATTACTCTGGCAGAGGCCCATCAGGTCCTCATGTCTTAACTATGCTGTTACTTGCCTCTGCATCACTGAGACCATAGGGAGTGCTTATCGAACGTCTTATTTTGAAAGTTCTCTACATGAAGTTCATTTAACCTGCAGAGTGATGCAATAACATCTTATTGTCCCCACAGATCTGATTTATTGCTCATTTTCTGGCTCTATCTGACATGTGCTGTATTGAGAATTGTGATTCACTTTCTGAAAAACTGTCAAAGATGTTTCAATTGCAAACACAGCGATCTGGCTGTGGCAGATATAGCTTGCTCTGGAAGATTTGTATGCCCCAAAAAAGCAGGAATGCAAATTAGATGTGTATGATTCATGCCAAAGCTCACATTTGCATATAGTTTTCTATGTCAGAGCACAAATTGCTGGATTCACGCCACTGGGCATAGTCTCTGTTGAATGTGCAAAGCTGCAGCAAGATATGCTCCACTCCCATCCCATCGAAGTTCCAGAGAATCACCAAATCATGCAAAGTGTTAATGCTGACTAAATCTGTCCTGACGTTAATTTTCATGTGCTAATCAGGACATGGTTCATTAATGCTGTTTCATATAACATATCACAGAAAACATCATATCATAGGGGGTTCTATATGCATGCCTTCCTTTGGGAATGAGCAATGTGGATAAAATTATATCATTTTATTGTAAGAAAACTTGCATTAATGATACTTAATTTTGCCTCTGACCTTTTACATCTAAGAAAAACAAGAATAGGAATTCATGTTAGTTTACTTATTAGCATCTTAATACTGCTTGTTTTATAAGAAAAGAATACTCAAAAACTTTATTAACAAAGAAAGAACTTGAAATTTCAAATGTTGCTCAGATTTACTCTACACTTGCCACAGTTAAACATCTTTTGTTTGTGTATTTCTTTAACTTTGAGCAAAGTTGATTGTTTTTATATTTTTTTTCATTTATACCCATGATACACACTTTCTGTTACAATTGAAGCTGATGCACTGCTCACTCTCTTATTGTCATAGCATTTTATTTACTTTACTTTATCTAACTCTGCTCTCTCCCTCCTCTTTTTCACAACATGCCGGGGTGTTAATGGTGCTTGGTCGGTAATCAGAAGGTTGCATGTTCCAACCCAGCTCTAGCTGTCACATCGCTGAGTGTCCTTGGGCAAGACACTTAATACAAATTTGCTCCCTGCATCAGCGGTGTGTAAATGGGCATGACAGGGTGTGGATGTGTTGATACCGATGGACAGTTTAAACAAAAACTATTATTACATACATTCAAGCATTACGTACTCTAGAGACCATATTTATTGATGCAATTTTACAGAATTCTGTATCTTTATGTGAGACAATATCTAAGTTAGATCACACAACATGTCCACGTTTGGTACTGAAAACGTAATGTTGATGGAAAAAAAGTAAAACAGTATCTATTTTTTTACCCTCTCCTTTTGTAACATCACACATTTTTCCTAGTCTGCTCATCTAAGGGCTGGGTAATATGGACAAAAATATAGAATCTTGATATTCATTAGCTGAATTGTGATTTTTTATGCATAGGCTACATCTGTATTTTTCTCGATAAATAATTAAAAAAAACAATAATAGAGCTCAAAGCAAGAACTGTTTTAGTGACAAGGGCTGTAAAGGTTGAGGTTTGGGCTGCAAAGCCAGCAGCTGCTGGAATCATTTAGTCAAAATTATGCTTTTTAGCCACTTGTTCTGGCTTTCTCAACAGAAAAACAGCTGAGCTTTGAGATGCCACTATTTTTCGTCTGACTATACAGCCTCACCTGAGTGCAGCACCAACAACTTTGATATAAACAATGCTGCCTGATCTCCCTGCCTTTGCATACATATCTCTTCTATCTTACTTATCTGCCACTTTCTGTTAGTCTATTTGAACCAAATAACAGTATCATATTTTAGCACAGCAAGTTAATTGTCATTAATCCACAGTGTCCAAGTTAAAGGGGATATATTCTGCAAAAACCATAGTTTTAAGGCTTTTGAACATATTTTGGGATATTTGGGCTTCCGCCCAGCCCCAAAAATGTGACAGTGGACAACAAAACCTGTGTTTAGCAGGCTGAGCTTATGAGTCTGTGGATATACTGTTACATATCAGTATATTTTTGACTTACATACCATATGTGTCTACTTAAGCAGACCCCCCCCCCCGCTGGAGAGATTTCTGTCGTAGTGCTGCCATGTTGTTTTCAGTCTTCGGGCTCTAATTTCGTAGACCAGGCGCACCTGCCTGCGCCGGCCTTCGCTGCGCGGACTGGGTGTGACCTGCGCACTTTGCAAGTTTCCTGCAGTGCCAAGAGAGGCGCACTCATGGCGCAGAGGGGGCGCAGAGGTTCGCATCCACGCCCACGTCTCTGCCTCCACGCGCACATGTCAGAATAGGAGGAGAATAGACGTGAGTGGGATTATGACAGCCGATCGCCGTCTTCACCAATCAAATGAGCGCCTCTCCTCGCCTTTAAATGCGCTGCGGCCGAGGCGCAGCGTCTGATTGGTCTGAATGATCCCCGCTGCTGGAGACAGTCAGAGCTGCTGTCATTCAGCATGAGAATGGACAGCGGGGTGCGTCACCGTGTGGGCCAGCTCCCGGGACAGATGTAATCTGTTCCTTTGTCATTAATCGGAGTAAAAAAAATAAGAGACAGTTTCACACCCGCTGGCTTATCCATTTATAATACTTGTGATCCACCTGCATTCCTGGTTTGTCATCGCCAAATAGCAGAGCCTTTAGTGATAAACTGTATACTCTCCCGGTGTCTCCCCCTTATCCTCCTTGCAATGATGTACTCCATCTTTTTAGATCGCATTCAAAATAAAGACTAAAATAGAGGGATAGGGGAAATCACAGGTAAATCCTGAGTGAAAGACATTTATTTTCTCTCCTTTTTCTTCGTCTTTTTTCTCCCTCTTTTCTTTGAATTTAATGAAATGAGAGAAGCCAGATATTTACTCAGTATCAGATGTTAAGGCTGTTTATTGTTGACTTGTAAGATGTGCATCAAACTTCCAGCTGCCGTCAGGTTAAGTTTCCATTATGACAAACGGCTTTAATCCGGCATCAGATGTGACGGGACAGATACAAATGTATCTGCTGGTTCAGAGGGTTACATTAAATAGTGATTGCTGTGATTGTTTATTGCATTAAAATGTGCCTGACACTTTGGAAACCTGCCTCTGAGGCGTCCGCACATGTGCGCCTGTCACCAAATTACAGCTGCGGAGTGTGCACTTCGCCCTGCGCCGAGGTTAGACCAGGTTGGAGCTGGCGTGCTTTCAGCGCACTTTCTGCACTGTTTTTGGCACGAAATTGTCACTGCGCCGACATGAATCTGCCGACACCTCCCCCTGGTGCGCCATCACCTCCCCTTGGTGCGCCATCACACCCACCTCTGCGTAGACGGTCTACCAAATTGTCAAATTGGCAGTGCACGGCGGTGCGCCGCACGAAATTAACACTGCGCGGGGTGCGCCAGGCTTGTGCCCCCTGCGCTGCGCCACGAAATTAGAGCCCTTCGTGAGAGATCAGTGTTCAGCATGTCTAAGCTCAGAAGCTGTCTCTGCTTTGTTGTTGGCTGTAAATAGCCACATATTGTATATCTTCACATATAGTCTACCAGCCTCTGAGGACCAAAGGGCCCAAAGGACTAATCGTATTTTTTAAGGGAATGAGCAGCTACATTCGACTAAAACCTGTATATGGACATGAGACTGCAGAGTGACCGTGAATGAAAAATGAAGTTTGAAGCCATGGAGCAAATAAACACACTTGTGGTAATTCTTTCTTGCTGTATGTCATTTTGACGGAAAAGATTGTCAGTTATCCCTTATGCTGCATTTCGTTCGTAACACTGTGCCCTTTTTTGCACCTGCTTTTCAAACATACTAAATTCAGACACAAAAATATTACGTTCAATGACTTGTGGGTTTAATAACTGACATTGCGGGTATTTAATGATTCCATTTGCATCTCCTCTTCCCAGCATTTGCACGTTCAGATGATCTGCATGTATTCTGCATATTCATGAGGGCAAACACGCTAAATGGACTTTGCATGCTATTTTTCTAATTTGACAGACGCAATCCTCTGTGCACCCTGTTAGATCAGATTTGTGCGCGCTATCAAGTTTGCACATGTTTTTATACACACAAGCCTTTAGTAGATCAGGCCCTCAATGTTTTTCGTTTACTAGGATTGAAAAACCCTAACATTGCTTGCTTGCTGTTTGTGTGGCACGTAGTGAGTGAGCTCCGGGATAGAGAGCCAAAGAGATCGAGAGGTGTGAGAGAGAGGCTTGGGGGAGATGATGAAGCACAGAAATGATGGTCTTAAAGGATAGGTTCGGTTTCTACAGCTTTCACATTGTTTATAGAATGAAGTAGAACAATATACTCACCCAGAAAGCTTTCCTGATCCAAACAGTGCTTCGGGGGATATTTAGATCCAAAACTGAGTGGCGGACATCCGTATAATGGTAGCACAAAGGGCATACAGCGCCGCTCCTAAAACTGCATTAATCATCCAAAAACTCATTAGTTTCACCAATCTTTCAACATGGTCCGCTGTGCTGACCTCTGAACTGAAAACTTTCTTTACGGCTGCAGCGCATGCACAGTACGGCTTCCTCCTTTCGTTAAAGCTCCTTATCTGTAAACTCTGGCTCAAAACTGTAAGGACACCCATCATATTCAAAGTTCTGGTCCACAACATCTTCATCCGATAGATATTCGTCCATTTTGCACAAAACTGGAAGAAGAAAGCTGTTGAGTACCCGGCGGTCGCCCCTGAAACAATGAGCCGTACTGTGTATGCGCGGCAGCTGTGAAGAAAGTTTTCAGTTCAGAGGTCAGCACAGTCACGAAAACATGGGTGGAGCGACCCCGGACTGTCTTGGAGGAGTAGCGTGAGTGGACCATGATGAAATATTGGTGAAACTAATGAGTTTTTGGACGATTAATGCAGTTTTAGCGGCGCTATACATGCCCCGTGTGCTACCATTATACGGATGTCTGCCACTCAATTTTGGATCTAAATATCTCCTGAAGCACTGTTTGGATCAGGAAAGCCTTCTGGGTGAGTATATTGTTCTACTTCATTCTATAAACAATGTGAAAGCTGTAGAAACCAAACTTATCCTTTAAGGCTTCATTTAATACATATTTGGGGCTCATGTTCGGGTTATCAGGTTAGCTATTATGGGTCTGGCTGGATCAGGGGTTCTCAGTATATGAAAGTAAGATGTTTTTTGAATGTAAATGATTGAAATATATTTTTGCAGTGAAGACACGAACTGAAGTTAAGACAGAATAATATTGAGTTACTCCACAGCAGGTTGTGCCTGTCGTTGCTGTTCAGTCATCAAAGTTACCAGAACAAGACAAATCCCATTACAACAATAAAAAAGATCATTTCGTTGGCTTTACAAACTGTTGAAATATTTGAGACATTGTTCATCCTTCACCTGCACACTTATACAACCTAGGATCAGTAATTTATGTAATTAATTTCAGCATCTAAAGTTTTCTGAAAAATCCTCCAGCTCATATCTTTGAACTTAAGCGGTATTTCAGTCATGCTCAGAGTCCATTTTTCATTTATTGCAGCCACTTGTAGTTAATACTTCATTCCTTGAACTGAACCTTTCAAATGTACCTTCAAACTCCGACAATCGTCTCTGTAATCAAACAGAACAGACGACATTTCTCTGATTTATGCTGTGCAGCTGTTTCATATCCAGACAGAAGTTTTAGTCGTGATGTGCTCTGTGTGGTAGGTGGGCTGCTGATCGTGACCTGGGGGTGGAGGAGGGGGTTGGGTAGGTTTGTGATGTGAAGAAGAGGAGCGGAGATGCACAGTTGCCCCGGTAACCAGGAATTAGGAGGCTTATGTGCGTGCGTGTTTGTCTAACAGGACTCACCTCCTCAGCACGGCGATCTCGTTCTCGATGCTGCTCTCCTTCCCCTTCAGGGCTTTTTTAGGGATACACTTCACCGCAAACATCCGGCCCGTCAGCTTCTCCTGCGCCAGGACCACCTCCGAAAACGCTCCTCTGTAAACACACAGAGAGAAGGACATGTGAGTCAGGAGTAGATCATTTACTGGATAATGTAACCTTCCATCTCCTGGTGTCCCAAAGGTTTGCACAATAAATATGTTTTATGGACACAGAGCTGAGGAACAGATTGCTTTCTGTCATCTGTGGGGAGAAGATGAACGCGCTGCAGGGTCTGGGAGGAATGAAATTTATCCGGGGTGAAAAGAAGAAATTCATCCTTTACAACAAAGTTTACCAAGTCCACAAAGAAAACACATTTTGTTTTATTAGTGAGGATACTCCAGCAGGTGGACAGAAAAATATTTAGAGATAAATCTTGTTGATTATGTTTATAAGATGAATCTATGGTATAATTCAGATCTGAACTTTTGTTAGGTAAAAAAAGAAGCACTCAAATAACATTAGATAGATTAAAGAGGAACAAATCCCCAGGTCAGTTCAAACAAAACCAAACTGAGACTGAGGTTTACTTGATGGACATTCAAGGCATTGGCCTCGCCTACAAGACCTGCCTTCAATGGAGTGAAAATACAGACAAAGTAGACCAGGCAACTCAGGATGTAAAAGCTTAAATGAAAAGAGTTCCATTTTTCAGTCCTCAGATGCTTACAGAGCAAAGGGAACATGCTGCAGCCATCAGATTCAGAATATACAGGAGCGGAAAAAAGTTTGAGGACACCAATGAAACACTCTTAAGTAGGGATGTATACCGCGGACCAGTACTTTAATGTACCAGTCCCTAATTGGGTCGGCACCTGAATACTGTTAAGAATCTGGAAAAATGGTACTGTTATCGGTACTTGAACATCTCTTCAACTGTCACGTAGTTATGACACTACCGCTGTCGACAGGTGATGACGTAGCTGGCTCAAGCATGTCGGTGAGGGCTAAGCGCTCGAAGGTTTGGGCTCACTTTAGCAAAGTTAATGAAAACTCGGCCTGATGCAATCTTTGTCAGAGAGAAGTTGCGTCCAAGGGGGGAAATGCTAGCAGCATCACCAAACACTTGGAGTGCGCGCATAGTATAAAGCTAAAGGAGTGCGGGCTGTTTGATTGCTATAGCAACACAAGTAAAGTTAGCAGCCCGGCTAACACTAAGGACCGTGGCAGCGGCACCCGGTTTTGTTTCTGCTGTCAAGTCATGATAAGTTTATTGTCTAGTTTGTAGTCATCATTACAGCATCAATTTTCGCAGGAGGCAGGAGAAGAGCCTCCTCTACACTGTTTGCTCTTTTCTGTTTGACATATGGGTGGGGAAGGGGATTTGCCATCTCCCTAGCTTTCTTTTTGCCTCTGAGAAGCATTTGTAATGCTGTTAAAGCTTTATTATTACCTTGTGGTAATAAAAGAAAGGTTAAATCTTTCAACATCTTGTAAAGTCTTAATTTTTTACACAAAATTACGTGTTGCAGTATCAATAACAGTATCGATAAGTATTGATACCGATAAGGAGTATTGGTATCTGTATCGGTATCGCTAAAATCGTAACAATATACATCCCTACTCTTAAGTCTCCAAGTGCAAGTTATTTTAGTGAAGTCACAGCCAAAACACTAAACAAATCACAAAATACCTAAAAAAATAAACTTGATTGGTTCAATATTAATACATACACATTTATGAGTATTACATCATTTTGGTACCACAGATCAGATAATGCTTAAGCCATGCTTTTTATTGGAGAACTATTTTTGTTGCTTTGTACCTACATACTGTAAAGCAGAATGTTTGAAGTTCTTCAGAGACAAAACTGGCAAAAACAAGAAGCCTAATGCAGGAAACACATCTGAAGACACATATTCTCAGTCAGGGAAGGTACAGCTACAGAAGGTGCATACAGGACAACAACTCGGCAGCAGGAGCACAAGTTCAGGTCCTTGTGTCCAGCTGAGGGGTGAATCATCAAAAAGTCTGTTTCAAAGCATTAACCCAAAGAATTTGGAAGAATTAAAGGAAGTAATTCAAGAATGGAACAAGGCTCCTCCTCAACAGAGTGAAAGGCTCGTGGAGAACATGCAGACAGGATTGGAGCTCTGCTGCTGAAGATGGCAAGAAAACTGAAGATTAGTCTGATGATGCGGTGGTTAATTTATTTTTAGCTCAGTTTTGAACAAAACCTCTGTTATTTGTTGACTTTGATACCGACAATGTTAGGAATTGATATGTAAAAACTATTCTTCTTTTGATATTTTTTTCTTGTTGATAAAAAACAAAGAAAGGAATTTGCATTTGTTTTTGTCTTATGAACATATCATTTATATCATATCTTTAAACACCATAGATGTTACATATTTCATAACGATATTTAACCCTGTAAAGCCAATTGTATCATATTTGACACATACTGTTATAATACCTCTTTCTACTCAATATGATCAACAAATTACAAAAAAAACATCTGAATACAATCAGATAAATGATAAAAATGTCCTCAAATGGATTATCAGTTGTCAAAAACACCTAATGTATCAAATGAGATACGAAAAATCTATATGTTGAATTTTATTAACATTTTGATTTTTATGGATTTTAGTGGAAAGTGAAACAAACATTTCAGCTCCAAAAAATTGGAATTTTCTGGCTATGATCTATGGTCTTGGGCCTTAAAGGGTTAAGATTGTGTCAAAATTTAGGGTGTCTGAAAACCTATCCACAACTTTATATGTATATTTAGAAGAACAATATTTTGTCTTCTGGCTTCACATTGTCGAATTTAGATAAAAAAAAAAAAGGCAAATTACTGTGCCCCTTTCTAAAATATTTTACCTGATGTCACAACTGTTATGGAGTTTGCGTTTGTTGATTTATTTGTTGTTAATGTATTTATGCTTAGCAGGAATTTGTAGATTTCCAGTTATTCTGTCTTAAAGGCACTGTGAGGAGACTGTCGTAATGCTGCGTTCCAGTAACCGCGGAACTGGGAGTGACATCATCTCAGAGTTATCAGCGTTCCAGTTACAAAGTCGGAAAACATGCCGATCTACCAGGCTATTTTTAGCTGTTGTTAGCATGCCTGCGTTGCTGTTCACAAATATCACATGAAGAATGTGATTATCACTATGGCAGCATTTTTGTAAATATAAGTCTAACAATACTATGTATACGGTTGATCTAGAGCGACACACCCCAGACAGAGGTGCAAATAAATTGATTATTACAGGAGCTAAATAACTGTTCACACTGGGGGCATCCATCTTCGATTGTCAACTCAGGGGTGGTGAGGTTTCAAAGAGTTCCCAGTAGGAAATTCAGACCTCGGGGGACATTTCAGTTGCATTTTCCCACTCGGAACTCGGATATTCCTACTTCTGCCTATAACTTGAATGCACCACGAGCCAAATCGTGTGTTTGTGTGTTGGGATGCTAATACAAATGCCGCGAGGACCTTACTCAGAACTCTGCATTGCTTTACAACTTCTTATTCAACAACTTACAGGATGCAAAGCAAAGAAGTAATGTATCTCTTTCCAGTTACGTAGTGGTATTTTTCATGTGTGACAACAAGCAATTTTTGGAAAACTTATTATCGTAGTTTTGTGGCCGGCTATTTATCGCTACTTACAGCCTGGTGCTCTAAGACGTGTAATATAAATAATGAAATAATATAAATTTGCTCTAGTTTTAATTGTCTTGTTCCTGAAGTTGAGTATTCAGACCAGTCCAGCCCTGTACGGCCCGACCGGAAGGCTAAGAAATAGCATTTATAGATAACCTATTTTGATGCTATAAAACTCATCTTAAAGTGTGTATTTCGATCAGGCATATATCTAAAAGTGAGACTTTTTTGTAATTACTTAGAAACTCCTCACAGTCCCTTTAATGTTAAATCAGCTTAGCAGAAATTAATATATTATTTTCAAAAAGAGTACAGAAGTCTCATTAATTTGTAGCCTGATCATATAGTAACCATTATTTGAATAACTGGCATTTTTTAACCCTCTCTAAGTGTTTCTGTCAGATAAAGCAATGACACTTCAGAATACAGGAAGGGTTTCAGACTTAAGGAGCCTTTTCTCAAACAATAAAGCTATTTAACAGATTCAGAAGTGCATTAAATGTCAAGTATACTTAACCCACTGTAAACTCATGACATTCAGGTGATCATTATGTAACTTTAAGAAATAAAAAGCCCAATTACATTCATCAAGAAGTAGACACTTTCTGCATTGTCACCACTGTCTTCAAATTCAGCGAGGAAGAGCTCTCTAAAAGCAGCTCCTTTTATCACACACAGATGGAAATGCAGTCAGTGTCATTTTTCATTTAACACTGCATGAATCCTGCCTTTGTGATCCCATTTCTAACAGGTACAGGTAACTGCTCACTTTAATTAGCAGAAAATTACACTGCCGCGGTGATGTGATTGGATCTGCGGAGTGGAAAACTGGGACATTAGAAATCGTCCTATTTATTCATGCAAAACCATGTTGACGGTTGGAGATAATAAAAAATAATTATCACCGATATAAGAAAGGTGATGCTTCTCAACAAACATCACCATCAACACTTTCAAAAACTTAAAGCCTACTTTGCCTCCACATTCTTGAAAGAGTGTGCCTATGTGACTGCATCTGTGCATCAGCGTGACAGTTTGGGTGATGAATGAAGATGTGCCTGTTGTGAGTTAATCTGCTTGAACCGTGTGTCGACTCTTTTGTCGATCTGCCTTAGCTCCAAGGATGTCACATTAGAGTGAACATCCCTCCTCCTTATCTCCTCCCTCTGTCCTTTTTCTGCCCATCCTACTCCTTCTCCCTCTGTCTTCTCTTCCTTTACAACACTCAGAGGACCTTCAGCTGACAAAAAACTAAATATATGTCTTTGTGAGGCCTCCTAAAGGCACTACGATATTGGATTTAAGACCATAAGAAGGCAGTTTTACAATCATTCACGGTCCGGCTGCTTCCTGTTCCCCTGACATATTCCTATAAGATCATATTTGTGAGTAGGGTTAAAAGATTTATCATTTTCGGATCAAAATCACAATTTCATACAACACACTCATGTGACACATTTCATTTAGTGAAGTGCTGGTAAGCAGGTCAACAACACCAAGCCTCTGTTTAGGAGTAGAAGTTGGAGTATCGCCCAAATAATGAAAACTGATTATTTATTATCAATACTATCAATCAATCAATCAACCAAACTTTATTTATATCACATTTTTACGAAAACATATGTAACTCAAAGCCATATTAGATGATGAATAATGCTTTCTGTGCTTTTGATCATTGATTTCCTTACTGTTTATACTGTGAACATAGTGAATATTGCACTTAAGCTTGATTTGAAGAAAATCATGAATCAAATTGTAATCACAATATCTGCCATAAAATTGAAAGTAGATCTTTTCCTAAAATCGATCAGCACTATTTGTGAGGCACGTTTTATAACATTGGTTCACTTTAGTCTGTTAAACAAAATTTTAACAAAATCTATGTGCTAGTTTGTTTTTTTTCTAAGAGGGGTTGTACAAAGCACTTACTTATCTATACAAAGTACAGATATATTCAGCGCAGAAGCTAGTGCGGCAATGATTTAAATAAATGTGTTGAATCAAGAGTGTAATCATCCTAAAAGCCATGTCCACTTATTGCCCTATTTGGTGTCTTATATGATCCCACTAAATTATCAAAACACCAATCTGGTTTTGTTGCTTTTCTTTATTTGCTTGCTAGACGTCTGATTTTGAGACATTAGAAATCACGTTGTCCACCATCACATTCATTGCGGATCAGGGATATATTGATGTTTCAAAACTTGAAAAGATTCAACACTAAAAGAGAGGTTCTGTATCTAAATTCAAAGATGTGTGGCAGCTGTTCATCCTGTGTGTTGACGGCCTTGACTTACAACCTGAAGACGTTTTTTAAGCCCTCTGTTCATGTTCATCAGTTTTGTGGCCTATGACTATGAAAATCCTCATGTGACTGCTCTGGAATGTATTTTGTTTATATATCTCATACCCCCTTCCTTTTTTTAACTAACTGTTATTATATAAATTTAACTTTTCATTTCATATGTGTGTTTGTATGCATATCTATGTATTCCGATCTTGTTAATTCCCCTCATGGCTGTATTTCTGTATCTTATTGTCTATGTAAAAAATGAAAAAAAAATTCAATAATTATACCATGAACAAAAATAATAATTAAACAAACTCAAGAAAAAGGTTAAGGCAATAAATTAAGACCAATAAACATCCAAAAATTAATAATTTGATTGAAAGACGTGACATTTTTTGAGGACAGCAACACTTAAAAGCACGGGCATTGTTCATAGGGCTCTCACTGCCTAGTGAGTAAAATGAAACGAAAAGCTGTGAATGAAACCAGTTCAGTCATTTTCAGTTCAGTCTGTAAAGTGGGGGCAGCATAACAAAAAGCTCTTTTTCCCAAATTAGTTCGGACATGTATGCAATACGTTTTTCACAAGTAACTGGAGACCTGCTTTATCTGTTTGCTTTTGAGAGTTGATCTGCTCTGGACAGGACCACGATTTTGGTTATCTCTGAATTTTAACCCAGTTTCAGAGATTGAAGACAAGCCTGAACTGTATGTTAAGCTGTCTGAGGAAGAATAGCAGTAAACAACTGTGTCATCAGCATAAAGATGAGCGCCAAGACCCCTTGACCCCTTTGTTCTTGGGTCCACAACATAATCCGTGTGAGCTTTCACTAGACCACACAAATTCAATCAAACCTTCAAAAAAGACAAACCAGAGCTTGTTTTTGTCCAGAACACATGCTAGGTGTGAAAGAAACTATTGACCAACAGTGGCAGAAGGCGCCTGGGTAACTCAGCAGATTGTGACATCCACAGCTCTTTATCATATCGCTATGGAAATGACCAGTTTAAAATCTCTATAATTATTTCCTATGGGGGTAAGGTCAGTGATGAGAAATGACTTTGCAGTGTTCATGGGTCTGCTGCAAGATACATCCATTATCCAATAATATAATATTACATTTTATTCCAAAGCGCTACAACACTCAAGGACACTGTAGAAGACCAAAAAACAACAATAAAATCAACAATAGAACAATAAAACCAGCAGAACACAACAGACAATGGCAGATATGAGGAGATCATTGTGAAATGGAGTATTAAGAGGGATAAAGTTTCAGTGGAGGGAGAGAGGTTTGCAGGTATTCCAAAACTCATTTTCTTTAATGGGCCGATATCTCCCAATGAAAACAAAATTTGAGTTTATAAGATGCCTTTGTAATTATCATTCTAAGGGGTCTTAAACTTTGCTTTTGTGTTGAAGTGTACTAATAATTAGAGGTGATGGACGGTCCAAATATGTGCCAAGATTAATGCTCCACTAACCCCTTTCTGTTTAACAGTTTATCTACAAATTAAGACAAAATAGAAAAATCATTTTAATAACTGCCAAAGCTTTACATCTCAACGGTCAAGTCAGCCGTGAATTCATTTCCATTAAACTCACCTGCCTGCACAAAAAATGGATTTTCTATCAGAGTATTTCATACAGCTGATCAACCCACCGTGTCTCAAGCTTTTCATTCATTCATTGTTTCTTCTATGTGTATTACGGTTGTGTAGTGGTCCTGAGAGTGTGTTTAAGTTTCATCCAGGGGAAAGAGGCTGTTGTGAATGAGTTCTTTATCACGCCAATATGTGTGCCCTGCCATGCAGAAAGCCCTCGAGCCCCTCAGAGTGAAGCACATTTGACAAGCCGCCCATCTGCTGCAGGACTGACGACTTCAGGGACAGCGATGTACAATCACAGCTGCAAACTAGGTAAATCATTTCAGTATTGGCTGAGTGCAAATGTAAAGGACTTGTATTAAAAAATCACTTATGATTTCTTCTTTTTACATGTGTTGGTGTATCTGTAGTATCAGATAACTAACAAAATGTGACAAAATGTAATAACCCTTACATGATATAATTATAATAATTAAAATGACTAACAATAATTCAATACTCCTTAGTTTCTCTGAAGGAGTCTCCCAAAGGGTTAAATAAAGTTCTATGTCATTAATCTAACCTAATTTATAGGCAAAGCAGCTTCAATGTTCAATACAGCACAATAAAATACAGTGTGTTTTCATAAAGTAAACATATCAACTGACTCAGTGACTGTCTTTATGTAACAAACAATCAGTAAGAGCCAAATATTCTTTTTTTGTATTTTTTGAGCATTTTGTGCCTTCATTGATAGGAGAGGATGACAGTAGATAGGATGTGAAAGGGGGTTAGAGAGTAGCGAAGACACTCTGCAAACTGACCACAGGTTGGATTTAAACCCGAGCCGGCAGATGTTTATGGGATGTGCTTGGTAGCCAACCATACTGCCGAACCAGCCTGAGCCATATATTCTTTAAAGCCGTCTCTTATCCAGCTCTTCTTGACTTCCACAGGAAACACATGTTACACATGGACAAGAGGTATGGAACAGGAAGCCCAGTGCCACATGCTGCCCGTAAACCTTTGTGGCCCACAAGTTTACTTAACGGTTTAATTTAAAATCAGGGGAAATGTAAGAAAATTGGCAACATGGTGGTGCAGCAGCTAGTGCAAATGCATGATCCCCATCAGAGCTTTTCTGTGTGGACTGTTCTCCCTGTGCATGTGTGGATTCTCTATGGGCACTCCCACAGACCAAAAACTTGCTGATTATGTCAACTGGTGACTCCAAGGCTGAATCCCAAACTGCTCCCTACACACTACCCCTTCACTACCGAGTGTCACTCCAAAATTAAGTGACACTCGTAGCTGTGGAGGGCACTTCCATTGAAGGGGGAGGGTATGTAAATAAGATGGGCAGGAATGGGAGGCCCTCTTCACTTCACCGGAAAACGGTAAACCTCGTGGCTATGGCAACAGAAAGACACCCCGTGTATGGCTGTTGACTATTACGCTGTGGCAAAGATTGTGACCCGCTAGCACAGGAGCTACATTATAGCCTACTTCAAATGATTTTAGCGATTCCACGCCTTTCAATCCAATTACCATCTGATAATTTCAATCAAAGAAATAAATGCTGCCGATTGTGCTCACATTTTATGGTGCCAGGGCTGCACAATCATATCAAACGTCAGCACAGAGAGAGATCTGCTTGTTTCGTTTAAATCTTTCAACTCATTTTCTGTCAGTGTGACAAAGGTGTGGGGAACATATGGACACATGCAGCACTTACATTTATGTTGTTTCCTCTCCCATTTAGACGCTGTACTTCCTGCAAAAGTCATTGAAAGTGTGCATTGATGCAGACTTGCTGTTTAAGGGCTGAACACATTACACATTACATAGTTTGGGATGGCCCTTATTATGGCGGAGTCTCCATGAGGACGCACAAACGAAGGGGTAGTGGGTAGGGAGAGTGTGTAGGGGGCAGTTTGGGTTTTAGATATGAGCGTGAGAGTGAATGATTGTCTGTCCCTCTATTTGGACCTGCAATCAGCTGGCGACTAGTTCAGGATGTACCCCACCTCTCGCCTAATGTCAGCTGGGATAGGCTCCAGCCCTCCATGACCACAAAAGGGATAAGTGGTAATGAATGGATGGACTGTCTTGCAGATAGGCCCGGCACAATAATCAATAAATCAATTAAATGAACGATAAATAAAAACATCCTAGGTAAGTTTTCAGGCCTCGATAAACTGACACATGCATGCGTGTTTGTTTTCCTCCTCTCTTTCTACCAAAGAGGCTTAATGAGAAGATGACTCACTCTGTCCATCTTTCTTAACACCAGAGTGCATCGGTTCTATAGCGATTTAGCGGATTTATAGCGGAGTGAGCATCTGTAAAACATGCAATCTTTAGGGGGGCCGTGGGGCCGTGAGGCCTCTCGCGCGTATACACACAGAGAGCTGAAGTGAGCGTCATGAGGAGTAACGAGGAAACGAACACGAATATGAATGATGGCACGAAAAATATGGTTCTTAAGCCTGCTGCCACAGCCCCAGTGTGGGAATATTTTGGTTTTAAACAGAATCAACAAGGTGTGAGCCCATGAACACCAACAAGCCGGTATGTCGCATTTGTTTGAAAGTAGTGGCGACGAAGAAGAAGAAGGGGAGGTGCAGCGGAGCCTTCGTCCTGACAGTCAATGCTTACTGAGGCGTTTGTTTGGTGAAGTTAATATAAATGAAACAGCGCAAAATGGTGGGCGCTCACTGACAGTGTTGTTCGTTACATTGCAAAAGAAATGTAGCCCTTCAATACAGTTGAAAAGCCTGAAATGTTACAAATGTTTTACAGACAGTACAGATTGACTGGGAGTAAGTACATGTCACAGGCATGAATTGTATAAACACTCTTTTATTTATTGTTTTTATTTTTTGTGTGTTTTTACAGTAGTTTCGTTTTTTCTTTACAGAGACAGGGTCTATTTTTTATTGTTTTTGTTTAGTATAATTATTTTTGGTACATACAGTTTTCCTAATAGAGTCCATTGCATTTTCATTTTTTTCTCTTTTTTTGTTAAATTTATTTTATTTTATTTAAAAGATCCTGACCATCCAATTACAGTTAAATACTCTTCAGAAATTAAAGTTTATTGCCTTTGATATGGTGTACTTGCTTTATAATGACATATTTTATAATTACATTAATGAAAAAATGAACAAAAATCAAAATAATGGCAATAATATCATTTATTGTCAATAATTTTTTGGACAGTTATGTCTAGCAAAATTTGTTATCGTGACAGGCCTACTTGCAGAATTGTAAATCTGAGTGCTGACTACTTCATTTTGCAGCTTGAATGGTAAATCACTTAAATCCCTGCTGCAAAAAACAGCATCCTCATCTTGGTGTTTTCTCATCCTCTTGGAAAAATCTTTTTTCCACATTTTCACTTCTTCTCCCTCCTTCTGTCATTCCCTCTTTGTCTCCCACCTCTTCCTCACACATCTATTACAGTGACAAGTGATCACAGTGCTGGTTGTCCCTGGAGATCAAGATGGACCGTCAGGCATAAGATCAGATCATTCCAACTAACGCACACATACACACTCACACTGTGCTGACACCTGCTTGCACTGATAGAGGCTGTTGGGAGGTTGCTTGACGTCAAACATAGACAAAACAAGGCTGCTCTGTTTGTCCTGCTGCTTCACTTTCCAACATATGCGTGGGGAAAAACACAAAAACACACTCCAAGGTTTCCATTCCTATCCCACAGACAGACTGAGAGGCATGTTTGACATCAGTGGAGATGATGGAAATTGTACCATTTTGAAAAATGACATTTCTTGTTTGTTTCTTTTTTGTATTTGGACACGGAGATGGGAGATAAGCTAGAAATTTAATTATGAAAATAAAATGAGTGACAAGAAAAGGAGAAAAAAGCTATGGTATCTAAAAGGTGTATATATTAGTTTATTTTGAGCAGAATTATACCAGAAGTTTATACCAGAAGTTTACATTTCTATAACTGTGACATGCATTTGCCAATAAGATGTTTTTGCTCTGTACTCCTCAGCTCTTTACAACATATTAACCAGATTCCAAAAGAGCAATGCAGTCGGTTATGTGTGAATAGAAATAGAGTACAGAGATTTGTACCTTATTTTCAACACATACTCAGCTCAGCTCAAAGACAGCATATTCAGACTGATAACCCTGTAATGTTAGAAAATCACCTGAAACACTCCACTGGTTTGTGGGCAATTTGGTAACAGGTGAAAGCATCATGATCGGGTTTAAAAGGAGCACTCATAAATCAAAAATGCCACGAGGTTTTCAGATTCTGGGAAAGATTTCAAGGGCAAATAGTCCAGCAGCTGTGAGCACAACATTCCTTAATGTGCAAATGCAAAGAATAAGGAGGTTTCACCATCTACAGTCCATACTCTGGCCAAAGGGTTCAGTCTTTGTCCAGATGCAGGCAGGTATTTTCAGAACAATAGTCCCGTCCACATGGGGGAAGTTTTTACACACATCTTTGTTCACACCACAAATGCAAACATGCACGTCGACTGTTAAACAAAGTGTGTTATCCTGTAACAATGTCCATGATAAGCATTTTTTTGTCATTTCTTTGCAAAAGCATTTTTATTTTTATTTCTATTCCAACTACAAGCCTATTATCTATTATTATCTATTATCTACAACTATTATCCTAATTATCTGAGGTGGGTGTTCATGTCCACTGCCTGCAACAGACTGAGGACAAATGACCTGTCTGACAGACCACGACTGAACAAGAAAAAAAAACACAAAGAGAAAAAAAAAAAAAAGAAAAAAAGTCATGTTTTGTCCTATATGTTGTTTTTTATAAATTAGTTCGAGATTTTTTTTGTTGTTGTTGTTATTTATCTTCATTTCAGTTTTGTTAACACTGACTATAGTGTGCAAAGTTTTATTCTAGGTTCAAATTTATAGGAGAATAAGATCATCCAGTTGAGGTAAATGTTATGTTGTTGGTTGTTAAAATCTGGATTTTTTTTTTTTCATTTTTCAGTTCAGTGTAGCAGCTTTAAGCACTAACTCTTTTTATTTTGAAATATTTTATTTAACTTAAGATGTTAGAGTTTGAAATATTACATTTCAGTTCAGTAAAGCACTTTAAGCACTTTAATTTGGAATTTTTTTTATCTTGTTCTTGTTTAAAATAATTTACATTATATAAAAGTTACGGAGAGTGATAAAATGGTGACATAATGGTGTTAAAGGTGACACTGAAAAAATTTGGGTGCACCTAATTTTTGTACTGGTGCACCTTGAGAATTTTTTTTAGGTGCACCGCTGCAACCAGTGTTGGGGAAGTTACTTTTAAAAAGTAGTGTTTGCTCGTTACTCGTTACATTTGAAAAAAGTAACTCTTTACTTTACTTAGTTACCCTCTATGAAGAGTAACTTCTCAAGTTACTTTTCCGTTACTTTTACATTGCTTTATCATGGACAGAACCCCATATCTATTCCTAAATGTGAAGGCCTACAAAAAGTTCTACTACAGAGAACATAGCAGTTTTTTGTGCTCTTTATTTTACAAAATGTCACAAACCCTGTGGAATGAGAGCTCTTGCCCAGTGTTTCCACATTTTGCTTCTGAAATAAGCAACCTGGTCAATAAAAATAAGCCCAAAATAAGCAACCTCCAGCTATTTCCTTTCCTAATGTGATCTACTACTTTTTAAAAAGAAAAGTCTACACAAAGTGTGTTAATTTTCGTCTACATTACATTTCAATATCTCAGCGCTAAGTATCTATTCAAGAAAAGACCGTCGCTTATAACAAGCAGACCTGGCAACTTTGGCTCTGGAGCATGCGCCATGTGCGTGAGTGTGTTGGGCGTGCATATAACCAGGAAACAAGGAAGTGGACAAACTGCCTACCGCAGTCGTGTTTTCCTTTATGTTAGGAGCTGGAAGGTAGGCAGGGGGATACACACAGACTTAAGAGTCCCAAGAAGAAACTTCACGTCTAGAAACAAGCCCAAAAAACCACGACCTGCGGCCGTGACTCACGAGATTTTCGGCCCTAAGACGCTTAGAACGAGCGGACTTGGCAACGCTGCTCGTGTCTGTGCGAGCAGCTGAGAGGGCAGCTTCAGTGTCAGATCTGTCCGAGGGAAATGTAACGTCGCTGCATTAAAAAAGGAACTACGTTTCGTTACCAAATTTTCAACAGTAGCGCGTTACTTCACTTTTTACCCGAAAAAGTAGTTTCGTTACTGTAATGCGTTACTTTCTAACGCGTTACACACAACACTGGCTGCAACCAATGCAAAAAGTTAGTCTGGATCCCTGGTTTATCTCTCAATATCTGATATTCTTGATTAAATCCTGCTGTAAAGACGTTTTGTGGGCACTCTTGCTGGTTCCAACAACTGTTGTAACCATGACAACTACAGACACATGCAGCCAGGGATCAGGAGCCACTGTGGTCACTTGTGAAACACCAACACTTGATATTTTTATGATTCTGTTTTTCTGTGTTTAGTAAAGTTATCCATACTGTGTTCATGTTTTGTGTCGTGTGCTTCCTGTTTTATTTGAAAATTCACCTGTCCTTCCTTGTTCCCGTAGGTTTTGCTTCCTGTCCGACGTTGTCACACCTGATCCCTGATTGTGTTTCCCAGCTGTGTCCAATCATCCCTATCACCTCATGGATTTAAACTTCATGTCTTCCACTGTCTTGTTCCCAGTTCATTAGTACCTCGGTGTCGAGTGAAAACATTCTTCAGTCTTGTCCACGTCTGATCTGATCCGGCCTAATTTTTTGACCTTGCCTTTTTTTAAGCATTTTTCTGATACCTTTGTCTAGTTTTACTGATCTGTACATCAGATTTGTCTGATAATAAACCATGTTTTTTGGAACTGTTTGCATGCCTCGTGTCCTGCATTTGGGTCCTTAATCTGGTTTAGTTAAGGACAGATATATCCCCCAGCCCTAACTCAAACCCATTCACACAATCATGGTTAAAGTTTCTATTTAAGTAATCAGTTTAGTTCATTACGGCCAGACTTTTAATATCCATTGGCATGACCCTCACACTGCTGTTGGGACACTTAGGGGCAAGTGCCCTGGGCCACGATATGTGACTGCCAGAGCTGGGTTCAAACCCTCAAACAGACTGTGGACATACATTTTTTGTATATAAACTGTTAAAATGTATTCTGTATAAAATGTGACCTTTGACAGTGAGAAGTTTTGACAGCACATCCTTCAATCCATGTCTTTTCAGGGACGTCTTTGGCTTCACAATGCAAAACCACTTTTAACACAGCTTAGTTACAACAGAATGGCTTCACAGTAAAAGAGTGTGGGTGCTAGATTGAACAGTATGCCATTCAGGCATCTAATACTGTATCTGTATGGCACATTATGAGGCAAAATACAACAACAGAAACCCACCCTGTTAAGCAACCTTAAGATGTGCCGTAAACCATCAAGGCTGGGAAAGATTTCACTTTTAATACTCAAAAAAATTAGTGTTTTCAGTCTGTAGGTGCTTAGAAAAGGTGATGAAACAAAGCAGCAAACATGCTCTTGTCCCAATCATTTGTTCAAATGTGTTTTAGATATAAGTGCTCAACTTCCCAACCACTACAAATCACTGCATTCTGTATTTAAAGGTGCTATGAGGAGAATTTATCGCCGGCGTAATGCTGCGTTCCTGTAACCTCGGAAATGGGAGTGACATCATCTCCGACTTATCGGCGTTCCAGTTGAAGTCAGAAAAAAACATGCCTAACTACCAGGCTATTGTTAGCTGTTGTTAGCACGCCCTGTGTTGTTGTATGAAGAATGTGATTATCACTATGGCAGCATTTTTGTAAATATAAATCTAACAATACTATGTATACAGCTGATCTAGAGCGACACACCCCAGTCAGAAGTGCAAATAAATGGATTATTACAGGAGCTAAATAACTGTTCACACTGGGGGCATCCATCTTCGATTGACACCTCGGGGTGACGAGGTTTCACCGAGTTCCCAGTAGGAAATTCAGACTTCGGGGGACGTTCCAGTTTTAGTTTCCCACTCGGAGCTCAAAATTCCTACTTCTGACTACAACTTGAACGCACCGGAGACGTGAAGCCAAATGTGTTTGTTTGTTGTGGTAAATGCAGCATGGATCTTTGTCGGAACTCTGCATTGCTTTACAAGTTCTTTTTCAACAACTTACAGGATGCAAAGCCACGAGGTAATGTATCTCTTTCTAGTTACGTAGCGGTAGTTTTTGATGTGTGACAACAAGCAATGCGGGGAAAAGTTATTATCGTAGTTGTAGACGGCTATATATCGCTACTTACAGCCCGGCGCTCTCAGACGTGTAATATAAATAATAAAATAATATAAATTTGCTCTAGTTTTAATTGTCTTGTTCCTGAAGTTGAGTATCCAGGCCAGTCCAGCCCTGTACGACCCGACCAGGAGGCTAAAGAATAGCATTTATAGATAACCTATTTTGATGCTATAAAACTCATCGATAAGTGTGTATTTCGATCAGGTATATATCTAAAAGTGAGACTTTTTTGTAATTACTTAAAAACTCCTCACAGTCTCTTTAATGTTTTCCCATCATCCCATCTCTTTTGGTATGTTTTTATGTCAGTTAGCAGCCACTGAAACAGATCTCTTCATCTAACTAACAATACATAAACCCAACTTTAATCCTATCTAAAATCCCTCCCACTATAATCCCAACAATCCTGCAATTAAAAAGAGGAAAGAAGAAAAGAACAAGAACATCATGTCCAGCCTTAAATCAAAGAAACATCCAATTTCACTGATACATTGAAATTATTACAGCCAGCATGTTCCAACCATATAACAGACAACTGGTTTCTTTAACACCAACGTTAATGTCATTTTAGCACCTTGTGGCTCCTACATTTTCACAGCTGCAGGTCTTATTCATTATCACAGGTGAACAGGCAGTAGGTGAAGCAGCTTCTGTGTTTTTGACAGCAAATAAAGGTTTTTTTTAGAGGTGTAAAATAATGTAGAGATAATGCTTTATAAAACAGCTAAAATAACAACTGTTAGATGTTGCTCCAGCCGGAATTTTAATAAAGTGGTTTCAAAGGATGGGAATGTGATCCAGAGCAAATGACTTTGAGCCAATAGCTCAGTCTTCTAAAAATATAGGGAGCGACAGGCCTGTCCTGGCAGGGGTGTTCCTTTATCAGGGTGGAGCCAATTGACAATTCTGTACTGTTCCCGTACTTCAAGCTGTGATATGTATATATATATATATATATATATATATATATATATATAAAACGTGCGTCACCATCTTCTACGTCATTATTCTGCGCAGCTTGGACACCGAACAGAGTTTACTGTTTTATGAGAAATTAAGGATATATCGGAATTACATCGGCAAAACTCTGAAAAAGGTTATAATCAGCCGATTATATCGTCCGGCCAATGTATCGGTAGGGCCCTTGTACTGTGCTTGGGTGTGCCATGTCAGAGGTGGGGTTTGATATGTGTAACAACATTCTGCAGTTTTTTTTTGTAAATATTTAATGTGGAAAATTTCAAGTTTCAATTTGTTGTTTTATCTCTTTTTTAGATTGCAGGGGCTAGAATTTAAACAACAGACAAAAAGGGAAGATTTATATACCAATACTGAAAATGGAAATCAGTATCTACAGGCTTAAATGTATTTAGAAAAGTCTTAGCTTTGCCCTTTCAGCAACACTGTGGGTGTTGGTTGGCAGAGTTTGCACGTCATGATATGTTTCTTGAAAGGAGGTTGATGAAAGTAACTGAAAGCGACTAGCTCCACATACAGTCCGCCTTAAATGAGGGTCAACAATAGGCTTAATGCATGCAGAATTTGAAATGCGCAATAATATTTCTTAAAGTTGTAAAATCACTCATTTAATGAGCAAACAGTGGTCTTGTTTACTAGAAACCACCTACTTCATACTTATTACAATTACAGTTAACAGTTCATATTTACTGTAATTGGTTTTCATGGGGGTAACAATTGTTAAATTGTTTGGCTCATTACTGTTACCCACTTGTCTGAACTCTGGTCTACAATGCAGAAACTACACTAAGCAACAACAAGTTAGGAGATTTGTGTTTGGTTTATAATTTGTTTTTGTAACAAAGCTTGGAAGTCTGTTTCTTTGCCTTTTAAATGCTTTCACATTTGTAAGGAACATGCATCTGTGGGATGAGCAGCACAGCTGAGTATGTTGGTTACACCCATAAAAATCTGTTTACCCTTCTCAGTCAATACCAAAAAGCTTTTGTTGCAGTTGCTATTGGTTCTTGTTTTGAGCTTCTGGTAACCCAGGTGCTGACAATCAGATCCCAGGAAGGACTCGCATGCAAAGTTTGAGTAATCTAAATGGTCACATGCTACAGGGCAAATTAAGGTGGTACTCCAAGAAACCAGGCTGCATCGTTTAGAGAGAGCTCCTTCGTGAGTACTTCCCTTTGAAGCATTTTTGGGTATCGTTGACAGGACCATGTGTCCAATGCTGACATGCTCATGATGACAGGATATAAGTGCAGTACATGTACTTCTACAGGCACTCAGCGCTCCTCCCTGAACCTGATCCAGCTCACCACATACTGGGTGCCCAGGACCAATTGATTGGACCAGACCAAGAGAACCACCATATGCACTGTGGAGATGTGAACTCTAAGGTTACCTGGAGAGAAGAGACATGAGCCTGGCGCAGGTCAGAACAATGGCTACCAGGAGAAAAACACTGCAAAATGCAACCCAACAGATGCTCCCATACCTGACCTGACATGTTTCAGTTCACACACCTACCATTAAAAGACCACTACTCACAGGAATCCCCTTAAGTGTTATCATAACACTGCCGACTGAAACAGATGAGGTTTCTGGGATAACTGCACTCTGGCATTCCCCACTGTAACAAGAATGGCACCATAGTTAGGAAATGTGCAATCTGGAGCCCGTATCAAAATGTCCCATTTCCAGACGCCTAAAACCTTGTTGTGTGAACAAACAGCCAATAGGCAACAAAAAATCAGTGTGTTCAGCATAAACTGTTGTTGTGTAAATGTGGCCTTAATTACCAGTTTTGTGAAAGAGCGTCTCATCAACAGCAGCACTGACTGAAATCTCTATGCCACTGAAAACCATGAAACTGAATACAGGGAACAGTTAAAAACAACGCTGCTGCACATTCAATCAAGACTGATTTTCAACAGAATGTGGGGGACAATCTAAGTCAATCAGCTAGAAAGAACAGTGCAAAGGTAAAAAAAAAAAAAGGTTGATTGTATTTATGTGTATACACACAATCACACACATACTGCTCATTCATGCTGAATAAATGTCTGAATGGTGGGATGAAGAAGAAGAAAGATGAAGCTGAGCGGATCTGAATGGAAGAAAAAGGTCAGAAGAGAGAGAGGAGATACTGTGTGTTTGTGTGTTTATGTGTGTGAGCCAGGATTGTGACTGGAGGCAGAACTGACCGATAAATAATCCTCTCACAGGTTCTCAGATATAAGTAAACACACACAAATACTGGGAGACATTAGTGCAAATAGATACATATGAAACAAGATACATGGTAAGAGAATATCTTTTATGAGAACAATTATGGTTATTTCAATTAGAGCTGGGCGACTTTACCTAATCTCAATATCACAATTAATTGAAGCTCTTCCTTCTATTACGATTAATGAAGGATTGTCTTATGCTATGCTGGAACAATGGTGGTGTTACCGATGGTGGTTGAAACAGTCTTCCTGCAGTATTACACCTAAATTCTTTCTGCTCTATGTCCTGTGCACAGAATCAAAAATGTGCCCAAACAATGGGGACGTCATTTTTCTTGGCTACAAGGTCCTCTCATGGATTGGCACTTGTCTCCTCCGCATTCATGGAGCGTCCTTCGCTCTTTGCGAAAGAGAATGCTGTCATGATACTGTGTTTTGCCAAGTTACCTTGTCTGTTTTCATGTTTTTTTTTCTTGTCTGTGTGCTTCTTGTTTGATTTTGAAATTCACATTTCCTGTCTTGTCTTCGTAGGCTTGACTTCCTGTTCCGGCATGTCACTCCCGCTCCCTGATTATTCCTCCCCTGCTGTGTCTCATTACCCCTCATTATCTTTTGTATATAACCCTCATGTCTTCCCATTGTTAAGTACCAGTACTCTTTCTAGGCGTTCTTGTTTCATGCCATAGTCCCGTTGCTGACCTCCTTTGTTTTTTGACCTTGCCTTCTTGCCTCTCATTTTTTGGACACCTCTGCTACTCTGCTTTTTTGTGTATCGAACCCAGCCTGTCTTGATTACCTCCATTGTGTACCGAACCTTGGACTGTGCAATAAACTCTGGTTTTTGGATTCTGATTTGGACTCTGTGGTTTCCTTGTTTGGTTGTTCATGACAAATGCAGACTGTATGGAGGGGACGCGGTCAACTGACTTACACAGGGAAAAAAATCTAAATAATTGACATGAGTAAAATTACTTTGGTACTTTTCAATTAATTTCAATGTAAATTAACCTTGCAGAGCAGATGGACCTGCCTGATTCATTGTCTGAAATCATGCAGATCTTGCCAAGCTCCAATCCTCCACTTCGGATGTGATGACAGTAGGAAGTGACTACACGTTTGGGGGTCAACAATGGGGGTCTGCGGATGCAGCATTATCTGCAGCTTAATCAGAAATTGACTCAATTTCCTCTGTAATTGAGTAGCTAAGAATGTAACTGAAAGCTTTTCTTATGGAAACAATGTTTTAACTCTTCTCCCAAGTTTTGGGTGGAGTTTGATTTACCAACTGGCTCCTCTGATCGTGAAAAGATGGGGGGAATCCAAACCCCACTGAGACAATCATGTCTTCACTGGTTGCCCACATGGATGATCAAATCGGAGAATCCGAGCAGTTCTCCTGGTGAACTCAGAAGCTCGCCAGGAGAACATGGTGGGGATTGTTGTTGACGAGTTTCATGGCAAATATAAGTGGTAAAATATACATCTGTGAGGTATGATTTAATGTAAGATAATTGCAGGACGAGGCGTAGTTAAGCTAACGGCTAACAACAGGGTCTAGCTGTATGTCATACTGTGGCTTGATATGATTGGTCTGTGATGAGCGTGACTGACAGACCAATCGTCCAATCACCAGCTGCAGTTGTTTTTGAAGGTTCCACCTATGAAAACATTTTCGAACAGCTCTTTTCCAGATGGACTAGTGAAATATTTCCAAGGCGGATATGAAATTGTCTGTCTGGGGTGTCAGGTTAAATTTAAATACTAATTCCTGAAAGTAGAATGATAGTTTACTGAAAAGTAAGCACACCTTATGAAGAGCAATTTATGCATCAAGAAACATTCATTGAGAGGAGGTGGGAGCTACAAGTGTGATGATAGCAGAAGGGGCTGCACATACAGAGATTAGCAAATATGCTAACGGCTTCAGCAGCAGTTAAATCAGATCCAGACCACATTTCCTAATCTTGTTCAATCAAGTGACTCATGTGTTGTGCTTTGAACCCCAGCAGTAGCATGCATCTCCTACATCTTCTGATTGGCTCGCACTGAATGTTATTAACATAGCAAATGTACTATCACCAGCTGGATATGTTCATTCCCAAACACTATGTTTGAGCTGCTTCCCAAATGGACAAGTGAAATCTATTCTTTACAGTTTGTATTGAAAGGGTAATCCAGTGGGTCAGTTTACAAGAGACCATCCAAAGGACATGAGCAAATTTGTGACACTTTTTTAGCTGAAATGGAACAAAGTAACAGAGCTGTGGGTGAGAAAACGATCAAAAGTGCAGGCTGTGCTGAAGGTAAAAAGTGAGTACAACCCTCTGACAGGCCGTGATGAATGTGACAGACCAAGCATCACCGCCCATCTTCTTTTTTCAATCACTTTCCAAAAGATCTTTACAGATGGGCTTCAAATATATCCCAAATATATGTGAAACAGTAAATCTGGTGCGTCAGTTTTCTCCTCCTAATAAGCTGCACAAGCCCTCAACCACTTAAATCAGTGACCTTAAATTTGTATCTCTCTTGGGTCCTATTTGTGTCTTTTTAAATTTGCAGTCAGTAAAAAACCTCTGTTCTTATGATGGAGAGAGTGTTCCAGGAAATGTCCTCTCATTGGCTTAAATACAAAGACACGGCATTCAAGCAAAAGATTTTGCTTTGAAAGCATATAAAAATAAGATTGTGTGTGTGTGTTGTGCCTTTTTAGCTCAGTGAAGATTGCAGTGAGGAGCCTGATAATTGTCCTTGGTCATGCACTGCCATTATCAGGCCGTCTGCTGTTTTCTGTGTGTGTGTGTTTGTGTGTGTGTGTTTGTGAATGAGTTCATTCAGAGGCAGGCGCTTCTGCTTTGATTAAACGGCTGATTATTGATCGGGCAGGAGCAGACCTACAGGGCTGACATTATCTCTCTCTGCAGTCATGTGTGCCTCTCCGTGTGCATGTTTGTAATTCATATTCATCCAGAGAGCTTTTCCCATCTGCTTCCACCTTTTTACAAACACTTTAGTCTATTTAGTTTAGCTCTCAGCTCTTGGATTGGTTTATTTTGATACTGTACTCGTTAGCATCATCTATGACCAGCCAGCTGCAGTCAGACTAAGAATGACTGTTTTATAGATTTTGACTGAGGTTGTATCAGGTAACTGCTGCAGTAGGTATTATTAGCCACAGGAGATGCTAGTGAGCTCTTTAGGGAGAGACTCCCAGGAGCCTAGTCTATAGGCTACAGGGATAAATAAACTAGAATGTGTTTTCACACATGGTCTGGTTCAGAATCTTGAAAACCTCCAAGATCTAATCAACATCACATTTTAATTCAGCTAATGTAGGTTTTATCTACAACCCCAGTGAAGTTGTGATGTATTGTAAAAAGATAAATAAAAACAGAGTACTGCAAATACTTTTCGACCTTTGTTTAATTAAAACACTACAAAGAGAAGATATTTAACATTCAAAACGAAAAAACATCACAGTTTTCCCAGTGCTTCACTAATTTGGGATCTCCATTGTCATATTTTACAATTTTGGTTTTCAGGCAAGCAGCAGCAGGAAGTGCACATGCCTCACTGCAGGTAGGTTGCTGATTGAATCCCTGTGCTTGTGTGGGTTCTCTCCAGGCACTCTGGCTTCCTCACAGATTAAAAACATACACATCACACACACACATCATTAGGTTGATTGATGGCTCTAAATTGCCCTTTGGTATGGAAGTGTGAATTGCTGCCTGTCTCTCTATGTGGACGTGTGGTTGTCTGGCGATGGGTTCAAGGCATGCCCCACCTCTCACCCAAAGACAGCCCCCCCTCGAAGGGTGTAGATAATGGACTGTAGATGATAAAATCCCTTAATTCCTTGCAATGGTACAACAAGACAAAGTGTTTTCAAACCATTGGACTCTTTGCTCCCACAAATGTTCACAATGTGGTGACCCTTGTTCCATCCTCACATGTGAACGACTTAGGGATGCTTCTTTTTTACTCAATCATGATTCTCACCTGTTTCCAATTAACCTTTTGTATAGCGTTTGTATAGCTTTCCTCTGTTGCACCTGACAGAGTATTTTTTGGAATGCATTGCAGGGATCAGATTCAAAATTAGTGAATATCTGCAATTTAACCTTGTGCATGCTACTGTCAAATCCCACATTAGCAACCCCAACTATGAGAGGCCTGTCAAGCTTTGGCAGAAAACAATATGCTTAAGCAGTGCGCATAGGGGACTAGCATGTTTGACTTTTGATATCTGAGAGGTTTGGATGTTGGTGTTGATTATTTTGTCTTCTCCAAGCCCAAGACGCAAGTAGAAGGATGCTGTGTGTAGGCTTGTCACGAGAACCGATACTTCGGTACCAAGTCGGTACTAAGATTCAGAAAATGTGATGGTACTGACTTTTCTAGACTACCCAAAGTACCGTTGGTACCGAGGCGCCAGATCTGGCCACTTCTTTAGCGTTGTTTTTTTGGCTGTAAATGAGCGATTATCTGGTAACCCTCACAGAGTGCTGATCACATGCGAAGAACAACGACACACGACATAGCGGAGGCACACGCACCCGGCTCGTCAACAACGAAACATTTAAAAGACAAGCATCCAGACTTGTACAGAGAATTCAAGGTGAGTGCATTTGAATTCACGTGTTATCACTGTTGCTCATATCTAATTACGTTACAATGATGAGATGAGCCCAGCCCATAGTAAATGAGCTGCATCGCAAAATAACTAGCGATATGTCCAGCCTCGCTGCTACCTCCGCTGCTGCGCAGCTTGTAAAATCATGAAGGAAGAGAAAAGAGAGGGACAGAAAGAGAGAGTCCACAGAAGACATGGCAGAGAGTGTCCCGAGTGTGTGGTCTCTACAAGAAGGGACGAAAAGGAAACATAGTGCAGTGTGTCTGATGTCAAACAGAGTTAGCGTAGCACGTAGCTTAGCATGATAGCACGTCGTTAATGCTAAAAACATCCGGTCTGTGCAACAGGATGACACTGACAACCATCAACAGAAGCAGCTGTGATCAAAAACTGAGATACAGACTAGTAAATAACCTACTTTGATTATGGCACTGTGTAAAGGCTGGTTCAGAACGTAAATCAATGCGGAGGCTTCTTGCCCAGAATCATGTGTATTTAGTTCACATACTTTTCACATCCAATAACTTTACATTTAATTTGATTGCAGAGAGTAGAACAGGAAACACTGACAGTGAGTAGAGGAAGCAGGTGTAGGGAATGCTTTCATATGTTATAGAAACGTACATTAGCTAGTTAAATGATCTTAGTATCTACGTATGATATTATTTGGTCCTAGTAATAAAGTAAGCAAAATAAGATCATCAATATGGTACAGTAGTAAAGGCAATAGGCACTGTCATATAAAAAGGTTTTAAAAAAGTTTCACCACCATGTCTGTTAATTGCTGGGGTATTAAGTATGCATCTGTGTGTAAACGCCCGGGCAGCCACGGAATACTCAGATCATCTTTGAGTATTCAGTATGCAGTATGTACTGATTGAGTAGGTAAGTAGACAGTAGGCAGTATGCTATTTCGAACACAGCCTAAGACTTCTCAGTTGTAGATTACTTCTGTTGAACCTTGAGCCACTGGGTAATGTTAAAGCAAAAAGAAATAGTAGTGAAAGAGACAAGTTCTGACATGCTGTATCTCTAAGCATTTTGTGAACGGGCATCCTAGAGATGGGCAAACACAATGATAATGAAAGCTAACAACATTAATTTCAATTTAAACAATATATATCGACTAACCCTGCTGCACAAGAACATTGTTGTTCTTGTCCTTATATGGATTGTTTTTAATGATAAGTATCAACACACGGGGTGCTTCACGGTCGCATTGAGATCTGTGTGTTTTCCTCTCTATGTTATTGTCCTCTTGATTTGAACTCTGACATTTGATTTGGTCAGGGTATATCCCAAAAGCATACTTGAGATCTTTGTGTCCAGTTTTTTCTGATACCTCTAAAGAATTTGTCCAGAAATTTGCAGATATTTCCTTCGAAATATCGCTAAAAACTCCATAGTTCTCATTCTACAAGGGAAAGCTTGACAGGTGTAGCGACAGTAACCAAGGGGGTTAACAAAGTTTTTCAATTTAACATTAAATATTTTATCTTTGTAGTTATTTCAGTGCATATACAGAAGGTCAGAAGGGATTTGCTGTTTTACTGCTGTTTTTGCTTTGCCTTCTGTTTTAATCACCTTTTACACCATGTCCCAGCTTCATTGGAATTGGCGTTTGTTGAAAACAAATAGGAGTTTAGTTATTTTTCAAACAAGCTTAAACAGGCAGAATTTGAGGGATGTTCATCTTGGTTTTAGGTGTGTTGTTGTTGTTTGTGTAGAAATAAAAATCTGATGACTTCACACCTTTTATCAGCATGAAAGTGTTTCAGGCTTGACTTTGAGAAACGCTGTCATCTACTGTCAGTCTGGTAAATGTGTCACTGTCACCTTGTCAGCCTATTCTAGTCTCAGCCTTTCTATCTCTGTCTCCAAGTGTGTGTGTTTTCTCTGCACGTGTGTGAAAGACTTTCTCACTGTAGGAAGTGCTCTTATTCAAGAAACACACATGCACACACGCACCTTTCCAGGCAGTATGTTTCATGCTTGATGCACCGTCAGAGCCAGTGGAGCTCGACTGACACAATTACACAGGTTCATACAGGAGGAAACGCAATCATTGTTGCCGCTGGTAACTGCAAGCCGGGGCTGCCAGCGAGTCAACCGCCTGACACACAAACACACACACACACACACAAAAACACATATGGTGCATTTTGTGAAGTCAGCTGGCAGATGTTATACAAGCCTCCCTCCTGCGATCACATGAGTCCTGTAGGTTTAGTGTGCATGGTCATGTATGTGTCTGTGTGTATGAGTGAGAGGCATGCAAAGACATTAAGGGTTAATAGATTGTGAAGTGGACCATGCTGTGATCCTGCTGCTGCTGTAGTGGTCTCTTTATGTGTGCTAAAGCTGGGCAATAAGGACCAAAATGTGCATCTCATTATTTTGTAGATCAGCAAGGATAAAAGGTAAATTTCTCTGGTGGTTTTTATACCCAGAGCTCTGTTGCTCTGTTCCCTTTCAGTTGAAAAAAATGCTACAAATTCACATAATTCCTTTGGATAGTTTCATGCCCACACAGCAATATTTTGAAAAGTGCAGAGTTCAGTCACACCTAGGGCTGGGTATCGATTCACATTTTCTGGATCGATTCAATTCGATATTTCAGGTCTCAAATCGTTTCGATTCACGATTCAAAACGACATTTATTCAGTCTGGGACATCTCAGTTAAAATAATGCTGTAAATTTGAAAAGTGACCTTTTGACCTGGCACATTATTAAAAATTGTTTTCAAATTAAAAACCGAACCCAAAATAGTTACATTAATCATATATTAATGATACACATTGATGCATATTCTGCATAGTGCTTCTTTTGGTCCAGCTCGTCTTTTCCTTCATGATTGTTAAATCCAAAATACATCCAAACAGCTTTCAAACTCGCCCGTGGTGCCCATATAGTGCTATAGTGCTAAAAGCTGATCGCACGAGATGAGCAGGGTGGATACCACAGGCTGTTTCTCTGCGTAACGTAAACTTACTGTACTCGTTCGAGTACAGCACTGTACCGAATCGAACGTCCATTTTGGTACAGATACATGTACCGTTACACCCTTATTTTATAATATTTCTTTTTCTTTTGTGTTTGCTTATTTTGTATATCTGAGTACAGTCACATTAAATATGATGTTTTATCTGTTAATATTATATTTCTATCTGACTATCTGATGTCTGTAATCTGTACCACTGTGCAAATCTGGATTGTTGTAAAGATGTTATATTGATGAAACAGCACTGAATGGTACAGATGGTTTATCTGTGTTAAATTTAAAGAAAAACAGTGTTCAAAAAAATAAATATCTGTGAAAGAGGGGCAGATTATACAAGATTTTTCTTCTTTTTGCCCCTTTTCATTCACGTTAAAGATTTTTTATTGTTTGTATTGAATGTTTTATTTAATGACAGAATGAAGTCCTTGACTAAAACATATATTTAAACAAACTATGCCATGTGCAGAAACAATCACTCGTATAGGAACAACTCTCCCGATCAATCAACGTGTGAAAGCATCCTGAGATACTGGAACTCCCGTTACTGAGAAATCACTGCACACACCGCGCTCCCATGAGGCAGGTGGGTTGTGTAGCTGAATGATTCAAATGATTGTGTGAACAAAACTTCAAACCTAACAGAAATCAGTGACAGTAACTATGTGAAGTAAATTTTTTATCAATTTTCACCACATCATCTCCAAAATGATGTTCACAACTGTTGAGTGATCTACAGGTGGATCACTGATGCTGCTTTAAACACCACGGCAGGGGGACTCAAGGCGTGATGTCATTTTCCTCCTTTTTACAGCTGCTGTGTAAAAGTAATGGAGTATAAAAACTCAGCTGTTGTCACACGCTCATGGACTCACAGCAGAACCTCACCATAACACCATCACATGTCTGCATGCAGGAGGTGAGAAACGTTTACACACACAGAGTTAAATGACGGGGAAAGAGAGCTAAGAGCCCCCTTCAGCCAGTCCCCCTTCCTCTTTTCTTGAGTGTGTGTGTACATGCGCTATATGCCTTTGTTGCACAGCGCGTAGGCTTAAATAGCGCTGTTGCCACGGCAGCAATTAAGTGCCAATTATAGTCCGTATTCTCACTGTGGCTCCAACAGCAGAGGATGAAGACGAGAGGGAGAGAGCACGGGAAGAAAATGCCTGTACAGTCTTTCATGCAATTAACCACCAAAAGCCACAAAGCTGACATGTCGGGCAGAATTTAGTCTTCAAGATCGAGGCTTTGACGTCCAACCCATTGTCCATATGGTGAGAAGAATCATGGGCTCAAGTCCACCATCATTACAGCAACAGATGGGACTCACATGAAGAGCTCTGTAAGACTGAATAAAATATTAACAGAAAAACATGAAGCAGTTCATGCAAGAGGAGACTTCTTCAGGTCACGATGCAACGACTGTGATAATTAAAAACAGATTTATCGATGCACTGGATCCACACCAATGACAGGTAGAGATCTCAGGTGTAATGGGTTGAACCTGATCAAAAAGTAAAGCGAGGACACCACAAAGGGCACCCTACTAAAAATACTCCCTGCACTGAAGGACTTTCATCACTGAGGATAGCATGATATTGGATTTTCACAGATTTCACGATAGTCAATAAATCAATTAACCGAACGATAAATAAAAACGTCCTCGGTAAGTTTGCCGGCCTCGATAAACTGACACGTGCATGCATGCTTGTTTTCCTCCTCACTTTCTACCAAAGAGGCTGAATGAGAAGATGGGTCACTACGTCTCTCTTTCTTAACACCGGGGTGCATTGGTGCTATAGCGGATTTAACGAATTTATAGCGGAGTGAGCATCTTTCGAACATGCGATCTCTAAACTGTAGATTATTCATTCATTCATTCATTTTCTATACCCGGCTATCCCTTTCGGGGTTGCGGGGGGCTGGAGCCCATCCCAGCTATCATCGGGCAAGAGGCGGGGTACACCCTGAACTGGTCGCCAGCCAATCGCAGGGCCACACAGAGAGACAGACAACCATTCACACTCACACTCATACCTAAGGGCAATTTAGAGTCACCAATTAACCTAATGAGCATGTTTTTGGTCTGTGGGAGGAAGCCGGAGTGCCCGGAGAGAACCCACGCATGCACGGGAAGAACATGCAAACTTCACACAGAAAGGCCCTCAATCGAACCAGGAAGCTTCTTGCTGTGAGGCACGCGCTCTACCAGCTGCGCCACCGTGCCGCCCAACTGTAGATTAGTATATGTTAAAATGTTGTGATATTAAAGTGTAGCATTAAGGTGCATTCATCCATCTATCTATTATCTATAGTGCTTATCACTGTCTGTTGTGTAGGAGAGCTTGAGCCTATCCCAGCTGACACTGGCCACATGTTTTTTTTAATTCTATATTAATTATTCAGAATTAAATAATTTGGTATTAAAGTTTTCTCCTTAGTGTTAACATGGAAATAATAATTCCAAATTGAGGTTTACATGGAAAGCACGTTTATTCACCTTAACTGAAGGCCTGTTGGTGAGGAATGGTTCTGATTGGACAGGTGGCAGACATGATGTCGTGACATATTTACGTAAAAACTCCAGTTCATCTCCAACGTCTCTTTCAGGGAAACCTCATCCAGATTGGACGCTATTACATTAAATATTCTGCATTTTAACACTCTCGTCCATCCGCACTTTCATTATTTCCAAATCTTCAGCTTATTCCCGTCAGTGTCTGTGCATCATTGCTTCAGGACAAAGGAACGAGCATGTGCAGAATGACTGGAATTAATGAAAAGCTGAATGAATGTATACATGATCGAGGAATTACTGAATTCTGATTTAAAATCAGAATAAACAAGCCACTAACTTCAGGATTTAGTTAAGTTCGGAATAATCATTTTAGCTCAAAATTCGCTGTTTGCATGGTCATTTTAATCTTTTTCAAGAAAATTAAGTTTTATTCGGAATTAAAAGGAAAAAGTTCTCATGAAAATGTGATAATTGGGTGAGAAGCAGGGAACACCCTGAACTGGTCACCAGCTAATCATAGGGCCACATAGAGAGACGGACAACTATTCACACTCACACTCATTCCTAATGAGAATATGGCATCACCAGCTGACCTAACAATTATGGGTTTTTTTTGTGTGTGTGATGCAGTTACATGTTCAGCCATGGAGGCAACATACAGTGTGTCTTAATGGCTTTTTTTTTTATTTAACCTTTATTTAACCAGGAAAACCTCATTGAGATAAAAATCTCTCTTACAAGAGTGTCCTGGCCAAGACAGCAGCACATTCAACAGCGTTACACAAACACATGCAGTCATCAAACACATATAACAAGAATTCAATACATTAGGAAAAAGAGGAGTCATATTTTCAGACGGTTTCTTTTGCTTGGATTGTCCACACAGGAAAGATAAAGTGCATCAGTCAAAACATCTGCAGCCAGATGTGTCCGACTCCTGTCTTTGGCTTTGTCTGTTACCTATGTATTTCATTTGTTTCTGCTGACAGTTCCTCTTTATATTCTCTTCTCATCTTACAAACATTCTTATATAAGAGTCAATTGAAGACACACCTTGGTTAAACTCATTTTTTTCCCAACTTGCTACGACACCTTAAAATTGAATTCCCCTGTGTCAAGAGGAACAGAATTAATAAGCAGCATCAAATCCATCCGCTTGTTTGTCTGCGTGTCTAACTCAGTGGAAAAAGGAGTGACTGCAGAGCAAAGAAAGATGATGCTTTCCATCTGCGTTGTGTGCTTTAATCTAACAGACATGGTCACATATAGGCACAGAGGCACATAACCGCAACCACCGAGGTATAGATTTGCCATGGCAACAGCCCTGACCACAACAGGGCTGTCAGGAGACTTCCCCTCTGTTTACATTAATCTCCATGGAAACAGATCAGTCTGTGGATGGGCAATCCTACATTGTGCTTGCAAGCTGGAGGCTGTGTTTGTGTTTTTATGGTCATCTCCACATGATACGGAACATACATTTCATGTATTCAATCAGTGTTTGTTTATGCAGACCATGCTGTGAGAACAGGCGGGTAATGAAAGATGAATGAAGTGAATGTTTGAATGAACGATCACACCATCTATCATCTCTAACACTGACACTGACATCTCTCTGGTTTGTGGATTTTTTTCTCTTGGTCTTCCAAGGTGAAAAATGAAAACTCTAAATCCACAGTTTCACTTGAACAATTTTTCCATCTCAAAACTAGCCAGTGCATACTTTAACTTGATGCTTTGTTGCACCTTTGATTGGTCAAATGACCCACCAATCAGAGTCCCTTTATCAGTACTTTATGGTGAAATTGACTAAATGGTTGACCATCTAGTCCATGGGTGTCAAACTGATCCAGTAATGAGTCATTGTGGCTGCAAGTTTGTATTCCAACAAAGCAAGAACACACCTGATCCAACAAATCAACTGTGTAAAGACAGTCCAGTTGATTGAATAACTTGTGTGAGATGTGTCCTTGGTCGGATCTGCTCTGTTGTAATTGATCAGTCCAGCAGCATGGTTTCACCAGCACTGCATGCACTGCACTAGGCTTGATTTGCACTGAAACAATGGTACAGGGTCATAATGGTTGGTTTTTGGGGGTGGGGAACACAGACCCAGAGGGGAAGACCGCAGAGGGAGGGGAAGAAGCCCAGATGTCACTGACTTTATTGTCCTGTGTATTCCATTATCGTGCAAAGAAAGCATGCAACAAAATACACCTCATGTCAAGGATTTTAAAACCCCAAAAACTAACACAAAAGGAACAGGACCCAAGAGCAGATTTAATAACAAGTCTTTATTTTAAACTAAAAAAAGGGATCAAACCTCAAAATCAAGTCGTTCACAAAAATAAACGCAAACGCAAAAACAAAGTACAAATCAAATCACCAAAAGAGCTAAACGAAAAACAGATAACTACCTAAAATCTCTGGAGATCACACTGAGAACACAGAAGAAGCTGAAGACATGAACAAGAGTGACTCAAGGAAGAAGAATGACCCAACAAAGAGAACTGAGAACACAGAGACTAAGGCCCCACCCACACGAAGACAAACCGAGGTCTAAACGCATACGTTTTTTGCCGAATCTGCGTATCATCCATACGAAGACGGCGTTTCGGGGGTCTAAAAACGATAATTTTTGAAACCAGGTTCCGGGGTGGAAAGATTTTGAAATGCCGTAAACGCAGCTCCGTGATTACTGGCTCTCCGCAAGTTTTCAGATACGCTTACGTCATAGTTTCATATCTTCATTGACAAGCATGCGCCACATGCGGCAACATCAACAACAATGGCGGCGTACGTGAAGCATATGTGCTGATGAAGCTAGTGACCCTACTATCCCTGTTGCAGCAAAATCTCCTTCTTCTCAATCACCACCAAGTTGAATAGACAATTATCGAGGACACATTACGCCACTTTATGATCACTTCATCACAATCTCTGTTTACAACTTTTGCCGCGAGTGCGCATGCCCTCTGTTTTTTCGTCTGTTTCCGCTTGTTTCCGTCATATCGTTACAGCGCCCCTAGAGGTCTGGCATGTGTTTTACAGCGTTCTAATGCGTACTAAGTGCATTCATATATTAGACACACATTTCTGGGACACCTTCGTCTTTATAACGATTGTTTTTGAAACTGTTAAGCATTTTGTCTTTGTGTGGATGGGGCCTTAATACACTGGGAAAACAGATGAGAAAATCACACAGGTGGAGGGAATCATCATCAGACAGATACAGAAGAGAGGGCAGGAACACACCACAGGGAACACAGGGATTTCAAAATAAAACAGGTAACACAGAACAAGACACAAGATGAACATAAAATGGGCAACTTCACTTAAACCAGGAACAGGATCAAGACAGTAAGGCAGGAAACACAAGAGGCCTAAACAAGGAACACAATATAAAACTAAATAACTAAAAGCAGGCCGAATCATGACACCTCATGTAATAAAAAACTTTTTTAAAAAAAGCATAACAGGACTCTTTATTCCACAAACATCACACACTTCTCAGGCTGTGGTTTGACTCCCAACATCAGGGGTGTCCAAAGTACAACAATATTGAGTGTTGAAAGCAACAATGTTCTGAAACAAGTCCGTCAAACTTTACAAGTGAAAACAACCAAACTTAAACACTGACAATGTGTGTGTGTGTGTGTGTGTGTGTGTGTGTGTGTGTGCGTGTGTGTTCATGTATATGTAAATATATATTATTTTTCTACATTACATATCGTTTATTAAACCAACCAACAGGAAAACCTTGTCAAGTCAGAATCATCAACATCAGCAAGTCCTCGTATAATCTCATACCACTGACATCAACATCAGCACCGACATACTCAGTGCTGAGTTATTCGCAAAGACCTGTCTTAAACCCTCTTACTTGATCTACCACAGGAAAAGAGTCAGACGAAGTTCGATAAGGTGCGGACACAACAAATGCAACCTCGACAACTCACCATGTAGTGGAGGTTAAAGCAGAATTTCAGGAGGAGGAGCACACCTCAACCACACCTCTTCCTGTGTTCCTATAAATTCTAACCTGACCATTTCCCCCTTTGCTTCGCTCAATTGATGCACCCCTCCTGTTATCCACCTCACTTACTGGCTATGTTGCTTATTATCTTCTACACATAATAAATAATCGTCAGATTCACTCTGTTGATGATACGGTCCTTACTTGTGAAAAGTCAATTGCCACCCTGCAATCAATTTTTCATTATGATGTTATAAATGCTTAAAGTGTGTGTAATGTGCCGAAAAGAATATAAAAAACGGACTTGTACTTTAAACAGGTTTCTCTTCATAAACAATTGCAAATGAATATGTTCAAAGTTTTGAGATGGCCAAAATTAAATGTAACCTATTTTACATACACTCACATTTTTGTTTGCCTGCAGCATAAGTGTCCATGTTACAGCTCGTTATATTAGACCATGTCCAGGCTTTTTTATTTATTTATTTTTTGTTTTACTAACGACACTCCCTGAGGCAAATAGCCCCCTTCATGAATCTCCTCTTGTCTCCCCTTTCCATGGCAGATATCCCCCACATCTCCTTCTTTAATATTTCCAAATTACGATTGATTAAATCCATAAAACATGAACTATGACTGAAAAAGACGATATATTATGAAGAAATACACTGAAACACAGCAAATAAACGGCGAAAGAACGGCGGGAACACACTCCAGATTGATACTAATGCTGTTATTTACAACCTTTATACATTATTTACACAGAAAATACCGATAAACCGCCTGTAATTCACTCAGGTATGGCTCACTGAAGCCTCTCTCTCTCAGTCTGCTCATTTAATCGAGAAGCTACAGCAGTTTTAATCACGGGCATTTTTGTCCTTCACTGCAGCTTCATGTTTTAGACACACGTAGTTCCGGCTTTTCCAGGCAAAGAGCAGCATCACCGTGAGGTATTGACACAGTGTGGTGATCAAACACGGTATAACAGTAACTTTAACAGGACACGGTAATGATTACCGTGGGAAATTTTACCGCGGTTTACCATTTTACTGGTAACTGTTACATCCCTAGAATCAACTAACACATTCAAGCCCCTTCATGCCCATTTACATGGCTATGTTATGCAACAACCGGCTGGTAGGTCCACATAACAAAGTAAGAAAACCAGCCCAGGAAAAAAATGAAGCAATGTCACGGGTTCACCGCAAAACCAAACAGACTTTAATCAGCTTTATGTGTAAGAATAACCAAAGGCAACTCAGGGCTAAGCTTGGTTTTACTAAGCAAATATTTGGTGTGGCCAAGTTGATGGTCCACCTAAAAAGCCCATCATTATAATCATGATGGAGCAGAAGGTGACTCAGCAGTTTGTTTTCTGTGTGCTTGGAGATTGCCTCAGCAGTTAAAAATCTCACAACAAATAAACACAATGGGTGGCCCATGATAGTTTAATCTGCTCATAAAGAGCAAGGTTAACTACAAAGAGAGCTACACAAACACTGCCAACAAAGTGACTCTAAAGCCTGATTTGTGTGCTTCTCTGCAGAGTGTAAGCTGTGGCTGTAAAGTTTGAAAAGAGGTGAAGAAGAGAGACAGAGACACGTTAAAGAGGATTTCCTGACTCGTCTTATTTCATTTCAAAGACATGAAAAAGACACGACCTAACAAGACAAAGGTCATGTTGGAGGTCATAAGCTCCAATACTTTGTGTGGAAGAAGTGCAGGAACAAAAAAAAGGGGTTTCTGGAAAAGGAGGAATGTTTCATCAGATCAGGCCACAGAGCAGGGGTCATGGACAGAATTCCTTTGTTTATTTGGCTGCCAGTTATCAGAACAAAAACAAAAGATAACACCAACAGCAGACAGAAATTATGGTTGGTTTAATGTCTGAACAAAACATATAAATACATTCCAGACCACAGAACTTAATGGTCCAATTTTGAAATCATGAGAGAGATTGTGAGCATAGTTCACACAGGGGACGGAGAAACGAAGGTCATGTTCAAAGAATAAACAAGAATTGACAAGCCCTGTGTGTAGAAGCAGGTTTACTGCTGGTTTGCTCTTTACCTGTCAATATACAGACTGTGGAGAATACTGGACGAAGCCTGAATGACGACAGCTGTAACTACCAAAGGGGGAATCTGTGACAGATCCACACAAATACAAAGCTGAACCCACTGACTATAGAAAATGCTTGAGTGAAGCTGACATTCTTATTTGTCTCTGAGGCAACAACTTATTAAAGCTGTTAGCCAAGCTGCAGACTTCCTACAAAACTTTCTCTACAAAAATAAAACAAGACTATTTAACACTACTTTATGATTGGAAACAATCAAAATGAGGACAGTTTCAAAGCCCATATCATTGGTACAGATGGAATTTAAAACCCAATTCCAGTGGAGAATCAATAACACTCCCCTCAAGGAATCAACATCATTAGTAGCCTTGCAGAGCAGACAGACCAGCCTGATTCTGTAATCATGCATCTCCGTCTTGCCAGCCTCCACTGTTCAGCGGTTTCACTCAGCTAAATGCTAAATGGTCCAATCAGGGAAGAGAGGCAGGAGCAGCGGGCATGAGGTCAACAGGAAGTGAAGTCACTGCCTGTTGTACAAATAATGGCGGTTAGCCTGTGGTCATCATGGTTACTCAGTTATACTTGGCCAAATCTGCTCTCCTCATAAGTTTACTTCGTAGGCATTGTCTTTGATGAGGTTCATGTCACATATAAGTGTTGAATGATACATCTATGTGGTATATTTTAATGTGAAACGATAGTCTTAAGGAAGTTAAGCTATTGGCTAACGGCTGATTGCCGCGATGGGTAACAACTAACAATTGCAGACAACAGTTAACGCCCGTTAGCCATTAGCCATAGCATCTAACAACAGTTACAGTTACAACAGGCCATGAAGTGTTGTTTGCCCTTGTAGGCTGTTAGCCGTAGCGGCTAACGCTTAGCCTTTAGCCATTACATTTAGCCGCTACATGATACGGACTGGTCTGTGATGAGTGTGATGAGTCGAACGATCATCCAATCAAAAACTACTGTTTTTTGAAGGTTCTGCCCCTGAAAACATTTTCGCAGGGCTCCTACCCAGATTGATTAGTGAAATATTTACAATATGGAAATGTCCATCTGTCATGTCAGGTTACATCATTAGTCTTTTTTTCCTAATAATTTCCTCATGAGTTTGTTCCACTTTGCTCTGCATGCCTTGTACATCAAGGACATCACACTTCCATTTGAAGCAGTCAGCAGAAACAACAACAAAGAAGTCTTAAACATAATCATGGCAGACAAAGCAAAAGTTATCAAAATTTTGGCTTTGTTTTTGGCAAAAGTTGCACAATGCTTAGTCAAGAAACTTGCAGAAGTACTTATCCATGTAGAACTGCATTGACTATCAGGAGTGCCATGAGTCTGACATGGTTGCCACTGAAAACGTAAGTAGGCCAACTTTCTCAAACTAAAAATCTACACAGAGCAAAAAGAGAATTGTTTAAGAATCAGATGGACAAGCAGAATGGTGCAGGTATCAGTAAAATCCTTTCAGTTACCATCTCTAATTATACAGAGGTCCAAACTTTGGCACAGGGACAAAAAGTGGCTTGGGTCTCATTTTTAACTGGCCCACAGTAAAGAATAGAAATGCAGGTTGAATTACCCATACACAGAATTATCATGTAATTACCCTGACAAAACATTTCCAAAACTTTACATAAAGCATTAAAGGGTGTTACTGAAGGGCTCGGAAGTTCTCTGTAGTGATTAAAGATCTTTCTCCATGGAGGTCTTCATATTTCGTTCCAATATTTGTTATGGATTTGCTGCTGTTCTTTTGTTCTTTATGTGTAAACAGACCATGTGCAAACATTCACAAGATTGCTTTGTGCTCATACTTTAGGGGCTTATGCTGCTGATTACTGACAATTGAACATTTTTCATCACCAACACACATGTACCGTCATGCTCATACATGTTTTATTCTCTCGTTAAACTTTCCCAGCAGCTGTGCTCTATCTCTACAAACAAAAAGAGGCGTACGTCACACTCTGGAGAACAGGTGTTAACAGCACGACGGAACAGAAAACAGTTATTCAGTCATTCAATACACGACAAATTCATTTAATCACAGCTAACGTCATGACAGATAAATGCACACAAACATTACCCGAGGGCTGTTACAGTGGCAGTAACACTTCTGCCCTGAGGGTTACTGTGAGTGAGCTCACGATGAGTGTGCTCTGTCCAACTGAGAGCAGGAGGAAGTGGATGGAATTTTTAATGTGATAAGAGTGCAGCAGGGATGATAGCCTTACATAGGCAAACCTGGAAGTTGCCATTAAACAGAAACCATGGACAAAATGCCTTTGAGTGTTTTTAATAGTTTTTTTTTTCTTTTAGCTGTGAAAGAAAAAATAATCAAAATGGAAAAAAAGTTTTTGGTAGTGTGTGTCTATCTATAGGTCTGTTTCTTTGCTGAACGATTTATATCCCAAAAATTACTGCTGATAAACGATATTATTGTGAATGTTACTTTGAAACATTTGAAACAATTTTTCATTAATGTTTTTATATGTTATAATAAAGTGAGTACACCATGTCAAAAGCAATTAACTTTAATTTCTTAAGAGTATTTAACTGTAATTGGAAGGTTACGAGCCTTTGAATAAAATAAATGAAACAATATAATAAATTAAACAAACAAATAAGAGGAAAAAAACAATGAAATGAATGGACTGTCTTTTTGGGAAAAATTACATGTAAAGAAAAAATAATAATCAAAAACAACAAAAAGATAGATCCTGTCTCTGTAAAGAAAAAACAAACAAACTCCACAACAATGAAAACAATAAATAAAATGTAGCTTATACATTTCAGGAGTTGTTTGTGACAGTCAATTCATACTGTCTGTTTGTAATATTTTCTGAACTGCTGATTGTTCAACCCTATTGAACGGTTGTATTTCTTTTGCAATGTAAAGAACGACACTGTCTGTGAGCGTGCACCATTTTGTGCTGTTTTATTTGTTTTTACTTTGCAGACCAAATGCCTCAGTAAGCGCTGACTGTTGGGATGAAGGCTCCGCTGCACCTCCCCTTCTTCGTCGCCACTACTTTCAAACAAATTCGACATATCGGCTCATCGGTGTTTAAAGGGCTCACACCTTGTTTATTTTGTGTAAAACCAAAATATTCCCACACTTGGGCTGTGGCATTTGCCTTAGGAACCGCATGCGAGCGGACCTGCCTTGCCCTCAAAGATTGAATGAGTGACAGATGGATCACTAACCCAAACCATGCTCATTCCGCTATAGAACCACCACACCCAGGCGTTGAGAAAGATGGACGGAGTGAGCCATCTTCTCATCCAGCCTGCTTGGTAGAAAGAGAGGAAAACAAACATGCATGCACATCAATTTGTTGAGGCCGGCAAACTTACCGAGGAAATTTTTATTTATTGTTAATTGATTTATTGATAATCACGACAGGCCTATTTGGATCCAGAAGTTTACCAAAAAGTTTGTCAACACTTCGAGGTGGAGCATTTTTCTAAACTCTGCTAAGACTGTCAATAAACTGTAGCGTTTTTAGCAGCTTCTTTGGATGATTTTAGACTTCAACAAGCTTGACATTTGCTTAAACTCATATCTGAACTGTTGTTTTCACAGTTAAAACCTAAATATAATGGCTGCAGCCTTGGATCAAGCAACTCCATCTCGATCTACTCCTGCTAATGGCCCAGTGTCAATGCTATGGACTCAGGCTTATGAGGTGCTTTTGTTGTCATCCTAACTACTCCAAGTGCTTTTATACTAGGGCTGTGTATTTTCTGCAACCTCACAATATGGTATGCATCTTGACACTAAGGCCACAATGCGATAAGCAACACGATACATGTAAAGTGTGAACATCAAATACGCTTTTAAGAGAATTCCCAACAAGTTCAGTTTTACAACAAGAAGAAAAAGAACATGGATGAATTTTAAATGATTCTACCTCTTCAGAAACTTAAATTCAGGTCCTTAAAGTTTAGACCTATGTTCAAATTTGAAACATGTGCTTCATCATGTAGCCTGGCTTCTACTTTGAACAGCACTATTATGAACATCACTAAAAGAGTATTAACAACCACTGTAGAAATATTTTGGGGCCGATTTGATTCTGTAAAATCTGTTTTGATACGCGTATCTCCAAGGAGTGTGTGACAATATTTTGCTGTGTTGATATATTGAGCACTAGGTTATTAGACATCGTAGATCACATGTACTTAGTCACACAAATTTACTCCCACATTCACTCACTGACGGTTACGAGTTTCTATCTGAGTTTTCCATATGTATCAACAAAGAAATCCAGGCACATTCATTCCCATTAACACATTTACAAACTACTGACAAAGCAGTGGGGGCAACTTGTGGTTGAGTGCATTGCCCAGGGACACACTGACATGTGAAAACCACAGCTGAACTCCAATACGCAACCTTTAGGCCTGGACCACACAAATATGGATATATTCCTAAACGCACATTTTACTGTCCAATTGGGCCTCTCAACCACACGAACACGGTGATTTCACCCACATAAACTGAGATTTTTTTAAAGTACATAAAAAAAGTGAAGAAATAAAAAAATATCTGGTTGAGTGGATCCGTGTAGTGGTGTTAAACGGAGCTGGTGTTGACGCGATGATGTCAAGCGCCTAGCAACAAGTCACTGTAGCAACGGTTGCCAACAACAAGAATGATGGCCGACATTTACCATGCTATCTCTGTGTTCTCTGCACTTTTTGCCCCTATTACAGCTCTACAAATGAATGTAATGTTGCAATCGAAGGCACTCCTGCGCAACATCGGCATCTGCTGCATGCAGTATTATTATCATCTTCTTACTTTGTTGACGGCTTCTTCTTCCTGTTTTTGACTTTTATGGTTTTCACTTTTTGCTAACCTGCCACTTATCGGTCAGGCATGGCATTGCAGGCTTCAGAAGCGATCGTTTTCAGTTTTGCCTCTTCTTATGGACAGAGATATTTCTGTGCTTTGGACAGAGATTTTTTTTCAAACGAGGACAAAGATATCTAGTCAAAAAAATATCCATATACGTGTGGTCAAGGCCTTAATTAATGGTAGAGCTAAGCTGGACTAAGCCAGCAACACGATCGATGAACAACAGTGTTCTTCAAAGGAAACAGGCTTATTCAATGATGTCTAATCTGACATACAGACTGTTGTCGCTGATGAAAAAAAGTATATATCCTGACCTCAGCATTAAGGAAATCCTCTGTTACTGTATTTTTATTTATATATTATATTTATTTCAAATTAGTTATATTCATCAAACAGGAAACCGTCATTTTAGTTTCACAGACTGAATCCAAACAGGTCAAGAGTAAAGTTCTGGTTTTAACTAAGAATGAACCCAGAACTGTTTGTGAGCATTGTTGAAGCAGAACTTAAATTCTGTCTATTCAGGCCATCAGACATTTGATATGATACTTAGTCTTTAAAATCACTGCTAATATATTTGATTTCCTAAAATTCACCTCTTGATATCTCCATTTAACAGTCTGTTTAACATCATAGCCTTTACATATCTACAGTTGTCACATTGCTAGGATCAGTTTAACAACATGCACCAGTGTTATTTGGCCAGTATGCAGCAGGTTGCTGTGGTTACAGCTTTCTGTTGCCCATCAGATTGTGAATGATCTCTGCAGTTAATTGAAGCAGCGCTGCAGCGGCTCCACAGCTGACCAGCAACACACACTCTGTCTCATGGACAGGTAACTTAAGGGCACAATGAACACACACACACACACACACAAGGAAACAAAAACCTATTAAAACAATAGATGCATGAGCCAAGTCATAAATTGTAGAACACAGTGACACAGATGGTAAATGTCAAAGAATCAAAAAATCCATGTATACTGTGGTTAACCAAGGAAAGTATTTGGCAATGATAATGTTTAAAAGCATCATTTAGCACTGATAATCAAGTGGAACCAAACACAACACAACCCTAAGCACACAAGACATGGTTCACTTGAGTACAACAACATTTAGCTCTGCTACAACTTAATGTCTTTACAATTACATCAGCTGGAGATACATTTGCTGTTAACTACACAGATGCAGAGACTGTTCATCTGGCTGATGGTAGGTATATTCTCCTTAAGAAGTTGTGTAACAAGGTACTAACTTCAGAGTACAAGTGTAACTGGTGACAATGTAAATTGGTAACTTGGATTTGACACCATGGTTGAATTTGTCCATAGATGTTAGAGTTATACTTTGGTTTTCTTGACTGTTTTTTCTCTCATAAACTAATGAGGTAATCTGTGATACAGTGATCAGTAAAAGTGAAGAACTGAAGGGTACACCCATCCTCTGCTTCTTCTGGTGCTTTGACTGTGACATCTATTGTAGGGTGACCATACGTCCACTTTTGCCTGGACATGACATCCTTTTTGGTCATTAAATTATGTCTTGGGGGATTTTATAAAATTCTCTGAAATGTCCTGATTATGGCTTGCGTGTTCTACAGACGAAGACACATGCATGATTCAAACTGTAACTCCTTGAGTATTCACACTATCAAGATCATTATAATGAGTTCTGAAAGCTGAGAAGCTGAGCTTTCCAGTGATATATGGTACATTACAGTGGGGGGGGGGTAGGGGGGGTATGGGAAGTGAGCTGACTGAGCCAAAGATTCAGACAAACGTGAGTCATTTATCGCTGGTTTATCACTATTTTCTGTGGAAATAATGTAAATATATTGTAAATGACATAAGTATCATTCTGTAGTGTTTTCTTGCCATTCTTTCGCTGTATTTTTGCCTAGTTCACCTTTCGGTCAATGCCTTTCTTATCATATTCCTGTTTTATTGGTTATAGTAAACAGTCAAAATAATATTAAATAATGTTAAATAAAAATAATGAATACTACAAAATAGGTTGAGTTTCTGTTTTGTCTTCTCAAAAGTGTTGTACATGTTTATTTAGTATTGCTTATAAAGAGGAACCTGTTGAAAATTGAAATCTTTCTTTCCGTTTCTTGTAATTTACACACAGTTTTAGGCATTTATAACATAATAATGACAAATACTTGCTAGAATAGTTAATTTTTACCTGAAAATGGTACAAAATAATTTGCTGAAAAGGGCATTTTCTGACACATTTGGTGTCAGAAAAGTGAAAAAAGACCAGGTGGCCATTTATAAACATAGTAGTAAAGGGGTTAATATTTATATTAAAGTGCTTTACTGTATCATTGGCATAATTCTAATTAACCTACCTATCAAGATGTTGAGGGTGCATGCTGCATGTGCTATGACGCAACACGTGCTGCTGGGGGTCCTTTTTTTGGGTTTTCAGAATAAAAAAAAAAAAAGAAAAATCACCCTAATCTATTGGTGTAGAGGGACAGCTGGATGTCCTTCAGCTACCTTGTCTTTACCAGTGCTTAACTGGAATGCGTTGAACTGTTATTTCAGAATCTGAATAAAATTCAGCTCTACTGGCCAGATATGTTTGACATTTAAGGAATTTGATGCTGATTTACTTTGTAGTGATAGACTTGGTACACCCAGTGTGTAGGTACATATACAAACAGAACAGAAGCAGAGAATCAAAGCAGATATTCGACTTTTAATAAAAAATTTAAATGAAGGTAAGGAATAGAATATGTACAATATGTACAAGATAATATCCAAGAAACAAATGGACAACAAACAACAAGAAACAAAGTGCACCGGTGCATGTATAGTTGAAAGATGATTATTTTTGGGTTTGACAAAAATTCCCACTCCCAATCTCAGTTCTGATGTAAATGTAAGGCACCATGTCAGCACAGTTAAACACATATCATCAGCTGACACAGTAACTCATTACACCCATACATCAAGGCAGTTTTGATGGTGCAGCTCAGACAACACTGAGGTCTGATCACTGGTCATCAGTTGTCAACAATCATTTGATGATGATGTTTATTACTTATGTTTATTTTGTTACTTTTGCTCTCAGGACTACCACCATGTTTGTAGTTTGGTTCTGACACAGCAGGCAGTCAAATACAGCCTGAGGTCAAACACTTGTCACATATGGCAAGTATTTGAGTGGAAATGCTCTTGTCTCCAACAGATGCAAACGTAGGGACAAACTGAAGGTATATCTCCAGCTAAGAGATAGTTTGGGATTGTGTTTTCAACACGTCAGCCGCTGCAGATTGGGCTCAAAGGCCCTTCAGCAACCAAACAGCTGACGTCACTCTGGCTTTGCCCAAAACATTTTTCAGGCTACAATTTGCACACACACTCCTCCACACCTTGAAGGCCCTTTCTGCGTTATAGCAGACCTACTTTTACTGAGTCCCACTACTGTACTTAGTTCAAAGTGTGTGTGTGTGACTGTTTATCTGGTGCAACTTGGCCCAGTTACACTCAAATCGTCCTTGAGCAGAATACAATGCTGCACACACTAACACACACATACACGCTTGAATCTCAAGGTGCCAAAGTTTAAAAGCATCACAGTCTCCAAAACCAGCTTAAGGGGGAGAAAAAGAGAGAGACAGAGAGAGAGAGAGGAGGGTAATGTTACAGCGGTGGTTTCATTTGTATGCAAAACTGCTTATCACATGGTCACGCCCAAACGTGTGTGTCTGCGTGTGTGTGAAATGTTTCATGCGTCATCCGTCTAGTCTCTGTTATGTAGCTGTTCTGTCTAGCTTTCAGTCATTTGTCTGAACGCCACTTTCGCTCTGCATGCAAAAACAAACATGCGCACAGTACGAGGTTTAGTTAAAGCTTTTAAGCATCCCTTAATTTGGGTTTTAATGATTAGATAACATCGTCGTGGTTAAACTTCAGTCTGCCTGTGGAGAGGTCAAGGGTGCATCATGTGCAGCAAGGTCATTCCTTCTTTTCCGGAGTGACCCTGATGTGTCAAAACTGTTTCATTTCTCTCACAGTGGGGAGAAAATGCAGACTGGAGATTACAGCTCAGCGCAGAGTTCCCATTACAGAAACTCAGAAGTCTGATTTTCAGTCTCATTTCAGTTTATCGTCTCATTGTTACTTTATAGTTTTACGTAAAAATGCTTCCAGACATTTTTTAGAGGACGTTTCCCTTTGCATATTTAATATAACAGTTTTCCAAGGATTTTGATTGAGAATGCTTAATATTATCTGTATAGTTTTGGTACTAGCAGATAGGGCTGGAGGATATAATGTTTTCCCAATCATTCATTCATTGTTGATACCACTTCTCCCTTTTGGGGTCGCTGGAGCCCGTCCCAGCTGTCATTGGGCGAAAATGCAATCATGTGATCGTCCAAGCTGTAATTTTCTGCGGCACTCCAGACTGAACCAGTCTACTGTGTCAATTTTTTTACACAAACTATTTTAGTTTGAGTTAGGGCTGGGCGATATGGCCTAGAAATAAAATCCCAGATTTTTATTACACAACACTCGATTTACAATTTTTCCCTCCCTAAAAGAAACAAAACTCCCAGTGACATAAAAATGATACAAATCAAGTTTTGCTGTCATGTTGTTTAAATGTTTCCCTCTTAAAGTCAAAGTCTGGGTCTTAAAAGGCTGATTATGTAGTACAAAACATGGACAGGTTTGTCCACACTAACAACTAACTAAAACACTAAAAAGCTGGGGTATTTTTTACAGTATTAGCATGAAACTCTCTGAGCAATATTTTATCTACTTAAATAACAAATACAAGCCTATAAAAGTGCTTGTGCAAACCCTACAAGGCCGACCATCATGAAAATTGTAATTTTTTTCAAAAATTGCAACTACTTACAATTGGACTAAGGCAAGAAAAAAATCTCAATTTTGAATTTTTTAAATCTTCTACAGAAAATAATTTGAATTAATCGATTTAATCGATTTTTTGCCCAGCTCTAGTTTGAGTATCTCTTAAATAATGACACAAATCATTTATCATCAGTATTACATCACAAATAATGTGTTATGTCCTTTTGATCATTGATTTCCTTAGAGTTGTCTATACTGTAAACATGGTGAATATTAAACTGAAGCTTGATTTGAAGAAAATGGTGAATTGAATTGAAATCATAATATATGCCAGAAAAAAATCACAGTTTGATCTTTTCTGAAATCATTCAGCTCCACTGGCAGATGCTTCTGACAAAATGTTAATACATTGACACACATGAACATTTTTCTCACTATTTCAACCATAATGCTCCGCAGGAGGTCACATTTGAGTAAACTGGCCCAAAACCAAAAGAGTTCAGCATCCCTGCTTCATACCACAAGCCCTGATTGGGTGACTTATGGCAGACACCCAGCGATGATGTATTTACATCCCACAAGACTCAGCACATGCCATCAAGCATGTGCTGACATGTTTGATTACAGGCCAACAGTCTGAATATTATCATCCAGGGAACTCCTCCACGACGTCATGGGGGATCAAATGACGGCTGATCCTGAAGGTCGAATGAATCCCACAGTTTTACAGCTTTACATCACTGAGCTAAGTTAGTCATGTTCACTTTTAGGTCTCAAGCAGCAGTTCAGCCTCTCCACTTTTCTTTCCATCTGAACTACTGTCTGGTTTGTGAACATCTTCAAGGATTTCCAGGTTTTTGCACAAGTGTTTGCTATAATTTAAAAACCAAACAAATGCATTTTGTAGCTCATAAAATAAAGGTCAAGGTCATAAAGCTTGGTTATTGTCTTTAAATTGTGAGTGTGATATCTCATGAATATTTTGTAGAACTGTCTTCAGCCTTCAGACATAAACTGACTCCATCCTGGTCACCACAGGCAAAAGAGCGAGGGTCAAGGTTACCCTTTGCTTCCGAACACTATATCTAAGAACATATGTGTATTATTTCAAATTCACAGAAATGTTCACTTGTACTCTGTGGCAGCCTGATGTTTGTTCTAGCACAGGTAAGAATGAAATTAAACAGAAACTTATTTTGTTTCTTGCTGGAGAATGCAACACATCACCTTTTCATACGTTTCTCTTCAATTTGATCAAACCTCCTCTCTTAATAAGCTTAATATTAGGGCTGTCACTTTAGTGCATTAATTAGATTAATTAATTACACACTGCAAATTAATGCGTTATAAAAATTAATCGCAAGATTAATCATAGCACACAAACATTTTGATATTTGCCAGTTGAAGGACCCGTACATGGCAGTGGCACGTCACTTCACACATGCGTCTCTAGTCAAACCAAACAAAGCCCAGGTGACAACAGGAATGGCATATTTAAGACTTAGTCTTATTTTATTTTTGAATTTATTTATCTATATTTGTACTGCATTCTTTAATAATCCATCAGGCCTAATTGTTTTGCTGGATGTCCTCCACCTTTTTCTTATTTTGAATTTGATTTATGAAACACACTTAAAGTGTAATTTGAGTTGCCTGATTGAACTTAGAATTTTCTGGACAAGTTGTCCTGACTTTGGTTTCATTTAGTCACCAATAAAAATGTGGATTTACAAATCTTCACTTCTTAGTGTATTCATTTTATTAGTCCTGCACTACAATTTTATAATATCCTAGAATTCAAATTGTTTATTTGGGTACTTGAAGCAGGTATGAGATTAAAATGTGATTAATTAGATTAATTAATTAATTATAAATCTGGTAATTAATTAGATTAATTTTTTTAATCGTCTGACAGCACTACTTAATATATATTAGAGGTCACAAGCTAAGAGTTTGAGTCATGGAGTTTCTTCATTATCCCTTCCTTGGGAACTTGCAATAATGCACACTAAAAAATGTTGAGTTCTTTTGGTAACCCAATTCATGTGTTGCTTGTGTTGAGTTAAATTTTTGGGTTATTTTTATAAAGAGTAGCCCATTTTCTGGGTTATATGGCTATTATTTTAACCCAACTATGTCACAACCAGCTCCACACTCACTCGGAATCAGATCGTCTCGCTCTCATGCCACGAACTCCAGACCTGCTATCCAGACTGATCCCCGGTTGCCGACCTTGCCTTCTGTTCCTGACACCAAGTACTTGTTTGTGAATCTTGATCTGTGGTGGCCATCTGATCTCCGGTATCTGACCCTTCTGCCTGTGTGTGACGCCGAGTACCTGTCTTTGAGCCGGAATTAGTGGTGGCAGCCTGATCTCCAGCAATCAGAACTGTTTCCTGCTCTGAAAGACGAAGTGAGTCCTAACGTGCTATACCTTAAAGACTCTGAGTTGCAGTTTGAGTGTGTGGCTCCTGCGTAGTCGAGTGGACTACTGCCTTATGTTCCAAGGATCGTGGGTTCAATCCCTTCGATCTACAATTGTTCCTGTGTCTGTTTAATAAAGCTGGTTATTGTGAACTGCAAAATCTGTGTCGCTTTTGGGTCCTAACTGCTTCTGTGTCAAACTACTGGGAGAGCTGAATTGCGCAACCCAGTAATTGGGTTAGGAATGACCCAACTTTTGTGTTCAATAATACAACCCAAAAATTGAGTCGAAAAAAAAGAACCCAACCTGTTGGGTTAAAATAACCCAAGAATGGGTTTGTCCTTTCCGAACCAGCAGTTGGGTTAAAATTGGGTTATTTTTTAACCCAACTGTTTTTAGTATGTGAGGGGACATTCACGGGTTAAGTTTTGTTTTACACCATAAGTGCAAATCTCAGAGGGGCCGCAGAGCATGTGTTCCTCCCTTCAACAAAGTTGTCCCCCACAAAAATCCTGTTCAAATAAGATTTTTCTAGTAGTACAGTGATGTGTTTTGATGGTACAATACAAGTAAGCTACTTAAAAACACATTGTTAGACAATTTTAACTGTTAAAGATTACAACACCCCTCCCCTCACAATGGTTTAGTCCAAACTGTAGCTGCTGCTACAGAGCCGTGTTCACACAGAGGCAGGCGGACACAGCAGTGGTGATCGACCGAAGCAAGTGTATTAAAACACAGAAAGGTTGATAAGTTGTTCATCACTCCACTTGTTCAACAAGCACAACATGAAAAGCAATTTTTCAATACCTCCTGTGTTCGAAGCATGTTTTAAATTAACATAGCACACAGCTAATAGGGTATTTATTAAGCTAAAATTAAATTTGCACTGTTTGTAGCTCATCTTTTCAACTTAGTTTGTAATGCTATCCCCCAACATTGAAGAGGGATTTTCCCCATTGTTTTCAACCATTGTGCAGTTTAAATAAATAGAAAAATTATAACAAATTTGGACAAAGTAGGTCAATTGTGAAGGTTGTGTTTTTTTCCCTTGCTTGTAAAAAAAGAAACTTTTCAAGCCATTTTCTACAAACTTTGCACAGATGTTTACTTAGACTAAAATGAGAACATGTCCAGCCCTCTTTAGAATACAAAATATCAAGTATTTTTAGATATTTTATCTCAAACTGTTTACTCAAACATACAAATTTGAACTTTTGGATGTCAAAGGTATAAGTCATGAAACGTTAGGCTCAGAGTAACCTGACAAGCTAGATGGACAGCTCCAGATATCTGCCACAGAAATATTTCACTAGTCCATCTGGGTTTAAATTTGTTTTCAGGGGCAGAATGGTAAAAAAAATATCAAGCTTGTGATTGGACAGTCCTTTGGCTTGTCACAATCATCACAGACCAATCCACATCAAGCAGGGTTGCCTCCTACAATGTAGCATACATAGCGGCTAACTTAGCCGCTAACAGTTAACAACAGTTAATGACCGTTAGCCGTTAGCCGCTAACTTAGCTGCTAACAGCTAAGGGCCTTATACTATCGTCTAGTACACTAAATTGTACCACACAGATGATTCATTTAACACTTACATGTAACCACGTTTTACTGAGTAGCCATGAGGACAATGGGCTAATCGGCATGTCCGGTTCTCAACTTCCGGTTCTCAACTTCCGGTTGTCGCCAAGTCCGCATTCTGCAGCTCCCGCCTCTCTTTCCTGATTGGGCCGTTAAGAATTCAGCTGAGTGAATTCTTTGGACAACGGAAGCTGGCAAGACGGACCTGCAGGATTTCAGAATCAGGCAGGTCTGTCTGCTCTGCAAGGCTAGCTCAGAGTTGCTTATGAGAAAAAAATCTCAGAAGCAGTTTTGCATATGTCCTCGAAACTAGGGCTGGGCAATTAATCGAAAAATAATCGAAATCAACATTTAGAGCCTCTAATTAAAGTAATTTTACTCATGCCAATTATTTTGATTATATTCCGTGTAAAAATCATGTGACGGCTCACCCTCCATACAGTCAGCGTTCACTTCCGCCAAGAGCTAAGGACGCGCCGCCAACATGGAGGAGACAAGCGCTAAACTATAAGATGACCTTGTAGCCAAGAAAAAATCTTTCTCCGTTGTTTGGGCACATTTCAGATTCTGTGCAGAGGACATTTAACAGAAAGAAGTTAAGTGTGAATACTGCTGGAAGACCATGTCGACGACCGTTGGTAACACCACTAATTAGTTCCAACATAGTATAAAATAATTGTTCATTCATCGTAATCGAGGAAAGAGCTTCAATCAATCGTGATATTGAGATAAGCAAATATCGCCCAGCCCTACTCGAAACTCACCTAATAATATTGTATCAGATTTTAAGACCATCAACAAACAGTCAAGGTCATGACACCCTGTGTGAATCTCATGCTTGTTTACTTGATATCCCTCACAAAAGCTTGGAGAGACTTTTTTAACTTTGCCATGTTCACAAGGGGTCAGAGCTGAAGGTCAATCAGTCCTTATGTTCATCCTTTGCTTTTGAGACTTTTATAAATCACACTACCAACCTACCAATGCAGCTAGCAACAACAGTTAAACTCACAGAGAAAAAAATATGTCATGGCTCAAAAACTGATCCTGATATTGAATTCTGTCCTTGCCCAAGGCACCGTCCAAATGGGAAGAGAGGGAAAGATGGCCCAGCTCTGATCTTCTAGTCCTGCAGCAGACAAAGGCTCTCAGAGTAGAAACCAGACTGAGATGGATCAGAGCGGATCAGGATTCTGACACTAAAGTCAAAGTCATCACTTAACTGGCCTCTTTTCGTTAGCCTTGCCCCCAGGTTTGTCTTTCCAAGGCAATGAAAACTCATGAAACAGGAAGAGAATCTGTCAGAGTTAAATCTTTCCCAGATTCTGTTGACAGCAGATGGTAGAAGGCGAGGAAAGCTGACTGAAAATAAAAATCATATCTAACTTATTAACATATTTCTCCTTCAGCGATGGCACAGGACACCCCTCAGGCCCCTCGAGGCCACCCCCTTTAGGCTTATATGAGCTTCAATTCCCCGTCCTCATTGCTTTTCATAACAATTCCTCTTTCCTGCTCTCTTATCTCCTCCTTCTCCTCCTCTGTGCTGGTATTTTGTTATATTTTGCACTGCCACTGTCAGAAGCAGAAGGGCCTCCAGGGTAATATGCTAAGCTGCTTTCTGACTTAACTTTCTGTTCAGGTGCAGGCTGCAAAAACCTGCCAATGGTTTACTGTTAAAGCGCTTAGAACAGCATTAAAAACATTTATCCAAGTTCATACAAACCAATTATTTTCCTTTCTGTCAGCGACCAGCCAGCTAACGCAACACATTGTCCTCCGTTCAAAGCATCTTTTGTTGTGAGGAAATGATGAAGTGAAGGTATCTCTGCAGTCTGCTCAGCTTTTCTGTGCTTCTGCTGTTGATCTTACAACAAACAGGCATTCAAGTGACAAGGTCATGAGTTCACTTATGTCAATTCCATACTCCTTTTAGGTATTTAATTTATTAGTTAAATCAATTAAGGACATTTTGTTGAATTGTTTCCTCTAACAAGGAATACAGGCTGTTGTAGGCTTATAAATTGCATATTTATGATTCACTGTTCCATTCAGTCTTTTACTCTTTTTTTCAACAAATGGCTGCAGTCCCACTCAAACACTTAAGCTAAACTGCAACACAGTCACTCTTGTCAAGCACCACTGTAGCTCTGCTTAACAGCTTCTGATTCTGACTGAGAATAAAATGCTGAGCATACACTATGGAACAAAAGCTAACATTGATAGACTTTTGCAGAGACAGTGCAGTTACTTTAAAAATGGAGATAAAGTCCAGCCATATTGCAGCCCAGCCCACAACACAGTGCAACATTTTTTCATTGACAACAATATATAAAACTACTGGTAGGGTCATACGTCTCAAACGCTTTTGGGTAGACATTTTTCATCTGTTCAGTGTTATTTATAAAGAGAGATTAAAAAAAATTATCTCCTGATTGTATTGTTGTTTGTCAAGGCTGCTCTGAATATTTTGTAACCCTTCCCTCCGCCCTGCAACAAGCCTTAAGTTTTGGTTTGGTTATAGCAAAGACAGCAATTCTGAGAGAGTGGAAATCAGCTACTCCTCCTTATTCTAAAGTTTGGCTGTTAACTAAATGTTTATGTTTACTTTTATACTGTACCTCCAGGCCTGTCACGATAATCAATACATCAATTAACCGCCCGATAAATAAAAACATCCTTGGTAAGTTTGCTGGCCTCGATAAACTGACACGTGCCTGCATGTTTGTTTACCCCCACACTCTCTACCAAACAGGCTGAATGAGAAGATGGTTTACTCTGAGCAACTGTCTCAACACCGGGGTGTGTTGGTTCTATAGCTGATTTTGCAAAGTGAGCATCTGTCACTCATTCAATCTTTGGGGTGGGGGTGGGGGGGTGGGGGGGCAGCTCGCGTGACACACACAGAGAGCTGAAGTGAGCGTCCTAAGGAGTAACGAGGAAACGAACACTAATATAAACTAGAAAAGCACTCGGAGAGCGCAGACCTCCGCCAGCGCCACAGTCCTCACCCATATTGTGATTTTGACCATAAATGTTAGTCCTACCTTTATTTCATCTAAATATTTAGATTCCTTGACCATGAAAACATACAATTAGCAATTGGATTCATAATTACCTCTGCCAAGGAGGTTATGTTTTCGGGAGAGTTTGTTTGTCCGTCTGTCTGTGAACAAAATAACTCAAAAAGTAATGGATGGATTTTGATGAAATTTTCAGGAAATGTTCAGCATGGGAAAAGAAAGAAGTGATTCAATTTGGTGTTGATCCGGATCAGCGTCTGGATCCGCCATGATGAAAAATGTGATTTTCATGAATAACTACTGAACTAAAATAGATATCATTGTGAAACCAATTGCTAATGGTATGTTTTCATGGTCAAGGAATCTAAATATTTAGACGAAATAAAGGTAGTACTAATATTTATGGTAAAAATCACAATATGGGAGAGGACTGTGGTGCTGGCGGAGGTCTGCGCTCTCCAAGTGCTTTTCTCGTGATATCTATTTTAGTTCAGTAGTTATTCATGAAAATCACATTTTTCGCCATGGCAGCCAGACACTGATCCGGATCAACACCAAAATTGAATCAGTTCTGTCTTTTCCCATGCTGAACATTTCCTGAAAATTTCATCAAAATCCATCCATAACTTTTTGAGTTATTTTGTTCAAAGACAGACGGACAGACGGACAGACAGACAGACGGACAGACGGACAAACTCTCCCGAAAACATAACCTCCTTGGTGGAGGTAATGATGGCACTAAAGATACGATTCTTAACCCGGCTGCCACAGCCCCAGTGTGGGAATATTTTGGTTTTAAACAGAATGAACAAGGTGTGAGCTGATGAACACAGACGAGCTGATATGTCAAATTTGTTTCAAAGTAGTGCCGACGAAGAAGAAGAGGTGCAGTGGAGCCTCCATCCTGACAGTCAGCGCTTACTGAGGTGTTTGGTCAGCAAAGGAAATACATATAAAACAGAGCAAAATGGTGTGCAGTCACAAACAGTGCCGTTTGCTATGTTGCAAAAGAAATGTAGCCCTTCAATACAGTTGAAAAGACAGCATTTTGGGAAATGTTATAAACGTTTGACAGACTGTACGAATTGACTGGGAGAACTAACATGCAACAAACAATTCCTAAACTGTATAAACTACATTTTATTTATTGTTTTTACTGTTGTGTGTGTGTTTTTGTTGGAGTTTTGTTTGTTTTTCTGTTTTTTATTGTTTTAAATTAGTATAATTCTTTTTATTTACATGCAATTTTTCCTAAAAGAGAGTCCATTTCTTTTTTATTGTTTTTTTTCTCTTTTTTTGTTTGCAAAGTGTGTTATATTGTTCGTTTAAAGCTGGTGTCTACGATTTGAAACCGCAGCCTGCCCCTCCTTCCCTCACCTCTCTCCTCCGTGTTCCAAGATCCCGCCCCCAGCTCGTGACGCCTCATATAGCCCCCTCGGACTGAGCTACGAGCGACTAGCACAATATATCAGCAGCAAACTCAATCAAAAACAGCTCAGCTCAACTGAAAGTATCAAACACGACAGACATCTCCCTTATAACACACAGCAGTAGCCATTTCAACTGGACCGGCGGCAATGCGGGTTTGGCGCCGCCAGAGCAGAGCCGAGTGTGGGGGAGGATTAATCTTTCTCAGCCTGTCCTCCCCAGCTCAGCTTACAGTGCTAACGATTAGCGGCTAACAGGCTAACCCGCTCCCCTACAAGTTATTAGCCCGTGCAGGCACAAACTAACCAGAGTTATTCAGCAGACATCTCCCACTGTAGTAAACAAAGCCATTACCTGATCAACCAGGGGCGAAATGGCCGATGCTGAAGGTCTGACGGCCGGCTGAGGCTATTCGTTAGCCGTTAGCCCGCTAACAGGCCTCCACCCGCGGGCAGAGCTCCGTTGGGCCCGCGGGAGAGGGAGGCGGATTCCCGGGTTCGGCGCTAGGCTTTCCCGGCTCCATGATAGTTCAGTAGCTAACGCTGCTAGCTGCTCACGGAGGTAGAGGGAGGAGGCGGCACCATGGGCAAGATGCTGCGACTGCGTAGTGAGGGAGACGAGGGAAAGGCCAGAGGAGAAGTGTGTTCAGCTGCCAGACTGTCTTTGGAAAGGGAGCCGGATCCCCGAGATCGGCGCTAGGCTTTTCCGGCCCCCTGATAGTTCAGTAGTTACCGCTGCTAGCTGCTCACGGAGGTAGAGGGAGGAGGCGGGACCATGGGCAAGATGCTGCGTGCATCATGAGTGAGGGAGACGAGGATTGGATGGACTCATGGACTAACTCACGGACCAATTAATAGTCGCAGGTTCTTAGGCTTGATTGGTCAGCTAGTATGCAGCTTTTCAGCAGATATACTGAATGGATTTTTTTCATTCTTTTTTGTCTTTATACTGTGTAGATAGGACCATAGGACCATAACAGCCTTATAAACGGTGTTATTAATATGTACAAAGCTTCCAAATCGTAGACCATAGCTTTAATTTATTTTATTTAAAAGATATTGACCTTCCAATTACAGTTAAATACTCTTAAGACTTTAAAGTTTATTGCTTTTGATTGCTTTTGTGTACTCACCGTATTATGACATATATTATAATTGCATGAATGAAAAAAAAATATTCAAAAAATAATAACATTGACAATAATATTGTTTATCGGCAATATTTTTTTTGGACAACTGTCATCCAGCAAAATTTGTTATTGTGACAGGCCTATGTACCTCTGTAACTCAAGTATTTTTATTTTGGCATTGTTATATTCTTACTCGTTCCATGTTTTCAACTGGCATGAACTCTGGCCTTCTGGCCTTCCCTCACTGTACTGTGTGTGGCAGTGTTTGTATATTTACATTTGTCTTTTTTTGTTTGTCTTTTGTTCTGTTTGTACTGTAATATGAAAAGTTAGAGATAAAATGTAAAAAAAAAAATTGAGGACCACTGGTAGGAGTTTGGTCTCAAGGCATGACTTGAGCGCTCAGCAAGACAGGAAAGTACTAAACCATTCAAAACGTTATAAAACTTCAATAAATCTTAAAATCAATCCTGAAACAAACAGGGAGCTGATGAAATGAGGCTAAAGCTAGAGTAATATTATTGTAATTCATTTTTCTTGTCAGGAGACCTGCTGTAGCATTTAGCACATCTGCAGACAACACAAATTTAAACCAGTGAACAAAGACTCAGTAATCCAGCATTAAGGTCTAAAGATATAAATTGCAGTAGCAAAGTCTCTTGCACAGAGGTAAGTTCAATATTTATGATCAGAATTTCTGATGTGAGTAGAGTGCACCAAGGCATGTCGTCTGTGATTTGTCACATAAAATGGAGCAAAGCCAATCTGGGAGCAGGCTGGCAGATGCAGGAGGCAGACTTAGTGACAGAAATAAGAGGAAAGACTCAGAATTTGTAAAAACATAAAACATTTCCACAAGAAGGTCCACATGTGCCACAATGGTTTGATCATCATCACTGAATGTCCACTCTTATCATTCAGTAATGATAAAATGTTGCTTTTCTTGTTTCACATCAGTTTCTAACACACACGAAAAATTACATGAAGTAAACAGGCCAGTTTTAGGAAAGTGGAGGCTTTGTGCTCATGATGGAAACATCTGTATTGGTGTTGGTGACGATGAGTTTTACAATATCAACATATCAGCAAAAATCCAATACTGTTCATCTCTAAAAAATAAACCTGTAAAGCTGGCACATCTCTGCAGATTTCCTGACATTTTGACTTGTCCTCATGACTTCTCATTAGGGATGTATTACGCGGACCGGTACTTTAATAGTGTCATAACTATGTGACAGTTGAAGAGACGTTCAAGTACCGATAACAAGAACCGTTTTTCCAGATTCTTAATGGTATTCGGGTGCCAACCCAATTAGGGACTAGTACTTTAATGTACGTAGTTATGACACTACTGCCGTCGACAGGTGATGACGCAGCTGGCTCAAGCATGTCGGTGAGGGCTAAGCGCTCGAAGGTCTGGGCTCACTTTAGCAAAGTTAATGAAAACTCGGCCCAATGCAATCTTTGTCAGAGAGAAGTTGCATCCAAGAGGGGAAATACTAGCAACATCACCAAACACTTGGAGCGCGTGCATAGTATAAAGCTAAAGGAGTGTGAGCTGTTTGATTGCTACATGAGTAAAGTTAGCAGCCCGGCTAACACTAAAGATTGCGGCACCGTGGCGGTGGCACCCAGTTTTGTTTCTGCTATGTCAAGTCATGATAAGTTTTTTGTGTAGTTTGTAGTCATCATTACAGCATCGATTTTAGCACCACAAGATATATGGGTCTGTCTGTACATGTAGTCTGTTGGGCGGCATGAAGGGGTTTTGCCATCTCCTTAGCTTTCTTTTTGCCCCTGAGAAGCATTTGTAATGCATTACCTCTATTCTGTTGAAGCTCTATTATTACCTTGTGGCAATAAAAAAAGGTTGAATCTTTTAATATCTTGTTAAGTCTTTAATTTTTTTAAATTACATGTTGTAGTATCAATAACAGTATCGATAAGTATCGATACCGATAAGGAGTAGGGCTGGGCATTGGCAAGAGCCTCACGATACGATACGTATCACGATACGATAATATCACAATATATCACGATATCACAAAGTTGTGACATATTGCGATATTATACAGTAAACTAGGGAAAACCTAGAGACAGTGAATTATTAACTTTTCCATTTTATTGTAATTGAAATATGTCAACTGCAGTGTTATATAAATACAATTAACTTGAAAACACAGAGTGCATCAAGTCACCTGAATTAATGTTGCAAAGAAATTATTCTTGTTTTCCCTTTAATAAAGTACTGAAAGCATCCACACCTGCAGAGCAGCTCAAACTGTAATTGAACACATGAGGAACAAACTGCTTCATGTTATTGACAGCACAACAGTAAGTAAAAGAATCACATATTTCTCTTGTCACTGTCTGAACTGAATACACTGCATGAAACAAAACCTGTACATACATATTTATAAGTTGTATTTTATTTCCAACTCTGATAAAATATGAGTTTTTATTTTTTACAAAAATATTGATACTAAGATTTGAAATATCGATATTGTATTGGGAGTCAAAATATCACGATATATTGCGATACCGATATTTTTTCACACCCCTAATAAGGAGTATTGGTATCTGTATCAGCATCGATAAAATCATAATGATATACATCCCTACTTCTCATGGTGGTCAAACTGCAGTAAAAAAATAATTTATATATGAAGCTGAACAACAGAACTCGCATTGGTTTTCGCTGCTTTTCATTATTTATTTGGAGCACAATCTGTTCTTCAGTATATTGACTGTTTTTACTCTGCTGTTTGCATTGTTTTAATGTTAGATCAGGGGAAAGGTAAAGTAATTGTTAAAGTGAAAACAATCAGCATATTAAAAATGATGACTAAGACTTATTTATTTACAAGTTCAACTGTATCATGTAAGATGACTGAGGGATTTATTCAGATGCAGTGCAGCTCTTCTCTGTTTGCTCCAGGCTGCTACAAATTTATTTGGACACAAATTACTACATGATGCCCGCTGTTGACTTCTAATTAGGTTCTGATGGACCGCTGGCCTTCAGGAAAAACAGTTATTAACCCCGCTCACATCGCCACAACTCCATTGACCTCCAGCACCCTGTCACCCTGGATCACCAAAATGTAGCCACCCCTCTGACTTTTAACTTGATCACAACAAACAACATTTGCCTCCCAGCAGGCTGTGGCCCTGATTTCCCTCTCAAACAGCAGATGTTGTTGTCGGGAACTCTTTAGGATTGCACAACAGACCTTAAAACCAAATCCTTTTGCTCAAGAACGCCAATATCGAGTGTCCCGTTTCCTGCCCCTCTGCACCTGCACTGATCTGATCCCTCGTGTGGGAGCACAAAAGACATCATGCAGAGTCATCGTCAAGTATTTTGTAGGTGTGTATTTGCGTGCGCAGTCCGTGTTTCTCTCCATCTCTACACTGTGTTTCTTTTCATAGTCATAATGGGATTAATGCACCCAGCCCTTTTTTTTCGTGCTTACATAAGTGACAAAGATGAAGTCACCGCAGGATGTCAGGGCAAGTTGCCTTGGACAAAAATGGCAAGTGTGAAGTGTTTCTGATGTGTAATGCCAAGTTTCACAAATAGCTGACTAAATCTGACTAATACATGACTTATTCAAAAATAAATGGTGCAGAATGGTAAGTGCTCTGTGATATATGAAGTGTCACGATCTTCCAAGTCAAAGATGTGAGTCAACGTTTGATTTAAATACTTTGAGGAACAGAACAGATGGAACAGAAATGACTGTGATTTAGTAACCATGAACAATGAGGGCTGCTACTTTTCTTTGAATGTGACCAAAATATCAGGCACATCATATTTATATGAAGCCCTCTTTAAAGTGTGTTTGGTATCATATCCTTAGTTTCTAAACATACCTGCTAAATATGACAAAGAACTTTATTACAATTGACATATAAGAGAAAAGTAAATTCAAAACTTATCAGCTGTTGATTAGTTGTTTAATACCTTATCATTTTACAAATAATCAAGGCACACCACTGTGCCCCCACACACACTTTGAGAGCCAGTGTCGCAGGCTATGTTACTCACCCTGTTTTATCATCACATACAGCTGCGACATGACTTTTTCTGAAATGTAAAAGAAATCCAAAACATTTTTTCCACTATTAATGCAGGTTGTAGCCAGCTTTAGTTTTATCTGACAGCACTAAAAGGTGTAAAGGCAGGAGCGTTTATACCACAAACTTCAGTCTGGCCTCATAACAAGCTGTTTTTCACTAATTGCAATAAATTCAAACTCTTGAAATATGTTTATTGTGTAGGATAATACATGATAATGATAAAATTACTGACTGATTTGCGTAGAACTTAGTGTATCGCAAATTTCTGGACACGTTTAAGCACTGGCTTTTCCACGTTACTACTGATAATCAATCAAGTGTTTAAATTGCTGCCCTGATCTGACTTTTTCTGTCTCACCTGAATGGAAGCAAACTACACCACTTCATACCTTTTATGGTCATGGGGATACTAGAGCCTGTCCCAGCTGGCATCAGGTGAGAGGCAAAGAGCCCCCTAAATTGGTAACCAGCCAATCACAGGGAGAAAGAACGACAGACACACACACTAAAAACAGTTGGGTTAAAAGATAACCCAATTTTAACCCAACTGCTGGGTCAGAAAAGGACAAACCCCTTTTTGGGTTATTTTAACCCAACAGGTTGGGTTCTTTTTTTTCGACCTAATTTTTGGGTTGTATTATTTAACACAAAAGTTGGGTTATGCTAACTACAATGTTGGGTTGTTCCTAACCCAAATATTGGGTTGTGCAATTCAGCACTCCCAGTAGTTTGACAAGGAGGCAGGTAGGACCCAGAAGGGACACAGATTTTGCGGTCCGCAACAACCAGCTTTATTAAACAGACAAAGGACCAATTGTAGGGAGCGGGGATCGAACCCACGATCCTTGCAGCACAAGGCAGTGACGTAGTCCACTCAGCCACGCAGGTGCCATACACTCATACCGCAACTCAGACTCTTTAAGGTGAAGCAGGTTAGGACTCTCTTTGTCTTTCAGAGCAGGAAACATTTCTGATTGCCAGAGATCAGGCTGCCACCACTGATTCAGGCTCATAGACAGGTACTCGGTGTGACACACAGGCAGAGGGTCAGATACCGGAGAACAGATGGCCACCACAGATCAAGATTCATGAACAGGTACTCGGCGTCAGGAACAGAAGGCAAGGTCGGCAACCAGGGGTCAGGCAAGCAGGTAGGTGCAGGGTAGAAACGGGTCGGTACCTTGAAGTCTAGCTGAGGATTAGATGATAAAGGCGGGAACAGGAACAGAACAGGTCGGAAACGGGTGATCAGTCTGGATAGCAGGTCTGGAGTTCGTGGCATGAGAGCGAGACGATCTGACGCCGAGTGAGTGTGGAGCTGGATGTGACATAGTTGGGTTAAAATAATAGCCCTATAACCCAGAAAAGGGGTTACTCTTTATAAAAATAACCCAAAAATTTAACTCAACACTGGCAACACATAAATTACCAAAAAAACAACATTTCTTAGTGTGCACATTCTATCACCTAAGAAATATCCAGCTGCCATTTAGCCTAAGAAACATGTTTTTTTAATCTTGAAGTGCAGCTGGATCTGCAGACAAATTCATTTTGCTAAACCCAATCCACAACATTTGTTAGTGGCCCAATCGTGACAGCCCAATCAGCATCCTTTAAAACAGGAAGAGGTGGGAGCTCTTTTTCTTTAGTAGCAGAAGGAAAAAAAACAACACAACAAAGCTCTCCATAGAAAGGATATTTTCCCTCCAAATTAGACATGTTTTGTTGAGAGTGTATACATTCTTTCTGGCAGTAGCGGCTACACCATTACCTGATTGGCCCATAATAAAGGTGACTGATGAAACGATCGTCTAATCACCTCCTGGATATGTTCTGCCCATCCCCAAACACTTTTTATGTGCTGTTGCCCAGATGGACAAGTAAAATATATCAACTGGTCCATCTGGTGTGCCACGTTAATGTTATTTGTCTGTAGTTAAAAACTGGGGTACTTGGAGAAAACCAGTTCATGCACAGGGTAAAGGCAAAACCCACACAGCAAGCTGAGTCAGACTAGTTACCTTCTTGTCTTGAGGAACCAGCGTAGGCATTATGATGACATTGTTTGACTACATATTAGGGGTGTAACAGTACATATATCCAGGCCAAACTGCTTGAAAAGGACATTCGGTTCGGCACAGTGCTGTATCCGAACAAGTACAGTAAGTTTACGTTAGCCACTGCCTGCTGCACATGGCTCTTTAACATTCACGGGGTACTCGTCTACAATTGTTGTGGTTAGGGAAGGCTTTTTGATATTCATGAGGAAAGTGGTCTGTGATTCGTGCTCTTGGGATCATGAGCACATCATGTGGATGTGACGTCTCACGGTGAGCCAATCAGAAGACGAATATCAAAGCTTCCGTAACCACAAAGATTGTGTCTGAATTGTGCATTATGGCTACTGCTAGCGACCAACAGGAGCTTGGAGACCCTCCCCCATCGCTGAAATCTTCTATTTGGGAACACTTTGGCTTCCTGGTGAAATATTGCAACGGAGAAAGACAGGTGGATAAAACGAAGGCGGTGTGCTGATACTGTTCAACTGAGGTTGGGTATTTTTACGGCAGCACGTCAAACAAGCTAACTCACCTGAAACGGCACCACTCAAGTGTAAGAATTTTCACGGAAAGGAAAAAAAAACATTGTAGTGCAAATTCGACTGCCATCTGCATTTAAGCAGCCTCTCCCAGACAATTCAGATCGGGCCAAAGCGATAGCAGCATCCATCAGTGTTTTTATAGCATAGGATCTAAGACCATATTCAGTTGTGGAAAATGCTTTTAAACACATGCTAAAGGTGATTGAGCCCCAGTATAAAATACCCAGTCGTCCACATTTAAGCCAGGAATTTAAAAAAGAAACTCATTATTTTTTTTATTTCACACATTTGTTGTTTATTTATTTTATTTAACTTATTAGAATTACCAAGCAGCACATTGAATATATTCTGTTTTCAGTTTGTATAATTAAAATTTTTTGGTTTAATAAACGTGCTAAACAAGCAAATGGTTTTGTGTTGTTCCCATACTGTACCGAAAATGTCCCAAAACATGACCCCAAAACCGAGGTACATACCGAACCATCATTTTTGTGTACCGATACACCCCCACTATATATTATTGACTGTAGAGAGAAAGGCAGATTTTTCAGTCCTTGAGGCTGTGAGAATTAATTCTGCATCATTTTTCAGAGACTGAGCTGTCTCCGAGTGCAGCTGTGTTGACTTACAAGTGTTGTATTTTCACTTCAGTGTCCTGCAAATAGACAAGGACAGAGAACAAATAAACACAAGCAAGTATGTTTTTTTTCTTCAACCATCAAACCGTAAATCCTCATCCTGTTTTAAAGTTGAAGTGACCGCTTTTCACACTCATTTGGATTGACACAAATAATTTCATGGCACTGATGTTGGCCTTTTCATTCATTATAGCATTTCATTTTTGAATGAGTGCTGAACATGTGGTTGTGTTTACATACATGACCAGCAGCATCACATCACGCACACATCTGTCACACGGGGACAACAGGCCTCCAGCTCGGGGCCGTTATAAGCTGGATGTGATCGCCCAGCAGCTTAAAATAGAGCGCTGATCCGATAATGGACTGAAGTTTATGATCATTAATACTCAGAGGTCTGGTCACTCTGCACAGAGGGATGGATGGCACATGCCCCCCTTTACACACTCACACATAATTTCACATTAAACGCATTTAGTGATGATGAGGAGAGGCCTGACAGCTGGCAAATGCAAGTGTTTTGTTTGCTGCATGTGCAAAATGAGGAGAAATGAGTGTGTGACTGTGGCTCCAGTTTAGTAGCACTGAGATAGCAAATTGAGATCAGCTTATTCAGTGTTTTGTAGTCCTCAGCTCAAAAAAAGTACAGACGTCAACAATGATGTCAATAACAAGAGCATCATCAGCACCGTCGCCAACAGAACAAGAAAAGAGAGAAAACACACTGTTAGGATTTATTTCACTTGGACTTCTTCTGTGATGATAACAGTTAGTTATTTAATAAAAAAAATAATTCAGAAGTTCAAAGCTTAAGAAGTCTGCAACTAAATGTAGAAAACTAGAACCAAAGACAGAACACAAAAGGTTGAAACCCTACTGATGGATGATGCACGTTATCAGCCAAAATAATTATTAATAATCTGTGTTTGTTATAGCAGCTGCTCTAGCGGTTACTCAGTCTCCTTGGATTTGCAGTGGGACCGCCTTAAGGTGACAAATGACCTTCTAAAAGTATCACAAATGTCATCCTAATGGCAGGCCATGTTCACACGAGGGTAGGTATTTTTAATAATTGTAAGAGCATCCCTGTCCACATAAATATGAGGGGTGAGTATTGCAAGAACCTCACAATACTATAAGTACCACAATTCTTGGGTCACGATACGATAATATCACAATATCACAATATTGTAACTAAGAAAAAACCAGAGATGGTGTTTATGTAAATCACACAATAGTACTTGAATCTACAACTTTTCCATTTGATTGTTTTTGAAATATGTCAAATGCAGTGTTACATACATACACTTAACCTGAAAACAGAGTGCATTGTGTCACTTAAACTAATGTTGCAAAGAAATAATCATTTTTTCCCTTTAAAGGTGCTATGAGGAGAATCTATTTCAGAAGACTGCCGTAATGCTGCGTTCCAGTAACCTCAGACTGGGAGTGACATCATCTCTGACTAATCGGCATTCCAGTTGAAGTCGGAAAAAAACATGCCGATCTACCAGGCTATTGTTAGCTGTTGTTAGCACGCCCTGTTGTTGTTGTTCACAAATATCACATGAAGAATGTGATAATCACTATGGCAGCATTTTTGTAAATATAAGTCTAACAATACTATGTATACAACTGATCTAGAGCGACACACCCCAGTCAGAAGTGCAAATAAATGGATTATTACAGGAGCTAAATAACTGTTCACACTGGGGGCATCCATCTTCGATTGTCAACTCGGGGGTGGTGAGGTTTCACCGAGTTCCCAGAAGGAAATTCAGACTTCGGGGGACGTTCCAGTTGCTCTTTCTAGTTACATAGCGGTAGTTTTGATGTGTGACAAAAAGCAATTTTTGGAAAACTTAGTATCGTAGTTTTGTACCCGGCTGTCCGACCCGACCACGAAGCTAAGGAATAGCATTTATAGATAACCTATTTTGATGCTATAAAACTCATCTTAAAGTGTGTATTTCGGTCAGGCATATATCTAAAAGTGAGACTTTTTGTAATTACTCAGAAACTCATCTTCTTTCATCTTTAGCAAACTATTGAAAGCATCCTAACCCAGTAACAGTAAGCAAAAAAAAAGAAATCACATATTTATCTTTTCACTGTTTGAACTGAAAAGACTGCATAAAAAACTGTACATAAGTATTTACAAGTTGTATTTTATTTCCAACTCTGATAAGAAATTCGTTTTTGTTTTTACAAAAGAAAAAAATAAATATTAAGATTTGAAATATCGATATTGTATCAGTGGTCAAAATATCGCGATATATTGCTATATCGATATTTTTTCACACCTTAATAAACATGCATAAACACACAGTTAGACACAGTTTATTTCCCAGCAACAAGATCAAACTTTTAATTTTTCTTAAAATATTTATGAAAAAGAAGTTTTTTCTAGTCTCTTTTTTTCAGAAATCAGGGCAATTTGCAGCCACCAATCAACCTATTGAGATTTTTTTGTTGTCTGTGGGAGGAAGCTAGAGTACGCAGGGAACCACTGCAGAAGGAGAACAAGCAAACGTCACACAGAAAGGCCCTGAACAACATGGGCTTTGAACCAGCAACCCTGCTACTACCTCGCCACCTCAAAATATATTAGACAATAAAAAGTTGGAGAGATATAAGAGATATCAGCATATTTGATATGAGCTAGAATCCAGTATCAAGCATCCCTAAATTGTTTCCAAATGTTTTAATATTCTGTGGTTCTTCTAGAAATTCTTAGACTGTAAGACAGAGTAATAAAAATGATAACTCAACTGAGGATTAGTTTAAAGCATTTTTTTAATACTTGGCTCTTAAGTGCACCTCATCGTCTCCCTCTGTGTAGTTAATAAAAATGATCATTCACTCCCTGACTCCACTTTGCTGATGAACACAGTGAGGTGGGTTTGAAAGCCCGAGGGAAATCAGACAAGAAAATATTAATAAACAACAATGAACACAAGCGGCCAATCACAGCCTGGGAGAATGAACCAAAGAGACACTGGCAGAAAGATGATGGAGCAGATGGAGAGATGAGCAGAGTGAAAGCCGACCGACATACTGAGAGTATTCAAATGTCATTGCAGTGTGGGTGCGCTCTTGTTAACGTGGACAGGCTAACACACTTTTAGAAACACACACACCATTAAAAACATGTGCTATTAGTCCACTTGAAGTTGGAAGTTTGTCACCTAGCAAACTATCCTCTTTGTTCTATTTATGGGACACTATTTATACTTCAAAACCTGCCCTGCGTCCTTTTCTACGCTGTGTAAAAAAGGTTTAAAAAAGGAAAGGCAGCCACACAGGGATCAGTCTGACAGAACTAACGCCGCAAAGAGGGAAGTATAGAAAGACATAAAGAGAGAGAGAGCGGAGGGGGGCTCTGCAGTCCCAGAAACAGTGGAGAGAACAGTGCCAGCAGCAGGGAAGTGGAGCATCAATTAAGGGCAGCGTGCCCTAGATGGCACAGTGACATTCCCACAATGCACCAGCGACAGGGTCACCGCACGCATGTACGCCCCCTTCAGAGAGCCAGTTCAGCAATGACCTCTAGCTTTGGACGGAAATAAGTGTTTGCTAAAACTTGTTTTTTTAGTTTTCCATTTTCACATGTATTAGTATGTGCATGAGCAGGCTTGACTCACTTTAAATTGCTGAAAAAGGTTGGTTTAGTTAGCATTGACAGCAGCACTGTGTTTTTTTACTGATACCCTTTGAGATGATGAGTGGCTGGTTCTTTTACTGGTCAACCACAAGCCACTTCATTAGGCACACCCGCTTATGAGCTTGTGAAAGGAACACTGCAACATTTTGTTGTTTTTCGTGATTTGCCTCACTCCAGAGGCCATGCTAGGAGCATATGGGTAGCTCTTTAGCCTGCCTCTGCCTACAGTCAGCAGATAACTCTTAACAGTCCTGTGTGCTTGTTGTTTTGTTTTCATTGACCACATTATGTCCCGTTATATATTTTCAGACTAAGATTAGTACTTTATGTAATTTTGAAAAGAAGTACAACACTAATACCGCTTTTAAACAAAAAGTATTGGGTCAACGCGGGTTAACCCGCTAACAACCAGCAAGTGACACCTCCCCAACTGCCAACAGACCAGGTCTAATCGGCAGCAGACGAGCTGCGTGGTTGTTTTTTTCCTTAGGCTGATGTCATAGATTCGATGATGTCATGATGTCATCGCATAACTAAACATGTGAACAAAGGAAAGCCATGGACACTATAGTCAGTCGTTTTCTGTACTTTTACTTCTACTTTGTCCCTCTTTAAAATTGTACAAACTTGGCGCAGACTGAGCGATATTCGAGTGCTGATGGTACGAAGTTAGGTGAAATATGTTGCTGAGACGGCAAAGACTCACATAAGTTACAGAAGAGGGTGACATGAGCGATATTATGCCATGGACACGTTACGCTGGCGTCATGACGGATTTAGCGGGTTGACCCGGAAGTTTACAAATTTGTATTACTTCTAATTTGGCTTAATATTTTATTAGATCACAGTTTCAATGACCTCAAATTAATTGACAAATTAAGGAACCTGATGAGGATGCATTGATGATGTAATTCTATACTTAAACTGTTTATGTCAGTACTTCATTATTCTTTTGATTGTTTCCACCAAAGGCAAAGAAAGAAAAAATATTACTTGAAAACAGAAGTGGATCCTGTGTTTTGATTTTTACTCAATATTGTTGTTCAATGAGCCAGCATCATTTACATCGTAACTTTACAACTGTCAATAAAAAGAAAATATAACAAGCACAAAGGACCATCCAGAGTTTATCTGATGACTGTAGGCAGAGGCAGGCTAAAGCGCTACTCATACACTCCCAGTGTTTGAGCTAAGGGAACTAGCGGTGGGCAAGCTTTGTCCATCTCTTCCTTGTTACTGGACACAGTTAAAAGAATAGTGTCTACCCGCTTGTCATGGACTCTGGAGTGAGGTAAGACACAAAAACAACAAAAATGTTGGAGCGTTCCTTTAAATGTCAAAAGTACCATAAAAATGTTAATCTCTTGGCCTCTGGCTCCCTCTTTTAGTCCGCCTTTAGCCCTTGTTCCTGCTGTGATCCCTCCTGTGGCCGACCAGCTCACACACCCGGGCACAAAGAACACACCTCTGTTGGTATTGAATTATTAAGCAGAACAGTGACACACGCAGCACACACACCCTGGAGTGAAATGAGACACCGAGGAGTGCCTCACGGACGTGCCTCCAAACACACAAACCCACACATTCAGACACACCTGCCAGCATGAGCTCAGACTGGCTACTATTATCCAGTCTTAACAGACCAAAATCTGAATGTCAGGTATTTAGACCAAGAGCAGCAGAGAGTAACACACACACACACACGTGCAGCCACACACCCCAGTGCAGACAAGGTCGACCCACAATGAGGACACCAAACTGGTGGGTCAATGTCACAGTTTATGACATCACATCCTGTCAGTGCAGATGCAGCTCGGAATCGCTGATGCAGTTCATTCAACACTGCAGTGGCACTTGAGCCTTAATTTCCCACACATGCAGCTGCAACTGAACACATCATTTCTGTCATTAAATCTGTGTGTTTCTACTATTTTTTCAGTTCTGATGTACGTCTTTGGAAGATGTTCATCTGCTGAAAGACCAGGGTTGGGCAATATGGTTTTAAAAAATGAATAAATAAGAGGTCATATTTTGGTTGCCAAGTGTTAAATGTCCTTAAGCGTGTTTTAACAGTCTCCTCAGTGTGGCAGACACTTCTCTGCATAAGACAACAAAACCAGCGTGGATGCACGATATTGGATTTTTGCAGGTATTTGATATGCTGGTATTTTCTAAGTCATTAAATGCGACACGGATTCTGATACCGATATTTCTGGTCAAGTAACAAGCTCTGTACTAAACAAAAATAGACTTGTATATTTGTAAGGAACAGATGTAAAACAAGAAAAACAACATTTAACTAATGCAACAAAGAAACCCTTAATTTTTAAAGTACCTATGCAGTGATAAGAAGGTGCATCAAAATTAAACATTTGTGTCATTTTCCAATATTCCAGCCTATATGTGTTGCTGATATACTGAAAATATCTGCAAAAATTTCAATGATGGCCAATATCAATATAAAAACGATACTGTATATTCCCAAAAACTTGGTATCAGGATTTATGTCTCCTGAGCTGGTGTCAGCGCCAGTAGCTGCCTCAAACTGCCTGATCCCCAGAACACCTACTATTGTGATGTCCTACAACAATTACTTCAGTAGTTCAAGCTTAGTAGTTTAGGGTGGCAGTCCCAGGGCTGAGCATAGACTGCAGAAAAGAATGAACTGAGTTAATCTGCACTTAAGTGGCCAGTCACCACAAAGCCAACCAGTCAATCAATGAAAAGAGACTGAGACTAGATGGAGAAGGGACTTAAATTAGCAGAGTGTCTCAGAAAGAGCAAGACCAGAGGTGGATCAGGGGTAATCAGTGTGTAAAAACAAGATTCTTTTTACAAACACTGGTATGGTATGTATAGCAGTCATTAAAAAACAGAATCTACAGTGCTTCACAAATGTATCCAATAACCTGACATAAACATGAGGAAAAATACAGAAATCAGAAATCTTTACAAACCTAATTCTAGTAATTAGACTACAAGTTGAGCAGGAATGAGGAATTTCAAACTGAATTTTCCTTTTTACACCCAAATCTGAGCTGCTCACTGGGCTTCTCTGAACATGTAAAACTAATTTTTGTGTTCAGGAATGCAAGTAAATAACTATAAACTAACATCTCAATCAAGAAATAACTATGTGCTTAACTGTGTCTCTGTTTTTGTTTCTAAAAGAGTTAATTTGAAAACTCACGGATGAAAATAATAATTATATTTCAGCATTAAAATATAATTTCAGTTAAAGGGCTTTCATTTAAAGGAGGTCTAATAAATTTGTTTTGGCAATACAACACACATACAAAATATTAAGAGATAGAGGTAGAGAGAGAAGTTCTTATGGAGAAAAACACACAAAAACTGTTGTTACAGTACCAGAATAATAAAGTTTCATATGAAAAAAAAATTATTCAACCCTGTCTAATACCATGGTTAAAAGTCCTTAATTCCAGATATTGGCTTATTTTGTATCTATGATTGTAAGAAAATGCAGACAAACTCAAATACTAAATAAAAAAGACTGTAAGCTTTGAGGCTATCAAAATTTGGTTAACATTTATTTTTATTAAGCAACGACAATAAAAGAAAGGCATTGATTCTCTTCAGGTATTTACATTAGACTGTTTGTGCAGTCCAATTCAATCTTGATTTTATCCATGAAATAAACTAATTTTTTTTTTTTTATTGTATATATGTTGCCATGTACTGTATGTCAGAGGTAAAAAGGTTGTAAACCACTCATCTAGAGCACTGAGGTTAGGTTACAGGTTAGGTAACAGATAGGAAGCTCAGACGTGTGGATATTAACCTGAAGGAGGAGGGCTGGTGATAATAGCAGTTGACACATTCTGCCATTTTCATCAACACCTTGACTGTCAAAATAGGAATCCCTTCAAAACTTGGCAAGTTACAGTATCCTTCGACAACACATCTACTACCTTTATCACTCAGTTTACCCTGCTTTTCCCCTCCTTCGTCCCTCTTTCCAATCAAATCTCAATCACTTCCTCATCTCTTACAGTCACACTCCCCCCAGCCTTTCTTTTGCTGATACATCAGGTTTAAGGACCCGTCAGCAGCTCTGGTTAATGTTTAGCTGCAACATGGCCGACTTGGATCACTGAGTCCTGTGCCACTCTGCATCCTAAGTGTGAGTTTGTGTGTGCCTTAGCAATTAACATCCAGAGGGCCTGTAATTAGACTGCCTTTTCTCCATGACAAAAATGAGACAAAAACTTTCCAAAAGTGAGTCCTTGTTAATTAAACATGAAAAGTAATGATGCAATAATTTAATAATATTAACTATATGTTTACTCTCTCCAAACAAAATCGACAACTTTCAATTTTAAGGGCTAGTCCATTGAATGTTCAGAATCAATAATATTCCTTCCTAAAAAAAACAACTTTATTTTCTGAGCAATATGAAATAGGTGTGCAGGTCCTGTTTAAACATCTTTTCTGTAACTAACAGGACAGCACTGTGAGTGGTAAAACTATCAAAAAGGTATCAATATAAAAAAACTAGCCTGTAATTAACATACTCCAACACAAGATAAAGGCCCTTATTTAAAATTAGTCAGTATTTTCATCAGTTTATTTTTTAAAATTATTTAGGTACTGATAGTGCATTGATATGAGAGCTTTACAGTTGTATTAACTTAACAACTGGGTTAATTAAGTAAGTTTAAAGAGGACAAACCTTTGCGATAATAGCAGTTTGTATTTAACTTTTTCATGTAATTTAACAAAAACCAAGTTTTCTTCACCAACTCAAAGCATTCTAACTTGACTTGACATAAAAAATGTGAAAATTTTGACTTTTTTTCAAGACTAATATCGGTCTTACTGTGACAGTGTAAAGCGTGTTGTCTTAAAGCACGTGCGGCACAGCGGTTCAGGGCATGTAGGTCTACATTTTGCTTTCCTGACTACACATGATCCCAGATGCAGACCAGTGAAAAAAGAATGGATCATGTGCATTCATTATACAACACCAAACAAATGTATCTTAGTTTTGTCCCTCCTGTAGGCTGGTATGTTGTTGCGTATTTTCACAGTAGGTTTTAATGCTTGGTCTAAACTTCAGTTAGCCCATTTAAATCCTCTCCCTTTTCCATGCAACTGATCACACAGAACACATACAGGACACTGTATGAAATATGTTGACACTCTGAGTTAGAGTAATATTTCATGAGGGCATAGTTCCAATCATAAACAATCACAAAGACACACTAAGCACATTTTTGTAGCCTCATTAGGCTACCTGACACCTCCCCAAAAGGATCACATGAGATCTGTCTGCATGCTCAAATAAAGTTAAGAAAGGCTGTAACATTTTTCGATTTATTTCCCTGGTTAAACTCTTGGCTGTATTCTTAAATGCATGTGAAAAATCTACTGGGTGAGTCTGTATCAATAAACATGTGAATAGTCTTTAGTGTCACGCATGACTATGTTGAAAAATAATATTGATCCAACTTCCTGTTGCATGAAAGCCTTTGACAGTGCGTGCTTCTGCATGTTTCTTGGGCTACAAACACACTCAGGTCATTACAACAGGGGGACTTGGCCTGTACCATTAAAACTTGATTTAAATCAATCAACAAAAGCTCTGATTTTAGACTGTGGAGAGACTGTGCTGTTGTGAATCCTGTGTGTGGGAAACAGGCTCTGCTTATATATTCACTGCATTGTCTGTAACTTTAAAATGACACTGAGCCTATACAGAAGCAAAGTCGTTCAAAGTAAATAGCATAAATTGGTGGAGGGAATAACTTTTCAGTCTCTCTTCCATATAGCGGCTCACAAATTCGCAAAAACGTATCATGGCTTGGCTTCATGTGGACAGGATTCAGCTTTTAAGGGTGAAATGCTGATATCACCGCATGCACAGCACTCTTTCACATGAAGGTTGCGCGCATACCAGGAACAACAAAAGCTTTGGCCGACTACCGAGTAACATGTGCGCTGTTTACTGTGCTCGGTTTGTTATCCAGACAAATTTGTTTGTTGAGGATACTCCTGTGTCTGCATGCATCCACTCGCCATTGTTGTTTGTGAAAAGTTTTTCTTTTTCGTATGTGTGTTGTAACAGCGCTGTTTCTCATGCACTGGACTGGCCTGTACGTGACAGCGTTTAAAGTCATTCTAGCATCTTGGTGTTCTAGCATCATGTTTGAAAACACAAAGGAAAAGCTTTTCTGTTTCTGGTGAAACCTCGTCGTGTAACGTGGCCTGACACCGGATAACCCTGCGTCTACACCAAAAGCAATCTGAGCGTCCTCTGCGTCAAGCTGCCATGAATTTTCATTGATCGCTGGCATCGAGAGGTGAGAAGCGGCACAATAAGGGTAACCTCGAGCAGCGCGCTAGTTAGCAGGGGAGCTATGTAACTCCCTGCAAACTCCAGAATACAGGGCAGAGCAGTTTGACAATGATTATCATGTGTCAGGAGATCAAATGCTCTGTTAATTCTGTCCACTTACTGTTGGCTGGACACTAGGGGTGTAACGGTACATGTATCCGTGCCGAACCACTCAAAAAGGATGTTCAGTTTGGTACAGTGCTGTACTTGAATGAGTTCAGTAAGTTTACGTTAGCCGCTGCACATGGCTCTTTAATATTCACGGGGGTACTTGTCTACGATTGGCGTGGTTAGGGCAGGCTTTTTAATATTCATGAGGAAAGTGGTCTGTGATTCGTGCTTGTGCGATCATGTACATATCATGTGGACGTGACATCCCACGGCGAGCCAATCAGAAGAATATCAAAGAGCTTCCGTATCCACAGGAGCTATTCGCTTTAGCTTTAAGCTTGGTCTGAATTGTGAATCATGGCTTCTGCTAGCGACCAACCGAAGCTTGGAGAGCCTCCCCCGTCGCTGAAATCTCCTGTTTGGGAACACTCTGGCTTCCTGTTGAAATACTGCAACGGACAAAGACAGGTGGAAAAAACGACAGCGGTGTGCCAATACTGTTCAACTGAGGTTGGGTATTTTTACGGCAGCACGTCAAACATGCCAGCTCACCTGAAACAGCACCACTCAAGTGTAAAGATTTCCACGGTGAGGAAAAAAAAAACAATGTAGTGCAAATTCAACTGCTGTCTGCATTCAAGCAGCCTCTCCCAGACAGTTCAGATCGGGCCAAAATGATAACAGCATCCATCAGCGTTTTTATAGCAGCAGGTCTAAGACCATATTCAGTTGTGAAAAATGCTGGTTTTAAACACATGCTAAAGGTGATTGAGTCCGGTATAAAGTACCCAGTTGTCCACATTTAAGCTAGGAATTTAAAAGGAAACTCATTATTTTTAATTTCATCCATTTGTTCTTTATTTATTTTCTATAACTTATTAGTATTACCAAGCAGCACACTGAATTTCTTTTGGTTTTCAGTTTGTATAATTAAAAATTTTTGGCTTAAGAAACGTGCTAAATAAGCAAATGGTTTTGAGTTGTTCCCATACTGCACCGAAAATGTACCAAAACGTGACCCCAAAACTGAGGTACGTACCAAACCGTCATTTTTGTGTACTGTTACACCCCTACTGGACACATAAAGATATGTGTGGGGACCTCTTGAAGGGTGAGGGATTATATTTCATTACTTTATACATTGTCTCCGGGTTAAATTTGCGTAAAATTACAAATATAACGAATTCTACAAAATTCAAATGGATAAAACAGGATATGGGAAAAAATGAAACTGATTTTTTCTGGCCCTAAATATGGTATAACTTGAGAATTTGGCCTGATTAAAGATGTGCCTGGACTCTACAGGTGTTGGGTTTTTTAAATTTCAGTCATATTCATCAACCTCAAGACAAGGACATGCCATCGTAAGACAAACACACAGCTGGACGCTAACATAAAAGTGTGTTCACTTACTGTTCTAACAACATGAGTGCATAGGGTAAAAATGACAACTACACAAGATGAGAAAAAAAAGACACCTGTACTGCACACCTAAACTCTTTATGCCAAGACAACAATGTGCCCCTAAGGCTGTTTTTGGAACAACAAACCATCAAGCTAAATGTCCACCCTCATTTTTTTAATTACACAACATGACTGAACCTCGGTCTTTCAGGGGAACTTTTCCTAATCCCCATGCAGTAATCCCAATCTCCTTCCAGCCTGTGTGCCCCCTCCAGGCTGCCGTCCAAGCAGACACAGCTCATTCATCACAGCAGGCAGGCAGACGCTTACAGGGATGGGCTGTCAGGGATTCAAGGGGGCGTGGACCTGTGATCTATCACTGTTTGGATGAGCGTGATGGAAGAAGATGGAACAACAGAGAAGACGAAGAAGGGAGGACACCAAACAAGGAGCCGGGGGTTCTCCATCAGTCATGTGATGGTGGCTGAGTGGTGCTAGAGAATGATTGGGTGAGTGTAACAGTGATATTGTGACTGCCCCTGAGGGGTCAAAATTCCTGCGGGTTGTTAAATCCTCCCTGTCATCAAGAAGAAATCCCTCTGAAGGACCACTACAGAGAATGCCAGACAGATAAACAAGAATATAAATCATGTTCAAGCATCACAGTCTTACTGAAGCCTCTGTATAAACACATAGTACAGCAGAGCAGACGAATAACTCAACAGGAACTATAAAGGGATATTAGTCATGATAGAAAGGCCTCACCTGCCATAAGCTTATGATGCAATGTTAAACATATCAACACTAATTATAAATACTGCAGTATGGAGTTTGTAGGCAAACTGAGTTCAGTACTGGGTTAAGGGAGTGTGAAAACTACCAAATCCTGAGGCCCAACAACACAAGAGTTTTTATCCTTAATCTAAAAATAATAAAACATTAACGAGGGATGTATCAATACTTATGCCAGCATTTATTTGTATCACTTCCAAAACCAACCCTAGTAGAGCTTCACCTGGTCCGTCTATGCAGGTTGTGCCCGTCAGGTAGCCTTGACCTCGTCCTCTGGCATGGCCGTAGCTACCATTTAAGTCACCTTGGAATTTCTAACAACCTAAAAGAACCCCAAAACATTCAATTGTGAATTATTGTAAAATTATGCGGGAGGACCAAGGGATGTGACGGAGTGACTCCTCACTTCTCCACAGACGGTCATTGATAGACACTCGGGTCACGCGCTGGACAGTGTCGTAACGAGAACAAAACTTAATATACCGTAAAATACCAAAAACAGGCGGGGCATTTATTTGTTTCAATCGCTGAGCAGACCAGGCGTTTATTTGGGATAGGCGCTTAATTCCTTTTGCACAAAAATCTTGCTGAGCAAAAAAATTAAAAATATGGTAAATATGATCAAATTATTTATTTACACCAGTATGAGTAACACCTGTACATTTTCAAGGCAAGATTACAGTACTGTTGTTATACTCTTGTCTTCTTCTTTCAACTCAGCTCTCTCTAAATCTCTTAAAACTGGTCAGGCATGGGGTGCTGGTTTGGCGTAGTGGTTAGCACCCCATGTGCTTGCTTCTGCTGGTCCAGGTTCAAATCCTGCCTGTGACCAGTTTGCAGACCCTGCTCACTCCCCCCCTTTCACAAGCCTATCCACTGTCTCTCTCCTATCAATAAAAGGCACAAAATGGCCAAAAATATACATTTAAAAAAAACTGGTCAGGCATGACTGGTAGTTAAGTTAAGGTCATACTTCTTTTTTTCGCTGCACCAGGGCAATGGAGATAAGCAGCAGTGTACCGCTAACTGACGTGTCTGGCCTCCTGATGTTAGTTCAGGGCAAAAAACAAACAGCGGCAGTGGCAACGTCTTCTTTGAATTTTCAAAGCCCAAGTATGTAAGATTCCAGCTTTCTGCTCTATAGTGGCCTCTGTGGACGTTGAGTGTAACTGCACTGTTGTGAAACAGAGCGCCGCACACCAACCTGCATTTGTTGACATACAGAGGGAGGAGAAGCCGACAGGACATCCAGAGAGACAAATAAACCATGTAGACTGATAATGTACAGTCTAATCATGTTTCTTTTCAAGTGTCAGCTGTCAGTTGTGAGCTTAGCATTTGCATGTGTGTTCTGTAAACTTTGACCGTAGAAATTACACCCAGGCATTTATTTGGAACGGGCGTCTATTTGTCATAATGTACGGCTACACCCAGCGTTTATTTGGGACCGGGTGATTAATTGGAACCAGGCCTTTATTTGGTATTTTACGTTTGAAATTACTTTTGATTTATGTAAGTGTACATTCAGTCATGATGAGGTAAACCACTATGGTACATCTGACAATATTTTAGTCATTATACGGGATAAATGTTACCAATCTGTAAAACCAAAACAGCACTTGTAAATATTGGCAAAAACCGTCATATTTGCTGATACAGCAACAACATTTCAGGCAATACACTGCTGATTATACTAATAATATTGTGCCTCCCTACATGTGACCTTGACTGCCCAAGGTTGATCAGCAGTTACTTTCCTTCCTGGGTTGAAATTATGTTGATGTAATGAAAAGATTAACAATGACTCCAGCTGTTGTTTCAGTTTGAAATTCACCAAGAGCTCTACTTGAGTATCCTCTCTATGTCAAGCTGCTCATGTAAATCAACTCAACTCAAAACAGACCAGGCACGTGTCTCTACAGCATTTCTCAGCCTCATTTTTTTCTGAGAAAGCATCCTTAAAAAGCAAAAAAACTGAAGTCAAAATATATCAATAAATAAATAAACTGCTTATAGGACAGAACAAACAGTTCAGGACTGTAAAATCACATTCTATTGGTGAATCTTATGAGTCAAGCTGTGAGGTTCTTCCTAAAACTTTTTCGTCTCAAAGTTGCAAAACTCTGACCGTTCATAAATTAGCGGGGTCTACACATCACATGTTAGACTATTTCTTGAGATGACATGACAAACTGTCACGAACTTGGTTCAATCCTTGATGGAAAACCATCCAACACCAAAAGAAGTGTGTCTACTGGAGTCAGTTAAAGCCAGAGACCCAGGAAATGCCACACTGGTCCAGAAATCCTTTTATCAATGCATTTCTGTTGTGACACCACAACAAGTCATAGGCAGACATTTTTCAACAACTTCCTGTTTTCTACTGAAATTGCAAGCATATTTCCGCTCACGGTCTAAACTGTACATCAACAAATTTTAAGGTTGTCACTCAGAGTTGTGTGGATGTTGTTTTAAACAGTGTGCAATTGGTTGCTTGCAGTTTTGGGTACCCTCCTACCAGGGATGGGAACTGATAAGATTTTAATGACACTAGTGCCTTATTTTATTATTTATTTTACACAGTTACAGAAAGGCAATATACATAAAACATATTTAAAAAAACATGTCTGTGGGAGTTGTAGAAGCCTGCAAATGGTTTATATAAACCACACCTATGAGACAATGGAAGTTAAATACTGAACCACCAAATCTAAAATATTAAAGGAATATTTCACCCAAAGAATGATATACCTTAATTTTCTACTCACCCTCATGCTGAGCAACACTCTGGAGCACTTTTTTGATGTCTCAAATGCAGCTGGAGGTCCGGGGGGATTTTCGCTGTCAACAAACGTCCATCTAACAGGGGCAGCGGAGCCGAAGAAAAAGGTCCATAAAAGTCCACAAAAAGCGTGCCTATTTTCCCTCATACTGCTCGTCCGCTGTAATCCAAGTGTCCTGGTAGATGCGTCCATAATTAATTGAGCAGGGTCATTTAGTACATTTTCCAGCCTAAACAGTGTTATATCGTACTTCCGCAGTGCCGTCTCACAGCGCTCCCTGCACTACGTAAGCCGTCTGGATTGGTCTGCAGCGGCTTCGTAGTGCAGGGAAGCGTAGCGTGAAATAAAGTGCAAAAACTACATACAAATAGAAAGAAAAGTAACAGAAAGAACAAGGAAGTAGCTTGAGAACACTAAATATCATTTCAATAGGGAAGTGGACACTGCTTATGTGTAAGTTAAGGTCATCAAAAAATTCCTTAGTCTGATTTTGTATAAGAGCAATGGCACAGAGGAAGCCTTCAAATGTATGTATTTTTTCCACAAGACAACACCCTGATATCTAATTGAAAATTGACAGAGATGTTTTACATAAGGGAATACACAGGATTTTAGCTTGTATAATTGAATAATTAGGAAATTTTGAATTATTGACTAAGTAATTTCTTAAACAAACTGGTAAATCAGAGTTTTGATATAAAACTTTAAAGACAAGCATGCATGTTTGAAAGATGTTAATGTCATAAAATAGTTAACAACTGGAGTTTTAGGCGGTTCTGTCTATTGATTAAATGCTTTATAGATCCCAGAAACTTGAAACTTGAGGAATTTTATGCAGAGAAAAATATGTCTGCACAGATTTCAGTATCAACAATGTCAAACACATGGCACTTCTGATATAATAATGCTGTGTTGTGATGACAAATGCTACAACATTTCCAGCCTTTCTTTAAAAACTCAGACTTGGACACTGGATGGTGTGCAGTTACTGCCATTTCTGTTTAATATCAAGCAATAATCTTAAATACCTCTGCCTCCCGTGTGCCGTAATTACATCTTTTGCCTCTCTGTCGTCGCTGATGCTGACTGTCTCTGATTAGGTGTGTCAGCCTTGACTTGTAAGGCATGCAGAACTTTGTGGAAGAAACTGGGAGGAGAAATGTTAAGCTTGAACACTACTGAAATCAATTCCCTTCATAGCTGTTAAGAAAATGTTTTAACTGGAATTGGTTTTTGATTCCTATCCCTAACTCCTATTTCCTTTTTTATCTAATAATTTAATGCCAGATGTTCAGAAAATTAAAAATAAACAAAATGTCCAAAAGTATCATAATAGCAAACTACACTGAATACAGATTACAACGATATCTAAAACTGGCATATTAACACCTTAAAGAAATGAGTTTGATCTGAAGTACTGGTAACATGAAGGTGACTCTTTTGGAAGTCTGAGAGTTACTTCATAAAGTAAAGATACTACAATCTATAACTAAAATTAAGTAAGCACCACAGTGCTGCCAGTGCCAACATATGTGTGCAGTACAGACAGTGTGAGGGAGGTTTACTGGAGTTTGTATGGATCACTCTACGTCTTACACACCCATCTGATGAAAAAGTGTTTGACATATGTCCTTTACATACTATTATGTTTTAAAAAAGAGATTATGATCACCTAATAATAATCCAAAAGCATCTTAGTGTCAGCTAGAAGTGCTCCAACCCTCTACCAAGGTATTTCTGACACTACCTGCCAGATCTCACAATCTCAACAAGTCCTTTAAAAAAATCCTGGCTCTGCATCCAGATTCAAATCTCCTCTAAGATCAAATCATTCCTTCCTTGTGCCCTGACTAACATTCCCTGAAAATGTCAAAATCTGTTCAGAACATTTCCATTTATCTTGTTAACAAACTAACAAACACAGCTGGAGTTGGCAGCACTAAAAATATCGACAGCCTCATAGAACAGAACAGGGGACACAACTGGCAGCCTGGGGGCCACATGTGGCCCTCCTGCTCCTCAGTGTGGCCCAGCAGCCAGTTTGAAACATCAAAATATGGCTCCACATTCAGAGATCTGACAAAATCCGCCTTGACAACATTTAAAAAAGCAATATTTCCAAGAAAATTGAGCTGAAATGGCTGCTTTGGAACTCTCCTCATGATGTGGTCAAACATAAAAACAGAGAAATATTCTTCAACAACCAACAAATGTTTTGAGCCTTCATCAAAAAGCAGCTGAGATGGGGCTTGTGTTTATAGTTTGGCTTATTGGACTGCAAATTTCTACTTATATTTGGAAAAAAGCAAGTACAGTGCTAAATATTGTGTTTATGAGTCTGTCATACAATAAAACAAATATTTTGAGAATCTTTAGGAAGTTTGTTCAAAACTGAAACTGTGTTTTGACATATATTTTGAACAGGAATGAGGAATTTCAAACTGAATTTATCTTTTTGGACCACTAAAACTATTTTTTTGCTCCAGACTGCAAGTAGATATTTATAAGTATTTGACATCTTAATCAAGAAATAATAATATGTTACTATTTTCTATTTTCTCTGTAAAACAGTTCTTTTTGAAGATTCATGGATGCAAATAATAATTATATTTGAGCAACAAACATGTCTCGATTTAGTTAATGAGCTTCAGCATACTGGTGTATCTACTCTCTTTCCAACTATTTTTAATGTCTTATTTATAACTATGTCTATAATAGGGCTGGGAAATATATACATATATATATATATATATATATATATATATATATATATATATATATATATATATATATATATATATATATAGTGTGTGTTTGTGTATATATATATATATATATATATATATATATATATATATATATATATATATATATATATATATATATATATATATATACATATATATATATATATTAAATCAATTAATTGGAATTATTTTCTACAGAAGATTTAAAAATTAAAAATCAAGATTTTTTTCATTTACTTACTTAAATTATAAGTAGTTGCAAAGTTGGTAAAAAATATAAACATTGAAATTTTACAGTTTTCATGATGGTGGCCATGTCAGGTTTTGCACAAGCACTTTTATAGGCTTGTATATGTAAGTTTGAAATTATCTTATTATCGCTTAGTGCTATTATCAGCTTTCAGTGTTTATGTAGGCAAACCTGCCTGTGTTAAAACTACATAATCAACATTTTATGACACACACTTTAATTTTAAGAGGGTAATTCTGATTCTGGACATAAAGATAGAACTTGATTCATGTCATTTTTGTGTCACTTGGAGTTTTTTTGCTTTGAGAGGGAAAAAAAATCGGTAAAAATCGTTTATTGAGTTTTGTGGGGGAGAAATCTGAGATTTTATTTTAGGCCATATCACCCAGCCCTAGCGTTTAATAACAACAATTTTCATTTCATATGTAACTCATATGTACATGTTGACATTTTAACCTGCACTAATATAAGTATAGGAGTATTCTTATGGTACGTCAGTGGTTTCCAGTTTACCATATTCATTCCTTTTGTTGCTTTCTTTAACATGAAGCTCTGGTTTCTGTTTCAATAATTTGTCTCTCTCTGAAAATGCAGATATAACAGTATGGCAATGCATAGAGTAATATGTTTGGTATGGTTTCTGCTTTATTTGTATGTGTTTATTTATTTTAGCTGTTTTGTGATCCAGTTTTATGGTTTAAAATTGATTTTAGCTGTTCCATCAGTTAATTTAGTTGTTTTAAATTTATTTTAGGTGTTTTATTTTGTATCATTTGTACACTGATTGGATGACACTAATTGTTGTACTTGTTTAAATTATAGTGAAGATATTCTGGATTCTGGTCACTTATTTGTGGCTCTCTTCGTCCACAAAGTTACACATCTTTAATACAGAAATATACTTCTACAGGTATCTATATTTATATCATATTAACACTGCTAAAGAGCTCAGAGCCCATCTGTACAGGTCCTTCACTGCACCTTTTTATTTATTGTTAGGTTGTGTTTTTGTTCTTTTTTGTAAGTCCTATTCTACTTATTTTGTATTTAATTTTATTCCTCTTGACCCTTTTTTATTCTTATTCTAATTAAATGTTGATTGATTTTGCACCAATTTACCAAGTCGAATTCTTTGTAAGTGCAAATGTACTTGGTCATAAATACAAATTTTGGTTCTGACATATACTACAGATAAAACAGAGAAGCAAATGTTATGGACTAATCGACAGAGCTGGAACCTGAAGGCAAACGTCATCCTTAAACCTCATTTATTCTCAATATTTACAAGTAAGGGTTGAAAATTAAGCTCTAATCTACATAGAGCAGACAACATGATAATGATCCAGCCAACACTTGTTCATATGGGGAGTTAATGACCGAGCTTGTTAGTCAGACTGAGGTAAACAGTCAGCTCAAAGTAATTAGTGAACACTTTAATATTCAGCTGAAAGTGAACATTTAATGTGCCACAGGAATAAACTGAAGTGGAGCCATGAGTGCATAAGGTCACACTGCTGGAGCCCATAGACCATCCCACAGGGCGAATGGAGACATGTTAAAATATAAATATCATGAAATAAGTCCTCTACTTACGTGCCGAGCACTTCCTTAAAGTCAAATATCTTCTTGATGTCGTCCACTTGTTTCTTCCACGTCTCCCCTCTGCCGGTGTCTCCGTTCTCCCGAGCCATGGCGCTGCGTAACCGGCCCAAGTCTCACCGACCCTGGGCAGCGGGAGGAGGGATGTGCGGGGACGATGGAGGAATGAATGTCCTCTCTCTTCCTCTGAGTGAGACACAGGAGTGAGGCTGAGCTGTGACAGTGAGCTCCGCTGCTGCAGGACCATGAGAGTCGGTCCTCCTGCAGGTTTCCAGTGCGTCCCCTCCGCTGCTCTCTCTCTCTCTCTCTCTCTCTCTCTCTCTCTTCTCTCACTCTCTCTCTCTCTCTCTTTGGCCGCCTGGAAAGCAGCTGTTACACTCATGTAGGGATAACAGCACTTCCTGTCCGAGCTTTCAAAATAAATTCTTCAAAAACAAAACAGAATTTCACCCCTTTAATACCGTGGTGCAGGGACGGACCAGAGGACAGCTGACCCTCTTCAGCATCTGTCTGGACTCTGAGGACAGAAAGCATAAAACTGGTTCTTTGTCTTGCATTAAAGTAATTAATTGATACTATTTCTGTAGCACAATCTGCAAACAATGTGCGTTTTTTTATTCAGAGGGAGAGCAGGACTATGTTGCATCTTAAGGAAGAGGATTAGGTCCACTAAGAAAAAAAGGAAGTCCAATTTTTTTTACTTAATATTTCTCTAAAGAAAAAAAAAGTTTGAATTCTGAGAAAATAGTTAGAATTCTGACTTTTTTTCTCAGAATTCTGACTTTTTTTTTCTTCAGAGAAATATTTATTAAAAATAAATTGGACTCCATTTATTTTTCTCAGTGGAACTCATCCTCTTCCGTAGCATCTTTACCTGTGAGCTCACATGTGATTTTATTTTAAACTTTTTTATGCAGCTTATCCAGCCGATGTTTTGATGAACTCTCTTACTTTAAAACATCAGCAGCTGCTGTGAAGGGATTCAAACTTTTAACACACAGGTGGTGTTGAAGCTCCGTAAAAGAGGAGAGAAAAGGGGAGATGACAAATTCAGAGCAACTGTGGCCTTGTTTTTTAAGTGGGGGATTTTTACACATAGATTTAAAGAGACTGTTTTTTCTGCCATGGCTGCCGTGATGTGACAGCTGTCAGTCTCATCACCTCTCCCACACAGTTACCGTGTTACAAGTTCATCTGACGTATTCTTTTTATAAAACATCAACATTGACATGAAAGTAAAAAATGATTTATTCAAGTTAGATAAGCCCCAAAAACACCTAAAAGATGACAAGACTGCCTCATGCGTATTAAAAAATAATGCATAAAAGATCATCTGAATACAAGAGAAAGATGGTTTGAGTTTAAAAATGTCAGAGGAAGAACCTCTGACCCACATCCTACCTGATGATGTCAAATGAATATTTATTTTTCTCCACTGCAAGTAAACCTGATCCTGTGGAAATGCAATGAATAACAACAAATACAAAAACAAAATAACAGTGATTACACGGGCTAATATTAATTCACTATTATTTTCGTTGACACCACTGTGATCACATTAGTTTTAAATCAATTATTGAAATATATTATGGTATAACAACAATGCCAAGTTATACTCTGGGATAAAGCAGATTGATGATTGTTCTGATATCATCAAAAATGATAAAAGTGGCTCCAGACAGATTTTTTGGTGTTTGTGAAAGGTAAAATGCCTCTTCTGATTGTACAAGTTGCAGACCCCTGTCATAGACTAATACTGGAATTAGAACTGACTGCAAACCTAATTAAAGCCTGTGGGATTTTTCAGTGTGTTTTGGATCATTGCTGATAATAAGCTCTGTAGCAAACAAAAAAATAAACTTACATGTTCAGTTCTCTGTGGCAGTAAGACACCCCTTAGCAAAAGCAGTATACTTCAAGTTCATTTTATTTAGTATGCTTGAGTGTAAGTGCAAAGAAAATGTATATCTACTATCATTATAAATATATATGTATTATGATACTTTCTATGCCTGTGAAAAGCCTTCATGCAGAAACTACAAAATGAAAATGACGCGATAAGACAGAATATTTTGTCTCTGATAAAGAGGACTGGGCTGTCACATCAGCAGAAGAATTTCATCTTGTCTGTGATAAGAAAAATTACTCCGTCATATCTGCAGATGAACTCACAGTTTCTGAGTGAGACAGATGACCACTGTTTGTGTGACTCTGAACTGTAAAATTATTGGTTGATGCTTGTTTCTAGACAAATGTTTCTGCATAGAAGTTTGAAGAGATGTTATGGAGCTGTAGTGCGAGAGGAAGTTTCCGTTGTCGTAAACTGCACTCCTTATGCAGGTAAAATCTGAAGAAAAGCTCCTTCTACTGTTCTTTCCATCTGGACTGTCAGCCATGAGCAGTGTGGGAAATGGTCTTTAATAGAAGTTTACCAAGTATACTTCAACTTGTAGTGTACTAGAAAGTGTATTAATTAAATATTTCTTCAAACTAAATTGGAACAATTTTAAGTTCAGGAAAGTATTCTTTCATACTTGATATTCTGTTCACAAATTTACATTTTCAAGTATAAAACAAGACACTCATCTATATACTACCAGTGTACGAGGTATATATGTCTAGTCCACATTTTAGTTTACTGAAGTAAACTTGATTTATACCACAAACCCTTATGAAAGAGATTAGAGCTTGATCAGTAAAGTTAAATGATCTTCTGTTTCTGTTTTTAAGGTACTGAGAGATAGTGAAATTAAGCAGACATACTATCTACTGTAAACTTTTAAACTCCAGCACTAAATGATCTTGAATATTTAATTGTATAACAGTACTACTTCAAAGTAAACGTGTGTGTGGAAACATTTTTATTCTGCTAAATTAAATGTGCGCTATGACTTGACTTTATTTTGTACCTGGATCAGGATATTCTAACAATCAAACCAACTTTTACAGTGTTTTAGGCTTTATGTAATCAACAAGAGTAAAAAACTATCATAAAGATACTAATAAACAATAACGTTATAATTTATAAATAAGTGGTTATATCATGCTGTTTTGATCTTTTGATCTCCTGAAGGTCCCTAAGACCAAGCAGAAGCTCAGAGGGGACCGTTTTGCAGTTGCAGCCCCAAAACTTTGGAACGGGCTGCCTCAAATTATTAAACAGGCCTCCTCTCTGCCTGTTTTTAAATCCCTCCTTAAGACCCACCTTTTCTCTCTGGCTTTTGATGCACGGTAGTTGGCGATTGTATTATTATTATCATTATTTATTTTTATTTTATTTTATTTTGATTGCTTCTTCTGCGTTTTTATTCATTTTAATTTGTTTTATGTCTTTAAATTGTTCCTTGTCTTTGAAAATTCATTTTACTTATGTTTTATGTCTATTCTTTTATCTCGTATTTTATTTATTCTCCTGTACAGCACTTTGTTACAGCTATGGTTGTTTTTTGAAGCACTGAACAAATAAAGTTGGATTGGATTGGATTCTTGGGGATTCTGGGCTTTGAGTATAGGGATATCTGAAAATATTGACATGACTGACATGGTTGCACACCCACGTGGAGCTGCTAAGTTGGGCCGAGATGTCGTGCAGTATGGTAGTGTCCATCACAAGGCTCCACTGCTAATCAAACAGCTGACGTCACATCACTCTGTCCATTTCTTTCACAGTAGATGGTTATAACGCCATGTTGAGAGTTCTTGTTTGAGCACTCGTCTTAATCAGCTGACCTGATCACATATTGAGTATCCATTATTGTTTATCAAAATCAATCAGAAAGGACTGCATATGGGTCTCTGGGCACTTTTTATTCTTACGTTTACAATTTACAACATATGCTTGTTGCAACACACATCATTGGCTCCAATTAGCATAGGCACATCCTTGGTTGCATTGTGATGGTAAGAATTCTTCCCATTACCACTCCACCCCATCCCAACAATCCCACCACCCTAATGTTCCCCCAAACCCAGAGGTTACAATGCAAAGTGGAAACATCAATATAATACATACAGACAACTGTAATAGCTCTACAGAGCATAATGGTTATTGGTATGAAAGGTTTTAATTTAGGTATACTTATAATATTTAAAATGGAATTAGAATTCAAGATAGTAATTAGGAAGGATATCCGTTAAGAAAGAAAAATAAAAGAGAGAGGAGCGAGGGAGGGGTCTTCTACTTCACCACAGCAATATCAATAGCTGTCATAATACTTGAGAAAAGGAGTCCAGACTGTCTAGTCTTGTAAAGAGCCTTTTAGGGGTCCCCAGGCGCTTTTGTAGTCCTTTTTTAATGTTCGTTAGCAAACATCCTTTAAAAACAAGACCCTTTGATATTAAAAATTGGGAAATGCCAAAATGAAGCTTTGCATTCTTGTGTGCATGCCTCGACCATGGACCTTATTTCAGGTAATCATCCAAATCAGATATTATAAATTTCATTGTCTTTGGGCCATCGGAACCGGAACAAAAATGCAATATTACTGCTCATTCCTACTACTCCGTAGTCCATGTTCTTTGTATCTATACTGTGCTTTTACTTTGAAGGCCTCATTCCCAAATTTCTTGTTTTGCTTTGGTTACAATTGTGAAACTTGACAGAGGACCTGCTGCCACCTGCATATGTCTAAACGTGCTTAGTTGCTGCACCGTCGGCACGTTATTGGGGGTTTCCACGCGTTGGAACATCTTCTGTGCGTAAAGGTGCTTCATCCTACAATCTAACCCCCAAGACTTAAACTGTCTGAAAAAAAAACGAGCTGTACTGAGTGCATGGTGCTCCAGTGTCCAGTCCAGCAGAAAGAGGTGTGTATGCAAGTCAGGTCAGGACGAGGCGGCAGTAAATTCGCATTGCGCCAACTTGCTGACAACAACCATCACCACCATTTGGGATGCGTAAAGCCGCCGGCATTCACGGCTCAGGTCTGCGCTGACCCCGGCTGCAGCTGCTGCACCTTCACCTGGGCTCAACCTGCCTCATAATACCTGGATTATAACGTCTCAGTGTGCAGAGGAGCACTGATCCCCGGGACTGACAGCTGCAGGCTCTGGGGTCAGCTCAGGCCGGTTTACTGCCCACTGCGCACACATTCCCGGACTCCTGGCTCCGTTACTTCTGTGTGTGCGTAATGCTGGAGGGAGACAGCAGAGAGGGGGGGACACAGAGAGAGAGGACAATGTGCTGCTGCCTCAGCCGCTCATGAGTATTCTGTCTGCAAACTACTGCAGCTCCACAGCAGCGAGCCAGGAAACCCTCCTCTGCCTCCTCCCTCCTCTCCTCTCCAAGCTCCCCCCTCCTCCCTCCCTCATCTTTTACACTGAGTCAGCAAATGTGACCTCCTCCCCCGATGAAGGATGATTACCCAGCTGCAAAGGAAGAAGGAGGAGAGCAGAGGAGGGCATCATAGACATGGTGTATGAGAGGATGAAGGTCAAAGGAGATGAAGGTGCAGGATCCTGGTTTGTGTCTTAAATGATGGCATGAATTACAGCAGAGCACCAGCTGGGCTCTGGAGACAGTAAAAGAAAAGATTGAATTAATATGGTGGATCCACAGTGAAAAAAAAAACATTTATGAGAACACAGAACATAATCACAGTGACTAATACAAAATGTAGTATCTGAGAAGAAAAACAAATGAAAAAAACACAATGACATTTAAAATTTTGCAGCAACATATTGAAATGACAACAACATAAAAGGCAACAACAAATACAACACTAAGCCTAAACAAAACAAACAAACAAGAAAACATAACATGTTAAATGCAACTTGAAAAAAAACAACCATAAATAACAGAAAAAAACAAAAAATATCAACACAAGCCTAGAAAGCAAAAATTGCAAAACAAAAAGCATTGACACTGTTGGAGCTATTTGTTTATTCTTTGTAATTCGTGGTTTATCTTCAATTTGTAAGTAAGTTGAAGTATTAGTTGTATTTAGCTACATTTTTCTGTCTTATGATAAATTTAGGTTAGATTTTTTGTTTGCTTGTTTGCCAAAAAATAAACCATTGGAAATCGCAGAACTTTTGGACATTGGACTTCTTTTACCTGCGTAAATCACTTCCCCACGGTGAATCAGTGATCCATTGAGTTTGGTTAAAGTTTCAGCTTGATATTTCGATTTTTTCTTTGATTTTTTTTAAACAAGTGGTCACTACAAACACATCAAAACAGAAAATAATAAAAATACTATAATAGAAAAAAACACAAAATAACACAACAAAAACACAATGAAAGATAAATTGATTGACACAATTAAAACAAAATGACAGCAAATACCAAATAAATGATAAAATTTCAAATTACTGATGAAAAAACGAACAAAAGCAAAAAAACGTAAAAAAGGAAAGTGAATTTTATCTGACTGGCTCATAAAGAATGTGGTTGACAGAATGCTCATCCAATCACTTGCCGCATATGCTTTTTAAGGTTCTGCACATTCCCAAACACTTCCTGTGAGCTCTTTCCACGTGGCAACCTTCAAAGGTGCAAATGTAGGCCCATGCAAATGTGACCAAAGCTGTAGTACCCCGAGTGTCCACTGGAGGGTGGCTGCAGTAGCCTGACACCTTAATGATTCTATGTGAGGGAAAATGCATTTCACATCTTTAGAGCCCATTTTTAAAAAAGGCTTAAATAACACATTTATGTGCTCTCACTGTAATTGACAGGATGATTTTAATAATAATTATTTTGTACATTTTTTTCTTTAGTTGAGGATTTCCAGTTTTCAGTTGGCTTTAAGACCTGCCTCTCTGTTTATACATACAGTCAGCGTCAATGCACACCGTTTGGGGCAGGGCTTTTTGAGGGGGAAAACAAGACTCTCCACCTAAAATGTGTTTCCGGGTGTCACTTCATTTCCGCTGTTGCTTTCTAGGCGGTGTTATTGTGCTCCTGTGTTCATCAAAAACAATCCAGATTTTCTGTTGTTCCCCAAGCGATCCAATTTTTAAATGAACAATGAGAAACATTCACGTTAAATAGGTTTAGCTGATCTATACCCACCTGCCTGTCCATCACTATGAGGTTTTCTTTGTTTTTCATCTCTGTGTGAGATAGTGTTGGTTACTCAAGACCGGTCTTGGTCTTGAGACCAGTCTCGAGACCACATTTTGAAGGTCTTGGTCTAGTCTCAGACTCAAGAGCATTCTTACTCGGTCTTGTCTCGGTCTCGGACTGGCCGGACTCAGGATTTTCCATCAAGACCGATCAAGACCAGCACTGATCTGCTGATCTTCAACTTCATTAATGTGAATAAGGAGGAACACTTGGTAAAACAACAAACAGCTTCAGTTCATTACCTCCGCCAAGGAGGTTGTGTTTTCGGGAGAGTTTTTCTGTCTGTCTGCGAACAAAATAACTCCAAAAGTTATGAATGGATTTTGATGAAATTTTCTGGGAATGTTCAGCATGAGAAAAGGAAAAACTGATTCAATTTTGGTGTTGATCTGGATCAGCGTCCGGCCGCCATGATGAAAAATGTGATTTCTGTGAATAACTACTGAACTAAAATAGATATCATTATGAATCCAATTGCTAATGGTATGTTTTCATGGTCAATGAATCTAAATATTTCGATGAAACAAAGGTGGGACTAATATTTTTGTTGAAAATCACAATATGGGAGAGGACTGTGTCGCTGGCGGAGGTCTGCGCTCTCCAAATGCTTTTCCAGTTTATTATTTCCCCCTGTTATGACTGCAACCTCCCTGGTGGTGTGACTAAGGGACACTCCCTTTAACTGTTCAATCTTGTCATGGTTTTATAAATTGATTTTTATGGTCTTGGTCTTGTCTCGGTCTCGGATTGTCTCGGTCTTGGTCTCGACTCGGTCTTGACTCCCAAAAGTCTTGGTCTTGTCTTGGTCTTGGTGCATTCTGTTCTCAGGCAAGTCTTTGTCTCTTGGATAGAGTGGTCTTGAGCACAACACTAGTGTGAGAGCAGTGTTTGAGTGATGTTTTGTTTTTATTTGTCTATTTTCATCACTGTGTCAGTATTGACTGTGTTTTGTTGCCAAATGTCTGTGATTCCTGTCACATCCTAACTTCCCTATGGGGACAAATAAACAAAGTTCTTTGAGTGCTGAAGGGTTAACAGAACCCCCACTCTGAATGTCTGGTGATCTTTTTTTTTAGCCTCAGTCACAGTTGGTATGTTATCCTCTCATACATGCTCCTAGAGACACTAGAAAGGCACCTGTACCATTTTAGAAAGCTGATGCCTCATTTTGCCTCATTAGGCTGTGTACATAGCCCAGGTGAAATCATAAACACTTTTATATACAAGTTCTTCTGACATGTCAGAGTAAGAAAAGCACAGATGTTCCTGATCAAACAGATGAATCTCTGGTTCATGATCATGCTGACTCTGCCACCGAAAACTGGGACGCTTGAATAGAAGTGAATCATTGTTAATGTCATTAGTGACACCTGGGCTTTTCTTTTTCTGACAAGTCAGAATGTCTGCTGTGAAAAAGGATCATTATTCCAAATGAGCCTGCAGAGAGGAATTAATAATGTAGCCGGTTAAATTAAACCTTGTGGCAAAGGAGAAAAACATTTTATTTAATGATTCAGATCTTAAAATGAGAAAAGGGACCAGACAATTTATTTTTTCTGATATTGAGGTACTTTGTTCAGAGCTCTGAGGCCATTCCTTTGGCTCTTTTTTGAGCTATTATCCAACCTTTGGAATAATCCCAAATTAGGTAAAATAAATATAAATTCATAGATAAGAGCATTCCTGAAATATGTATTGCAGAAAGTTCTTTTACACCAGCAAATGAGTTCGAAATGGGCAGCACAGCAGACTGTCACTTTACATGGATTAAAATGGAATTGGGACATTTTGTTAAATAAACAAAAATAGAATACAATGATACCCCAAAGACAAGATTTTAGTTGTTCATGCTGGTAAGTGTATTTATTTATGGCACATATTCAGTTGTTTGAATTTGATGCCTGCATTTTCCAACAAAGCTGGACAGGACAACAATAGACTGTTAACGTAGAGGAAACACTTTTGTAACATCCCACAGGTGTGCAGGTTAATTTGAAACAGGTAAATGTCATTGTTGTTATAAAACGAGCATCCCTGAAAGGATCAGTACTCATCAGCAAGGATGTGGAGAGGTTCACCACCAGTTTAAGAACAAAGTTTCTTTATGTATAATTGCAAGGCATTTTTCTGAATTACATCTTCTACAGTCAATAATTACCTCCGCCAAGGAGGTTTTCGGGAGAGTTTGTTTGTCTGTCTGTCTGTCCATCCGTCAGTCCATCCGTCTGTCTGTGAACAAAAAACTCAAAAAGTAATGGATAGATTTTGATGGCTGGCGGAGGTCTGCGCTCTCAGTGCTTTTCTAGTCTAATCAAAAGATTCAGAGAAGTCTCTGCACGAAAGCAGCAAGGTGAAAAACTAACTGACCTTTGGTCCCCTAGGCAAAACCCAGCATCATTCTGTAGAGGATATCAGCTCGCAGACTCAGGAGCACTTCAGTAAACTAGAAAAGCACTCGGAGAGCGCAGACCGCCGCCAGCGCCACAGTCCTTACCCATATTGTCATTTTGACCATAAATATTAGTCCTACCTTTATTTCATCTAAATATTTAGATTCATTGACCATGAAAACATACCATTAGCAACTGGATTCATAATGATATCTATTTTAGTTCAGTAGTTATTCACAGAAATCACATTTTTCACCATGGCGGCCAGACGCTGATCCGGATCAACACCTTAATCGATTCAGTTCTTCCTTTTCCCATGCTGAACATTTCCTGAAAATTTCATCCAAATCCATCCATTACTTTTTGAGTTATTTTGTTCACAGACAGACAGACAGACAGACAGACAAACTCTCCCGAAAACATAACCTCCTTGGCGGAGGTAATCACTGTCAGTTAACACAGTTCACCTCTATGTCTACAAGTGTAAGCTAAAACTCTTCCAAGCAAAGTCATAAGTCAACAACACCCAGAAACACCACTCATCTGAGATGGACTGAGGCGAAGAGGAAAAAGACCATCCAGACTGTTATCAGAGCAAAGCTCAAAAGACAGAATCTATGATGGTATGAGGATGTGTCAGTGCCCATGGCATGGGTAACTTGAGTAAATCTGTAAGAACACCATTAATGCTGAAAGATATAGACAGGTTTAAGGGCAACATACAGTAAAGGCCAAAAGTGTGGACACACCTTCTCATTCAATACGTTTTCTTTATTTTCATCACTATTTACATTGTCGATTCTCACTGAAGTAATGATGGCCACTTGTTTCTCTTAACTTAGCTGATTGGTTCTTGCCATAATATTAATTCTAACAGTTGTCTAATAGGGCTGTCGGCTGTGCACCAGCCTGACTTAACATAAGGCAAGAAACTCCATTAATTAACCCTGGAAAGGCACACCTGAGAAGAGAAAACCATTTCAGGTGACTACCTGTTGAAGCTCATAAAGAGAATGCCAAGAGTCTGCAAAGCAGTAATCAGAGCAAAGGGTGGATACTTTGAAGAAACTAGAATATAAGACATGTTTTCATTTATTTCACACTTTCTTGTTAAGTACATAATTCCACATGTGTTCATTCATAGTTTTGATACCTTCAGTGAGAATCTACAATGTAAATAGTGATGAAAATAAAGAAAACACATTGAATTAGAAGGTGTGTCCAAACTTTTGGCCTGTCCTGTATGTTGCCATCCAAGACGGGAAAAGACGTCACTTACTTTAGCAAGACAGTGAAGACAGGTTCTGCAGGTGTTACAGCAGTGTGGCTTCATAGTGAGGTACCACAGGTACCAGACTGACCTGTCTGCATCCAGACCTGCCTCCTGTTGAAGATGTGTGGAGCATCAAGAAGCACAAAATACAAAAACATAGAAACTAGACTATTGAGCAAGTAAAGTTGTACATCAAGCAAGAATTAGAAAGAATTTTACATACTAAGCTTCAAGAATTATAATCCTTAGTTTGCAAACGCTTATCAAGTTGGGAAGGGATGTTGTGCAGTAGTAAACACGCCCCTACCCCAGCTTTTTGGAACATGTTGCAGGCATTAAATAGAAATTAGTGAACACTTGCTAAAACACAAAACAGTTTATCAGTTTGAACATTAGATGTCATCTTCGTAGTGAATTCAGTTGAATATTGGTCAAAATGGTTTGGAAATCATTACATTATGGTTTTCTTTGCTTTAACACAATGTCACAACTTCACTGGATTTTGGTTTGTACTTGTTTCACATCCATTAGTTATCTTTATCTCTTTTGGAGTTGTGGTACTTGTTTTACTAGAAACTCAAAGGCTTTGTGTTTTAGAGCAGAGTGTACTGTATACTGTAATGTACTCCCACTTAATTACAGCACAGCTGCTCAAACCAGAACTTCCTCTCCATGGTCATATGTCTATGATTTATGTAATTGCCCGAGGGTGAAAGTACCATGTTGGGTTAAGAAAAGGGGAGGAGAGCTCCTTATGGAGGTGTCATTGGTAGGAAAAAGAAATGTCTTATATGGTGTAGGTGTGTTTTTGTGCTGCCATCGAGGAGCAGCCTCTGGTGTTGAAAAATGAAGTCAGTGGAGATGAGACAAAACCTGTTAACTGGCTGCAGTCACAGTATTCCTGATGTGGAAAAACGACTTTTACAGCCAAATAAAACCTCTTCAAGGCCATAAAACATGGCTTTTGGTCAAAATAATGCTGAATTTGGGTCCTCTCCCTGTACAGGGAGGTAAATGATGATGCCAATCCTGCACTGTCTGTGTTGGTAAAACCACCTTTAGTCCACCTCCGCTCAGTCTCTCTGTCTGTTCTAAAGTCAGGTTAGAGGGTGTTTACTGTATGGCTGCATCCAGAGATCGGCTTCAAAAGAGGCAGAGGCTCCTTTGAAAGTCAAACGGCTAATGTCAGGCGGCATTTTCTGCACCCATTGATCAGGGTGGACTTGGACCGTGTGAGGAAGAGGGCCGGAAACTGACAGGAGCTCCAACAGAGCATCAAACAGAGACAATACAGGTGTTATATCAAAACTAGAGGATGTTTGAACATTAGCTGTTCTAGTAATCAACAAGATTGAAAATGTGAATTTCAGTTAAACGCTCACCGAAGGTCCTGTCACAACTCACCCTCTCTGTCTGTCTGACTGATCTAACCTTATGCTAAAGTGGTTTATTTAAGTGTACTTTGAGTATGCTTATTTTATACTAAAACTGAGGCAGTATATTTGAAACTTAATTTTTATTTACTATATCTTATAAACTTCAGAATAGAATAGGGAAGTGTACTTGGCAGAAAAGTCTAAGACCAAGTACATAAATACTGAGACTTACACTTACTTTGAATACCAAAACTTATATTTGTACTGTAGTATATTTTTTTACTTCTTTCTGCCACAAAGTATAACTAGAAAAGCACTCAGAGAGCGCAGACCTCCGCCAGCGCCACAGTCCTTACCCATATTGTCATTTTGACCATAAATATTAGTCCTACCCTTATTTCATCTAAATATTTAGATTCATTGACCATGAAAACATAGCAGTAGCAACTGGATTCATAATGATATCTATTTTAGTTCAGTAGTTATTCACAGAAATCACATTTTTCGCCATGGTGGCCAGACGCTGATCCAGATCAACACCAAAATTGATTCAGTTCTTCCTTTTCTCGTGCTGAACATTTCCTGAAAATTTCATCATAATCCTTCCATTACTTTGTGAGTTATTTTGGTCACAGACAGACAGACAGACAAACTCTCCCGAAAACATAACCTCCTTGGCAGAGGTAATAATAATCAGAAAATGTAGATCTTGATCCAGGTACAGAATAAGGTCAAGTCATTGTGCTTACATTTAATCTAGCAGAATACAAATGTTTTCACGACACGCATTTGCTTTGAGGTATTACCCCTGTTATAAACTTACATGTTAAAGATGATATAATGATGGAGTTTAAAAGTTTACAGTAGTATGCGTGCTTAATTTCACTCAGTTCTTAGTTGGAGACACCATTATATTTAGATTTTTACAAGAAAATGCACACTTATTCCTTTGCCATTTTTGACGAAGAAGGACTTGATCGTGAAGAGACTATGAAGTTTACATTTTTACATGCAGATGTGCACTTTTCTTTCAGTTTTCATCAGAGAAGGGCATCATTTAATAAAGGCTCTGTTTTTGAAATGCACATCTTTAATGATTTAAGCAGGTATTTGTAAATTTCCTGTACGGTTTGTTTAAAATTTTAAATTGATCAAACTTGTTCTCAGCATTCTGTCTTGTGATTTTATAAATAAATTGCAGGTAGTGTACAAACAGTAAGAGATAACTGTAAGAACACTTTAAGTATATTTTTAGTATCTATGTAGTATGTTGCAAGCAATATGCTAAGCAAACTCACAAATATAACAAGTAAACTAGCAACATAGTATAAATAGTATTTTTAGTACATAAAAGTATACCTAAAGTATATGTCAAGAAACTAAAATGTGGACAAGAAGTATAAACCTACTCTAGTAGTATACAGGTAAGTGCATTTTTTGTATACTTGAAAGCGTACTTTTGTAAGCTTAAAAATTGACTTTAGAAAGTAAACTTAAGGTATACTTTTCTCAACTTTAAATGTTCCAATTTAGTCTGAAGGAATATTAAAGGAGACTTTCTAGTACAAGTTCATTGTCTGTAGTATATTTGCTATACTTATACTCAAGCATGTAGCTTATGGTAGTCTTACTCTCCATCGAGCTGCATCAAAAAGTGTGTAAGCAGGGCTGTTATGGCACATTAGGAACAATAAATGGATAAGTTAAATAGTTCTGATCATTTTTTTGATAAATTCAGACTGTTATGATGTGTCCAATGCAAAGGCTCATACCACTGAAGCAACACCACTGTTACTGATTGCACAGGCCAACCATGTATTATTACTACATTCATCATTTATTTAACTTTATAAGCTGTAACCTGAGGAGTTAAAATGTTTTCCGCTGACTTCACTAAATTTTAAGTTTTGAATAAATGCTTTGATGACATTGTAACTGAATATTTGAGTATAAAAGCTCTTTATTGGGCAGTAAGTGATAAAAAATGATCATATATGGACTGAAAAGGCACTGTAACACTTTAAAGATGCTCTTCTTCATGGATATAATGGGGTTATTTTTAAAGTGAGGTTGCTAAGACCAATGGCATCAGTAAATGAGTGTCGTTAAAGAGACTTGCAAACATTGTCACTGTGCCTTATGAAAGACTGATGCAGAAAAAAATCACGGTAAATTATAGTTTCTAATTTCTCAGGAAGAAAGACAAGTATGATCTTCTTAAACAGACTAACATCTTTTCCACGACCACAGGATGTGTCTTTGACATGGTTGTTTAAGAAATAAGAAGCTGCTCATTGCATCAGCTGGGGTTAAATAACTTGTTGCTGAAAGATACTCATGCAGTAATTACCCAATAAGAGGCTCATACCTATTTAGTTAGTCAAATCCAGGTGGTGACTTTTTTCTTGCCAGGCTGTGTATATACATCCAAAAATACTACAGATGTGGACAAAATTGTTGGTACCCTTCCATTAAAGCGAGAAAAACCCACATGGTCACTGAAATATGCTGAAACTGACAAAAGTAATAATAAATAAAAAATTACTGAAAATCAACTAATGAAAATCAGACTTTGCTTTTCAATTGTAGTCCAAGAAAATTATTTTAAAAAACAAACTAATGAAACTTTACCTATAACATGCTTGTCTATTATTTTCTTTCTAATCTCCTGTGACAGCTCTCTCCTTAGCTTTCTGTGGTCCATGTTCAGTGTGGTACACACCATGATACCAAACAGCACAGTGACCACTTTTCAGCCTTTAAATAGGCACACTGACTGATTACAAGCTTGGAGACACCTGTGATGATAATTACAGGGCACACCTTAGTTTAACATGTCCCTATGGTCACACCATTTTCAATCCTTTGTAGGGGTACCATCATTTTTGTCCAAGCCAGTTTCATTATTTTGTTTTTTAAAATATTTCTGCTGAACCAAAATTTAAAATCAATGTCTGATTTTCATTAGTTGATTTTCAGAAATTTGTTATTTATTATTACATTTGTTATTTTCAAGTTATTTCAGTGACTATGTGGGTTTTTCTTTCATGAAGTGAAGGGTACCAACAATTTTGTCCACGTGTGTATGTATACAGCTGATTTATTCAGACAAACACTTGTCAGTAGTGCTAATAAATGGAATATTACTGGAGTTTAATATCTGTTTCCACCTAGGGCAGTCATCTTCATTTGCCAACTCCGTGGTGTAGAGGATCTGCTGACCCCTCAGCAGAAAATTCTGACCTCAGGGGGTGTTCCAGTTGAATTTCCCACTCAGAACATATAAAACCCAACTTCTCAGTACAACTGGAATGCAGCATTAGCCTTGAAATTTCCGTTGACCCTCCAGTGGCTGCCCTCCCCGACCTCCCATTGTCTGTACAAATGGAGACAAAAACGTTTTAGCTTTTGATTGGATAGCCCTAACAGGCAAACGCCCTACTGTGAGGGCGAAGTGTGAAAGAGCAGATTAGGGAACGCAACAAAGAAGGGAGACACTGATTAGACACTAGGGCTGGGTATTTCCATCAACCCCACTATACGTATCCCGATACACATAAATTGTAAACAATGATTGCGCTTTGAACAGAATTCCCAGCAACTTTTGGTTTTATTTTTTATTTATCTATTTTTTTAAATGTATTTTTTTGGGCATTTTGTGCCTTTATTGATAGGAGAGAGACAGTGGATAGGCTTGTGAAAGGGGGTGAGAGAGTAGGGGAAGACACTCTGCAAACTGACCACAGGATGGATTCGAACCTGGACCGGCAGAAGCAAGTACATGAGGTGCCTGGTTGCCAACCACTCCGCCAAACCAACACCCCAACTTTTGTTTTTATTACAAGAAGAAAAAGTACAAGCATGAGTTTTAAATAATTCTTCAACTTAAAGGGACCGTGAGGAGAATCTATTACCGGCAACGTAAAAGACTGTGCTACCCATGAGCACGCGTGGCGACTGTCGTAATGCTGCATTCCAGTAACCTCAGAACTGGGAGTGACATCATCTCTCAGAGTTATCGGCGTTCCAGTTGAAGTCGGAAAAAAACAAGCCGATCTACCAGGCTATTGTTAGCTGTAGTTAGCACGCCCTGTGTTGTTGTTCACTAATATCACATGAAGAATGTGATTATCACTATGGCAGCTTTTTTATAAATGTAAGTCTAACAATACTATGCATACAATTGATCTAGAGCGACACACCCCAGTAAGAAGTGCAAATAAATTGATTATTACAGGAGCTAAATAACTGTTCACACTGGGGGCATCCATCTTCGATTGTCAGCTCAGGGGTGGCGAGGTTTCACCGAGTTCCCAGTAGGAAATTCTGACTTCAGGAGACATTCCAGTTGCAGTTTCCTATGTGGAACTCAAAATTCCTACTTCTGACCACAACTGGAATGCACCACAAGACGTGTGCTATCCAAAGTGTGTATTTGTTGTGACGCTAATGAATGCAGCTCGGACTTTCCTCAGAACTCTGCATTGCTTTACAACTTCTTTTTTCAACAACTTACAGGATGCAAAGTGACGAGGTAATGTATCTCTTTCTAGTTATGTAGCGGTAGTTTTTGATGTGTGACAACAAGCAATTTTTGGAAAACTTAGTATCATAGTTTTGTAGCTGGCTATATATCTCTACTTAAAGCCTGGTGCTCTAAGACGTGTCTAAATAATATAAATTTGCTCTAGTTTTAATTGTCTTGTTCCCGAAGTTGAGTATCCAGGCCAGTCCAGCCCTGTCTGACCCGACCGGAAGGATAAGGAATAGCACTTATAGATAACCTATTTTGATGCTATAAAACTCATCTTAAAGTGTGTATTTCTATCAGGCATATATCTAGACTTTTTTGTAATTACTTAGAAACTCCTCACAGTCCATTTAAGAACTTTAATTCAGGTCCCCAAAGATAGCAGACTTAAGTTGAAATTTGGAACATGTGTTTCATCATGTTGCTTGGCTTCTACTTTGAACTGTGACATTTTTAACATTACCTAAAGTGTATCTACAACAACTGTTCAAACATTGCCGCCATATTGATTCTGCAGAATCCGTATCGATACACGTATTCCCAAGAAGTGCATGACGATATTTTGCCATACTGATATTCTGAGCACAGGCCTATTAGACACTGCTTTAAAAGTAGTCAATATTAGGCATAGTGAACAGAAAAGGCTTTTTAGTTCAGAAACTTTAGCCCCTCTAGGTCTAAATGGTGTTTGAAACAAAGTTTAATCCCAATTATGACTGGAATTTAACTCCACAATGTGCTCCTTGTATACAGTTTTCTCATCTGCAGATTTTCACTGGGTAACTGTAACCCTCATCACACCAGCTCTCTCCATCTCTATGAAATTGCTCTATCAATCGAGCAGAGGGGAAAAAAACCACACACAATTCAAAATGAACTGCTGTGCCTCGTGCACGCACAGCTCATTTAGCTCCAGGGTGTAATGAGAACTGTTGCGTAAAAGTGCAATCAATTTCCAAATGTGTGCGAGTCTACAGCACCCACCGGACTGACAGCCGAGCCAATACACGACAAGAAGTTTAATGGTGTTTTTTTGAGTAACAGTCTACAGCAATGCATGATGGGAAAAAACAGGACTGGAAATGAGCGCCCGGAGCTGCTCGGAGAAATGAGTGTGTCAGAAGGGCTCGGAGGAAATTGGCAGGGAAAGATGAAGGGGCAGGGATGGCCGGGGAGGAAAATTAAAGCTGACTTGGAGATGAACGGCTTTAATGTTAAATTAAGTTACAAACTCAATGGCATAAATTAAGTTTTGTATCCAGAGATGTTTGTTTTGTAATGAGATACAGAACACACTAAACAAACTTATTCCAAAGTAAAAAAGCAAACAGTCTTTACAGCTTTTACATCTTAATTTCCCCCACGTAAAACTAAAAAATAAATCCAAAAAACAGGAAAAATTAACATCATACTTTTCTAATGCTTCCCTCTGCTGTCTCACTGAGCTACAACAGCGCTCAACATTATCAGCGTCGAACAACATCTCAGAAAATAAATCCTCAAAGAGCTGTTAACATGCTCTGCTAATTTAACATGTTTCCTCAGAGAGCCATCCAGGGAACTCCGGCTGCGTGGTGTACCGTTCAGAGAGGGGGACAAGCTGAAATGAGAAATAATTTCAATACAGGACAGAAGGTTAAGAGTCACTTCATGCAGAAAACGTCATATGGAGGGCCTGTTGACACCGCCAGCTTTTCTTCACGTGTCAGAGGAGCTGTCACTGTGGAGCACTTTCCTCCTCCTCTTCCTCCTCTGAGTCCTCCTGTTGGCTTTTCTTCTGTGGAGAAAAGAGGGGACAGAGGAGGAGGTTAGCCAACAAAATAAACCCTGTAGCATGAATTCATATCAAGAAGTGACCTTTAAAGTTGGATGATTTTAAAGCCTTGGTGGCCACCGTAAGCAAAAATAAGAAAAATAAAAAGATGCATGCTCTTTTCATTTCTAGATTTAAGGTTTTTTTGTCACTCATCAAATCCCTTATTAGATACACCCGCTAGACAACTAAGCAATGCAAGCCAACCACAAGGCAGCAACTCAATATATTTAGGCATGAGGACATGGTTATGAGACCTGCTGCAGTTCAAACTCAGCATCAGTGTGGCAAAAAAAGGTGATTTAAGCAACTCTGAGTATGGCATGGTTGTTGGTGCCAGACCAGACCATCTCTTGGGTGTTATAGAATAAAGAAGTATAAACCTTTTATTCGTCCCACGTGGGGAAATTTACAGTGTTACGGCAGTAAAGTGGACAGCATTAATAGAATAAGAAATAGACGTAAGTATAAAAGATAGCAGCATGTACATTACTCTACCTATATAAGACATAAAATATAAAAAATATAAAACATAAAAACATACAAAGGGCTTGGAAACAAAACTAAAAGTAAATCCTATAAAGATTATATACACATGGGTGTACTTCCACAATGTAATTGCACATTGTTAGAGGATTGAGGATTGCACATTAATTGCACATAGTTAGTGTACATTGTAGATAACTGCACAGTGATTGCACATTGTGATTTCACAGGACAATGGTCCTAAAAAAGAGAAAATATCCACTGAGAGGCAGTTCTCTGAACGCAAATGCCTTCTACAGCAACAGTAACTCAATGAACCACTTGTCATAACCCTGCCGTGGACTATTTCTGAACACATGACATGCCAAATCTTCAAACATATACAGCTACAGCAGCAGGGGACAACACCAGGGGCCATACCTGTCAGCTGAGAACAGGTAACTGAGGTTAAAATTTGCATGGACATTGATTCATTCATTATTGGTCAATAGGAGAATAGAAAGTGTTGCCTGGTTTAATAAATCTGGATTTTTGCTGCTACCTGCAGTTGCTCGGCTCAGGATTTGGCATAAACACAATGAAACAGAGATCCATCCTGCCTTGGTGTTACAACAATATGGAGAATATTTTGGCACACTTTGGGCCCTTAAGTACAAACTGAGCATTGTTTTAATGCCACTGCCTACCGGAGTATTGATGATGACCATGTCCATGCATTTATGAACACAGCCACCAGATCTCAATCCAATAGAGCACTTATGGGATGTGGCAGAATGGGAGATTAGCAGCATGAATGTCAAGCTGAAAAATCTGCAGCAACTGTGTGACACTACTAAGTTAATATAAACCCAAATCTCTGTGAACAGTTTCCAGCTCCTTCATGATTTTATGGCATGAAGACTTGAGGCAGCTCTAAAGGCACAGGTTGTACCTAATAAAGTGGCCGATAGGTGATTTTTACAGCAGAAGTAAACATATTTGCAGCCTTGGGTCAAAACAATGTGTTGGTCAAAATAAGTCTTTCCTTTGGTTTCTTTATATCTAATCTGTTTATAAGTTTTTAAGGATAATTATGGTTTTGGCTTATTATTTCGCAAGCCCAAGAAAATTTTGCTTTCCAGGATTAGAGAAGCTTCACCTTTGTCCATGATAAGGTTGAATTAATGTTACTTTGAGATTGTGTTTTCAAAATGGCACTTAAAAGCCTTCTTCATGAACAAACATCTGATTTCACTCATATTTCTTCAAAAATGTTGTAATGATATACAGTTTAACATTGACATATGTTAAGAAATACGCAGGAGTGCTTAAAATTTGTTTTTGAGGTCCAATAATTCATGCTAATTGTGACAGCATTTACATTTTTCAGGAGTTTAGTCCATTTGCCTTCTCACTGTTGGTAACTCTGTTCAGATAAACAATATAAATAAGACATTTTCTCAAGCAGAATCTGTTCTTTGTTACACAATTGCTCTGAAAATGTAACTTCATTAAAATACGGGCACATTACTTCCTGCCTGAATTTAAACCTGATTTTATTCTGTAATAAGCATAAATAAACTAAATAATTAATTTGATTGGCAGATCATTTGCTTCCCTGTCGAGGAACATAAGAGTAAATTGAAACAGCTTTAAAAAGTGTGGAATGTTCAGTAACAGGATGTGCATATTTCTACTGACATATTAAAAGACAAACAAAATATAATGTATGATTGACAGTCAAAAAATATTCCTGATGTTACTACCAATGATCGCATTAATAAAAAATAATACCCATTGACAAAAAGACAGTAATTGGTCTAAAGAAACGAATAGCCAGAAAACTTTTTGTTTTCAAAATAGGGAAATGTATTGTGTGAGCAAAGTAAGAAATTTTATAAGAGGCTAATCCAGGGGTGGGCAACTTTAATGACCAAGAGGGCCACATCGTTAGAAATTTTCAGAATCTCTCAATGGGGAAAAAGAATGTTGGATAAACAACATATGAGAAAATAAATTTGTCAGAAAATCAGAATACCAATATTCATTTATTACAACATAAATACAAGTCGTAATAAATGATCAAAAGAACCTGACGCAGAATTCAAGCTAATTTAGCTCACGTACATGGAATTAAAGGCAGTTAAGTTCTTTTTAAATCAATAAAATGATGTGTTATTCAAAGTTTTAAAGCTCAACTATTTTGCTGCGGCCATTTTTTAAATATAGTATTAATACTTGATTTAATGTTCAAAGGCTTCATAAAAGAGAGTTAGAGACACTTTAATAGCAAAGTAAGGTCATAAACAACTTACATAAGCCAAGTAAAAATTAGTCTAGATTATATAGAATTATTTGCATTGGATATCTGAGTTTTCTGCATATTTACAACTGCAGGTTGGGAATGAATGGCGCGCCACATTTATGATGATGTGGAGGGCAGCACTTGGCCCCCGGGCTGCCACTTGCCCACCCCTGGGCTAATCCTATAGAGGCGCTTTTTTGGCAGCAACTGGAAACCATTCCTTGGGGGAAAACCTTTTCAGTGACTAAAATAAAACTTTGAAAACACAGTACTTTAACTCAAGATGAAGATGTGTTTTCCACATGTCCAAAGGTTTTTTTTAGTGCTGTCAGGCGATTAAAAAAAAAAATCTAATTAATAACAGGATTTGTAATTAATTAATCTAATTAATCACATTTTAATCTCATATCTGCTTAAAATACCCAAATAAAGAATTTGAATTCTAGGATATCACAAAATTGTAGTGGATGATTAATCAAATGAATACAGTAAAAAGAGAAGATTGTATATCTACATTTTTATTGGTGATTGAATAAATCCGAAGTCAGGGCAACTTGTCCAGAAAATTCTAAGCTCAATCAGGCAACTCAAATTACACTTTAAGTGTGTTTCATAAATCAAACTAAAAATAAGAAAAAGGTCGAGGACATCCAGCAAACCAATTAGGCCTGATGCATTATCAAAGAATGTAGTACAAATATAGATAAATAAATTCAAAAATAAAATAAAGCGGAGTCTTAAATAGGCCGCTCCTGTTGTCACCTGGGCTTTGTTTGGTTTGACTAGAGACGCATGTGTGAAGTGACGTGTCACTGCCATGTACGGGTCCTCCAGCTGGCCAATATCTAAATGTTTGTGTGCTATGATTAATCGCGATTAATTTTTTTAATGCATTAATTTGTGTGTAATTAATTAATCTAATTAATGCACTAAAGTGACAACCCTATTTTTTTTTTTATTTACTGTATATCCATTATTGTATAGCATATTGAATGAGTTTATAGGATGAATATATAGATATCTGAAAAAAATCTACCCTAACCCTTCTACTAAATGCTTTAAACATGTGTATTATATCCTCATAATTTGTTATACTCTGGATGTCATTAAATCCATTTGTGTAATTGTCATTTTTTCAAATTATTTCTCCAATATTTTGTCTTGTGTCTGTACTATCACTGAATGTAGGCACAACTACCTGTAAAAATAAATCCTTGAACAAGTGATGACATCATACCAGTTTGAGGAAATCGATGAGTTTGTAGGCGTCTTCTCCAGTTGAGAGGTCAACAAAGTCTCGAGGGATTCTGTAGCTCAGACAGGGACTGGGCTGAACCGTCACCTCACTGGTGGTGCAACGAAACGCTGGGCCCTCCTGCACACAGAGAAGGCACTCAATTATTGGTGGTTTTGTCTAATTAAGCACGGCTAAGGTTCAACATACTGCATCATACAACAGGAAGCTTTATAAAGTGAGGAAGTAAAGTTTAATAACATGGCATAATCTCAAAAAGAAATGTCATCAAGTTCTTCACAGTAAACAGAGAGACTGCAACAGACAGTCACACAGACATAGACAGATCTCCAAAGTTAATAAAAAGTGTTGCTGAGACCTTCTGGAAGATTTATGGAGCAGCCTTGCATCAGTATCCAGTTTAATAAAGAGTTGCAAAGACTTGTGAGTAGAGAATCACTGTAGTCATGATGCAATAATGTTAAACCATGGACAAGCATCTTCAGTTAAAGGGCAACTTCGGTATTTTTCAACCTGGGTCCTATTGCCCCAAGTGTATGTGTGTATACGATTGAAGGGTACAACTCGTTTTAAAATTGGCTCAGTATCAAGGGAGCGGATGCAGCCGGCAGCCGCGAAGCTAGATAGGGGGGCAACTGCATCCCGTATAAGTTTGAGCATTAAAAAGTGTTTATTTCGCCACAGACCGGTTGCGATTCCCGGTGCTAGCTCTCTAATTAGCATTGTAAGCATTGCGTTTTCCTTCATGTCCTCTGACCTGTGTGACGTCATCTGTGAGCTTGTTGCCGGAAGAAAACAGAGGAGCCATGCAGCGCTCCGCTCATAGTGGAGCTGCTTATCCCGGAGGACAGTTGGAAGTTTTACTGCATCGGTATCATGGCTGAATATTTACCAGATTTCGAGAGTGAAGACGAGCCTTTTCATTACGACGGCCACCCGTATTTATTTGAGCCAGAGTATACGGACAAGGAGCTCCTACAAACTCAAGAGCTAACGAGGATAGCAACAGAGGGCCAACGAGCAGACGAGGGTGAAGCAGCGGCTGCACGAACGCGAATTTCTGAGGACTGGTGGTGCTCCTGTGGTTGCTGTGACTCTATGCCCACAGAGGAAGAATGTCTGTGTTGCAACGAGTGGGACCTGTTGCCCAATATTCGTGGTCTCGATGTGTCGTGGGATGATACAGAAAGTACCCGACGCTGTGTAACTACATTAGAGGATTTCCCCCCTCTGATCAACAGGGCAGTGCTGGATACCTTTTTTCATGTACCCAAAATAAATTGGAGGAGGCGACCAAAACCACAGGGACCAAATGGTCAACTATCCATAAAGTAAGTATAACTAATATGTCTTTATGCATACAATACGTATAAGTATTGTATGTGTTGTGTAAGTGTTTATAATTCGCCACAGACCGGTTGCGATCGCCGGTGCTAGCTCTCTAATTAGCATTGTAACACGGTAGGCCACAAGTCTGTACTGGCTGGACGAGAGGAAAAAGTGAAGAGGATTTAGGGCAACAGTAAATGTGTGTGTCAGAGACAAATCTAGAGCGTTCGTGCAGCCGCTGCTTCACCCTCGTCTGCTAGCCCTCTGTTGCTATCCTCGTTAGCTCTTGAGTTTGTAGCAGCTCCTCGTCCGTATACTCTGGCTCAAATAAATACGGGTGGCCGTCGTAATGAAAAGGCTCGTCTTCACTCTCGAAATCTGGTAAATATTCAGCCATGATACCGATGCAGTAAAACTTCCAACTGTCCTCCGGGATAAGAAGCCCCACTCTGAGCGGCGCGCTGCATGGCTCCTCTGTTTTCTTCCGGCAACAAGCTCACAGATGACGTCACACACGTCAGAGGACGTGAAGGAAAACGCAGTGCTTACAATGCTAATTAGAGAGCTAGCACCGACGATCGCAACCGGTCTGTGGCGAAATAAACACTTTTTAATGCTCAAACTTATACGGGATGCAGTTGCCCCCCTATCTAGCTTCGCGGCTGCCGGCTGCATCCGCTCCCTTGATACTGAGCCAATTTTAAAACGAGTTGTACCCGTCAATCGTATACACACATACACTTGGGGCAATAGGACCCAGGTTGAAAAATACCGAAGTTGCCCTTTAAGATTGAGACACAGCAGGCCTCTGTTTGTAATGGTCTTCACATGGTGAAGGGAGAAGTGAACCAAATCATTAACACACTCTTACAGGCTCAGACCTGGTCCATGGAGGCACAGAGGTCACACGGTGCATGTTTCACAGCACAGGAGAGAGAATAATGGCCCTTTCCCACTAGCACGCCTTGGCCCTACTCTACTCGGCTCTACTCGATTTGCAGCGTGTTTCCACTAGCCTGGTACCTCCTAAAACAAGCTAGTTTTAGTACCTACTCCACTCTGGTTCTAAGCGAGCTGAGTCGATACTAAAAGATGACGTCACCGACTGCCGGCTACTGATTGGTCAGACAATGTCGTCATCGATGAGTCATGAGTGCGACGACCTAGCATGCTAGCAGTAGCTACCGTTAGCTTACCCTCATACGTCTTTTCTTTGTTGTATAGCTTCCCAAACTCTCCTGTGCTTCACAAGGGGTATTTCTTCTTATCACCTGCAGCCTTCTTCTGCTTTCCTTTTTGTTTTTTGTTTTTTTGAACTTGTTTTTATTAAATATCTTCATTACAAGTCAAATACAACATCAAAGCTAATATCAATGTCAAATTATATCAATACACCATAGGTACATCGGCCACATACAGCATTACAATTTCAATCTGAAATGTATCTTTGAATACGAGACCATCTGTCCATATTAAATACCTCTTTTAACTTATTCTTCCATTGGGAGATAGTGGGGGGTTGAGGTTTAAGCCAGGAGACCGTAATCATTTTCTTTGCTATTAAAAGTAAGATTTTTAATTGAAACGTGTCACATTTTGATTGGATAGTGTTTGGGAAAATTCCTAAAATTATAAAATTTGGAGTTAGTGGAACATCAATACTTAAGCATTTTTTTTTTCTCGCCATGGATGTCCTTTCCAGTAGTTTGTTAATTTGGGACAATCCCAAAATACATGCCTATGGTCTCCTACCAAACCACAGCCCCTCCAACATCTATCAGGTGTTTTACCAAATTTAGAAGTGATAAAGGGGGTCCTAAAAAATCTAATTTTAGTTTTCCATTCAAATTCTCTTAATATCTGGCTTTTTGTTATTTTGTGTCCGTTCCTCATAGTCTCCACCCATTCCTCATCTTTAATTATTATATTCATTTCTAATTCTCATTTTTCTTTAATGTTCAGTGTATTCTCTGTACTTTCTTGTTGTAACATTTTATAAGCATGAGATATATATTTACTATTAATTTTCCTTTTCATCACGAAAATAAAAATTGTTCCAGATTAGTGGGTGGCTCCTGTAAATTTTTCAAATAGTTATTTTTATGTAAGTAATGCCTCAATTGTAAATATTTATAAAAATCTTGGGAGGCTATACTTTTGTTTAAGATGCTCAAAGGACATCAGAGTTCCACTCTCAAACAGTTGATCCAGCATAATAAGCCCTTTATCAACCCAATTTTTAAAATTAGAGGCGGGCGGGAACTCAGGATTATGATGAATTCTTATCAGTCTACAGAGAGAACTAGGAAGATTAAATACCTTTCTGATATTCAACCATGTAGACAGAGTATTTTTGACCCATTCATTTGTAACTTTTATCTTCTTTTTGACCATGCGTCTGGATTTATGAACAGAGCTGTATCAAGAAATGTCTCTGGACAATCGGCTTGTTCCATCTTATCCCAGACTGATTCCTCCTCTTGGCAAACCCATGTCAACATTGATCTAAGTTGAGCTGCAAAATAATAATTTTTAAAGTTTGGGATATTCAATCCTCCAAGTTCTTTGGGGCACATAAGGGTTTTAAGTTTAATCCGAGGCCGTTTATTTTGCCAAATACATTTTGAAATCCATTTATTGAGCATTGTGAATGTAGATATTGGGATTTTAATTGGTAGAGTTTGGAATAGAAAAAGCAATCTTGGCAAGATGTTCATCCGAATTGCTTCTATTCTCCCAACTAGAGAGAGGGGTAAAATGTCCCACCTTGCAAAACCTTTTTTGATTTCGTCCATTAGTTTACCATAATTCGCTTTAAATGATTTTGTTGCTTGTGGAGTAATTATTATTCCCAAATATCTAAATCCCTGAGTAGATATACGAAAATTAAATTTGCCAGTTAGATTAGAAGGCCATTGCCCCTCCAGCATCATAGCCTCCGATTTAGACTGATTTATCTGGTAGCCAGAAAGCTCGCCGTAATTTTCTAAAGCTTTGATGAGAGGGGTTAAAGATGTGGCAGGATCAGTAATATATGTCAGAATATCATCGGCAAATAGTGAAATTTTGTGTTCCTTTTTATTTCCATCTTTAATGCCTTTGATATTTTTATTTATCCTTATCGATGCTGCCAACGGTTCAATATTTATTGCAAATAAAAGAGGACTAAGGCAATCGCCCTGACGAACCCCTCTCTCCATAAAGAAGAAATCAGAGCGGCATCCATTAACTCTAACACGTGATTTAGGATTTGTGTATATTATTTTCAGCCATTCTACAAACTGAGGATGAAAGCCCATAACTGTCATTGTTTTATATAGAAATTGCCAATTGACGGTATCAAATGCTTTTTGTGCGTCAAAACTGATTAACATTGAATTTTGATTATTGTTTTTAGCCTGTGTTATGACATTTAAGGTTCTTCTTATATTGTTTGAAATATGTCGGCTTGGGATAAAACCACTTTGATCTGGGTTTATGAGTTTCTGCTTTCCTTTTTTACTCGGTTTGTGACAAAAAGCCACAGATTGTTGTGTCGCGCTCAAAATGACGTCACCGCAGTGCCGCTCAGCTGTTTACAGCAACACTGCACCCCGTTGGGCAGGCAACTGGGGCTAATGGAAAAGCAGCACAAGGCGAGTAGAGTAGAGTCGGGCAGAGTCGAGTAGAGTAGAGTAGGGATAATGGAAAAGGGCCATAAGAGTCATATCAAATTAGGTCCAGCATGTTCAGGAACACAGATAAAAACTCCATGAATTCAGGACTGTCAGAGTTCAGCTGCACAAATCTGCTCGATATTTGAGTTTTTATACCGTCAGACCATTTCCAAATTCAAAAATGTTGAAAACAAATCCAAAACTCCTCCTCCGACCCTTTGATATATAAATTGGAAGACAAAACAGAAGGATACAGCAGATCAAGATCAGCACAGAACTTTTACAATGAGTCCTCCTTTTCTTTTTGTTTGAAAAGAGTGTAGAATGAAGTACAGAGCACATCTATTCCTACTCCCTTTATCCAAAATGAGAAACACTAAATAATACAGCTTGACACAGCTAACAGAAAAACTGTAAAAGGATCTAAACATTACCCACAGGATAAATCAATTTAATTTTAGCACACACCATTTAAAGGCACACCTTTGTCTATAACTTCATACTATCCTAGTCTGGTATTTTTGAACATATTTTTGAACCTACCCATTGTTTACATGTTTTCACCTCTTTCTTACAGCTGTTCCACAGATTAACTTGTTTTGTTGATATGCAGCGTAGCTTTGTATTTGTCCTGACTGCTTGTTTTTTAAGCATGCATTAACCTTTGAGATTATGTGTTCACAGTCTACGAGTTCCCCTTGACTGTCGTTTACGGCATGAAGAGGAAGACCACCAAGCATCCTCGAGTTTCTCCTCAACGGGCCTCTATATCCAGTCTGGGCAGCTGCAGCTCCCTCTGTCATCAGTTGCAGAGGAGTACATGGCGGCCAAGTGCAGGGTCATATTAAGCCTAAGTGAGTCCGACGATGACCTGATAAAGCAAACAGGTTTCACAACCAGGTCCAGACGCAAGTGGGCTGTCAATGCAGCTGTGGAGCAGGCAGTGAGCTCTCTAAAGCTGCAAGACATCATCAGCAAACCAATGCTCTGGCAGCAAGGTCTCAGCTCTAGTCTGCTATAGCTATGGTGTGTCATTTCTTTTTGTACCGCGACTCTGTGCAGCTGCTATTTCGGCCAGGTCTCTCTTGTAAAAGAGATTTTTTCAATCTCAATGGGACTTCCTGGTTAAATAAAGGTTAAATAAATAAATAAAATAAAAATAGTCATCTCCAACCAAGGAGAGGTGCAAGCACAAGAACCAGGTGGGAGCTAATTCAGGTGGAGGTCCGGGTCATCAGATAAACTCTTCAGAAACTCTCAACTGTCCTGTGTGCTTGCTGTGACTCATTTTACTGCGTCTTTTTACGTCATCTATCTTTAGGCTAAGAAGAGCACTTTATGCAATATTTGGAAAAAAATTTCATACAAAACTAAACCACAGGGTGCCAGTGAACAGCTGAGGAAGAAAGCAGAAGAAAATACATCTGATATGTGTTGTGAAATGTGTAATATTCAATTATTTCACATAAATGTATCATTTTCACATCTTTAATTTCATCATTCTACTGTTGGAATTGCAGTTTCCAGTTTCTCTAGATTTTGAGCATATGGCAGAGTCAGAGCTGCCGTGGAGATGTTCACAATCTCCTGTCAAGTTTGTTTTTTATAAATCTCAAAAGTTGTTTACAAGTGGCGTACGCTTGCTTTTGTGCATAAGCAGCATTAATAAATGAGGCCCTTGAAACCACAGATTTTTTGGAGATGCTGTATCACTTCAAGAAGAAAAGGTATTTAAAAATAAAAAAGCATAATATCTGCTCTCAAAGGAGACATATTATGCAAAAAAAAAACTATTTTTGAAGGCTTCTGAACACATTTGTGGATATTTGGCCTTCCTCCCAGCCCACAAAATATGATAGTGGACAACAAAATCTGTATTTAGCAAGCTGCATAAATGTAAATTCATGGTATTTGGTGAGCTGTTGAGTCTGTGGGTATACCGTTAATAGTATATTTTCATTTGCGTAGCCAAACCTGATTCATGTACAGTGGTTAGCATGTTCTACGTAAGCCTGTGATGCTCCCTATTGCAGCTGTGTGTGTGGTAACTGGCATGAATTAACGACTTGTGTGTGATCAACTTGTGCTTCACATGAGTTACGCTGCAGGTCTATCGTGAATTGCCATATGTGCTCTGCTTTGCTCATAAGCATATTAAGGCGACCGCCCTCAAAACCAGCCGTTATGAACAGAAGAGTTATGTCAGCGTGGAAAGAATGCAGCTGTGCTTTATCCATAGGCTTTTTGGACCAAAGCATGTTACTAACATTTCATAAAAACATCAAGGATCCACGTTGAACTGCAGAAAAGGAGCAAAATATGGGACCTTTACAGCTTCTTAAGCTGCCATCAACATACACCAACATAAGAAATGATGACTGACCTGCTGCTGGGCGATTTCCCCTCCGGACGTCAGCTCCTCCCAGGTGAACAGCAGAGAGTCTGTCACCTCTCCAAATGGATTCACATCAATAAGCCACACCTTTCCCTGCAACACACATCCACCCAGAAGCATTAAATCACACCTAAGTTTGGGGATGGTGTTACGTAAGCTTATGTTATTCCAAATTTGTTATTGTGCTTACCTGGCTGTCTCTGTAGACATCGAAAACAACTGCAAAAGAGGACAAACAGCTCTTATGTAAGTTCAACAGCCATTTAGTCACATCAAATCTGAATCTAAGAGTTTCATTAAGAGACAGAGAAGACTAGTTGTTCCCCTCCTGCCAAATATTCGTTTTTCATCGGTAAATATTTCATGACTCTCAGAAGCAGCCTGAAGAGAGCAAAGGGGAGTATAAAAAATGATTAAGGCTGAGTACAAAACAGAAATGATGTTTGTACTCACAGTCCTCATCCAGGAAGTTGTACTGGATGTGCTGGCTGAAGAACTCCTGCACGGCCTGACAGACGTGCTCCTCCTGCTTCAGGACGTGAGGGTAGTACTGAGTGTAGTCTCTCTGGGAGATGGCTGGAGAGACACACGAACACCATCAGAGGAGCTCAAATTGAATCTATAATTGTTTCTAAATTAACCTGCTGAGAGAAGGGAAGCTCAAACACTATTATATCACCTTTAGAGTCCATTTTTTCCCCCATCTTACTCATGCATAACATCTGATCTCTTTAGCCAATAGAGCTGCCAAGAAAAACATCTGGATACTTCTTATTCAAATCTGCAGCTCTTGGTGTTAATGTAATATCAATTAGCATTAACGCAGACTAAAATCAAATCCAGTAAAGAGTCAACACTTTCAATTATCTGTAAGCAGGTAAAGACTTCTTACCAATCAGTTTGTTTTCTTTGACGAAGCAGCGAAACTCTCCACCAGGAATCAGCTCGCTCCACTTTCTCAACACCAACTGAGGACAGAAGATAACCGAGTTTTTAAAAAGATACTTAAACACATAAAAATGAGCATGGATGACGTTTCAGGACAAATCATCATAAAGACTGTTTGTTGGAACCACAATCGGTGATATTCTTGTCATGCATGAGATAATCTCCTTAAAATGTTCAATCTAAATGAGGAATATTATATTTGCTGACTACTGGTCAGCAAATATACAGTAGCTTTTTAATAGGCAACTACTGTATATTTGCTGACCAGTAGTCTGTTCTTTCTCTTTTACTTGTTTGTAATGTAAACCGTGCACTTGGTTACGCAGCTACTGTATATTTGCTGACCAGTAGTCTGTCATTTGTCCTTTACTTGTTTGGAACGTTAACCGTGCTTTTTAATAGGCAGCTACTGTATATTTGCTGACCAGTAGTCTGTTCTTTCTCTTTCACTTGTTTGCAATGTAAACCGTGCACTTGATTATGCAGCTGCTGTATATTTGCTGACCAGCAGTCTGTCATTTGCCGTCCTTCTCCTTGATCAGGAGCACAGCTTGGTTTGATAAGTCCACCTTGTCAATCTACTTTTTTGTACTAGAACTAACTGTGCACTAATGTCTATACTGCTCATATTATCATGTATGTTTTTTTTGTTTTTATGTCTGAATGTGAATCTGCTGCAAACCAAATCGCCCTTCAAGGGACAAATTAATAAAATGAACTATGAACTATGAATCACACCAAACAGGCCCAACATTATGACCACTGACGGGACAAGTGAATGACAGCAATTATCTCTTCATCATGGCACCTGCTAGTGAGGCAGCAAGTGAACATTTTGTCCTCAAAATTGATTTTAGAAGCATGAAAAATGTTCAAGTGTAAGGAATAGGGCCAAATTGTGGAAGCAACTTATCTTGGTCAGAGCCTTTCCAAGTTGACAAGATGGAACTGCCTGTTTATAGACAATGAACAGGTAGGTCCTGCTGCACAATACTAAAACAAAACTTTTGTCTGACCAAATATCCTGATAATATTATGCACCCCTAATATCTAAGATTAAAGTGGCCAGAAACATTTTTTAAACAAACTATCTAAATCATCATAAAGAAGCTGAGGCTGTGGTTGAGACGTCACCTCAGAAAAAAGTCTTGTTTTTCTTTTGCTGCGTCTTGTTTCCATGACTTTCATGCCTCTGGCTAAATATGGTAATGTTCTGTGTGTGAATGCCTCTTCTCAATGCCTTAAATCACTGGATACTTTTTCATGGAGCTTTAAGGTTCATAACAAATTTCAAAGCTCAGTCCCATCACTGTTCTCTGTATGAGTGAGTTTGGTGGGTCTCTCTGATCATCTGTAAACGGGATCATTGGCACATTATGATTTATAAGGCTATACTTGGTCTCCTTCCCTCATACTTGAGCAACTCTACTCATGTGAAAAGTTCTGGAAGTTTCAGACTTCATTCAGTGTCACAAAATCTATTTTTGCTATCTGCCCTTGAAGTTCGTCTTGAAAAGGATTAAAGGAAAATTCAGATAAGCTGCTCCTGCAGACTGGCATCTGCTGCAGGAAAAACTGGGTGGAGAGCTGGTCTCTTTAAACTGGAGCGCTGCAAGAAGAAGAAGCAGGCTGGAACTGTGACTCTACCTTATTTGGTTAATACTGTATGTCTATACCTGTGTCTATAGGTGTTTCACCTGTGTAACTTTGTAAATGTGCTGCTGCCTGTTTTACCAAGAAACTCTTTCAAATGAGATTTTTAATCTCACTGAGGCTTTTCTGGGTACATAAAATTCATTGGAATAAGATGTGGGAGTTCAGAAAGAACTTCCTTCACAGCAAACACACATCTCTCTAAAGTCAGGCATACTCTGCACAATCTCAACTCAGTATTGACCCGAATCTCGAGCTGCACAATTGTCTTTGAAGTCGGGGCAGATTTCAGCCATACTGTGTTTTTCAAAGTGGAATTCACGCAGAGACAAGACGGCAGATTACAGCCCGACCTGAGTCCAACCAACAGCTCCTGACCGTCCGGATGGATTTCTGTTGTGTTTGATATTCTGTGTGTATGACTGCATTCAATCCCACTGTGGGAGCAACTACTTGCTGATCCTCCAACTTTAGTTTCTTTATGAGAGGTCAGACAGTAAGTGTGTGATGTGTGTCCTCTCCCTGATCAGGACAAATATGAACAGGCAGGAAAACACACGGAGCTTCAGATGATGCTGATGAACCTTTTAATGATCCACCTGCTTACTGGGCTGGTGACACTGTGTGTGTATGAGGGTGCTGATCCAGAGCTGAGGCATCTCTTGCTTTTTGTTTTGGCTCTGTTAGTAATTTAGTTGTGCAAACGTGATCACAAATAATGATTCATTCCAATTTAGGAAGGAGAACTGGCAAGGGTTTTTTGATACCAATGTCATATCGATTTGCTTATTGATCAGATACTGATATCAATTCTTGTGAATTTTCTGTGCGGCTGAAGTTGACCTGCATAGTGTTTCAGCAGCATCAGTGTCAAAAACACGTCACTCCTGATATTCAGGGCTGTGCTGCATAGATAAATGCTTCTGCAAGTTGCTGGTGTTTCCACCAACTAAACATTTATTAAGGTTAATCCACAATTTAGTCTATTTCTGCCAGCTGATCACACTAATGACTTTTTTGTTATTGTTTCTCCTGACTGCTTCTGATAAGAATAGAACAGCCTTGATTTCTCAGGCATTCAGAACAAAGTGTAGGGAATTGATAAGGAAATTATTAAAGTGATATGCCAACATGTTTTTTGTTCTGTGCCTCACTTCTGAGTCCATGACAAGCAGATAGACACCATTCTTTTGACTGTGCATGTTTTAACAAGGAAAAGGTGGGCAAAGCTTGCCCATCGCTAATTAGCTTAGCTCAAACACTGGAAGTCAATGGAAAACATTAGCCTGCCTCTGCCTACAGTCATCAGATAAACTCTACAGTAACTCTGACCAGCCCTGTGTGCTTGTTTTGACTGTTTTTCTTTTAACATGTTATGTTACATCATCTATTTTTAGTCTAATATTACCGCTTTTAATCATTTTTGAAAGAAATACATCCGAAACTAAGATGTAGGGCACATGCACAAGCACCATGGATGTGCTTGTTAGTAGATCAACCAAACAAAACGTCTTTTTACAAAGTAGAAGAAGATAAGTTCCAAGGATTATGGCAGACTTTGTAAGAAATGATGAGGATGATTTCTTTCGGGACTGATGAGGATTCACAACCTTCCCTACAGTATTTGGATCTATATGCCTGGAAGCTGAGCGCGCACAAGGAGAAGGTGAGGCGCAACACTTAGCTTCATAAATATATATATATATATGTATATATATATGTATATATATATATATATATATATATATATATATATATATATATATATATATATATATATATATATATATATATATATATATATATATATATATATATGTATATATATATATATATATATGTATATATATATATATATATATATATATATATATATATATATGTATATATATATATATGTATGTGTATATATATATACACATATATACATATATATATATATATATACACATATATATATTTATTTATATAGATATATATAGATATATAGATATATATATAAATAGACAAAGTGACATAACTCTGAAAAAACAGGTCACAACAAGCACACAGGACCATTTAGAGTAGCTGAAGAGTTTAGCTGATGACTGTAGGCAGAGGCAGGTTAACGCTTCCCATTGATTTCTAGTGTTTGAGCTAAGCCGAGGCCACATCAGCAGTGGCCGAGCTCTGCCCATCTCCACCTTGTTACTAGAGTCAAAGGAACTGTGTCTATGTGCTTGTCATGGCTCAAGAGTGATACAAAACACAAAAACAATAAAAATGTTGCTCTATCCCTTTAAGCAAAAAGAGTAATGAGAGTCTCGTAATTGAAATTCCCATCTCTATTGACATATCCTCAGCTTTGAGTCTCACAGTGTGTGCTCTTCTGAAGCAAAACAAGGAACCATTCAATCCGTCCTAATGCTGCAGTATTTGCATATACATGGAAATATAACCATGAACACTTTCTTAAAGTGCACTTATGATGGACCTCATTAACAGTAAATAAAAGAGACTAAATGTGCGTAAGCTGAAACATAAATACCTCATAGTTTACAACAGGATCCGGTGAGTCTTGGTCACTGCATTGAACAAATCTGCAAAAGGAAATTAACAAAGATTATAAAAACTGAAAAATGTTGCACAGACTCTGTTATCTTTCTGGAGAAGTCAGTGAGTACCAAAATATTCATACAATTATCCTCCACATTTCGTCAAGCCAACAAGTGATTTCTGATCTGTTTTCTTAAGTCTCAAAAATCTCATTATTATGGAAAAACCAGTGTTGCTTTCCTTTAAACAAGGTTTAGGAGTGTTTGTGGGAATTTTTTAAGCTCATTTGTGAGGTCACACACTGATGTTGGATGAGAAGGCCTGGCTCTCAGTCTCAGCTCTAATCCATCCCAAAGGTGACCCATGGGGTTGAGGTCAGGACTCTGTGCAGGCCAGTCAAGTTCATCCACACCAGACTCTGTCATTGTGTCTTTATGGACCTGCTTTGTGCTCTGGTGCACAGTCATGTTGGAAGAGGAAGGGGCCAGCTCCGAACTGGTCCCACAAAGTTGGAGCATGGAATTGTCCAAAATGTCTTGGTGTGCTGAAGCATTCAGAGTTCCTTTCACTGGAACTAAGGGGCCAAGCCCAGCTCCTGAAGAACTCTCCCCTTTATCATAATCCCCCCTCCACCAAACTTTACATTTGGCACAGTGCGAACAGACAAGCATTGTTCTCCTAGCAACCACCAAACCCAGATCCATCCTTAAGGCACTTTCACATTAGGTCCACTTGTCTGACATGGGTTCGCCTCCCTCCCCCTCCCCCCTGGCTTGCATTCACACTGGCAATATCGAACCGTGCCGGGCCCACTTGTGTATTTACTCCGTTTGAAACAGCAGGGGGCGATATGCACGTAACTGGTTACCAAACCTGCTACGGAGGAGAACGAAGAGGAGGCTACCATGGTAACCATTTCCTACACCAGACAATCAATGTTTACGTTTTGCTCTCTTCTACATTTTCCTTCAAATGTGTTTTTTTATCGTGTTTGAGACGGCATCAACGACCTTCTGGACCCTCATAAATCATCGTAATCCTCAACCAAATCGACAAATTGAGTAAGCAAAAGATTCAACCACGGGATTAACAGGAAGTAATGCATCAAAAGTAGATTGGTTCGGACCACTTTGTTTCACACCAGTGAAACCGTACCAAATGTAGGGAGATGGAGTGGATCGAGACCACCCCTTCATGGAGTTCTCGGATCGGCTGATTTGGTGCGCACCAAAGTGCGGTGGTTGCATTCACATTGATACTAACGTACCAAAACCTGGGCCAAAACTTCTTTGGTGCGCACTAAATGTGGTAGGTGTGAAAACGCCCTTAGTATTGCCAGACAGAGAGGCCTGATTAAGTCCTTCTTTGTCAAAAATGGCAAAAGTGTGCATTTTCTCGTAAAAATGTAAATACTAGAAAAGCACTCGGAGAGCGCAGACCTCCGCCAGCACCACAGTCCTCACCCATATTGTGATTTTCACCATAAATACTAGTCCTACCTTTCTTTCATTGAAATATTTAGATTCCTTGACCATGAAAACATACCATTAGCAACTGGCTTCATAATGATATCTATTTTAGTTCAGTAGTTATTCACAAAAATCGCATTTTTCGTCATGGCGGGTCCAGACGGTGATCCGGATCAACACCAAAATTGTATCACTTCTTCCTTTCCCATGCTGGACATTTCCTGAAAATTTCATCCAAATCCATCCATAACTTATTGAGTTATTTTGTTCACAGACAGACAGACAGACTCTCCCGAAAACACAACCTCCTTGGTGGAGGTAACAATGACAGATAATTCCATACCTCAAGAAAACAACTGAAAATTCCTCTTCATATCAGAAAACAGGTAATATAACTTGCATAGATTCATGTCCACTTCAGGCTCCCATACTTTTCAAGGATTTAAACTCTATATTTTTGTTATTTCTTCTATTTTTTGGACTGTTCACTGCACACAGCTCAGCTTCTGTGCTGCTCTCAGAAAGTTTGAGGGAAGTGTTTAAAAGCGTCCAACAAACAAGCATACATCACTCTCATAAACTGCTTTCCCGAGGCTGTGCACAGCAGTAAATCACTCCATGTACTAAATGTTTCTCATCCAGGGTGGAAAACTTTGAGCTATAAATCTTGAACACAGATATTCATCCAGCAGGGACTTGTGTTTTACTGCAGATTGGAACCAGCCCATGTACTCTGTCGCTTGTTTGTTTTCTTACATTTTAAATTGGTCGTCTAAATGTGAAATATGTGTTGATGGTTTGGATAGCAAGCTTACGGCTGTGTGAGGTCATGAGTGATGAAGTCTGAACTTTTAAAGAGCAGAAATATATCGCTGAGGCTGTCACACTGCAGGGAGCTGTTCAGAGCGATCCAGTTAGCATCCTGGAGGAGACACAAGCACACAAAGTCAAATTATGCCTCAATCTTAAAAAACCTATTCTAATTCTTTATGACACTGAAAAGCACAGGCTGCTGGTAAACAACTGGTGTTCTTGTGCTATTAGCAGAAGAAGAAGTTCATCATTCACTGTAGATGCATTCACTTTTTGCTAGTCTAGAATGTGTGTGAAGTGGATTTTTTGTTTGCCGAGTGCAGAATGTACCCGGGGAGCGCTCCAGTTGAGTTTGGGAAAGACTCGCCCACCCAGGGCGTTTATGGCCTCAAGCACTTTAGAGCTGAATTCTGGGAACTCTGGAGCCTGGAGAAGATAGACGACAGAAGAAAATGGAAACCAAAAAAAAAATCCTAAAGTATATGGCATTCCAAAAAAGCAAAGAACTTATGACAACAAAACCTACTTTTTTAGCATTTCTAAAATAAGCAAGCATGAGAAAACCATGTAATGTGCAATAACATTGTTCAATGATGTGTGATAACTCAGCAAGAGCATATGAGCTGTCATTTAGTGTCTTTAATCTAAGCTATTCTCCCTGCTGTATACACAACCTGCAGCTTCAACATGATTTTTCTGAATCCAAAAATATCCAAGATATTTCTTCCACAAAATTGGCACAAATAAATTCAAATGCAGCTTATAGCCACATTTAGCCAGATCTGACTACATCAAAATACCCGAAAGCAGGACTTGTATACCATGAAACTTTGCTTTCCCACAATAAAAAAGTCATTTGTGATTTATTGCAGATAATCCCCAGTCATGTCTCCAGATGTCTGTGTCCGGCATTTGATGAAACGCCTCACATATCAGGGTCATATCACAATGATGATATAATAGCCATTGGCTGCCTTTGTAAAACCCTTACAGAGCACTTGAGAAATTTAAAAGCCAAGAGGAAGCAGATGATAAAACACTGAAAACATAAAAAACAGAAGGAACAATTCAACCCTGGATCAGTAATAAGCAAGACTGAAAATGTGCTTTTTAAAGTGATTTAAGAGAAGACAGAATTTTAGCCTCTAATCTTCTCCACTTGGTCATTCTGTGACTTAAGGGCCCAAAAAGTAAAAGCTTTCTGAACTTCAGTTTTCAGGTTTGATCTTGGAATAGTTGTTGATGACCACAGGAAGATGTCAAGTCACATGAAGGCTTGTAAGTAGGGATGCATGACATTGGCTTTTTTTTTTGCCAAAACTGATACGCTAATATTTCAAAACATATCTTGGCGGAAACAGATATCAGGAAACAGGTAATATATTCATATTCAATACTAAAACCTAAAAAGGACTGAAAGAAGTCTTTTTAAATATCAGCTACAGTATGCACAACATTAATGTTTAACAGAAACAATCAAATTCAATAATCTGCCTTTTAAAGAGAGACAAACACTGATTTACTGACCTGCTGACATAAAATCAGCCCTATATTTTTTTTTATCTTAGATTTTCAAATTTAAATGATTTTGCAAACCACTACCTCCCAAAAAGCTTCCAAAATTATTACCAGAATTTAGAGTGATCTAATAACAGATTGAGGGAATGTAGACTTGATCTCATGTTGATTTTCTAGTCTCTTTGGCTACTCAAAGCAGCTTTATACCACAGATCACATCCACCCATTCACTCTCACTTTCTTCGATGAATGGTTGAATTTTCCATGCAAATTGCATTTTCTGACACATTCCCGGCCTTCCACACCCATTTACACACCACTAATGTAGCAGTGGGAGCAGGTAAGTTCTCACCCCTATCGTACCCCTTAGTCTTACTCTTTGTCTTACCCCTTAGCCCTTGGTTTTGCGTGCTACGTCTAGTGTCGGGGTATCCCAGTTCTCCAGAAGGTTAAGAAAAAAGGGCTACACAGCCCTTGATAAGAAGGCAAATCAAAACCTGACTTGAAAGGAAGGGGAAAGAGAAAATTTTGATACACCATGCCTGCTAACATGATGGCAGAGCGGAGATCGAAGGACGCAATTAAGCATAAATGTTGATTTTCATAGTATTGTCACATAGGGCTGGGTTAAAAAAATCGAATGAATCGATTTAAATCGATTTTCCTTTAACTGGTTCATAATTGATCCATAAAATCCAAAGATCCATCTTTTAACTTGGGTAGTTATTTTTTCTTTGGATGTGCAGAGAAGCACAACCTGCTAGTCTTGTGTGATCAGCGTTTAGCGCTGCTTTCTACTGAACAAGATCTCATGAGATGTTACTGCAAACAAACATGGTGGAAGCACTACATTGGCACCACTGACAAGTTTAAAAGCTGATGTTTGGATGTACAGTATTTTAGATTTAACAAGTACAAAGGAAAATACGAGTTGGACAAAAAACAAGTAATATGCAGAATATGCATTAATGCATATCATTAAAATATGATTAATGTAACTGCTTTGGGTTTAGTTCTTCATGTTAAAACAATTTTTAATGATGTACCACTCTTTAAATTTACAGCACTATTTAACTAAGACATCCCAGACTGAATAAATATCGAATCGAATCGATCCAGAAAATCTGAATCGATACCCAGCCCTATCGTCACAGACAGATGAATGAAAATCAAAGGACTCAAGCAAAGGGTAACATCATGGTGGACGGCATCTTGGTCGTGGATAAAGAATTGTTCCATCTGCTTTTGTCACAGCCAGTGAGCGGCTCTGGAGGATGACATAATTGGAATCGAGTGGTGTCTTGTTTCTTAGGAGCGTGTTTTCAACCTTTTTCCTGAGCAATCAAAAGAGAGGGTCCAGGGGAAGGGTTTGACAAAGGGGTAAGACAAAGTGGAGGGCCAAGGGATACAATTGGGATTGACCCTAAGAGCCTTGCTCGAGGACACATCAACATGTGACAGCCAGAGCTGGGCTCCAACCTGAAACAAATTTGATTACAAACAGAAGGCACTATCAGACAGTGAGTTTAAGACTCATACGTGTGCTTTTTAAAGGGCTTTTTTATTTACCCTTCACTCTGAGAAGTCGTGATGCACATTTTCTCAACATCATAGTTCAAGACTGAAGCATAAAAGTGAGGAAAATTTTAAAGCACAGAGTACATATGTGCACACACGAGAACTAACATTCAGAGTTTATATACTTACAGTAACCGTGGTGGTTGTCTCGTCATCTGACCACTAGAGAGAAGCAGAGATCAAGAAACACAGGTCACAGGATATACATTTGGGATTGCAGCATTGACACTGTTGTTTTATTGCTCTCAGGGCTTTTTTACCTTCCAGTTACAGTTATGAAAAACTTACTATAAATAATATACTTATAGTTAAAAAAAAATAATGTAATCTGAATATGCCATATGTTGTTTTATGTGACCTGGTGTTTGTTAAATATCTACAGTCCTGTTCAAAATGTTACGACCAGTTGATATTTGCATGTATTTGCATTTTTTCACTGTTGGATCTTAAGGAGATTGTAAGTTATGTGAATTTGTGAATTGGGCTAATGTCCACTCTTTGGCGGAGTTCTTGTCAATTCTCAACTGGAATTGATTTCAAAAAACCATTGTCCAGTTTTACAGTAATTATTATGCAAACTCAAATGCCTGTGGCATAGCCTCTCCAAATAGGGCAATGACTCAACACTTCGAAGGGAAAATATAAAACATGTTGTTACGTTAAATCAGTGACAAAATAGTCTGTTTCAATTCATGACGTTGAAAATGAGGCAGAGATGATGCTGGAATTCAACAATGCACATTCCTTTTCCTTTACCTGAATGTCTTCCTCTGAATTCAAGTCGCTGTTGTTGATGTCCGCCTGCTGTGTAAAATGGTCACTGAAAAAGAGATCAACAAAATTAAGGGTAGAAATAGAAACAGACTCAACTTGCAATGTCACACCACAGCATATATATATATATATATATATATATATATATATATATATATATATATATATATATATATATATATATATATATATACATAGATAGATAGATATAGATATAGATATAGATATATATACATACATACACATATATCCACATATACATATACATAGCCACTGGCTGGCTGGCTACTACACCTTCCTATTTTCTGTCTTCCTCTTACTCCTCCTTTCCCCCAATGAGGAGTTGTACAGTCTGTTGGTCCTACACTTGTGAAGCATCAGTCTTGGGCTGAACAGGCTGCTCTGGTTGTTGATGACCGAGTGCAGAGGGTGACTGGCATTGTCCAAAATGTCCAACAGTTTGTCAAGAGTTCTCTCCTCTGCCACCATCACCAGCTTCATGCTGACCACAGAGCCAGCCCCCCTGACCATTTTCTCCAAACTAAATGTGTCCTTCTTGGCTTGGTTGGTTTGATAAGTTGCCTTTCATTAACAGATAACTTTGAAGGTGGAAATTTTTAATGTGAAGCATTTTGTTTTGGGCAGTAGCGTTGGTGTTAAGAGGTGTGTTTGAAGTCAAAGGTTGCTTGTTTTACATGGCACTAAGTGGAAATCGGGGATTGGTGTCCACCCTGATTCTTTTTAAAAATATTTTACTATTATCAAATAAAGACACAATTTGTAATTATATGAGTATTTTGAGTGGTAAATAGAAAAATGCAAGCAAGTTGAAGATGTGGTCAAATTCCATGAGGGTGTCCTTTTACTCTATTTCTTTTAAATAACATCGCTGGATTTGAAAAGAGCAAATATTTAACAAAAAATACTTAACAAAAAAAGTCAGAATAAATTTCAGGGCAAATCTGGGGACGTAAAGGTTTAAGAAAATACTAATAAGATATCCTTACATATAAACAAGATGGGTCATTGGCATTAATGTCTGGTGACAGGGTGGACATTTGGTCTATAATTTACTGAAATAAATACTTTATCAGGTACTAAGTTAAAAATCCAGTCAGATGGCAGTATGACATGATTAGAAATTTGACATTTTTGGCAAAAATGTAACTCTGAAGAGGGGCCGAATAGAAGGGATGACCCATTTACACTTTTAAGAACCATTCTTGGGTTCAGATTTCACCACTGTCTGCATCATAAACACAACACGTGACTTTGTTTATTGGTGAGTGCCCTCTTACCTCCCAGAGACTACCAGTGTCCCATCGTCCAGTAAGTAATCTATTACATTCTGAGGCAGCGGCAGAATCACACTGGAACAAATAAAACCTGTATTACTACATGTTGCTGAGAATGATACAGGGAGCTAACACTGGAAATAATTGTGATTATGAAACTAAAAGGCAAGAAAAGCAAAAACACAGTTGAAAGCTCTGTTACTGTATCTGGTGGCTAACGTATTCTGCTGCTAATTTGTTAGCATCGAAAGGCCTTTCATGCAGATAAAGTCCAATGAATTTCTGTGCGAATGCCCTCTCTTTACCTTTTAATTGTATGTTTTTTAAATATCGGATACCAAACCGAAAACTGGCAGTTGACAACTTGCTCCTTCTTCATGCTGCAATATCCTGGAAGAAATAAAGTGTCCGCCGGCAAATACCTTCCGAAGCCCCTGCTTGTTCTGATCATTCCTGAGCCGAATTCTCTCTCAAAACATCAATATTTTCAGATATTATTTTACTTTGTATTTTCACTATTAAGTTATTCATTTTATAGGTTGAAAAATATTTCGTCAACTAAAACATTTCATTTGATAAATAGAGTAGGGGCGGGGGACACTTTATCGGGATGCACAGGGAGGCGAACCCGCTGATTTGCAACCCAAGATCCTCCATAAGACAGAGCAATCACTACATATCTAAAACCAGCAACACCGTAACGCTCGTTTTGTGTTGTTGATCAGTTTATCGAAGTACTGATTAAAATGTAAAGCATTAGGTCTTACTGAAATAGTTAGCAAACATACTCCATTAACTTTTCGTTAATTTTTAATATTTATCGGCTTTATTCTTTGAGAGACCTCCTTTCCAAAAAATAATTGCATGTTTATTCAAATATCAAGCATTTCAAACGGAAAGTTCGAATTTTTACTATTTACCTTTTTTAAATGTCATACATTTATTTCACTCAAAAGACTCAAATTAAGAGCTAATGAAAGAATAGAGCTTCTATTTTCCCAACTCTTGAACTACATTGTCGTGGTCGTCGGTGCTCAGAAGTACTCTCAGAGTGACATCTCTTCTACATAAAACATCTACAGCACCCCTTACAAACGGTTGGGATTTTCACGTGAGTTTAGTTTAGTTGTTTTCCATTTTTAATAGTCGTTTAAAGTTTAATATTGAACGGCTCAAAGCCACGGGGACTTTGTGAAGAACAACTCAGATATGTATATTAAAATTAAGTAGTTAAATACATATCTAAGCTTTGAATGGAGGGTTAAGAGGGGGAGTGGTATAACTTGTTAGCGGCGTTTCCTTTGCAGCTAATTGAGCAACTCATGATCAGACACGTCCAGTCTCACAAACAGTGAGCAGTGACTTTGTATACTGTGTTTTACTTTAGCTTCCCGTTAACTGTTCTGAATGCTGATTAAAAACGTTGACTCAATTTTCTGTACTTTCAGTTGTCTGGAAAATGAGTAACCCTGAGGAAGCCAAAGTGACTACAGCTCCACACATAGTGAAAGAGGAGGTACGTGTGTTTTATCTGCATTTGGGTTTTTGTCTGAAATAAAGTTTTTTTTTTTTGAAAGCTTAAAATTCTGCACGCTACTTAAACTTACATGAGGTTGTTCTAATCTTTGGCAAACACTAAGACTGTCTCCCAGAAGCCCATAAAGTTGATTTTGTACTGTTCTGAAATTACCTTGTTAAACAAATCAATTAACAAAGGAATTAAAACATATATTATATTTAGTATTTTTTGCTGTCTGCTACCTTTACAATGAACTTAAGAGGGTGCACAGTCAAGTATCCAAACTATGGCCTCAGTTTACATTTATTTGGCCCTACAGAGTGTTAAAGAGTGAACTGAGCCATGTGAAAAGGGATGCACAATGTTGGATTTTTGCTAAAATTGACATGTTTGTTTCATGGAGATGGTCGTTTGTGTTAGAAACTTATATAGTGCAAGTGAAATGTCATGTAATTCTTTAATGAAGTATATGTTTGATTTATAAAAGTAGACATTCAGTGATGATGAGAGAAACCATTATGATAAGTTGTTCATTTTGCCAATATCACAGCCAATGTGGTCAAACTATCGGGTGTAAATATTTGCAAAAATGTTTGCATCTGCTGATACAGACCATCAACTTTTTAGGCTAATATCTACCAATACAGTTATTGGTCTGATAATATTATGCATCCCTACATGTTGATTTAAGAAGCAGCCTTTGCAACCTTGTGTATGCTTGTAGCGGACGCCGACATACTGGATTATCATCTCAGCAGAACTTAAGATTCCCCTGTCAGGACAGGAGTAAAAGCCATCCAACCAAAAACAACTCTACATGGGCTTGCTGCCATGTCGTTATGTCCCTATTTCAAAAGCAGGAAATCCTCAAAAAGGAAAATCACCACCTGTGCAGTGAGGGCAGAAACATGTATCACATATTCAGTAGGGCTGCCACGATTAGTCGACTAGTCGTGACTAAGTCGACTATCAAAATAGTCGACAACTAATTTAATAGTCGACTAGTCATTTTGTTTTTTTAGGTGTCTTTTCTCACAAAACTGTCGCTGTACCTCTGCTGTCTTGTCTGCCTATCTGTCCTGTTTTCTGGTTATCACACCTGCAGGAATCAAACCAACACACCCCGAAACACACTCATGCATGTGGCGCATGCACAACTACGCAGGCACCAAAGTTGCCAGGTCTGCTCATAGTAAGCGATTTGGGCCACCAGCTGCAAGCTGGTGCAGTATGCTGCATTTCATGCATGAAGTGACTAGTCGACTAATCGCAACAGTAGTCGTTGACTAGTCGACTATCAAAATAGTCATTTGTGGCAGCCCTAATATTCAGACTCAAGCCCATTTTCAAAACCAAATCTGTAAATATGTAGTAATGACAATGATAACTTTGAGAACTCTTAAAAACAAAGGCCTACAAATTTCTTTGACAACAAATAAGAACAGACATAGGAGCAAAGCACAAGATCTCAAGCACAAAAGGAACAAACCAAGGACGCTAAAAACTCAAACCACAACCTGAAGAACCCAAAGAAGAAACCAAAGCAACAATCGACTTCCTGCATGTTCTGGAAAACCTAGAAAATGATTTACCTTTTTTCCAGTCATGAAAACATTTAGAAAATAAGAAGTCAGATGTCCTGGAAAACCTTGAACTGTCCTTGGAAAAAAAAAATCAAACATTGGAAATTAATTTAAAGGAACGCTACACCCAAACAACGATTTGGCCTCATTTTCTACTCACCCTCATGCTGAGCAACACTCTGGAGCACTTTTTTGATGTCTCAAATGCAGCCGGGGGTCCGGGGGGACTTTCGCTGTCAACAAACGTCCATCTAACAGGGGACGACGGCGCCCGTAAGAAAAAGGTCCATAAAAGTCCACAAAAACGTGCCTATTTTCCTTCATATTGCCCGTCCGCTAAGTATCCTGAGTGGGTAACGTCCATAATTAATTCAAGCCTAAACAGTGCTATAGCGTACTTCAGCAGTGCTCCTGCACTATGTAAGCCGTCTGGATTGGTCTGCGCGGCTTCGTAGTGCATATACATACTTAGTTTTGAATATGAGCAGGTAAAATAATGCAAGTTAAGGAATAAAATGTAAAATCTGAAAACAATGGTGACAAAAATAATTAATAAAAATGTCAAATAATATTTAGGCTACTTAAACTATAAATCAGCAATATATTGATCAATAATAAGCTAGAGTAAATAAAAGAAATGTAACCAATACATTTAGAATATTAAGATACTACATAAAAGCCAGACTGAAAAGAGAGCTAAAAGACAATGTTCATCCTGCGAGTTAAATTTTAAGTTCAGTTTGATACGGTGGATCTAGAGATATTGATTTTAAAACTTTAATCTTGTAAATTTAGAAGGCTGGAATCTGAGAATTGTCCACAGTTGGTTTTGTGCCACTGGAATCTGTCATTGAGCTATTTTATGCTGTTGGAAAACAGGGAAACCCAACATGACAAGCACTTCAGAGCACTTCTAGTTATTGATGTGCCTCTTGTGGAAGACTCCAAATGTTTGCTTGGGTTATTCTTTTATTTTTAGTCCAGTTTAAACTACAGCGTAGATGTGTACTGAGTATAATTCAATCAGAGCAGAAGATTGTTTTAGCTTTGGGTTCCATGTTTTTGTGTTACAGCCAATTGCAGCAGGAAAATGGGTGATGCTTGAGAAGACAACCTATGTGGACCCCGCCGGAAATGTCAGGTAGGCGCCTTTCTTTTTCTGCCACAAATTCACACCCGCACAAACCACCTGCTAAAGACTTTACTCCATGTTTTCTTCCATTAGGACGTGGGAGACGGCAAAGAGAACAACGAGAAGAGCCAACACAGAAGCAGACGGTGAGTGTCTCAAGCCTGTTTGGAACAAGACAGGGCTGATCTGCAGTAGAGCTGTACGAGCTGTTATTTGCTTCTTCTGCAGGTGTTGGAATTATCGCTCTGCTGAAACGGACGCTCCACAAAGACTGTGTCGTGATGGTGAAGCAGTTTCGCCCTCCAATGGGGGGCTACACTCTGGAGTTTCCTGCAGGTCAGAAAGACTGTGCACCCCAATGCCTCCCCATTTTTGTCCAGAATACTACTGAAACAGAATATTGAAAATGTTTGGATAGCCCCTCTGTTAGACCTCCTTACTGGTTCTGTTACACTCTCCAAAACGCCCCGTCTGCTCTGTTCAGGCTTGATTGATGATGGGGAGACTGCTGAGGTCGCTGCATTGAGGGAGCTGAAAGAAGAAACCGGCTACAAAGGAGAAGTGGTTGGAGTCACTCCAGGTATCGTTGCACAAAGACTCTCTGTGCACTGTCTTTATTGCATTAGCTCCCTCTCTCTGCTGTGGCTTATCTCCTGTCTGTGTTGGAGAGCTTCTGGGGTCAGCGAGTCAGAATAAGTCAAACACAGATATTTGTCAGGGGAAAGTACAGTGGAAGTATTCATGTTGTTTGTTGATTCTCAGTGACCTGTCTGGACCCCGGCCTGTCTAACTGCACCACACAGATCGTCCTGGTGAACATCAACGGAGACGAAGGGGAGAACATCAACCCAACGCAACAACTTGGTGAGACAACCTTTTTAAAGCACTTTTTCCAGCGTCCTGTTAGGCATGCACAGGATTGGATACTTGCCCAATATTGGATTTTTGGATTATCCGATATGCCGATATTTTTAAATTCATTTTCGCCGATACTGATGTGAAAATTTCTGCTCAAGAGCTCTAACTCTGTACTTACCAAAACTTGTTTCTTTCAGTGTTACAGTCTATTTTTGCAAGGAACAGATGTAACACAAGAACAGTAGCATTTAACTCTGCAAAAATGAAACCCTTGATTTTTAAATGTACCTGTGCAGTGATGAGAAGGTGCATCAATACTAAATATTTGTTTAATTTTCTGATATTCCAGCTGATATATGACTGATATTTGTTACTAATACATCAGCTGTAAATATCTGCAAAAATGTTGATATCGGTCGATCTGATACTTATCTTTTTAGGCTGATGTTGGCCAGTACCGGTATCAAACCGATAATATCTTTAAATAATGTTCTTAAGAAGTTTAGTATTCTACTACACTACAAGCCCAAAGCATAGGAGCAAGATCAAATTTGTACAAAAAAGATCACATTTTCATTGGTGTACTTTGCAACAAAGAACATGATTATTAAAGAGTAACTTCATTTTTTTTGATAATTATCAGGTATTTAAGTTTTCTTGCTTAGACTTTGCTTTCTTTAAAGTAAGCTCACCTAGCTTTATCAACATAATGGATTATACAAGGTGTTCATTCCACAAGATTTTAAGGCATACACCAGGAATGGCACTCCAAACAGTGTTAATTTTGACAGCACTTTTAAATCTAGTTTTAATTTTAGTCTGTTGCCTAAAATACGCCTTAGTTTTGGTCATAATTTAGTCATCTAAATTGTTTTAATTTTTGTCTAGTTTTAGTTGATGAAATTTACTTTAAAGAGACTGTGAGGAGTTTTTAAGTAATTACAAAAAAGTCTCACTTTTAGATATATGCCTGATCGAAATACACACTTATCGATGATTTTTATAGCATCTAAATAGGTTATCTATAAATGCTATTCCTTAGCCTCCTGGTCGGGTCGTACAGGGCTGGACTGGCCTGGATACTCAACTTCAGGAACAAGACAATTAAAACGAGAGCAAATTTCTATTATTTTATTATTTATATTACACGTCTGAGAGCGCCGGGCTGTAAGTAGTGATATCTCGCCGTCTACAACTACGATAATAACTTTTCCCCGCATTGCTTGTCGTCACACATCAAAAACTACCGCTACGTAACTAGAAAGAGATACATTACCTCGTCGCTTTGCATCCTGTAAGTTGTTGAAAAAGAACTTGTAAAGCAATGCAGAGTTCTGACAAAGATCCATGCTGCATTTACCACAACAAACACACACGTCTCAGGTGCGTTCAAGTTGTAGTCAGAAGTAGGAATTTCTGGGTTCCGAGTGGGAAACTAAAACTGGAACATCCCCCGAAGTCAGAATTTCCTACTGGGAACTCGGTGAAACCTCGTCACCCCGAGGTGTCAATGGAAGATGGATGCCCCCAGTGTGAACAGTTATTTAGCTCCTGTAATAATCAATTTTATTTGCACTTCTGACTGGGGTGTGTCGCTCTAGATCAGCTGTATACATAGTATTGTTAGATTTATATTTACAAAAATGCTGCCATAGTGATAATCACATTCTTAATACAACAACGCAGGGCGTGCTAACAACAGCTAACAATAGCCTGGTAGATCGGCATGTTTTTTTCTGACTTCAACTGGAACGCCGATAAGTGGGAGATGATGTCACTCCCATTTCCGAGATTACAGGGACGCAGCATTACGCCGGCGATAAATTCTCCTCATAGCAGCTTTAAATTTAGTCAACTGAAATATAAACTGTAAAGGGTAAGTAATTTTTATGTTTCCTTGAATTTCTGAAGTAATATTTTACACTTGGATGAAATGAAACATCTAATAATTCTTTACTGAATGCTAGTAAAGTTTAAATATCTAAATGAACAGGAACAAATGTTCCTTTTGTGTGAAATGCAGTCACCTTAATTGAGTCTACCTGGCAGAGCATCTCAGTTACAATACCAGAACTGACAACAAACAGTGAACCTGCTCTACATGAATATATCAATTCATAAAGAGAGCAGCTCTGATTGGATCGCTCCACAACTTATCCCACCACCACCAAGCTAAGGCAGCTGTGATTGGATAGATTCCTAACTTGTGTCTTCTTTCTACATGACCATATTAGGTCTGATTGGATTAAGTCTCTGTTAGACATTTTAGTCTAGTTTTTGTTTGTTGATGAAATGTCACCGCCCACAGAAGCATGTGTATGCATCGTGCCCGGCTGCCCACCACTCCTCCAAACCAGCACCCTGGTTCAGTGTCAGTTTGATGAGCATTGCCAAATCTATAGAGCAAACAGCCTTTAAGCAGGAGTGAAGCACAGAGCCATTGAATCGTGCCAACACAGAAACTTCTTGGAGGAGAAATAAAGTGCTCAAAATCTTTTGTACATTCTGCCCAACATAGCTTCATGGCTCATTTTTATGAAAAAGTCCCACAGCTATGTGAAATAACTGATCCCATTAACCACAGTGCACCTCTCTGCTGCTGCAGCCTTTTCAGTCCCTGCACTGACTGATGTCAAGTACCAGATACAACCCAACATCAAAAACACAACACTATCCCTTTAAGAGAGCAGCTCACTGCTGCATCTCTGCTTTCGTGTGTCACCTTTTAGCATTTTTTACTTCTGATTAAATGTTCGCTCTCTTCATTAACTGTTTGATTATAGAATATGAGAGTGAAATGCCTTAAAACAAACAGAGGTGTTCATGTTGTTCAAAAGGCAAGAATCAGAGAGGGACGATGATTCCATACAAGATGTGGCTATATGTGTTTTAAGACAGTCTGATTTTACCAAATGATCATTAGACCATTTCTTTGCAGAGAGTAGAGTTGTGAAAAAATATCGATACAGCAATATATTGCGATATTTTGATCTCCAATACAATATCGATATTTCAAATCTTAATATCGATTTGTTGTTAAAAATAAAAACTGTGTGTATGCACAGCTTTGTTTGCATGCAGTCTATTCAGTTCAGACAGTGACAAGAGAAATATGTGATTTTTTTTTCTTACTGTTGTGCTGTCAGTGACTCAAAGCACTTTGTCCCTCGTGTGTTCAATTACAGTTTGAGCGGCACTGCAGGTTAGGATGCTTTTAATACATTATTAAAGGGAAACAAGAATAATTTCTTTGCAACATTAGTTTAAGTGACTTGATGCACTCCATGTTTTCATGTTAAGTGTATGTAACACTGCATTAAATATATTTTAAAGACAAAAAAATTTAAAATTTGTTTCAAATAGTTTTTGACTTGATTTGTACTTTCAGTTTTGAGTAATATTGTGTGATTTTCATATATACCATCTCTTCTTTCTTTTCTTGGTTAGCTGCAGTATATCGTAATATATGTTACAATATTGTGATATCATGACATATCGTGATATTGTTGTATCGTGACCCAAGTATCATGACAAGTATCGTATCGTGAGGTTCTTGCCAATACTCGCCTTTAGCGTAGAGGTGTTTCAAAATGGGTCTTTTAGAAAAGGTTGCTGACCCCTGCTCCAAATAAACAACTTAACCCTTTCATGCATGAATTATTAAATCACAGAGGAATACTTTTTTCAATGTTTAACTTTCAAACAAGTAAAAAAATCAAGTTTATTTTTCAGTCTTTTTTTTTGAGGGACTTATGCATCTGTCCACTCCACCGTGCATCAGCGGTATAAATAGTAATTTAGTGGAACTAAATTTAGATCCACAAACATGTCTTTGACAAATATTTGTTAAGAGTAAATCAAAATATTTTAAAAAGGCTCAAGTATATGTATTATTGTGGTTTAATCAAACTATATACTTGTGTATTACACCAAAATTTAAAATAAAAAATACAAAATTATGTAACATCTTAATACAGCTATAATGCCAACTTTGCACTTTATCTGCTGTTTTGGACTTATGATGCAGTATCTCAAAATGGTAAAAAAAAAAAAAAAAAGTGCAAAGTGCAGTGTTTCCTCTACACTCCTAAATCCTACCCGCCGCTACTTCAAAATTATTATTTTTTTTAAACTGCAAATTCACTACCACAGCATCATGTTGCTGCCTTCACAGCAGAGTCCTGCATTAAGTCGGGTGTCGCGAGTGCTGAGGCAGATAACTATCTTGCTCAGTATCGACTCTTTGAAGTAGATACCCGCCCACCTCCCCACCCCCCAACAGAACCAACTGGTTCCATCAACATTAATTAGCAACTCGCGAGAGCATGCAGGCATCAGGTTGCAGTCAGGAGTGTTGTCGTGAAACCAGGGTGCGACTTAGCGGAGAAAAGGTAGACTTATTAGCTTCAGAAAACATATAATAGAGTTTATAAGTTAAATAAACATTCACAAAATATTGATGGCCAGCTATGTTACGTAGCATATTGGTAGCTTATGGTAGTTGGGCACTGTCTCACTGATTTTAGCCCCATCAAGAAATCCTTTGTTTTAATTTTTTTTTGTTCATTTTATTGTCCTATTTTCTTTTTTTTTTTTTTTTTCTCAATAAAAAGGGGCATTATGCTGGGCATAAAACTAAAATTTGCTGTCAAGTGTCATCTGTTTACGCCGCCACAGCTCCCCGGAGAGCCTGCCCCCGCTGCTGAAAAAAATCCTAGAGGAAACACTGACGTTAATATTTTTATGAAACTTAAAACAAATATTTGGGAGTTCACAACATAGTAGTTGGGCATTGTATTGCAACCTAAAGGGCATAAAATTTATTTCAAATATCTGTCTACTGTAGTGGACATCATGCATGAAAGGGTTAAATAGTCATACTTGTCGTAATACTTTACACGATCAGAGTATTTAGAGAGCAGCTCTGCTTCTGTTTGTTTCTGATATGCTACATTATTTACCACATTGCCCTTCGCTGCCACAGCAACACCACCGTCACCTGTTCCAAAATCAATCAGGTGAATAATTTTAAACAAAGTCTCTGGTGATCGGTGTTTGGTCGTGTTCCTTTTAAAGTAACCTGATTGAAAAGTGAGTTACAAACTGAAAAAGTGACACATCAGAGCTTTTTATGACACCAATCATGAAAACCCTCTAACTCTTGTATCGTGTTATAAGAAAGCTACACCGCCTGTTTTATGTCTGCCTTTTATTGTGGCTCTGTCATTCTACAGCCTCATTTATGGCCTATAATCCTTCACTCTCCAACCTAATAACAAACATAATAACCATTACAGCCCTCTCATATGCTCACAGTCTTACAGGGAAGTGGGTACTTCGAGTTTTAGGAGTACTTCACAAGCACAAGTTCATTTGCAATTTTCATTACAATGGAAAATAAAAATATCAGGATGATACACTGCCACAGTTTTCATGGCTACACAAGTCTGTACTTTGGCTTTTAACCTTTTTTCTAACCATTTACTCAGCTCATCCTCTAAAATCTTCTTTAAACTTGTTTGTTAAATTAGTGTAATTGTTATGAAAGTGAACTGCGCAAGTGCAAGACATAAAAACTGACCAAGTATGCTAATTATATTGAAAAGTTCACTATCATAGAAGGACAATACAAGAAATGTACACTATAGTGTAACTGACCTTTTCTCAGAAACAGTGGATTAATTATGACAACCATAAATGACGTTCTACAACATTGCTCTGGAATATCTTTCCTTTCTCCATTGGAAAGTGTGAACCTATGTCATTATGGATTTCACAACTTACTAATTTCACTCGTTCTTTCAAACTGCATAATGTCATAGGATGTCAAACATCTTGTCTGCCATGCTGACCCGATCGGTTCTTTCTTAAATGTGTTGTTTTTTATGTGATTGTTGAAATGAAAATGATAGAATGTTTTTGTTTTTTAAGAACTTACATGCTCATGTTTCATTCAAAATACATGTTGGATAATCTTGTTTTCTTGTTGCTCTTCCACAGGTGATGGAGGTGAGTTTCATTTCCTATTTAATCAGAAATAATCCTGTCTTTTCCTCCATAATGCACATCATTAAGCAGATCTTAATCCTCTCTCTCCAGAGTTTGTCGAAGTGGTTCTTTTGCCTCTGGATGAGTTTCAGCAGAAAATAGATGGTGAGGCTTTAGCGGTGTCTTGTGTGAAAAATGTTTCTTCAAACCACACAAGCAGTCTCACACTTTTTCCCATTTTATCCCCCAGATCTCCTGAAGAAAGAAAAAATCGTGGTGGATGCTAAAGTCTACATCTTTGCCATGGGGATGGTTCAGGCCTTCTTTAAGCCGAGGGAGCTCCCGGTGCTGAAGCAGTGATGCCGCACATTCAGAATGATGCTGTTACACGAGGCTCCCGCGCAGGACTGGAAAGTAGTATTAGACATGAAATGTAATAATCTAACTGTAATAACACGATGGAAGAAGTTGTTGCACTGTGGTTTTAGATGCCATGTTATCTAGTGTTTTAATAATAATTTTTCAAAGAAGTGCAATGACCGTCCAGAAAAGGCCAAAGCGCAACACAGTTGTGAGTGATCACAAAAATCTAAATCAGGTTAGGACATTTAACCCTTAAAAATCGAAGAATTGTGAGGCTAAAGGTATAAAGGAGCCCTCTTTACACCACTTGATTTACAGAACTATCATATACTCAAAGGCCTGAAACATTTGACATGTTTGACTGCATACAGATATGGACAGTTTATCTTAATGCAGTGAATCAAATTAGACTAGCCAGATATTAAAATGAAAACAGTCCACAGTACAGGACTGCATCAATCAGAACAGAAGGATATCACAATATATTTCTTTCCTACAGAATACATTGGATTTTATCTGTTGAAATCCCCAACAGCAGATGAATGCAGTGTCGTTTGAGTAAAAATAGAATATAATGCTTTTGTTATCAAAATCTTTAAATGTTCTTTTTCTAATTTACAATTTTCCTAGTCAAGCATACGCTGCTGCCTGAGTCATAGACTCTGACATGCAGGAGAAATGATGGGATGAGGAAAGCAACACTTTTCAAACATGTTGCTTGTGGTCTTTGTCATCATTTATTACTAACATCATTTAAAGTTACATTACCTCCATGTGAACAGCCCCTTTGTTTAACTTACAGTTTATTTATTCATTAGTCTGGCCTCATGGTTGGCATATCAGATCCTGTTGTAACACTTGGGCATGCACACATCACAGTTTGCCTTAGCCCAAGTCCACAGCAGGATGGATTGTCCTCTTCACTTTAGTCCTCTTCTCTGCCGTCTTTTGTCCCCAACGCTGCAAGTGGCTGCATTTTTCTAACGAAACAGCTGAGTGTGAAGTTAGATCTATTTATTTATAATCCTTAAATCAGAACTACAATAGTAAATTGGGAACCCTTTGGCATGAATAAGCTGTCAACAACCAACTGTCAGGAAAAATTAAGTTTTGTATTAGTGCAGTGATGAAACTCCAGCGTCTTGGCTCTGTCCTCCTTTGTTGCACCTTTTCTCGGTAGTTTTGTCTTTCTGTTAGGACCATACCTCATTCCTGGCAAATTTTGTAATATCACCCGTTGAACTGGGAAATCTGTTTTTTCTGAGTTTCCAACAGACCTCCGAGGTCGGAATTTCCTCCTGTGAAGTTGGGGGATCCTCACCACCCCCAAGATGACAAATGAAGATAGCTGCCTGGCGTGTGAACAGTTATTAAGCTCCTGTAATATTCTATTTATTAGCACTTCTGACCAGTTTTTGTCTCACTAAATCAACCGTATACATAGTATTGTTTGATGTATTTATGTATGGAAGTGTTACTATAGTGTTACTTACATTCTTCATGTGGTATGTGCAAGCTTTACAACGTAGGGCGTGCTAACAACAGCTAAAATTAGCCTGGTAGATTAGCAATTACTTCCGTCTTATGTAACTGGAACGCTGATAACTCGGATATGAAGTCATTCCCACTCCTCTTTCCAGTTCTGATGTAAATGGGATGCATAAGCGTGATGTGAAGACACTCCTGACCTCTGATTGGTCAGAACATTGCAGCAAGTTAAGAGTGTTGGCACAGTAATTAAATGCCCCCTGTTGTCAACCCTGTGATGCTGCATGTCTGCCTAAACTCTCCTTTGCTTGAATGGTATATCTTTTTTGCTGCTTGCAACCATATTAGGACCAAAAAAATCTCCCAATTATTAAAAACAAGCAACAAGGGGGCAGCAGCTCTATCGCCTCTGTTTCCTACTTTGTTTTCGTGAGGATGGCACTGCAGTACTACTTGATTTAAGGAGGTACTGATCTAGTCTAGACTGTAATGGAAACTGGATCAGGTAGTTTCCACACGGTGCAGAGTCAAGCTGAGTTGAGCAGATACTAAAAGTAAACCCATATTTAAACCATGTTCCATATGTTAACAAGCAGGAGGCGGAGTCTTATGACCTCTACAGCAGTGCTGAATATTTGGCTTCACTCTGAGACGGCTTGTTTTCTGTCCAGTCAATGCACCTAACATGGGGTTTGTTTCAGGCTTTAGTCACAGATGTTTGCCTTAAATAACAAACACTTCAAAAGAAGTTTTTTATGAGATTACAAGTGGATTTAAAAATGCTGTAATTTTATTTACTTATTGTAAGACATTCCTTTACTAATTACTGTTTAGTGTTCGAGCGATTTTTATTTTTACTTCAGACTACTGGGGGACTTAGTTTTCTTTTAATAATTTTTGTTACGTTTATTTACTCTTGTGATTTCAGTACGATCTGTCACTACTCAAAAAACAACTCAATACCTGGAATATTTGAGGCAGAATCTGAAAACTGTGTCAGCATTTTGACTCCGTAGTAAATCATGTATGTAACTGTATTCCTTTCCATGCTAGAGTGGTCCATCCACCCACCAGAAACCAAAAAACAGGAGCAACACCATAGCGTTATTATACCCTTAACACCTTTTTTAAGACATTGTAGGATCAGCATAACTCACTAACTTTATGCTTAATAGGAAAGTCTTTCGTCGAAAATAACACAAACACAATGATAATACAGTTAGTAGCCTGCTGATGTATAGAAACAGTCTTAATAATTTGAGGTGGGCGTTTCTTATCGTATAACTCAACTTTTCTGTACAACAGCGATACTGTATTCATACAGAAGGAACCTTCTCATAGGAAATTCATGCTGTGCCTCCAAACTTGTTATGGTGCAATAACTTGACGTGGACGTTGTAGTAAAGCAGAAAACTGGACCAATGAATAAATGAAATGCAAACTTTGCTCTTAAACTAATCTGTGTGTTGTCTCTTTCTGGGATGTCGTTTAAAACTGGAAAATAAATAGAAAAAAGATTATTTGAATTACTTTAAAAACTAGAAAAGCACTCAGAGAACGCAGACCTCCACCAGCGCCACAGTCCTCAGCCATATTGTGATTTTGACCATAAATATTAGTCCTACCTTTATTTCATCTAAATATTTAGATTCCTTGACCATGAAAACATACCATTAGCAACTGGATTCATAATTACCTCCGCCAAGGAGGTTATGTTTTCAGGAGAGATTGTCTGTCTGTCTGTCTGTGAACAAAATAACTCAAAATGGATGGATTATGATGAAATTTTCAGGAAATGTTCAGCATGGGGAAAGAAAGAACTGATTCGATTTCAGTGTTGATCTGGATCAGCGTCTGACCGCCATGATGAAAAATGTGATTTTCGTGAATAACTAAAATTGAATCACTTCTTCCTTTTCCCATGCTGAACATTTCCTGAAAAATGTCATCATAATCCATAACTTTTTGAGTTATTTTGTTCACAGACAGATGGACGGACGGACGGACGAACAGACAAACAAACAAACTCTCCTGCAAACATAAGCTCTGTAGGGAGTTTTTCCTCAACTTCTCGGAGAAGAGACCAGAGATCTTTTGTGGATTGAATTCTGTCTTTCATGTGATCACAGATATGATTGAATAATAAATGGTAAATTAGATTAATTACCACAGAGAACTGTCTGACATTTGGACCATTTTAAGCACATGAACTGCTTTAATTAGTCGCATGGTTAGCCCTCTTGATTCTCTGTTCATGTATCAATTTGTTTCAGTCATGGTAATGTTCACAGTTTACTTAAAGAAGAGGATACTTCTCCTCTGCTGACAGAGTTTTTTAGTCTGTTGGTCCTGCACTTGTGAGCAGCAGTCTTGGGCTGAACAGACTCCTCTGGTTGACTGATGGAGTGCAGAGGGTGACTGACATCGTCCAAAATGTCCAGCAATTTACCTAACGTCCTCTTTTCCTTCTCTCCACTGTCAACAGGGAGTTCAGCTTCATGCTGCATATACACATCAATAATTTTGTCACACTTCATTTCTGGTAAAAAGCAGGACATATATATATATATATATATATATATATATATATATATATATATATATGTATATATGTATATATATATATATATATATATATGTATATATATATATATATGTATATATATATATATATATATATATATATATGTATATATATATATATATATATATATATATATATATATATATATATATATATATATATATATATATATATATATATATATATATATATATACATATATATATATATAAATAAAACACTTATTTTACCCTCCCCTCACTCAGTCATCAGTGCAGAATATATGATCTGCCCATTTACAAGACCTAAGACAGCAGCATTACAGCAACCTTTGAGAAAATCAAAATATATCTAATAAACTGTATATATATATATATATATATATATATATATATATATATATATTCTGTGGTTACTTAGCTCTGTAAAAGATCCATAACTTGTGCAGACTGTTTTTTTCTTATTCTTTAATCTGTTTTTTTTAATGCTATGTGTTACAGCAATCGCATTCATCAAACTAATACGCTCTAAAAACTGTTCTGACCGCCCTCTTAAAGTTTTATTTAAACTTGAACAGATGCAAAAGATTCCTGATTTTTACTTCATGCAATTAAGAACAAGGATACTTTCTGTATTTTTATGTAAAGACAAAAGAGATCTTTTACATATACGTGAGAAAAGCTAAGAAGTTAAATTTGTAAAAAAAGAAAAAAAATATTGATAATAAAACTATGGATAAAGACTTTAAAAAGCATAAACTCTGTTCTGTTATTGGCTCTATTTGGAGTTAAAAGATCTGATTCTACACAAATTACCTCCAAACAAAATCTAGAATCAGTAGTAACCCTTCTGGCTCAGAGACTGATAAAATGGAAACATGCACAGGCCCCATCACGTCATGTCCTCATCAGAGATGTTGATGTATCACCTTCAACTGGAGAAAAGTTTTCTCTTGGAGGATGTGAGGGTAAATTCAACCAAATCTGGGAACCCGTCTGAGAATACTTTAAGAGAACTGCACGGCTTAATTGTGTTCATGTTTAAAGCCTTTAGATACTGAATCTGATATGTGGGCATGTATATATGTAAACAGTGTTTTTAATCCTGGGGTAGGGAAGGAGAGAATAGTTAAAGCTGCACACTGTATGTATGGAAAAAAAATTAAAATGTATGTGTGTGTTTCTTTACTTCTAATTTTTTTATTCATTCAATTTTTAGTATGCGTTTGTGGTTTTCTTTTTCATTTTTTGAATCCAGATTAATAGATTTGTGTAAACAAATTTCCCATGTATGCACATGGGAAACATTGTAATAGATGCATATTTTTAATAATATGTACCGTGATTAAGATGGTATATCCAGTATTAATATCCAGTTGTCATGAACAAGTTATGTATTTATTATTTTATCATCTGCATAATTATCATTCTACCTTATGACACGTTTGTCTTTTATCTGTATATTTTTCTGTCCAATATGTTTGATATTCGTTTGCTTTTGTTTACATTTTATTTACTGTATTCCTTCTTCTGTTAATTGTAGAAAAAAGGACAGAAACCCCTTAAAAGCCCCTTCAGTGGGTGGTAAGGGCATTGGGACCACACTACTCCACTTAAGGACCCTTTCACCAGCTGCCTCTAGAAAAAGGAATCTTCGCATAAGGACAATTTACACAAGCCAAATGCCCTGGTGTACAAAAAATGTTTTAATTTCCTATTATCTATTTATAGATCTTAATTCCATTTTAACGTGTCTATTTTTTTTTTAATATGTTTTTTTTCTTTTATGCTGCCACAGAGGATGTCAAACTACGTTTCACTGTCAAAATTCTGCTGGCTAACAATGGTTTATACACACAGTTCATAAAAAATAAATACTGATAATATTACAGTGTTCAAGGGTCCCTGTTAGTCATGACCCCACTGATTCTTACTTTTTCCCATTTATTGCCCCACAGTGTTTCCTTTAGAAAGGGCACATTTCCTTTATTCATGAGCACTTTTGTATGGATTTAAAATCATGGCAAACCCATAAGGCGTGCTTTACTCACTCCCATGGATTCACAAATTATTCAAAGTGTGGTTTACAAATACAAAACATCATTCACAACTTATGTATTTTGTTTTTCAAATAAGAAACATACTTATCAAAAAATACTCCATGCTTCTGAAACAAATATATGTTTTACACATACAAAGAAACATATTTCTTCAATTACAACTAATATCCTTCAAGTACAAACTAAACTTTTTCCTGTTGTTTAATCTCATTTGTTGATGTAGTTCGTACTCCAGACCACATGGTGGCGATGATGAGACTCCCGCTGATATTTCTGCTGCGCGGAAATTATAAATAAAACAACAAGAGGCTCCTTCCCGTCCACAAACTTCTGGACCTCAGTTTAAATAATTACTTAATAACAAACCAGTGAGCCGATATAACATACAAACGTGACGCGGTTAAGCTCCCGGACGGTTTGTTGATATGAGGAAGTGATGCTGCTGTAGCCTGTAAGCTAACCCATCGTTAGCTCAGCCGTTGTTTACATTTTGTCGATCATTACTTCAGCCCCACTCCGTGTGTTTATTTACTGTAAAAACAGGACGACACCTCTGTTCGAGTCAAACTTAGACCCAGTGTCAGCAGACAATGTCGCTTTTTATCATGAAGATTCACAGCTGTTGGTAAACACGGATTCTCTGGACTCGAGCATGGAGGTGGCCACAAAAGGTCGGTTCTTTACATGTTTAATTTTTGTCATGGCTTTGTTTAACAACAGAAAAAGAGCTGGAAAATAAACATTTCAAGCTCCATTTAGTTAATCAGAAGCACTAAGAGCGTTAAACCACGAGGCCCCTTAAGGCTAAAGTTAGACTTGTTATCCTCAGGTCGTGAGGTGAAGTAAAACTCAGGTACGGTGAGAATTTTATGTCGATATCCGATGCGTCGATTTTTCAAACATTGGCCGATACCGATAAAGATACAGGTATACAAAATGACTACAACAGGTTATGTTGGAGAACTCGTTGTTTTATCCTAAATTCCTTGTTAATACGGACTGTGAAATCATGATCTCTTTGCAATTTTTAGAGCTACAAACACTGATTTGTTTATCTGTTGACATTAAATGGGCCATCTTAGGAGCTTGTAATTTCATTTCAGTTTGTAATTATATAGCTAAAATTATTCAGAATTGAATGACAGCATTTACAGCTCAGGTATCAGCAGTAAACACAATCCTGCCAATATCAATATTTAGGTTTTGGAGCAATTATCTGCCAATGCAGAAAGTAAACTGATTATATTGTGCATCCCTTGTAAAGATTAAATATTTGTTGTTTTTTCATTTCACTGCTACTTTTCTATCAAAAACTCTTCACCAAAGCTTTAAAGTTCATTATAATCATTATTATTTAAAATGTATTTATGACCTTTTTGTCATAACAACCTCTGATTTTTTTCAGTCAGAAAAAACACATTAAGTTATCGTAGCTTTGAGTAGGTAGGTATTGATCACAACATTGATTTTAGTGCAGTTATCTGTTTTTTGGAGCAATGATAGTTTCCTCCTTAAATGTACAAACCCTCTTATAAAAGTGTAAACAATTGGTGTTTTTTTTGTTTTTAAGCTTTCACTGTATCAAATTATTTCAAGAACCATAGGGTTCACCAAATATATAAAGTTTACTTTTTTCTTTTTTCGTTTCTTTGTACTTTTTTTTCAAAGACCTCCTGATTTTTTTTTTCAATGAGTGAAACACATGAGTTTATTCCAGCTTTGACGGGGTCAGTAATAGATAACAGCATTTATTTTGATGCAGTACTCTTTTTAGAGCAATGACAGTTAATTCTTAAAAACTCACGTTTTACCCTCAGGTGCCAAAACAGTCTATCTCAGTACATCAGATGTACAAAACTGTGCTGTATTTATTTTATTTTTTACTCTCAATGCATCAACAGTTTGGCTGATACTGATACAGATACACAAATGTAAAATATATATATATATATATTTTTGGTCAAGTCAAGTCAAGCCAACTTTTTATACTATTTTATATAGCACTTTTCCTACAACATATGTGAGCCACAAACACTAATTTGTTTATCTGTTGGCATTAAATCAGCCATTTTAGCAGCTTGTAATTTCAGTTTGTAATTATTGGGCTAAAATTCTTCAAAATTGAATGACAATATTTACAGATAAAGTATCAGCAATAAACACAATCCTACCGATATCGATACTCAGATTTTTGGAGCAATTATCTGACAATACAGAAAGTAAACTGATAATATTGTGCATCCCTTATGAAGATTAAATATTTGTTTGTTTGTTCTTTTCATTTCATTGCCTAAAAAACAGTTTACACCCTGTTGTAGTGATAAGATGTTTATTATAATCATTTTTATTTAAAATGAGTTTAGGACCTTTGTGTAACAACAACCTCTGATTTTTTCAATCAGAAAAAAACACATGAAGTTATCAGCATTGACGAGGTAGTAATTGATAACAGCATTGATCTAAGGGCAGTCATCTTTTTTTGGAGCAATCATAGTTCCCTCCTAAAATGTAAAACCGCTCTCATAAAAGTGCAATAAAATGTGATTCTCTTATTTTTTTTTAGCTTTCACAGTACCAGATTATTTCAAAACCTTTGGAATTCATCAAAGATATAATGTTTATGATTGTTATAACAGTAATAATTATTATACTTTTCTTGTTTTATGAACTTTTTTGTCTTAACCACGATTTTTTTCAATGAGTGAAACACATGAGCTTATTCCAGCTTTGACGGGGTCATTTGTTTTGATGCAGTACTCCTTTTGGAGCAATGACAGTTAATTCTTAAAAACTTACACTTTTAACCCTCAGGTTCCAAAACAGTCTATCTAGGTGCATCAGATGCACTAAAATGTTATATATTTATTTTATTTTTTACTTTTAATGCATCAAACCTTTCAACAACTTCAGATCTCGCCACAAATGTAAAATATATATATATATATATTTTTGGTCAAGTCAAGTCAAGCCAACTTTATATACTATTTTATATAGCACTTTTCCTACAACATATGTAACTCAAAGTGCTTTAGTGCTTTTTAGTTTATTTAAAACATAGCAGGAAGCCTTAATTGTTTTAATCTTGTTATTCTTTCTATTTACAGCTCATCAAATCAAAAATACCCCCCATATTAGTTTGCATTATTTTCATTTATTTTCTAAAATATGGTATTACTTAGCCTTTCCATCCCCCCAAAAAAGGATATGACTATCTGGTAAGAAGTCAGAATGATAATGTTTCCATCTGTTCAGCCTAAAAAAACAGTTTACACCCTGTTGTAGTAATAAGATGTTACTCTCTGATTATCGTGTTTTGTTCTGCTTTACTGTCTCATTTGGATACGACATGATGTTTCAGGAAAGGCCAAACGGAGGCATCTGAGTGCAGCAGACTGTGATGAGCTGAGACGAAGTGCAGGGGGCGCCGATGCTCTTACCAGACCAGTCGGCCTGTCCCAGGGCAGCTGTGGCTCCAGTCAAGGCCTTTACCCCAGGACGCCCATCAAACGGCGGAAGTGTGGTAATCTGCTGGCACGGTTACTTAAAAACAATGTGTTTTTTGTTCTAATCCACTTGAGTTTCTTTTCTGAGCTCTTGTGTGAACTGAAGTCTTTAACACATCAGATTGTGACCCACTGTTCTCTCATCTTCAGCCTCTGCATCAGAAAGTCCTTCAGGGCAGCAGAAGAGCATCAGCAGCTTCTTCTCTGTGACGGGGATTTTAACCTCCAGCCCGCACAAAACCCCTCAGCCCTGCTCGTCCAGAAGCACAAATGGAGTCAACATTGAACTCTTTCCCAACTCAAAAGTGGATGAGGATGAGGAGGATGAAGATGTCAGCCTTTTAGCAGCCTCAATGGCAGCAGAGCCTGATTTGGACGAGCAGGACGATGTGAGCCTGTTAGACCCGAGCCCTGTGACTAAACAGAATGTGACTGATGATTATTTAGAGGGGATTACTCCAGAGATGTTTGGTGAAGACGAGGAATTTGACCACTTTGGCCTTAACTGTCCTGATGGGAGTGAGAAGGAAGTGGAGGTGGAGGCCCTCCCTGACAAACACTTTGGACTTCTAGGAAACAATGAGGTCCTGCAGGAGCCTCAGGGCTGCATGGAAAATCACTTGTCAAAATGGATGCTGGATGGTTAAATAACAGACGTACGCACAGTAAGAACAACATGCTTGTCTGCCATCGCTGGAGAGACATCATCACGGATGCCAAGGTTAAGCAGAGTTTTATTTAGTGTTGTGTTTGATTAATTCAATGCTCGTATTTTAACCAGTTCAGACCAAAAGTACCTGATTTTAGGAAAGAAAAAAGGGAACGATTCATGTAGAAATATAGTCATGTTGCACATCAAATTAAACAGGAAATATTCAGCTACACAACTATTTAAGCCATTTTTACACAGACCCAATGCAATGTCAACACCAAGCAAATGAATGATCAAATATCCAAATCTGTTTCACTTTGATTCAAGCTTGGGTATTTTTGTGTGGATTTCTTTGAATGGGAACATGTACACAGTTCTGGTTGATTTTTTCCAAAGCGAAACATTTTTTTAACGTTTTTATTTTATTTTAATCCTTTATGGTGCCCTGTGATTGGCTGGCAGCTGGTTCAGGGTGTACCCCACCTCTCAGCCAGTGTCAGCTGGTATAGGCTCCAACCACCCACATAGATGGATGGTTAAATAACAGACTTAATGCACAGTAAGAACATGCTCTCTATGAAAATCACTTGTAAAATGGATGCTACTCTGTTGATGCAGCATGAACAGGGCCTATTTTTTGCATCGTAATAAGCATTTGTTATTCCCTTAATTTGCAAAAATCAGGTTGTTTGTAGTATTATTCTTTCTGTTCAGCTCAGAAATACTCAAACATGACTCCAAGTCCACATTAGAATCATGTCGTTTAAGGGATAAGGACAAAGTTTGGCTTAACTTAATGTGGTTAGATTAAATGAAATGGTCAAAAGAAAAACAGTAGTTTGGCTTCCTTCTTTTTGTCTCTTCTGCTCTAACAACACCAACTCTTACTCCTCCATCTTAAAAGCAGTTGTAATGAACTTTCTTCTTGTTGTGTCTGTCTTTTTCTGCAGTTTGTGCCCTTTAAGAAGAAATATTTCCGCTTTATGATGTGGGAGAAGGAGGCAGAGTTGGAGATTTTCACCACCCTGCAGGAGAACAACATAATCAAACCAGCACCATCACAGCACAGCATACGGCAACTGGTTGTGTAAGTCTGACCCTGTTCACTCACATGGAAAATCCCTGGAATTCTCCCCTTAATTCACCCAGGTAAGATGCATATGGGAATTCAAACAGACATTTTACTTACCTGTAAACTGCAGGTAAACTTCCTGCTGTGAGAGCCCCGGTTGAACAAGTAAGCTCAATTCCACTTTCTGTTTTAAGCAGTAATATGTGAGTGGAGGGGAAGCACTTTCACAAACATTCTTGTACTTAAAACAGGCACTGAAACACCCAAAGAACTTACTCTATGTTCTGTTTGTGTGGATTATGGGTGAAGTGGAATGTTTGCTAAATACGCTTTAAGCAGCACAGAGGAGACTATAGTGGAAAATGTACCCTTTCAGAATCAAGATTCATGTGCTGCCCACTGATACCTGCATTCATCTCCAGGCAGACTCACGTGCAGGGGCGAAAATCCCTCTTCAGTGTTGGTGGGGACAATAAATAGTAAAATTTCAGACAATTCTTTGGGGGCATTAAAATAATGTAAGCTGACTTAAAAATAATGTAAAGTGTTTTAATTGGAGGAATATAAGGAGTGGAAATTAACAGAACATAATCAGAAACTGGATGTGTCCAAGTGAACATCTAAGTCCAAGTTATAACTACTTTCTTTTTAAATGAACAAACTGGAATAGAAGTAAAGTAAATACATTTTTAAAGAGAAATCTTATGTAGTGTGATATTTGTGTCATATATGAGAGGATGAGGATGTCAGCATGTCACCTGTCTGTCCTTTCTGACTGTCACAGTCTGTTGTATCAGGCAGAGAGGAAAGAAAAACAATTCACAGATTCATTACCAACTAAGATGAAGAGATGGGCTACATACAGTGTGTTGACGCACACTTGAGTTCCCTTAAAGAACGCGTGGTTTAACTTAGCTGCCGTGCTCTAGTCGGCTACTCCATCATGGCAAGATAATGTCCAATAAATCAAAATTCTTATGTTCAAACGTTAAAATAAAAATCCACACTTCGCTCGTTCTGTGTTATAATAATCAGTTCATTTATTTAACCATTTTAAGTTCAACAAAAGAGTGATCGTTTCACAATCCATAATTCACGCCATGCCACGCCACACCAAGGTAAAAAAACAACACGTCCCCGCATACGCCACACTTGAGACAATCACTGTGGCCTTTTAAATAAGATGTGACCTGTTCAAGGCACCACTAGTGGCTGCTGGTTGAAATGGCTCCAACACAGTGCAAATTTAGTTTTAGCTTAAAAATAAACACCCTGTTAGCTGTGTACTGTGTTCATTTAAAACATGCCGGCAGACTTCAACCACAGGAGTTGGAATTTTGCCTCTCATGTTGTGCTTGTTGAACAAGTGTTTTAATACACTTACTCCATCCAGTCACCATCGCTTTTGTCCACCTGCCTCTTCAGTACAAGGCTCTGCAGGTTGCCGTGAGAAAGAGTTTGGACTAGGGGTGGGCGATATGGCAAAAATATATCACGATTTTTTAAAAATAAAATCACGATCACGATTTTATCAGTTCTTTTTTCCGTTGATTTTTCTAGACTAATTTGCATGTTTGACCATTTTTTCCCAATGTTGAACATATAAAACATGTTAAACCCTAAAAGAAAAAAAGGACAGTTAAAGCCAGAGAAACTTTCTGAACAGGTTTTAATTTAAATAGTGCAGTTTTTATAAAAATGTGCAATAAATGTAAACATAACAGGTAATGAACAACAATATCAACATTATCTCTTAAAGTGCAACAATTCAAAACAAATGTTATCTAACTGCAATGTCTATAACCTGAGTGAATAATACTGCTGCTTTAGAACAGATTTTTGTTCAGACATCTTCAAGCTTTTATCTCCTTTTCTCTTTCCGCCATGGCTTCACGCTACATAACCAAACAGAAGATACTACCATGCACTGAGCTTAATGCGCTACGATTGGCTAGTTGGGTGTGCGTCAAAGTCTCTGCGCCCACACAGACGATCTGACGATCTTTCTGCTTTATGACGATATTAAATCGTTATAATCCTTAACAATTTAATATCATCATATTGCACACCCCTAGATTGGATCAAATCATTGTGAGGGGAGGGGGGTTGTAATCTTTAACAGTTAAAATTGTCCGACAATGTGTTTTTAAGTAGCGTTACTTGTATTGTACCATCAAAACATGTTACTGTACTAGAAAAATCTTATTTGAACAGGATTTTTGTGGGGGACAATTTTGTGCAAGGGGGGGACATGTCTCCTGCTTCCCCCCCGGGATTTGCGCCCGTACTTGCCATTATTGTCTCCCCCATCAAATAAGACTAATATGATATATATTTTCTGAACTGAAATACTAAACTGTCATTAAAACCTTTAAAGCAAAGGCTGTAGGGTGAAGTCCTATTTCATCATCTTGCTTTGACTCATGTTTTTCATGCTGTCTTTTTGTGTTGGTCAGTCTGATGGCTCAGCATAAGGTTGGACAGCGGGTGAGGCCGGAGGACGTCCTAGAGTGTGTGAAGAAACATCGTCTATTTCCCCAGGCTGAGGCCTCCATCAGACTACGTATTCCTGATATCAAGAAGAACTTCGACCTCGGCCTTGAGGCATGACTCGCACAAACAATATGCACAAACATCCAAAAAAAAGGAGCATTCAGGTCTATTCCCGTTCTTTACATTATTTTATGTCCTGTCTTCAGGGCCCCAATCCATACGCAGCCATGGCGGTCATACTGCTCCTGTGTGAGAGTGTTGGAGACGTGCAGGCGCTGGTGTCTCACCTCACTGGCTCTTTGTCTCACACTGCTATCACTGAGTACCTGAACCATATGGCTCTGATGCTGCTAGCTTTGAGAAGATATAAAGTCAGAGTTAGCAACAGGTAAGAGCCGAAGGTGTTGACTCCTTTAAATCTCACCAAATTCATGTAAGCCTTCAAACACGGCTGTTATTTCATGTGCCATCAGGTTACACTACAACATCTACTACGTACTCCACCTGATGGAGAATGGACCCTTTCCTGTGGGCTCTGGGGAGAATGGGTACAGAAAAAAAAACACTTTTTATTCTGTTAATATATTTATGAGGTTGCCCTTTGAATTAATCACTGTGTTTCGATGTTTTGCTGGAAGGCGACCTCAGATGGCACTCACTGGTGAACAGCAGCACATCCTCAGCCATGACATCAAAGCGGATCATGTGGTGAAGATCGTTGCTTTTGCAGGTAAAGTGGCAGCTGTTGTTGAAGTGAAAAAAAAACCCCAAATGGACCATTGTAGGGGCCTAAAAGAGGCTTTTGCTTTGTTTTGTTTGATTTTATTTGCAGTATTTTTTTAGAGTTGTTCTGATTCTGATAGCAGTATCAGAAATTGCTCAGATACTGGCGAAAATTCTGGTATTAGTATAAGCAAGTATTGAGTCCAGGCACCATCCGATACCATGTACTTTTTAAATTAGTAATCTGTTTACTGTTTAGCACTGTTAAACTCCAGCACAGCTCTTCTTCGCTGCTCTTCAAGCAGTAGTGCTGTGCTGCAACTTGCAGGGACCTGGAGGAATTGATCGCAGACGCACTAGACACATGTGTCAGAGCCATTTAACATGAGGCTTCGAGCTAAGCTAATTAGCACGATCATGCTGCATCTTTGCTGTATTTTTTCATGTTTGACAAAGGGTTTAACCTGAGCCAGGCCGTACCACAATGATGATCATATCACAGTCATGCAGGCGTAGTATAATTTTTTTTTTGTAACATACTGATGGTGGATGGGTACTCAGTGTCAGCCGATACCCACAGCACAAGCATTGGTATTGAAATCGAGAGGGGAGAAATCAAATCTGAACATCTCTAATTTTCCTTTGTTAGAGTTATTATTTGTTAGAAATGTAAAACATTTCAACTGCATGATTGACGATTAAAAACACAATATTTATCCAAACATGCCTGCAATTCCATTTGTAAATGACAGATATTAACTTCTAATACCCAGGTTGTTCATAGCCAGCTGCTTTTTGTGTTCATGTATTTTCCACCAAACAATCCCATTTGCAGGTTAAATCACAGGAGCGTAAATATTAGTGCTTGAAACAGCAGAGCGACTGGGGCTCCAAAGTCACATTGATGAAATTAGGGTAACAAGTCGACTCTTCATTTATTTCTTATGCAGAGGTAGTATCAGAGATGTAAACAGGGCTGCGTGAATAAAGACTTTAGCAACACTCAGCCTGTTTACATTCACACTAATGGTCTGATTATGGAGTAGCCTAATTAGTCAAGTGGGCATGTACATGGCACAGTGTGACAACCTTAAAGAAAAACTCCAACATTTTTGTTGTTTTCATGTCTTGGCTCACTCTAGAGTCCATGACAAGCAGATAGACAACATTCTTTAGGCTGTGTATCCAGTAACAAAGAAGAGGCAGACAAGGCTGGCCCACCGCTAGTTACCTCAGCTAAACTCTTAAGCAACTCTAAGTGGTACTTGAATTGTAGGCAATTACCATTTAATAATGGCTTGCGCATAAACGGCTTACTCTGAACTGTGATTTGGTTCTCATCATGCATTTAAAAGCACTGTTCAAAGACTCGACTTGTTAGCGAACGTCACATCTCTCGTAAAAACCATCGTCACAGAAGGTCAACTAAACAAAGCCTCTGTTTAGGAGTAGAAGAAGATAATATGACGACAATAAAAGATAACGTAACATAAGGGGCAAAAAATGAGTGACAACAAGCTCAAGAGTTTATCTGATGACTATAGGCAGAGGCAGGCTAGCACCACCCATATAACTTGTAGTGTTTGAGCTAAGCTAACTAGCGGTGGGTGAGCTTTGTCTGTCTCTTCCTTGTTATTGGATGCACAGTCTAAAGAATGGTGTCTACCTGCTTGTCATGAACTCGGGAATGAGGCAAGACACGAAAACAAAAACAATTTTAAGTCTTCTTTTAAATTTTTACATGTATTTGTCCATCATTTGATGCTTGCTATCAATAAAGGGCCGTGTTACATCTCCCACCCTTCTACATTATAGATAGATAGATAGATAGATAGGTAGATAGATAGATAGGTAGATAGATAGATAGATAGATAGATAGATAGATAGATAGATAGATAGATAGATAGAATACTTTATTAATCCCCGAAGGATTAATGTACAATGTACAATGATTAATGGTTATGTACACACATCCATTTATGGGCAGAAGCATCACAACAGAAAGTGCTGTTCGTACCTTAATTACTGAAAACCCATTATTTTGCATTGCTTTTCCTGGCTGGTTTTATTGTTGACTACTTTTACTGTTTTTATTGTCTTTATCATTGTTTTTATTTTTTTATTTTTATTGTGCACTTTGAGATTTGCCCCAAATGTAAAGTGCGTTCTAAATATAATCCATTATTATTATTATTATTATTATTATTATTGTTGTTGTTGTTGTTGTTGTTGTTGTTGTTGTTGTTGTTGTTGTTGTTATTATTAATTACATGTCCCAGTATGTGAGGGAAATGAGGCAAGTGAGACAAGACATGAAAACAAAATAATATGTGATACTGTTCCTTTAAATAATTAAATGTTCCATCTGTCACATTCTGTTGACACAGAAAACATCCTCAAGTATTTAAATGTGTTTGCTGTGTGAACTTTGATATGAGTGAGCATGGCAGAGAAGGGATCATCCTTTCATATCTAAACTGTCTGCTCTCTTCGCAGGCACAGGAAAGACAACCACGTTGGTGAAATATGCCGAGCAGCGGCCACACCTGCGCTTTCTGTATGTTGCATTTAACAAGTCCGTGGCAGCTGAGGCACAGCGCCGCTTTCCATCTAACGTGGACTGCAAGACTGTCCATTCATTGGCCTTCGGTGATGTCGGAAAGATGTGAGTTGGAAATCCTTCTAACAATGTCAAAAACACACTTACTTGAAAGAATTGAACAGTATATTGTTTTTTTACATCGCAGTTATAAGGTGAGTGTTTGCTTTAGTCACATCACAGGACATGCAGTTGCATTTGAGAGTTTTATGGAAACCAAAAAGTCTTTCTTCCTGTTATATTGTTTTTTTTTCTTTTTCTGGTATCACCATCAGTAGGCTCACTAAGAGACAAGACCATGGTGTCTGCAAAGCTTTGGAAAAACCTGAATGTCAAATAGAAACCACAGATGACACACAACACAAATGTAATGGTGTAACAGTGTAAAGGGTGACCACATTAAAAAGAGTTCATTTGTCCTTCTTTAAACCCTTTTTAATTATTATTCAATGAAATATTTCATTAAATGTGTCTTAAGTGAACATTCATAGAGATTAAGATTTTTTTGGGGCAAAAACAGTCCATACTGCAGCAGCTATGAGTGCTATGCAGTACAGAACATTAAGCTTTGAGGTTTTATAAACAAAAGGCTGCGAATGCAGAATTAAGTTTTTTACGCATAAGGCAATACAGTCTGTTCAAGTTTTCTTTAAAAAAGTCACAATGTAGTAGATAAAAAAATATATTGCAATACCATTGTTGACAAATATTGTTTAGCCCTGTTGCTTATATTTCATCACGGAGCTCTGCAAAATACAAACAAGACATTTTTCAGGACTGCATTGTTGAGTTTAGGGTTCAACAATTATTTGTTTTATTATGTGTCAAAATATACTGTTTTAATGGAAATATTTTGCGGCAGAGTTTTCTGGCATACAAGTGATACAAAAAAATGAACTGCCTGTGGTGCAGAAATTGCAAAAATTCATTCCCCTTAATTATATTAATGATATTTCACTAATCATCTCATGTATTTTTTGGAAATTTAGCTAAAATGGTCATTCTCATTGAAATACAGGTCAAATTCAGGGGTGTCCAGACTTTTTTAACCGAGAGCCAGAAAATTAAAAATTAAAGGATGGCTGGGCCAATTTTTATATATCCCAGTTAAAGGGAAATTTATGCTCTCTGCAGCAGAGGGGAGATGCTGGAATATTTCCTCTTTGAAACTAGGCACAGGATAAAACTCTACAGAAAATCTGTACTGGTTCTTCAAGAAAATTGGGGAAAATGTCTAAAAAATGAATTTTAATCTGGAGCAGGTAGTTTAAGATCTGTGTACAATTTACACTGCTATACAACTGGCATCAATCTTTCTTCATAATTTACCATTTTAGTTGTAAATATGTTTTTCATTGACATAATCTCTGATGTTTGCTCAGTGATGTAACTAAGTTATAACAGTCAAAGATTTCATTACCTTGTTTATGTGCCATATCTTGTTTTTAATTTTAAAATTAGCCAAGAGACAATAAAAACAAACTGCAGGCTGTAATTTGGGCATTTTTGGTGTGCAGAGTTAAGTTTGACAGTACTTTTAATTTAGCTTTAGTTATCATGGTCTTTTGCCTAAAATACATTTTAGTTTAAATCATAATTAAGTAATCTAAATTGTTTTAATTTTAGTCTAGAATCAGTTGATGAAATTTCATAACATTTTAGTTGACGAAATCTACTGTAAATTTAGTGAACTAAAATATGAAGTGTAAAAAGAAAAGCATTTTATAATTTGCTCTGAATTTCTGAAGTCATGTTTTAACACATAGATAAGTTGATGATTTTATCACCTCTTTATCATTTCCATGGTTTTAAAGCTGAGTAAAAACACACCAGCAGGCCATAAAGTAACGTTATCTTCAGTCTAGTCGTGGCTGCGTAGGTGTTAGGATGACTGGCCTGGAGATGCTGCTTGATATTTGTTTGTACAGAGCGACTTCTTCTTCATGGCATCAAATGTGAAAAGAGTCCATATTTCTACTCTACTTCTGCTACCTTTGTCTCCTCTTCATGGGGAAAAATCCGACCCTTCCTCCTAAAGAGAGTAACTGATGGATCTTTCCCACCAACACGCAAGTAAAACAGTTGTAAACGGACGTCCCTGTTGACTCATCCGACCTTTCTACACAACCAAAGTAGCTGTGATTGGATATATTCCCGACCTGTCCCTACTTTCTACCTGTTAAAATTAAGTCCAAATGGATTAAGTCTGCGAAACATTTAAGTGTAGTTTTTATTAGTTGACGAAAATGTCAGTTAATTTAGTTTCAGTTTTTCTCCACGTTCACCTGTTTTTATTAGTTACTGTCTAGTTTTCATCAGGGGGAAAAGGTTGTTGAAGTAGTTCAGCCCATGTCAGGTTTGAATCATTGTGTTTGTACTCTGAACTGTGTTAAAGAAGAAACACTTTTTGCTGACATACTTTTTCCAGTGTGTTTGTCTGAAAGAATAACATTTGAGACGGTGTAGCCTGCTTAACACGGTAGAAAACAACAACATGACTAAATGTGATCCTTCCTTTTCAGCTACCAACTTAACAAGAAGCTGACCTTCAACCTGAAGCCATTTGCTCTCAGCTCTGCTCTCCCCAAAAACCGTGGTGGCTTCAAAAAGGCTAAAGTGGTGGCGATGACTCTGAACACGTACATGGCTTCAGTAGATCAGACTATCAGTGCCAGTCACGTCCCCGTCTCCACTACCAACAGAAAGGGCGAAGAGATGGATGTAAACCCAATGGAGATACCAGTATGAGCATTAAAGCTTTATCTAATTACACATTCCTGTCTTTCACTGTAAAAATAACTAATCTGAAGAACTACCGTAAATAAACACTATCAAATGTTGTGTTCTTTGTGTTTGAAAACAGTATTTCGTTAGTGACGCGAAGATGATCTGGAGCAAAATGAAGGATCACAAAGCAAAAAGACATGAGGCATACTACATGACCCATGATGGTACATCAACTTGGATTTATAGCTGGGAAAGAAAGTCAGTGCAGTCTATTGATGGTTCTTTTTCATGCTCAGGTTACCTGAAGTTATGGCAGCTCCAAGATCCAAAACCACAGCTGTCTGACCAATATGACGTCATCTTCATCGACGAGGCTCAGGACTGCACCCCTGGTAATGATGTCCATAATAAGTGTTGCAAGATTTATCATTTTCGGATCAAAATCACAATTGCAGACAATGCAAACGAGATCGCCAAAGCTGTAATTACAAAACCCAAAACCAGTGAAGTTGGCATGTTGTGTAAATCGTAAATAAAAACAGAATACAATGATTTGCAAATCCTTTTCAACTTATATTTAACTTCTAATTAGCATCTAAACGTGTACACGGATAACAAATCATAGCTGTTCAGAAAAATCAATAACCATTTACATGTCATTTTTATAAGCCAAAACTGGCTTATAACAGCAGCACGGGATGCATGTGAAACCACCTGCGATGAAAACACCTGAACAAGTTGGAGGGAGAGACTGCTGCTGCTGTTGTTTTTGAGCGCAGCGCTCATAATCTTCTCCATTCGCAAATGTTGTGCGGCTGAAAACAAAAACTGTTTATGGTTTGTTATTTTTGCCTGTATTAATGTGTGTTGTTGTACATCATATTGTTCGTTGGTGCTCTGTCGGCTTTTCTTGACAATCCTCACGTCTAAAGAGGACAAAGAAAACACATTTTTCCAACAGTTTAGGGAATAATTATGAGAGTCCCCCTCTACTTTTTAACTTTGTGCATATAAAGGTGAAGGTTCTTCCTCTCACAGCTTACTTGGCTTCTTTTTGAGTTGCTTTCTCTCGCCAATTCCTTGCCTTTACTATGAGACATATTAAATTCAGACGCAGCTTCCATTGTGAAAGAGGGATGCAGTTTGCACTTAAGTTTTAAAAAAAATATTGTACAATAGTGAGCAAAAGTTAAAACAATGAATTAAAAAGAAGGTTAAACCTTTTTTCAGCTTTCACCTGTATTCAATTGAATATAAGTTGAGAGGGATTTGCAAATTCTTTTTTTATTTACGATTTACACAAAGTGCCAACTTTTTGGGTTTTTTATTTGCAGCTCCCCCGACTGATCCAGGATCTGTTGTGCCAACACAAACTATTATACAAATTTGCAGGCATTTACAGAAGTGCTGGTAAGCAAGTCAACAACTCAAAGCCTCTGTTTAGGAGAAGACGTTGGAGTATCTCTCAAATAATGAAACAGATTATTGATCATCAATATTTGATGATCAATAATGTGTTATGTGATTTTGATCATTAATTTCCTTACTGTGTCTGTGCTGTAAACAGTGAATATTGCACTGAAGCTTGATTTGAAGAAAGTCATGAACCAAACTAAAAATGCAATATCTGCCATAAAAATCACAGCTAGATCTTTTCCTCAATTGTTCATCAGTAACAGCCGTACTGGGTTTTAAAATACCTCATTTACCTCATCACTTTTTTTTTTTAAATGTATATTTTGGGCATTTTGTGCCTTTATTGATAGGTGAGAGGCAGTGGATAGGCTTGTGTACATGGGGTGCCTGGTTGCTAACCACTCTGCCAAACCAGCACCCGGAATTACCTCATTCTTTGATCCAGATGTAATGTCAACGGCATCTTTTGTCTCTCTTAGCCATCATGGACGTGCTTCTGTCTCAGCGCTGTGGGAAAGTCCTCGTTGGAGATCCCCACCAGCAGATCTACACCTTTAAAGGAGCTGTGAATGCCCTGCAGACCGTCAACCACACACACATCTACTACCTGACACAGGTATGACACACACATACATGAGAATATCAGAGAACCAGTTAGAAAACAGTGTTTGTTTTTACTTATGCCTTTAATGAGAGGGGAGAGAGCTGGGTAGGACTTGAGCCTGGGCCAGCAGGAGCAGATATGGGATGTGTCTTACTTACTACTCTGCAAAACCGGAATACAGTATTTTTGATTCACTTATCTTTTTAATACAAAACAAGGTTTTTCTTCACCATAAAATGGAGGTAAAATGTCAGTTGATATCTATTTACATCAATGTCTTTACTAATCAGAGTCCTTAAAAGCAAGAAGAGGCGGGACCAATGAGCGATAGGTAGCAGGATGTGACTGCTTGTACAGAGTTTAGCAATATGCTAACAGCTTCAATAGCAGATTAACCAGATCTGGACTGTGTTTCTTTATTATATGAAAAGGAATTAACAAGACTGATAGCATTTCTCCACATAAAATATTAATTTCTCTACTTCTGTTCTGGAGAGAATCTGTCATAAAGTGCCTCACTATTTGTATGGTACACTGCGGCAGAACTGCCCACGACATGATCTGATTGGCCAGGAATGAATGTAATTGACAGAAAGATCGTCCAATCATCTACCTGATTTGCCTCCCTAAACATTTTCCGTGGACTGTTTCACAGATAGGGAGATATATTCTCGATGTTTATATTGAAGTGTCTGTCTGGTGTGTCAGGTTATCTGTCTCCAGGAAAATTCTAGTGATAATACACTAACTAATCCTACTTTGAAAACAGTGGGACAATCTGAAAGAGATGAAGAGAGTTAAGTACAAACTCTGTGACTTATTTTGAAATTATTGTCAGTATGCAAAGCGGATGTTAAAATGTTGCATGAGCAGCAGATATATCTAATTGTTTGTTTGAGGAAAACATAAAAGTAGATAAAAAAAAAGAGGATCCATCCATCTATTATCTATTGCGCTTATCCTTTGGGGTTCACAGGGAGCTGGATTTATCCCAGCTGAAATTGGGAAAGAGGCGAGAATCGGCTGCCAGCCAATCCCAGGCAGAGTCCTGCACGGGTCCAATTTTCAAGATCCGCCCCGCCCCGCCCCGGGGACGTACAAACCCGCACCCGAACCGCAAACCCGCGCATCAGCCTGATTAGTACCGCAACCCGATCCGACCCTTTGAAACACGACCTGCAGCCCGACCCTTAAAGTAATCATTTCGGGTCATATTGTCTGAAAATTGAACGGTACATCGCCATAGTTCAGATACCAGTGAGTAAACAACGCACCTGAATGAAGCAACTCTTCCAATAAAAGCCTGACTTCAGCTCCATCATCAACCCTCTGTGATCTTCTCCCATACAACTGTAAAATCACTCGTTTTTTATGTTTAATGCTTTTAAACTTTTAATCTCTTAAAAGGACCTTTACATGTGTAATAGTAGACCTACTTTCTGTCCAGACTTAAGCGATGCTCAGCAGGTACGAGCCGTGTAGGGTGGCCATACGTCCGGATTTAGGCCGGACAGTCCGGAATTTAAATGCCTTGTCCGGCGTCCGCCTTCCACCATGTTACCGATTTGAAGCCAGAATATCCCCCGTCAGGGTGCCACCATTGTGCAACCAGTAGAGAATCTGGGCCATAATCCGGACGCAGCTGTCGTAAACGGTCGCAACACCCAGCAGCATACGCCGTACACAATCATGGTGAAGCTGCCGTAAACCGCGGTCATTTTTAAACTCTAATAACTAATAAAAAAGAAACTTTTCAGAAAAAAGAGGACTTGGAAAACACGCAGCCCAATAATACTTTAATGTCACCACATTAAAGTATTATACGGATGGGAGAAATATTTCTACGAGGTGTATTAATTTTTTGAAGTTTCACTTCGGCCCGTCCAGATGAATGGGCGAGACTGAGATTTGACCTATACTGCAGCCAGGCACCAGGGGGAGCAGTTTTCGTGGCGGCTTCAATTTTAGCCCAGCATCATGGCGTCCATGTTTTTTACAGTCTATGGTCACAGCCTTACAACCAGCTTACAACTTAAGTTTTTATTTTATTGTATTTATTATTATTTTATATTAATTTTGATGTGTCAAACTAAAACCCGCGACCCGACCCGCATGTTATTTTTTCCACCCAGATCCGAACCCGGGAAAAAAAAAGTTTTTAAAAACCACCCGCAAATCAGCTGTTTTTGCGGGTACCCGTCGGGTACCTGTGTGGGTACCCGACCCAGTGCAGGACTCTGATCCCAGGGCCACATAGAGAAACAGAAAGACAACAGAAAGCCTCTGCTGCACAGCCAGAGCTGTGGCTGCAGCGGAGGCTCTTCCGCGGAGGCCGTTTCACGGCGCTATGAGAACTAGAGCCTTATTTAGCTGTGTTTTTGTGGGAAAGTAACGCACTGAAAATTCTCTAAATAAAGCGTGAATGCAGACCGATATCAGACTTTTTCGGTGGGAGTCCGTTTATTTGTGTTTTTGGTCAAGTAAAATATGGCCCCGTCTGACTACAGCGGAATCAGCAGACGAGCAGATCCGAAGCATGAAGAGGGAGTTAGGTCCTAGCGCCCTGGGTTTCTTCTCCACAGAAACACTGCTGTAGAGGTAATTTCTGCCCTAACCCTTGTGATAGGACCCAACTTGTTCAATCCCGGAATATCACTTTAAGGCATAAAATATAAAAACTCAAAGCAATGGGGACAAAAAGAAATAATAAAAATTTTACAAAATAAAGTTTAGGCTATATTAACAACATCTATTCATAAAAAAAGCAGAGTAAATATAGATTAAAAAATACGTATAATCATAAATTTATAATAGTAAGACACATAAAAGCCAGACTAAACAGATAGCTAACAGACAATGTTCGTGCTGGAGAGTTAGAAACAAAGAAATTCTAAGATCAATATGATCAAAAGCTAGAGATATTGTTCATCAACCTCTAATTCTGTTTATAGAGGGCTAAGTAGAATCGAAAACTGCCCACAGCAACAATGTAACTTTAGTTGGTTACGTGACACTGGAAAAGGTCCTGGAAAATGATTTCTAAAAATGAGTGGGAACCCTGTTTATGAAATAAGTGCAAATGTATTAACTACTTGGCAAATTTGACGACATGAATGATCAATGCTGCCTCATGATCAAACAAAGGCTCAGCGCCAGGACAGAAAAAGTTTCAGCAGAGACTTTGTGTAAACTCCACACCCTGTCCCTCACACACAACAGTACTTACACAGGGCTCCAGTTCGCCTCAGGGCATTGTGATCTGTCTTTCTAGGGCAGTTTTTAAGGTGACTTTATTTTTGTGATGCAACTTGAGAACTTGTAGCCCAATCGTTTTACTTTCAAAGTACTTTTTCTCTGTCCAGAGCTTTAGGTTTGGTTCCGAGATCGCCTATGTGGGTGCAACAATCCTCAAGGTGTGCAAGTCTGTGGACAAGATTCTAGTGGGAGGAAAGCAAAAAGGTAAACGGAGTGAATAGGTAATTTAAATATTTTGTCTACCAAGAGTTTGTGCATGTATTAATATTTTGATGCAACTCTGTTGTGCTCTGTAGGTGGTGTTTGTGATGAGACTGCAGAAAAAGCTGCAGCTGCTGTACGACAAGGCGTCAGTCCTTGTCCTGGAAAGACAGCCATCTTATCAAGGACCAACCTCACTGTGTTCACCCAAGGCGTCAGGCTCACAGACGCAAACCCTCAGTGCACCCTCCACTTTGTAGGAGTGAGTGTTTTTTTTTTTGTTGTTTGTTAAGAGGAGCAGTTTCATCAAGAAAATAGTATTTTTGAGTTTTCGTCCAGTACACCCAGACCTAATGATGCCTCTGTGTGATGATTGTTGCAGAAAGAAAAGTTTTCTAATCTCATTCTGTTTACTCTTAGTACCTCAGAGACTTTCTGCAGTCTTGTAAATGTCATACTAACAATGCCAGAATGAAGTGGTGCAGGAAATGAGTCAAAAACAATGAAGGGAGTTAGCATTTAGCACTCTCTGGTTACAAACCCCCCAGAGAAAATGGGTTTTGAATTACTGTTTTTGAATGAATGCCTGGAAGAAGGTCCATGGTGAACACTCGCACATGAGATTTAGGGCTGAAACGATTCCTCAAATATTTCTAGTTATAAGAATGCGAAAAATCCTCGAGGCAAATTATTTGCCTCAACAACAAGGTAACGCTGACAGCACATTAGCAAAAGCAGTTAATGTGATCAATAACTTAGGTTATCTCTGTGTAAAGGCCGCTTCAGAATGTAAATCAATGCAGTGGCTACTTGACTTTTATTCTTTTTACATCCAATAATTTTAATTTGATAGCAGTGAGTTCAATAGAACTAAAACAGAAAATGCTAACAGTGAGTAGAGGAAGCAGGTGTAGGACATCCTATCATATCAATACATATCCTATCATATTAAATAAATGTGCATTAGCTCGTTGAATTATCTTTGCATCAAAGTATGATATTATTTGGGCCTGATAATAACATAAGACAAATTAGAACCTCAACATCGAATTAAGCATCATTTCAGCAGTAAAGGCAAAAATAAAGCAAAAAGAGATTATCATAAATAAAAATTAATGATAATATAAAATAACCAAACTAGAAAAGTACTACAAATAGCAAGACAAAAAAATACAAAAACAATGTGAACAAAAAAAAGTTCAAAATATTTTTACCATTGCAAAAGGGTAAATTCGAATATCATTTGATAAGCTGTCACTGTTGTAGTGCTCTCTGCAGAGACATTTATCATTATAACTAAAGGGTCTGTGTAGCCATTTAGGCTTTTGCTATATGTGTAAGTTGTACATTTTTGAGTTATCAGCTGTAGACATGCCTGCCTTCTCTGGTATAATTGGCAAAAATCCTGTGATACTCAAAGCACCAAAAATACATTTGAAAAATTCATACTCGTCTTGTTCTAAAAAAATGACCTGGTTGCTCCAAATAATCTGCAGACCTTGTTGTGAGCAGTTTCATGTAGGAACTACTTTTATCAATAGAAAAATATGTATTTTGATTTTTACAGCAAGTTTATGCTCAAAGTGTTCAAAACAGTAAATCAATTGTTCATTTAAAAGACCTGGCTTATTTTCTGTTTAGTATGGTACTGAATCATTTCAATAAATCCAAAGTGATTCAATGTATAAAATTGCACTGGCGCAATGTCTGTCTTATCCGATTATTCTATTAATCGCCAAAAAATTTGACAGAATACTTGATTACAAAAAGAACTGATAGCTGCAGCCCTAATGATATATCAGTGCTTGAAAGTGAAATAATAAAAATGATCTGACGTTGCCTGCCTTTGAATCCAAACCATTTCTGTTTTAAACAACTGTGTCTAAACTAACTGTTTAAAAGGACGAAAAATGGTTGTTGACCCAACCACAAGCATTTCTGATTGATTTTTAGTAATCTTTTATTCATACAGTACTGCCACAGCCATGAGGACCAACTTGATAAAGTGACTTTATTAAAGAAAATTCTCAAACAGGAGTTCACAAGACATTTACACTCGAGATATTGTAGTTACTATCATGTAGTTTCATAGTAGCGAACTAGTAGCTTTTCACTTTTGTTTATTTGTTTATTTGAAAGGATCCCCATTAGCTGATGCCAAGACAACAGCTAGTCTTTCCTAGGGTCCAGACAAAACATACAACACACAAAATTTACATTCTCAATTACTCACAATTACAGGAAAAAAAATGACAACACCAAAAGTACTTGTTAAAACAAAAACAATAAAATTAGGAAAAGCTACATCCCATATCACATGACAAAAACTCACTCGATCTAATAATAGTATTATCCAAGATAAAATTATGGTGTCAGCAACAAATACAATTTTAGTCTCCTTTTAAAACCAGTTTTATCCTTAATTTCACGAACCACTACTGGAATTTTTTTCCAAAACACAGTTGACCTACACAGTACAGTCCTCTTTATATAGTCGGACTTAGGTAGGTGTAATGAAATCTGTCCACTATTAGCTGCTCTGGTGTAATGTGAGTGCTTATTCGAACAGTAAGTTATATTGCTATAAAGAGACTTTGGAGTCTGAATGTTAATAATTTTATGAAAGTAAGTTAATATATTAGCAGATAGTCTATGCTTGACTATCAACCAAGTAAGACATTCATACATTTCTGTAAAACTGGTTTTGAAAAACAACCAAGAACCAGTCTTGCAGCCTTGTTTTGAGCCACTTGTAATTTTCTGAGAAGACAGTTTGATGCAGCAGACCATACAACTGAACAATAATCTAAATGACATAAAACCAACATAGAAACAACACAACCAAACAGCTGTGAATTTAGAAATTGTGCACATTTGCATGTTATAGCAGCAGCTTTACCCATTTTGGGAACAACTTTGTTGATGTGATCAGACCATGACAATGTGCAATCAAGCCAAAGTCCAAGAAGCTTTACCTTTTTTACTTGCTGTATAGTTTGGCCATTTACTTGCATATTCATTATAGGATTATCTGATGCTCTATGCTTGGAACCAAATATAATACTCATTGTTTTTGTTGTATTTAGAATACGTTTATTTGTTTTGATCCAATTATATAATTTGCTGATCTCACTTTTACTTTCACTTAAAACGTTTTGAGAAGTTATTTCCATAAGATTACCCCGTTTTTCGTTAAAGAGTACCACAAAGAGCAGAACATGTACATTTTATAACAGATCCAGAACACAGTGAAATTCCAAAAGTTTCTAAAAGAGGGAACAAGCGCGATGCTAACTTCTGTGTTGGCCCTCAAAAATTCGTCGTCCATTCATCGCTCTGTTGGAGTGTGTCTGTCAGACGCTGTCAAACCATCATGTGAAAACATTCTTATCTTCTTCTAAAGGGTGTCCAAAGCATTGGTCTGACCAGGATCCTGGACATCTGGCAGCTTACTCATGGGTCTGAAGAAAAGAGCCAAAGTCCAGGACAAAAACCATGTGAGATGCACAAACAGACACTTATTCACTCTGCACTTATCATCACTGCTCTGAGAGATAACACATGCTTTGTCCCCAGTCATCAAGGATCCCCTGATCCGGGCCTTTTCCCGGGGTAATAAAAATGGCTACTGGGCCCTGAAGAAGTACATCGATGCAACAGATGACAAAGAGCTGGAGAGCAAAGTCCTCATCGTCGAGAAGTATAACAAACGTATCCCTGAGCTGGTGAAGCGTCTGGATCAGTGCCATGTGGACAACTTTAACAGAGCAGGTCAGGGGGAAATGGGATTAATCTGAAGAAACTTACTTTATCTTTAAGAAGAAGAAAATATTTCTTTATTTAGTAGGAAACACAAGCCGTAACGCTGACGTTACACTTTTTGTCTTTCCAAGATTTTTTAATGAAATGAGTCTCAAAATCAAACAGACTTGAGAAAACTTTCAGCCCTATCATCTTAAAGGTGGACCACCTCAACTTTTAAAATCACAAGAGAGCATGCTTCTTTTATTAAAGAGTCTCTTTGTTTCCAGTATTTATAATTATTTGAATGTAAACCTAAATGTAAACTTCTCTTTGGAAGGATTTTTACATACAGAGCCCAGCATAAATGAGTGCACCCCATAAACGAAGTTGTGTATTAATCAATATCCAAATGAACAATAGAACAATTTCAAAAGTTTTGACCAACTGAGTTAAAAATAACATTTTTAGCCGTAAGGTGAAAATAAGGGTAATATGATAGCTAAAAAGTAGCTTTGCTCCCACGCTTTTAATTGGGGTGTGCTCATTTTGAGTCCTGATCTTAAAGGGACTGTGAGGAGTTTCTAAGTAATTACAAAAAAGTCTCATTTTTAGACATATGCCTGATTGAAATACACACTTTAAGATGAGTTTTATAGCATCAAAATAGGTTATCTATAAATGCTATTCCTTAGCCTTCTGGTCGGGTCAGACAGGGCCGGACTGGCCTGGATACTCAACTTCAGGAACAAGACAATTAAAACTAGAGCAAATTTATATTATTTTAGTACTTATATTACACGTGTTAGAGCACCGGGCTGTATGTAGCGATATATAGCCGGCTACAACTACAATAATAAGTTTTCCAAAAATTGCTTGTTGTCACACATCAAAAACTACCGCTACATAACTAGAAAGAGATACATTACCTTGTCACTTTGCATCCTGTAAGTTGTTGAAAAAAGAAGTTGTAAAGCAAAGCAGAGTTCTGAGGAAGGTCCGAGCTGAATTTATTAGCATCACAACAAACACACGCTTTGGCTTGGGTCACGTCTTTTGGTGCGTTCCAGTTGTAGTCAGAAGTAGGAATTTCTGGGTTCCGAGTAGGAAACTGCAACTGGAACATCTCCCGAAGTCTGAATTTCCTACTGGGAACTCGGTGAAACCTCACCACCCCCGAGTTGACAATTGAAGATGGATGCCCCCAGTGTGAACAGTTATTTAGCTCCTGTAATAATCAATTTATTTGCTCTTCTGACTGGGGTGTGTCGCTCTAGATCAGCTGTATACATAGTATTGTTGGGCTTCTATTTACAAAAATGCTGCCATAGTGATAATCACATTCTTCATACAACAACGCAGGGCGTGCTAACAGCAGCTAACAATAGCCTGGTAGATTGGCATGTTTTTTTCTGACTTCAACTGGAACACCGATAAGTCGGAGATGATGTCACTCCCATTTCCGAGGTTACTGGAACGCAGCATTACGACAGTCGCCACTCGTGCTCATGGGTAGCAGAGTCTTTCTGTCGCTGGTAATAGATTCTCCTCATAGCACCTTTAAATTGATAAAAATACTTTTTAGTGTGCAACTTAGAAAAACTTTTTTTGCAATCAATGACCCACATTTTGGGGGAGTATTTTGTGGTGTTAATATGCCATAGAAAATGTTGATTTTGAAAGAAGACTAAAGGTTTTCTGACGATTCTGAAGGGGTGTGCTCATTTATGCTGCACACTTCACTTTCATTTAAACCGCCATCACAAATCTTTGTTTCTGTGTTAATTTTTTTTAATTACTGAGTTACATTTCTTGATTTCTTGATTGGAATAGAGTGTAACAGTAATTAGTCCCAAAACATAGGGATGAACTAGTGCTGTAGAGTAACCAGGCTTTCCACAAACACCAGCTGAACAGTTGACTTCTTTCTTAGTTACTGCTGCTACTTTTTCCTGTTGTTGACTTATAACTCAACGCAAACATGTAAAAATATTTTGGTAACAAAAATCATTGAGGTTAAACAAATTTAATTCATTGTTTTTCAGAGTCTGACTGTTGTTTTGATTTACAGTTGATGCATGTTGAGACTAGGGATGGGACGATACACTTACGCTGCACCTCGATATGCCCGGGTCACGATACGATACCTCACGATACAATATCAAAAAAGTAAAAAAGAAAAAATATTACTGTGTAATTACAACTTATTTGTTTATGTTTGAGTTGCACACAGGAAAACACAAGGCCTAACAGGCCAAACACAAACAGTAACACTCTCTCTAACCCGAGAGAGGTTAGAGAGAGTGTATGCTAATGAGCGGTAGGCTCGTTTTCGCTGTCCTCGTCTTTTTTAATGAGAAAGCCAAAATACTGCCAGACAGATGACTTGTATCCAGGCGGAGCGTCCTCAATTTCAACCTCATTCGACTCCATCATTCGGCTTTTTGGAGGCGAGGGAGTTGGTGCTAATGTTTGTTGTCGTCACTTCTGGTCACATGTGCTATTACCGGACGTGATGTCTTCATTTCGCGATCCATTTTTTACAAACTCGATGCATTTCGTCACGTACTGTGTCTCAATATATTGCCAAACGATATTTCATCCCATCACTAGTTGAGACTGTAACTTTCTACATTTTATCCATCTATCCATTATCTACACCAGTGGCTACAGCTTATCCGAGCTGACTTAAGGTGTGACGTGGGAACAACCTTGACTGCCAGCCAGCCAGTTGCAGGGGCCCATAGAGGGACAGAAAACCATTTACTTAACATCAGTTTAAAGTCACACATCAACCGAATGAGCTTGTTTTTAGTCTGTGGCCCTGACACACACAAAGTTACGTGGTTTATCGACCTTTTGATAATTGTGAACCAATGTATAATATTTTATGAAAAACTAATTTCATTCATGGTTTGTGTCCAAATGTAGAATACAAAACAACTTTTTGATCATTTAGTACCAAGCTTGTTTGACAGTTTATTTTTTGGCAACCCTGCTCTAGCATTTCACAACATTTTAACAAACAGCAATGCAAAGTCTGAGTTTTGTACTCTTAGACATGATGGGGCTTTATCAAACAAATGCACGTAAAATGGTAAAGTAATCCACCTGAGCTGTTTGCTTTAGGGGGGAAACTGTTGAACCCTCTGACTTCCACTTTTTTTTTCCACTTGATGACAAACCATTGTGTCTGTGGAAAGCCCAGACCACTGGCTCCCTTGTTTGTTTTTTTTCAACCATCTGTGTATTAATAATTTCTTATAAACATTACAAAAACAAGATAAAGAGAATCCAAGACCAAATAAAAAGAGGAAGGGCAGGGCAAGTGTTACAACCCAAGGAACCAAATACAAGACAGAGACAGAAATAAAATAACTAAATAAAATTAATTGATAATAAATTAATAATAAATAAATTACTGCTGGTCAGTCTGGATCCGTCATGTTGGAATTGGTATCACTGTCTTTAGCCAGTCCACCAATCCATGTTAGCTGTGCTTAGCTTCTTATTTTCACTTGATCAAAAACTATAGAAGAAAAGTTTGGAAGGATTATCAGGATGAAAGAAATGTGAATGGTTTCTTCACTTTTTCCACAAAACTTTTTTTTATCAGTAACTACTGAAAAGCCCTAAAATGTTCCTTTAAGCTTCTTGTTGAGTTGACCTTGCCAGTGCAGGTCTCGGTGTAAATAGGTGATTCCTGCATCATGCTGTAATAGAATGAGCATCAGCCCCTAAAACTCTCTAAACCCCTGATGCTAATGGTCAGCTAAGCTTGCTGTTTTGTGTATGTCAGAGTTTGTCATAAAATACAGCATTGTCATATGGAGAGATGGGAATAAAAAAGCAATTCCAGCTGAGAATTGTTAACAACTCCCTCAAAGACCAATATCATAAACCAGGGCCATTCAATTAGAAATTCAGTCAGGACAGATTTTCAGATTTAGGACATGAGCTGGACCAGACAATTTTGGCAGACAGTTAGGAAAGTTAATCACTAAAGAAACACAGATAGATAACAAACACACTTGATGTTTATTAATTTATTGCCACTTCCAAAAGGGCATAAACGCAATAAAGAGCAGTACTTCAACGAAGCTTCTACCTAAATACTGTTTCTTTAATTGTAACACTTCAAACAGATAACTTGCCGGGTAAATACAAGCATATATTAAGGTGTGTATGAACATAAAAAACGTTAAAAACACTATCTTTTGGTCACATTTAAAACTGCATTAACTTAAGTTGATCAACAGCAACCTTTCAGAATGTGTTGCAAGCAATGTCTGTAATAGTGTTGGAATTTTTCTAAGACCTTGTCAGTGTTTGTTAAAATTTTTTTTCTGTTTTTCTCACTGGACCTAAGTACCAATCATGTTGATTTCGGACCACTCGAGGTTTGCTTTTGGACCGCATGTGGCCCATGGGCCGCTAATTAAATAGGGCTGTCATAAGCCCTGTTTACACAACAACTGAACAGCCTAAAAAGGAGAGGTCTCATTGTGTCTTTTGTTTTCAGTCATCCCAGCAGATCCATGTGAATGTGCATCGTTTTCACATCGTCTTTGTGTGATAGCAGAGCACTTTTAAAACACAAAGGCAAAATCTTTTTGTTTCTGATCACAGCGTTGTCGTGTAAATGGGACCTGAGTCTTTCTGCGTAACAAGTCCATTATCAACTCCTTTGCTTTGTGTGCCTCACAGTTGAAGACTTCATGCTCTCATCAGAAGCAGCCAGCAGCAATTATGACTTGGAAATCAAAATTGTTATTGTGGGATACAGGAGTGGAAGTGGTCTTAATTGTGGCTTTATTTTTGACCTAATGATCTTTGCTTAAACCTGGAGAAGCATTTATATATGCAGCACATCCTTGGATATCAGGACTGGCGTGTTAGACACCGTTTCGACTGAAGACCTGTGTGGACAAAAGTTCGACCACACAGAAAATCCACAGGAAATGATAAGAGTCATTAAAGAATCAGATAATGGCATTGCTGTGAACAGAACCTTATCAGTTCCTGTCCCTGGTCATGCAGCTATCATAAATCTCCCTCCATGCTGTCTGTCCTTCTCTGTCGCTGCTTACACATTGCTAAAGCTGACCTTTGTGACAGGAGGTTGATCTTTTTGGCTTTAAATGCTTATAGGATGCAGCAAGCACCCCCATTGTGTTGTAAAAAGCAAAGATTTCCTTCAGAAAACAGAGATTTTCTGTAAAGCTGTGTATTTTTCGTACTTATATTTTTTTCTTTTGTTCCAGACTTCATACTAGGAACAGTTCACAAGGCTAAAGGTCTGGAGTTTGACACCGTGATGATCACCAGTGACTTTATCAAAGTTCCCTCTTCAAGACACAACCTGCACCGCAGCAGCTTCTCATTCAGTACGTGTCTGTTTTTCCTCCCAGCTTTCTCTATCAACTCTACTTTATTACTGTCATTGGAAGATTTTTTTTGTCCAACACAAAAGCCTTGAAAAGTCAAACCCTGAAGTCTGGCATTATATATTGTAAATATTCTAGTATCAGATCTCTCCAAACATTTTGTTATTCAGAAAAAAAGCTCAGGGGAAAGTTTTGCACACATGTTTAAAGACTGTCTCTCTTTGCCCTGCTCAGGAAAAGTACCTTCTGATGAGTGGAACCTGCTGTATGTGGCCGTGACTCGAGCCAAAACTTCACTGATCATCACACAGACCATCCGCCGTATCCTCACAATGGCTGGGGTATGTACTGCTTTTTTTTAAGGAAGTCCACACACAAGTGTGTTATTTACAACAATTTTGATTTGATCTTTAACCTGTTTTTCTAAACGCCCACTTAATGGCTGTCCACACAGAGATGAAATCGGGCCTATCTGCATAAGTTTTTTTATTATAGAGTCCCAGAGTGGATAAATCTGGGCTTGTGTTTCTGAGTCCAATGAGTCCAAACAGCTTCAGTAATGATGATGTCATAACCCAATTTCTTCCTCCAGTGTTAATTTTGTTGACTTATTGTTTTCGTCAGAGTTTTAGTCAACAACTAAATACTGGTATACAACCTTTAAGACAACTACCTGCCAATAGTACTTAGAAAGAAGATGAAAGAATGCTGATTCTGTAATCAACTGTTTATCTACTACATTTAACTATGGTGGTCAGATACCATGGTGCGCCTAACTGCACTAAAGTGCAGTTAAGGTGTTAAATCATGTTTCCCCTAACCTGTTTATTACCTCTAATTTGATCATTGTACACATGCAAACACACTTACTAATGACCTTACATTTTCTATTTTCTGGACAGTGTTTATTATGTTGACTAATTATTTCTGTCTTTGTTTTTCTGTCATTTTGTCAACAACCTTTTTTCCCCCTGATGAAAACTAGACATTAATTAGTTACTAATAAAAACAAGTGCACATGGACAAAAACTATTACCAAATTAACTGACATTTTCATCAGCAAGTAAAAACTAGACTAAAATATCTGACAGACTTAATCCAATCAGACCTAATTTGGTCATGTAGAAAGTAGAGACAAGTGATGAATCTATCCAATCACAGCTACTTTGGTTGTGTTAAAGGTTCGATGAGTTCAGAGGGACATCCAATCACAGCTGCCTTAGCTTGGTGGTGGTGGGATAAGTTCTGGAGTGATCCAATCAGAGCTGCTCTCTTTATGAATTGATATATTCATGTAGAGCAGGTTCACTGTTTGTTGTCAGTTCTGGTATTGTAACTGAGATGCTCTGCCAGGTAGCCTAAATAAAGGTGACTGCATTTCACACAAAAGGAACATTTGTTTCTGTTTCTTTAGACATTCAGACTTTACTAACATTCAGTAAAGGGTTATTAGATGTTTCATTTATCCAAGTGTAAATCATGACTTCAGAATTCAAGGGAACATAAAAATGCCTTATCATTTACACTTGATATTTATTTGACTAAATATACAGTTGATTTTCATTGACTAAAATGTTGGGAAATTTCAGCAACAAAAGAAAAACAATTTAGATGACTAAATTAAAAGATATTTTAGGCAAAAGACTAAAACGAATAACTGTGCCGCACAGATGAGCATTTGTGGTCCTTACAATTAAGACCATGTTTAAAGAAAAAAAAGTGTCCTTGCAAATCACTTCCTGGTTAGATGTTTGCAAAGAGTCAGTGAAAAGTATTTCTATGACTATGATTTAAAAAAGACTGAGAAGAAAATCACCATAGAGTCTCTGTTTGTCATGGTTACCTTTTGAACCATAACACCACTGTGTTTTTGCAGACGCTTGTTTGTAGGCTTGTACATTTTATGTACCACAAGTCTACATCTGTCATGGTCTCCTGTCGGTGAAACAGAGAGACTTTATTATGGTTAGTCGAGGCAATAAGAAAATTAGCGATGTTGGTGTCCATCATACATTACACAAATGGCAACATAGTGCTTTTTAGGTCACAGACTGACCTTGCCAACCCCTGCCGTGACTATTGCACATATGCTGTAAGAGCAGAAATTAATAAAGTACTTTTGACCATGCTTACCATTCAAGTAATCAACAATGATGCCATGACCCACCCCCAACCCTAAAGATGAGCATAGCCACCTTTGTATTCTGCCTTTGTTTAAATGTTTGATTGTGCATTCCTGTATTTTTCCTTACACAGTCTTTTTTATGCTGGATATTGTCTTTTTGCACTGTTTAATATTCTGTGTAGTATTTTGAAATGCTGGATTTTTAAAATCATCCAATCCTCCACCTGCTAGAAATCTTGTAGAAATACCCCTTGTGGCACTTCTTTAAGGTCCCATGTCCTGCAAAATCAATTTTCTCTGTTTGAATGATGTTAGCATGGGCTAACATAGCCTCCCCATCCCCTCAGCTGCAAGCGGGCAGTACAAACAGCTGAATCTGACCCTCTACAGAGACTTCATTTTTCATTTTTTCACTCAACTTAAATCAAATCTTTGCTTAATGGACACCTAAGACATGATGTCGACAGTCACACACACCAGAGGATTGGGCCGTTTTAGTAGCTCTCCAGGATGCCAAACTTCCAGGTTTATCTGTTCTTTGTTGGTTACTGTGTACTTCTGCTCCATCTCATTATTCCCAGGAATACTTCCTGAAGTCGGACATGCCCAAGTCCTTGATGAAGGATGGCGAGCCTCTCCCCTGCTGCATCAGAGCCTGCCCCAACTGCACCACACCCGGATCAGCATTCATCATGAGCAAACGAGAGATAAAATGTGTAAGAAAATGTCAAACAAACCAGCACTATGCATTCAAAAGAGGTGCTTGTTGTACAGTTACGTACAAAACAGGAGATATAGGATATAAAAACAGTGAAAGCCAGCACTGCGGTAGGCAGATAAAGAGAATCACGTGAGTTAAGATGAATGACAGATCAGAATTGTTTTACAATACCCAAAACCAGTGAAGTTGGCACGTTGTGTAAATTGTAAATAAAAACAGAATACAATGATTTGCAAATCCCTTTCAACTTATATTCAATTGAATACACAGCAAAGACAAGATACTTAAAGTTTGAACTGGTAAACTTTGTTATTTTTTGCAAATATGAGCTCATTTCAAATTTGATGCCTGCAACATGTTTCAAAAAAGCTGGCACAAGTGGCAAAAAAGACTGAGAAAGTTGACGAATGCTCATCAAGCACTTATTTGGAACATCCCACAGGTGAACAGGCTAATTGGGAACAGGTGGGTGCCATGATTGGGTATAAAAGCAGCTTTCCTGAAATGCTCAGTCATTCACAAACAAGGATGGGGCGAGGGTCACCACTTTGTGAACAAATGCGTGAGCAAATTGTCCAACAGTTTAAGAACAACATTTCTCAACGAGCTATTGCAAGGAATTTAGGGATTTCATCATCTATGGTCCGTAATATCATCAAAAGGTTCAGAGAATCTGGAGACATTACTGCACATAAGCGGCAAGGCCCAAATCCAACACTGAATGCCTGTGACCTTCGATCCCTCAGGCGGTACTGCATCAAAAACCGGCATCACCGTGTAAAGGATATCACCACATGGGCTCAGGAACACTTCAGAAAACCACTGTCAGTAACTACAGTTCGTCTACATCTGTAAGTGCAAGTTAAAACTCTACTATGCAAAGCCAAAGCCATTTATCAACAACACCCAGAAACGCCGCCGGCTTCGCTGGGCCCGAGCTCATCTAAGATGGACTGATGCAAAGTGGAAAAGTGTTCTATGGTCTGACCAGTCCACATTTCAAATTGTTTTTGGAAACTGTGGTCGTCGTGTCCTCCGGACCAAAGAGGAAAAGAACCATCCAGACTGTTATAGGTCAAAGTTCAAAAGCCAGCATCTGTGATGGTATTGGGGGTGTATTAGTGCCCAAGGCATGGGTAACTTACACATCTGTGAAGGCACCATTAATGCTGAAAGGTACATACAGGTTTTGGAGCAACATATGTTACCATCCAAGCAACGTCTTTTTCATGGACGCCCCTGCTTGTTTCAGCAAGACAATGCCAAGCCACATTCTGCACGTGTTACAACAGCGTGGCTTCGTAGTAAAAGAGTGCTGGTACTAGACTGGCCTGCCTGTAGTCCAGACCTGTCCCCCATTAAAAATGTGTGCCACATTATGAAGCGTAAAATACAACAACAGAGACCCCGGACTGTTGAACAACTTACGCTGTACATCAAGCAAGAATAGGAAAGAATTCCACCCGAAAAGCTTCAAAAATTGGTCTCCTCAGTTCCCAAATGTTTACTGAGTGTTGTTAAAAGGAAAGGCGATGTAGCACAGTGGTAAAAATGCCCCTGTGTCAACTTTTTTGCAACGTGTTGCTGCCATTAAATTCTAAGTTGATGATTATTTGCAAAAGAAAATAAAGTTTCTCAGTTCAACATTAAATATCTTGTCTTTGCTGTGTATTCAATTGAATATAAGTTGAAAAGGATTTGTAAATCATTGTATCCTGTTTTTATTTAAGATTTACACAACGTGCCAACTTCATTGGTTTTGGGTATTGTGGTTAGAAGTAAAATTAAAAACCAATAGAAACAGTCACTGCCGTAAGAACTTACCTAACTTGTAGTTACTGCCTCTTTGTTCCTAAAACATGCTGATTAGCCCAGGCATGATTTGACCAGGAGCAGTCACTTCAGCTTAAACGTTTGCAAAATGGATCTGCTTGACGACAGACTTTCCAGCCATCCTGCAAGGTTATAATCATGCAGCAGCATCATGTAGAAGTAGTGCTTTTTACATTTGATTCGCTGAGTCAAGATTAAACATGCGATCTGCAATGGAAATAAGCATTTTTAAAGAGAGGAACCTACATGAAGCTTGTTTTACTTTTTATCCACGTTACATTTTAATTTCAAAGTCAAATTTCTTCTTTTTTCGTCTCTTAATTTACTTATCAAACATCCATTTGTTTAGAGGTGGAACATCCTTTTCTTTATACAGAAGTGAGGGGAGGGGCTACTGTTATTTATAACTCCATTATTGCTTAACAGTCTGTCTAACCTTGATATTTGTAACCAAACAGACATGTCAGGCTTTTATCTAAGGTCTATCTTAATCACCTACAGCTTTATTATAATGAAAACAGTAGTAACTACATTGGAAATTGATTAAAATCTGGCTTCAAGGATTTATTTTAGGTGGAAAACGCCTTATACCGTTAATTTAAATTTGTGTTAGGGCGGGAATCGGTGCCCGGGAGGGGACGTGGTCTAGGCTGCAGGGAAGCTTAAAACACCGCAAAAAGTGACGGTGTTAGCGGGAATGACGAAAACCATGTAGCTCTGGGCAGACGAGGAAGAAGCTGGGGGTAAAAAGCACAGTCAAGGCAGCAGAGGCGTTCATGCTAGGCCAGTAAATTACAGTGATGATGATGGGTGGGTTTACTTAGAGATGAGGAAGAGTACCACAAGTGGATCAGAGATTTTGATGAGCCTATTGGGCATTGTGGAGACAGAATTCTGACAAATTTTGAGCCTTGGTCTTTTGACAGTTTGCCATTATCTCTAACCACTTTGAAACTATAGCCTTTTCAAATCTTGGCATCAAAATTGAATATTTTCTGTAAAAAAAACTCTGGTGCCTAAAGGGTTAATAAGCCACTTTTAATACAACCCAGGCTTTTGAAGAGAGACAGAAACAGCTGGTTAAAATATACTGCTGAATAAATCCTGAAAATGGACTCACATGTGATGTGTATTTTTCCAATATAGTCGTGTTGGCATCATTATTGTTCATCTTTTTCAATTGTGTTAAAAAAGCTAACTGAAGATTGCAAAAATCAGCAGTATCTTAGAATCCCAATTTAAATCCTAAAAAATCATTAAAAAATCAAATTTGGAGAAAAAGTGAATCGTCCCAGCCCTAATAATTTTGACAATAATATTAAATCACCCAAGAGACAGTCAGAAAGTTTGTCAGTGTTACAAGTGATTCCCCTATTTCTGTAAATTTGCTTTTTGTTGTCTCAAAGCTTAGAGCTCTAACTTTCAAGGTGCAACTCTCATTACCCAGCCACAGTTTTGTGAGTGTCCAATGATCCTCTTTGACTCTTACAGACTGACGATGTGTCCCATGGTGGCCCATTGTGTGAGAGGTGTGTGTGGACTCGCATCGGACCCACTGCCTTCCTCATGACAGATGACGTCCACTCCATGGCTGAAATCCCAGAAGGGTTCCACCCGCCTGTCCACCACGTGATGCTCCTTGGGCTTCTTTAGCTGGAATCTTTACGGACCTAAAATAAAACATCTACATATCAGTGTGGACCTTTGTCTCCCTGAAACGGTGAGCAGGACCTGATATCCAAGATGATTAAAGACATTTGTATGCTGTTTTAAAGTTTTGTACATATTTTTAAAGCATCTCTGCCTTTTGTTATAAAAGAAGTTACTGTTAACCGTGTCTACTTGAAAGCAATAAGCGAAATAAAAACTCCCAGCGACCTTTGAGCCTTAAGTCCTGAGGTTAAGTGGGGAGCTTTGTTTGAACTACTGTATAAATGTTTATTAAACACAGAAGTGAAACATTGGCTCGCTTTCTTTTCAGCTACTGGAAGAAGCCAGGTTGTGTCTTCCTCCTTGTTTGAAATCTGGCAGTGGTTAGGGCCTGTGCCCACGCTTAATCAAACAAACTAAACCATTTTGGTGCTTTGCCATTTGTGGTATCTACTCGACATGCCTTGACTCTGCATGGTTTGGATACTACCAGCTTTGTTTTCAGTAACACAATGTTGTCTTTCATGCTTGTCAGGCAAGTAACAGCCTGAATCGAGACGGACGGATAGAGAAAGATAGATGGGTGGACGGATACATAATAAAGGGATAGATGAAAGGATATACACACATTGACAAAATTTTGGTAACCTTCTTTTAAAGAAAGAAAAACCCACATCGTCACTGAAATAACTGAAATTGACAAAGGTAATAATAGATAAAAATTATGAAAATAAGACATTGCTTTTGAATTGTGGTTCAGCAGAATTGTTACAAGAAACAAAATACTGAATCTGGCCTGGACATGGTAACCTTAACTTAATATTTTGCTGCACATGCTTTTGAGGAAATAACTGCAATCAGGTGATTTCTGTAACTCTCAGTGAGACTTCTGCACCTGTCCACAGGTATTTTGGCCCACTCCTCATGAGCAAACTGCTCCAGCTGTCTCAGGTTTGAAGGCTGTCTTCTCCAGACTGCATGTTTCAGCTCCTTCCACAAATGTTCAATAGGATTTAGATCAGGGATCATAGAAGGCCACTTCAGAATAGTCCAATGTTTTGTTCTGATCCATTCTTGGGTGTTTTTAGCTGTGTGTTTTGGCTCATTATCCTGTTGGAGGACCCATGACCTGTGACTGAGACCAAGCCTTCTGACACTGGGCAGCACATTTCACTCCAGAATGCCATGACAGTCTTGAGATTTCATTTTAACCTGTACAGATTCAGACACCCTGTGTCAGATGCAGCAAAGCAGCCCCAGATCATAACTGAGCCTCCTCCATGTTTCACAGTAGGTACAGTGTTCTTTTCTTTGTATGCTTTATTTTTCCATCTGTGAACATAGAGCTGATGTGGCTTACCAAAAAGCTCCAGTTTGTCTCGTCTGTCCAAAGGACATTCTTGCAGAAGCTTTGTTGCTTTTCAATATGGATTTTGGTGAATTCCAGTCTTGCTTTTTTGTGACTTACTTTCAACAGTGATGTCCTCCATTAAGTCCACATTGGCTATAACCGTGACAAATGGTGCTATCTGACACTGAAGTACCTTGACCTTGGAGTTCATCTCTCATCTCTTTGAAGTTGTTCTGGGCTCTTTGGTTTCCATTCGTATTATCTGTCTCTTTAGTTTGTCATCAGTTTTCCTCCTGCAGCCACGTCCAGGGAGGTTGACTACAGTCCTGTGGACCTTAAACTTCTAAATAATCTGTGCAGCTGTAGTCACAGGAACATCAAGCTGCTTGGAAATGGTCTCATAGCCTTTACCTTTAACATGCTTGTCTATAATTTTCTTTCTAATCTCCTGAGGCAACTCTCTCCTTAGCTTTCTGTGGTCCATGTTCAGTGTGGTACACACCACGATACCAAACAGCACAGTGACCACTTTTCAGCCTTTAAATAGGCAGACTGACTGATTACAAGCTTGAAGACACCTGTGGTAGTGATTACAGGACATACCTTAGTTTAACATGTCCCTATGGTCAAATCATTTTCAATCTTTCTAGGTGTACCATTATTTTTGTCCATGGGTAACAAGGCTAGTTTCTTTGTTTTGGTTTTTTCATGATTCTATTGAACCACAATTCAAAAGCAATGGCTGATTTTCATTGGTTGATTTTCATAGAGTTTTTATTTATCATTATTTTTGTCGGTTTCAAATTATTTCAGTGGCCATTTTGGGTTTTTCTTTCTCTAACTGAAGGGTACCAATATTTTTGTCCACGAGTGTATATTTATATAGATAGATGATAAATGGATTAACAGATACTGTAGATCAGGGGTGGGCAACTATCAATACCAAAAGGGCCACATTCATTTCTTTCTCAGTGCCAGAGGGCCACACTGTTACATATTGTTGGGCACTCTCAATACAGAAAAATACATAACCAAAAATAGCAAAGAAAAAGTTTAACAAAAGATTTTACCTACACTTGAATATTCTAACACAATTAAAAATTCATGGTCTACTGAGCATGACAAATGAATAGAACTGCATTAAGCTTCTCTGTAATGCAATTAAAGAATGAATGTTTACTAGTTTTTAACGCACAAATATATTACCATTACTATTGGTCCCAAGTGTGGTATATACCAATACTTCAAATTATATTTTAATGCCTCATAAAACATTGTGAGAAGTACAATCATAGCAAAGTAAAGAAGTTTAATTACTTGTAAATTAATGAACATATTATATCACTGATCTTAATCCATGCATTACGTGGTGAATCATATTTAGCAACTGTTGTTTTGTTTCTTAACATTTCCAGTTTGTTTTGTTATTTTTGGGAAATGATTGGTGGGCCGCATTGAGTGAGGTAAAGGGCCACATATGGCCCCTGGGCCGCCAGTTGCCCACCCTTCCTGTAGATGGAAAGAGATAAGTGATAGATGGATAGGTAAATGGGTGGACCGATAGTTAGCATTATGTAGGCATCACAGGCTCTGCCCTCTGTTGGTTCAGGTCCTACCTGACAGAGCGGACATTCTCTGTTAAGTTAGGCCACACTTCCTCAGATGTGGCCTCACTGACCTGTGGAGTCCCTCAAGGATCCATCTTGGGTCCTGTTCTTTTCCTTCTGTACATGTTGCCACTTGGGGATGTCTTTCAGAAGCATAAAATTTCTTTTCATTGTTTTGCTGATGATGTCCAAATATACATGCCACTAAGGTCGCTAGGCCAGGACACTGTGCAGGCATTTCTCGATTGCCTCAGTGATGTGAAGGCTTGGATGAGGGAAAATTTTCTCAAATTCAACGAATCCAAAACAGAAATCATCTTCTTTGGAGTATACACCCCCACAACGGCCTGCTTTGCTGAAAATCTGGGCCCCTTGAGTTCAAACATTCAGTCTAATGTTCGGAACCTTGGTGTCATCTTTGATTACCAGTTTAACTTTGATAAGCAGATCAGTGCCGTTGTGAAAGCAAGCTTCTTCCAACTCCGTCTCTTAGCTAAGACCAAGACCTACTTTTCACAGGCAGATCTTGAAAAGACTGTCCATGCCTTTGTTACATGTAGATTGGACTACTGTAACTCTTTATACATTGGCATGGATAAGTCATCAATTAACCGCCTTCAGCTCATTCAGAATGCTGCTGCTCGACTCCTCTATGGCAAGAAAAAGCGTGACCACATTACACCAGTCTTAGCGTCCCTCCACTGGCTCCCAGTCTGCTTTCGCATTGATTTTAAAATTCTTTTATTCGCTTTTAAAGCCCTCAATGGTCTTGCCCCTCTGTACCTGTCTGAAGTCCTACATCGCTACTCCCCAACCAGAGCCCTAAGGTCTTCTGACCAGTTGCTGTTGGAGGTTCCCAAAACCAGACTTAAGTCAAGAGGTGACAGGGCCTTTGCAGCGGCTGCCCCTAGACTGTGGAACAGTCTCCCCATCCATATAAGAGCTTCCCGGACCATAGAGATTTTTAAATCTTCCTTAAAGGCCCACTTTTTCTCCCTGGCGTTTCATCAATGAGCTCATACAAATCACAGGCACCTTAGTTTTTTAATTTTTACTGTTTTATTGCAATGTTTTTCTATCTTTTTTATTGTTTTTACTGTTATTTTTATTTATTTCTATGTATTTGTGTACAGCACTTTGGTCGACTGCTGTCTTCTTGAAGGTGCTCTATAAATAAAGTTGACTTGACTTGACTTGACTTAAATAGATAGTCGATGGGCAGATAGATAGATGGAAAGAATACTTTAGCAATCCCTTTTGGGAAATTTGATGGTCAAATAGCAATAGTGTGTTTGGTTGGAGAAAATAACCGTGGTAATAAACGGTCCAGAAATGTCACGAGACACGAGGGGGGGGGCACATCTCTCTACCACAGTCCTATGTGAGTCCAAACTCCTGCAAAGCATACAGCCAGCATCCTAGTGTTCCTCTCATGCTGCCCCCACAGCAGCCTGTAGCATAGAAGAGAACACTGGAGAACATCTGCAGAATTACACCGCAGACATCCAAAGACCTGAGGGAGAGCCGGATCTGCCCCTTCAGGTTCAGGACATCTGTGTTCATAGACCAGTCCAGACTAGACCATGTAGTCTGAGCTCGACAAATACAGTAAAACTAACATTTTCTCAGAATTTAAAAATCTCACACTGAGCAGCTGTACTCTCCTGGGTCCAGTTTTGAACATTTTTTACAGTTAGGGCAGGAAAAATCCCAGAGCCTTTTTGGAGCGTTTTAATGTTTTAAAAAACAACACCCCCATAAACATTACTCCTCTTTTACCAAAATTGAAGAAAATACACGTCCATGACCGTCTGTGAGTCTGAGGCTGCAGATAAGTCCCACGAAAAACACAGGATGTCTGTGTCTGGACTTGCTGCTTGGCTTGGAAAGTGTTTTTGGGAATTTCCTAGCTGTCAGATCTACCGGAGCCAAAGACTGTGGAGGATAAGTGATGAAGAACAAATGTCAAGTTGGATGGCTTCATGAAGTAGGTCCAAACAATGTTGCGTGCACATCACATATGACCTCAAGTAACTTTGGAGAGTTGTATATCTTCTGCCAGATGTTTGAAAGTTTGATCCCCAGCTCCAGTAGAGACATGCTAATTCACCTGGGAAAGGCAGGACCTCCCACTGCTGCATCAGGTTTGTGTTTACACTCAAAATTCTTACCATTTATGACATTAATATCTTTCAAATATGTGTTTTTATTTACAAAATACGTTCAAGTGAGGGGAATATTCCTGAAGTGGTCAAGATGTATTTTAAAGAAAATTCACAGGTTCATTCTGACTCCACCCGTCATTCTTCTGATCTTCATCCTCCAAAAATTCTTACTTGCAGAGGTCAGTCTTCATTCCGATATAGAGGTAGCATATTATGGAATAACTTTTCTTACCTGTTAAAGAAATGTTCCTCAACAAATAGTTATAAAAGATGTTTAAAGGATCATTTAATTACTGTTTTAAAATAGTTTCTCTCTTTCATGTCAGTTATGTGTATATTTTTTGATTATTTTTTGTTTTCATTTATGGTCACTTTTTCTCTGGATTCATTGGCAATATGATTCTTCATACATTGAAGTGCTCATACAGACCACTCATGTTTTTTATTTGATTGTTTAATTCCTTCTTTTTAATTGTGGTGGTATGTGTTTTGTTATTAGTTTGTCATAACTTCTGAGTACCTTGTTTTTGTTAGATTGCTTTTTCTTTTCTCCTTGTTTTGCATGTTTTATGTGCATATAGTATTGTGTAACTTTGATATACTTTAGGTGGAGGCTTCAAATAAGCCCTTTGTGCTTTTCGCCTCTTCTTGGGCCTCATTTAATTGTTATCTTTGACTTTTGTGTATTCATAATTGTGCAAAATAAATAAAATTAAAAAAAATAATAAAATAAAATAAAAAGGCAACTCTATCTATCTATCTATCTATCTATCTATCTATCTATCTATCTATCTATCTATCTATCTATCTATCTATCTATCTATCTATCTATCTATCGCGTCTGCCTGCAGTACCTTGGTCCTCCGCTGGGTGTCACTGTGGTCCATATCGATCCGTCTTCGCAGAGACACAAGAGGAAGAGAAAGTGAAAGTATCCCTCCATCAGCAGGACTGTGCGCAGTAAGTTGAGAGGATGGTCTTCTCGGGTCTCTCTGTCCTCACTCAACATGATTTAGATCATTTCAGAGCTGTCAGATGGATCTGGGTTGTGTTTTGTCTCTCTCCGTTTGGGTTGTGTTGATTTCGGCGCTCGGAGCGGAGAGGAGCTCCATCGGCGGTAAGTGTTTATTAACGTTACATCACAATTATTATTATTATTTTAAAATTCACCAAACAACAGCGAACTAGCCGCGTAAGTGGTCAGTTTTTATCTTGTAAAAATCACAGTATTTTTAATGGATTTTTTTTTTTTTTTTTTAGCCGTCGCAGAGTGAATGTGTCAATGATTTAGATCACGATGAATACAAAGTTAGACTTACCAAACCGCCTTAGACCAGAGCTATGCATTATTATATCCTCCAATAATTAAATATTTAAGTCTTTGAGTCTCTATAGAGCTTTGAACAGCTTATCTCATGACGCCTGATGATTTAAAGCTCTTGTATCAAAGGTCGGGAGCTCTGTGTATTATAGATAATCACGATAAATCCACAAAGTCAACACTAAAGCATGCACTGATATCGTCATAAAAATAAGCCAAAAATGATCAATTATCAGGATGGAAAGCAGCTCACATTTACTCAGGTTAAAGTCATGCAGTAGCTGTCTCTGTGCTCTTGATTTTAAAAGAAGAGCTTTTGTTTAGTAGGCTATTTTTTGTGTGTATTTTCCTTTATTATATTTGTCATAAGTTCTTAGTACTTCATTGAAGTTTTCATTAACACCTGGTGCCATGGTACCAACACTTCAGCTTTAATACTGATAATAAGTCCAGTATCATAATATCAACAGAAACAGCTGGACTTTGAGCTGAAACATTATTGGTTTGATGGGCTGCTTGATGTCTGATGTTTCAGGAAGAGGAGGCCCCAGAGGTTAAGTTCTGTAATCAGCTGTTTAAATGATAAACTAAGTTTAAAATTAAAATTTTCTACTTTCATATTTGTTTGAGAAAACTTGTTATATGTTTAAACCAGATATACCAGGTATAACCAGTATAACATTATTACTCTTGAGTGTACAAAATAAATCTTAGTGCAATTTGCTTGTTGTAACTCTTCAAAATCAAACTTCATTTTTCATTTGATTTCAATACAGAATTTAGTAATATACACATTTACTCATTCAAAATGCTGAGTACTGGTCAATCTCAGGCTACTTTATTTAATTTATTGCAACTTTCCACAGTTTATTATCATTGCAATTTTTTCTCTGCTGTTACCAAAACTCAAATGTCATTTTAAAACCATGAATAAGTATAATAATAATAAGAATATCAAACACATACAATGTTTTCCCCTTAGAAAAAGAGTTAATTTAGAAGAAATGGTTGGTTACATGATGAAAATACTAATATTTATGACAAAAAAATACTTTTTTTTTTGCTGTTAACTACTATTTATTTGAGTAACAGCAATGAGGGTAACAGCAATGAGTTTGTAGCATAAAATTAGCAATTGTGCGAAACCTAGCTACTTAGCATCTATGCTAGTAGCTTGAGCACATGGAGCAAATTCTTAAGATTTAACTGAATATTTTACTTTTGATATCAACAAATGTTGTCTTAGAGATAACTTAGGCAACAGGACAGAGTTTTTAGATTGACCATCTCTAAAACAGCTAATATATCATCTAATTTAAGGAAAAATTTGGTCTTCCCATGACTTGCAGAAGACCTAAATGATGTCACTTCCTGCAGAACATGTCACTGGTGGAATGTTCCAGAATTTTAAAGGGGGGAAATGTGTTTGGGTAACAGCAATGAGTGAAAACCTGGGGACAGCACTAAAATGTGAATTTTAACCAAAATATAATGACTTTTTTGTAAAACTTTTGTTTTAAAAGTGTAGATAGAAAATGGAGTCACACTTTAAGGCAAAATAAAATTTGCTTTGGAAGGATTTTGTTCATGATGAATTGTAGCAAAGTGTAGCATTTGGCTGTGGGGACAGGCAAGAAATGCTATCTATAAGTGTTTTGGATGCCATTTAAAAAAAAATACATATACACACATATTATATTATATATATATTATATATATATATATATATATATATATATATATACATATATATATATATAGATATATATATATATATATATATATATGTATATATACACATGTGTGTGTGTGTGTGTGTGTGTGTGTGTGTGTGTGTGTGTGTGTGTAATTTCTACAAATATTAATGTGTATGGTGTTTAGTATGATAATAAAATATAATTTGTAATATAATATTACTTGTGTTTATACATTTAATATACAACAATATGCTGGGGACAGAAATTTCACTCTTTTGGTGGAATCGCCCCCCTTTATTTTTGAAAGATGCTCACTAAAGAGCTTTGAGTTACAGCTGTGCAGTCAATTACTTTTCCGTTTAGATTTTACTTATTGTCAGAAATTTCTGAGTGTTCAAGTCAAGCTCACAGTTTAAATGTGTAAATATCCTTTACAGTGCCATCTGTAAAGGACATTTACACTTTTTTTCAAAATAGTATCTCTTCGCTCCACAGCTCAAGGAATGAAATAGTAATAGTAATTGCAACTTTGCATAGTAGGTGTAGAAATGAATAGGTCTCCTTCACACTACATACACAAAACCTTCTTTGTTCATAAACTGCCCCCCCCCCCCCCCCCCTTCTCTTTTGCTGTTGGTGTTTCCTTGTTGTTTGTCTTCCCATTCACGCCCTTGTTTCATTGATGTCACTGTATCACTGATGTCTGTTAATTCGTTCACTTTGCACTGCACTGTACCAACTGATTAAAAAAACAGCAATATGAAAATATTAAAGTGCAAATAGGGGTGGGCGATATGGCAAAAATATCATATCACGATTTTTAAAAAATAAAATCATGATCCCAATTTTATCATGATTCATTTTCTCGTTGATTTTTCTAGACTAATTTGCATGTTTGACCATTATTTCCCTATGTTTAACATATAAAACATGTAAAACCCTAAAAGAAAAAAAGGACAATTAAAGCCAAAGAAACTTTCTGAAAAGGTTTTAATTTAAACAGTGCAGTTTTCATAAGAATGTGCAATAAATGTAAACATAAAAGGTAATGAACAACTATATCAACATTATCTCTTAAAGGTACAGTGTGTATTATTAAATGCTATCTAAAATAACAGACTTGTTAAAAAATGGAATAGATTACTTAAAATTGTATTTAAATTCATATTTTTTACTTGACCAAAAACACAAATAAACGGACCCACCGAAAAAGTCTGATATCGGTCTGCATTCACGCTAGAGCCGCTGTGCAGAGCTGTGGCTGCAGAGCCTCGCTGCAGCGGGGCTCTTCCGCCTCGGCTGTGGCTGTGCTGGCTGTGCAGCGGAGGCCGTTTCACGGCGCTATGCGAACTAGAGCCTTATTTAGCGGCGTTTTTGTGTGAAAGTAACGCGCTTTCCGTTATTTGTGTTTTTGGTCAAGTAAAATATGGCCCCGTCTGACTACAGCGGATTCAGCAGACGAGCAGATCCGAAGGAGGAAGAGGGAGTTAGGTCCTAGCGCCCTGGGTTTCTTCTCCACAGAAACACTGCTGTAGAGGTAATTTCTGCCCTAACCCTTGTGATAGGACCCAACTTGTTCAATCCCGGAATATCACTTTAAATAATTAATGTTTTGTTTTCGTTTCCTTAGAATAAGTCATTTATATCTACATAGGAGCGGGTCCTCTCTTATGGTGGCTTCCATCTTGCGTTGCCATCTTTTCTACCGTAACTCAGAACGGACAAACTAAATGCTTTCGCATTTTTTTGATGGTGCCTACTGGAAATGCACAGTTGTGAAATAGACGAAGAAGAAGAGAGTGATTACCAAGCAGCTGTGCTAATACAAACAAACATGGAGGACCACACATGCAATTTGCCATCAGTGGAGCGTGAATCTTTGTCAAAGAAACGAAAACGTGACGAAGCCAAGCGCAATCGGGACAGAAAAACAAAAAAACAGGGTCAACATTGGCGCTGCCTTTCCCAGATGGGAGTCCCTGAAGGCAAGGATAAGTTTGCAGACAGACGCCGAAGTTGCCTGTTTTTTGCTGGACAGTAAGACTAAGTGTCGAATTTTACTCTTATATGGAGCTGAATTTATTTGTTTACTTTCGGGAGAAGTCGGAGGAAGACGCAGAGAACGTATCTGCTATGCGAGGCTTATTTCACGGCCACAAGCATTTTGAAATGATTGTCTCTTCTACCGGTGTGAGCGTTAGCAAGACTGAAAGACAATAGGGAGACAACGTCGCGCTAAAACTCCACGATTTATTCATTTTCTGTGGCAGTAAGACAAAACATAGGCTGATAACTAAGCTAAAAACACTTTTTGTCCTTGGAAGGCCACCATAGCTCCGAAGGTTCTCCAACAGGGAGGGGGGAGCGCCGGAGTGCTGCAATCTCAAACCTCACCTTTAGATGCCGCCAGTGGCGTAGCTGAGATGTATTCCACATGGGTTTTCATATGTGTCAAAGGGGCCCGCATGTTTGGCATGCCGCATTGCACACAAGAATAGAGGACAGAAAAAAAGTACAATTAAAAAAAAATGTAAAATACTGGATACAACCTCTCATTACAGCCACTATTCGAGATGTGTTTTTCTCTTTTTTACACTCTTGCAAATGTATCAACAACCTTGTCCAAGTTAGTCTTCCCAGACATCTCTCTCTCAATGAAAAGTAATGCCAGGCTTGAGAGGCGAGACTCGCTCATTTTTGAGTGCAGATAAGTCTTGATCAGTTTAAGGTGACTGAAAGTGCGCTCTGCCTGTGCACCTAATGCTGCCTCACTTTCATGCTCTCCCTCAATATATCCTTAATAATAAATGTTATAATAAAGCCTACGGATTTCATTTTTATTGACAAAGAAAATTAAATTTTTAAAATGTATGGTTTTTCTGTCTGTGCCCTGAACAATTATCTGGACTACGCATATATGGATTATTTTATGGATGTATTTAGTGGATATTTTCTTCAGAGACAATTCTGTCCACACCACAGAATTATCTCTGTTCATACAGAATGGCAAAGCTGTAAACGATCACCTCTGAGGCCTGAAATGTCATGCCCAGGCGGTGGTGGAGTTCAGAAAAAAATTAAAATAGCACAGAAGAGCATTATAAGCAAGCACAGTCAAATGGTCCAGAAGAAGCAAATGCAGATTTGAAACAAAATAATAATAAAAAATAATAATCACGAGTTAATGAATGTATGGGAAACACTCTTTCAGTGCAAGCATATGGCCTGTTACATGTGGACCATTATTGTTTACAACCACTTTTTATCGGTTTAAAAATAGCCATTAATCTCCATTTATATGGGTGAAATCGCTGTGTGGGTTGAGATGATGTAGCACCATGTCGCAGCAGTAGACAGTGCATGTTTACCTGCATGTCTACCTGCTGCCGACCACCACCGGATGTTTTCTGCCCCAGTGAGGACCCCACTGTGAAAAGATCCGGAAGTTTACGATTTGGCTGCATCTTCTCTTAAAATTTTATTTTTTCGAGCAATACGTTTTTCCGCTCCACTATAGTGGCTTTTTCTGGGGGCATCTGTCTTTTCTTCATCTTTTTTCATCTCTCGTCTTCGGTCTGGCTCAAACGCGGCTGAGCCGATCACATTTCAATGGGCCAATGGATCAGCTCAAATCGGCAGGGGTATCCCCCCTTAATATGCAACATAATACAGTGACCCAGTCTGACGTCACGTTACACTCTGTGCTAACCTGCTGCTGCAGAGAAGGCAACTGCTGCGCTCATTCCGCCTCGGATTTAAACAAACAAACAAACAAAAAAATCATCGGAAGTGTGGTGAAGAGGGCCCGTGGGTTTTCATAACCCACCAACCCCACGTAAGCTACGCCACTGGATGCCGCTAAAAACTACACACTGTACCTTTAAAGTGGAACAATTTAGAACAAATGTTATCCAACTGCAATGTCTATAATCTGATTGAATAATACAGCTGCTTTAGAACAGATTTTTGTTCAGACATTTTCAAGCTTTTCTCTTTCCACCATGGCTTCACGCTACATAACCAAACAGGAGATCCTACCATGCACTGCGCATAATGTGCAACGATTGGCTAGTCGGGTGCGCGTCAAAGTCTCTGCAGACCACACTGACGATCTGATGATCTTTCTGCTTTATGAAATCATCCCCACGTTATTATCCTTAACAATTTAATATCATCATATCGCACACCCCTAGGTGCAAATATAAACTACACAATTAAAAACCATGATCAATAGAATGTGCAGGGTAAAATAAATAAAAGATAAAGAATGTGCAGGTACATAAATTATAAATAAGAAATGACTGTGAATCTGCATTGGTGTAGATAAATATAAAAAATGCACTGTTCAAACTTGGAGAAAAAATATTTACAGGAAGTATACATAATAATAACTGATGGATTTAATAAAATTTAAATGCATTTAGTGTGCATATATAATTATTTAGGAAGCAGCTGTTCTCTTGTCCTTATGATATATTTCAAGTATACCTGAGCAACATGTGAGGCTTTTACAGCAAAGTTGTTGTAGCAGGACCACATCTCAACATGGTTCCCATAAACTCAAACCTGATCACTCCACCTTTCAACAATAATAATAAAAACTGTTAGATTGATGGTGTGGTTAGGGATGGGTACCTTTCACATTTGAACCGATAGCATACCGATGCCCGGTACCTGGGAATCGGTATCGGTACTCAACGGTACCAATTTTCGGTACTTTTGCGTGTGTTTATGGGGTAATAAATATGAATTTGTTTAATATTAAGATCTCAATTTTTTTCAATGTAAATTTATTTCTCAATACATAACATTTGACCAATATATACCAAAACAACATTCAACTGTTTGTATTGTAACACTGTAGTTGGTAGTTGTCCCAAAAACTTCTTCAACATGAACAACATGCAGCGTTCAAGTCCGGTATGGAAATTCACCTACTCTACCCAATAGTATGTCTGCTTCTTCCACTCCCTCACAGTCACAAGGATGTGTTTAGGTACCTAAACATGGCACCTTTTGATTTTACGTGAATCGGTACTCGGTAGTACCTACAGAATTCAGTCAGTACCTCTTAAAGTACCGAATTCGGTACCCATCCCCAGATGTGGTTCTTGCTCATGAACCCATGTAAAGTGACTGGGAGGGGCAAAACCTCCCAGGACATGGTACTGGGAAAACTCATCAGTTTCACAATGATAGGAACCTTATCAATGAAAATAATGAAGAGGAAGAAGACATACTTTACTTTATCTGGGAAATTTAGTTCCCAATTCAGTGCCTTGCTCAGGAATTCTCAAAAAATTTCTACATATGACAAAACATTTAGAGAGCAGACCTTAGCTTTAAGTGTTCAGGAGTTTGCATGAAAACTTCTGATGAATTTATTCCTCTTTTACCAAACCATCGCATGAAACAAACGGAGGTTTTTATTTTAGGTTTTGTTTCTGTTTTAAACGATAGGTCTTTAAAGATTTAATCACTTCAAAAAGACTAGTATCGTGAATTATCAGAATAATTTAAAATTTTGGACTTATAAATATCTTTTAGGTTTTCTTTCACAAACATCGTTCAAACATTCTTTTTTATGTTTTTTTGGGGCATTTTGAGCCTTTATTGATAGGAGCGAATGACAGTGGATAGGCTTGTGAAAGGGGTGAGAGAGTAGGGGAAGACACTTTGCAAACTGGCCACGGACTGGATTCAAACCCGTGCCGGCAGGACCGTTAAAAAGATTTTTTTAAACAGATATGTTTGCAAAACTCTGGAAGTGTTCAAAGTTGGAAAATTCCCACAAGAATAAAATGGAATTTACTAAATCAAAGGTTGTCCCTTAACAGGAAATGGGGGAATGTCTATGCTGTTCTTCAGTCATGTGCACGTAGCGCTCTGCTTACTGCAGGAGCAGTGCATGAGGGGGGCATTGAGGCCAGGCCCCCTGAATGCATTGTTCATTCCTCAGGTGATTCTAGAAACCTGGACATGGTTGAGGACACACATTTTAGCCTGCAGACATTAAGTAAATTGGAATATTTGTTCAGTAAACTATTTCAAACTTAACCTAGTTTGTTGAAGTTCTACTGAAAAATAAATGTAATAAATTGTAATGTTTAAAAGCTGTGTTATTTTGCATGAAAGTCTGCCTAGGACATAAGAAAAAGCTCATATTTATGATACAGTTAATTTAATTTACTCCCTGTGTCTTGTTATATTAGAACTTTATTCATCCCTAAGGAAGACGCCTTCAGGGAAATTAAGATTCCAGTAGCATTGAATCACTGGACACAGGTAGAAAAAAGAACATAGGATATCATCAATTAAAAAAGTAAAAGTAACTTGAATATTATAGTAATTAAATAAATAAATAATATTCTCATGAATTTCCTTAATTCCAATGGAAAGTTTTGAAAAGTTATTTTAAATACTTTACTGAAAATGTCCCGGCCCTTTAAAACCCTGTTAACCGATTTTTTTACATGTTATTTATACTAATAACAGCTTATATAGCACTTCTCTAGTCTTTTTCTCTAACACGTTCACGCCCTTTCATGCCCATTTACACACCGCTGACGCAGCAGTGAGAGCAACTTGGTGTTAAGTGTCGCCATGTGTCGCCTGGATCTGGGCTTGAACCTGATCACTGACCAAGCGCACTATCCAACTGCGCCACCGATGCCTCATAAAGTATTTCAGATTATTGGAAAAGCCTGATCAGTCTCCTTTACAACAAGGTACAACTTTGGGAATGTGCATTCATGGAATTAACAAACCTGCTAAGCATGTTGGGAATGCATTGAACAAAAAAGGCTAAAATCCTGCAACTGGAAGCCGCTGCCCCAGTACGCAGCCTGGCAGCATTATTTCAGCTCTGGCACTTTCCCAAAAGCAAGCTCTGTGAGACCAGTGAAGTCAAAGATAGATCTCAGAGTGGGCGTCAAAGGGAGATAACATCCAAACATCCTCACTGAGGAATCGGGAGCTTCCTTCCAGGGGAGGAGGAAAGTTTGGCCCTATGTTTTGGAGCTCCCCGCATGTATAGCCGTGTTGCTCGGACCACAAATGCATGAATGACTTATTTGTAGTAGTGATGTGCTGGTTGTTAAAATCAGATGCTGACACTATGTAGATGTTAATGAAAAAAACACTTTGGCGGATATTGATGCCTAGGTATTTCCAAATTTTCTTTGGTGTAGGTCTCTTCCAATGCAAATGTTTTCTCTTATTTGATCTCGAAAATGCAGTAAAGTTTTTCCATCAGGTCATTACCTCGCCATGGGGTTATGTTTTCTGTCTGTCTGTCTGTCTGTGAACAAAATAACTCAAAAAGTTATGGATAGATTTTGATGAAATTTTCAGGAAATGTTCAGCATGGGAAAAGGAAGAAGTGATTCAATTTAGTGTTGATCAGGATCATCATCTGGATCCGCCATGGTGAAAAAATATGATTTTTTTGACTGAAAAAAAATAGATATCATTATGAATCAATTGCTAATGGTATGTTTTTTTTCATGGTCTAGGATAAATATTTTGATGAAATAAAGGTAGGACTAATATTTATGGTCATGAATGACTTATTTGTAGTAGTGATGTGCTGGTTGTTAAAATCAGATGCTGACACTATGTAGATGTTAATGAAAAAAACACTTTGGCGGATATTGATGCCTAGGTATTTCCAAATTTTCTATGGTGTAGGTCTCTTCCAATGCAAATAACATGTAAAAAAATGCAGTTAAGTTTTTCCATCAGGTCATTACCTCACCATGGGGTTATGTTTTCTGTCTGTCTGTCTGTGAACAAAATAACTCAAAAAGTTATGGATAGATTTTGATGAAATTTTCAGGAAATGTTCAGCATGGGAAAAGGAAGAAGTGATTCAATTTAGTGTTGATCAGGATCATCATCTGGATCCGCCATGACGAAAAATGTGATTTTTGACTGAACTAAAATAGATATCATTATGAATCCAATTGCTAATGGTTTGTTTTCATGGTCAAGGAATCTAAATATTTTGATGAAATAAAGGTAGGACTTATATTTATGGTCAAAATCACAATATGGGAGAGGACTGTGGTGCTGGCGGAGGTTAGTTATTCACAAAGATCACATTTTTTAAGAGCTGGGCAAAAAATCGATAAAATCGATTAATTCGAATTATTTTCTGCAGAAGATTTAAAAAATTAAAAATCAAGATTTTTTTCTTGTCTTAGACCAATTGTAAGTAGTTGCAATTTTTGAAAAAAATTACAATTGTCATGACGGTCGGCCTTGTAGGGTTTGCACAAGCATTTTTATAGGCTTGCATTTGTTATTTAAGAAGATAAAATATTGATCAGAGAGTTTCATGCTAATACTGTAAAAATACCAAAGCCTTTTAGTGTTTGTGTAGACAAACCTGCCTACGTTTATACCACATAATCAACCTTTTATGACCCAGACTTTGACTTTAAGAGGGAAACATTTAGACAACATAAAGGCAAAACTTGATTTGTTTCATTTTTATGTCACTGGGAATTTTGTTTCTTTTAGGGAGGGAAAAATTGATTAAAATCGTAAATCGAGTGTTGTGAAAAAAAATCTGGGATTTTATTTCTAGGCCATATCGCCCAGCCCTAATTTTTCATCATGGCGGATCCAGACGCTGATCTGTATCAACACCAAAATCGAATCAGTTCTTCCTTTTCCCATGCTGAACATTTCCTGAAAATTTCATCAAAATCCATCCATAACTTTATGAGTTATTGGTCACAGAGGGACAGACAGACAGACAGATAGACAGACAGACAGACAGACTCTCCCGAAAACATAGCCTCCTTGGTGGAGGTAGTAAATTCTCGTCTGTCTCTGCTGTTAGTTCGCCTGATGTCCACATTTACAACTTAGAGTGTTTATCCCACATTTATTTGCTGAAACAGCTGCTTGTATTGTATCAGCCAATATAGATGCCAGTGTACGTCCCTAGATTGTGGTGAAGGTCCAGCCCACATGAAACTGGATTCCGTCAACAGGAGTAAAAATGAAACTGCATACTTTCCTTTGTGTCCATGTCTGCCATCTGATTCTTTCTTTTTCTTTCAGCTGAAGTCGGATGTCAGTGTCTGGGAGTTCCCTCAGTAGATCACACTAAATCTTCAAATCAAACCTGTTTCCCTCAAGGCCACAGGTTTCGATACGAATGTGAAAAAGATTACCTGAGGAGAGCGGGAACCTCTAACCTCATCAAATGTAACTGCCCCGAGGGAGATCCTCAGTGCAGCTGGACGTCGCCATCCCTCATTTGCATACGTGAGATTTATTTCTCCTTTCACTTTAATACCCTCCTGAACATCATGTTTATTTTCCAGACTTTTTGTCTCTGAGTGATTTATGTGCATTTTACATGTTGAGGTGTCAAAGTCACTTCAGTCATGTTACAGCAGTGAGTTGCTTTTGTGCTCTTGCACTTTCTCTTTTTACAACGAGTACTTTTTACTTTAGTGATGTAAAAGGGAAGATTTGTAGTTCCTATTTCACATGGAGACCCATTACATTGGTGTACATTAAAGCAGCTTAGAAACAAAGCACCGCTGACATGAGGAGAGCTAAATCAAACTATTGTTAAGATATAATGGAGCCCACAGTCTGATCCAAAAAGAAATTTGCAATTCAATTCCCTTCTTAGATTTCATATCACAGAAAAGAAATGATTAAAAATGTTCCCAGATGTTGATCCATCAGCAAAAATGACATCATTTAACATAAATTCATACTTTAGACCAGTTAAACCCATTTTAATGGCAGTTATCATTCCTCTCCAGATTATAATCATTATTGATATTAATGTTAATATTGGATTGATCTCTCTATCCATGGTTGTATTGATTGTATATCCTTAGTAACTATCTTTACAGCCATATGAACAGTTTGTCCATCTTGAAAATGAGATACCACGTCAAGAGGATAACCTTTAATAGATGGATATTCCATAAATGTATTTCAATCAATCTATCAAACCACTTAATTTTTATAGTCCTTTTCATACAAAGACTTGTAGCACAAAGTGCTTTCGCCAAAAGAAAATAAATAGAATAAAATAAATACAAAAAAAGTAGAAAGTTAAATACAATGAGTGCGGCACGGTGCCTCACAGCAAGAAAGTCATCGGTTTGATCTACTGGTAGGACAGGGACCTTTCTGTGTTAACTTTGCATGTTCTTCTCGTGCATGTGTGGGTTCCCTCTGGGCGCTCCAGCTTCCTTCCACAGACCATAAACATGGGTTAGGTTGGTGCTTTAGGTTAATTGGTAACTCTAATGGCCTTTTTCCATTAGCCCTACTCTACTCTACTCGACTCTACTCTACTCACCTTGTGCTGCTTTTCCACTAGCCCCAGTCGCCTGCCCAACGGGGTGCAGTGTTGCTGAGTGGCTCTGCGGTGACGTCGTTTTGAGTATGACACAACAATCTGTGGCTTTTTATCACAAACCGAGTAAAAAAGGAAAGCAGGAGAAAGCTGCAGGTGGTAAGAAGAAATACTCCTTGAGAAGCACAGGAGAGTTTTGGAAGCTATACAACAGAATGAAGCCGAGGACGAGAGCAATCTAGTAGAGTAGCGCAAAGAAAAGAGGTATGAGGGTAAGCTAACGCTAGCTACCGCTAGCATGCTAGGTCGTCGCGCTCATGACTCATCGATGATGATATTGTCTGACCAATCAGTAGCCAGCAGTTGGTGACGCCGTCTTTCAATATCGACTCAGCTCGCTTGGAACCAGAGCAGAGTAGGTACTAAAACTAGCTTGTTTTAGGAGGTACCAGGCTAGTGGAAACACGCTGCAAATCGAGTAGGGCCAAGTAGAGTAGGGGTCCGTGTACTTTTCGGCCATTCGTTTTTCGTGTTGATATGGGTAAACGGAAAACGGGAAACCATTCGATTTTCCGATTTCCGTTTGGATGAAGGGAAACAAAAAACGGGAAACGAGTCGTTTCCCGTTTTTTGTTTGGTAATCAAAAATCCAAAAACGGAAAATGAGCCTTTATCTGATATCTATTACGGGTTTATTATTCACAAGTTGGGATATAAAATACGTCCGTAATTCCTTTCGTAAAGCTTGCTGTGCCTTCACCCGGAAGCACTTCCTTCTTCTGCGCTGCTGCTTCTTCTCCTAGTTCTGTAAAATCCTGTCTCTTTCTTAGTCCAATAATTACAGAATTTATGCTTTTAACCCAACTGGGTAATTGTTTATTAACAGTTTCAAAAACGTGTGTAAGACATTGCAGCTCAGCCCATTCATTCTGGGTCCCTCACTCAAATTGGTCGATAAAGCAACACTTGAATAGAACATTTTGGTTCCTAGGGAACATACACATTCCGCTTTAAGCCCATTTCGAAGCATCATCCGTAATCATAATTGTTTTCTATAAGTTGAGTTTCAAATTCTCACTATATATCTATTTTCTTTTACTGTGTGGCCTTCTTTCACTGTAGACATTAATGAAATATAATGCTAGTTCTGTAAATTGTATTTAGATCCGAATAAATGTGTTTGTTATTACCATGTATAAATAAATAGCCATTTCAATTGTCAAACTACATTCTAAACACATATTACCAGATGGGCAGTTACACATTACAACAAGGTAAGCCTCGGTTCTGCACTGTGTTATAAATCAATCTTTATATGTATACCACCAGTTCATAACAAGTGTTATCTCAAAACAACTTACAATCGGAAGCGCAAAAGTAGGCTTCCGGGTGAAGGCAAAACAAGCTTCAGGAGCAAAGCAAACGAGTCGTTTCACGTTTTTCGTTTCCCTTCATCCAAACGGAAATCGGAAAATCGGATGGTTTCCCGTTTTCTGTTTACCCATATCAACACGAAAAACGAATGGCCGAAAAGTACACGGACCAGTAGGGCCAAGGCGTGCTAGTGGAAAAGGGCCACAAGTTGCCCTTAGGTATGAGTGTGATAGTGAATGGTTGTCTGTCTCTCTGTGTGGCCCTGTGATTGGCTGGCAACCTGTTCAATGTGTACCCCGCCTCTTGCCCAATGACAATTGGGAAAGTCTCCAGCCCCGATGACCCTGAAAGGGATAAGTGGTATAAAAAATGAATGAATGAATACAATGAGAATACAAAACCCCACCCACCCTCGCCATCCACATACAGAACACACACTCAAGTACTCACACAGAGACACAAAGAGGAGATTCTAACAGAAAACAGAATAAGAAGACTGAAGAAAAGCTGATCTCCTAAAATAGGCTAATGGATCGAAAATCAATTAACAGCGAATTAAATTCCGAACAATAAATCTGAACTGAAATTGAAAAAATAAAACATATTAAGAGGGTTAAAATAAATAAGATTAAACAGCAATAGTAACTATAATTAGCTAAAAGCCAGACTAAAATAAGAAGGTATTAAGTTTACATAGAATAAAGACTGATTGATTAATTCTATATTCAGCAGAGACAAAATGTGATTTTAGTCCCTTTTTTGTCTCTGCCTGGATGGATAAAGCTCTGGATGTATGTGTTGAAAAATATCCATTATATGTACAGTATTTGTATCAGTGCATTTATGTGTATCTGCAAAATGAAGAGTATAACGTCAGCCTGCTCTATTGTGCTATGAACTAGCGCTGTACACGTAATGATTGATTGATTGATTGTTTGACATTAAAGGAGACATATCATGCTGATGCAAGATTTAATACTGACATATAATATAATAAATTTGAAAACAAGACCTTACACCCCCTTAATTTTCAAAAAATGAGATATTGTATTTTTTCTGATATCCTAGAACGAGATTTGATGCCTCTGAAAATAGGTCATTGCGAGATGTCCGCAAGATTTCAAGCGTCATGACGACACGAGGTACCTTTCTTTTTATTGGAGTAATCTGATAAAACACTTCCTCCTCTGTGATGTCCGTTAGCCCCAAACCCTCACCGAGGAACACATCCACCAGCAGCCGTATAAAGCTCCCTAGCTCACACTCGTTCATTACCAGCTCTGGCCTGTAGGGGGACTCAATACAGGGTCGCTGCTTTGAGCCTGCCGGAAAATACATTAGAAGAAGAAGGACAGGCTGGCTCTACCCCGATAGAACTGACCAATCAGAGCACAAAGAGCTGTGACGTTGCGAGGTAACTGTAGGTCAGCCTTCAGACCGAGTGTTTTAACGTGGGCTTCATAATGGCCTAAAACGAGGATATTGAGAACGCTATTGTGGGGCAGTGAAGGAACTAAATGACTTGTACTGAGGGCAGAAATGCTTTACAGGCATCCTAGTCTGGCATGGTGAAAAGGAGAAACAAGCATGATATGTCCTCTTTAACTGATGTAGAAAGTCACCTGCCACACTTGCTCATGTGTTGTAGCTCTTCCCAAGAATCAAATATTTTGGATAAATGCCTTTACAGTGCTCCTACAAATGTTGAATTTAACCTTTTAACTCTGATCCATTTTCAAGCTTTATTTGGAGATAAAAGATCTGATTCTACATGAGATACCTCACAACACAGTGTGATGTTTTTACCAATGCTTCTGTCTCAGAGACGGATACTAGTATATCGGAAACATGCACAGGTCTTATCACATCATGCCCTCACAACAGGTGTTATGTGTCACTTTCAACTGGAGAAGATCAATTCCCTCATAGAGGATGTGAGGGTAGATAAGATGACCTGAAACTAGCAAAATGTACCTAATAAAATGGCCAGTGAGTGTGTGTTAAAGCAAGTACCAGGGTTATCACACATCCTGGAAAACCTGGGAAATAGTTGCCAGTTTTCCAGTCATGGAAAACATATGAAAAATTAGGAAAAGTAAAATGTCTTGGAAAATGATTTACCTTTTTTCTACCTCGTTAGTTAACATAATCAAACATAGCTGTAAAACATGAGTAGATAAAATAATACAAGGCAGGGAATACACTATAAAAACTCAGGTGACTAAAGATGTAAAAATGGGCTATTTAAAGAGTATATCAACAAAAACCCAGACTAAAAAGACAGCTAGCAGACATGTCCATGCTCTAGAGTTAAAAACATTTTAAGAGGAAGTGAAAGCATCCTGAGAAGCCTGAAGTACTAAGTTGTAAGTGTTCTGACAATGATCACTTGTTCGACCTGAAACTTTATTCGTTAGCAATGTTCATGCAAAGAGGAACTGGCTCTTTTGGCGACTCTGACTTTCCAGCCCTGTAAAATATTCTATGTTTGAGGCCCCTCGAGGAATTCTTCAAAGATTGCCCGCAGTGTCATCGTTACATGGTGTTTGTGTGGTGTTCTGCTCAAACTTGTGAAACTGGTCTGACTTTAAAGAAAACAATAGCTCATGTTTGTGAGGCCTCAGCAGATAGTAATGATAATACATTTTATTTAAAAGCGCCTTTGTGAACACTCAAGGACACTTTACAAAGTAATTAAAACAAAATTAAAATAAAAAAAACAAAGAACAGTGACAAAGTCAAAATAGAACAAAGAAGTTATGGAGAATCATGCAACTTTGAACAGAAGGGTTTTGAGTTGTGATTTGAAGTAAAGTAGAGAGTCAAGGTTTCTGAGGTCCGGGGGGAGAGAGTTCCAGAGTTTGGGAGCAGAGCGACTGAAGGCCCTGCTCCCCATGGTGCTAAAACGAGTGGAGGGCACAGAGAGGTGGAGGGAGGGGAAAGACCTGGGGGGGCGAGAGGGGGGAGCAATGTGGAGGAGATGAGACAGGCGAGGTCGTGAATCGCCTTAAATGCATGCAGGAGGATTTGGATTTGGATTCTGAAAGTGACCGGGAGCCAGTGAAGATGCTTGAGGACGGGGGTGATGTGATGAAAGGAAGGGGCTTCTGGTGATAAGGGGGGCCGCAGAATGGACCAGGGATTTGTGAGGGGCACCAAAAAGGAGTGAGTTGCGGTAGCCAATATGTGAGGTGACGAGGCTGTGGGTCCGTGTACTTTGTGCCCATTCGTTTTTTGTGTTGATATGGGTAAACGGAAAACGGGAAGCCATCCAATTTTCCGATTTCCGTTTGGATGAAGGGAAATGAAAATCCAAAAACAGAAAACGAGCCTTTGTCTGATATCTATTACGGTTTTATTATTCACAAGTTGGGACATAAAATATGTCCGTAATTCCTATCGTAAAGCTTGCTTTGCGTTCACCCGGAAGCACTTCCTACTTCTGCGCTGCTGCTTCTTCTCCTTGTTCTGCTTCTGAAGCTACACTACGGCGTATTACTGCCCTCTAGTGAAATTATTAGTTTGCCACACTTTAAGCCCATTTCGAAGCATCATCCGTAACCATAATTCTTTTCTATTAATTGAGTTTCAAATTCTCACAATATATCTATGTTCTATTATGCTAGTTCTGTAAATTGTATTTAGTTCTGAATAAATGTATTTGTTATTACCATGTATTAATAAATAGCCATTTATTTCAATTGTCAAATTATTTCTAAACACATATTACCAGATGGGCAGTTACACATTACAAACAAGATAAGCCTCGGTTCTGCAATGTTTTATCAATCAATCTTTATTTGTTCATAACAAGTGTTATCTCAAAACAACTTACAATCGGCAGCGCAGAAGAAGGAAGTGCTTCTGGGTGAAGGCAAAGCAAGCTTTACGAAAGGAGTTACGGCAGTATTTTATGTCCCAACTTGTGAATAATAAACCCGTAATAGATATCACATAAAGGCTCATTTTCCGTTTTTGAATTTTCAATTACCAAACGAAAAAGGGAAATGAGTTGTTTGTCTTTTTTCACTTCCCTTCATCCAAACGGAAATCGGAAAATCACATGGTTTCCCGTTTTCCGTTTACCCATATCAACGCAAATAACAAATGGCCGCAAAGTACACGGACCGCTGTGGACCAGAATGGCAGTAGTGGGGGTGAGGGGTGAGGGAGGGGCTCAGACATTTGGAAATGTGCCGACCAGGCTGTGTTATTGTTGTGAGAGTGGAAATAAAGTGAGCTGTCAGATGTAGAAACCTTTTATTACTGTATATTGTTTAAAATAGTTGTTTTGGATCAGCAACTACAGACAAATGAACGTTTTATAATGAGCTTCTGTCTGGAAAAATGCAAATCGAAGGTTCTTTGGAGGCAGACGAGCGGTTTGTATGTTAACTCAGATATCACCGGCTTGTCTGTGTGTGTATGGATGCATCTGAGGCATGCTGCAAGGCAGGAATGGACAAGTCTGGTCTCCACAAAGGACACGTTAATAATGCTGTTAAGTCCAGAGGACCGTCAATAAATGGGCACAATCAATAAGGCGAGCAAATTACCTGTAATCTATTAAAACAAACATCTAGCTTTTTAAATCTCCTTTTATCTGTTATTTTTCTACAATGTTCATAAAGGCAAGACACAATTAAATAAAATAATAAAAAGCGAAAGTGTCCTGAAAGTCTAAAAATAAACCAACAAAAAATTAAACCAGACTGACACAAATGCAATAATTAGATGATTTATTATAAACTAACGAAAAGGGATAAAAAACAAAAAACTCATCTTTTACTAAAAGTATTTCAAAGTACAACACAAAATCTCTAAATCTAAATCAAAACTAGTGAACAAGGAAAGATAAAAAAAAACTCAAAGCCACTGAAAAGGTTATAACTAAAGCAAACACGAGAGAAATACTGAAGGCTCAGCAAAGTCTGACACATGGACGACCAATGACCCGACGAGGACAAAGTGAATCACAGAGACTAAATACGCAAGCACAGGTGAGACAGGGGTTAGAACATAGAAAACAATAGATATCTTGTTTATGAATCTTGTATAGAAATACTGGTATTATTATCTTTTCCTCATACTTATGAAAACATGTCTATGGTCGTGTTTCACATGTGCAGGCATGGAAAATGAATTATCACACAACTCCATTTAGCTAGATCACAAAGGTAGAAAACACAAGCAAAGCATACATACACATACAATTAATTCAATAAATTAAAAAATAAAAACAGATTAGATAAATAAATACAAACCTATTCAAATGAATTAAGTTGTATACATATATAGCTTTAATATAGCTTCTTATATTCCTATCCTTCCCAGTATTTTTTTAGCGTTATAGAAGAGCTGGGCAAAAAAATCGATTAAATCTATTAATTTGAATTATTTTCTGCAGAAGATTTAAAAAATTAAAAATCGAGATTTTGTTTCTTGCCTTAGTCCAATTGTAAGTAGTTGCAGTTTTTGAAAAAAATTACAATTTTCATGATGGTCGGCCTTGTAGTTTTTGCACAAGCACTTTTATAGGCTTGTATTTTGTTATTTAAATATATTAAATATTGATCAGAGAGTTTCATGCTAATACTGTAAAAATACCTCAGCCTTTTAGTGTTTATGTAGACAAACCTACGTTTATACTACATAATCAACCTTTTATGACCCAGACTTTGACTTTAAGAGGGAAACATTTAGACAACATAAAGGCAAAACTCGATTTGTTTCATTTTTATGTCACTGGGAGTTTTGTTTCTTTTAGGGAGGGAAAAATTGATTAAAATCGTAAATCAAGTGTTGTGAAAAAAAAAACTGGGATTTTATTTCTATTCCATATCGCCCAGCCCTATATTATAGTTATACAGATCAGTTGAGATAAACGTACTCTATACAGTGTAATATCTTTGTTGTCACAATTCCCTGAATAAGCTAAAAGACAGATTAAAAAGGTAGGTCTTGAGTTTATAAGGAATTGATCTTTATAAAATTGGACATTTGCCCTTTCCATGAATTTTAAATAAAGTCTGAGAAAATATATTTTAGCATAATATTGACTAAAACAGCAAAATTTAAGACCAAGCCCCCTACATGCACTACATGAAGTTTAGTCAAAAATGATTGTTTAATTAATTAAATAAAGCTTAATAAAGTTTTACTTACAGATAGATAAACATAGTGTTTAACTATATGTTTTGATGTGATATAGATTTTTTAAATAACACCTAATATTCACTTAATTCCCATAATGCCCATAATTAAGATGAAAAGTTTCCTCTTTGGAATATTTCCAACTTTCCACAGCTTACCTCTCCAGGGAAAGTTTCCAGAATTGTACAGAGAATTTCCCGCCCCTTTGTGTCCTTGTTAATGATACATGTGACGTGTCCTGTGATCCGAGCACAGTCTACTTTGCTGATTGTACAACTTTATTGTGCTGTTGTGACGATTTGGAAAACCCATGAATGCAGGGAGCAGTGAACTGAAGAAAACTGAAGAGCTGACGGTTATGATTGTAAGTTTTGGATATTTGAAATTTACTGGCAGGCCACACTGAGTGAGATAGAGGGCTGTATGTGGCCCCTGGGTCCCCAGTTGCCCACTCCACCTCTAAGGTCTCAGATGCTTCAATAAACTGCTTTGTAACATGCAGCCCAGTAGAAAATCATGACTTGCCATAACCAGAGCACAAGTGGCCAGTTTGAGGCTCATCATTCTGTCTGTATCTGACACAAGAATCATCTCCAAGTACAGGCAGCCTCAGGATCGATGACGTCAGCAAAAACAAATGTCAGCTGGATCGGGTTTTGGCAGCATCAGCAGGAGAAGTGTCAGAGGCTTGTTGCTGCTTTTCTTCCTCTGATTTATTGTGGTGATGTTTTGTTTCTACATGCTTCTTCTCAATGCCTTAAGTCTTAAGTAAACTTTTATCATGGAGTTTTAAGGTTTTCAGCAAATTTAAAGCTCTGGTGCACGAGTACTCTCTGTATGACTATCTGTAGAACCATTGGTACATCCTGATTTACAAGACTTGACTTAATCTGCTTCCATTATACTGTAGTAATTGTACAGTACAGGTCAAAAGTTTGGACACACCTTCTCTTTCAATGTGTTTTCTTTATTTTCATCACTATTTACATTGTAGATTCTCACTGAAGGCATCAAAACTATGAATGAACATGTGTGGAATTATGTACTGAACAAAAAAGTGTGAAATGAATGAAAACATGTTTTATATTTTAGTTTCTTCAAAGTATCCACCCTTTGCTCTGATAACTGCTTTGCAGACTCTTGTCATTCTCTTCATGAGCTTCACCTGAAATGGTTTTCACTTCTCAGGTGTGCCTTTCCAGGGTTAATTAATGGAATTTCTTGCCTTTTTAATGGGGTTGGACCATCATTTGTGTTGTTCAGAAGTCAGGCTGATGCACAGCCGACAGCCCTATTAGACACTTTTAAAATTAATATTATGGTAAGAACCGATCAGCTAAGTTAAGAGAAGTGGTCATCATTACTTCAGTGAGAATCTACAATTTAATTGGTGATAAAAAATAAAAAACACATTGAATGAGATGGTGTGTCCAAACTTTTGGCCTGTACTGTATTCATTTAAAAGCTTCTGGAAGCTTCTGTGTTCATTCAGTGACTTCATCACAAATCTTGTTGTCTGTGCTGAAGGTTCATCTTCTGCAGAATCTGCTCCAGGAGAAACTGTTTCTTTAAGAGCTGGTCTCTAAACTTTTTAAAGGCATATTAAAGTCAGTGAAGATGAAGCAGGCTGTGGATGATTTGACTGATGATTCACGTTCTGTGACACAGATTGTTCCTATTTCTCTGTAGTTGTAATTATTTCATGTCTGCACTTGTGAAATGTTCTGCTGCTGTCTTGGCCTGGACACTATTGTAAATGGGATTCTTAACCTCAGTGAGGTTATCCTGGTTAAACACAGTTTATAAAGAATCTGATTAAAATGTAAACTGGCAAGGCCAAATAAGCCTTGACAAAAAATCGATAAGATTTAAAAATCGAGTTGGCATGTCAAATCAATGTGTTTTTTCTGAAACTCAAGTTAAACTGTTTTTTTTTTAATTCAACCCGTTCATTTCACATTTGCGAGGACCCAAGGCTTTCCGAAGTGCACTTCCTGCAGTATGTCACTCTCCTCCCCCCGAGACCCCACACGCATAAACAACATGGACAGTTGAAAAGTTTTCTATTGAGATTTTATTTTTTTACAATAAGCGTTACCTCAGGCATTTTGTTATCTTCATAATTAATTCAAACAAGTGTATAAAACTACAGTGCACAGGCACTTTCTGTCAATTTCTGTGTTGATTTTTTTGACCTGGACGCACTTTAAATGTATATTTTAAGTATAAATATATGTATGTTTTGGAAATAAATTTACAGTGAGTAGTTTTTTCATTGCAAATAGGGCAGGGGCATCGAATCGATAAAATCGTGAATCAAATTTTTTTTTTTAATTGAAGATTTATAGTAAAAAATGATTAAATGCTCCTTTTTATTTTGTTCCTCTCCAAACTAGTATTGTAAATATGTACCCTATAACCTTAGTCTAAATGCATTATTTGTATTTTCATAATTGCAGATCCACCATTACGTTTTTATCATTCTATGTTTTACCCTTGTCTTTATTGATTTATCTGATTATTGACTTACATAGATATTTAATTTAGAGATGCACATAGAGATGCAAGAAACAACCAAGCAGTCAAGGTATTGACAATATTAGTGTTAATCAATTAGTGGGGTGCAACCTCGGGGGCAAAATCCAAAGTTTCTGCACAGTGATTGACAATGTGCCATGTTAGAGGCATGATTTATTATGAATAATATTAGAAAGGAGATCAAAGAAATGTTTTTGTTATTTTTTGACGGAATTTAATTTAGTCACTATCGTGTTATTGCTATTTAAACACAGACCATTTTCCCACTTCTGCTGATATTGTGTCTCGTGGTTAAGCCTATTCAGTTTTCTTTCTTTCTTTCTTTCTTCCTTCCTTTCTTTCTTTCTTAAAACTTAAATCAAACTAAAAAAACAAACATCAAAAGCTACTAGAAAAGCACTCTGAAAGCGCAGACCTCTGCCATCGCCACAGTCCTCACCCATATTGTGATTTTGACCATAAATATTAGTCCTACATTTATTTCATCTAAATATTTAGATTCCTTGACCATGAAAACATACCAATAGCAGTTGGTTTCATAATGATATCTATTTTAGTTCAGTAGTTATTCACAAAAATCACATTTTCCGTCATGTCCGCCAGACAGTGATACGGATCAACACCAAAATTGAATCAGTTCTTCCTTTTCCCATGCTGAACATTTCCAGAAAATTTTATCAAAATCCATCCATAACTTTTTGAGTTATTTTGTTCACAGACAGACAGACGGACACTCCCGAAAACATAACCTCCTTGGCGGAGGTAACTAAGTCAGTGCACAATACGTTCTGAATGCGCACAGAACAGATTTAAACATGTGAGTACATACAGTGTATGTCAACACAACAACCAGTTTAAGAAGGAACACAAAGAAACAAAGAGCTGAAACAGAACATGAGCCACTGTGTAGAAGAAACTCTCAACAAAACATGTCTGGAGTGGAGCGAAAATGTTCTTTCTATAGAGAAGTTTTTAGTTGTTGAAGTTGTTGTTCATTTTTCATTTAATAAAGAAATTGGTCCACATCTGATAAAACTGCTGCTGAAGCTGTTAGCATCTGTGCTTATCCCTGCATGAACAGTCAGTCCATGTTGTTATATCACTCATAGCTCCCACCGCTTTCTGCCATTGTGGGCGAGCTGTCCCACTTGAGGCTGTTCACAGTCATAGTAGATTAAACCTTAGATGGATTTGACTGATTATAGACACTGAGTCAGGTGGATCCAGCTGCACTGCAACGTAATGGGTTTAAATGCAAATTTCAAATTTCCTAAAAAATATAAAGGAACATAAGTGCAGTTTATGTGTCTGTGTTTACACGGTAAAACTTGATGGAGAAATGGAGAAATTGCCATTTACTTGCTTTTAGTCATAAAGACAAATCTTAAAGTTGTCATTTATAAGTGAGAAGAAGAATCTTGAGCCAATGCAGAGAAGCTAATACAGGAGTAATGGAGAGGGGTCTGGCTGCAGACCTGCACTGAGAGGACCCAGCGTTGCAGACCTGCACTGAGAGGACCCGACGTCACGTTTTTTTTCTCACATCACATGCTCCAGTGTGTTTTTTTCCCGTGAAGAGAGAAGCTGAGTTATAGTCGAGTGACTACTTTTCGTCTTTTTCGAAGAAACAGGAACAGTCTTTATTCCATTACAAACGTTGTCTTTTCCATTATATACTGCTCTGTGTCATAATATTTATTGGAAAGAAATGACTTTTGCACTTTGGGGGGCTTTTCGCACTGCAATCCAATCCAAAAGTTAGCCTAGTTAGCGCTAGCCTAACGGAGGCTAGCGCTAACTAGGCTAACTTTTGGATTGGACATGGATGTTTTATTTAGATATATCTATGAGATAAGCTTGACATGACAGGCTGTCACTGCCTGTGGCATTTAAACATGTATGAAAACACCCAAAGTGATCACTGTAAGCAGACTGCTTAAGTATTAAAAGCAAATTAAGCGCTGTTATCGTAGTTAGGGTAGCAGTGGCTAGGGCTAACCAGGTTAACTTTAGGATTAGACATGGATGTATTATTTAGATATGTATGAAATAAGTTTGACATGAGAGGGCTTTCACTGTCGTTGGCATTTAAACGTTCTTCCCAGTGTGATGGCTTTTAATTCTGAAAGGTTTTGAATAAACTTTTGACGAAAATACGTGCTTCCAGTATATTCGCTTTTATTTTGAAAGACTTCAAATCAGCTTCCGGTCCGGTCAGTGCAGGTCTGCAGCCAGAGCATGTGAGAAAAAAGACGTGACGTCGGGTCCTCTCAGCGCAGGGGGTCCTCTCAGTGCAGGTCTGCAAAGCTGGGTCCTGTCAGTGCAGGTCTGCAGCCAGACTGTCTTGGAGTAATGTGGTCTCTTCTCCTAGTTCTAGTCAGTACACGTGCTGCAGCATTTTGGACCAGCTGAAGCGTCTTAAGCGACTTGCTGGGACAGCCTGAAAGCAGAGAATTACAATAGTCCAGTCTAGAGGTAACAAAAGCATGGACTAGCTTTTCAGCATCGCTCTGGGACAGGATAGGCCTGATTTTAGTGATGTTACGAAGATGAAAAAGGCTGTTCTTGAAATTTGTTTTATGTATAAGTTGAAGGGTAAATCTTGACTAAACAGTACCTCACATTTTCTAACAGTTGTGCTTGGTGCCAGGATGATGTCATCTAGTGCAAATACATCATCAGAAAGGGTTTCTCTTAGGTGTTGGGGGCCCAGCACAATGATTTCTCTCTTGGCTGAGGCAAGAAGAAAAAAACTGGTGGCTATTTAGATCCTAATGTCCTTTAGGCCCGCTTCTGCTTTAGATTACTGATTTGTCTCACCTGACTTCATGTACAATTGAGTATCATCAGCATAACAAATGACAGTTGATAAAGTGTTTCCTCATGATATCACCGAGGGGAAGCATATGTATGGAGAAGGGACTTGGACCTAGTACTGAGCCTTGAGGAACTCTACAACTTGTGTACACAAAAGCTGGTATGGATCAGATGAGTAGGACTTGAACTAATTTAAAGCAGTCCCTGTAATCTGTAGTAATTTCACTAATCTCTGAAAAATACTGTGATGATCTGTGGTATAAAAAGCTGCACTGAGATCTGGCAAGACAAGGGCAGACAAAAGTCCACCATCTGAAGATGAGAGTGGATCATTAGTTACTTTAATTAGTTACAGTCTGTGTGCTGTGGTGAGCTCTAAATCCTGACAGAAAGTCCTCAAAGGTTTTTAAGGAAGTCAAAGTGGATTAGCCACTACTTTCTCAAGGTTGGTAAAGTAAATGGATGGCTCAAATGTAGGCCTGTAGTTAGCTAATGTGACTGAATTGAGGGTCATTTTTCAGAAGATGTTTGATTACAGCTACTTTAAAGGACTGACATGTAGTCTGTTAATAAAAATACAGCTGAGGACAAAATTGTTAGCCCCCCTATGAAATTAGATTTTTCTTCAAGATTTTGTGAAGTATTTTTAACAGAGCAAGGAATTTCAACATAGCATTTTTTTAACATAATAGTTTTCTTTAGAGAGCAAATTATTTATATTTTCTAAGAAAAAAACTAAAAATGACCAGGGACACAATTATTAGCCCCCTTTAAGAAATGGTGTGCTTAAATTGATCTGGTGTTTTCACTCAACAATTAAGTTAATACTTGGTATAAAAGCCTCAGTATGGGTCATTGAGCTGTCAGTTGAGAAAACCTCACGCTGAAAACTAAAGAAATCAGTTTACACTTGAGAAAAGTAATTATTGATGCACACAAAGCAGGAGACGGATATACAAAGCTATCCAAGCGTCTCCAAGTGTCGAGAACTGGAGTAAGAAGTATAATCCAGAAATCTGAAGACAGCCATACAATACAAAACAAACCTGGCAGAGATAGGATGATTTCAAAGACCCTGGAAAGAAAAAAAAAATGAGAGATTTGTCAAAGACCCCAGAACAACTGGCAAGACTCTGATGAATGACCTGGCAGCATCAGGAACCATCGTCCTGAAGAAGACAAACCACTTGAACTTGAAAATTTAATGGCACAGCAGGCACAGGTGAAGGTGGGGGGGGGGGGGGGGCTTATTTTATCATTAATTTTAAAAATTTTATCACTAAAAAGTAATGATAAAAGTCTTCACAGCTGAGGTCTAGAGGAATCACAGACTCTGTGTCAGCCTGGCTACAGAGCTGAAAAGATACAGAGGGTTGTTTTTTATTTTCTTCTGTTCATGAGGAGTTGGAGGCAGCTCAAGCATGTTTTAAGGCTGTCATGTAGTTATGACTTTCCTGCCAAAGTATACATGACTCCTCCCTTGTATTGGAGTGTCATATTCTCTCTCATTTATGGGTTGCTTGTTTAAGTGCACGAGTTGCAGAACTAAGCCAAAGAGCCGTCCTCTAACATATAAGCATTTTTTGTCTCAGTGGGACAATTTAGTCCATAGTGAACCTTAACAAATTAGCAGGGCTATCGACAAGCTGATATAGTGAATAAACTAGATTTCAGTTGGCCAAGACATTGAATGCAAAGCAGCAGGAATTCCCTCCTTAAATTTAGCCACAACACCGTTGGGCAGACTTCTACTGTCGACTTTTTTTTAAAGCAAAATTAAAGAAGATGCTTAAAGTTACAGAGAAATGACCACATACCAGAGGGTTTTCCAGAAAGACTTACTGTAGTTTATTAACCAAGGACGTAGGCTAGAACAAGTCAAGTGTGGTTAAAATGATGGGAAGCTTGAGGAAAGACATGAAATGAGAACTAAGGCTATCACTTTCTTTGTCAACATGGATATGATGTATTAGCTTTATAGTTATTACACTAACACTCCATTCAAGAAGTGTTTTTGCAGTGTCACTGGTCAGATTGTTGAACCTCATGTTTCTCTGCTTTTGTTTCAGGTGACCCAAGAATAACCATAAAATGGCCACAAAACACAACAAAACCAACGACCACACCACCAGGTAAGTGTAAACTCATGAACTGGTGAGGGAATACATCATAATATTAACAACTTGTTAATGTTACAATGTTGTCATCACAGAAGAGCATGACCAGTGTTTACTGAAAGGTGTCATATTCAGCTCTCAGGCCGTGTCCACACCAAGGAGGGTGTTTTTGAAAACATGTATTTATGAATTTATTTTCAGGGTGAAAACAGTGTTTTCAGTGTTCACATTGTGGACTGTAAAAATGTCTCTTTGGGCTTTAAAAGTTACTTTATGTGCAGGTTTCCTCATATCTGTGATGTCTTAGCAGGATTTTGTGACTCCTCTTCAATGGCCCCAGCTGAATCCGATTGTATTTGTTTTTCTTGACATGCGCAGAAGGTCACTCTGCCACTACCTGCAAATGTGTAAGAGAAAAAGAGGTGCACTTCCTGCTTCCTAGTGTTTACCTCTAGAAAGATGGATCCATGTCATGTTTTGTTTGTTCGCCATGTTTGTTTGGGCACGCTCTGCATACGTCACAACGTGCCTCTTACGTCCTACGGAGCGCCTGTGCAGACCGAACAATCCTCTGGATCAACCCAATCCACTCCACTCAGCCGTTTACATGAAGCATGGAGGGGATTATCAATCAGCGTAGACTACCCCTTACAATCCGATCCGAAATACAATCAGATCCGGGTGAATCAGATTGGCTAAGGTGTTTAAATGAGACATTTCTAATCTGATTGACCTTTCAATCTGATTGTAAATAGGATTTTTTGACCCATGCAAACGGGGCCAATGATGTGTTTAGGGCCGAGGCCAGAATGGGTTAAGTTTTAACTTTATTAACAGCTTTATTGTTCTTGTGCATCAGAAAGAACATATTTCACTAAGTACAGGAGTCTGCAGAAGAGTTCTGGCCACATAGGGGCTGCAAAGGCATCTATAACAGTTTCAGCAAAAGTGTATGTACGTGCTGATGTGGTAAAGATGGGGATGTGGGAAAACTGTGTGTGACTAACTAGCTGTCAGGGTTGTTCTGAAGAAAAGGTGGAGAAATGAGACATGTAGACAGGAAATGATACACCCCTTACTCCCCCACAAATATGACAATGTTGTGTCAAGGAAAGTCAATATGCAGTTTATGTACAGTTGTGCCCAAAAGTTTACACCCCCCAGCAGAATTTCTGATTTTTTGGCCTTTTCTCAGAAAATATGAATGGTAACACAAAAACCTTTCTGTCACTCATGGTTAGTGGTTGGGTGAAGACATTTATTGAAAAAAAGATTAGTTTACTCTTTTTAAATCAGAATGACAACAGAAACTTCCAAATTGACCCTGTTCAAAAGTTTACACCCCCCAGTTTTTAATACCGTGTATTTCCCCCTTTAATATCAATAACAGCTTGAAGTCTTTTGTGTCAGTTGTGGATGAGGTTCTTTATTTTCTCAGATGGTAAAACTGCCCATTCCTCTTGGCAAAAAGTAAATTCTTGGGCTGTTTTGCATGAACTGCACATTTGAGATCTCCCCAGAGTGGCTCAATGATATTGAGGTCAGGGGACTGAGATGGCCACTTTAAAACCTTCACTTTATTCTGCTGTAGCCAATGGCAGGTTGATTTGGCCTTGTGTTTTGGATCATTGTTGTGTCGGAACGTCCAAGAACGTCCCATGCGCAGCTTCTGAGCCGATGAGTGTAAATTTTCCTCCAGTATTTTCTGATAACATGCTGCATTCATCCTTCCATCAATTTTGACCAATTTCCCTGTGCCTTTGTAGCTCACACATCCCCAAAACATCAGTGATCCACCTCCGTGTTTCACAGTAGGAATGGTGTACCTTTCATTATGGGCCTTGTTGACTCCTCTCCAAATGTAACGTTTATGGTTGTGGCCAAAAAGTTCAATTTTGGTCTCATCACTCCAAATGACTTTGTTCCAGAAGTTTTGAGGCTTGTCTCTGTGCTGTTTGGTGTATTGTAAGCAGGATATTTTGTGGCATTTGCGTAGAAATGTCTTTCTTCTGGTGACTCGACCATGCAGCCCATGTTTCTTCAAGTGTCTCCTTATTGTGGATCTTGAAACATCCACCCCAATTTTTTTCAGAGAGTCCTGTATTTCAGCAGAAGTTATTTGAGGGTTTTTCTTTGCATCTCTAACAATTGTCCTTGCAGTTGGAGCTGAAATTTTTGTTGGTCTGCCTGACCGTGGTTTGACTTCAACAGAATCCCTCTCTCTCCCCTTCTTAATTAGAGTTTTAACAGTGCTTCTTGGCATCCTCAATTCCTTGGATATCTTTTAAAATCCTTTTCCTGTTTTATACAGTTGAAATATCTTTTCTCGCAGATCTCTTGACAATTCTTTTGCTTTACCCATGACGCAGAAACCAGAAACTTCAACGTAGCACTGAGTGAAAGATGCACGTGTCTGTCAGGAGCTCAGAAACTCACTGAGCTTTTATACACACACACAGTTTATAAGCTAATAGATCACAGAGAGGATGGTTACCTTTAGTAGACATTCAAACCCATTTGTGTCAAATTTTGTGCATGTTATCAGGCCAAAACTGCCAGGGGGTGTAAACTTTTGAACAGGGTCATTTTTGAAGTTTCTGTTGTCATTATGATTTAAAAAGAGTAAACTAATCTTTTTTTCAATAAATGTCTTCACCCAACCACTAACCATGAGTGACAGAAAGGTTTTTGTGTTATTATTCATATTTTCTGAGAAAAGGCCAAAAAATCAGAAATTCTGCTGGGGGGTGTAAACTTTTGGGCACAACTGTATATTATCCACAACATTGGTATATCCCATAATGATGCCATTGGGGGGACATTTTCATAATGGCCTGTTTGAGGACACATTTTATAAAAGGTGGAGTTAGAGCAAACAGCAGAGGGAGAAAAGGGATTGTTCTCATTTGGATGTTGTAGACATGCTGTAGGGGCATATTTTTGTATGAAAACTATTACAAAGGGTGTTTTGAGATCATGGAGACATTTGGCTGCTTATGCAGTTGCAGAAAGAACAGATGTTTGAACTAGTGGGATTAATCAGGGACGCCTCTCCCATACGCCTGCGAACACCAGCCAGCATGGTCACAAGCTGAGTCCTAAAACTGGTCAGATTTTGTGGGATCAGTCTGTAAATGAAAGTGTAATTTTAGAGAAAAAGCAAGAAAACCTTTAACAGCAAATTTCCATTTATACCTTTTTGTACATGATGGGATTAGTCTTTAAAGTGGAGGAGGGCAAATTCTGCTTTCAATATTAACAATGTGAGAACAGGACCTCAGTTAAGATGTCTTCATTTTGGCATCAGTCCCATGGATGAGGCCACATCCAAAACCCCCTTCTCAGTAATCTGTCTGAGGTCAGCTGTTTGTACTTTGGTCTCTATTTAAGTTTCTTTGCTACCCACCACTGATTTGTTGTTTTTTTGTCTGAAGCACTTTGATTCTAAATTTAGAAAAAGCTGAAGTGGATCAGTAGAACGTAATGTCTTGTCTGTGTGAAGACAGAAATGAAATTAACAAACTTAGAGAGTCTTGTTTTTTAGAGTCATTATTCAATGATGTAACTCAATATATTCTGTCATAAAATGTTTAAGATATATTAAAGGATAAGTTCGGTTTCTACAGCTTTCACATTGTTTATAGAATGAAGTAGAACAATAAACTCACCCATAAGGCTTTCCTGATCCAAACAGTGCTTCAGGAGATATTTAGATCCAAAATCGAGCGGCGGACATCCATATAATGGTAGCACACGGGGCATGTATAGCGCCGCTCCTAAAACTGCATTAATCGTCCAAAAACTCATTAGTTTCACCAATATTTCATCATGGTCGGCTCACGCTACTCCTCCAAGACAGTCCGGGGTCACTCCACCCATGTTTTCGTGACTGTGCTGACCTCTGAACTTTATTTACGTTTGCCTCAGCACATGCACATGCACATGCACATGCACATGCGCAGTACGGCTTCCTCCTTTCGATGAGCTCCTCATCTGTAAACTCTGACTCGAAACTGTAAGGACACCCATCATATACAAAGTTCTCCTCCACAACATCTTCATCTGATAGATATTCGTCCATTTTGCACCAAACTGGAAGAAGAAAGTCGTCGTGTAGCCGGGAATCTTCCCCTGAAACAATGAGCCGTACTATGCATGCGCGGAGGCAAATGTAAACAAAGTCTTCAGTTCAGAGGTCAGCACAGTCAAAACATGGGTGGAGCGACCCCGTACTGTCTTGGAGGAGTAGCGTGAGCCGACCATGATGAAATATTGGTGAAACTAATGAGTTTTTGGACGATTAATGCAGTTTTAGGAGCAGCGCTATACATGCCCCGTGTGCTACCATTATACGGATGTCCGCCGCTCGATTTTGGATCTAAATATCTCCCGAAGCACTGTTTGGATCAGGAAAGCCTTCTGGGTGAGTATAATGTTCTACTTCATTCTATAAACAATGTGAAAGCTGTAGAAACTGAACTTATCCTTTAATGTGTAAAAACGCTGTTTACTTGTGGTTGCTGTTCATATTTTTACTTTAGAAACCAGAACTACAGGCACATTTTAAGGATAGCTTTTGTACAAAGCTTTGACTTCAATAATCTGAAATGTTTTCATTTCACATGAACTGAGCACATGTATATAATCACTGAAAAAGGTCTGGTATTTCAGGTTTCACTGACATTTCAACTGAATTCCCACACGACTCCACATTTACCAGCACTGCCAGTGAGTTCTGTATTTGCATGCATGACCAAGTTGGACAAATCATCTAACATACTAATGAACTAAATAATTATTTGTATTGACAGTTAAATGTTAACATTGTCAGGAAGCATAGTTAGTATTACCTCAGCTAGTAATGATGAAGGAGCAGTGATTGTGATTATAGAGGCACAAATAGTTCTGAAGACAGCTTTAAATGTAGAAGCAGCAGCCTAAACAGAGAAGTTCAGTGTTTCTCCTTTTTATTTTAAGTTAGAGTAACAGTTCTTCAGAGAGGTCAAATGAAAGCACGTTGTTACAGCTGCTTTGTTTCATTTTCCTAGAAATTGGAGAATTACAAGCATCCATTCAAATGTTGTCCATTTATGTTATTGTTTTAAAAATTCCAGGTGTATGGTAGCGACAACACAGCTGGGCAATTGCTAGCTTGTAATACGCTAAATTTCACACTATTTATACAAAATGTGATGTCATCTGACATCATACGACTACACAGCTAATTCATTGCAGTTTTCGAGCATGAATTAGACACACACCATTCATAATAGACTGTCCTAAATGCATTACATCTCTCCAGTATTTCTCAACAGCTCTGATTTTAGGAACCACCATTAACCCTCAAAGTGCATTTTGGGACACAAGGTTTCAAGACTATAAATCTAATTGTATCTGTGATAAGCCTGCATCAGTGAGTACATACTGAATATCAAACGCCTTTCTATTAAAACGTGTCAGTTAGCATTACATAGTTTTATCACCATCTATATTAAGGAGTCTTAATAGATCCCACACAAAATGCATTAGAAAAACCTTCCAAATTAAAGTGCAGGATTTTTCCTTGCATTTATTGCCCAGGTAAAGGCTCATGACCCAGTTAGAAAAGGCTCTGCAACCCATATTATGGTAAGGACCCACTAGCTTAGAACCACTGTCTAAAGGTGCGTTGACACCAAATGCGACTGATGCGACCTGGTCAGGCGTGACCAGATCGCACACAATGTGACAGACGCGATGTAGGTGGCTTGGTCACATTTTGGGAGACATGGGGCGGCGCTCATGTCCCTGCAGGTGGGTGCTCTTAGGGTCGCGTTGTACACACCACCAGGTCGAGGCACTCGGTTGCCTAAGTCGAAAAATTTGAACTTTTCAGGCAACATTGCATGTGGCTGTGCCGTGACAACCAATCATCGTTGTGTGGGTGTTTATTCCGGCTCACAGAGTGACAGTCCATGTCCATGTGAGAACATTAGTAAGTGAGTACATTGGTTCCACCTTAAAAGTGCCTTCACACCAAACGTGACTTGGTGATCGAGATCGCATTGCCCACCCAAATAGTGTCACCAGTCCATATATAGTCAGTGACTTCATGCCTGCTTGGGTTTCACCTTGATCATATCATATCATACACCCAAAACCAGTGAAGTTGGCACGTTGTGTAAATCATAAATAAAAACAGAATACAATGATTTGCAAATCCTTTTTGACTTATATTCAATTGAATAAACAAAATAGACAAGATACTTCATGATCGAACTGAGAAACTTTATTTACTTTTGCAAATAATCATCAACTTAGAATTTAATGGCAGCAACACATTGCAAAAAAGTTGGCACAGGGACATTTTTACTACTGTGTTACATCACCTTTCCTTTTAACAACACTAAGTAAACATTTGGGAACTGAGGAGACCAATTTTTGAAGCTTTTCGGGTGGAATTCTTTCCCATTCTTGCCTGATGTACAGCTTAAGTCACAGGTGTCAAACTGATCCAGTAAAGGGCCACTGTGGCTGCAGGTTTTCATTCCAACCAAGCAAGAACACACCTGATCCAACAAATCAACCATGTAAAGACAATCCAGTTGATTGAATAATTTGCGTCAGGTGTGTTTTTGCTTGGTTGGAAAGAAAACCTGCAGCCACAGTGGCCCTATACTGAATCAGTTTGACACCCCTGGCTTAAGTTGTTCAACAGTCCAGGGTCTCCGTTGTTGTATTTTACGCTTCATAATGCGCCACACATTTTCAATGGGGGACAGGTCTGGACTACAGGCAGGCCAGTCTAGTACCTGCACTCTTTTACTACGAAGCCACGCTGTTGTAACACGTGCAGAATGTGGCTTGGCATTGTCTTGCCGAAATAAGGAAGGGTGTCCATGAAAAAGACGTTGCTTGGATGGTAACATATGTTGCTCCAAAACCTGTATGTACCTTTCAGCATTAATGGTGCCTTCACAGATGTGTAAGTTATCCATGCCTTGGACAGTAATACACCCCCATACCATCACAGATGCTGGCTTTTGAACTTTGACCTGTAACAGTCTGGATGGTTCTTTTTCTCTTTGGTCCGGAGGACATGACGACCACAGTTTCTAAAAACAATTTGAAATGTGGACTCGACAGACCATAGAACACTTTTCCACTTTGCATCAGTCCATCTTAGATGAGCTCGGGCCCAGCGAAGCCGGCGGCGTTTCTGGATGTTGTTGATAAATGGCTTTGGCTTTGCATAGTAGAGTTTTAACTTGCACTTACAGATGTAGACGAACTGTAGTTACTGACAGTGGTTTTCTGAAGTGTTCCTGAGCCCATGTGGTGATATCCTTTACACAGAGATGCCGGTTTTTGATGCAGTACAGCCTGAGGGATCGAAGGTCACGGGCAGTCAATGTTGGTTTTCGGCCTTACCGCTTACGTGCAGTAATTTCTCCAGATTCTCTGAACCTTTTGATGAAATCCCTAAATTCCTTGCAATAGCTCGCTGAGAAATGTTGTTCTTAAACTGTTGGACAATTTGCTCACGCATTTGTTCACAAAGTGGTGACCCTCGCCCCATCATTGTTTGTGAATGACTGAGCATTTCAGGGAAGCTGCTTTTATACCCAATCATGGCACCCACCTGTTCCCAATTAGCCTGTTCACCTGTGGGATGTTCCAAATAAGTGTTTGATTAGCATTCCTCAACTTTCTCAGTCTTTTTTGCCACTTGTGCCAGCTCTTTTGAAACATGTTGCAGGCATCAAATTTGAAATGAGCTAATATTTGCAAAAAATAACACAGTTTACCAGTTCAAACGTTAAGTATCTTGTCTTTGCTGTGTATTCAATTGAATGTAGGCTAAAAGGGATTTGCAAATCATTGTATTCTGTTTTTATAACGATTTACACAACGTGCCAAATTCACTGGTTTTGGGTTTGTATATAATTGGATGTATTAGCTGACAGTATTCCAACTGTGTCCTTTTCACTCACCTACCAACCACAAAACACTGCAGCTGATGGTTCTGCAGCAGCATCATCTGTCAGTTCTCTACAGTCCGTCAAGGCAGAACTAATGTTCTCCCTAACTGCTGTTTCCTACACGAACATGGATTGTTACTTTGTGAAACGGAATAAAAACCGTCTGTCACTGGCGTCGTCACACACACACACGACGCTGATTGGCTGTCACAGCAAAGCCACACGATACTGGTGATAATGATAATGTCAAAAACATTTACACTCAATGAAAGCATATGGTTTTTGTTTAAAGATCAGTAAATAACCGTCTTCAATAATGATGATCTCAATATCTGAAATTTATTGTGATTATGATTTTAGGCACAATCAAGTTGCGCTATTCATAATGCAATATTTATGTTTTTTTATCAGTATACAGTATAGTATTATTAAGGTTTGTGGTTTTGGATATAGCTGATATTTCAGTGTTTTTTATTATTTTAAAAAGCTTTAACTGACTCTCATGACAGGCCAAAACACTCGTAATTACTCTGATGTCAAGAATAAATAGTAGCAGGTATAAATTAGTAACAAATTGCTGATTACATTGTCATAAATTGATTTTTATTGTTTTAAATTTATCAGGTTAGTATTTTGCCCATGTTAGTGGACCTAGGATTTGCTCTGAAAAAATTAATTGCGGTGAAGTTGGGACGATATGTAAACATAAATAAAAACAGAAAACAATGAATTGCCCTCGGTTACACTTCCTGAGTGCTGTGAGACAGAAGTATACATAACCCTGTCCCAGCTTTTATGAAACATGTTTCAGGTATTTTTTCAAAATGAGTGCATTTTTTTCTTAAACAAAACATGATCAGTTTGAGCATTAAATATCTTGTCTTTATGCAGTATTTAATTTGATTTAGGTCAAAAACGATGTCCAAATCAGTGTGCTCTGTTTTTATTTTAATTTTACACAATGTCCCAACTTCATTGGAATTGGGGTTTGTTTCAATCTATCAGTTTTAATTGTGATAATAATATTAACAAACTAACACAAAAGGAAAAAAACTCTTGCATGTACTTTTTTGGTAATCATTGACACGCTTACATTTAACTAAGAATCCTGACTTCACTAATGTGGCGCGCATGATAAAAACTGCATGCAGCAGTAGTTTTATGTTATTTCTGGCAGGTGTAGGTGCATTTATGGTTGTAGCATTATAAATCAAAGTTTAAATGTGTTTTCTTATCAGCAGCAGCCTCCACCTGTCCACAGACGACACAGAGTTTAAGCCCCTCAGCTTCAGTGACCACAGAAACAAGCAGCACAGAGCCGACCTCACTCGAGTCAGATCAGTCTCAGGGTAAATATGAAACAGATGTGCATGCCCAGCTTTAATAAATGCTGACACCAGCAGATAAATATCAGACATCTTAACATCAATGATGGTCTAGGAATCAAAAACAAGCTGCTACAGTTAAAGTCAGCAAAGATCAAATCATATGTTGGTTAGCATGGAGGCTACCCCAAACAAAAGGTAAAAATACATGATTAGGCATCTAACGCATAAAAACAGGCTAACAGAAGAATCACTGGCCACTTAATCTGGTACACCAGTTCTAGTGCTGCATCATATTGAAACAGAAATATAAACATTTAGGTTTTCATAGGCAGACATCCATACAGAGAACTACAATTACAAACATTGCATTTATCTGTAAGAAGAATTTTATCAAGTTTGAATTATCAGTGATCAGTCAATTTCAACTTCACTTAATTGTAGCCGATGGGCTCAAATAGGTGGCCTCAGTAGTCCAGGGGTCGAGAACCATCTATGAAGGCATGCACTGGTGTGTAGGGGGGCGTGACCTCAGTACCCCTGCAGGTGCTATGTGCATGTGAGTGAGAAATGGCAGAGATTAACTTAAGTATATTTGCATGAAATTATCTTATTCTAGTCAACATTATGCTAAAATATGTTCACAACAACTATAGTTAAAATCACTGTTAAGGACAAACCAGCAGTTATTTTAGATTCTATTTTTCCCATTATTAATGTTATTTACGTTATTTCCTGTGTATTTGCATTAATTGCCATTATCTTAAAATTGTGCAACCTTAGGTGCAAGAATAGAGTGGCTGTGAGAGTGTCAGCTAAAAAAAAGAATGATCGAATGAAGTGCTGCAACATTTCAGTGCAATTGTTAACAAATATTTCCAAGTTTAATCAAGATATAAAGAGTTTGGGAAAAAATTACATATATATGTATCTATATATATATATATATATATATATATATATATACACACATATGTACATATATATATATATATATATATATATATATGTATATATATATATATATATATATATATATATATATATATATATATATATATATATATATATATATATATATATATATATATATATATATATATATATATATATATATATATATATATTTATATATATGTGTGTGTCCGTAGATAGATAGATAGATATGGCCAGTAAAAATGTGTTTTATTTATTTTAGTGAGGTTCTTTTGTCACACCTGAATTTCTATAATCTGAGTTAACTGAGTTCTATAATCTGCTCCCAAACTCTGGAACTCTCTCCCCACGGACCTCAGAAACATCGACTCCCTTCCCTACTTCAAATCAAAACTCAAAACCCATCTGTTTCAAACTGCTTATTCCCTTTAATTTTCCACCCTCATTTAACAGTGTCACTCTTGTATGTTGTTTTATTTATTTTAATTGAGATTTTAATGCACTGTGTTTTTTATTATGTATTTTGTAAAGTGTCCTTGGGTGCTAAGAAAGGCGCTTTTAAATAAAATGTATTATTATTATTATTATTATTAAATGAATCAGCTTTAAACTAATGAGGCATCATGAGTGAGCCTTGGGGAGCTCCGTCCTATTTCTTTCTTGATATCTATATCCTTGTGTGTTTCTTTAAAACTAAAACTGTACACATACAGTTTGGAACAAATTGTTTTTCAGATTCCAGGGTTATTCCCATTTTTTCGTGTTATTTGCATAATTCCCTGTTTCTTCCTGGTTATTCCTGTTAATTCCCACTAATTCCTAACATTGTGCAACCTTAGGTATACCCGATAAGGTGGCCAGTGTGACATTGTAAGGTCAAAAGGAGGAATGTTAGAATAAAGTGCAGCAACATTTCCGTGCCACTGTTAACAGATAATTCCAAGTGTAAATCAAGAAATGCAGGGTTTGAAAAAAAATCACATCATTGTGTTTATATCTGGGGTTGGATTTTTTTTTTGGCCAGTGGAAATGTGTTTTATTTCTTTTTCTTTAATTAGTTTTAATGAAATCAATTTGTGACACTGTTTTTTACATTCTAAGTTAATTTAAATGCACCAGCTTTTAACTAAAGAGGCACCACGCGTGAGCCTTGTGTTCTGAATTTTTCTGCAAAGATTTAGTGGCTGGAACACAGCGACAAACTTGAAGAATTTTGACAGCTATCCAACTATATTTTCTGTTTTACTTTTTATCTCTGCAACAGTTCTGTTTGGTACCATCTGACGCTCCTCTATTTTTTTTACCGTTGTGTGCTGCATTGCATTCAGCTGTGTAGCATCCCACAGTCCTTAAATCACAATCTTTCTCTGCCATGACAGTAAATCTGGTGAAAACCAGACAAAAGGAGGAAACAACAAAAAAGGAGGAAACGACAGCGACGCCAACCATCACCACCAATCCTCCAGACATCAGGACAGCCCATAGTCTTCTTTCTGCCAGTAAGCTGTAACACTTTTCTTTCAGCTTTGACGTAACACAATCACTGTACGCACTGCTGCCGGGCAAGACGTGCTTCCCCTGCTCAGAATAATGCAGAAGTTGACAGACGTGATGCTAACCACATACTAGTTTCAGTGTTTGACTAAGAGGCAGCTGCTGTTGACAGCGATACAGTAAGCTCATTGCCCATATTGTGCCTCAACATTGAGCCATTTCAGACTGACAACTCTAAATTTTTGAAAATACATGTTTCCACTTTTTTTTCTTACGGTAGTAGCATATGGTGAAGTATATCTTTCTTGTTGACAGATCTCAGCAGTGAGACAAAAGCAGGACTCTCCTGTGCTCTGCTGGTGATCATCTGTGCTTTGTGTGGGATGGTCTTCTGGTCTTACAGGAGGTAAGCTGGAAAAAATGGACTCATACATAATCTGATCTGAAGCTCCAAAGAGACTAAAGAGCAAGCTTCTATAATGCTGCATCCCAGTTGTACTGGGAAGTCGGGATTTTCGAGTTCCTAGTGGGAAATTTCAACTGGAGCGCCCCCAGAGATCAGAATTTCCCACTGGGAACGCGAAGGATCCTCACCAACCCAGAGCTGACAATCAATGATGCCTGCCCCCAGTGTAAACAGATATTAAGCTCCTGTATTATTCTGTTTATTTGCACTTCTGACTGGTGTTTATGGCACCAAATCAGCCGTTTACACAGTACTGTTCAACTTGTAATTATGGAAATGCTGCCATGGTGTTATTTACATTCTTCATGTGGTATTTGTGGACTAAAACACAGGGCGTGCTAACGATGGCTAACACAACAGCTAACAATAGCCTGTTCATTGTTTTTTCTGACTTTGTTACTGGAACGCTGATAACTCAGAGATGACACCACTTCCACTTCCCTCTTCCCAGTCCTGAGGTAATGGAACGTAGCATAAATACAGTCATTCCCTAAAAAGATATGTCAAAATCTAGTTTAACAAAGTAAGTGTCACTGCTTGGGGCACCAAAGATCCCAAATTGCGTTTTAAAACTGCCAGACGACCTGCTGGTCACATGTAGAATTGCTTTATTTATGCACAAGGATAATGAAAATTGGAAAACTGGGCAATCTTATGGAAAAAAGTAAAAATGAATGTTTTAAAGGCTTTTCTTCAAACTTAAAAGCAGCAACTAGACAATTATTGTGTGTATGTATGCTAGAAGTGCCATATTATCAAAAAATTACAGCTATAATGGTTTAATTGTCATTTTTGGCCTGAATGGGCTTACGGGGAATATTTTGAGAACTCTAGGCCTGTTATGATATTACAGTCAATCTGTCAATCAATCTTTGTTTGTATAGGGCCAATTCAAAACAAGTGTTATCTTGAGACACTTTACAACAGAGCATAAAACTCTTCATTTTATGCATACACATACATGCATTGATACATGAAGGGCTCTATCTTGGACCAGGCAAAGGCGCGGCGCACCTGCCCTGTGCTGTCCCTGAAAGAAGAGAATTACAATAGTCCAGTCTAGAGGAAACAAAAGTATGGACTAGCTTTTCAGCATCGCTCTGGGACAGGATAGGCCTGATATTAGTGATGTTACGATGATGAGAAAAGACTGTTTCTGATATTTGCTTCATGTGAGAGTTAAATAATAAATCCTGATCAAAAAGAATTGAAATAATCAGTCAACTTGATAGAAAGATGCTTCACTTTGAACTTGAGGTTTTATAGACCATCACAGTATGCAAACACACACTCAAAAAGTTAAATGATAAACCAAAATGACCTACGTACATCTTTAGCTGATCATCCACTCGTTGAATATACAACAAACACTGTATGCTGTAGGGGTGTAACGGTACAGTACACAAAAATCAAAATTGGTACGTACCTCGGTTTTGGAGTCACGGTTCGGTACATTTTCGGTACAGTATGGGAACAACGCAAAACCATTTGCTTGTTTAGCATGTTTATTAAACCAAAAATTTGTAATTATACAAACAGAAAAACAAAATAAATTCAATGTGCTGCTTGGTAATTCTAATAAATTAAATTAAATAAATAAGCAACAAATGTATGAAATTAAAAATAATGAGTTTCTTTTTAAAACCAACATTTTCCGCAACTGAATATGGTCTTAGATCCGATGCTATAAAAACTCCGATAGATGCTGTTACCACTTTGGCCCGATCTAAGCTGTCTGGGAGAGGCTGCTTGAATGCGGACGGCAGTTGAATTTGCACTTCAGTGTTTTTTCTTTTCCATACCGCGGAAATCCTTACACTTGGGTGGTGCCGTTTCAGGTGAGTTAGCTTGTTTAATGTGCTGCCGGAAAATACCTGACCTTAGTGGAACAGTGTCTGCACACTGCCTTCGTTTTATCCACCTGTCTTTCTCCATTGCAATATTTCACAAGAAAGCCAGAGTGTTCCCAAACAGGAGATTTCAGCGACGGGGGAGGGTCTCCAAGCTCTGGTTGGTCGCTAGTAGTAGCCATGATGCACAATTCAGACACAAGCTCCTGTGGTTACAGAAGCTCTTTGATATTCGTCTTCTGATTGGCTCGCTGTGAGACATCTCATCCACATGATATGCACATGATCACAAGAGCACAAATCACAGACCACTTTCCTCATGAATATTAAAAAGCCTTCCCTAACCACGGCAATCATAGACAAGTACCCCCGTGAATATTAAAGAGCCATGTGCAGCGGCTAGCGTAAAACGTACTGTACTTGTTCGAGTACAGGACTGTACCGAACTGAATGTCCTTTTCGAGCAGTTCGGTACGGATACATGTACCGTTACACCCCTAGTATGCTGCTATTTAAAAAGGGTATTAATTAGCTTTAAATTGTATTATAACCACCTGTTGTTGGGAAGTGTGAAGAGACAACACTCTGATGCAAAAAAATCCCCTCCAAAATTAAAGCACAGGACTTTTTTCATACAATTTTTTTCCCCGGGAAAAGACTCGCTGATCTAGGAGAACAACATCAGAAGGAGTGTGAGAAATGGACATTATTTGATTAGCAATGACAGGTTAAAGACTGATATATTTACTGTTAAAGTTTTGGTTTATTTCCTTTATCTTGTCATCATGTCCTGTTTTGTAAACAACTGTAAAAAAATTAACAAAACAGTGAACATGCCGACCCTACATTGTTAATTTTTTTACAGTTGTTTACAAAACAGTAAGCATGCCGACCCTACAGAAGTTAGTTGCTACACATTGGTGTTTAATAAATTCCACCCTCAACAGAACAAATGGCAAATCACAGTGCAGAATTTTGGACGGGCACATGGAGAGGCCAATTAAAATTACAGATGGGGCCAAGACAGGAGTGGGTATTTCCAGAAACCTCATGATACAATATGATTTTAACAAAATTTCCAGCAAGTTTTGCTTTTATTACAAGTAGAAATAGAGCTAGGATGAGTTTAAAATTATTCTACAAGTCAAGAAAATTAAATTCAGGTCCTCAGAGATGGTAGACCTTAGTTCAAATTTGGAGCATGTGCTTTATCGTTGTAGCTTTACCTCTATTTTTAACTGTGCCATTGTTAAAGGTGCTATGAGGAGAATCTAGTTCCGCCGACATAAAGACTCTGCTACCCACGAGCACGCGCGGCAACTGTCGTAATGCTGCGTTCCAGTAACCTCGGAACTGGGAGTGACATCATCTCTGACTTCTTGGCGTTCCAGTTGAAGTCGGAAAAAAACATGCCGATCTACCAGGCTATTGTTAGCTGTTGTTAGCACAAATATCACATGAAGAATGTGATTATCACTATGGCAGCATTTTTGTAAATATAAGTCTAACAATACTATGTATACAGCTGATCTAGAGTGATACACCCCAGTCAGAAGTGGAAATAAATTGATTATTACAGGAGCTAAATAACTGTTCACACTGGGGGCATCCATCTTCTATTGTCAACATGGGGTTGGCGAGGTTTCACCAAGTTCCCAGTAGGAAATTCCGACTTCAGGGGACATTCCAGTTGCAGTTTCCTACTTGGAACTCGGAAATTCCTATGTCTGACTACAACTGGAACGCACCACAAGACGTGACAATTTTTGGAAAACTTAGTATCGTAGTTTTGTAGCCGTCTATATATCGCTACTTACAGCCTGGTGCTCTAAGATGTGTCCGAATAATATAAATTTGCTCTAGTTTTAATTGTCTTGTTACCAAAGTTGAGTATCCAGGCCAGTCCAGCCCTGTCCGACCCGACCGTGAAGCTAAGAAATAGCATTTATAGATAACCTATTTTGATGCTATAAAACTCATCTTAAAGTGTGTATTTGGATCAGGCATATATCTAAAAGTGAGACTTTTTTGTAATTACTTAGAAACTCCTCACAGCATCTTTAACATCACCTAAAGTGTATTGACAACTGCCACAACATTTAGGCCACATCGGTTCTGCAGAATCCGTATCAACACATGTATCCCAAAGGAGTGCGTGATGATATTTTGCCGTATCGATATTTTAAGCACAGACCTACCGTGGTGTGTGCTCCCACTTTTTGAGAAACTCTGGGATAATACAACAGAAATATACTGAAATGAATCATTTAACTAATGTGTGCTCTCATATCAATTCACTAGCCATAATCTCATCACCTCTTGTCTTTCCTCTGTCATTTAGGAGGTCGAAACTCAGCATCCCACTAGAAATACCAGAGGTGGAAGTCCCCATGAATCCATCTCACAGGACTGCTGACAGAGGGATGGACTCCCCGCCTGCAGACGCAGATGACACATTACTTTGACATTCTCCTGAGAGGCTCTCCAGACTTTCAGAAACACTGACACTTTGGGCATTATTTGGTAGCAACATTCAAGGCTGAGTGATGATGGTGACTGGAGAAGGAACCAAAGCTTTGCCTTCACAGCTCGGACTTTGTCTTGATTGTACATGCTCGGTGGCGTGAGCAATATGGTATTAAAACTGTGTGTCCTTGCAGTGTGTCCTCACTGTGTGTCCCTTTGCATCACGAGTGTTTTTATTTATATACTTGCCTTCATGTGATGTTTGTTACAGGAGTTTACCACCAGAGGGCGCAATGACCCGGTCTGTTTGTAACCACCTGTTGTGTTCAAATAAAACTGCAAATATGGCTGAAATTCTTAGAGAAAAAACAATAAAATAAACAATTATCAATGTTATTGTCAAATATTTCTGTGTAACCATTCAGTTCTGGGGAGCCTTTGGAAGAAAAGGTTTGTATTATTATGAATTGTACAATTTTATATATTGATTAAAGATCTAATTTTATTTTATATAAACCAAAATAAAATATTAAAAGCTCTATAAACCTCCTCGTATTGCTTGGTAAAGTTCACATCCCTGAATCCAAATCAAAAAATTCTCACCTGTGCTTTACTGTTTTAATCACTGAAATTAAGAATTGAACCCAGACTGTAAAAGATATTAATTAAAGGAAATTGAAATACACTTTTGACTTAATGAGGGACTTGTTTGAGGTCCCATGCCCTGCAAAATTAATTTCATCTGCTTTTAAAGCTGTTAGAGGAGGCTTGGGGAGCAGAAGAACATCATACCTTTTACCAAACTCTCATGGAGAAATGGGCTATGCCTCTTTAAAGCATCTACTTCTTAAAATGTTCATCTTTTTTACTTCCTGTGGTTTATTGTGTCATAGCTATACAGCCTCCACCTACAGGAGTGTCTTCTGCTCATTGCTGAAGAACTCCGTGAAAGTTTTGAAGTCCTCTCCACAGCCTGTAGACCCCCCCCCCCCCAAACTATGAAAGCCTCCTGTAACCTTGCCATCCCCTCAGGTCTTAATGTTTCCTAAGGGGAGGGAAAGAGAGCTACATCTGGTCCTCTACGTAGAATCAACTTCAATCAACTTCAATCAGATCCTTTCCTGACAGACGCACTTGACATGATACAGTCAAACGGTCAAATAAACCAGGATATCTATCTCGTACACCTCTGTCTATGTTACCTCCGCCAAGAAGGTTCTGTTTTGTCAACATAAGTTTGTTTGTTTGTCAGCAAGATTACGTAAAAGCTGTGGGATGGATTTTGATGAAATTTTAAAGAGATGTTGGTAATGGCCCAATTTAGAAATTATTAGATTTTAATTTAAAGAATTTAATTTAATTTAATTTAATTTAATTTAATTTAATTTAATTTAATTTAATTTAAAGAAATTGTATCTCTGCTTTTTTAAACAGACTCGCCTCTAATTTCACAGGATAATATAGGGCCCATGTCTCTATCAGAAGGTTTCTTGTTAGCGAGAAAGACAGCAGGGTGGATTCTTCTTGAATTTTTCAGGAGATGTTTGTAATGGCCCACCCTGCATATGATTAGATTTTGGTAATTATGTGCATATATTTGTCTGGATGCAAAACCAAAACAAAAAAAAAAACAAACAAACATAACAATGGAGAGAATTTTTTTAAAAAAAAGTCACATCTCTGCCATTGTTTGGAAGACTCGCCTCCAGTTTCACAGGATAATATGGGGCCTATGCCTCTACCACCAATGTAAATTTTAGCTGGATCCGATGAAGATTGACGTCACAAAGAATACTGAACAAGAATGAGAAATCCCACTGACGATATTCAATAATTCATATAAATTCTAAACTTTAAGGACAACAACTTTATGTATGAACTGAGTTTAGTCTGAATCCTAGTCGACTCTAGATTTGAGAACACCTTTACAAGGTCTGTGGAAAATCCACTGCTGGAAGTGAGCTGCTTTGCAGAGGCCTGTGTTCTCTGAGTGGTTGTCTAGTTGTTCAGTTTTTTTAGATGCGTTTCTGTTATTTGTATGTCCTGGTCTGCATTATGCTTTCGTGGCTGTGCGACTAGTTATATTATTTGTAATTTTTTTGTTGTGAAATGAATTAATACTGGTGGGAAAAAGAACGATTAAATGTGCTCCTCTAAAAAGTTTGGTGTCGCATCCATCCGCTAGGTGGCGTAGGTGGAAACTGTCTCCACTGGTCGGGCCGCCTGTCGTTCTTGGTTCGTCGGTTGTTGACGTGACTTCCGCCTGATCGCTCCTCAAAGTAAAGAAGCGTTATCGTGAAATGTGCAGCTGAATTCTTTTTTAAAAATACCGTCAAAGTTTGTTAATGCCTGGGAGTTCCTAACCTCGGTACGTTCACAGTAAGCCAAGCAGTATTTGTATGTTTGAAGCTTTATTTGTGTTGGTGTAGGATAACACAGTAGCTCTGTTAGCATTAGCTGCGGCTAGTTTCGTGTTCAGACATTTTCTGCAGGATTTGGTTCATTAGTTGACTTGAGGTTTGACCAATGAAGACTCAGAATCAAAGTTTGATTCAGTGGGTTTCTGATAAATTAGTTAGGATGTGGCCAGCTTGCACTCAGTCAGATCGTGGCTAAGAGCCGGTGTAAAGCTGTAACTAGTGACCGTGTTACTTGATGTCTATAGAAAGAAAACAGTAACGTTTGAAACTAGTCTTGGTTATCCCTCTTTGTTAGATTTTCATGATAAACCTCATGTATTTAGCATATTTTGTCATACATTCTGGTAAAGCTTTAGAAAGACTTCCGTTGGGACACACTCAAAGGTTTACGTCTTCATGGCTACGACAGTCACTGATTTATGTGGCCGTAAGTCTCCAGTAAACACGGTCGCTCTTTAATCCGGTGCACTAGACTCACGTAGAGATAACTTTTGAGGTCGAGCAATGGACATATTGAATTCAGAATTCAGAGTTAGGCTTTGTTGTTTATGGAATTGTCTATCCTGATGTTGGTACAGAGAATTGACGTCAAGCTTAATGTTTTGTAAAATTATATGTTTAATGACAGCAGCATAATCTGCTTGAAATGGGAAATTTTTTTCTTTATTGCCAGTCGGGAATTTTGCAGATATGCAGTATGGCAATATTTCGGCCAGAGCATGGCAATGTGACCTAAATATATCATAATTGTTTTTCCAGTAAAGTCGATTTATGATTTTAATACCTCTCCGAAAATATACTTCAAGTGACACAAAAGGACACAAATCAAGTAGCGATGCACGATATTATCGGTTTGATAACGGTATCAGCTGATGTCAGCCTTCAGAGTTAAACACCAGTATTAACTGGTATTGAAATCAATGCTAGTATTTACAGCAGATATATGAGCCACACGTATTAGCCATATCGGTCAAATTACACAAATATTCTCTAATGATGCACCCTCACACCACTGTGTGGGGACACAAGAGTTTGCAAGAGTTGAATGCTGTTTTTCTTGTTTTACAACTGCTCCTTGTAAAAATAGACTGTAACACTAAAAGAAAAAAGTCCATTGTTGTTAAGTTCAGATCTTGTGCTCTTGACCAGGAATATCAGAATTGGTATTTGAGATAATGAGTTAAGAAATATCAACATATTGTATATCAACAAAAAGCTACCATTGTTCATCCCAAACACAAGTTTGTTGTCAAAATATGTTTCAGATTTAAACTGACTTTCCCCTCTTATAGTTAAAGGAGACATATCATGCTTGTTTCTCCTTTTCACTATGCCAGACTAGGATGCCTGTAAAGCATTTCTGCCCTCAGTACAAGTCATTTAGTTCCTTCATTGCCCTACAATAGCGTTCTTTGTATCCTCATTTCAGGCCATTATCAAGCGCTTGTTGAAACGCTTTCTCTCAAGGCTGACCTAAAGTTACATCGCAATGTCACAGCCCTTTGTGCTCTGATTGGTCAGTTCTATTGGGGGTAGAGCCAGCCTGTCCTTCTTCTTCTACTGTATTTTCCGGCAGGCTCAAAGCAGCGACCGCGTATTGAGTCCCCCTACAGGCCAGAGCTGGTAATGAGGGAGAGTGAGCGAGGGAATTTTATACCCCTGCTGGTGGATGTGTTCCTCGGTGAGGGTTTGGGGCTGACGGACATCACAGAGGAAGAAGTGTTTTATCAGATTACTCCAATAAAAAGAAAGGATCCTCGTGATATCATGACGTTTGAAATCTCGCCATCATCTCGCAATGACCTATTTTCAGAGGCATCAAATCTCGTTCAAGGATATCAGAAAAAATACAATATCTAATTTTTTGAAAATTAAGGGGGTGTAAGGTCTTTTTTTCAAATTTATTATATTATATGTAAGTATTAAATCATGCATCAGCATGATATGTCTCCTTTAAAATGCATGCTGTAATTTTATCATAAAATGTTTCCTTTGTAGCTCAAACATTAGGCCTGTCTACGTAAACTCTGAAAAATGAGTGTTTTCACAGAAAATTAACATGAAAACATCTGATTAATATTTAATCTAATTTAAGAAGCAAATAAAGGATTAAACCTGTTTGTGCAAAACCTGACAGGGCCGACCATCATGAAAATGTACATGTTCAGTATTTCTATTGTCAAACATTGCAACAACTTATGACTGGAGTAAGTTGAGAAAAAATAATCTTGATATTCTACATTTTAGTCTTCTGCACAAAGTAATTCAAATGTACTGATATATTTATATATTTCATAACTCATTTAACCAGTTTTTATACTTTTAAGTCAAGAACACAAAGTCTTTAGTTTAGACGGTCGTTGACTGTAGGAGGTCTAAGCCTGGAGTTTTCAGGAGTCAAATAGGTTTTCTTGTATTTCCTCTGGTCCTTTTACAAATAGACAGTCACACTAAAAGTAACTAAAGTAATTTTTTGTAAGGCTAAGACTTTGTGGTCTTCACAAAAATATGGATATTGGCAGTAATGAGTTCAGAAAATGTGCAGCAGAAAGACATGACCAAGTTGAGAGTCAGTTTTATCAAGTTTGTATTTCCTTTTGTAGGGAAACAGAAGCTCCGACGTGCAGCAATGTCGCTGTATGATGACCTCGGTGTGGGGGCCAGTGACACCAAAACTGAAGGCTGGTCCAAGAACTTCAAGCTGCTGCAGTCCCAGCTGAAGGTGAAGAAGGCTGCGTTAACTCAAGCTAAGGTAAGTAACAGGCTCTACAAGCTCAGTACACAAAGTGCAGATACTTCTCATCAAAGGGAGTAAATACATTTAGAACCAATATGAACGTCACCTTTAACTCTAAGCAACTGTAAACCCCTAAATAGGGGTGTGCGATAAGATGATATTAAATCGTTAAGGATTATAATGTGGGGATGATCTCATGAAGCAGAAAGATCATCAGATCGTCTGTGTGGGCGCAGAGACTACACGCAGTGCATGGTAGGATCTCCTGTTTGGTTATGAAGCATGAAGCCATGGCGGAAAGAAAAAAGGAGATAAAAGCTTGAAGATGTCTGAACAAAAATCTGTTCTAAAGCAGCTGTATTATTCACTCAGATTATAGACATTGCAGTTAGATAACATTTGTTTTAAATTGTTGCACTTCAAGAGATAATGTTGATGTTGTTGAATGTTGTTCATTACCTGTTATGTTTACATTTATTGCACATTTTTATAAAAACTGCACTATTTAAATTAAAACCTGTTCAGAGGGTTTCTTTGGCTTTAAGTGTCTTTTTTTTTCTTTTAGGGTTTTACATGTTTTATATGTTAAACATAAGGAAAAATGGTCAAACATGCAAATTAGTCTAGAAAAATCAACATAAAAAAGAATTGTGATAAAATCGTGATTGTGATTTTATTTTTAAAAAATCGTGATGATATTTTTGCCATATCGCTCACCCCTACCCCTAAATGACTTTTCGTTTATTTTTATTTTTAGAATAACAAGCCAATAATCAATTCAATACATGTGTGTGAGGCTGATGTATCACATGCTGAAGTGCAGTATCTCTGTCCTTCAACACTGAGCTTATTTCAGAACCCTTGCAGCTCCAAGCCATTTTCTATTCTTAATAAGCTGGATTTGTTTTTGTTGCAACCTGTGCCTGAATTTATTTTATTCAGGATGATTAGGCTCTGTGTATTTATGCTATAATAAGGGATGTACAATATTGGATTTTTCCTGATTACTGATATGCTGATAGTTTTTTTCATTATTGCCAATAGCAGAACTGATATCTTAATTTCTGGTCAAGAGCTCAAGCTCTGTACTTAATTAAATGGACGAGTTTCTTTCAGTGTTACAGTAAATTTTTGCGAGGAACAGATGTAAAACAAGAAAAACAGCATTTCACTCTTGCAAAAATGAAACCCTTGATTTTTAAATGTACCCATGCACAACTTTTGTGTAATTTGCCAATTGTTCATCTGGATATTTGGCCAATATATTGACTGTAAATATCTGCCAAAAATTTCAATATCAAACCAAGTAATATTTTACATCCCGAAGTGTAATGTTGTCACACAAATGTATCAAAGTTTTTAAATCATAGATATATGAGTAACATACAAAACAGAAATAAAGTATCACTTAGTATTATCTAAATCACTTTCAAAACAAAAATATCAAGCCTTTCCCTTAAAAAAAAAGTATGTAAGAAGCAAAAAACAAAATAAAATCATTTTACATATTTACACATATTTGTACAATGGTGTTTTTGAGTTATTTCTGACACTTTGGGAAACAGTTTCTGATCTGTCCACTGTTACGAAGAGCCACAACACATTGCTCAGATTTTCTTGTAATTTTTGGGGGGGAGCTGATAGGTGGCTATCATGTGTTTTGTAGACTGAAAGAATGGCCTGATCTGATTGTAGGTAAGACTGACAGGATGTTTTACTTTCTTTTGGGCTCTGATGGAAGTCCTTTAACATCACTGTTACGTTTCTTGTCAAAACAATGTCATAAAATAGGGATGCTCCGATCACCATTTTTGGGTGCCGATCCGATCACCGATCACAGGATTCACATATCTGCCGATCACCGACCGCCACCGATACCGATCACAGAATGAATGAGAGAATAATCAATCATACTACATATCCTGTATTTACAGTCTAGCCTTGTGCACCACTTTAAGTGACAAAACTATTTGTGCTAAAACAAATATATGCAATAAACAAGTAGAATTACATGCCCTGTCAAGTGCAATAGATGACATTAAATAAATAAAATTTACTTGCCTTACTCTCCAAGTAAGGTGAAAAAAGGCTTCAAAATCATATTAAACAAAAAAAGGCAGTTTTATATTCAGTTGTTAATAAATAATAACAAAAATAGATAAATAAATAAAATTGAGAAATACTTCTGATAAACGAAAAAAAAAAATCTGAGTAAATCCTAAAAACAGTCTGTTTTTAGGATTTACTCAGCAATATATTTTAACCACCTGTTTATACTCTCTCTTCAAAAGACTGGACTGCATTTAAAAGTGGATTATTAACACTTTAGGCACCAGAGTTTTTCAAAAAAATATTCAATTTTGCTATCAAGATTTAAAAAGGCTATAGTTTCAAAGTGGTTAGTTACATCACTGTCATTTACGGGCCGACCATGAACGCCTCTGCTGCCTGCACTCTGATAACCCCCGGCTTCTCTCTCGTCTGACCAGAGCTCCGTGGTCTTTCTCATTCCCGCTAATATCGTCACTTTTCACGGTGTTTTGAGCTTCCCTGCATCCCAGACCACGTCCCCTCAGAAGCCAAAGCTTCTGCCTCCGTAAGTGCTGCTCAGGGACGGTAATGGCGCGTGGACCCGCTCCCGCTGCGCGTGCACTCGATGCCAGTTTGGTCCTCACTGGACAACTGATCGTCATCCTCAGAGAGTAAATATTCCTCAGATTAGAGTCAGCCAGTACTTGACAAAGTACTCTCTGCATCATGAGTACTGTTACTCTCTCACTCTGTGTGTGTCTCTCTTTTCCTCTCCCTCTCTCTGCTCCGCTCTACAGCCACACTCGCGTCCCTCGGTCCGGTGTGTGTTTTAAAATAAATATACGCCAAACTTTGAATAGAAACCTGTCTCCTGTCCACTATCTGCTGGTGAGAAGTAGTAACTCTACTCAGCACTATTTTAACAGCTATGGCCTTTTTTACACCAGACTTAATGCAGGACTCTGCTTTGAAGGCGGCAACTTGATGCTGCGGAGGAAACACTGCAGAAACTGGCCTTCAAACAGCCTTTTAAATGTGATCGGTTTTTCTGATCGGGGCTTTCAGAGCCCAACGATCGATCGGCTTAGGGTCCATATTGGCTGATAACGATCGGCGGCCGATCGATCGGATCATCCCTATCATAAAAACTTACTAATTGTTGATGTTCACATCAAGCCTTTGGTGTCATTAAATAAGGATTTGATTTGACCTGAATGTACAAATGAAAAGAGTCATCTCTGTGGAGGATCAGATGCTTCTCTTTTCCCCTCCCCTTTGGATACGGTCAGATTTGAGGGGGTGGGGAGGCTACTGGAGGCTATGATAATGAACTCTGCCCAAACAATGCCTGATGGGAGGGTGGAGGACCTCCAGGGCCCGGAGCAGACTTCCAAAGCAGTGATGGTGTCTGCCTGTGATGAGCAGAAAACACACATGTAGGTGGAGGCTGTGTAGCTCTGACATCATAAAACCCAGGAAATAAAAACAAAGCATTTAAAGAGGCATTTTTGTCTAATGAAGCATAGAGCATTTCTCCACAAACACAGAGTTTAGTTTAGGGGCGTCATGTTCTGCTCTCAAGCCCCTTTTATCAACATTAAAGGGAAGAAAATGGATTTTGCGAGACAGGAGGCCTTTAAAGTCAAACAGATGTCTTAACGTTAACAAGAGTAAAACTGTGTAAACCTTTGTTTTTCTCTGTTGTCGTGTAAAGACCCAGCGGATGAAACAGACCACCGTCTTGGCTCCAGTCATTGATTTGAAGAGAGGAGGCTCTGGTGAGGACAGACAGATCTCAGACACTCCTCCTCATGCTGCAGCAGGACTCAAGGTCTGTCATTTACAGTAACGTTTACATACTGCATGTTTGGGTCTGCTGCTGTTATCTGTCTCATGGTGATTGTGTGTGTTTCAGGATGCAGCGCCAAGTGGTTTCTCCTCTGGTGATGTGCTGATACCTCTGGCAGACGAGTACGACCCCATGTTTCCTAACGACTATGAGAAGGTTGTGAAGCGACACAGGGAGGAGCGGCAGCGGCAGAGGGAGCAGGAGAGGCAGAAGGAGATAGAGGAGAGAGAAAAGTATGATAGTTTTGCTCTCATCAAAAAGACTTAAGAACAGATACAAGTAGGCCTGTCACGATCATCAATAAACCAATTAACCACGCGATAAATAAAAACGTCCATGGTAAGTTTGCCGACCTCGATTAATTGACACGTGCATGCGTGTTTGTTTCCCTCGTCTCGTTCTACCAAACAGGCAGGATGAGAAGATGGGTCACTCTGTGCAACTTTCTGCATGGAAATTTTATTTATTTGTTTGTTGTTTTTGATTCAGTGTACTCACTTTATTATGACATATATTATAATTATATTAATGAAAAAATGATGTTTCGAAATAATTTTGACAATAATATTGTTTATCGGCAATAATTTTTTGGACAATTATCGTCCAGCAAAATTTGTTGTCGTGACAGGCCTAGATACAAGGATGATACAAGAGTGATTAGTAGTTACAGACAGACTAATATAAATAATACAAGCAAGAAAGTATTGTTTGTGGTTGATGTAAGGCACAACTGGGGAGGTAGATTTACTTGTCAGATCAATAAATGGAGAGCAAAGACAAGAAAAGAGATAATGAAGAAGCAGCTCATACAAAACTACATATTACACACACGTAAACTCTCTTCAAAGTTACATTTCATGCAGTGGAGTTTAGATTCTGAAAAGCATGAATAGGATGTTAATTACATGTTTTATATAATTTTATGAAGAGAGAATATTGAATTGCTCTATTTAGTTTTTTTTTTTCCTTTGTAATATGGTTGAATTTTTTTTCTTTTAAAATTTTAGGACATTGCATTTACTTTTCCAATGAAGTACAATAAAAGTCTTTACCTGTTTGCTTGAAATGTATCAGGCTATCAGCTGACCTGTATTTTAGTCGTTTGATCATAAGGTTTTAACAATGAGTGAAAAAAATGACAAATGAGAGTCCTGGGCTGAATTTGATTCAGAGGTCCAAATTCATTCATCATTCTGAAACTTTGTGCTGCAGGAAGAGGAAAGACCGTCATGAAAGCGGAGCTCCAAGTGGTTTCTCTCGCTTCCCTGCAGCAGAGGGCGACTCGGATGAGGAGGAGGACTATGAAAAAGAGCGACGGAAAAGAAGTGAGTTCGTAAATCCCTCGTATATGCTGAAAGTTGGGTGGCTTCCTCAATGTTTTAGACCCAATTAAAACTGAGCTCGAACCTGATCCCTCTCTCTCATTCAGGTATGGGTGGAGCAGCCATCGCCCCTCCTTCCTCACTTGTCGACAGGGACGGTGAGTGTCATAAACCGCTGCAGTGTGCTCTTTCATAGTGATAAGTAGGGCTGAAAACTTAGTTGTATTAAATTGCAGTTTCAGACAATACAGTCAGGTCATTGCCAAAGCTGCAATGTTTTTTGCAGTGCTCCTAACTAACCGGGATCTGTTGTGCCAACTATTTTACAAATTTTCAGATAACTTGCATTTATAGAAGTACTGGTTGGCAGGTCAACAGCACAAAGCCTCTTTTTAGAAGTAGACGTTGGAGTATCCCTTAAATAATGAAAATGTATTATTTATCATCACTACGAGATGATCAATAATGTGTTATGTAGTTCTGATCATTGATTTCCTCACTGTTATATAATGAATATTGTACTGAAGCTTGATTTAAAGAAAATCATGAATCAAATTGAAATGCCAGTATCTACCAGAAAAATCACAATTAGATATTTTCCCAAGATCATTCAGCTGTAGTGATAAGATAAGTATAGATAGATTTCAGCATTAAAAGGGCAGGGCTCCAGACTAACTTTTTGCATTGGTTTTAATGGTGCACCAAAAAATTTTCAGGTGCACCTGCACAAAAAATCGGTGCAACCAAATTTTTCAGTGTCAACTTTAAAGCCATAAGGTCACCATTTTATCACTCTCTATCACTTTTATATAATGTAAATCCTTCTTAAATAAGTACAAGATGTCAAGAAATATTTGTCTTTATTTGAAGCAATATTATTTACGAAAAGAAAAACAGAGCGTTTAAAGTGCTTCACTGAATGAAACTGGCAAATTCAAACTAAAACATTAAGCAAAATAAAACACTTCCAAATAAAAGTGCTTGTGCTTAAAGTGCTTTACTGAACTGTAATTTAACATTTCAAACTCAAACAACTCAAGTTAAAATATTTCAAAATAGAAAGAGCTAATGTTGAAGGTGCTATACTGAACTGAAAAATGAAATAAATATCCTGATTTTAACAACCAGCAACATAACATTTAACTGGATGGTCTCATTCTCCAATAAATTTGAACCTAAAAGAAGGACTTCACACACTATAGTCAATATTAAACTTCCCCATACGGGACGAATAAAGGTTCATTCTATTCTATTTGCAAAACTGAAACTAAGGTAGGCCTAAATAAAACGACACATAGGACAGGACATTTCATGGCTTTTTTCTGTATTTTTACTCTTTTAATGCCTTTTTTTTCTTCACAGCTTTATGTATAGTCTGGGTCTGTTGGACACAGGTCATTTGTCCTCAGTCTGTTTCAGGCAGTGGACATGAAAACTCACCTCTGTGCCTGTGTGACTGAGAAATTCCACCCTAAACAGGAGAAAGGACTGAACAATATAGATTTTATATTTAACTTTACTTTGTTTTTCTTGTTTTTGTTGGTAATTCTTAATTATCTGACAGTCACTCAGACATAATCGGTAGAGCTTCACTGCTTCTTTAGAGTTACCGCTCCGTGCTGAAACCTGACACCACAGTCAGGCTCTGTCTGGGCTCAATTGCATACTAACAATTGATTGGATGATTACAGATGGCTGTGTGTGTGTGTGCATGTGTTTGGGTGGGCCTGCAGCCTGTGAAGATGCAACGCAGGGACAGTGAAAAGAGAGGAAGCAGTGTTGTGTGTCTTGTCCGTTTTTGGCGGATCTTTCCGCTACTGCAGTTACATTTGTAAGAGTGCGCCTAACATTTTTTCTTGATGCACCAGTGTGCCAACTCTGGAGCCCTGAAAGGGAACAAAAGTTATTTACTTCATACTTTACACTATATTCCTGTAGATTTCATGAGAGAGATTATCCAACTAGTTTGCTGAAAATGAATGTATTTACAATACCCCAAACCAGTGAAGTTGGCACGTTGTGTAAATCTTAAATAAAAAAAGAATACAATGATTTGCAAATCCTTTTCAACTTATATTCAATTGAATACACAGCAAAGACAAGATATTTAATGTTCAAACTAAGAAACTTTATTTTCTTTTGCAAGTAATCATCAACTTAGAATTTAATGGCAGCAACACGTTGCAAAAAAGTTGGCACAGGGTCATTTTTACCACTGTGTTACATCGCCTTTCCTTTTAACAACACTCAGTAAACGTTTGGGAGCTGAGGAGACCAATTTTTGAAGCTTTTCAGGTGGAATTCTTTCCCATTCTTGCTTGATGTACAGCTTAAGTTGTTCAACAGTCCGGGGTCTCCGTTGTTGTATTTTACGCTTCATAATGCGCCACACATTTTCAATGGGGGACAGGTCTGGACTACAGGCAGGCCAGTCTAGTACCCACACTCTTTTACTACGAAGCCACGCTGTTGTAACACGTGCAGAATGTGGCTTGGCATTGTCTTGCTGAAATAAGGAAGGGTGTCCATGAAAAAGACTAAGTTGGATGGCAACATATGTTGCTCCAAAACTTGTATGTACCTTTCAGCATTAATGGTGCCTTCACAGATGTGTAAGTTACCCATGCCTAATACACCCCATACCATCACAGATGCTGGCTTTTGAACTTTGACCTATAACAGTCCAGCTGGTTCTTGTCCTCTTTGGTCCGGAGGACACGACAACCACAGTTTCCAAAAACAATTTGAAATGTGGACTCATCAGACCAGAGAACACTTTTCCACTTTGCATCAGTCCATCTTAGATGAGCTCGGGCCCAGTGAAGCCGGCGGTGTTTCTGGGTGTTGTTGATAAATGGCTTTGGCTTTGCATAGTAGAGTTTTAACTTGCACTTACAGATGTAGCGACGAACTGTAGTTACTGACAGTGGTTTTCTGAAGTGTTCCTGAGCCCATGTGGTGATATCCTTTACACAGTGATGCCGGTTTTTGATGCAGTACCACCTGAGGGATCGAAGGTCACAGGCAGTCAGTGCTGGTTTTCGGCCTTACTGCTTACATGCAGTAATTTCTCCAGATTCTCTGAACCTTTTGATGATATTATGGACCGTAGATGATGAAATCCTTAAATTTCTTGCAATAGCTGGTTGAGAAATGTTGTTCTTAAACTGTTGGGCAATTTGCTCACGCATTTGTTCACAAAGTGGTGACCCTCGCCCCATCCTTGTTTGTGAATGACTGAGCACTTCAGGGAAGCTGCTTTTATACCCAATCATGGCACCCACCTGTTCCCAATTAGCCTGTTCACTTGTGGGATGTTCCAAATAAGTGTTTGATGAGCATTCCTCAACTTTCTCAGTCTTTTTTGCCACTTGTGCCAGCTTTTTTGAAACATGTTGCAGGCATCAAATTCCAAATGAGCTAATATTTGCAAAAAATAACAAAGTTTACCAGTTCAAACGTTAAGTATCTTGTCTTTGCTGTGTATTCAATTGAATATAGGCTGAAAGGGATTTGCAAATCATTGTATTCTGTTTTTATTTACAATACACAACGTGCCAACTTCACTGGTTTTGGGTATTGTAAAACCATGAAGTTATTTTTGTATTTTAACAATAAAAACAGAAAATCACCCATTACAGAGGATATCTAGGATTAACTTTAAGTTTTAAAGCAGTAGCAGTAGGTAGAGAGCAGTAAAGTCTTTAAAATCAGAATCGATGGCACAGTGTCTTCTTTAAGCTCAGTCAGTCCAGCTCCACATCTAAGTACTGTATGTTTGTGCTTTCAGGGTCTTCTTCATACTCATATGAAGATGAGGGTCGCCCACCCAGAGGCTCAAAGGCAGCCATCCCTCCTCCTATGTACGAGGACTCAGATCGGCCGCGCTCACCACCTGCACCGACCAGCTCCTTCCTGGCTAACATGGGGTGAGTAGACACAAACAACAAGAAGGCAACAAATGTTTTATATAGTCTAGCTAAGTTAAACTGGCACAGCAGATGACCGTTCAATATATTTCATCAATCCATCTGGGAAAGAGCTCATGGAAAGTGTTTGGGGAGGGAAGAACCAAATCCAGCTGGTGATCAGATGATCGTTTCCTCAGTCAACATTTGTTATGGAACTATCAGATAATGTAATGGTCAGGTGCTACTGCACTACAGAACAAGGGTCACTTCATAAAACAAACTAGTCAAAACATGTCAGAGCTAAAATATTGTCACTATAGAGAAGGTTGTAGTGTTTTTATTCATTTTTCAATTGATGAAGAAACACAGTCACAATCTGATGAAACTGCTCTTAAAGCTGTTAGCCTCTATGCTAATCCCTGTACGTGCAGTCACTTCTTCCTGCCATCGTCTCGATGGTTCCTCGATCGACCTGTCTGATGACAAACACTGAATCAGGCAGGTCCATCTGCTGTGCAAGGGTAGCTAAAGTATGATCTTTAAAATTGCTGTAGCATTTGAGGTGGAAAATAAAGAACATTTTTCTTCTTCTGAGAGACCTTGGTTGGAGTTTTATAGGCATATATATTATAGTTTTTATAACTTACTAGTTACTAATCATACCCCTACATCTCTGTGTATTGCAAAACATGACCTGGTATGAATTTCTGGAGAGTTTGTTCACTATACACAGCTCAAAAATGCCTCTTTTCACAATTGGATGACAGAAATACATTCAAAATGCACAAACTAGGATGTTTAACCAAACGGCAGGTTTTCTTGTGTTTAAACCAGTAAGTGAGACAAATGATGGCCAAGGCAACTTAGCTGTTTTACCTGCTTTAATAGCAGTTAACTGACTGTATACAAACATAAACTGATACATCAATAAACTAAAGTAATTGTGTTTTAAGAGACATCATTTCAAAATGAATAAAAATACATTTTAAGTCCCTGATAATATGGTGGGAGTAGTTCGATATATTGGTCATCACGCTTTAATCTTGTTTTTTAGAAGGCCAGGTTATGTGACACTGGAATCTGTGGTCGTCATTGATCTATTTTATGGTAAATTTGTCATAATTTTTAAGAATATCATACTCATACTGCATAGGTTTGTTACAGCCATAGTCTGCATATCTTGTAAATCAGACCTCTGGGGCAGAAGAGGCATAAACAGCAATCTGGGTAAATTTACAAAATGTGAGGCACAAATGTAGAAAAAGGGCTCTGCAAGGTGTGTTTTTGTGGGGGTGTAAACGTCCTGAAAAAGTCCTGGAGAATGATTTCTAGCAAAGAGTGGGAACCCCGCTCTGTAGTCCTCAGAACACAAACATCCCAACCTGTCTGTATTATCGATCTGCCAATCCCTCGTACTTCACCAGAAAATGTCTCGCTGTTGTGGCCAAATGTAAACAAGAAAGTCATTCAGAAATTTTCAAGGAACTTTCAGTGTTGCATGTAGGGCTGGGTGATATAATCCAAAATTGCTACCTTGGTTTTTGTTTGAATGGTATTTTTTTCTGATTAATAAGACAGGTTAACAAGGTCTGTGAAAGCTTGGGGATGCAGTAACAGTTGGACATAGACATCATGATCATCATAATGCATTTTGTGCAGTCCAAGTGGACTGCTCAATCAATAACACTGCCTGTCTGTCCTCCTTTCCGTTTGTCTTGTCTCATCCTATCTGTTACTATTTCCCCTTCTTTCACACTGTGGTGTGGTACGGCCCTCCCCTTCAGCTCACATCAGGGGTTAAATAAAGTTTTATATGATGGAATAGCCTACAGCAAAGGCTGGTGATGGTCACTGTAGCAGTGAATCATGTTCACATATCTCTGACTGCTAGAAAAAAAGGCATTGGTCTTTCCAACGCTGTCATCAGACATAGTGCCCAGCTGAAAGGGGGGAAAAAAATGCATTTTGTGGCACTGATGAGAAATGTGGAAAATAATCTTCATGCTCAAGCTTTTTTTGGTACTCCTGACAAAAAACCTAATTCTTCCCATCATCTTCAGATCTTAAACATGAACTATAGTGCCACTATTTTAGTTTTTACCACCCAACCTCTTCTGCCTCAGCAGTGTCACTCCAGTTTTTTTTCTCCCTCCATCTCAGTGGTTCTTATAGGACGCTGTTGTGAAATGGGACAGTCTCTTGTGTTTTTGTTGGCAAGGAGGGTCAGACTCACTGTCAAGAGAATTACCCACAATGATGGCTTCAGTAGTGGTGCTGTTTTAGTGCATCAACAACTACACTGATACAACAACATTGTCTGAAAAAATCTTGTTTGAAAATCCATTGGTATTTTTCAAAGACTTGATATATCACTCAACTTTAGTGGCATGTATGAAAAGACTTCAGGATAGGCAGTCAGCTCTATTTTCACCTGCAGAGGGCAGCATCTGCTTTTGTCCTCTGTTGTTTGCCATCTGGAACTGAAGTTGTGGCACTTAACAAAGTTACTTTTATGTAGGAAAAAACACTTCATCATAAACTGTAAAACAATACAAGGAAAACAGATGTGTTTCTTTTTCAGTCAAGACTAAAATAAACTAAAAAAAGTTTTGTAATTCTCCTGCTTAGCAAACCTGACTCACTTCAGAGCATTATTTATGTATTTATTTATTTTAAATGTGTTTTTTGGGCATTTTGTGCCTTTATTGTTATGAGAGAGACAGTGGATAGGCTTATGAAAGGGGATAAAGGAGTAGGGGAGGACACTCTGCAAACTTGCCACAAGCTGGATTTGAACCCAGGTCAGCAGAAGTATGTACATGGGACGTGCCTGCTTGCTGACCACTCTGCCAAAACATCACTCCAAAGCAGAGCTTTTTATGACAATTCTTGCTGCAGCATGAAGTACAGATCTGTTGGGGGTATGAAGGGCTTTTTATAGCATAGAAAGATAATACAAGTCAAGTACCAGGCTATGTTTTAGATGAAGGAAATACAAGAATGCAGAAACATATGAAGTCAATTTAATGATTAAAAATGCTTCTAGTTTAGGTCTCATCTTCCTACTCTTGTTTTTTCTTCATCAGAATTAAAAATGATGCTGCAGTCTAGCAGTAGCCTCTGCAAGATTAAACTATTGAACTATTTCACATTTTGACAGGCTGCATCACCCAAACTTTGTGATGGAGCGTTTCTGCAAGTCCTTCCTGCCTGCTGCTGTTAGACTGTACACCCAGCACTGCTCTCAGTCACCATAAACTGTGAAAAAATCACAATGTGCAATCACTGTGCAGTTATCTAACAATGTACTCAGCGGACCGCGGCTCAGTAAAACTTATAACAGCACCTGCTTCTGTTTTAGCCCAGTTTTTCTGCTTTGTTCTCTTTTTAAAATGCGCCACAAAATGACGTGCTGCTGCTGGATTAAACTTATATCAGCACCTGCTTCTGCTTCTGTTTTAGCCCAGTTTTGGCTTTGTGCCCCTTATTAAAATGCGCCAGAACATGATGCACTGCAGCCACGGCGGGAGTGTCCCCGGCACGCCCGGCGCACCTCCAAATGCCCTGCATCTTAAACCATTCATGGGACTCCTTAAGTGTTTCCATACAGAGTTCCATGTTAGCCACATTGTTCACTACAACAGACACTTTTTTTTCTGCTCGACCTTTGAGGCATCGGCAAGTTCATATAATCCGCAGCGATGTTTCTTCCCGTGTCCGCCTCTCCTTTTTTACCTCTCTCAAGCAGAAGACTCTTTGCTTTCCAGTCTTCATCAATGAAATGGGCAGTCACTGTCATATAGGACTCCATTCGAAGAGACGTCCACATCTGTTATCTTTATCTATTAACTCAGACACTTTCTCTTTTTTACTCCCTCGTATTTTGCCGTATGTGCGTGCGTAATTGTGTGGCGCGCTGGCACTGAATATCCAGGTTCCAATGTTTTTCTTGGCCTTTCATGACACCAATGGGCCTCATACCCTCAGAAATAAAACTGTCAATTCCATCTGTGATGTCGTTTTTGCATTTGGATATTTATATGAGGCATACAATCCAGCGCAGACTGGGTGAGGGTTGCCGCCGGTGCAGTGGGCAGAGCGCATGCAGCAGCGGCATGCAGCTATAAAACGAATAAAGGATTATTAGACTAGAATATTGAAAATTTCTTAATATTATAATGTTATTGAAATGAATGATAGATACATTAAAGGATAACTTCGGTTCCTGCAGCTTTTACATTGTTTCTAGAATGAAGAACAACAATATACTCACCCAGAAGGCTTTCCTGATGCAAACGGTGCTTCGGGAGATATTTAGATCCAAAATCGAGCAGCGGACACCGATATAATGGTAGCCTTGATTCGCGCCGAATGGACGGCCATTGCAGCCTGTGTCTCTCCACACAGCGCTGTGTGGCTGAACCAACGAGTTTGTTTACATGCTCTTCGCGCATGCGCAGTGCGGCTCATTGTTTCAGGGCAGCTACAAATCGACTTTCTTCTTCCAGTTTTGTGCAAAATGGACGAATATCTATGGGATGAAGATGTTGTGGAGGAGGACTTTGAATATGATGGACGTCCTTACAGTTTGGAGCCAGATTATACAGATAAGGAGCTGATAGAAATGAGGAAGCGATCTCAACGCTCCAGAGAGTACTGCGCATGCGCGAAGGGCATGCAAACAGACTCGTCTGTTTAGAGGTTAGTTCAGCCACACAACGCTGTGTGGAGAGACACAGGCTACAATGGCCGTCCATTCGGCGCGAATCATGATGGAATATTGGTGAAAAACATGAGTTTTTGGACGAATAATGCAGTTTTTAGGAGCGGCGATCTATGCCCTACAGGCTACATTATATCGGTGTCCACTGCTCGATTTTGGATCTAAATATCTCCCGAAGCACCGTTTGCATCAGGAAAGCCTTCTGGGTGAGTATATTGTTGTTCTTCATTCTATAAACAATGTAAAAGTTATCCTTTAAAAGACAGGCTGATACCTGTGAAACGGTTCACTTGATACATTTCTTCTGATAAAATGAACCATATACTGCAGGGGAAAATATAAATTGATACATTTGGTCGACCAATCAGAATTTTGGTCGACTGAGCACGCATCGACCAATAAGTCGACCAGTCGACTTGGACTTTACAGCCCTAGTTTTGACACTTCTAGTTGTAGGAGTATGATTATCACATAACCCGTAGTTTTGGTATAGGCTTCCCTGACATCTGCTTAAATTACTCGTCCCTTCCTGTCTCCCCTGCAGAGGTACGGTGGCCCATAAGATCATGCAGAAGTATGGCTTTAAAGAAGGACAGGGCCTGGGGAAACATGAGCAGGGTCTCAGCACAGCGCTGTCAGTGGAGAAGACCAGCAAGAGAGGTGGAAAGATTATCATAGGTGACGCTGCAGAAAAACGTAAGTGCTGCCTTAATATTTATTTTCTGTTTTCAGTATACCTCCCTCATGATCAGCGTGTGTCTTTGTCTACTCTTTAGTCTTCTCACTGTGCTTTCATCCAGATGTTTTTGCATGTTCCCTCTATGCCTGTGCTCTTTCTTATATGTGTTATTGTGTCTTTATTTGTATGTTTTGGTTCTTTTTTTTGCTGTTGATGTGTTTTTCTGAAAGCGCCATGTCAGGTTTGATGTTACACACTGATTTTTTTGTGCACTTGTTTGTATTTTTTACATTTTGCCATTGTGTGTTTGTGTGTGTGTTCGACCGAGCAGCAGGGTCCAGCCAGGCAGGATCTGCTGAGATTTCAGGCGGGGGCTTTTCAGGTTGGCCTCCATCTCATTTTCTCTCTTTCATTTATAGAGTTAACTTCCCTTTTCATTAATGTGTATTGCATGTTTGCATGATCTCAAAATGCAGTATTAAGATTAAAAATCAGTGCTTGGATGATGTTTGCACGATTTTCTGCTTGAATGCTAACCTTTCAGTGTTCTCAGATATATTTTTTTGCACTTTTTAATGTCCATCTTCTAAAGCTCTGCCTGTTTTTCTGCATTTGTCTGCACTCTCCATTTAACAAGATCCTTTTAACCTTGTTTAGTGACATGCAGACTGAGCATACCGTGCAGTTTTAAACCTATTATATAAAAGCCAGTTCACAACTTGCAACTGAAATACACATGCTGTATGACTAAAGCTCAGGATGCATTTGCTTTCACAGGGAACATAACCACACAGCACCACCACACAACAGGGTTCAAACATTACTCATCAGCTGGAGGTTTTCAGATGCTCCCTTCACTTCCTGTTGGAGTGGACACATCAAATAGTCGGGAAGCTACTATTATGATCCACTCAGCTTCAGACTGTAAAAAGCTCTGACAATCTGGTCTTGCTTCTTGGCTCTGCTCTCTGCATGCAAGAGTCTATAACCGACAACCAAAATGTTGGACATGGTAGAAATGTATTTAAAGGGACTGTGAGGAGTTTCTAAGTAATTACAAAAAAGTCTCACTTTTAGATATATGCCTGATGGAAATACACACTTTAAGATGAGTTTTATAGCATCAAACTTGGTTATCTATAAATGCTATTCCTTAGCCTTCCGGTCGAGTCGGACAGGGCTGGAATGGCCTGGATACTCAACTTTGGGAACAAGACAATTAAAACTAGAGCAAATTTATATTATTCGAACACGTCTTAGAGCACCGGGCTGTAAATAGAGATATATAGACGGCTACAAAACTACGATACTAAGTTTTCCAAAACTTGCTTGTTGTCACATATCAAAAACTACCGCTACGTAACTAGAAAGAGATACATTACCTTGTCGCTTTGCATCCTGTAAGTTGTTGAAAAAATAAGTTGTAAAGCAATGCAGAGTTCTGAGGAAGGTCAGAGCTGCATCTTTATTAGCATCACAACAAAGACGCTCACGTCTTTTGGTGCGTTCCAGTTGTAGTCAGAAGTAGGAATTCCGAGTTCTGAGTAGGAAACTGCAACTGGAACGTCCCCTGAAGTCGGAATTTCCTACTGGGAACTCGGTGAAACCCCGCCACCCCCGAGTTGACAGTCGAAGATGGATGCCCCTAGTGTGAACAGTTATTTAGCTCCTGTAATAATCAATTTATTTGCACTTCTGACTGGGGTGTGTCGCTCTTGATCAGCTGTATACATCGTATTGTTAGACTTATATTTACAAAAATGCTGCCATAGTGATAATCACATTCTTCATGTGATATTAGTGAACAACAACGCAGGGCGTGCTAACAACAGCTAACAATAGCCTGGTAGATCGGCATGTTTTTTTCTGACTTCAACTGGAATGCCGATAAGTCGGAGATGATGTCACTCCCAGTTCCGAGGTTACTGGAACGCAGCATTACGACAGTCGCCGCACGTGCTCATGGATAACAGAGTCTTTATGTCGCCGGTAATAGATTCTCCTCATAGCACCTTTAACCATGTAGGAGAAGTGAAACAACAGAATGTGGCTCTTGTGCCTGCTGCGCTCGGTGGATTTCAGCCCAACTTCAGTCACGCAACTCAAATTTGGGGTCAGAATAAGCTTGTTATTGCACAGTGTATGCCTGGTCTTGGATGTTGCTAAATGATGCTAACAAGACTAACTTTTGTAAAATTATGTCACCTTTTGTTTAGCTCAACCTTACACAGAAATCAAAAACAGGTAACACCTTTAAATGTGCTAACCACAGCAGCTCAGTCAGATTTGAAGCAGGTGCTTTTAAACGCGAACAGTCGTCATTCATTGTTGCCCTTTTCTGTTTGTATTTGGGCTGCTGCGTTTGAGCCCCTCATTTAAAGCCTGGAGTGAGGAAACTCCTGCCACGAGTATCAGTCCTGTCAGGTTCAGCCAAGACATCACACTGTCAATCAATCTGTCAGTCTTTATTTGTATAGCGCCAGTTCATAGCAGGTGTTACTTCAAGGCATTTTACAATAGAGCAGGCTGAAAACAAACTCAAACACATACATATATCCTGAAATGGATCCTACCAGGCAGATATGAAGAGACTAAAATCCCATTTTTCCCTGCTGTTGACAGAGTAAATTGATAAGTCTTCAGTTGTATAGAACCATATTTGTCTTTGTTGAATGTAAATTTAGTAAAGATTATTCCATTGAGATGTGGCATCTTATTTTCAAGAGGGTCCTAATGTCTATATGGTTGTAAAGAAAGTTACTATGGATGTATAATTAATACAATCATGGATAGAGAGATCAATCTAATATTCAAATTATTATGTTTAATGAATATAACCTGGAAGAATAATCTAAACAGAACTACTTTTAGGTATTTATATATGTTGGTATTGATATTAGTGTTGGACAACAGAAGTTATGAAATATCTACATGTTGGATATCCACAAATCAAATGTCGTGCATCCCTGAATGATATTGCCAAAATATACTAAACACTCAGTTAAAGCATGTGCTTCACGTTTTAAAACTGTTGTGTAATTGTGATGTCGGCTTCTCTTGAAAAATCTCAATTCTGATTTTTGGCATAAGCGAGCGGCCCTACTTTTAAGTAAAATAGGTCCATTTGTGAACTGAGATGAGAAGAGACAGCAGAAAAACCAAGAAACTATTTTTAAACACATTTAAATTGGCCCAGATGTCCCCTAACCATTTATTGTGAAGCATACTGCCCGAAAAACTCCCTCAGGTATTGAATGCCTGTAAACTCCATTGTTTCACCCCTGCTCGGATCAGGCTGTTTAGTCTAAATCCTCATGGGCTGTGACCACGTGCCTTTGTAGCTCAAATGTTTACTTTGTTTGCGCAGACTTGCCAAAACATGTTAATTCCACCAGAGCTGAAAGTTGGTTTAAATGACATTGTTAGGGAAGAATGTTCAAACATAGTGTCTGAACATATTCACTGTAAAATGGAGTAAGTAAGTAAGAGGGAGATGAGGGAGTTTTCTCATGTTGCTGAGGAGGTTTGAAAGGGGCTCTTGCTTTGTGGCAAAACTATATGCTAAGAATTGTTGATCAAATTTATTATAGTATTATTTGACATCTGCTGGTTGTGGCAGCAAAGACATCTGGGAAAAAATTAACTTAAACTGCCAGAGAACCATGGGCATTTATTTGTATTTTCTGTTTCTGTTATCTCTTGTTAATCTCTTCTTATCAGCCATAAATCATACTACTGTAATCTTGATTCCCCCAAAGGAGTCTCCCAACAAGATAAATAAAGTTAATCTAATCTAATCTCTAATCTAAATGTTGACCCTCACAGGATGATGAGCTGCCACAGGCTGCTGCGAGACTTGTTGCAGCCGGGTGAATCAGTTGTTATCAGAGCTGCGTATTGGTCCCATAAGAGATAAGATGAACATGTTGTCTGTAGTCATGCTCCTAAAGTTCTTCAGAAGAGTGGTAACCAGGATGTCAGGTGCGCACGTGAGGAACAGGCTGTTGCCACTTTGCCGGAAGCTTTAATATCTGTGTCACTTTTATGAGCTTATTGAAGGTTGCACGTGCTTCAGTTTTTCATTAGGCAAGACATTAACCATCACTGTCTTACTCCCTGTTACACTAACAATGATATTGCTCTTGTGTAGCCTATTTTGAATGTGATTTCAGCACCTCTTAAACACACAAAACACTGTTAAAATAACAACGAAAGCCCATAGTGGCTGAACGAGCTGATAACAGGCGGGGTCAATAGTATTTGTTCAGTAATTTGATTTATCGCAAGTATTGAGTCACTCTAAATGCAACACAATAAAACACCTTGTAATACACTTTCACGTGCTTCACCCAGTTTGTCTGTTTCAATATTGTGCAGAGGAAGTAAAAAAACACGACCTACTTTTGTTTTCTTCTGAGCAGCAGATTCCAAGAAGTCAGAGGCCAACCCGCTCACAGAAATCCTGAAAAACCCGACTAAAGTGGTCCTGCTGAGGGTATGTGTGCATGTTTGTCTATGTTCACTTTCAAAATTGTTTCTGTTGTCAACCAAATAAGTGGAAAATATATTCTGTTTTTTTGTAGTCCATAAGTTTTTCTTTTGGGTTTGAACTTGTGTTTTACAGTACAAGTAAAAGGTACAGGGCTCCAAACTAGCTTTCTGCATTGGTTGCAGTGGTGCACCAAAAAAAAATTAAGGTGCACCACCACAAAAATTAGGTGCACCCAAATTTTACATAGTGACACCTTTAACGTCATAAGGTCACCATTTTATCCCTCTCCATAACTTTTACTTTTCCATGCTGAAACCTGACACCACAGTAAGGTTCCATCTGGGCTCATTTGCATGCTAACAGCTGATTAAATGATTACTGAGGGGCTTTGTTGATGTGCGTGTGTGTGCATGTGTTTGGGCGGGCCTGCAGCCTGTGACGATGCAACGCAGGGACAGTGAAAAGAGAGGAAGCAGGTGCTGTGTCTTGTCTGTTTTCAGCAGATTTTTTCACTATCTTAGTCACTTTTATCAACCGAAGTTTGTAAGAGCGCAGCTAACATTTTTTCTAGGTGCACCAGTGCGCCCAAGAAAAAATGTTCAGTGCACTCTCACAAATTTTGGGTGCATGTGTACCCAAAATGGTTGCACTCTGGAGCCCTGAAATAGATTACAAAGTTCAAAAACAGAAATAGCAAAAACAAACAACAAAACAAATTCATGAAGGTTTTCAAACATTTTTGCCCAGGCCTAAGTTGCAGTGAACGCCATATTCTAGGGCTGGGTAATTCCAGCAACCTCATAACACGATACGTATCTCAACACTCAGGCCACCTACATGTTAATATTGAACACTGACTATGCTACTAACAGAAGTCCGGACAGGTTTTGCTTTTTATCACAAGAAGAAAAAGAACAAAGATGAACTGTAAATGATTACTTCAACCTATAAAACTTAAAGTCAAGTCCTAAAAGAACATAGACCCAGGTTCAGATTTGGAACATGTGCTTCATCATGTAGCTTTGCATTACCCAAAGTGTGTTGACAACAACTGTCAAAACATTGAGGCCTTATTGATTCTGTACAATCCGTATTGGTACACGTATCCCCTAGAGCATGACACGGAAGCGGGTTTTCACTCCTGTCCCGTCCCACTCCCAGAGAAAAAATCCCATCCCATCCCAATCCTGGGCCGGAGTAAAAACATTAATCCTGTCCTGTTCCACTCCCGTAGAGTGACTCCCACTCCCATCCCGCTCCCACTCATAATTACTCCTACTTCTCTCCCGTTTCCGTTTGAACAAAACCAAAAATGTTGAAAAAATGTTGCATTTTTTAGTTTAGATAAAAGTTCAGTGCATATAAAAGGCCTTGCCTTTAAGTTTCACATGCCTTACATTCGGTCGGTGTAAACAGCTCTCTGTTTGACGTTTCATCTTCTCCTTGTTTGTGTGTCGCTGGCAGCTGCTCGGAGTCGCTATTCACTTTTGCTGGTGACAGGAAGTCAAACCACTTTGGTAGTTCTCTTGTGTTTCCAGCGCCGTCAGGAGTGTTGGCTCTCACTGAGAGATGACTACAAAAATGGACGCTTCTGTTCATCTGGTTGTTTAACACGGCTGAAAATGATCATCTATTAATGTCGCTCCCACTCCTGCCCGCTCCCTTTGCTTTTTTTTCACGGGATTAATTAAAAAATGACTCCCATCCCGTGGGATTCCCATGGGAATCACGTAACCCACGGGAATTCCCGAAAAATGTCATCCTCTAGTATCCCCAAGTGCGTGACGATATTTTGCCGTATCGATATTTTGATCACTGGCCTACCATTTTCCCAATAACTCAAAAGAGCCCCTTTATGATGTGTTTTAAATACTAAGCGGTCCGTGCAAGTTTATTCATGTTTTGCTTATTTAACCTTGCAGCGCAGCTTGATTTATCTTTCCAAGCTCTAGTCTATAATGATTGTGAACAGCCCAAAGCAGCACCATCCAGTTAGCGCCCATTAAAGCAGGACAAGGTGGGAGCTACGAGCGATGACAGCAGGAAGTGCCTGCAAGTACCTAGCCTGTGCAGAGATTAGCATAGATGCTAACAGCTACAATCCCAGTTTTATCAGATCTGGACCACGTGTCTATTGCATGTTTAACAAACAACAACCATACTAACTTCTCTATAGTAGGGACATTTTGCTCCACCTCTAACATATTTTAGTTAGAGTTTGTTTCACCAGGTGGTTCACGTTCTGTCCTTCACACTGCAGCAGTAGTGCCTGCCTGCTACATTGTCTGACTGGCCTGTAATGAATGTGATTGACGAAACAATTGTCCAGTCATCTGCCAGATTTGATTTTGAATGTTCTGCCCATTAACAAACACTTCCTATGGGCTCTTTCCCAGATGGACTAGTGGAATATATTAAATGGTCCCTCTGAAGTGTCAGGTTATGCCTGATAGTATCAGAAAGAAAGCTGTATTGATTTTGAAATACTTTTCAAATAATACGAAAAAATTCACAAGAAAGACTCTTTTTTTATTTCCTGCAAAGACGTCCATTTGAACATTTTAGAGACTGGTAAAAGAATTACAGATTTTCATCTGTTTAAGGAAATTAATGCTTCTGAAAAGAGTAACTTGTCCTAAATAACTTAAGGCCCGGTGTGAGACTGTTGAGAAGCTCGTCTCTGTTGTCTGTGAAAGCAGGATCTTTTCTGTCTGTCCTGCAGAACATGGTGGGCCGAGGAGAGGTGGATGAAGACCTGGAGGGAGAGACGAAGGAGGAGTGTGAGAAATACGGCAAAGTGGTCAAGTGCGTCATTTTTGAGGTGAGAGGCAAAGGCATTTTTAGAGTTTTGATTTTGATTGGACGAGTTTAGTCCAAAGTTTATTTACAGACTTAAAAACACTGTTTTCTCCGCAGATTGCAGAAGTGCCGGATGACGAAGCAGTTCGGATATTTCTGGAGTTTGAGAGAGTGGAGTCGGCCATCAAAGGTCAGTGGATTCCTGGAGTAATATCCTGATTGTTGACATTCTCTCAAGTCTCAGGTCCAACTGTGCCCTGCTCAGAAGTCTGCTGGTCCAATAATATATCTGTATAAGGCATTAGTCACACCAAATTACACGAGGCTGGTGTGGATCTGGGCAAACATCAAACAGTTAAATCTTTTAAGGGCTTTGACATTTATCGATTAAATTGATTAATTAAATTATTTTCTGCAGAAGATTAAAAGTTGAAAACTGAGATCTTTTTTTCTTGACTTACTTCAGTTGCAAGTTGTTGCAATGTTTCAAAATAATACTGAAATACAGAAAATTTACACTTTTCATGATATATATATATTTTTAATTTAACCTCTATTTAACCAGGTTGGTCCCATTGAGATTTAAAACCTCTTTTTCAAGGGAGTCCTGGCCAAGACAGGCAGCAGCAAAACACACAAAGTTGCAGACAGACACAAAAGAGACAAAAACAATTTACAAGCACATCATTATGGATAAAAAACAGAAACATCTATGAGCCATATCACGGCCTAGCTAAAAATATCAGCATGGGATAGAATCTGCGTCCATGTCTTTCATTTTCGGTTTAAAAACATTTAAGGACACCAGCTCCTTGAGCTTTAAGTCATTCTGCAAAAACATTCCAGTCTGATGGTGCAGAGTACCCAAAAGCCCTTTTCCCAATTTTAGTTCATGCGTTTGGGACAGAGAGCATGATAAGGTCCTGTGAATGCAAGGAATACTGTCCGGTAGTTCTTTGCATGATAAAAAAAACATAAATAGGGGTGTGTGATGATGGGAGGCCCTGTCAGGTTCTGTACATGTTTAGACTTGTATTTGTTTTAAAGATGAGATTAAATACTGATCAGAGAGTTTCATTTACAGTGAAATAGTTTTATTAACATAAAACATTTTATGACATGCACTTTAACTATGTGAGGGCAATTCTGTTTAGTGTTGTAATATATTTTCAATATCATAAAGGCAAAACTTGACTCATTTCAAAATCATAAATCTGGTGTTGTGGAGAAAAAAATGGGAATTGTACTTTTGGCCTTATTGCTGAGCCCTAATTTTAGGTCACATCTGTCATAACCATCTTTTAGACTTTTTCCTGGCCTGTCATTTACGTAGACTGTGTTCAATCATATTGATAAAGAATTGTTGTCTCATAAATAATCAGAATCAGAATCACTCTGTCATGCATCTAGATACAACAAAATAAGTTAAGACCTAAAGCTTGTGATAGCCAGAGGGAACTTTATTAACATCAGAAATTGTTTTTTTTGTTTCTATTGTTTTTATTTGTTTTAATTAGATAAGATATGCCTTTATTAGTTCCACAGGGGAAATTCCAGATTCCAGAATTATGATGTCTCTTATTAACAGAATGACATTTTCACCGTTAAAATGCCTTCTGCAAAAACCAGGGATGGAAATGAAAAACCACCTCTACCTGACAATCAACCAGAAAACTCTCAAATTTATATAATCAGGTTTTTTATGATCAGGTCCTTCCACTTTTTTCTGCAACCTTTGCAAATGAAGGATGTCACCCTTTCACCAAGGCAGTGAGCAGAATCAACCAATCACAACGAAGACAAAAAAAAATCACAACAGAAGCCGAAATTGTGTCTGAATTTTTTGTCCAAAGAACACTTTACTTCACAACTTTCACTGTGGAAACACCATCAGCTTACAGAGATATTCATCAATATCAGTCATGTGTTTGACATTGTTGCTGCTAATATTTGAGTTTTTCCACACAGCAGATCAGCAGGAATCAATAATGAATATTGGATATTTGATAAAGAATTGGATTATTAAACAGAGTCGTTAGAGGCATTGGTATCAATAAAATGTTACCAGTTCTCATCCCTAATAAGACTTTAACAGTTAAAAAAGATTAGGGATTACTCGCATAAAACTAGAGTAATCCTCCAGGCCTTTCTAAACTGTCAGAGAGCTTTCTGTTGGCACTGATTTGTAACACAAAACTGCAGCATCTCCTGTTTCAACCAGTTTTCATGACCACAGGGGTCCTTCTTTAAGAAAAGGAGACCTTTAGAGGTTTTTCTGCTTCCTGAGAGGATTAGCCTTGTCCCAGAGAGGTGCAGAATAACTGCAGTATGATATGACAGGACATGATATGCATCATGTTATACAGCATGAGGCCCACAGTGGTGTTAAAGCTATACTGACAGTGAGGAAGTGGAGACAAAATACTCACACAGATGAACTAGAAAAGCACTCGGAGAGCGCAGACCTCCGCCAGCACCACAGTCCTCTCCCATATTGTGATTTTTACCATAGATATTAGTACTACCTTTATTTCATGTAAATGTTTAGATTTCCTTGACCATGAAAACATACCATTAGCAATTGGTTACCTCCACCAAGGAGGATATGTTTTCAGGAGAGTTTGTTTGTCTGTCTGTCTGTGAACAAAATAACTCAAAAAGTTATGGATGGATTTGGATGAAATTTTCAGGAAATGTTCAGAATGGGAAAAGGAAGAAGTGATTCAATTTGGTGTTGATCCGGAATGTAGAAAAAAAGAAATTTGCATTTTCCACCACATGTTTAAGGGGTATAATAGATGCAGTCTGTTTCGCCTGATCTCTCAGAGGGGAGAAAAGAATCGACTGTCTCACTATGATGACTTCCTTTGAGTTCAGTTTAGTCTACCACATGCAAACTATGTTTTCCACATTAAGTTGTTTTAAAAGTCCTGATCACTGCCAGCACAAATGTTAATAGTCCAGTGGTCACTTGTTTTGAGTTGAGGAGTCAACGCAGTAATCAACAAGATCCAGTCCCTGTTTTAGCAGATCATTTATGGGACTAAATTTCAATTGCTTTAAGGGCCAGGTTGAATACAATGTCAGACTGCAGCAGCTGTTTTTTTTTATGTATTTTTTGGGCACACGGTGCCTTTATTGATAGGAGAGAGACAGTGGATAGGCTTGTAAAAGAGGGTGAAAGAGTAGGGGAAGACACTCTGCAAACTGGTCACAGGCTGGATTCAAACCCGGACTAGCAGAAGTATGTATATGGGACGTGCATGGTTGCTAACCACTCCGCAAAACCAGCATCCCAATCTGTTTTTAATTTAAAAACTTTTATGATTTTGTCATTTCAAAAGCCTCCTGTGGATGAGCACTTGTGCAAAAACGCTCCAACAGTTCATCTGGTCTGTCCTGTGAAATTTTGATGTCCACATCAAATAAACAATTAATAAACAAAATCAAATTCACTAGTATTATTCAGCTATCTACCTTCATCCTCCTGTCAGCTTTAGCCAAAATATTACCAAAGTTTTACAACTTCAGATCAGGTTGCTCTCATTGATGCCAGAGGCACAGCAGAGCCATGAATGTGAGACGCTTCTATTCAGAGTGAAAGGAAAAGTCGTTCAGAGTGCCAGGTTTCCTTTGGAAACAATCTATCACCATTTGGCACAATAACTGCTGATGGAGTCTTCGTCAGCCATGGGTCAGGATGACATTAAAGTGCTGCATCAGTCATTTGCTGCACCCCTGTTCTGAATAATGAGGGACGCAGAAAGATTTTGAGTTTTCTTCCCTGAGGTCGATGGTCGGGTGGATCTCTGGATTAAATATTTATTTTCACAGTGGGTCGTTGGCACGCAGATTTTTATCTTAAAATGGAGTGGATGGCCTTACAATGGCCTAAATCTCCCAGGCAGAGATCCTGACCTGTTGTTGATGCTTCAGACTTGAGCCAACATTTGTTGTCAATAACAACTCTCACATGGAAGACCACAACCATCCAGGTTTCCATTCCAGTTCAGAACCAGAGCAGCTTTCTGCACATAAAATTAGTCTGGATGGTTCATCTTTGTGTAACAGCTTCACTGTCATTGTATAACCGCTCTAATAATGCTGGTGAAAGTGTGTCCGTTTCTAAATGAGTTGGCCCAGATCAGAAACAGGGTGAGACTGGGCTCCCTCAGGTGTTACATCATCTGTGACCCAGGACCCTGTGGGTCTCCCTGCGGCACAGGTAGCACCACGCTGACATCACCGCTCTGAGAAAGCAGGACAGACACTCGAGGAATAAAAGAGAGGGACACAGTTAGTAAGTGTGACACTGAGTGATGAGTCTGCTCATGATCATGATCGTTTTATTGCTCTTAGAAAAAGTGAAAGTGTCTCGCTGATTAAACGCCCTCCTCTGGAGTCAGTACTCAAACAGGAACCATCAGAGGTGACCTTTCCTCTTCATGTCCTGGTCAAGGACCCACAGTTTAATGCCTGCACACACATTATTACTGGATTATAAACCCACTTTATGCCAATTTCTTTATGGCTTTATAACATTGTTTTCGGGTCAGGATATCGATGGTGCACGAGAGGAACATCTGACACGTGCCTTTGTCTTAAGTTTTTGTAAATCATAATAACACCTGTAGAGTTTCAAAAGCCTTTGTTTCATTAGATATTTGTCAAATTAAACTACTTATTTATTTACTGTAAAAGCAGCTTTAAGTGTGCAGCGCAGGAGTCAAAGACAGACAAATAAAGCAGCAGTTTGTCACATGGTGTATCTAAACCTGTTACACTGAATTTATCACACTCCATTGTTTTGTAATGCATAGTTATGCATCATAAACAGTTTTATGCCTCCATATGTTGGCCATGTACATTAGCAAGAACCAGGCTGCATAAGCATAGAAGAAAAAGCAATGTCTTTTTGTTTTTACTATAAAGGCTGTTTTTATTTTAATAGTAGTTTTTAGAACCCACAATAACGAAGTCATTAATATGCAGTTTTATTCTGGGTTTATTAAAAAAGAAAGAAAACATTTCCTTTGAAATACTGATACAATAATTTGTCTGTCTCACTAACAGAGATAAATATCAGGGACACAAGCCCAATTCACGCACAAGGGGTAAAATTTACCCTTCTGTGCCTTCACTCAGTCACAGAAGACTTCAGTCTTTATTTCTATAATCCTAACAAGTGTTATCTCAAGAAACTTTACAATAGAGCAGGCTGAAGACAAACTCCTCGTTATATATACATTTATATGCACATAAACATAAAAATACACATATACACACATTCATATATCCAAATCTCAACATGAATCCATCATGAGCACAGGGCCAACTAAGCCTCAGAAAGGTTCGTGTGTAGGAAGCTTACAGTAACGGCGGCAAGAACAAACCTGTTCAGCAGTTGGAAATCTTGAGCAGATCCAGTCTCATGTTGAGCGACCATCTAGCAGGATTCCTGCAGATCTTTTTTTTAATCACACACAGAGTTTAATAAGAACATTTTCAATTCAAGGTCATGAGGTGTCTAAAAAAAAACTCTTGACTTTACACCTGAAACATCTTACATTTTGAATTCGATCTAAATGGATTTGCTTAATCATTTGACAGTTCACAGCTCTGTCAAAAGGTAATTCTGCCTCGGGACATTCACAAACAACAGTGAGACAATCAGGAAATGAAAGTTCAGAGGAACCTGGTTCAAAGATGTAAAATACAAGAAGTGGTATTTCGTGGAAATGATTACATGGCAACTCAAAAAAGAGCTGTAATACTGGTGACTTATAGAGCATCAGCAAGCATTTCCTTGGGTAAGGGTACAGGTACAGGGAGAGGTTTCTCACTAATCCAATTAAATAATATTTATTTCCTGTCTTTAATGTTCTGCAGAAGGCCTACAACAATAGACCGAAAAATGAAATGTTACTGAGCAGTGTTGTCTTTAGGATGAAGTGTTTGTGCTTCATGTGATTCAGAGTGACATCTTATAGTCATCACAGTAGCATCAAGACATTGTTATTGAACATCCAGAGTCAAAATACTGCAGTGTTTGTGCACAAAGACATGCAGACTAAATGTCCCGTGTGGAAAATGAAGTGTTACTGATGTGGACACACAGAAGTAAAACAAGACTTTCTCTGATAATGTGAAGACAAACAGATGTGATGTGAAGACAGACAGGATGGACTGAATGCTGTGAATCTTTTATCAGAATGATTAACCGTGTGTGAGCTTTAAGACCGTGTTCACTGAGTCTCACACAGACGATGACAGTCCTGGGAGATTATTTCCTCTTTCCACAGAAATTATGAGCCAAAGCAAAGTTGTTTTTCTTTTGAGGAGCTTCTATCACGGACATATGGAGCTGAGTGTTAGTATCACTCAGCAGCCTGACGCAGAAGTTTGTTCTACTAATCAAAATGGGTCTTGGAAAAGAAACACGACCACAGCCTTGGAAGTTAAAGGTAGACATCTTCCAAAACAAAACGATTGAAGTCAGAAAAGTACATTTAGGCTTTTTAGGTTGATGCATTTAAATGATGTTCTGAAATAAATCGTAGGAAATCCCATTAAAGTGATATTCCGGGATTGAACAAGTTGGGTCCTATCACAAGGGTTAGGGCAGAAATTACCTCTACAGCAGTGTTTATGTGGAGAAGAAACCCAGGGCGCTAGGACCTAACTGCCTCTTCCTCCTTCGGCTATGCTCCTCTGCTTATTTGGCTGGACTCACACGGGGCCATATTTTCCTTGATCAAAAACACAAATAAACGGACTCCCACCGAAAAAGTCTGATATCGGTCTGCATTCACGCTTTATTTAGAGAATTTTCAGCGCGTTACTTTCACACAAAAACACAGCTAAATAAGGGTCTAGTTCTCGTAGCGCCGTGAAACGGCCTCCGCGGAAGAGACTCAGCTGTGGCTGGAGAGCCAGAGCTGCAGCTCTGGCTCTTCCGCGGAGGGCTTCTGTGACACAGAAACACTGCTGTAGGGGTAATTTCTGCTCTTAACCTTGTGATAGGACCCAATTTGTTCCATCCCGGAATATCACTTTAATGCATTTAAACAAGCTGGAAGAACTGTATACAATGAGATGGAATAAGAAAACTTTGTCCTGCTGTTACACCTCCAAGTTTAGCAGTGAACTACTCTTTAATATAAAAGGACACATGACCCTGTCCAAAGGAATTTAGTGACACTAATGGCCCTTTTCTACTAGCACGCCTTGGCCCTACTCTACTCGGCCCTACTCGATTTGCAGCGTGTTTCCACTAGCCTGGTACCTCCTAAAACAAGCTAGTTTTAGTGCCTACTCCGCTCTGGTTCCAAGTGAGCTGAGTCAATACTAAAAGATGACGTCACCGACTGCCGGCTACTGATTGGTCAGACAATGTCGTCATCGATGAGTCAGAGCGCGACAACCTAGCATGCTAGCAGTAGCTACCGTTAGCTTACCCTCATACGTCTTTTCTTTGCAGCTCGATTGCTCTCGTCCTCGGCTTCATTCTGTTGTATAGCTTCCAAAACTCTCCTGTGCTTCTCAAGGGGTATTTCTTCTTACCACCTGCAGCCTTCTTCTGCTTTCCTTTTTTACTCGGTTTGTGACAAAAAGACACAGATTGTTGTGTCGTGCTCACAATGACGTCACTGCAGAGCCGCTCTGCTGTTTACAGCGACACTGCACACCGTTGGGCAGGCAACTGGGGCTAATGGAAAAGCAGCACAAGGCGAGTAGAGTAGAGCCGGGTAGAGTCAAGTAGAGTAGAGCAGGGCTAATGGAAAAGGGCCATAAACATCAGAAAAACACATGAAACACTAAATGGGATTGGATTGAGATCTGGTGACTGTGGAGGCCACTGGAGTACAGTCAACTCACTGTCATGTTCAAGAAACCAGTTTGAGATGGTTTAAGGTCTGTGACACAGTCGATAGAATGGGTGCACTGTGGTCACGAAGGATGGACATGGTCAGCAGCAATCATGTTGTTGACTCTTTATTTTCGTCCAAGTTTTCGTCAACAACTGTTTTCCCTCAACGAAAACTAGACAGTAACTAATAAAAACAAGTGCACATGGACAAAAACTAAATTAACTGGCCTTTTCATCAACAAATCAAACCTAGACTAAAATGTTTGACAGAGACTTAATCCAATCAGACCTAATGTGGTCATGTAGGAAGTAGAGACAGGTTATGAATCTCTCCAATCACAGCTACTTTGGTTGTGTTAAAGGTTGGATGAGTTCAGAGGGACATCCAATCACAGCTGCCTTAGCTTGGTGGTGGTGGGATAAGTTGTGGAGCGATCCAATCAGAGCTGCTCTCTTTATAAATTGATATATTCATGTAGAGCAGGTTCACTGTTTGTTGTCAGTTCTGGTATTGTAACTGAGATGCTCTGGCAGGTAGACTAAATAAAGGTGACTGCATTTCACACAAAAGGAGCATTTGTTTCTGTTCATTTAGACATTCAAACTTTACTAACATTCAGTAAAGGGTTATTAGATATTTCATTTTATCCAAGTGTAAATCATGACTTCAGAAATTCAAGGGAACATAAAAATGCCTTACACTTTATACTTCATATTTAGTCAACAAACTTAACAGTAGATTCCATCGGCTTAAATGTTTTGAAATTTCATACTGAACACTGATGCTCGCCCATTATTCCTGCTTAAAACATTACCTTTGAGGTCAAAATGTTCACTGGCTGTCGTCTCACTAACAGCTGTAATAGGTCCTATGATGAAGAAATTATCAGTGTTATAAAATCAACACCAAATACAGTGTAGGATGCCAGTTTGTGTACCTGACTTTGAATAAAAAATTAGCAGGTGAGTTTTTAAAAAATCATTCAAGTAATCAATTTCATCCTCTCATTATCCATTATCTATCCTACTTATCCCATGTGGGGTTATACAGAAGTGCTGGGGAGCTTCTGTTTAGGAGAAGAAGTTGGAGGATCTCTTAACCTGTACAGCCTCAGCCCCCCTTTTTAATGCTTCTGCTCAAAAATGAGATGAGAGATTAGTCCAGATGTGTAATTACCAGTCTATGTGTTCCTGGGACAGAGTTAATGAAGATAGAAGTCAGAATCATTTGAATATTTCATCCCCTTCTAAAAAATAAAGTGAAATAAAATACAAATTATTGTGAATTTTTCTTGGAAATGATGCTGGAGTGTCTGTTAAACTCTAAAATGAAAAATTAATGTTTTCGTATTCTCTATTTTCTATTGTTATAAAATGATACAGAGCAAAATTAGAGAGGTTTTATAACAATGTGTTCAGGCAAGAATTTCGAAAAATGGTGCACTTTTTGTTACAATTTTGTTGGAGAGCATGCAAGCATTCCAGAAATCGTGTACTTTGGGGCTGAGAGGTTAAATAATGAAAATAGGCAAGGCAAGTTTATTTGTGTAGCACAATTCATACACAAGGTAATTCAAAGTGCTTTACAGAACAAGAAAAATGCATTAAAATCAAAATATAAAATAAAAACAACAATAATCATAAAATAAACTTTAAAGAGAAGAGTGAAGATAAGATGCTTTTAGGTAATGCACAGTTAAATAGAGTGGTTTTAAGCCCAGATATGAACCTTGTCAGACCACAGCACAGGACTAATGTGCCCGTACTTCCTGGTTCTGGTCAGGACCCAAGCAGCAGCATTTTGGATATCCTGCAGCTCTTACAGCTCGTTTGGAGAGACCATTGAGCAGGCCGTCGCAGTAGTCTAACCTATTAGAGACAAATGCATGGATAAGTCTCTCTAGGTCAGGTTTAGACACTATACCTCTGATTTTGTCGGTTTTTTAGATGGTTAAAGGCTGCTGATGTTATTGATTTGACGTGGCTGTTAAAGTTCAAGTCTGAGTCCATTATTACCAACAGATTTCTAACCTGAAAATAGATTATTTATCACTAATATTAGATGATAAATAATGTGTTCTGTGCTTTTGATCATTGATTTGAGGACAAGAGCCTGTGTGCATGTGGCGTGTCGGCATGACCACGTGGTTACAGGTGCCGTGGGTCATTGGATGAACTGTGTACTGTCATTTGTTTAACCTTGTGAAAGACTTTTTAAGACAGTAGTGATACTGTTGCCTAAGTCTTATTTGTGTATTTTGGCTCTGCCTGACCTTCCCCGTCTCTCCTCTGCAGCTGTGGTAGATCTGAACGGCCGATACTTCGGAGGTCGAGTCGTCAAGGCCTGCTTCTACAACCTGGACAAGTTTAGAGTTTTGGACCTCGGCGAGCAGGTGTGATGTCCATCCCGCTCATCACGTCATCATGCCCTTATTTGTACATATTAGAACCTTTTTATATTTTCCCATCACCAGTGAAATGTCTGTATGTAGTGATGAAACATGTTGTATTTCTGTCACACCTTTATGTCGAGCCAAAATAAAGGTCAAAATAACGACTCTGCTGACTTCTTTGTTTATCTCTCACGGTCTGCAATCTCTTTTTAACCTCGTTTTTATTCTTTAAAACATGTTCTTAAAGATAATGCAGGGAAATTAGTGTGAAATCAGCCTAGTCATGCTGACTGGAGTACGCTTGTTTTCCTGGGTCAGAATATGAATTATAACATCCTCGTATAAACACTTCCACGAATTAAACTCCAAACGTACTCACATCCTGCCACAGAGCCCCACCTCACTCCTAAGAAGCCTAAATTCCCTCTCGAAATTGTTCACTGACATAATATCAGGCCCACGGTGGTGTTAAAACATCCCAAGGGCCCCGTAGTCTTAACTTAGCCCTGATGGATTATGGGTAGGCGACTGGGACAGTGAGCACAGCACTCAGCCTCATTCAGACCTTATGTAAGTGCACCAGCAGGGCCCCAGAAGAACAAAACCAAAAGCAGGTTTGGTTCAGATCAGAGAAACGCGTTTTACTGAAATCAGGAAAAATAAAAAATATAAATTTGTGCTTCAGGCATTCAGACAGCTGGGGAATCACCAAAAAGTCCATCTCAACATTTCAGTTGCTTTCTTCTTCTTTAGTATTAATCCAAAACTGTAAAAAGCAAAAGGCTTTAAAACACTTTTTCAAAGGTCTTCGATATTTTCACTATTAAAAAAGGATATAAGTTTGGTTCAGAAGTTCAAACCCTTTTCCAATGAAGTTGGGATGTTATAAAAGGTGCTAAACAAACCATAACAATGATCTGCAAATCCTTTTCATTTATTTCTTTATACTGTATATACATATTGTGTCAGTTGGTGTCATTAATACATTGATACATGTTTTAATGTTTCAAACAATATTGACACAATTTTTCCCCTTTCATTTTTTATTGTTCACCACCACCCAGACAGAACACAATACATACAAAAAACAACTGATAATCATAGTATCATGATATCATAATAATAGATAAATAATACAATTCCAAATTCATTAAACATACATTTTTATTTATTTATTTAACCTTTATTTAACCAGGTAAAAAGACCCATTGAGATCAAGATCTCTTTTATAAGAGGGACCTGGCCAAGAGGTCAACAGCACACATCACAATAAATAACAGACAGACAATAAACAATATGATAGAGCAGCCAAAAACTAAGGACAAAGGTTGACATATAAAGTGCAGCAGAGGAAGTCACAATAACAACTTTAAAGTACAATTTTAAAAACACAAGCACTGTTCCAAGGTCTCGCAATGTCTGTCAGTCAAGATAGAGCGAAAGTTCTACAATGGAATAAGCTCTGACATTTTTAAATCAGACTGGAGGGTATTCCATGCTGATGGGGCAGCAAAACTGAAAGCTTTTTTCCCCTGTTCAGTCCTGACACGGAGGACAATCAGGTGAATGATCTCACCGGTGCGTAAGGCGTAGCGGCTTTTAGATCTTTGCAGAACACATAATACATGGCGGTGCAGCAACTTTCCATTTATATCCTTATATTGGGTTTACATTCAAGGTGTATATTTCCATTATTTATGTATCACTGAAATAAAGTATATCACAATAAGATAATTAACAAAAAATCTAGAAATTATACATGGGCTACATATAAAGAAAAGGAAAAGAGAAAAAAAATAAAAATAAATAGATACAAATAAATAAGATTGGCTATTGCAAATCCTTTTTAGGTCTATATTTAATTAATACACTACAAAGACTATATTTATGATGTTCAAACATTAAAACCCGGGACAGGGCCATGTTTACCAGTGTGTTAACTTTAACCAGACACCAAAGGACCTTTCATTATATTTCAGCAACAACCCAGAGAAAGTGTTCAGGAGTAGAGGGTGTAGGAATGAGTCCGAAACGTGGAGATGACTTAGCATTTAGCACTTCCTGTTTCTCAAACCAAATGGGATTTGGAACAACAGTTTCAGATGAATGCCTGAAATATTGTTTGTGGTGAATACCTGGACTCAAGATTTTAGAGTTTGATGGGAAATGATGAAATATATCTGATGTTTCCTGCTTTGAATTTTAAACCGTTATTTGTACAAATGATAGTTGCTAATGAGCTGCTAATGAAGGAGTCATGAAATGTAGGTTCTTTTCTTAAGACTGTCACAGAGATTAGAACATCTACATTTCATATTACTTTGTTGTCTACAAAATGGGAAGAGAACCAGCATGATGCTAACTTCCATTCCCTAATTTCAAAAGTATATCCGACAGGTGATTGGGCAATCATTTTGTTGATAAGATCCATTATGGGAATATCATAAAACAAAACCTGAGCCACTTCATAGACGAACATACATGGAAATATCCTTTGTCCAAAGAAAGGCTTTTAGTGTTGTTAGTTTTTCATTTGATAAAGAAATGAGCTCATAATTGTATATTGGAGCTTACATCTCTTGCCCAGGCCAATTTCTTTAGTTTTTTTTTAAATAATTCTGTTAAACCACAATTCAAAAGTAATGTCTGATTATCATCAGTTAATTTTCAGTACATTTTTATTTATTATTACTTTTGTCGGTTTCAAGTTATTTAAGTGACCATTCAGGTTTTCTGTCTTTCACGGAAGGGTAACAACAATTTGGTCCATGTCTGTATAATTTGAAATCCCGTTAATTTCTCCTCGGTTGCTGTGGAGACTCAGCTGTCCAGTGGTGAACCAGAATTGCATCTTTTGCAGGGGCTGTGGAAAACCCACCATTAAAACTGAGCTGATGGTGGAGGTCTGCACTCTCTGAGTGTTTTTCAGGTTGTTTTAGAAATCTAAAAATGAACTATGTGCACGAATGGAGCTGTTTTCTTTTATTTTGTCATGCAGCAGGTAACCCTTTGTGTATGGCACACACTACTTTGTAGATCATAGATTTAGATCATTTAACCTTTGTACTGTGTTAGCTTTCTCTATGCATGCTCCACACTAGGTTCGGTTTTGACCTGTTCCTTAAATCAGCTGTAAATTACACTAAAATAAAAACTATCATGCATTTTTCTTTGTTACCTTGGCTTTAATATCTTTTGATGTGGGTCTTTCTTTGTCTGTATACCCCTTGATTTCAGTTGAAAAATGTATTTATTTGTGTTACAATGTGTTACAGCACATTTGTAGAAGTATATGCATATACATTTTTCCATTCTAATATTAATGACTATAGTAACATCTATGGTGTGGCGGGTTGACCCATATATATTTACTTAAAGAAAAAAGCAAAACAGTATTTTTAAAGCAAGAGAATTTTGTGAGCATGAATATTTGACAATTTATGAACATGTATATATTAATCTTCACAGATGCACCATTATTTCAGTTTTGGCCAAATTATTGCTTTATAATCGTATTTTTATAACTGGGTAAAAAAACCAACCCTAACAACACAGATGACACTATTTTAACAGAGAACTTATAACTTATAGTTTTTATTTTTTCTTTCCTTTTTTTGGTTTAAATAGAGGTTTCCAACAATATCAAAAAGCCTTGATGGAATAAACAAATATTAAGTGATTGTTTAATGCATTTAAATTTAAAACATGCTGGTACTACCCTAACGCAGGAGGAGGGTTAGATTTGATTGGGTGCCATTTTAAATCAGGTTGACTATTTTAATATGTCTATGGATTTTTATTCCCGTGAATTATGCAAAATTTATGTGTTTATTTCTTCAGGTTTTCAACCTATTCTTTAGAAGGAAAATAAATGAAAATTGAAACTTCAAGAAACAAAAAACTGAGTTGTCCTGTGTCCTCTGGTGTCACATAGACTTTTGATTTCAGGCAGAGCTGCAGTTACCCACCTAAGAACCTGACCAGAGTGGACAAATGGGACAGTCTGATCCATGAAGTAGGGCTGTGTAACTGTACAGAGACTGTCCTGGAGTTAATGAGCAGGACTACGAGGAGGAATATATAAAGACGAAGGGGCCTGGAGAAAGAGCTGAGAGTGTCTGTTATGTAAGGGCACATTTAGGTTCCTCAAAATAAAGGGTGCTTCCTTCAATCAACCATGTAGCTGAATAGATCAGAATCAGGTAAAACAAAACTGATATGATCCAACAGCCCATCTTAATGCTTTTAAGACAAACTCAAGACCTACTTTTTAGTCCTTTTACTCTTACTACAGCTTCACTTTATTATTATTTTAATTTTAATTTTCTCTGTACTTCATTTCAAACTATTTTTTATTTCACGATGTATTTAATTTTACACTTTAACCTAACCTCCAGTGATTACTCATTTTAAGCCTTTAAGATGGCATTTCCTTGGTACGTACTGGGTATAACAATGTTCCTTTTTTATTATTGTCTTTTATTTATGATTAATTTAACCATTACCGTGTATAGATTGCAGGGTGGGTGGGTTCGGATCATAATTCTCTTATCTATTTTAATTATCTGTCTGTTTGTAAAACACTTCGTGCTACAGTTTTCGTATGAAAAGTGCTCTATAAATAAAGTTTGATTCATTGGTCTGTGAATCGAACATCTTAAAATAGCAAAAGTCCTTCACACTGTGTGAAGATGAAGCTGTCACAGATAATCTCACACTCAGATGTTCACAAGTCCACACTGTGTGTCCAGGTCAGCTGCACGTTTGTTATGACTCCAGTCTGGCCTGCAGTAGTAAGTGTGTGTGTGTGTGTGTGTGTGTGTGTGTGTATGAGGGTGTGTGTACACATGATGCAGTGGTGTGTGAAACTGGTGGGCTGAGCGTGTCTTGAACGTGCACAGCTGAGCCGAGCGTTGTGATTGGCTGAGTGCGCTCTATTTAACCCTGACCTACATTCCAGAGGGTGTGACCTGAGACGGGGTCGAGGGGCCGTGGTGTGTGTCACTGTGGGTATGGAAAAAGACCGGGTTGACCTGAATGTGTCCTTTTTTTTCAGTGTGGAGCTGAGGATGTCTGAGAGAGAGTGGACCTGGGATAGATGCAGAAGAAATGCTTTAATTCAGTCATGAGATCCACTGATATGCACTTTGTATGGCTGCAGACATGAACATAGATGATGGGAAATGTTTTCAGCCCTAAAAGACTAAAATCACCACATATTTGACACACTGGCCACTTTATTGAGAACACCAGGTTGGCCCTCTCATTACCTCTGGAGCTGCCTAAACACTTAGCAAAGATGAAGCTCCTGCGAGGTTTTGATCCATACTGACATTACAATATCAAATAGAAGCTGCAGACTTTTCCATTGCACATCCATAATTAGAATATCTCCTTCCAGCAGATCCCACTTATTGGAGTAAGACCTGGTGACCGTGAAGGCTGCTGGAGAACAGCAAACTTTTCATAAAGTTGTACTGGGGAGTTGGAATTTCCCGATGGGAAATTCCTGATGGTGATCCTCACCATCCTTGAATGGGCAATATAAGGTGGCTCCCCTGGGTGTGAACAGTTATTAAGCTCCTGTAATATCCCGTTTATTAGCACTTCTGACTATTATTTGTTGCACTAAATCAGCCATTTAAATAGTATTATTCAACATAAATACACTGCCTGGCCAAAAAAAACTGCCTGAATTTAAAGAGGACATATCATGCTTGTTTCTCCTTTTCACTATGCCAGACTAGGATGCCTGTAAAGCATTTCTGCCCTCAGTACAAGTCATTTAGTTCCTTCATTGCCCCACAGTAGCGTTCTCAATATCCTCTTTTTAGGCCATTATCAAGCGCTTGTTGAAACGCTTGGTCTCAAGGATGACCTAAAGTTACCTTGCAACGTCACAGCCCTTTGTGCTCTGATTGGTCAAGTCTATCGGGGGTTGAGCCAGCTTGTCCTTCTTCTTCTAATGTATTTTCCGGCAAGCTCAATGCAGCGACCGCGTATTGAGTCCCCCTACAGGCCAGAGCTGGTAATGAGGGAGTGCGAGCTAGGGAGTTTTATACCCCTGCTGCTGGATGTGTTCCTCGGTGAGGGTTTGGGGCTGACGGACATCACAGAGGAGGAAGTGTTTTATCATATTACTCCAATAAAAAGAAAGGTACCTCGTGTCGTCATGACGTTTGAAATCTCGCGGACATCTCGCAATGACCTATTTTCAGAGGCATCAAATCTCGTTCAAGGATATCAGAAAAAAAACAATATCTCATTTTTTGAAAATTAAGGGGGTGTAAGGTCTTGTTTTCAAATTTATTATATTATATGTAAGTATTAAATCATGCATCAGCATGATATGTCTCCTTTAACTATGCAGATAGGTTAAAGCTTCCTATTGGATAATTACTGCATGGACGATTATCTTTTAGCTGGAAACAAGTTGTTTAACCCCAGCTGATGCAATGAGTAGCTTCTCATTTCTTAAACAACCATGTCAAATACACATCCTGTGGTTGTTTAAAAGATGTTAGATTAAGAAAGGTCAAATCATTGGTGTGCATGAAGCAGAAAAAACATCTAAGGAGATTGAAGAAACTACTAAAACTGAGTTGAGAACTGTCCAACTCATTATTACAAACTGGAAGGATGGCGGGGAACCATCATCTTCGAGGAAGAAATGTGGTTGAAAAGAAATGCTGAATGATCGTGATTGGTGAATTACTTAAAGATTTGGCCAAATCAAATAAAAGAAAACAACAGTAGAACTCAGGGGTGCAGGTGAAGTGATGCACCCGTCATGCCTAGTGCCTACTGTCCAAGCCTGTGGGGGCAGTGCTGTGATCTGGGACAAATCTGTGACATTACAGAAGCTCATCAGAACAATTTTACAGTGAATGCGTGCTGTGGTCAAAGCTAAAGGTGATCGTTTCTTGGCCAGGCAGTGTATATGGAAATGCTGCTATAGTGTTATTCACATTCTTCATATGGTGGGTGCGAACTACAGCGCAGGGCATGCTGACAACGGCTAACAATAGCCTGGTAGATCAGCAAGTTTTTTCCAACCTTCTTTATAACTGGAACGCTGATGAATCAGATATGTCATCCCCACTCCCATCTTCCCAGGTCTGATGTAAATGGAACGCAGCAACATTTAAAGGATAAGTTCGGTTTCTACAGCTTTCACATTGTTTATAGAATGAAGTAGAACAACATACTCTCCCAGAAGGCTTTCCTGATCCAAACAGTGCTTCAGGAGATATTTAGATCCAAAATCGAGCAGCGGACATCCGTATAATGGTAGCACATAGGACATACAGCGCTGCTCCTAAAACTGCATTAATCGTCCAAAAACTCATGTTTTTCCCCAATATTCCATCATGATCCATTCCAGATAGTCCTCCATTGCAGTCTGTGTCACTCCACACAGCGCTGTGTGGCTGTACTGACCTCTGAACTGAAGAGTTTGTTTACGTGCCTCCGCGCATGCGCAGTACTCTATGGAGAGCTGTTCTTCTCTTTGCCTCCACGTCCTCCTTTCATGAGCTCCTCATCTGTAAAATTCTGGCTTGAAACTGTAAGGACACCCATCATATTCAAAGTTCTCCTCCACAACATCTTTATCCGATAGATATTCGTCCGTTTTGCACAAAACTGGAAGAAGAAAGTCGATTTGTAGCCGCCTGTCTTCCCCTGAAACAGTGAGCCGCACTGCGCATGCGCAGAGGCATGTAAACAAACTCCAGAGATCAGTACAGCCACACAGCGCTGTGTTGAGTGACACAGACTGCAATGGAGGACTATCCGGAACGGATCATGATGGAATATTGGTGAAAAACATGAGTTTTTGGACGATTAATGCAGTTTTAGGAGCGGCGATCTATGCCCTATGTGCTACCATTATACGGATGTCCGCTGCTCGATTTTGAATCTAAATATCTCCTGAAGCACTGTTTGGATCAGGAAAGCCTTCTGGGTGAGTATATTGTTCTACTTCATTCTATAAACAATGTGAAAGCTGCAGGAACCGAAGTTATCCTTTAAGAAACCAGTTTGAATTGATTGGAGCAATGAGACATGGTCCATTACCAACATAGAGCCACTGCTTCTGAAGGAATGGGTGGGGTTGGCAACAAGCTCAAAACCTTTAAACATAAATCGATTGCAGTGTTATTTCTTTTTAATTGACAGCACTTTTTAGTTTAGTTTTAGTCTTTTGCCTAAAGTATCTTTAAATTTTAATCCTAATTTAGTCATCTTAATTGCTTTAATTTTAGTCTAGTTTTAGTTGGTAAAATTTCACAACATTTTAGTCAAAGGAATCTACTGTAATCATAACTGACTGAAATATGAAGTGTAAAGTCATAAAGAGAGCAGCTCTGATTGGATCGCTCCACAACTTATCCCATCACCACCAAGCTAAGGCAGCTGTGATTGGATGTCCCTCTGAATTCGTCCAACCTTTAATACAACCAAAGTAGCTGTGATTGGATAGATTCCTAACTTGTCTCTACTTTCTACATGAACAAATTAGGTCTGATTGGATTAAGCCTCTGTCAAACATTTTAGTCTAGTTTTTACTTGTTGAAGAAAATGTTAGTTTATTAATGTTTAGTTTTTGTCCATGAACACTTGTTTTTGTTAGTTACTTTCTAGTGTTCATCAGGGGATAAAGGTTGTTGGCAAAAACCGTGACAACAAGGTAACAACATCTTACCTAACTGAAAAGTAAATGGGGACAGCATCTTTTAGTGGGTAACACACTCTTATAAAATGAATTAAGATTAGATTAGTATTTTATTAAGCAATACCTAACGTTCTATGTTTGTGTTTAACATTGAAATCTCCACTCACAAACTAGGGCAGATGAGCTTCTTTCTCCATGTTTACAGCACGATGTCAATCAAAACACTTTTCATTACAGTCCACAGACTTAATTAAGTGTCGTCCTCTCAATGTGGTCCATTTGGACTCAGCTGGAAGTGGACAGGCAGTTTATCCTCGCAAGACCAAGTACAACCTGAATCATTCTCAAACTCTAAATTCTTACTCTTCACTGTCCGTTTCAAATAAGATGCATAAAGCACAAATGAAAACCTTGGAATTAAAAGAAAACATAAAGACATTGTAAAGACAGTTTGGTTTTACAGATATGCCCACCTACTGAAAGTAAAGTCCAAGTCTTTTCAATAAAGAATCCACAACCAAAATAAAAATATATTTTGAAACACCTGCTCTCAGTTTACAAATCCAACAAGCTACGAAACCTCAGGGCACAGATCTGCGCAGGCTTTGTTCACTTTCTCCAACATCAGTAACAATATGACTCAAATTATCCACATGTCAACAGCCTAGTGTGTCTTGAGTCAAGGTGTAACTTAAAGGGTTTGGGCCGAATTCTGACTACCACATATTGGTGTGTCCAGGGGCAAGGTGCTAAGCCCAAAGTTGCTTCCAGTGCTGCATCAGTGATTAATGGCAAATGGACTTGAGCACCAATTGTTACCCAGTAATAAATTCCTACTTCCTTTGGTTGCATCAACCAAGTCTGTATAAACAGTTCAATGTTTTCATGTATTTTTATTTCATGGAAATGTAAAGAAGAAAGCATCAAAGAGCCCATAACATGTTTTTTTACATTATGCATGCACCATAGTGTGTTTTATGTGTTGTCCTTGTGATAGAGAACTTCTATACACAAGCCAAAATATCTGCAGCATTGGGCCCTTGCCCCCTTCCCTGATTACAGAGCCAGCAGCTGCCCAAAAATATTTTGTTCCTGTGGCCCCTACAAATAGACCTACCAGTGTGATGTCCAACCATTGTTTTGTCAGCAGTGTAAGGCCATTGGCTCTGAGTGGCAAACCTGTTGCAGAGGGTCATAAAGTGGCAGGATCTCCACTTGAAAATCTGAGGCAATGTCCACGGGTAAATGGGTAATGTTACAAACAGATTTTCTCTCCGTTTTACCCTTCTGTCCACACATGAACATTACAGGTCTCTGAAAACACATATTTTGGAAAACTTCATGCAAGGTAAAGATGTTGCAGCAGCATTGTGTCTGAATTCTCTTTGGTTCTGTCTGGGCAGAACCAATGTCCTCACTAACCTTCCAAACATGGACACGGACTGTCAGTCTGAAATGCAATAAAAACAGTCTGTCACGTGTGTCGTCATACACCCACACAACGCTGATTTCCTGTCGCGGTACAGCCATACAGGTTTAAACTTTTCAACTTTAGCAACCGAGAGACCAAGGCCCTGTTTACATGGAGACCTTCTCACCTGAAACGCAAACTTTGCATTTTAAAGGCAATCTGCGTTCGGATGGGGGAGGCCAGAAACAAATGAAAGTGCTGTAGAGTGCATGCCAGTCAAGTAGATAGTGATGTAGGTTTGCGGAGAAGCAGCGCTTTAACAAAACACGTATGAAGAAGAAAAACTTTTTACAAACACAATGGTGAGTGGACGCACAAAGACGCAGAAGTTCCTTTTCTGGACGAAAACATCTGTCTGGAGAACAAACCGAGCTCGGTAAGCAGCACACATGTTGCTCAGTAGATGGCCAAAGCTGTTGTTGTTCCTGTTATGCATGTGCAGCCTTCATGTGAAAGAGTACTGCGCATTTGGTAACGTCAGCGTTTCACCCTGAGTACTGAATCCTGTTTTACATGAAGCCAGGTGATGTGTTTCAAAACTTTCCAACCTTGACCCTGGTCTCAAAAGTTTGCCGATTCAGGCTCTCCAGGCACCGTTCCCATGCAAACAGGAGGCAAAAATACAATAAAACATCTTTGGATTCAGCCCTGTTTTGTGTAAACAGGGCCCAAGTCTCCCAGAGTGCATCTGTTGCATCACAGGAGATTAACTCCACCCTATTCCTGCTGTAAATTGACTTTACATGGAAAGTGGTCACCCAGGATGCCAATGTCACGTTCAGTGTGAAATGCACCTTAAAGATGCTATGAGGAGTTTCTCAGTAATTACAAAGAAATCTCACTTTTAGATATATGCCTGATCGAAATACACACTTTAAGATGAGTTTTATAGCATCAAAATAGGTTATCTATAATGCTATTCCTTAGCTTTGTTGTCAGGTCGGACAGCCAGCTACAAAACTACGATGCTAAGTTTTCCAAAAATTGCTTGTTGACACACATCAAAAACTACCGCTACGTAACTAGAAAGAGATACATTACCTCGTCGCTTTGCATCCTGGAAGTTGATGAAAAAAGAAGTTGTAAAGTAATGCAGAGTTCTGAGGAAGGTCTGAGTTGTATTTTTATTAGCATCAACAAACACACGCTTTGGCTTGGGTCACGTCTTTTGGTGCGTTCCAGTTGTAGTCAGAAGTAAGAATTTCTGGGTTCCAAGGAAACTGCAACTAGAACGTCCCCTGAAGTCTTAATTTCCTACTGGGAACTCGGTGAAACCTCGCCATCCCTGAGTTGACAATCAAAGATGGATGCCCCCAGTGTGAACAGTTATTTAGCTCCTGTAATAATCAATTTTTTTGCACTTCTGACTGGGGTGTGTTGCTCTAGATCAGCTGTATGCATAGTATTGTTAGACTTATATTTACAAAAATGCTGCCATAGCGATAATCACATTCTTCATACAACAACGCAAGGCATGCTAACAACAGCTAGCAATAGCCTGGTAGATCGGCATGTTTTTTTCCGACTTCAACTGGAACGCCGACAAGTCGGAGATGATGTCACTCCCAGTTCCGAGGTTACTGGAACGCAGCGTTACGACAGTCGCCGCGCATGCTCATGGGTAGCAGAATCTTCGGAAATAGATTCTCCTCATAGCACTTTTAAGCTCTCCAGGCACCATTATTCTCTTTCCAAGCACTTGTTTATAAAATGATTTGTAAAGTTTATAGAATGTATAAAGTTTAATCCTTGGTGAGTCGGGGCCTTTCTGTGTGGAGTTTGCATGTTCTCCCGGTGCACGTGTAAGGTCTCTTTAGCCACTCTGGTTTCCTCCCACAGACCAAAACATTCTCATTAGGTTAATTGGTGACCCCAAATTAGTATGCGTGAGGGCATGAATGGTTGTCTGCCTCTCTTTGCCGTCCTGTGATTGGCTGGTAATTGTTTCAGGGTGTTTATCGCCTATCACCAAATGTCAGCTGGGAGAGGCTCCAGTCCCCTGTGACCCCTACATAACCTGTGTAGATGATTGACGGATGGACATTTGATGCACACCTCTGTCTACATGTCTTAAAGCCTCTTGGTGCACGCAGCCCCATGCCTCATACTCAAACCTCCATCCCTCTGTGCTTTAACTTTATCTTTCTTGCCCTCTTTTTTCTGTGGGGTAAGTTTAAAGAATGCCTCACTATCAGGAGAGACCAGGTTTGGTTTCACAACCACAAATTCTCCAGACTGTGACACGTTTCAGGTCAGAGAAAAAGGTCCTGACCTGATCTTGAACCAGTTTCTTCAGACTCTGTTTGCATTGAATAAACATTCCCCGCTGTTGCACGTTACAGGATATTAAGAGCATAAATATTACAACAGTGCAGCTACTCTTTGTTCAGGTGATCAGCAGGAATTAGTTAATCATTTTTATTAATGAGCCACAAAGAAGAGGATGAGGATATGCCGCATTTCCCAGAAGGATTAGGGTTTTTGAGAAGGCTGGAGAGTTGAGGAGAAATTTAAAGTACAAACTAAGGCGACATGAGAATTTCAGCAAATTGTACTGCCCAATGCCAAAATTTACAGAACTTCCACTGAAAAAGCAACAACTATTGCTTCCTATGATTTGTTTTGTCAGGGGGACCATTTTGGAAGAGTGAACACATAAAATTAAAGAGACTGTGAGGAGTTTCTAAGTAATCACAAAAAATTCTCCCTTTTAGATATACGGCTGATTGAAATACACACTTTAAGATGAGTTTTATAGCATCAAAGTAGGTTATCTATAAATGCTATTCCTTAGACTTCCGGTCGGGTCAGACAGGGCTGGACTGGCCTGGATACTCAACTTCGGGAACAAGACAATTAAAACTAGAGCAAATTTATATTATTTGGAAACGTCTTAGAGCACCGGGCTGTAAGTAGCCATATATAGCCGGCTACAAAACTACAATAATAAGTTTTCCAAAAATTGCTTGTCACACATCAAACACTACCGCTACGTAGCCAAGAGCAAAGGCTTCACACAAGATAACAAAAATATATTATTATAAAAAGCATTTCACAGCCAACATATCTGCAGCATTATGTGGTAAACATCTCCATAGAATCTCAAACATGATAAATCCATGAGATTGAGGGTTAACTGCTGACTGTTTTTGAAGTCAACATAGAACACAAAGAAGAAGTGAGTTCTTGTCGTACGGCCTTACAGAGTGGTGCAGGAATGACTCAAAAAAAGTCAGAAGTGAGTTATAGCATTTAGCACTTCCTGGTTTCCTAAACTCATAGTAGAAAGGATTTAGAATACCTGTTTCAGAAAAATGCTTGAAATAAGGTTAAGCTGAACACATGCACGAGATTCTTAATATTAATGGGGGATAATAAAATACGTCTGATGCTTCCTGCTTTTGAATCTTAAACAATCATTGTGTGTTTAAAACAACGGTTGCTAAATAAACCACTATTACCACAGCCATGAGGAACAACTTAACCAGGTCACTTGATTATAAGGAAACATAAAAAAGAGGTAAAATAAGAAGTTAACACTGAAGATATTGTAGCTGCTTTTGAGTTGAACTGCTGTGTTGTAGATTTATAGTAGCTTACTAATGGGTTTTCATTCTTATTATATTTAAGCTTAAAACATTGTGAAAAGTTGGTTTGTTTGTTAAGATTATCACAAAGAGCAGGACATGTAAGTTTCATAACTTTCTTCACTACAGAGCTTATGATGGGCAATCATCCAAAATATAGTGAAAAATACTGGACACTTTTAGCACTCTGTAGTTAAAGTAACAGCGTAATGCTAACTTCTGCACTGGCCTACAAAACTACATCATCCCTGCATCGCTCTGTAGAGGCGGATGTACCAATGTGTCATCCTTCTGTTGTTTAAAAAAGACTAACTAATGATGTGTGCAGAAACCCAGACCACAAACAAAACGTGAAGCAGCATAATGCCGAGCCCAACATGCTAACAGATGATGAAGCATGCATCACCTTAATCAATCATAGACGTGAAGGTAGACTCCTCTTTGCAAGAAAGAAAATCAGCATGTAGGAAACAGAAGAAACACCCTTTCACCCTGATTTTGAAGTCCAACTATTGAAGTGCTGTGTAAAGACAGATCTTCTAACACACTGTTGTTGGTGTGTTGAGAAAGTGTGTGTGTCTGTTTTGTCTTATCTCTACTGTCCATGAGTTGTCTGGTCACACAGAGGCCGGGGTGTAACTGTAAACCAGCTCAGACTAAGTGAGATGTTATATTTAGATTGAGTCCAGGCAGCAGAATGGACACACTGCAAATAAGAATGAACGAACTCATTTCTTTTATATCTACGTTTTTATATACATGCTTTGGCCAGTATACAGGGCTCAACAATGTATTAGACAACCTGTCATAGAAACAATAACACATAAATAAGTTAAAAACCTTACAAAAACTGTTTTTAAACTCTTAATGTTATTGCTATTGGACATGTATTTTGAGGAATTCTAAGCCTTTTATTTCCAAATTAGAGCTGCTTACTGGGCTTCTCTGGAAAGTCATTCATTACCTCCGCCAAGGAGATTATGTTTTCGGGAGAGTTTGTCCGTCCGTCCGTCTGTCTGTCTGTCTGTCCGTCTGTGAACAAAATAACTCAAAAAGTTATGGATGGATTTGGATGAAATTTTCAGGAAATGCTCAGCATGGGAAAAGAAAGACCTGATCGATTTTGGTGTTGATCCAGGTCAGCGTCTGGCCGCCATGGCGAAAAATGTGATTTCTGTGAATAACAATTGAACCAAAGTAGATATAATTTTGAATCCAGTTGCTAATGGTATGTTTTCATGGTCAAGGAATCTAAATACTATGAAATAAAGGTAGGAGTAATATTTATGGTCAAAATGACAATATGGCTGAGGACTGTGGCGCTGGCGAAGGTCTGCGCTCTCTGAGTGCTTTCTAGTTACTATAAGTAACTATAATTAAACATATTAATCAAGAAATAATAATGTGCTTTAAAAGTTTTTCTATTTATTTGTAAAGGTGTAAAATTTTTAATTCACGGATAACAAAGCTTCTACATACTGCTGTATTAACCATTACAGAAACATGAAAAATAATTTGATAATTACTAATACTGTTAATTAAGGATAGTTGTGGCATTAACCTTACATTGGTGGTCGTCTAATGTATTTGTTAAGCACTGTGCATCCCTCAGGACAATGAGACAGTTATAGACTCCTGTACTCTGCTGAAAAAAAACAAGTGCAAATATGTAACTGAAATTCTATCAAATGTATTCTGTGCCACTTGAATGAAGGGGCAGAGGGCGGGTGCTGATGGTGGGCTGTCATCTAAATGAGTGGTCTGGGAAATACATTAGTTGTTTTCACACCGTTTTGGGAAAGTTTCTTTGATAAAAATGGGTATTTCCTATTTGACATGGTTCAGTAACTGATACTAACAAGGAGACGAATTAACCCATCACACTGGTGTAGTAGTAAAAGAAGCAGTAGCAGTCATAATAACTGCATTATGGCTACCAGGCAACCAGGCTGATGAAGAAGTATTAACTATACATATTGTGTTATAAAATGATATAATGAATTTAACCCTGTCATGCATGGTCTTCACTACAGTGGACAGATATTTGGAAATAAGTTGGATACCAATCAGGTTGCAGTACGATGTCAAACTACCAGGTGATAAATTAAAAAACCTGTGTCCTAAGTTTAAAAAAAATATATAATCTTTGCATATTTTTACAATATCAATATTTTGCATCAGTAATCCATACCAGCCAGCAAAGGGCAAATTGGGTATCATGACTGTATTCAGATTTGACATAATTTCGTATTTTTTATTTCAAAATTTTGTGTGATTCACAAAGGAACAGTTTTATTACAGCAAAAATATATACTTCAGATTTTGTTTTTTCTTTTATTTACCCTCAATAAATGTTTTGTCAAAGACATGTTTGTAGATCCTCATCAAGTTCCACTAAAATACTAATGTAGTGAACAGATGTGTAACTCACACAGAAATAACATTAAGAAATTACCATGATTTTTAACTTGTTGAAAGTAAAAAACAATCACTTTTAAAATACATGTATCTTTAAGATTTAATAATTCATGCATGAAAGGGTTCAGTTCTTAAAAACGAATAACACAAAATTTTGGCAGTGTTCATCTACATAAAAGTAAGTTAAGAAAATATGTAAAATGCCTAGAAAATCTGATAAAATCAACAGAAAATTTTAACATTATAGTTACTTAAAAGGAAAAATCAACATAATGCACGAACCACTATGTGCACATAAGTAAATACAGAAACACATCTAACCATAATTTAATGCACATAAGTCTTTAATTTTATCATATATTAAAAAATGCCTTCTAATAAATTCCCCAAAAGCCTTGAAAATATTCGGTTCAGATGCTGTTTTTCTAACTACAAAGATGAGTTTTTTAGGGGACTTGCTGTTAAATATTTTAACCAGCCACTGTTTGAGGGGCCACACACATTTTTCCAGCAGAGTGTAACTGAGCTTTTTCTTAATAAATAAAAATCACTTTCTCTTTTTAAGACAGAGTTTAACTGTCAGAGAAAATTTTCAACAAGACACAGCTTCTGGCTTCAGAATGGTTTGGTGCACTTCTAGAGGGACATGGTTGGTAAGAGTGGGAATTTTGTTGGTTGGGCCAAATCCCTCTTGGTCTGTTTTTAGAACCGTACCCGCTGTGAGTCAATGGGACAGTCCAGAGTGGGGAGATGTGAGACTGCACGTTCTCTGCTGGTTTAATCTCAGACTAAACAAAGTGCAGCAGGGGCTTATTGTGGGGGTTTATGTGCTGAACGTGCTTTTGTGTAGCTAGAAGCTGGATAAGCTCAGCCTTATCACAGATCATTTTATTTCTGTTTCATTCAATTTAAGATTTTTTTTTTTTTAAAGTTTCTTCTCTCACAGGGGCAACACTGAGACACTTGAGAACAGAAATAAATACAAAAAAAAAGAGATGGACAGGAGGAAAATGTGCAAAATTCAATCTAAGAAATATTACATTCATATCTAATATACAGTAGACTGAACGTTTGATCATAAACATTCGGTAAAGTGATCTTAGAGAAATTAAAGAAATATCAGTGTCACACTAGGAAAACATTTGTCAGGTTAAATCACATAAAACAATCCAACAGTGTAATTTAATATAAAAACAGGAACAAGTTATTGAACAAAAGCAGATTTGATTTGGTTTATTTATTTTAATTTATGTAAAGTTGTAAGGTTAAAGCTTAAAGGGATAGTTGAATATTTTTGAGGTGGGGTCAAATAAAGTTCATTTTAACAATAAATATGATAGCCACAGTGATTCTGATCTGCTCTGTCTCTGTAAGGAGAGAACTAGCACAGACACAGATGTTCAATCATACATTGCTAGATGGGGCCAAGAGCTTTATCTAAACTTAACAACAGCTTTGGGGTTTCACTGTAGATTTATAGTACTTTCTTTTAAATGCTCATGTAACATTTATACTGCAGATTCAAACATAATTTTATGGATCTGTGACATTTGCCTTCACTATGAACATTGAACATGGAGTGGGGGGAACCAGTGGCCCCCCCAAAAGTCTTCAGAGGTGGTAATGATGGTGTGAGGAAAGCACCCAAACTCAGCATGGGACAGTAATGTGAAGGTCTCAAAGTGTAATGATGATTTTTTTTTTTTGTTGTTGTTTTGTAAACGCACTGTAAGAAGGACTTTAAGCTGCACAGGATAATGCACGTAAATGTTAAGTATTGTTAAAGTGTTCCGCACCATGTACAATCAACCCAAATGTGGTGTTTAAGTTTGTCTCCTTCCTAAAATCAAATACATACAAAGTTTTTGGCTCCATCTGCTGCAGTGTAGCACTTTCCATGTCAGTTCTGTCTTTAGAGAAGCAGAGCGGTGTGCACTACTGAAATTAGCCTGATACAACTCCTTTGAATGCACTGAATTATCCCTTTAAGCCGATGTAATTCCTTAAAATGACATGAGCATTAACTCACAGAAGCAGCCCTGACGCTGACTTATATATCAGAACAAAAGCTGTGTTCTTTATTAATAAATGTTATTACAGTTGCATAAAGACACCACTTTCATTAATTTGATGGTAAATTGCATGTCCAGTTTGCTGCAGTAAAATAAAGAATCAAATAAACTACTGCTGATATTAACATTAAACCACTAATTGTTTCTCCTTTAACCATCTTTGGACTTCGGCCTGGACCTCGAAGCTATCAACCAAATCAACCCATGGATGATACAATAAACAGATTCACACCCTCTTGTGTGACTTTGCCTAATCTTTAGACAGCACAGGTAAAAAAAAAAAAGATGTTAAAAAGAAATGCAACAAATACAATTCATCATTGTGAATTAACCAGTTACACTGTTGTTTCTACTAAACTCAGCCTTGTTCATTAATATATTTGTTATTGATTTTTTTGCAATGACTGTGGATAAAAAAGACATGATTATAATGGGTTTTATTATATTATATTATATTATAAATGCATCTAAAAAATGAGCATGGGTCATTAACATATCTTTTTTTGTTTCACAGAACATTAAAGGCTTTATATAAATAATGTAAAAAAAAAAAAGTAAAAGTATGCATACTTTTTTGTTGAATACCTTTGCTGCTTAAACGGCAAATTTATTGTCTAGTTAAGATTTGCAATGTTCAAAAGTGGACAAGGGCGAAACGTCTTTCTGTTTATAAACACAATAACTCGCCTTGCTTTTTTTTATATAAACCAATTAGCAACCCACAGGAATGCACAAACAGAAGTGGTCCTGAGGGAGTTTCAACAGCACGTGTTTGTATCTGAAAATATTTCTGTGCATGTGAACGTTCTGAGGAGTTCTCTACAATATAAATGTTATTAGTGTTAATTTAAAGCAGACTATAGATGAGAGTGCTCTTCATTGTTCCCAACAGTGTGTAGCTGGTTGTACAAAAATGAAAAAAGTGCCCCATTTGGTGCAAAAGTTTGATTTTGATAATGCTATTTGTAGTTTTGGTTGCAGAGCTTCATTTTGCAGGACATAAGAGGTATTTTGTAGTTTGGTTGTGTGGTTTTGTGATTTGAGAAAACCAGTTGGAGTTCGTAACAGAACAGTATCCATTTTAGATGGAGAAAAAAATTTTGGGGAAGTCAGGATTAAAGTTGAAATTTCTGGATTAAAGTTGAAACGACTAGAATAAAGTCGAAATACAATTTTGTGATAAAAGTTGAAATGTTGACTTTACATTGACATATGTATGCCGACTTTATTCTTTTTTTCCTCGACATTTGAAATCTAATGTCATCATTTTGACTTTAATCACAAAATTGTATTTGAACTTTGTCAACATTTCATCATTTGTCTCGTTATTTAAACTTCTATGTCAAAATTTCGACTTTATGTCGTCATTTTTCTTATTTTTTCTATCGAAAATGTCCCCAATACTCTTCCGTAAAAATGTGTCAAAGCAACTGAAAGAAACTGTAATACAAGATCTCCTTTTGAACAGTCTCTAAAACCAGAATATTTATCAAACCTGTTTTCTAATACTAAAGTTCACCACCAGGAGGCGCTGCGGACGCCCTTGTCTGCGTGCGCGTGTGTCGTCGTCACCACAGTCACGTGGCTTCCCGGCACACAGATTAAATAGCGGATGTGTGCCGCAGACCGGCAGATTGACTCGGCTCTGAGAGCGCTGCAGACGTTTTACTGAACCCCCGTCCAGCTTTGACGGACCAGGCTCTGCTCCGACAGCCTCCTCACACCGGACTTCAGCGGCTCGGTTCTTCAGTCCCTAAGGAATGCCCAGGGAGCTGACCCAGAACAGGATCCAAAAGATCTGGATTCCAACGAAGGATGACAGACCGTCGCCCCGGAGAGGTAAAACAGCCTGTGGACCGTTTTCTGTTCATGTTTGTAGGATTTCCAACCAGCAGCAGCTCTCATATGGATTGAAAAGCGTTAAAAGAGAAAAAAAATGTTGGCTAAGATTAGTTTTAAGTAAAGGAAACTGGAAATAAACTAATTATAGCCTATTAATAACGTTTTTCTCTGATAAAACGTACGTATTGAGAGCATTTGAGTATTTTTAGGAGGGGTTTTACACGTCAGGCTCTGTATTGTATTTTTTCTTCAATAATTTGCAATTTTCTCCTAAAAAAAGCGACTAATGTCAGTTAACCGTCACCAACGGTCGAGGACAGCCAAATTCAAACCGGTTTGAGGATGTAAAACGGGAACTTTAAACCATATCTTTACTCACATTTCCAACTGTTACATTCATGTTGGATAAATAAGTTAATTTCCCTCTCACGGTCGTTGTAAACCCCCTTGCACCTGTCATGCTCTCACCTTCTGACTCATCACATCATCCTTTCGGGGTCTCCATCAGCACGCGCGGCACGTCACGGCCCTCAGAGCACGTCGTAGCCATGCACGGTTGCCGTGGATACAGCATTGTCCGCACGCCGCGGTCGTGTCTGATGCTCGTGGAGCGGAGCCGCGCTCTGATTGGTCGCCCACATGGCGCGATGCTGCATCTGCGGTGTCATTTGTGGTTAAAAAATAATTATACTGTAAATTAGGATCATTACCAAAGGGTGTGTGGTCAAAACTAAGATGTTTTAATGGTGCAGCAATTTGTTTTCATGATTTATTTTTTCATCTGACAGAAAGCTGGCAACTAAACATATGAAAAACTATATAATGTTAAATATTCAATTATTTATAAAGAATAACAGTATTTGAATTAACTGAATTAAAACCGCTAAAGGCCAAGATAGAAGGTATTATAAGAGCATGGGCACTGTTTGTATTTTTCTGGACACAGGTGATCTTTTTCCATGCAATTAAATAGAGCTGAACAAGTATTTAGGTGTGATCATTTTGGCCTGTTTTGAATCTTTTGTAGTAGTTTTGTAGTAACAAAAGAAATGACAGTTTCGCTCATTATATTCATCAATCTCATTTTGTTTTTTTAATTGGTTGAGGAGTGTGATTTACTAAATAATTTCTGCACCAAAGAAATGTATTTAAAAAGATTATTTGTGTACATGTAAGGCAGCACACCTCATCACATTAGCCTTACTCTTTTTGATTTTACAAAAATGTACCGAACAAAACTCATCAGAAATTATGGAAAAGGTGTATCAGGGTCAAAATCTTTGTGCATCATGATGCACATTGCATTGTGAGGTTGCTGGAAATACCCAGCTCACTACTATATTTACCCAAAATAACTAAATAATCATTGCTTAAACCTAGTGCTGCTTGATTTTGGCAAACATCTCAGATATTTTGATAGATACTGAGATGCTTTTATTAAACATATGCTTCTGACACTCTCATTTTAAACATTAAAGAAAGGGCAATACGTAGAATATTAAAGGTAAAAATACGAGTACCTCAAAATAAAGCTAAAAATAATAATAATGGGAAAGACAGGAAAAAGTTCAACATGCCATGTGACACAATAATCTTATCTTGTTTGGTCAGTTCAATAACCGGGCATTAATTCTATTTGAGATTAAAAGTCAATTGCTCTGATAAACACTGAAGTACAAGCATTTATTAGACCCAGATAAAAACCATTACATGGAGTAATAAAGCAATAAATAATCAATTGCATGTCAATGATTTTTTTCCTCCTGTATTTTTGTATAATTAGGGCGTTGGCAGAAATCAAATTAATGCAAATTTAATCAAAGTAAATAAAATGTTCTTCCTCGAGCTCCGTCTGTCAGGAAAATGTCTCCCATGATGCCTTCAGTGGCTCATGTTTGCTTTATCAAGGTTTTTTCTTTTTTGGTGATGATACAGCAATAAAAGATGTTACAGGCCAAAGAAACACATACAAACATGAAACAATTCATTAATCAAGTTTTGACTTTTACATTAATCTTAATCTTCATGGCAGTATTGTTGAAAATGTAATATATATTTTGATGGTACAAAAGCCTTTGATTGAATTCTTATTAAGTAGGACTATAGCATGCCTTCATAAATTCAGCAAACAACGTCTACAGTTGGAAACCAGTGCAATTACTTTTAATTTATTATAAGCTTTAAAAGCAAAAGAAAGATGAAGAGAGCATGTAAACAGAGAAGATGCAGTCATTCAGCCACTCCACCCTCTGCTGCAGCTCATTGATTATTCAGAAAGGATATCATGATGGATTGATTAGTGAGGAGGAAATAGCTTTTACCAACCCCCCATGACTGATTTTTCCTCCACTAAAACATGAAATCTAACCTAGAAATCTAGGCTGGATAAGAGTATTAAAGCTGTAATGTTATGAAGATGCACTGTGAATTATACAGGAATGGAGGTTGATGAACCAGACTATCAGCATGAATGATTTACCTCTTTGATATTAAAAACGCAGCATGATGTGTAATAACAAGCCCTCCGGTTGTTGTCAGGCAGGTGGATGCGTGGCTTCCTTAAAAAGAGAAATTGGCACACCCTTGGGATAACTTTATCTGAGCAGTGCCTCAACTCACCACTAACTCTTCTGCCCCCGTGTGAAAAGAGATTAAGGAGTGATGTCTTATGTTTGATATGATACAAATGCTTGTTAAGGTGAAAAAACAGAAACATCCCCCAAAAAATCCTGATATGAAATCAAACTGATCAAACCCACCTGGAGCCTCAACCAAGGACTGCTTTTTCTTTTTAGAAAGAGATCTTTAGATCTACATCCCAGGGATTGGTGACATACCAGTTAACCTATTAATCTGAACATTTTGGTTGTAGATTATTTTCTTTTAATAAAGATTTATTTCTGTCACCTATTTCGCCCAACTCTAGTGACGTTGTCTAAAAATGGAGATACTTGAATTTTCACTTTTTTCACAGTAGTGTGTGATACCTTTTTTTTTTTTTTTGCAAAGGCAGATTTTTAGATTTGTCTTTTTTAAATGATATTAAATACTAACTAGAAGTTAGTAGAAAACATGTGGAATGTGGAAAACTGCCCTGTCTCACAATGTTTAGAAATTCTTAGAAAATGTCTGGATCTGCATCCACCTTGGGATAATCACCAAAATCAAACCAGATATCCCTTGTGTAATAATAGATGTGTAGATAGATTGAGATAAAAAAAAAAAAAAAACAGAAAAAATATTTTATTAGTGAAAACGTGGAATACAGCTATATCTCACAATATTAAGAGACCCACAAAAATACTCCTGGATCTATATCTGGATTTGGATCACCACCAAAACTTAATCAAAATTCTTTCTTGTGCTTTGACCAAAACTTAATTCAAATCTGGTTGTCAGTTTTTGATGTTTTTTTTGGTAATTTAACAAAAAACTGACTAATGTGGAGGTAAAAAAGAGAATTCCATGTGAATATATAACTAAAAAAGTGCAGCTGTAGACATCTGCCTACTTCCAAACTACTAACTTGCATTTGATAACGAAACAGGCACTATAACCAAAGAAGGAAATTAAGTTTAGTTTTGGGACATGTTTCAATAAATGAAAAAAACTGCTTTTACATAACGTCTGTGCCATATGAAAGATTCTTTTTCTAATGAATTTCTGTAAAACAAGAAAAAAAACCTGATTTTTAATATCACCCAGCCCGACTACAACCTATTTTAGGTCCCCTGTGAGGCACTGCAGGCTCCATGGTTAGGAAAGCAAGGCTTACATTTATATTTAAGTTCATCGGATAAGTATGTGTGGCCCAACACTATCTGATTTTATTATCAAAAACATTCAAAGAGACCTACATGTCTTAAGTATATCTCGGGGAGGCTTCTTGGAAAGATGTTTGGAGCCACAGATCTGCATAAATGAGAGCAACCATCTGCAGGAGACTTGACTTGAAGTCTGCCTTTGCCTCTGAGCCTCGGGGTGGGTGAGTGGTCGTGGGTCGGGTTAGCTGGTTCAAAGCGTGCAGAAGTGGGTCAGTGTCTAGTGAGGTGGAAATTATGGTCAGGCAGCAGCAGCCACGTGCGTGCCGGGAGTGTGTCATTACGGGGAGGAATTACAGCTGCAGAGGAAGCTCTGATAAGTGTATTTTTGAAGGGTGTAGCTCTTGGTTATTTTTCTCTGGGCCGCTGATTCTGCCTCTGCTGCCAATTCCTGAACAAGCGCTCTCCCTGTTTTGATGACATAGTAATCCTCTCCACTCTCTTTCTGCAGCGGCATGCGCTCCCCACTTCGCCAACCCCCCCACCGTCATCGTGATGGTGGGCCTTCCGGCTCGTGGCAAAACCTACATGTCAAAGAAACTCACCCGCTACCTCAACTGGATCGGCATGCCTACCAAAGGTACATAATGACATAATGTTACCTTGTTAGCACGGTCAGTGTGTTCAGGAGCTTATCAGCTGTTGGGTGACACTCTGCTCCGAAATGAATTCATGTTTCCACTTCTGGGACTTGGTTGTAACTTTTGTTGCTTCTTCCTCTCGTAGTCTTCAACGTTGGAGAGTACCGCAGGGAGGCGGTCAAGAACTACAGCTCTTATGATTTCTTCAAGCCTGATAATGAGTGTGCCGTCAAAATCAGGCAGTAAGTTGAACACAGATAACTACAGGCTGAATAATCTGCCTATGATGTGGCAGCATCTTAACACCTCTGCCTGTTTTGTTCTGTAGGCAGTGTGCCTTAGCCGCTTTGAGGGATGTCAAGTCCTATCTGAAGGACGAGGGAGGCCAAGTTGCGGTGAGTTTCCCATCATGCATCAGCCTTTTATGAATGTTGGAGGATTTAAAACATTTGATCTAATAATGGGGTATGTCACAGGTCTTCGATGCGACTAACACTACAAGAGATCGGCGAGACATGATCCTCAAGTTTGGCAAAGAGAATGGCTTCAAGGTTAGTTACTACAAAAACCCGAAGAGTAGAACTACATTAGTCTTAAAAAAAAACATTTTAATGACTTTTATTTTTCCGTCCAGATCTTTTTCATCGAGTCCGTGTGCGACGATCCCAGCGTCATCGCGTCCAACATCATGGTAAGTCAAAAACATAAGAAACATTTTGTCACATAGGAAATGAATGAGTGTTCACACATTAAAACATCATTTAACGTCTCTAACTTTCTGGAATCAGGCGTGTTGTTTGCCGTCTGACCATCTCACCTTACTCAACAGGAAGTGAAGGTGTCCTGTCCCGACTATCGCGACTGCAACAAGACTGACGCCATGTTGGATTTCCAGAGAAGGATTGAGTGCTACAAAACCAGCTACCAGCCTCTGGACCCTGATCATTATGACAGGTAAAAAAATCAGCAACAGCAGATCACAATAAGGCATGATTCAGCACAATATATTAAAATTGAGAGGAATATATTATATTATGATACAAAAGACGGTACAACTGGTACAGTAGAACTTGGTGCAAGTTATCATGGTACAAAACAACCAGGCAATAATGCAACAAAATCATTCAAAACAATAGCATGCAAAAATGCTTTAGGGGGATGTCTGCACTAACATCACAATTTGTGTAACAGGATGTCAGTTCCACTCACTAAGCGAGGTTGAGTAATGTATTGACTATTTTATTTTGTATTTGATTTATATTTATGTATATTTAATACATAAATAGTTTTCCCATTTTATGTTTACTTTTTTTAATTTGTTTTATTTATATATGTGTAAATACATATATATATATATATATATATATAAATATATATATATTCATATATATTTATTAAAGAGACTGTGAGGAGTTTTTAAGTAATTACAAAAAAGTCTCACTTTTAGATGTACGCCTGATCGAAATACGCACTTATCGATGAGTTTTATAGCATCAAAATAGGTTATCTATAAATGCTATTCTTTAGCCTCCTGGTCGGGTCGGACGGGACTGGACTGGCCTGGATACTCAACTTCGGGGAACCAGACAATTAAAACTAGAGCAAATTTATATTATTTTATTATTTATATTACACGTCTGAGAGCGCCGGGCTGTAAGTAGTGATATATAGCCATCTACAACTACGATAATAACTTTTCCCCGCATTGCTTGTCGTCACACATCAAAAACTACCGCTACGTAACTAGAAAGAGATACATTACCTCTTCGCTTTGCATCCTGTAAGCTGTTGAAAAAGAACTTGTAAAGCAATGCAGAGTTCTGACAAAGATCCATGCTGCATTTACCATTACAGACAAACACACACGTCTCCGGTGCGTTCCAGTTGTAGTCAGAAGTAGGAATTTCTGGGTTCCGAGTGGGAAACTAAAACTGGAATGTCCCCCGAAGTCTGAATTTCCTACTGGGAACTTGGTGAAACCTCGCCACCCCGAGGTGTCAATCAAAGATGGATGCCCCCAGTGTGAACAGTTATTTAGCTCCTGTAATAATCAATTTTTTTGCACTTCTGACATTCTTCATACAACAACGCAGGGTGTGCTAACAACAGCTAACAATAGCCTGGTAGATCGGCATGTTTTTTTCTGACTTCAACTGGAACCCCGATAAGTGGGAGATGATGTCACTCCCAGTTCAGAGGTTACAGGAACGCAGCATTATGCCGGCGATAAATTCTCCTCATAGCAGCTTTAATAGTTAAGATTTTTTTTCTTTTTATATAAAGTTTTTATTTGTATTATCAATTGCTACTGATTCTTTATTTCCCTGAGGGAGTTTTTCCCCAAAGAGATTAATAAAGTACTGTCTAATCTAATCTAATTTATATCAGTGGTAAGGAGCAGGTAGAAGCTTCAGTTGATTTGAAAATTGCCAATTTTTAGTAATTTCCACTTGGCTTAAATGTTTTTGATTATGTTCATTATGGAAAAAAGTGCTTTATAAAACGATACGAAAGAAAACAACACTATACAAAACATTGCAATGCAATATGATATGATGGCAGTATGTGCCTTAGTACTTCAGGACTCAGCCAAGCATCACTGTATGCAACAATAGATGCACAATAATACAGTACAACACAAAACAGTTTGAAATACACATTAGGGCAAGCTGTAATACAATATTGCACAGTATGAGGCGACACAATACAAAATGATGAGACATGGCAACCAGCACAATATGGTATAATATGCAGTGCGATATGATACAACACAACAGGGCACAGAACAACACACAACCCAGCCACCTATGGTACAGTACAAAAGGATACAATGGGACAAGGCTGGATGTGTTACAGAAGGATACAGCACGATTTTATTTAATTTGATGCAGGACAATAAGACACAGTGTAGTGTAGTGTAGTGTGATATGAAATGACATGATAGATGTGATTCTAAATTATTTGAGACAACAAAACTTTGTTTCACTGTTTCCTGCAAGGAAAGTTATCCAGGATTTAGTTGTTGTACGTTTAGTTGCCTCCATTTTTGCATCAATAAATTGAAACCATAAAAAAATATGATAATCTAATGCCATACATGCTCCTCTTTTAGGGACATGTCCTTCATCAAGGTGATTGATGTTGGCCGACGTTTCCTGGTCAACCGCATCCAGGATCACATCCAGAGTAAGATTGTGTACTACCTGATGAACATCCACGTCCAGCCCAGGACCATCTACCTGTGCCGGCACGGCGAGAGCACCGACAACCTGGAAGGACGGCTGGGCGGTGATTCTGGACTCTCACCAAGGGGCAGACAGGTAAGAACAGACTCATAAATAAAGCTTTAAATCCCACAGTGACCAGTATTTAGCCAGCATAGCGGTTGGACTTCAGGTGTTTAATGTCTTTTCATTTCTCACTTCAGTTTTCAGCTGCTCTGGCTCGGTTTGTGGAGGATCAGCAGCTGAAGGATCTGAAGGTCTGGACCAGCCAGCTCTGCCGCAGCATCCAGACCGCGGAGCACCTGGGAGTCCCATACGAACAGTGGAAGGCTTTAAATGAGATAGATGCTGTAAGTACTCAGTTTAAATTTCATTACTGTTTTAATGTGAATGTGTTACTTTGTGTTTTTATTCTGAAAATACCTGGTTTTAGTTCGACTTTAAGTAGTTTAAGTTTTTAATTTTCTGTCTCAGTTTTGCAACAGTTAAAAGACAGGGCCTGAGCTATATATATTTTTTTAATTCTCCACAATTTAGAGTTAAAAGAGACAAAATTAAGAGTTAAAAGTAACAAAACCACTCAGTATGATGGAGTTTTGGTTAAGAATGACTAACATTTTAGATTCATTTAACAAAAAAATGTGTCTGTTTTACATGTCAGTCTTGATATTTTGTATCTTGCCATTTCACTTTCATAATAATGTAAAACCGAAACATTCTTTTGTAGGGAGTTTGTGAGGAGATGACGTACGATGAGGTGAAGGAGAAATTTCCAGAGGAGTTTGCTTTGAGGGATGAAGATAAATTCTACTACCGCTACCCTGCTGGAGAGGTAAACTCGCAGGCAACAACCCTCTCATATCTTACATTTAAAAAAAATCTTAAAATGGTTTACAGTTAAAACTAGAAGGTCATAAACCTTCTGCAAGGCATCTCAACTCTGTCAAGGGTGTTAATGTAAAAATGTGGAAAACTGCCCTGTCTCACACATTTAACAAATCCTTAAAAAATCCAGTGATCCAGATTTTGATCACCACCAAAATCAGATCAGTTTTGTCATATGCTATTACCAACATTACCCGAACGTGTCATAAACGTATGTTGTGGCCATATTGAGTTATGAGCAAAATGTTGGATCTTTATCCAGGTTCAGATCACCAAAATTTGATCCCTTCTTTCTGGTGCCATGACCAACAATCCCTGAAAATTTCATCCAAATCTGCTGATCAATTTGAGTTATCTTTATAACAAACAAATAACTAATAAACACCTGCAAAACATAATCTCTGTAGCCGAGGTAATAACGTTGACTGTTGACTTGTCACAAAAGAGTGGGGTTGAGTTGATTCTTTACCTGGATGCAGCAGGTAGAAACTGTCGAGGGAGTCATCGTAACTGAAAAAGTCACTCATTGTTTAAGATTTTAGAAGCACAAGTGGGGAAAATTGACATTATTTTGGTGAATACTGTGAGAAGTATGAAGTAAAATACCAGCTGTTCACTGTTTATATTCAGAGAATGGAAATATTTTATGTTTAAACAATATATTTTAATGAATTAATGTGAAGTCTTGTAAAGGTTTGTTGATGCCTGCATGCTCATCTGAGGGCACAATATAACCAAGAAAAAAATAATAAATAGAACGTCTAGAAACACGCGATTGGATATGGATATAACGTACATCAGTTTTGTTTTGCAGTAAATTAGTTTTGACAAAAATGCTGGCACCATTTTATGATAACACGATGAAATACTTAGGGTTCAATATTGTTTTTTTGTCCTTAAGACATTGTCAGGGTTTTTTGTATCAACTGCACTACAGTTGTGTATCCTCAAGTACACAAAAACATGGTAAAAATCCTGTTCATTAGCTGCAAAACCAAAACCTGTTTACTCAGTGTGCATTGTTACTCTGCAGTCAGCTGACTGATGACACAAAATAATCCAGTCTAGTTTTAAATAACATTTTATCACAATGCTGTGAGTACTCAGTTGAGTGATGGTCAACACCTCCACCCTCTATTGCAGTCCTACCAGGACCTGGTTCAGCGGGTAGAGCCAGTCATCATGGACCTGGAGAGGCAAGAGAACGTCCTGGTTATCTGTCACCAGGCGGTCATGCGCTGCCTGCTGGCCTACTTTCTGGACAAGAGTGCAGGTGGGTCACTACAGCTCCCATAATTCCTCAGACTACCCAACACAGTTTTATCAAAACATGGGTTATGGCCCGAGTATCTGCCGCTGCTGTGCTCATGCTTCAGTTTTATCTTGTTCCAGATGAGATGCCCTACCTGAAGTGTCCCCTCCACACAGTGCTGAAGCTCACGCCGGTCGCCTATGGGTGCAAAGTGGAGTCGATTTCTCTGAATGTGGAGGCGGTGAACACCCACAGAGACAGACCCGAGGTAAAGCTTCATACACTGATTACTTTCTGCTCAAATAGAGATGAACCAGATTATTATTGGACTCTGTTTCAAATGTGTGATAATTAACTTCATACAGGAGGTGAAGAGGGGTCCCGGCATCTTGATCAGAAGGAACAGCGTGACTCCTCTGACCAGCCCGGAGACAAACATCAAGAAACCACGCATCGATGACCTCGACGAGGCTCCCATCCAGGACTTGCCTCCCTCTGTTGCCTCACTGGCTCTCTGCAGCCCCTCTCATCTCCCTCTCTCCCTGGCCGGACAGGTATGTTCCTTTTAAACACTTCACATCATTATTGATTCTGCCTTTTGATTCAGTTCTGTTTTTGCAAGCCTGCACAGGTTTTCAGTGACAAGAACGTCAAACACATGGCACATCTGACATACACATGCTACATGACTAATGCAGCATCCTGCACTGGATATGTTCGGTTACATTTTTGTTTAGAGTGAGCTATAACTTTAAACACTGTCTCTGGTTCGGCGTGATGGCCTTAACTTGCCAGGTACGCAGGACTTTGTGGAAGGGACTGATGAGGGATTTGTTAAGCATAAACACTGCTGGTGTTGGTTTTTGATTCTCTTCCCTATTCATGTTTGGTAATACCAAAAGTAGACTGACATGCAGTAGAAGTCATTGGACCAGAAACAGATCATATGATCCTTGGAAATCCTCTAAACAGTCAGTCAGTTTTCCAGCCACAAAAATAAGCTACATTTCTTGGGAAAGATTTTGCTTGCTGGGTGAATTATTTGAATAATGCACTGAATTTAAGATGGCATTCTGCAAAACATTATTTTCAGAAAGGGACAAAGTATTTTAAAGGATCATATCAATTACTGTCAGCATTTGGTTTTAGTGAAGAATGAGCCGTAGGGGTGGGCGATATGGCAAAAATATCATATCACGATTTTTTAAAAATAAAATCACGATCACGATTTTATCACAATTCTTTTTTTACGTCAATTTTTCTAGACTTGTTTGACCATTATTTCCCTATGTTTAACATATAAAACATGTAAAACCCTAAAAGAAAAAAAAGGACAGTTAAAGCCAAAGAAACTTTCTGAACAGGATTTAATTTTAATAGTGCAGTTTTTATAAAAATGTGCAATAAATGTAAACATAAAAGGTAATAAACAACAATATCAACATTATCTCTTAAAGTGCAACAATTTTAAACAAATGTTATCTAACTACAATGTCTATAATCTGAGTGAGTAATACAGCTGCTTTAGAACAGATTTTTGTTCAGACATCTTCAAGCTTTTATCGCCTTTTCTCTTTCCGCCATGGCTTCACGCTGCATAACCAAACAGGAGATCCCACCATGCACTGCGTGTAATGGGCTATGATTGGCTAGTCAGGTGCGCGTCAAAGTCTCTGCACCCACACAGACGATCTTTCTGCTTTATGAAATCATCCCCACGTTATAATCCTTAACAATTTAATATCGTTATGTCGCACACCCCTAATGAGCCGCATATGAGCAACAGCCCCAGCTCTGAAAGTCATGCAAGTTGTGCATAAACCTTTTTTGGTTTAACTCTCTTTATTAGTTTTTGTAATGCAGGTACAGGTTCCATTTCATGGCTTGTTATTTCAATATATCTGTTTTAATTGTGATAAAATATTTAGAATTTGGAGAAAAAATGTTCAAATCATGATTATTGGTTGGACTAAACTAAACTGGAAAAAACTAACATTGCAATGTTTTTTCCAGAGTGATATAAAACGTTTTTTCCCCCTAAAAAACAAGAAAAACCTTCATTAGACACAGAAACAGAGGAAAAAAAACGTGTCTTTATGAGTCATTCTTTAAAAATAACCTTTCGGCTTGATTCTGAGTCACTTTATTGTCATCCGCCATCTCTAACAATGATGGCAGCTGAGTTTGTTGACGACGGTAACTCGAAACAAAGCAAAGCTCAAAAGGCCTCGCACCAGCCTGCACATATACACACACGTATATAGGCCAGACTGTGTATGTGCACGTCTTTTGAGGCAAATGTGGTTGTGGAGGAACAATGTGGGTTTGTCATTTCAGCTGAATAGAAACAGAAAGTGTTCTTGGGAAGCCCTTGAATAACCTGTGAAAAAGTGTGACAACCTTATGTAACAGTATTAAAAAACAAAAAACAAGCTCTTCTTCATCTGCTTCCTGTGTGATTGGCTGCATGTATGTTTGCTGACGTGTTTCCATCCTCTCTTCCTCTTCTGCCTCCTTCTTCTCTGCTCCTCACAGCACTGGCTGGGCAAAGTTTGCCTGTAAGTATCTGCTCTCTTCTCTGCCTCTGTTCTGTTGACCCACCCCTCCATTCATTTCCTGTCTCTGTATTATTGTTTGCATTGTCTCAACTGTTGGCCTTTCTTTTCTCGGACTGCCCCTCGCGTCATACCTTACACGTGGTATGACGTTTTCCCAGCATTGGCCCTTGTGCTAGAGTCAGTCTGCTCTGTCTCAGACTTGACTCATGGGAAATCCTTTAAGGGGGAATTCGAGAAAAAAAGTCTTGTGTGATCAGAGGAAACTCTCACTTCCTCCTTCACATTCCTGAACTTCCTCCTGCTGTTGTCATCTTTATCTGCTTGTCCTATGACTATGTTCCATGCTGACTGTCTTTGTTTTGTTTCTGTGTCTGCTTTATTTTGGCCCCTTCTTTCTCCGCTTAAGACGAACCATCCTTCAGTATCTCAAAGTGGTTTCACTCTTAGTCTTTCAAAGGTAAACACACTGTAGAGGCTTCACAGTTGTTTTGTAGTTCTGCTTGCAGCCTAGAACTAAACACAACCGCATCAGCTAACTTTTTCAGTAGTAACTAGAGATTTCCTCTCCCTGTCAAAGCACATTTTATTGGATTTATACTTGTGCTGTCAGATGATTAAAAAAATTAATCCAATTAATTACCGGATTTATAATTAATTAATCGCATTTTAATCTCATATCTGCTAAAAGTACCCAAATAAAGAATTTGAATTCTAGGATATTATAAAATTGTAGTGCATGACAAATCAAATGAATACACTAAGAAGTGAAGATTTGTAAATCCACATTTTTATTGGTGACTAAATAAAACCAAAGTCAGGGCAACTTGTCCAGAAAATTCTAAGCTCAATCAGGCAACTCAAATTACACTTTAAGTCTGTTTCATTAATCAAATTCAAAATAAGAAAAAGGTCGAGGACATCCAGCAAAACAATTCGGCCTGATGCATTATTAAAGAATGTAGTACAAATATAGATAAATAAATTCAAAAATAAAATAAGACTAAGTCTTAAATATACCATTCCTGTTGTCACCTGGGCTTTGTTTGGTTTGACTAGAGACGCATGTGTGAAGTGACGTGCCACTGCCATGTACGGGTCCTCCAGCTGGACAATATCAAAATGTTTGTATGCTACGATTAATCTTGCGATTCATTTTTATAACGCATTAATTCGCAGTGTAATTAATTAATCTAATTAATGCACTAAAGTGACAGCCCTAATTTATACATAAATAATAAACTCACAGGTTAAAACAAAACAACTATACATAGCCTTAAAGTAGAGATATTTACTTTGGCAACAAGAATGTGATAACTCCAAAACAATTATGCTGTAAGTGAGCAAGCCATCATGCCTACAAGCCAACAGTATAAATATACGGCTATTTTCCTTTTCAAATAAAACAATTAGCTGCTGTAAAGTCCAGTATAAGGAAGAGAATTGGGAACTGGCTCCAACCAGTTTAAGGAATCTGAGTTTTTTGCCTTTATGCTTGACAGTTCCCTTATCGGTGCCTCTCACATAGTTCAACATGTCTCTCCAAACAACGACTTTATACCCATGCAAGAGGCAGTCAGCACAAACAGCAATGAAGAGCTGAGTAGGTCATCAAAGTCTGTGGCTGTTAAGTCAAGCAACTCTGGAAACACCAGCAACATGGTGAAACGGCACAGCTTTAGATATCAGGAGCGACATTGTTGACACTGAGAATCTGTGTAGACCTGATTTTTAACTCTGAAAAAATCCTGGATATTGACAAGAGTACTAATGAAGAATTTAATCAGCTTCAGCAGAATCAATACTCCCACTATCATCAGTGAATTGTATTAATTCCCATTCAAATCAAGAGTATAAGATGCACTTTAAATAATTTCAAATCAGAAAAGTTTTACACCAGTGCAGCTGGCATGCCCGTATAAAAATACCAGCTGTCTTTACTGTTCAAGTGCAGCTAACACCATCACACATTACACAATATCTGATGCCTTTGAAAAATTTCACTTCATTGTGTATCCCAAGGGGCAGTTTTCAAGACAAGCTAGGATATATTGTGATGCACACCAGGCAGGCAAAGGTTGGAGCAGCCTCTACCATCTTTTATAATTCTGCACACAATGAAAACAGGGTTACGCAGCTAAGTTAAATAACCTTGCAAAGGGCTGAATGATTGAAAAGACCACTTGGTTTAGAGCAAGTGACCAGTGGAGGTGGGCGGTGCAATTCATAAACTATGTGTCTGTTCTTTGGAACTATCACCGCAGGCTGAGACCTCTTGTAAAGCTCCCAAAATATCCCTCATCTTACACTTTGATGCAACTTATAATTTATGCTGAGTAGTAAACAAGCAGCCTTTTTTAACAAAAGCACTACATAGCGTGCTAAAGCTAGCCTTCCCTGAGATGTGCTTGTTTGTTGTGTTTGCATAAATCAACACTCAGGCAGTGTTGGTTCGCAGAAGTTGAAGATAATCGAGACCTAAATTAGAAAATGGCTGTTTTGTTTAGCATAATTTGGTTTGACATTTTATTGTACTTACATGGTGTTTTACTTTTTAATTTTATGGTTGTTCTTTTAAACTGTTTTCATGAGAACTAGCTTGACTTTAACCTGGAATTACTTTGCATCACACATAAATAATTTCCATAAAGGCAGTAAAATGAACACAGTGTAGACTTCACTGACAGCTTTAGAGGAACACAGCATGTCTACTCTCGCCCTGCAGTCAGCGTGTGGACAACGCTGTTGGGCGTGTGAAAATCTCATCAGCTCCATTCATAATCACCTGAGGCTTAACTAGCTGCATACACCCACTCATTCAGCAAACCTGTTCAGACTCATGAAGTCTTCGCTAGATTTCCCGCCCTCTAAAAATATCTCAAAGGGAATAAGTGCCTGAGAAAACACAGCTGAAGAAACTGGTGGTCCGGGGATTATGCCGCATGAAGGGAGCTGTAAGGCTGGGGATATTTCTGCTGGAGCAGCGTGTTAATCCAGGGGCTCTGGAGGGTTGTTGGGGGCGCTACAGAAGGCATCTCTAGTTATGATGCCTTATGATGTGGCCCAAAAGCATTTGGCTAAGGAATTTGAAACAGGGTTATCAGGTTAATTAAGACACTGAAGGATTAAGAGCAGCACAAACCAATTTAAGAACGAGTTCAACAGAAAACAAACCTCACTCTGGAAGTTAGCGTGGCCTATATTCATGATAGTGAAACATCAGATCCGTCACTGTGCACTCTACCGATGTGTAAGCAGTTTGGACGGTTTCATCAGTATGTGAACAGACTGCAGTGTTTGCAAACCACTGACAAACTAACATTAAAACAAATGATCAGTTCAAGGTTTAACGTTCATTCATCTACACCATATCACTGTGTGCTGGCAGCTATGGCCACTTTTTAACAGCTTTGCTTAGAAGTTGCTTGTATATTTTTTGTTCTGGAACAAATTCAGCGTGAACCATAGTCCTTGTAAAGTAACCCTTTGCAGTGTCTCAGAAGGACTTGTATTGTAAGGGAAAATAACATCGGCCATCTTGTTTGCACTTTAACTCCTGACATTTTCCTGCAGTGTGACTGCAGCACATCATTAATCATGATATTTTAAATCATTCAGCCTTAGACTACCATAAGTTTAGATGTTTTTAGAGCTGATAGTTTTAATTGTGCCTTATTTTCAGATCACCCTCAGCTACTTTACTTCACAGGCTAACCTGTAGATGTTGACCTCCTGCCCGCAAACGTACCGTGTTGCTACATTAATAGTTCTGCAATCTAGGAGAATAAAAAGTCTTACTCAACCCCTGTTTTTTTGTCTGTCTTTTGCAGAACTTGAGGAGAAACTCGTCTCGTCATGACATCCTGCAGCCCTGCCAGTGAACCTGTTTCCTCAACTTGTTACAAGACATGGGATCCTGAAGCTTTCCAGTTGGATGAATCTGATTTTGCCAATGAAGGACTCAACTCTTTACACCTTTAATCATTCAAAAAGGACTGTGGTCAATGAATGACCTCTCACATGTCTGTCATTTCAAAAAGGACCCTAAAGTTCTTTTGTTAGGGTCCTCACCCTAAAGGAAAGGACCCCTCCGGCTCCAGCTTTCTACTGTCAAACTTTGTTTCCACTTTTACACTATTCAATCTGTATATCTGGAAGTGGGAGTGAAAGGGCAAAGTGTGACTCATGTAAATCAACAGTCATTCCTGTTTGCTGCCTCTCGCAGCTCAGATGGCTCTGTGGAAACCAGTTTGATCTGGTTTATTGTTCAGAAGAAAACCACAAGATCAACCCTAATCCTTTGGTATCACTGTCGGCTCATCTTTGTTCAGCTCGATTGTTTAAGAAAGGTTTTAGCACTCCTTTAACATTGTAAACCTTAAAGCACTTCTTTGGAAGCACCTATTTTTTTAAAGTATGTGTTAAACCATGTGTAAGATGAGAGCATCACGCCTTGTTTTCACTTGTGTATGGTGAGCCAAGAGGAAGTCCATTAGTTCCAGTGGGAATCATTGGGATCTCTCTGTGCCTGAAAAACTCCCCTTGTTGCTATTTCGGTCCTGAATGTGCTTTGAGAACGGTAAAAACAAAAATGAAGCTTTAGCTGTGGATGCTCAGAGGAACTGAAGGACAGGATGGTAGCTTATTTACTAACTAAACGACATGCTTGATTTTTGAGCATGTTAATATAAAGGCAAAACAAGCTTTTAATTGGGTTTAACCACACCGTGAATCAAAGTCATGTTACTGAGTTAAATATCATTATGTATTGCAAATAGGAGGGATGCATGATATTGGACTTTTTGCGATGTCCAATATGCTGATATTCAGATCTTATTTTGGTTGATACACTTATCTGTGCCGATGCATACAAATAACTGAAAGAAAGTTTTTAGATGAAACCAACATCATATGCAAAATGTAATTTTAACATTAAAATCAAGATTCATCAAGCTATACTGAATATATATACTTGAAATAAATATGCTGAAAAGTCTACAATCTCAATTCAAACAGAAATGTGCATATATGACAGTTCGCTATTGAAGCAACTATCTGTCGATAATTATATCATGCATCCCAAGTAAAGTCTCATCAAACTCGTCAGTTAAATGTGAAATATGGTTCATATTAGAAAAAGACTTTATCTAATATAGAGCAAAGATGGAGTGTCTTTAAAATCTAATATACATATGCATACATTAGCAAAACTTGTTAGCTAACATATAATGCTGCACTGCGGGCATGTAATGCATTAGCTTTTACATCTTTCTTGATCAACATTTTTGCCCCATTTTTGGCAGAATATAATTTTATGTCTGTAATCGTAAATGGCTTATGTTTTTACAGTCCTTAGTTCTAATTATGTCAAACACAAAATTAAGAAGAACTGTTAAATCATCCTCTTCCCAGTGACTTCATGAAGTTCCTATCAATCAGGCATTCACAGAGATGAGTCCTTTCTCCCGCTGGAAACAAGACGGTATCATCTGCATATGAACAATTGAAAGATAGTTTCGACATACACAAGTGGAAATAATGTCATGATTAAAATCACTCCTTTGTATGCAATATTTTTTGCACAGTTGGGATTTATTTTTACTACTTTGTTCATTTTTTGAGTCACTTTGTATTTTTTATGTTACATAACTTCATGATAATGGAGGTTTATGCCGTAGAGTGCCTGTAGTGCTTGTCCTGCAAGCCTATCGCTGCTTCTCTCTGCTCTCTCTCTGGGAGTAATCGCCTGGGGAGAGGCGTCGCACTTCACCTAATAACTCCACATATCACTCTGAGAATCAACTTTCACTCTTTTGATAATTTAGTTTGTTGCAACAGCACATGCTAATCCTTAAAATATTCTTACTGATGGGAAACTTAACTTTTTCTTTTTTGCTGTCAGTGTCAGAAACGCACAAATGCAAGCACCTATATTTTTGTTAAAATAACGCGTGCTGTTAATAATATCTTTGTTGTTGTTAGTGTACATATGGAGTAACTGGAAGTGGAGAATGGCGTGGAACTCTTTGTGAGTCTCTGAATGATGGGTGTGTGTTTTTGTACTCGTGTGAGGCTAGTTTTGTCGAGAAAGACGCTACTGCTTACCTCTCAGTACAACTTTTGTTAACGTGTTTGCTTGAGATACTTGAATTTTTTGTAAAACTGTTTTATTATGATCTTAATTTATATTTATTTAGTGTCGGATGACTGAAGTGAGGCCTCGTTTTAATGCGAGGACTGTATGAGAGTTAAAAATGTTGATGTGTTGATTTGGCATCAGCTGGACCAATAAATGAACTCCTGGAAGATAAACCCTGCTTGTTGGTGGCTTGTGTCATTGTCCAGTAATATTATTCCGCCTACTCTATTTGCTTCCTTATATGGAGCTAATCTGCTGCGTAAACAATGACTCTGGCGCTCCTTCCTTTACTACCATTCCTGAGATTTATGAGTCACAAGCTGTGAGTCGCCCGCTGCTTATCAGGCTGATCGTGACCGAGTTCATGCAGGAAGTTACAGGAAAATTGCATCAGAGTGGATAAATATAGAAAGCTTCTCCCCTATTACACACAAAAATGTAGTTACTGTTGTCAAACCAAAACATACACCTGAGTGTAATGATGGAGTTTAGCTGAAATTCAATGGCAGATGAAAACAAGGCTTACTTTTCAGGGAGGGGAGTACTTATTATTCTGTCATATCTTTATTGTCTTGACACATTCATGATTTTTACACATTTTAGATGGATTTCTATTAAAGGGAATTTCTAAGTAATTACACTTTAGATATATGCCTGATCGAAATACGCACTTATCGATGAGTTTTATAGCATCAAAATAGGTTATCTATAAATGCTATTCCTTAGCCCTCCGGTCGGGTCGGACAGGGCTGGACTGGCCTGGATACTCAACTTCAGGAACAAGACAATTAAAACTAGAGCAAATTTATATTATTCGGACACGTCTTAGAGCACCGGGCTGTAAGTAACGATATATAGCCGGCTACAAAACTACAATACTAAGTTTACCAAAAATTGCTTTTTGTCACACATCAAAAACTACTGCTACGTAACTAGAAAGAGATACATTACCTCGTTGTTTGCATCCTGTAAGTTGCTGAAAAAATAAGTTGTAAAGCAATGCAGAGTTCTGAGGATGGTCCGAACTGCATTTATTAGCATCACAACAAACACACAATTTGGCTTGGGTCACGTGTTTTGGTACGTTCCAGTTGTAGTCAGAAGTTCCGAGTAGGAAACTGAAACTGGAACATCCCCCGATGTTGGAATTTCCTACTGGGAACTCGGTGAAATTCTGAGGATGGTCCGAACTGCATTTATTAGCATCACAACAAACACACAATTTGGCTTGGGTCACGTGTTTTGGTACGTTCCAGTTGTAGTCAGAAGTTCCGAGTAGGAAACTGAAACTGGAACATCCCCCGATGTTGGAATTTCCTACTGGGAACTCGGTGAAATCTCGCCAACCCCAAGTTGACAATCGAAGATGGATGCCCCCAGTGTGAACAGTTATTTAGCTCCTGTAATAATCCATCTGTTTGCACTTCTGTCTGGGGTGTGTCGCTCTTGATCAGCTGTATACATAGTATTGTTAGACTTATATTTACAAAAATGCTGCCATAGTGATAATCACATTCTTCATGTGATATTTGTGAACAACAACGCAGGGCATGCTAACAACAGCTAACACTAGCCTGGTAGATTGGTATGTTTTTTTCCAACACCAACTGGAACGCTGATAAGTCAGAGATGATGTCACTCCCAGTTCCGAGGTTACTGGAACGCAGCATTACGACAGTCGCCGCGCGTGTTCATAGGTAGCAGAGTCTTATTGTCACCGGTAATAGATTCTCCTCATAGCACCTTTAAGTCATGAAGAGATTAATTACAGCATCTTAAACACAGAGCTTTAGAGATGGTATTGAATAACAAAAACTTCCCTTATTTAGCTTACCACAAACACAAACATAGTACTCAGGAATCGCAGACTTCTGCCAAGGTAGCTCACATAATGCTGTTATATCTATAAGCAATAGTTCTAAGATAACGTCATCATAATGTGATTCATGACCCTGAAAACCCACACCTAGCACTCAGAAACATGTTGATATCATTATTAGATTGACAGATATTGAGCAAAATCCATTGTTCGCTAATGGCGGTTATCTGGATCAGCACCAAAATGTAATCATTTTAAGTTGCGTCACTGCCAACATCTCAAAATCCATCCAGTACTTTTTGTGTAATCTTGCTAGTAAACAAACAAACGTACTCTGGCAAGAACATAACATCTTTGGCAGAGGTAATGACACAGAGCTGGGATTAAAAAATACCTTCAGTTCTAGTTGAACAGGCTCGGGGACGACAACAGATGCGCTAAGCTTTCCCGAGGCGTCTTCTAGGCAAGACATGACTGGCTCATGGCTCCTGGAACTCTTGAAATCCTTCAACCTGAAGCTTTTTAGGTTCATTCACTTGCAGCCCTGCCTGTAGATGACTGGGACATTTTTATGGTTGATATTCGCCAACCGTGATGGCTGATATATTAAAGCCAATGCTGAAGTACCAAAAAAACCCCGGTTCACTGCAGGGCTCTGAAGTTTTGATCTCTGGACAGTTTTGCTGGCTTGCAGGCAACGATGTGCATGCCTTAAGGTATAATAGTTAATAAAGGATAATGAAGAGTTCATATTTAAAGGTGCTATGAGGAGAATCTATTACCAGCGAAATAAAGACTCTGCTACCCATGAGCACGCGCGGCGACTGTCGTAATGCTGCATTCCAGTAACCTCAAAAATGGGAGTGACATCATCTCAGAGTTATCAGCGTTCCAGTTGAAGTCGGAAAAAAACATGCCGATCTACCAGGCTATTGTTAGCTGTTGTTAGCACGCCCTGCGTTGTTGTTCACAAATATCACATGAAGAATGTGATTATCACTATGGCAGCATTTTTGTAAATAAAAGTCTTAACAATACTATGTATACAGCTGATCTAGAGAGACACACCCCAGTCAGAAGTGCAAATAAATGGATTATTACAGGAGCTAAATAACTCTTCACACTGGGGGCATCCATCTTCCATTGTCAACTCAGGGGTGGCGACGTTTCACCGAGTTACCAGTAGGAAATTCCGACTTTGGAGGATGTTCCAGTTTCAGTTTCAGTTTCCTACGCAGAACCCGGAAATTCCTACTTCTGACTACAACTGGAACGCACCAAAGATGTGACTGAAGCCAAAGCGTGTGTTTGTTGTGATGCTAATTAATGCAGCTCAGACCTTCTTCAGAACTCTGCATTGCTTTACAACTTCTTTTTTCAACAACTTAAATGATGCAAAGCGACGAGATAATGTATCTCTTTCTAGTTACGTAGCGGTAGTTTTTGATGTGTGACAAAAAGCAATTTTTGGAAAACTTAGTATTGTAGTCGTAGCCGGCTATATATCACTACTTACAGCCCGGTGCTCTTAGACGTGTAATATAAATAATAAAATAATATAAATTTGCTCTAGTTTCAATTGTCTTGTTCCTGAAGTTGAGTATCCAGGCCAGTCCAGCCCTGTCCGACCCAACCACCTAGCTAAGGAATAGCATTTATAGACAATGTATTTTTATGCCATAAAACTAATCTAAAAGTGTGTAGTTTCATCAGGCATATATCTAAAAGTGAGACTTTTTTGTAATTACTTAGAAACTCCTCTCAGTCTCTTTAAAGTAAGCCATTAACCATCTATGTGCATTTATCATTTGATGCCACTGGTATCATAAGATTAAAATTGGGTCAATTTGGAGTCAGGCTCTTTTTTGACCCCACAATTATCCAGTTGGTCTTGCTATTACTTTTGTGCTGTTTGCATATTATATCGAGAAAAGATGCAAACTAATAAAACTATTTATAAATAAACAATTTATCACAAACATTTGACCATGCTTTCTCAAACTGAAAATGGCAATTTTGATTTTAATCATAAGCAAACATTTCTCATTCTAAGTTGAACTTTTAACTAAACTAACTCAACATTGATGACTTTGTTATAATGTGATGCCTGGTGACCGCAGTTTGTGTGTCAGTGCGATTAACTTTACCATTAAAGGTTAAGAGTGCAGAAGCTGGCAGCAATTCACTGAGCAGAAACGGTAAATATAGGATATAATGTTTCTATTTGTATGTAAAGTCTGTTGAGATAGGTGTACAGTCATCTCCATGAAACTTTGGTTTTCTTTTTTATGTTAGAAAAAGCTCTTTATATTTATGTAGCGTCGGTCTCCCAAAAAGAGGAAAACGCGATTTTTGAATACAAGTCTGACCGCCGGTCCTGAAGTCTACCTGGATGGCATGTGGCATCTTAACTGACCTATGATCTACTAAAATAATAGTTATAAATATGAATAAAAATGATGCCCTGTTCACAATCCATTTTGGTCTTCACCGGCTCTCATCGCTTAGTGATGTAACGGACCGGTTCATTCCAAAATCTCAACACTTGATGTGGCTAAAATGCCAATTTCTACACACTGCACCTTTAATGGTCGGTGTGCAGGAAGAATAAGAATAAGCCCTCATTGTTTCCCTTTTTTACAGTGAGTGCCTTCATTAATCAGTTTGCTAGAGAATTAAATGATGAGATGAGATAACTTACTTTTTTGATTGGCTGATAGGTTGGTGAGCTTACTGAGTGGATCATGTCAAGCTCCCATTGAGCTTAATGATACGCAGGGCATCTTGCCTAAGGCTCCAGTGCATAATAAACTGTGTAACTTGTTGGCTGTTGCATAATAAATTTTATCCGTTAGAAATACTAGGTGTGGCTTGTAGAATGTGGAAAGGTTAAAACGTGAGTTGCGTGAGTCTTGAGAGCCCTTTCATTGTATGTCCCTTGATGTAGGAACCACAGAAGTGACTGTATGATTGTGTGTGGAGTGTGGAAGTGTTTTGCTGCCAGATAATCCAGGGGCCACCAACTAGAGAATCTTGATCGACTGAAACATCTGTTGGACCTTTCTAGAAAAACTATAGACTAATTAGCCAGGTTTACATGCAGACTTTTTTTTCATTCCGATTAAAATCATTCTGATTGAAGATCTCAGGTGAACTGTTTACATGTGACATGATCTATTCTGATCTGTTGTTTACATGCTCCACAACATTTAATCAGAACAGCTGTTTTACAGACACGTGATACGCTCAGATCTATTTAAACATCACACGATTTATCAAAGATGGCAGTAAGTAGGTGTTTTAAAGAATTATCTGAAGGTTGTGCTGATTGACCTTATAGTAGCCAGCCTTCAGAGTTTTCCAGAGGTTCCTTATTTGTTCGACGTTTTGGTCTATCCCGGCTTCGCTGAGTTTTTGTGGACTTTATTAAATTTATTTATTGTTTCCCCACCGTCTAAACCTGCGATAATGTTTAGTTCTTTGAGATTTGTATTAAAAATAAAGTTTCAGATGCAGACCTGTGTGCTCTGTTTGGAAGCCACCATGTTTCCAAGTGAGTAAACGTCACTGCTTGTTTACGTCAAGACTGAGCATGTGCACTCAGAACCCAGCCTGACAACTTTGTGATTCACCATTTACATGACAGGATTTTACTTTTAATAGGTTTGGGAAAAGGATTGTACTACCCCTGTGCAACTGCATGAAATTCCGTTCAGATTTGGCCTGTTTATTCTGATTGAGGTGTTTATAAGGAGCATTTTTATTCGGTTTGGGCTTCTAAACCGATTCTAATATATAATATTAGGCTCCATGTAAACCTGGCAACTGTTTGATCATATCCGTCACACAGGATGACCTGTTCAACCTCCCCATGACACAAGTCTGTCTCCTGATCAGAGGGGAAATCATAAGAAAATTTCTGGAGACATTTTAGAAAGAATTGAGGGAAACACAGTTTTTTAGAGTGAGTAAATACTAAGTGCTTTGTGCACACTTTTGTCAAGTTTATTTCTGCAGGATTTGTTGAACTGTCTCTTTAGATCATCAATCTTTTTGAATTATTTTCTGTAGTTTGTTTAATGTTTCCAAAATTGTTTTGAATTTTTAATATGCACCGTCTCCTAAGGTTCATCATCTTGGACATCCTGTCTACCTTCTCAAAGTCTTTTGTACCATTCAAACACACGTGCTTGTGTTCCTCACACATGTCAGTTCAGCTGCTTTTCCACCGAGCAGTTCAGTTTAGTTTGACTCAATATGGTTCATTATTAAAGGTGTTTGCCGAGTGTACCAAACCGACCCTAAAGAGTGGAGCAAAAGTGCTTCAGTCTGATGATTGCTCACAAAAATCGCCATTTCCCAAACAATTGCGGGTGTTATGTGTGGCCTGGATTGTGGCCTGTCTTCTCTCCTAAGCTCTCTGTCTTCCCTCCTCCCCCTTCCTGCAGCACAGAGCACACCTGAGTGAAATTAACACTCATGAGTGGAGGAGGGTATATAGAGGAGCACGTGGCTGCTGGACAGTGGTGAACAAAGTACTCAACTCCATTATTAGAGTGAAAATAAAGATACTCCAGGTCAAATATTACTCCATTACAAGTGAAAGCTGTTCAGTCAAATTTTCTCTTAAGAGAAGGCACTGGAGTACCTGCTTTTGCAAATACTTAAGTATTACAAGTGCATTTTTGTTTTAATGTCAACAGCTTACAGTACTGTTGCCACAATGAAGTTCCTGAATCTAACAACTGAAACAACCTACCGAATGCATTGATCTGTTTTTAGAACCTGTAGAATTAAAACTTGTAAAATGAGCCGTGCAGACTATGGAAAGGCCTACTGAAACATGATTTAATCCAATAAACGACATTCATTGCCATTTTCATTATTTTTGGTCACAACATGAATCATCTTTCATTCTGACAGTCCCAAACATGGACCTCAGATTCTGTATGTCCATGGGTGCTCTGGTGTGGAATAGTTGTCTTTATCTGCCGTAGCCATGATCACTGCCAAGATGAACGGTTATCTGAGCAGAGCTAGCTCAGTGTTTACCTGCCAGGTCTGAGTAGTGCAAATGCAAAGTACAGGTACGGCATCACCACTTCAACAAAGCACACATAAAACGCGTTTTAGATGGGAAAATAAATTTCATCCGCTGACTTTAAAGTTATACTGAAAAGTAACAAGACCCTTTATAGAAATGCAGAGAAGTTAAAAGTACTATAATTGTCTTTCAAATGTAGAGGAGCAAAAGTCACAAGATAAAGAAATAATACTCAAGTAAAGTAGCCTACAAGTACTCAGAAAATGTACATAAGTACGGCACTAAAGTTAACCTACTCAGTTACTGTCCACGCGTGCTGCTGGCACACGCACGTGGAGGATTGCCCTCTCCTTATTTTCCTTGGTTTCTTCTCTTAAAGCTACAGTCTACGATCTGAAAACCAGTTTGGCTGTTGAGACAGATTTGAAAAACGCAGCCTGCCCTCCCTTCACTCACCCCTCCCCTCCGTGTTCCAAGATCCCGCTCCCCAGCTCGTGTCGCCTCCTAACAACATGCCCCCTCTGACAGAGCAACAAGCCGGCTGGCATAAAATATCAACTACAACCAAAAACAACCCAGCTCAACTGGAAGTAACAAACACGACAGTCACCCCCCTTGTAACACACAGCGGTAGCCATTTCAATTGGACTGGCGGCGAAGCGGGTCTGGCGTCATCAGAGCAGAGCCGATTGTGGGCGAGGATTTATCTTTCTCGGCATGTCTTCACCAGCTCAGTTTCCAATGCTAACGATGCGTGGCTAACTTTAACTTAGCCTACCCGCTCGGACCAACAACGTTCAGTCATTAGCCAGTATAGGCACAGACTAACCAGAGTTATCCAGCAGACATCTCCCACTGTAGTAAACAAAGCTATTACCTGTTCAACCAGGGGCGGAACGGCGGTGCTTAAGGTCGGACGGCGGCCGGTGCTGCAGCCTGTTTGCTAGCCAGCGCCCAGTGCTGCGGTTGGAGCTGCGGTCGTTCGCCAGCCAGTGGCCCTTGCTGTGGCCGGCCGTTCGGTAGCTGGCGCAGTGTTCAACAATCCCAAATCATTCTGCAGCTTTTTCCACTGTACGATTATCCAATGTTGAGTCTCCGTTGGGACCTGTATTGCTCATATTTCTTCCTTACTTCAGCCTTTTCCTTGAAACTTACGTTTCCTTCTCTTCAATGTGGAGGGTAACAGAAGCAGCCTCCCGGCTCCGTGATGCTGCTGCTAGCTGCTCAGCGGAACATGAGAGAGTGGGGAGTGGGGAGTGGGGAGGAGGTGGGACCATGAGCGAGACGGTGCGGAGCAGGGGAGACAGGGGATTGGATGGACTCAAGGACCAATCTGAACCGCCTGGAACGGCGGTTCGGGTTGGTCAACTATTATGCTGCTTTGCAGCGGATATACTGATTGGATTTTTTTTCCATTCTTTTTGGTCTTTATATTGTGTAGATCGGACCATAGGACCATAACGGCCTCTATAAACGGTGTTATTAAGATGTACCAAGCTTTCAAATCGTAAACCATAGCTTTAAAAGGTATTTTTTTCCCCTTTTCCTCTTTTAATTTCTATGCAATGCAAGGTTGATGGCTTTTATTATTTTGTTATTTTAGTTTGGGCTGAGGCTGTTGGTGGTAAAGTTTTTCCATTTTTTTATTGTATTTTTGTTAAGCTAGTTCAACTTAGGTAGCGAAAGGAGGAATGTCTGGTATGATGTACCTCCTATGGGTTGGCTTTGTCATATCCTCCCACTTTCGTTCATTTTTGCTGTAATTTTCATTATTATTCCTTTTCGCTTTATCACAATATACCATTTAAACACATTTTAAAGCCACTTCAGCTAGATGCTGCTATATTTATCAATATTATGCCTCTCTGGATTATCTTTGTTAGTTATTATATTGATGTGTCTATCTATTGATAATACTATCTTTACAACCCTACAGACTTGAGATCCCTCTTGAAAATGAGAAGCCACATCTCAAGGAATTAATCTTTTTTAAAAATGTATCTTCAATGGAGACCAATATGGTGCTACATGTAAAGATTGATTGATTGATTGAATCTGTGTTCAGCAGAGACAGATGTGATTTAGGTCCCTTTGTCTCTGCTTAGATGGATGCATCTCTGGATGTATGTATGTGTATACAGACAAATACATATTTTGTGTATATCTGTATCTATAAAGTGAAGGGTATGGCCTCAGTCTGCTCTATTGTAAAGTACCTTGAGGTAACACTTTCTATAATTGGTGCTAATTTTCTCAGACACCATTGCACCAAAACATGCACTTCAGTCAGTTGCTAGCAGTGAACTAAAGATGTCACTTACTGGAAACTTGTGAATACCAAACCTTTCATATACTCAGCGTGACTGTCCTGCACATAGTTTTATTCTCAGAAGCTCAGCCTCATTATTTCAGAGCCATACCTCATATCCTGGATGTTTGTCATCTCTACAGAGCTCTATAGTTTGACGGATGTGCACAAAGAGTTTGGTAACACCTTCAAAACTCTATTTGTAGAGGGAAAATCTGACAAACTGAGTTGTTACATAACTGCTGTATTCTTGGTTTTGCCACATCCTCTCCTCTCCTCTTCTCTCTCTACGAAACACTTACTCATTCACACTGTGTTTGGCAGTAGCACGTAGGCTTTCCTCTGGTCTGAATCATTTCCAGACTCAGTCTCTTGGCTCAGGTCATCCAGTGGGCTCTGTCTATGTGACTGCTCTCAGGTTTACCACTAGCTGCCAGCTCACTCATAGACTCATGAGCAGAGACACACAAATACACACTGGTGTATGTGACTACTCGCAGGTTTACCTTTTCTGCTGCCGTCACAAAGTCACTGCACTCTGAACCTACTTTGCATGTTATTTTCATGCACTAAGCCACTTAACCCCATGTAGATTTGGTTATGCAGAATATTTCCATTACATACCCAGCTGCTGCAGAATTTAATCAACTTCATATGCTGTTATCTTTCTTTAATTTCCCTTAAGGATAATAAAAATGTTTATTTCATCACTGGCTGTCTTTGTGTTTTGCCCAGGCTTGAGTGTGCACCCTGTGGTCTTGTACTGGTGTTGATGGTCCTGCTGGTGTGAATATTTAATCTCTGTGAGAAAAGAGGCGATGCAGCATCAGGCATTTAAACAGTGCCTGGGCTTGGTGTAACAGGCAGTGCTAAGCCAGCAGCTCCTTAAATAGCTGCCTAATGCTGCACTGACAGAGGATTGTGTGCACTCCTTCACTCCCAGGCTCAAGGTAAACACAGATTGGCATAAAAAAAACATTGGTGAGGAAGCATTTTTGCATAATTACACACTCTGTTCCACAAACAAATTCTCAAACCCAGCATAATGTGCTCTTTCTCACGCTATATCTTCATTCTTCTTTAGTTTGACTCAGCAGCTCGTCCTCATCTGCCTGCTTAGCTCCACTGATTAGCCGGTCAGGTGTCCTTGTCCCATTTGAGCACAGAGTAATCTTGGCCATCTGCAGCCTCAACGCTTACGTTCATTCATAAGCAGCAAAACACTTTGAACCCAGACACATAAACATGCACAAGTACAGAGGTAAAGCAATGACTCCACAAACCCCAGTTACAATGAAGTTGGGACATTATGCAAAATGAAAAAAAAAAACAAATACAATGAAGTACTGTTCAGCCTATATTCAACTGAATACACTACGAAGACAAGATATCTAATGTTCAAAGATATTTAATGTTCAATGATAAACTTTGTGTGTTCTTTTTTTTTTTGCAAATATTTAATAATTTTAAACTTTGATGCCCACGTGCCAATAGTCCAATGAACAAGTTGTTGATAGTTGATGAACAACTGGTAGGAACGTAGGGATTACATCATCAACAGTCATAATATCATCCGAGGATTAAGAGAGAGTTCTCTGCACAGTTCATGTCCATGATCTTTAACCCTTAGGCAGCAGCGCACAAAAAAATGACACCATTCTGCAAAAGATGTCACCACATGAGCTCGGGAGCACTTCAGAACACCATTGTGAGATAACACAGTTTGCCATTACAAGTGAAAGTTAGAAATCTACCATACAAAGACAAAGCCATATATCAGCAACACCCAGACACACTGCCAGCTTCCATGATCTAAGCTCATCTAAGATGGACTGAGGCAAAGTGGAAAAGTCTGCTGTGGTCTGAATCCATGTTTCAGACTGTTTCTGGACATCATGGACGTGGTGTCCTCCAAGCTAAAAAGAAAAAGGACCATCCAGACTGTTATCAGAGCAAAGCTCAAAAGTCAGCATCTGTGATGGTATGGGGGTGTGTTAGTGCCCATGGCATGGGTAACTTGCACATCTGTGAAGGTGCTTGTAATACTGAAAGGTACATACAGGTGTTAAAGCATATGCTGCCATCCCAGACATATTGTTTTCAGGGACGTCTCTGCTTATTTCAGCACAACAATGCCAAGACACATTTTGCACTTGTTATGACAGTGTGGCTTTGAAGCAAAAGAGTAATAGACTGGCTTTCCTCCCATCGAAAATGTGCGGCGTAACATGAAGTGCAAAATGTGTCAACGAAGACCCGGACAGTTGAGCAACTGAAGTCGAACATCAAGCAAGAATGAGCAAGAATTCCACCTACAACCATTCAACGATTACTGTCCTCAGTTTTCAAACAGTGTTGTTAAAAAGAAAAGTGATGTAACACAGTGGCAAACATGCCCCTGTCCCAGCTTTCTGTAATGTGTCACAGGCATCAAATTCAAAATTAGTGAACATTGGAAACACAACAAAGTCTATCAGATTGAAAATTACATATCTTGTCTCGGTTGAGTAGTCAGTTGAAAATAATTAAAGATTTGCTAATCATTAAGTTACATAACATTTTACGAGTCCCGTCTCCACTGCAATTGAGGTTTGTAAAAATGCCAGCTGGCAAGTGCACTCTCCTATAAACAGAATGAGAGCAGACTTTATCTAACTCATGTTATGTCCTAAACACACCCATGCACTTTTAAATGACACGCTGTCAAAGACAATCTAACGGATAAATATCTGCTGTACAACACAATAAAATGTTTAAGAGCAGAGGTCATCAAATACACTGGTCCAAGGGCCAGATTTTTTGAATACTTTGGTCCAGTTATCATAATCATAGTTATATTGTACTATACAAGCTGCCTGACCAGAAAGACGCTGCCACCAGAAAAAGGTCACACACTCTAATATTTCATTGGACGCCTTTTACTTTGAATACAGCAAACATTCACTGTGGCATTGTTTTGATAAGCTTCTGCAATGTGACAAGATTTATTCCCCCCTGTGCTGCATTAATTTTTCACCAAGATCTTGTAGTGATGATGGAGAGTCTGACCACTGCACAAAGCCTTCTCCAGCACATCCCAAAGATTCTCAATGGGGTTCAGCTCTGGACTCTGTGGAGGCCAATCCATGTGTGAAAATGATGTCTCATGCTCCCTGAATCAATCTTTCACAATTTGAGCTCCATGAATCCTGTCATTGTCATCTTGGAATATGCCCGTGCCATTAGGGAAGAAAAAATCATTGATGGAATAACCTGGTCCTTCAGTATATTCAGGTAGTCAGCTGAGCTCATTCTTTGGGCCATAATGTTGCTGAACCTCGACCTGACCAACTAAAGCAGCCCCAGATCATAACACTGCCCCCACAGGCTTGGACAGTAGGCACTAGGCATGATGAGTGCATCACTTCACCTACCTCTCTTCTTACCCTGATGCTCCCATCACTCTGGAACAGGGTCAATCTGGACTCATCAGACCACATGACCTTCTTCCAGTCCCAATACTATGTCCCTGCAGGCCTGGAGGCTGCACTTTCAGGATCGCAGTTTCAGGACCGCAGTTCTAAGACCCTGGTGTTTTTGCCACAGCGCCCCCTCCCGTTGGAGGCTGGGTTCAGGACCGCAATTTCAGGACCCTGGCTTAATATTTTGATTCATTATTCATATTTTTAAAGGTTGATTCTACCTAAAAGAAAAAACGTTCTTTATAATTTTTAAGGTTGATTCCAGCCAAGTAATATTTTGATTAATTATTCGCCATTTTAAAGGTTGATTCCACCCAATTAATACTTTCTTCCAAAGACTTAAATACATACTCACCATGTATACTTTTAAAGTTGGATTACACCCAAATACACTGATTCATTAGTTATATTTTTAAAGGTTGATTCTACCTAAAAGAAAATCGTTCTTTATAATTTTTAAGGTTGATTCCAGACAAGTAATATTTTGGTTAATTATTCGCCATTTTGAAGGTTGATTCCACCCAATTAATACTTTCTTCCAAAGACTTAAATACATATTCCATACAAACACTACTTTGCCATGAAGTTGACCTTAGTTGCAAAGATTGTATTGTAATTGTATTATTAGCAGAATTAGCTCATGATACTCGGGGAAAAAGTGAAAGCACATAAAGACCTCCATGTAAAAATGTGACTTAAAAGACACAGATTTCTGTTATGATTTGGTGTGAGATAAACAGAACTGACCTATCTATATTTCAACCATATATTTTAAAGGTTAGAAAGAGGCAAGAAACAAGAATGACTATATATTTTTATTTTATCCACACAATGAACAAATAGAGCTGGAGCTGGGATGGTTGGGGTTACTGTAGCTGAGATGACTGTTGCTGTTGGAGTGGAGTTGGTGGTGGTGGTAGATGGAGCTGGGATGGTTGGGGTTACTGTAGCTGAGATGACTGTCGCTGTTGGAGTGGAGTTGGTGGTGGTGGTAGATGGAGCTGGGATGCTGGTGGCCACTGGAGTGGTAATGGTGATGATTGCTGGAGCTGGCATGATTGCAGTTATGGCCGAGGTGTTCTTATTGCAAAGAGACAGATGATTAATGAAGTCCTGTTTACGTAAAACTGTTGACTGGCAGTAGATGCAGTGGTAATGCCACTGTGGTCGGCAGTTTAACCCACATCTGTGAACAGTGTACCCTGAAACATAAATTATTATATTAGTATATCATTCAAAAGTGTGTCTCAGACTCATTTTTAATAGAGGTGTATGATAAATATTGATGCTGATAAATATCTACTCAAATTGTTGAACTTAAACATGATGTCAAAGGACTGAATTACAATTTTGAGGCAACATCTTATAAAAGTTTAGGTGTGTTTGTGAAGTTTCTGGATGACCAAATAAATGAGCATTTGAAGAGTCAGAGTTAGTGTTTGTTTTCATTGTAATACTGATGTCAGATTTACTTTCTTCAGAGCTTTGGAAAATTAAGTCATCCATCTTTACTCCATCAGAGCCCTGCAGATCCTTGGATTTGCATGAACTACATGTTATATGAAATTATTTTTAAAATAAAAATTGTAAAATGATCGGTTGGCTTACTGGTATGGGCTATGATCAGGCAAGAAATTAGCTCATATTAGTTTTCACTAACAAATACCCATTTCATGCAGACACTTTGTAACTTAATTTGCATTTCCTGTGACAATGTTCTCAAATGTTACCTTCATGGAGAATAGCTCTGTTGAAATGGCTCTCCAAATGAGTATTCACTTTGCTTTACTTCGTTGGGTGGAACACAGTTGAGCGACAGAATGGGCAATGAAATTGTCTGCGGCATGTAGTGCATCTTGAGATTTCCGGCAATGTTCTGCCTTCCTGGATAGTTATATGCATCTTTAAAAGAAAGAGATCACATAATTAGACCAAAAAAATCCAATAATTTCATAGAAAATCTAGAAAATCGTATTTCCTGTGAAAATACAGTGATAATGCTGACTGCTGGAATGCACTTAAATACATTGCTGAAAATTTAGAAAAGCAAATGCAAACTACGTAAGATTAAAGCTCATGGCACAAACATTGTTGATTAAGAGCCGAAACTTCAAAAAGCTTGTACGTAAATGCTAAATATATTATTATAAAAAGAGGGATATTTGAAAAAGCATATAATGAAGAAAAACGTACATTACAAGCAGATAAGTTAAACTGCAGGTGGATTTTTTGACATTTGCAAGAAAGAGAAGAGAGAGGTTTTTATCATCTTTTTAAGTTGACTATAATTAATTAAAGAAATATGATTAGTCACAGACAATTAGGACACAGTTGGGCAAATCACACCTTGGTTTCACAACACAAATGTTAATATACAGTCAGCATTATACAGGTGAGGTTAATTATAAGTGACCACAACCAGCTGCATAGTTTTAAGTAATCCTACCTGTTGATTGTGAAATGAAAGTTGTCTAAAAACTAAACAAAATAGTTGTATCAAACAATAGTCTTGGCCAAAAGGTGATATTAAATAGTTAGCGTTAGCCAAATACATTATATTAAACCTGCTAACACAGTTACAACAACCTCTCACAAACTTATTAATGTTGCACTAAGCTAAACTCGTGCAAACGTATTACATACTTTGTTAAGCCGACGTTTATTTTTCAGTTAAATTCATGCAAAGGACTTAATTTTTAATGACAAACAAATAAAACTTTCTCAGTACTCACTTCTCAGTTTGTTGCTCGTCGTCATACTCCTCGTCGTCTCTTTGTACAAGTAATGCAGCCTCCTAAGGTGAGTGGCGCTGTTCGGAGAAACCAGGGGTCCAGAAACTGCGGTCCTGAAACTGCGGTCTCCGAGGCTGCAGCTATACCCTACTCTCCAGTCCTCCACAGTCCAATCTTTATGTTCCCTCGCAAACTGAAGCCTTTTTTCTGGTTAGCCTTACTGATTAGTGGTTTTCTTAAGGCTACACGGCTGTTCAGTCCCAATCCCTTGAGTTCCCTTCACATTGTGTGTGTGGAAATGCTCTTACTTTCACTATTAAACACACACCTGAGTTCTACTGTTGTTTTTCTTTGATTTGATTTGGCCAAACGTTTCAGTGATTCATCGATCACCATCAATCAGCATTTCTTTTCGACCACATTTCTTCCTTGAAGACGATGGTTCCTCTGTATCTTTCCAGTTTTTAATAATGGGTTGGACAGAAGAGGTGTGGACTCGAGTCATGTGACTTAGACTCGCGTCAGACTCAAGTCACAATTTTGATGACTGGACTCGACTTGACAATATCCTCAAAGACTTGCAACTCGACTTGGACTTTGACATTAATGACTCAGGACTTGACTCTGACTTTAGTCTGATGACTTGAAAATACTTGAAATTTTCAGTAAGACTGTTGAATGAAATGTGCATCTGTTATATGCAACAACGGTATCGCTCGTAAACTCGCTGTGGCTAAAAGTGGAGCTTTAAGCATAATTTCGGGAGTGGACCACACCTCAACCACGCCTCTTCCGGTGTTTCTATAAATTCTAACCGACCATTTCCCTCTTGTTTCGCACACTCGACGCACCCCTCCCTCCCCCCACCCTTATTTAAAACCTCTTTCTTCCTTCCTTCCTCAGGGCCTTAAAGAGGTGGTTCGTCGTGCCTGGGAGCTACGGCAAATTCCCCATGAAGTTTCCCCAAACCATTATCCACTTCAACTACCTACTATAATGTTTGTTATCCACTGTACGCAATAAATAATTGTCAAATTCATCCTGTTGATGGTGTGGTCCTTACTTGTGAAACTGAGACTAACGGCTGAAAATAATTGTAAAGTTAAGGCCCAGGGTGTCCAAGTGTCCTGTTTTCCCATGACATGTCCTGTTTTCATGTCCTGCCCTGACTGTCCTGGTTGTTTTTTTTTATAAAGTGATGAAACTGTCCTGGTTTTTTATTATTTTTCTTATTTGGTCAACAGTGCTCATGACTTGGAAGGACTTGAAAATTTGAAGCCTATGACTTCAGACCTGACTTGTCTTGTCTTGTCTTTACTTGAGACTCGACTTGGACTTGCACGTCTTTACTTAAGACTTGACTCGAAACTTGGCTTTAAAGACTTGAGACTTACTTGATACTTGCAAAACAGTGACTTTCTCCCACCTCTGTTGGACAGTTCTTAACTCAATTTAGTGGTTTCTGCTTCTCCTTAGATGTTTTCTCTGCTCGATGCCAATGATTTGACCCTTCTTAACCAGACTAACATCTTTTCCATGACCACAGGATGTGTCTTTGACATGGTTGTTTAAGACATGAGAAGCTACTCATTGCATCAAGCTGGGGTTAAAAAACTTGTTGCCAGCTGAAAGATAATCACCTATGCAGTAATTATCCAATAGGAGGCTTCTTTCTATTTACTTTAAGTCCCGAGTGTTATGTATATATCTGCCTTCAAATAAAAGATTCCCTTACATCCATGCTGCTGTTAGCCAAACATGACAGTCAAGATTCTTTTTGAAACTCTTTCTGAGGATTACTGAACAGATGAAGTGAGCATTTATGCCTGATAATAGATACCCTTTCTTGAATTTGATAACACCTTGGGGGCTGAAATAAATAACTGTGGGAGACCTGATGAGGCCTCCAGGCTGCTGCTAAAGCCCAAATTCCACTGCATGCGTATCCGGTCCGTCTCCGCTCTGCTGTGGCAGCGGAGCTGATCCGTTTCCATTAAAAGCAATGCGTGTACTTCCACCAGCTGGGGCACGGCTCCGGCACGGCTGCGTATCTGCTTCGCCGGCCTCCGGCAGACGGAGCAGATACGCAGAGCTTCTATTTTTGCCGGATGCCGGACCACGGCACAGCAATTTAGCACACAGAATATCGTGCGGGACAAGAAACTGAGCACAAACACAAGATAAAACATCCGTAGATGTTTCAAAATAAAATAAAATAAACCGTGTCAACAACGGAAAAGTACTGTACCTGGAAAACGTCATTTAGGGCGGAGACAGACCTGGTGTCAAAAGTTCAATCTCACCCCACTTCACCATGGATGAGGAGCTTTGGATTTTGGAGGTGCAAAACCACAGAATACTTTATGAGCTCGTTGACCCGCTGCAAGGCGGAGCCGCAATGCTTCGTACAGCAGACGGATCCAGTGGGAGTTGATGTGCGTCAGATGACATAGCAGAGCGGAGCGGAGAAGGACCGGATACGCATCCAGTGGAATCCCCAAGTAATGATTGCTGTTTTAGGAGCCACTGAGAAGAAGCCACATTTTTAAAAGTGAACAGACCAACTTAAATTCATTGATAAAGGGGTTTTAGCTGTAATATTTGATTCCTCTTTTCCTACTTTTGGTGCCTTAAGAATGAAAGGGTTCAAAGGATGACTATATACTCAATGACTATCATGCAGTTCAGTCAGAAACTTTGCAAGAGATAAAGTTTATGGAAAATTCTGCATCATGTATGGGGATTCAGCCTTTTAAGATTTGTCTGCCTCAGCCGTGTCGGCACGTCTGATTCAACACGTGACAGAGTTTGGATCTACTGACCCACAAAGATACTTTTGTTTCATTGGGTCACTGTGTGTAAGTGTATGTTTATGACTTTATGACTGTTGAACAATCGTCTGCTCATAAAGTCAGCATGCCTGTCTCAAGGTAAGACACAGGAATGTCACGTATTCTGATAAATCTAAAGTGGAATTTTACAAGCCCTGTTTATGCATCAATCTCCAAAATATTGTCGTGGAAAAATTTGTATTGGTTATTTATGGATTAATGCTAATCAAACATTGGATGCAAATCAAAATAATCAAATGTTGTTTGGATATATTTGTTTTAGAAATAATGAATTAAATGTAAGAAATAATTAATCAAATGTATCGCTATATGCATTAGATAAAGCACAGGCATCATAAAAGAGGGCTTTAGGCAGCATTTAAGACTCTATATAAACATCATGCAGTAATCTCAATCAGATGTTCTTTGAGTCACTAAAGATTTTTATTTTGATGATTGAGTTTATTAAAGAGTATTTTTAATACACTATGCACAGGTGATGCAGAAAATCTATCGGTGTGATAGGAGAAATCAGATCATAGGGAAAATCACAGCTTTCACACTTATCTGCAGCTGTAAAGACAAAGACTCTGGCGGCCACGCTTATCTGCAGGTGTAAAGATAAGCTTTAAAAGTTAGATAATGAGAAAGTGAAGGTCATAAATCCACAAAGAAGACAAGACACGTAGGCCAGCGAGCCAGCCTTGATGGTGAACAGCTAAACTTTGTTATTTGAATTCACATTGCTGAATTTTTTATTCATTGCATCAGGACTCTGCCTGCCTCTGTGCTTTCTCATAAAAATCACCATTTTGGGGAAAAACAATGTTTTACATTTCAAGCCTTTTGAAGCCGACTGAGCCAACTCATCACATTTTGATAACTTTTTAAGACACTACAACAAGCAATCCCTTTGAGTGCTTGGATTTGAAATTAAGGTATACTATCTTTGAATTTTACTTTATGCTATGTAGAGGCAAAAATAAGTTAGAGCCAATCCTATAGAAACACACTGACTGAATCAAAGTAATATTTAACACAAAATATTTTTGCCAAGACAAACCAGAGAGTTGAGGCTAAACAAAAGTCATTTGAGTCGCAGAGGTAAAGTAACTCCACATTTTATATTTTCGAGATCTGCAGGTTGGGTTAATGTTGCTGGTGGTGCAGACGAGTCATCAGGAATGCTGAAAAGCAGAGTATTGCCCTGGCATTTGCTCCCAAAACCTGATCTGACCAAATAAAGTGGCCTGTGAGTGTCGTCGTAGTCTTCTAGTTGTGGTAGTCTTTTGGTTGGTGAGCCTCTGAGATCCCCAGTTGTTGCAAAATGTCAGAGAATCACTGTCATGTAGTTTGTCTTTAGATATGAGAGGATGGCAGATGAAATCCTTGGAGCCTTTTTAAAGTGAGAAGTCTTCTGGTGTGTAGTGAGCATACGGTCTTAATATTTAAAACATATACAGGGTTGGGTCTCTGAATATTGAAGTTATGAGATGCTTCTGAACAACATGGCATTTGAGACTTTCTTCCCCATTTTGAAATGGAAGAAATAGAGTAATGCAGGTATGATGTATTTTTGTAGGCAAACAAGGTTCCCTCAATTAAACCATTATGGTATTTTTATTATCATTGCTGATAATAAGGTCTTTGGCAAACAAAAATAAATGAAACTTACAAGTTTTGTTCATGATGATCAAGAAACTTAACGATTTTTTTAAGGTTAAACAAAATATGTGGTAATTGAAAGCTTTAATCAAGTTAATAAAGAACCACAACATGTTCATGTTCTGCTACCTAGAAGCAACAACATTTCTAACATGCAGCATCACATCAAAACTTCTTGTTTTGAGAATATAATTCTACTTGAATTATCTGATCATCTCAGTAAACATGGCTGTGGCTATGATGTATATATCATAGCTTATTAAAAATACGAAGAAATGATTATATTGGAGTCCCCGGCTATTTTTGTAGACCTTGCTAACTGTTCATTTGCAGCCATACTTTTAAAAACAAAATCACACCTCGACATTCAAAACCAGGACAATATCAGATGCATTTAATCTTGAAAAATAAAATGTTTAAATCAAGTACGCATGTCATCATTATCGACCATATTTCAGGTATTTTATCTGAAAAATCTATTCCAAAATGCCCTAGACCGGAAGTGCTAAATGCTAACTTTTTAAACTCATTCCTGCACCACTCACTTATTAACTTACCACAGCTCTGTGGGGGCAGCCTACATAGTCCTGCAGGAATGAGCCTAAAAACACAGTGACTTGTATTAGCATTATAGCATGATTCCCTTAGCTAAAAGTTGCTATGTCTATTCTGAGAAAAACTTTATGGATAAATACCTGAACTAAGGTCTTTGGTGAACATGACATGAAATTATATGTTTTCAATTTTGAATTTTTCACCATTGTTGTGTTTTTAAAAGGGACAGTTGCTAATGAACTGCTTACAAGGATTATAAAAAATGGAGAGGAAGGCTATTGCAATCATTTTGGATTGTTTGATACATGAACCATATCCACAGCCTTGGGCACCAAACTTATCAAGTCATTCAATAAGAAGAAATGCTCAAATAAGAGTTTATAACATGGCGTTATAACTTGGAAGAGTAGCTGTTTTTTCTTCAAACTGCCATGTTTTAGTTTCATAACAGCTCTTGGGCCTTAACAATTTTAAAAGTGAGGTTAGTTTGTGGAGATGATCACGATGAAGAAAAACAAGAGAAAAATCATGTCGACAATAGATGTCAAACTCGTGACCATGATACAAATCTCACCTGGAATATGAAAAACAACCTGCAAGATAATTTCAAATGTTTGTTGGTCATAGCCCTCCATTCACCAGCAATCCCACTACTTGGGACAAATCCCACAATGCACTGCAACAGCTGCCATGCAGGACTTTCGCAGCAGCCCTTCCTCCCATTGCATTAATATCACAGATTAGTGGTGGGTGCGACTTTGACAACTCTGCCATCAGCTCTTAGTTGAGATAACCAGCACAATGCTAACTTCCTGGCTGCCTAAAAATAAACGTAATCCCTGCACCACTCTGTGGGACCACTTACTACGTCACCAAAAGTGGCTGTTATGAAACTTCTTGTTCCGCCCATAAATACAGAGAAAAGTTGTTGAATAGCTGTCTGCTTTAGTGAACAGTATGTGTAAAATAACTTGATTAAACTGGAATTTACAAAACTATTTTAAGACCTGTCAGCTGCCTTCCAGATCACCCACGGTCCTCTGATTTTAAATGTGCCAAACTGGTTTGAACAAATGTTTTTTCAGCATTTATGTAATTCAATTTATTCTGCACTTTGGCCAGGCGGTGACTGATGAAAGATAGTTGTTTTTATGGGAAAATCCAAAGCCTCTTCCCCGCTTTCCAAGTCTACAATCTCCGAGCCATGAAAGTCTATTATCTCTATGAATACAAGGCAGAGTGTTACCACAAATAGAACAGGCCTACGTAAGTGCCAGAGTTGACCTTGCATTTCTGTAGAGAGTGTTTTACCTCTATTAGAGGAGCGGCCGAGTGAAAACTCATCCTCTGTCTTTGTGCAGAGGCCATTGACGGGGAGATTTCTGACTGAATGGAGAGGATAAGTCATTCAGTGGGCCCTGAATGGAGAGGAGCAGATTAAATAGACCATGTGTTATCCCCGATCACACTGGCACTGAAATGAAAGCCCGTTTACGGGACCGCTGCACGGCTCCATTGTCACTCAGTAAAAGTTTCTCATTCTAGTGAGTTATATTCATGTTTGCTCCTGTCACACTGCACCTTAACAGGCTGTCTTCTTCTCTGGTGCTTTGCTAAGACTTATGTAATAATACAACGCTGCATTTTTTAGGTTGGCATTCAAGAGCAAAATCAGCAGCGCTAATAAAACCCACAACTCCAGCTGTTAAAGATATCACTGCTAAGATAATGAGCCTTTATATAGACACGACTGGTGTTATATCACTGTCTCTGCAACAGAGACAGACTCACAAATAAGGGATTCAAAATCTGGATCCTTGACTGCAAATTACCCATGTTGCATAGTTAGATATTTGAGTCCAAGTCAAGCATCGCCTTGTAAAAGAAAAAATAGGATGAATATTAAAAAGCCAATAGAAATCTCACCTTTCTGAGTTATAAACAAGACAAAAAAAGAAAAGGTAAACAGTTGAAGAGAGATTTCACTAATCTGCATGATTCTCCTCTATGCAGATGACACTAAACAATACACCCATCCATGTATTATCTCTATCAATTATTCCTATCAGGAACTGAAGCCAATCCCAGCTGACATCGGGCTAGAGGTGGGGTTCACCCTGAACCAGTTGCTAGTCAATCACAGGGCCACATAAAGAGGCAGACAACAAGACATTCTGTTATGGCCGCTGCCCACTCCTCTCTCGCTAACCTGTTGTGGAGTGCTGTGTGTCGTGAGCAGGAGCAGAGATCATCAGGTGGATTCAGAGAAGCTTGTGTGAGGTCCCCGCCCTGCGAGCCGACCTCATTCACACTTATCAGAAGACCAAGAAGACGTAGAAGATGGAGCTTCTCAGCAGAGCTTGCATCTGTAGCTTAGACAATCTTTGTTAAGTTAGAGATGATCTTTGTGCCACCTGTTTGTATATCCTGTTTGTATATCCTTACTTCACCCTGCTTAACTTTAAAATAATTTATCTTTGTGTTTATGGGTTTTCTAGGTTTATTGTAATCCTAGGAATTAAATTTCAGTTTGTGTGTATTTTATTTTTTAGTATTAGTATTTCTTAGTTTGCCCTTTTCAACCTCATTTTGTTAAACTTGCTTCCTTTTTCTTCAACAATAAACAACTTTAATTTAAAATCTGGTTTAGTTATGTTGCTTCCCCTTTTTGTTGACATTTCAGTTAGTTTATTTTTATATTTTGTAGAGCTGAAATGATTCCTCGAATAATCTCGATTATTCGATTACAAAATATCTTCGTAATATATAATTATACATATGAAATATATATCTGGACTACTATACAGTGCACAGTGTTTGACACGGACAGTCATTTCCGTGGCACAACACGCCTGCTACCTCCGCTGCTACGCGGCTTGTAAAATCATGAAGGAAGAGAAAAGAGAGGGACAGAAAGGAGAAGAAATGGCAGAGAGTTTCCCAAGTGTGTGGTCATTACAAGAAGGGACGAAAAAAAAACACAGTGCAGTGTGTCTGATGTCAAACGGAGTTAGCTTAGCACATAGCTGAGCATGCTGCAGCTATGACAGACTGGATGCAACAGTAAACATCCAGTCTGTGCATCATCAGAGCGACACAACAGGATGACACTCATGATACATCAACAGAAGCAGCTAATGTGATCAATAACTGAGATATGGGCGTGTAAATAACCTACTTTGATTATGGCTGTGATAAAGGCTGGTTCAGAACGTAAATCAATGCGGAGGCTACTTGCCCAGAATCAGTATTTCGTTCACATACTTTTCACATCTAATAACTTTACATTTAATTTGATTGCAGAGAGTAGAACAGAAAACACTGACAGTGAGTAGAGGAAGCAGGTGTAGGGAATGCTTTCATATGTTAGATAATTTAACTAGCTAGTTCATTTCTATAAGTATGATATTATTTGGTCCTAGGACTAAAGTAAGCAAAATAAGATCATCAATATGGTTCAGTAGTAAAGGCAATAATTTAGCAAAAAGAGATTTGCATGAATACAATTCAAAATAAAAATAACCAAACTTAAAAAAAAAAAATACTGAAAAAAGCAAGATATGGCCCAGAGTAAATATAAAAGTATAGATTTTGATTTTGAGATCCCATTTATGCTCAGAATGTTCAAAATAAGAAAAAATAAGTTGTTAATTTAAGTGACCTGGCTTTTCTCCGTTGTGTGTTACTAATAATAATAATGTGTAGTGATTCAATGCAAAAAAAAATAGCAGTGAGCGCAATGTAACAGTTATCCGATTACTCGATTAATCGACAAAAATTTGATAGAGTAATCGATAACAAAAAGAATCGATAGATGCAGCTCTACTATTTTGTCCATGTGCACTTGTTTTATTAGTTATGACCTTGTATTCTTTAAGAGAAAACAGATTGTTGACAAAAACTAAAAGGAGAATAATTAGTCAACAAACTTAACACTGGTTGAAAGGGAAGTAATTACAGAGTTCTTCTATTTGAATGATCCATTAAAGATAAATAAAAAAAAAAGATCAACCAGAATATTTGCACTGATTCGCTATCTTCTTTTTTAGACAAGGTAGATTTGGAAGCATCTGAAATTGTCATGTTTCTGTCTTGGCATGTTGACACTTAAAGCTGTGGTCTACGATTTGAAACCGCAGCCTGCCCCCCCTTCCCTCACCTCTCCCCCCCGTGTTCCAAGATCCCGCCCCCAGCTCGTGTCGCCTCGCCTCTTATCAAGCCCCCTCGGACAGAGCTACGAGCGACTAGCACAATATATCAGCAGCAAACTCAATCAAAAACAGCTCAGCTCAACTGAAAGTATCAAACACGACAGACATCCCCCTTGTAACACACAGCAGTAGCCATTTCAATTGGACCGGCGGCAATGCGGGTCTGGCGCCGCCAGAGCGGAGCCGAGTGTGGGGGAGGATTTATCTTTCTCAGCCTGTCCTCCCCAGCTCAGCTTACAGTGCAAACGATTAGCGGCTAACAGGCTAACCCGCTCCCCTGCAAGTTATTAGCCCGTGCAGGCACAAACTAACCAGAGTTATTCAGCAGACATCTCCCACTGTAGTAAACAAAGCCATTACCTGATCAACCAGGGGTGAAACGGTCGATGCTGAAGGTCTGACGGCTGGCTGAGGCTATTCGTTAGCCGTTAGCCGTTAGCCGTTAGCCCGCTAACAGGCCTCAACCGCGGGCAGAGCTCCGTTGGGCCCCAGGAGAGAGGAGGCGGCCGGTCTCGGCGCTAGGCTTTTCCGGCTCCATGATAGTTCAGTAGCTAATGCTGCTAGCTGCTCACCGGAGGTGGAGGGGAGGAGACGGGACCATGACGCACTACGCATCGCATGACGATGCGTAGTGAGAGAGACAGGGGATTGGATGGACTCACGGACCAACTCACGGACCAATTAATAGTCGCAGGTTCTTAGGATTGATTGGTCAGCTAGTATGCAGCTTTTCAGCGGATATACTGAGTGGATTATTTTCATTGTTTTTGGTCTTTATACTGTGTAGATAGGACCATAGGACCATAACAGCCTTATAAACGGTGTTATTAATATGTACAAAGCTTCCAAATCGTAGACCATAGCTTTAACTCTTCAGGTAAACACATGTCAGTACATGTATGTAGCTAGCTAATTCAGAACATGAGATGACGTAAAGCACTGGTCTCCAACCTCTCTGGGGGTGGAGTAGCTGAGGGGCTGCTGCACATGGTGAAAATTTGTGTAATGAATCGGTGTGTAACGAAATTTTGTGCCATGAAATTTCGCAAAATAAAAAACGCCAAAATAAAATTCAAAGAAGCGCAACATAAAAAATGCTAAGGGGCGCCGTGCACCATGTCTCAGTACTGAGACTGGTGATTTTTTACCCTCCTCGCCTACCGTAGCAAAACACTCTCTTCAGAATGGGGGAATTAGCTGACGCTTCTTTGTCAGATAAATCGGTTGTGTGGACCTATTTTTGCATCCCAAGTAAAAGACGAGAGAATGGTGAGAAGATTGTGGACAAAACAACCGTGTGCAAAATATTCTGCTACAGTTCGCCGTATACTGCGGCGAGTACAACTACCAACTACAACTACTTTGATCTGGAGACAGGCAGCAACTGTATGTTTGTGTAAGTCTGAATAAAAAACAATATTTGATTTTTGCATCTACTGTTGAGTTGACAGAATTTGATCATACTTGAAGATCAGAAGTATATTCACTGTTATAGGCCAAATATTATAGTTCACAGTTAAGACTTTATAGGTCTAAACTGCAGCTCTGAGGACTGCTATTTGTTTTCCTTTTCATTCAAGAATGTAGTTATCCTGATTGTTACAACAACAAAGCACTTTTTATTGAGATTTTATGTTTGTATTTGCACTGTAACATAAATAAAGGAAAAAAACAGAATTTCGTTTTTTTTTCAAAGAGCATTTATTTTGTACTGATGCTGCAATACTTTTTGTATGTCTGCATTAGGAAGAAAATAAAGAAAATGAGATTTTTGCAGAACTTCCTACTGTTGCGGATTTTCTATAATCTTTATTTTGTATCGTGAGTATTTCATATCATGAGCCCTGTTTCGTATTTCGTATCATTTCGTGAGTTGACCATTTTGTTACACTCCTAGTAATGCAGGATCAGAAGGAGCCATGGGCTTCTTTCTAAACCAACACAATGCCAGTAAGAGAACCTCTACAGATCTTGTCTTCACTCCCAGGTGGCTGCTACAGTGCCTATTTTAATACAGCCATGGTGGGATGAGAAGAGTCTGAATCTCCCTCTAAGACAGGCGTGGCAGTTGTCATCCCGGTGTTCTCGGTGTTATTAGACAACAGCAGCTTACTTCTTCTTATATCAGTGTCCTGACTCCTACTAATACCTTGCCAAGTTAATGGGTTAGAGATAGCAGACTAATAGGATAGACGGACTGCAGACATGCCAACATGAGAAGACAGAGGGGAGGGCAGGGTGAGACAAGGGCCAAAGAAAGGACACGCCAAAATGGGAAATGAAGGATGGAGGACAGACACAGAAATAAAGACGGAGGAAACAGATGGTGTGAGGAGGGTAAACTCCCCTCTTCATCTGCTTTTTCCCTTCAGCAGAAGTTTTGAGAGAGAGATGTGAGGAGGCTCACGTAGTCTCTGTCAGCTAGAGTTAAAAAAAAAAAAAAACCTGAGGTGGAGTAACAGCAGTGGTGAGGAGGAAAGTCAGCAGCAGCAGAGATGGAGTTATTAGAAGCACATGTTTCTCCCCTATGAGCTCAGAAGATCATGACCACAAGCATGATGGTCAATACCGCAAAGAAATACTCAAAGGCAGAGACTGGACCATTTACAATTCAAGACTTTGACTCAAAAGACTTCCCACAACAAATTTCTTCTCTTTCTTTTCTCAGTTGAAGTTACTTTTTACCACCACATGCACATTATGGTATTTTTAACTTCATCCTGAGCATAAATGAAAGAGTTAATCAGCTCATTAGCCTGTTTTATGATGAAGCTTTTAAGGGGAACAGCCTTGTCATCACCCCTAAAAGTATTGATTACACTAAGTTTACTAAAATAAAAATAATTTATTGATTTGTATGTTATTCCCAGATTTTTGTTAATCATAAGAAAAAAGAAGATATGTTTTCATTTCCAAAGGCTTTTGTCTGTTTCATATGGTGGTGGGAAAGTGCAATATAAAATTACAAAATTTGAAACAAATACCTCAACAAATTCACATTTCATAAAACAAAATCACAAATGTAAAACACTTTTACAAGACTTAATATAAATACATATCTAATTATTATTATTTTTTAATAAAATTACATTTCAACTTTCAGAAATTATATGTAAAAACCATTAAAAAATTTTAAAAGATTGGAAAAACAATCATTTCAGAAACAATTCAGAAAACAAAGTTGTGAGACAAAATTGAAACAAATCTGCATTTTGGGAATCAAATGTTTAAATCTGGAAACATTTTAACAAAACTACAAAAAACATTTAGGAAAAAATTTAAATTTCGGAAAACATGACAACAAATGTAAAACACATTAACAAGATGTTTTTTTTCTTAAACACATTTAATTTCATGAAAACCCCTTCACATACACAGAACACACTCACATTCAGAAATCAAATGTATGAACCATGAAACATACTCACAAATTATGCAACACATTTTGATGAAAGAAAACAAATTTCATTTCAGAAAACAAAGTTGTTTGAGAGAAATAATATCTCAGAAAAAAATACAAAATATGAGACACCTTTACTAAACTTGAAACAAATTTACATTTCAGAAATTAAATGTTAACCATGAAACTTTTTTAAAAAATCTTGAAGAAAAAAACATTTCAGAAACAACATTACATTTGAGAAAACAAAGTTATATATTACAAATCTTGAAACAAATCAACTTTCAGAAAACAACTGTTTTAAGTTAGTAAACAATTCAGCAAATTTAAAAGCAAACATTTTGGAAACAATGTAAAATAAATAAATTTTTAAAAAATCACACATTTAAAACACTTTTAGACCCAATATTTATTTTTAAGTCAAAGTTTTGAAACACATTTTAATATAAGAAAGCAAACCGTGTGACGCTTCTTCATTCACAACTTGATTTATTTCATAATAACATGAATAATTTGCTAATTACATAAAGACGTGTTCTGGATTCTGCCCAAAAAGGATAATTGGAGGGTCTAGACTGTTAGTCATGGCGTGTAGCTTCAATGTGGGCACTAATGTGTGTTTGCACAGGACTGTCTGTGTGCTCAGTGAGGGGAAAAACATTGGAATGAGCTGAATCCGTCTCCGTCCAGACAGCCCAGACGAACATTTCTTCACTGCACCATTCATTCAATCAGCTCGGCCTCGAGCTATTGTCTCAGTATCTGTGTGTGCTCATCTCTGAATGTGGTGAATGCCGGCAGCAAGCAGCACCAGGAGGCCAAGCCCAGAGATTATACAGCAGGCAGGTTTAACAGTGAGGAAAGTAAGAGAGCTGTTCAGGAGAGCTGGGATATTAACATGTAGATTTATCTATAAAATTAATCATCAATTGATCTCTTTATTTGAGTCTTTGTGTTGACTGTGGTGTGACTTTTGCAGGCGGAACATCTTAAGATTTTCAAACAAATAAAACACTTTGGGCCTGAAGATCCAGGATAACGGGTGCTAAATTGTGTGTGCAAACCAAGAAATTGCACATGCTATCAGCGGGCGTGTTGTGGGTGATCTATGACTGCCTGTGCAATTCTTAACAGGTGCAAAAGATGTGTGGACAGCCCTCTTTAAAGGATGATTTTGCATGTGATACTGTCTGTCGCCATGGAGAGTTTGGGAGAGCAGAGAGGCCATAAATGAAAAATGAAGTCTGAAGTCATGGAGTTTCAGGCAAATTAACACACTTGCAGTGACTTTTTTTGCCGTGAATTTTCTCTCATGTCATGTCTTTATCTGTCTGTTTTAATTTCCCTTTTCTAATTCCAATTAAAGGGACTGTGAGGAGTTTCTAAGTAATTACAAAAAAGTCTCACTTTTAGATATATGCCTGATGGAAATACACACTTTAAGATGATTTTTATAGCATCAAAATAGATTATCTATAAATGCTATTCCTTAACTTCACTTTCAGGTCGGACAGGGCTGGACTGGCCTGGATACTCAACTTCAAGAACAGGACAATTAAAACTAGAGCAAATTTATATTATTCGGACACGTCTTAGAGCACCGGGCTGTAAGTAGCGAAATATAGCCGGCTACAAAACTACAATACTAAGTTTTCCAAAAATTGCTTGTTGTCACACATTAAAAACTACCGCTACGTAACTAGAAAGAGATACATTACCTCGTTGTTTGCATCCTGTAAGTTGCTGAAAAAAGAAGTTGTAAAGCAATGCAGAGTTCTGAGGATGGTCCGAGCTGCATGCTTTATTAGCATCACAAAAAACATGCGCTTTGGCTTGGGTCACGTCTTTTGGTGCATTCCAGTTGTAGTCAGAAGTACGAATTTCCGAGTTCCGAGTAGGAAACTTGCAACTGGAACGTCCCCCGTAATTGGAATTTCCGACTGGGAACTCGGTGAAACCTCGCCACCCCCGAGTTAACAACAGCTAACAATAACCCTAATCAATTTATTTGCACTTCTGACTGGGGTGTGTCGCTCTAGATCAGCTGTATACATAGTATTGTTGGACTTATATTTACAAAAATGCTGCCATAGTGATAATCACATTCTTCATGTGATATTTGTGAACAACAACGCAGGGCGTGCTAACAACAGCTAACAATAGCCTGGTAGATCGGCATGTTTTTTTTCCGACTTCAACTTGAATGCCGATAAGTCGGAGTTGATGTCACTCCCAGTTCCGAGGTTACTGGAACGCAGCATTATGACAGTCGCTGCGCCTGCTCATGAGTAGCAGAGTCTTAATGTCGCCGGTAATAGATTCTCCTCATAGCACCTTTAAACATAATCTAAATTACAGAATTTACATAAAAATTTTTTCGCTTGTTTTTACATAGATTAAATGACCTCCTCCACGATGTGGAACTCAAAACAGAGAGGGTGTGTCTGCATGACACACTGGATCATCCCTCTTTTTCCAGTCCATTGTAATGACAGACAGCCTCTAAATGATCCTGTTTATCATCGGAAATTCAATCAGTGATGGAAAATAATTGGTTAATATTTGCAACAATGACTGCAGCTCTTTGTGCTTAACACTGTGCCTTTTTTTGCACTTGCTTTTCTGCAAAAACAACACACAATCACTTGCAGGTTTGATAAATCGCATTGCAACACCAAATGATTACATTTGCATCTCCTCCTCCCAGTGTTTTGCGCGTTCTGATGATCTGCATGTATTCTGCATATAGGGCAAACATGCTAAATGGACTGCACGTGCTGTTTTGCTCATATGAGAGATGCAATCCTCAGTGCACCCCGTTAGTAGATTAGATTCGAGTGTGCTATAAAGTTTGCACATGTTTTTATACACCCAAACCTTTAGTAGATCAGGCCCTTAAAATGCATCATGTAGTTGCTTTATATACTTACTGGCCACTACATGAACTGTTTAACTGCTTATTAATGCAAGTCAGCCAATCAAAAGGCAGCATCTTATTAGATTTAGACATTTTCAAGAACAGGTAAGGAAGGTGATTTAAAAGACTTTGAATGTTGAACTGTGATGCCAAACAGACTGGTCTGAGTAAATCAAAAACTGCAGTTGCTGTTGATAGGTTGTATGACATGGTTGTCAAGCTTAATGGGGGAGGTGAACCTTCCTTTCTGCACAGCTGATGGCTGTTGAGCTGAGGGGAGCTGGTGTCTTGATTAAGAGAAAAGCAGCAGGTGTGGGACAAAGAAGGCTCCATGGAGCTGAAACTGATGGAGACATTTTTGGAGCTGACGGAAGACCACATGTTAACCCGGTTTGGTTTTTGTTACTTAGCTTATGTTGAGTTTTTCTCCCGTGTTACCCCCAAATTCCACTGCACACGAAAGCGCCGCGCTCTTCAGACGTAATGACAAACAATTGAGGAAATTTACATGCAAGAGTTCATGCATTGTGTTTTATTTTGAAACTTCCGGTTAGTCCACACAGTGACTTCCTTTCTGGTGCTTTCTGCAGGAAGTGTTGCTTGAAGCCTATCTCTCGTGCCTTGGCGCGCACTGGCGCTTCAGCAACGCAGAGCTGACACGCCGCAGCGCGTGCAGTGGAATTTGCCCTATAGACTACAATGGGAGCGAAGTGCTCCACAGTACGTTTCAAGAACGCTGCGCAGCGCAGCGCGGTGCTGTCATGTCCAGTGAAATTTGGGGGTTACTGTTATTGACAAAATGAGCCTGGAAACCCTTGCTGCTGCTGATCTACTGAAAATCTCTGTGCACAACTATCTCTCCTTTGATACTTTGTTTTTTTGTCTTAAAACCTTTAGCTCAGGTGATGTAGTCTGAGTTATTAAAAAATGGTATCAATTTGCATATTTCCTTTGAATCGTTTGATGTCCACTCTATGTGTTCTGACGCAGGTAAATTCACACTAAAAGGTCAGAGCTGCTCTCATGTCCTTAAATCACGGCCATCATTACAATGACTGAGTCATGCTCTGCATTATGGAAAGGAAGCTAGCAGGCTAAGCTAAAAACAAGATAAGTTGTTTCACTGAGGAGGTCAAATGGATGATTTGACAGATGTACACACTGTATTTGCCAAACCAGAGGTTATTAATGGAAACAAGCACAATGTATGAAGGAGAGGGGCCTTTACTTTACTCACAAGTGTCTACAGAGACCATTGGTGACATTAGATACCATGGTAACATATTACACTGTTACACCTGGAGAGGTGTTCCTGTGAAAAGTACATAAAAGTGTTAATCTTACTCTAAAAATAGAAAATGTGACATAACAGTAAAAAAAAGTGTCATAACAAGCACACACTATTGTTAAGAATTGCTGAAGAGTTCATCGGATAACTGTAGGCAGAGGCAGGCTAACACTACCCATAGACTCCCAGTGTTTGAGCTAAGCTAATTCACTGTGGGTGAGCTTCGTCCATCTCTTCCTTGTTACTGCACAGTCAAAAGAATGGTGTCCATCTGCGTGTCATGGACTTGGGAGTGAGGCTGATGATACAAAAACATTGCTCAGAGTCACTGTCAACCAAAGACTGGTCAGACACTTTGTCTTTTATTATTTTGTTTGCTCCTTGCAAGCATCTTTGGAACAACACTCATCTCCTTACTCTGACCAAAACCTCAAACCGCTTCAGACCGCACAATCACCTCTATTTCTCTATTTCCTCCTACATTGTGGAACTACCATTAAAGTACCAAATCTGAGCAGTTTCGAGTTGAGTTGAGACAAAACCACAAATGGAAAATCAGCAAAACAGAATGTGAGAACTGAACATGCACGTGTTTGGTCACATGAACGGCTCTCACCAGGACTCAAAACAGGAAATGTTACCCTGAGTGTTAAATTCTGCACCAGTCAACTTTAAAGTAATTGAAGGAAATATTTGGAAAGTCACGTCACATTTTTCTTGGCCTTCGCTTTTTGTTTATTTTGTTGAATAAAAAAAGAAAACAGTTAACCAAACCAAACAAACACAAAAACAGACATATCTTAACCTTTTCCACAAAGCTTAATTCCAGTGTTTATTTTAGGGTTTTATTGTAATGACCTCTCAGCATGTCAGCCAAACTTTCACAGTGATGATAGATAGCTTCAGCATGTCTCTTCACCAGCGCTGCCAAACCTTTCCTCTAACCCAGACTATAATTACAGACCAGGGAGAAGAGCAGCTCGAGGTTTCAGGACTTCTTCAGCTTATGTCACAGATCCAAAGCACCCACCGGGCCAAATGTGCCACCAGGTTGGCTCTGAGTCGTTCTGTGTACCAACAAATACAGGCTGTTTACACTCCAGGCTTTAACTTAATGATCTTATGCAACTGTTTATCAACAGGAGGAGCTGTGATTGTCTTAGTCGGTCATTTGATTCTGTCATTGCTGGATGGACGTGGACATTTACAGTACAGTGTAACAGCTAAATATATGATCAAATCAAGTGTTCCCCTGTTTGTCTTACTGTTACGTCATGCTAGCAAGTAAACACAACACTTTTAATTATGATATGACTTCAGGGCACTCTATTAAGATTTAGTATGGGTGACTAAACATATTCAAAAAACACAGATTTCTTGATTGGCTTTGCCAGAGAGGTCATGTTTTTGACAGTGTTTGTTTCTTGATTTGTTTTATTGTGAACAAGATAATTTAAAGTCTGATGAACATATTTGTTTGACATTTTCAGGGCATGTTGGTCATAGAACAAGGAACAGATGGTCAGATTTTGGTGGTGATCCCAGTCTAGATGTGGATCCCAGAATATTTTTTAATGATTACTTAGCATTGAAAGCTCTGATACTTTTCCACATTTTTCATTATCACTCAGTAAGTTCTTATTGTATTTGTATGATGTATTTTGGGGAGTTTTAGCCATGGCACAAGAAAGGAGAGGTTAGATTTTGTTGGCGATTTAATCCAGATGCAGATCCTGGATTTAAGATAGAGCAGTTCTGTGCTTTTTCTCTAATAACTCAATAAAGCTCAGATTTTGATCAGATTCAGGGGATGTTGGTCGTGGCACAAGGGGGAATAAAAGACTTTGCTGATGATTGGACTGGCGTAAATCATGTAATTACGGGTTTAATTGGGTGCTTTTCTCTGTCTATTGAATGGGACTCATTTTGAAGATGATTATGAAGAAAAATGAAACAGCATAATATTGCTGAGTGTAATAATAACTTTCACTTGCTGTCTAGCTGGAGACACCATCAATCTCCAGAAGTAGTATGGGAGGTAGAGCCTTCAGTTACCAGGCTCCTTGTCTCTGGAACCATTTACAGACCACAGTTAGGGAGGCAGACTCCCTGTCTACCTTTAAGGCTAGACTTAAAACATTCCTCTTTGCTAAAGCTTTCAGTTAGGGACCAGCTTATGGTCCATAAATTAGACTAATAGTTAAGATGTAATAGGCTTAGACTGTCGGGGGGATCTGGCACTTTGGGCTCTATCTCTCTCTCACACTCTCTCTCCACATCTGCCTTTGCCCCTTTTGTTTGCACCTGTACTCGTCTCTGGCTCTTGTTTTGTAGGTGGCCTGGGATCCTTGGTGGAGACTGCCTGCTGCTGTGGAGTCACAAAAGCCTCAAAAACTACAATTACAGACATGACACATATTTGGCCATTAGGAACATTCCATTCCCATCATAATTATAGCTGTTAATGTAGACATTGGTATGATCTCCCTATCCATGGTTGATACATCTATAGTATCTATATTTAGCACCACATAGGCATGAGGTCCCTCTTGAAAATGGGATGTCACATCTCAAGAGGCCTTTAATACATTTATACTTAACGGAGACAAATATGGTTGGGATGCACTTGTGGTCTGGGCACCCATGAGTTCTTTACAACCAAAAATTCTTATTTTCAGTAAGAATATCATTGATTATACTTCTATAACATGATCACCACAACCATTCAGACATGAGGACCCTCCTTAAAACCAGATGGCTAACCTCTAATAAATCAGACGACAGGTCTATGGTTCATGAACCTGTCCCCAACTTTAGTTCCTACTTTAGTCCACTTGTCTCCTCTTACCTCCCTTCCTTTGCCCACACACCCAACACAGCATGGTGTGGATTTGCTGTTCATCATGAGACTGGGATCCACATTCAAGATTTCCTGCTGCTTAACAGAAGTTTTTTTTCTTGTCGCCATGATGGAGGGATTTATGATTGGCTATATGGATTCATGTTGGGTGTTGGATGTATATATTTGTATATATATGTACATGTGTATTTTTATATGTATATATGTATCTATGCATATATGTGTATCCATAAAATGAAGAGCTTTATGCTCTATTGTAAAGTGTCTTGAGGTAACACTTGTTATGAATTGGCGCTATACAAATAAAGATTGATTGATTGACATATACAGGACATCACATTGAACTTAGAAGGACTCACACTATTTCCAACATATAACGTCATGTTTTAACATCTTGTTTGAGAGTTTCTTTATAATCAAGTGATCGGACCAAGTTGGTCCTCATGAATGTGGCAATGGTGTATGATTTTTTGTTAATTAAACAATCAGAAGTGCACGCAATAAGTTCCCCAGTCTGATTTGTAGTCCTTATTAACACAGGGCACTATCAGGTGCATTTTGTTATTACAGGTTAGACATTAAAATCCCTTGTGCGAGTGGTTCAGCTGAAACCAGTGTTATAAATCCAAGAGACATTTGGCCTTGCGAACCAGGAATTTCTAAAGGCTAACTCATGTTTTTGAACCCATACTTGCAAACTAATAATTTGTTTACCAAACGACTCAAGAGGACAAACCAATCAACTTTTTGAACTACATTTCAGTGCTATGTGTAGCCAGGCTATTTCACATTATGAAACTGTATTCATCTGGTATCTTTGCCTCTCTGAGATCACAATTGTTCATGGCCATGGCTCCACTGGAAGAACCAAAACATTAGAAAAATTTATCATTAAATAAATTCACCTAGAAGATACATGCGTGGCATTAATCATACAGTCTTACTCTGCACTGACCAGATTGTAGGTGATAATAAATCAGTGATGCTTGAGGGGTCTGCTAAAGTAGACTAAATTTAGACCAAGGGAAGGAGCCCTGAGGTAAAATGATGGAGCTGGAAATCCCAAATCCAAGCACTCAGAGATTTGTAAATTTTAATCTTCCTTCTCTGACGCCACAATACGTGTCCCTGAGCTTGACCCCTGGTTCCTCCTGCGTCACAGCCACAAATACACAAACCTTATCTGAGTCAATGAGAAACGTCCATATTGTTCTGTATTACAAAGCATCTTTATTTTGGAGGAAGTTATTCTTCTGAGACTGTGTGAAACTCAAGAGTCCACAGGATCAAAAATCTTTGATGCTGAAATAACTGATTACTGTGATTGTACAGTCGGTGTTGCAAAAGAATAAAGTTGATGCTGTTACGCAGCTGAATTCCCAGTGTTGCAAACACTTCTGCAAATGTCGCTGCTTTGGAAATCTCACCTGTCTATGACCCTTTTGTCAGCCACGTATCAAAACGAAATAACGTCCAGCATTTTTGTAGTGTCGTCAGCTGAAGAACCATGTAGGTCCATGTTTGGAGTCTTGTGTTGGCCATCAGTCAGTTTTTTCATTTCTTCTTTTACGTCACAAGACTCTGACTGAAGGATTTACTGGTCTGATTTTGGAATCAAAGTCACTTGAACTGCATTTTATCCTTTGCTTGTGAATGCGGAATATCAAAAGCACTTCAGAAGACGTTCCTCTGCCTCGAGACATTCATGTAAATGGGTAAACTGACATGGTTTTGACAGTATTACTTTTAAAGTTTGTGGGATCTCATGATCATTTATTGCTTGTAAGGTCACAGAGAGATATTGTTCACACTTTGCACAAATGCTCAGGTAAATAAAAAGGGATTTTTGGAGTATTGTGCCTTGGTCAGGTCGTAAAACCTTGCTCGGCAGCAGGATCAGCCTGATTCAGTGCCTGTAATAAAGCAGCTTCATCTTGCCAAGCTCCAATCTGCAATGTTTGTGCTCGGCCCAAAGCAGTATGGCCCAATCAGTGGCCTGTAATTAATGTTGATTGACAGAACAAGTATCCAATCAACCGACCAGATATGCTTCTGATTAGTTTGCCCGCCCCAAACACTTTCCATTGGCATTTTGATTGGTCCATCTTGTGTGTCAGGTTATTAGTGGTACACTCTACTATCATTTACAAAATTGAGGATTCATGCCCCACTCCAGCTGTTACACATCAATGTGTCCTGTGGCAAGAAACTTAACCCTAAATCTCCCACCATTTTGTCCTTTAAAAATTAAGGTTTTATTCTTGTCAGTCGTTTACAACATTACAGTGAATCATGCAACCATCCAAAGCATCCCAGCTCTTCCTCTTGAGCCATCACTGTCCAGCTCTTTTAAGTTGACAGCAGAATAATAAGTCAGTAGTTGTAATGTTTTATTATTTTGCTGTCTTTCATTTGTTTTGACCTCCGCCAAGGAGGTTATGTTTTCTGGAGAGTCTGTCCGTCTGTCTGTGAACAAAATAACTCAAAAAGTTATAGATGGATTTTGATGACATTTTCAGGAAATGTTAAGCATGGGAAAAGGAAAGAGTGATTCAATTTTGGTGTTGATTTAGATCAGCAGCTGGCCGCCATGACGAAAAATTTTGGTGAATAACTACTAAGCTAAACTAGAAAAGCACTCGGAGAGCGCAGACCTCCACCAGTGCCACAGTCCTCACCCATATTGTGATTTTCACCATAAATATTAGTCCTACCTTTATTTCATCAAAATATTTAGATTCCTTGACCATGAAAACATATCATTAGCAATTGGATTCATAATAATATCTATTTTAGTTCAGTAGTTATTCACAAAAATCACATCTTTCGTCATGGCGGATCCAGACGGTGATCCGGATCAACACCAAAATTGAATCAGTTCTTCCTTTTCCCATGCTGATCATTTCCTGAAAATTTAGGTAAAAATAAATATAATTATGAATCCAATCCAATTGCTAATGGTATGTTTTCATGGTCAAGGAATCTAAATATTTAGATGAATTAACGGTAGGAGTAATATTTATGGTGAAAATCACAATATGGGTGAGGACTGTGGCGCTGGTGGAGGTCTGTGCTCTCCGAGTGCTTTTCTAGTGTATTTTGTTTTGGTCTACGTCAGTTGGGAAACTCTTGTACATGAGCTGATTTAGAATCTCCCCCTTCGTTTTGGGTTTAACTGATTAAAATGGGACTTTCTTTGTTGAAATCAGTTTAATGGATTATAAACCTAACACTCTGAAGACATCTATTTTCTAAAATTAACAATTTGGTAACATAACTCTGGAGGGGGCTCCAGTTTTAGGTCTTTTTAAGCAGATTGATGTGGATTAAAGATGACATAATAACATCCCTCTGTTATATATGTGGATTCTACCCAAAGTAAAAATAATGCAGCAGCAGGTCTGTTTCTATCACTGAAGTGTTTTGGTAATAATTTTAACTTGAGCAGCACAGCTTTTATCTACATATATCTAATTTACTGCAGTTTTATTTCTGTGGGACAGTTGAATAGATAATAGGATGATCAGAAACTTCCCGATAATTCCTGGAATAGCTGTTCAATAGTTTTTACATTTTGAAGAGTGTGTCAAACTATAAAAGCTTTCTGCTGTGTGAAAGTTTGATTATTTTAGATTGAATGTTTATCCTTTGACAGAATGCAAAATAGTTTTCAGCACATTCAGTACTTTCACCTTTTAAGAGCCCATACTGTATTTTTTCTTTTGTTTCTTTTATGTACTCCTAAGTGTGTTTGACTGCACTCCTATGCACAATAGAGTACTTCTATGCACAAGGCAAAAAGTCTACTGCATTAGTATTTCTCCTCTGACCTTGTTCGTGGAGGCAGCAGCTGAAAAGGTTTGTACCCCTAAATCTTCAGCAAATCTAAACGGTCCTGTGTGCATGATGTGACTCGTTTTTGCAGAGTTACAACTCGTTAGATTTGCTGAAGAGTTTCTCTGATGGCTGTAGGCAGAGGCAGGCTAACAGTTTTCATTGACTTCCAGTGTTTGAGCTAAGCTAGTTCGTGGGGAACGAGCGCTGCCCTTCTCTGCCTTGTTATATGACAATCAGTCAAAAGAATGGAGTTTATCAGCTTGTTGTGTTGACGTTCACAATTGTTCTGACCTTTCTCTGCCGCTAAAATTTGGAGACTAATGCACATCAGAAAAAGCTTAGGTAAAAGAAATAATAAAAATATAGATGATTGATAACATGTAAAAGGAAAGAAACGGCAGCAAAACCCAGAAATCAGAAGACAGAAATAAATAAAAAGCTAAAATATATTTAAAAAAAAACCAAATATGTTAATTATGTATAGAAAATCTAACATTGATAATTGTAAAGAGATTAAAACTTAATAAAAAATTTAGGAAGTACAAGTAAATACTAAAAATAAAATAAAGCATCAAACACTTAAATTAAAACATAACTTTAACAATAAAGTCAGGTAAAAAAAAGATTATTACACATAACTGTAATAACTATAGTCATGAATTAGCTGAACTAGCTAAATAAAAAAAAAAGTCTAATTTTATCAAACATACAATGTGCTGAAAATACTTTTATTGAATTTTAAGGAGCTATGAGACTCTATTTCCAGCGACATAAAGACTCTACCCAAGCCAAAGCGTGAGTTTGTTGTGATGCTAATGAATGCAGCTTGGACCTTCCTCAGAACTCTGCATTGCTTTACAACTTCTGTTTTCAACAACTTACAGGATGTAAAGTGACGAGGTAATGTATCTCTTTCTAGTGACATAGCGGTAGTTTTTGATGTGGGACAACAAGCAATTTTTGGAAAACTTAGTATTGTAGTTTTGTAGCCGGCTATATATGGCTACTTACAGCCAGGTGCTCTAAGACGTGTCTGAATAATATAAATTTGCTCTAGTTTTAATTGTCTTGTACCTGAAGTTGAGTATCCAGGCCAGTCCAGCCCTGTCCAACCTGACCGCAAGGCTAAGGAATAGCATTTATAGATAACCTATTTTGATGCTGTAAAACTCATCTTAAAGTGTATATTTCGATCAGGCATATATCTAAAAGTGAGACTTTTTTGTAATTACTTCGAAACTCTTCATAGCATCTTTAAGGAAAAGTGATGAAAATGCTGACATAATTTAGATTCATGTGGTTGTTTTGTTGTTGAAAATTAAATAAGTTAAGGTCGCATAAAGGCATTTTTGTGTAATTTATTTTTGATGAACTGAATGTTGCTTTGCTCTTGACATCTATTACACATATAATAACAATGTTCTAAAGTTAAACTACGTAAACACTCTGACTTTAGGACGCTGTAAAGCAGCTTCATTTCGGCGAATAATACCTAATTCAAACTTCACGTCATTGTTGCAGAGTATGCATGACCTATAGCTGCAGGTTCGTGCGTATCGGCTCAGTTTATTGGTTTAGCTTTTTGTCAATGAGTGACTCCTCCGGCGTCAGAGCAGGACAATTATTCCAGGAAACTTTTAACCTCTCTGATCCGCTGTCCTCTCAGCTGTAGGACAGCTCTAATGGTCTTATCCCACATCCGTGATGACACTGCTCTCCTTCTTTGTGTTTCAGTTTCACATGTCAGACATACAAAGGAGCAGCCTGCAGTACTGAAATATTAGACTTATTTCATTCAGAAAGCTCTTCTACTTTAAAATTGAGCCTCTCTTTTATTAAAATCTTTGATCAACAGAGATTTACCCCTTATCCAATTAATCAACTGATTAATTTGGTGATCTCAACCTGTCTTTATTTATAACTTGGACTTGTGTCAACAGTGAACTTTTAGTAGAATGTCAGGACTAAAAGTAGCTCCTAACCCTATCGGACCGGTCATATAGCATCGTAGCATCAGGTTTGTGTACATGTCAGTTTACATTTCACTAATCCATGTCATATCATGAGAGCACTGTTTCTGCTCTTAGCTGCTGTTTATCCTCTTAACTCTCAGGATGCATGTCCCACTAACGTAACCCCGATCTCTTTATGAGGTGTTAAGTACAGCAAGTACAACATGCAATGCACGTATCATTTTAATCTAACATTAGGGTTTATTCTACAAAGAATATGGCACTGGTTCTGCTGGAACTGTTAACCACAGATGGGAGACATTTGTTGTTCTTGTCATTCTTATTGTTCTGACATTTAAAGCTAGAGGTCTGTTGTGGTGCATCCCATGTGAGGCAAACAGGCTCAGTCAAGTGTGTTTTGATCTCACAGATTTTTTTAGTGTGTCCTAAAATAGCAGAAACGACAGTGGCCGATGAGGGCAAACAGCCTACAACAGCTGGATGCAGTTCAGTACAAGGAAAACACCTGCAAGAGCAGAGACATGCTGCAAGTTAGAAACCAAAGAAAACTTGAAACAATCCAACCCAGGATTCGCCTGCAAGAGCAGAAATGCAGTTTAACCAAGTTCATCAACAGGAGAAGGGCCCAGATCAAGGGGAGCATGCAGGAGAGACAGGCGAGAGACTGCGGTCAAACCAGCCACTCCTACATTTGAAATGCTTATGTACCGTAATTTCTCAATTTCAACACACACTTCTTTGCTCTTAAATAGGCTCTAATTTTTCGGGTGCTTATTAAAAACCAGTACAAGCACAATACATAAAATATAAAGTCTCTCCAACATTGCCATTGCAACACATCTGATACAAAAAGCCAAAATATTCTTTTTGTCTGTGAAACATTCCTGCCAAACTTGCTCAATTCTTATAAAACTGACTGTTTAACTATTCTAACTAGAAAAGCACTCGGAGAGCGCAGATCTCCGCCAGCACCACAGTCCTCTCCCATATTGTGATTTTTACCATAAATATTAGTCCTAACTTTATTTCATGTTAATATTTAGATTCCTTGACCGTGAAAACACACCATTAGCAACTGGATTCATAATGATATCTATATTAGTTCAGTAGTTATTCACACTAGAACAGCCAACATTCCAATCCCCCTAGAACAGCCGTGGGGGGTCACTTTTACCCCCAAGCTGAAACAACTTCAGCAAATCTATGGTGTCATTTCTAAAACATGTGAAGTGGTTTATTTCCATCTATTTGAAGTTTATTTGAAGTAATTATGGAAACTTGGCAAAAAAAGTGTTTTAAAAGATTTATTTCTGCCTTTTTATTTTAAAAAAGTACTTTATTAAACAGGTAAAATACAATTTAAAACTAAACAAACTGT